>CM035836.1:213488123-214815092 GCA_020510985.1 Pholidichthys leucotaenia
GGGGATGCTGAAAAGTTCATAGTGGTAAAATTTGACCAAATGTGGTTTATTTTTCAACAAAGTCTCCCCTTCAGTCTACACACTTCTTTCACTGGTGTTGGAGTGCTTGGATCCCTGCCTGCGGTTGAAAGCTAAATCACATTTGGTCAAAATGGACCATTATGAACTTTTCAGCCCCCCGTAACTTGTGTAGAATATTACAGCCTTCTTTAGTTATGCTAGCTTCATTCTTTACTTTAACCCAGATGATTTTTGAAAGTTTTGATCATAAACTCAACTTTTTGTTTAGCCTAAAATTGATATTGTTCTTCTATTCATACATACAATATGTAAAGGGAAAATTCTTCTTTTCGATTTGATTGGCAGTTGGCAACCAGCTTACAGGTGCATTACCGCCACGTACTTCACTCCAAATCATCAACCATATTCTTCTTTCAAGCTGGATTCATCGTGCTGAATTACCGCCACACACTGTAGTTGGATATCATCACTCTATAAATTCAGGAAGTCTCTTTAACAGTCTTCTTCTTCTTCAAACAGTGAGTTTTCCATGTCTACATGAGCCTGTTTTCCACTAGCCCAGCACACCTCGGTACGGCTCGATTCACTTCAGTACGGCTCGGAATGCTTCTGTCTCCATTAGCATGGTGTTGTGCTTGTGCTGTGTTTTTTTTTTTTTAGGAGGTATTAGAAGCGGGGCAGCAGCAGATTCTTAGCGAGGCGGGGCCACACTCCCATGACGTTACGCACCCGACTGAGTCCTTATTTACACGAGACAAAAAAGGATCCAAGGATTATTGCCTTGCTCGCTCTGTGGATTTATCTCACAATTAATTTTATCTCATAATTAAGCTGCAACAACACAAGTCACTTTTGTTTTGAATTAACTGCCAAATGACCTAGAAATAATGAGCTGAAACTTGTTTTTATTCGTATTAAATAATGAGACGGTGGCACACTGGCCTACACCAAATTATTATTTTTTACATCCTAGGGCATTTTGGATGTACTGAATTAAAAAAATTCATGTTTTTCACCTTCAGGTCAACGTTTGGAACAACAGTATTATTATTTTCCGTTTAGATGATGCTACACTCCTTCTAAAGTATTGTAAATCTCTGAATTTGGAATGCCGATAGAACATTCAATTTACATATACTTACTTTTTTACATACTTTGACTTGTAAGCTTGATCAGTCTCTCCTGCTGCATTTTAAAGTCCAACTGTGCAACTTCTTATAAGTTAACATAAAAAATGTACCCAAAGTTTAGAACTGGATCATGTGGGGCTAATTTTTTATGATATTTCAATAAAAAGAACAGAAAGCTTACAAAAAGATTTCTTTTTTGGTCTAGTTAAAAATTACATTACCTTTACAATGGTTGACCCTGACAGGAAGATCAGTATCATTTTGATCAGACTAGGCAATGGGATTTCTATGTAATTATACTGTTTTATAATTCAGTGTTATAACAGACAAACCACACTTTCCAAAACAATTCCATTTTATTATATACAAAATATTAAAAGAAAAAAAAAACTTTGCAACACAACATGAAGGTTAATCGACATTTTATACACGCCGACCACTGAGTGTCTACACCAGCTTCCCAAACTGGGTCACGACTCGGATGAATGAAGGCGTCTCTGCCAGCTGTGGGTCAGGAAGGCTCGGTTGAATAATCCGGACGGGCTGTCGCGGCGGACGCGTGGGATGATTCTACAAGGAAAATGCACACAATAAAATACAGCACGTAAGTGCAAGATATACAGAAAAGACAATAGTTTTTAACAAGAATACATAAGCTTATTTCAGCGTATTGTTCACATGAATAATTAAAATAAAAGCTTTAGTCTGCATTGTGCTGCAATAAAGCAGCGATCCATCCACAAATGAACAGCTTTTTTATTGCATAAATAAACTGAGCGTCTTACCGAATATATTTGCGAAAAAACGCACAATAAAAAAAAATTAAAACTCACCGTTAAAGGACTCCGATGTCGAGACCTCCTGGTATATTTTTTCATTCCGGGCGGCTCCGTCTAACTCGCGCTGCATACGTTCGTCTGACAATGCAGTGAACAGACACTGCAGCTCCTTATTGATGCATGGAACACCCTTATTACACGAAGCCATTTTTGATAGAGAATAAATGAAAATAGCACAGCAATACACTGAAAAGGAACCGCCAACAGTGGTTGCGTGCTGAGTAAAGGCGGTCGTGAAGATTCTTTTTTTTTTTTTTTTTCAAAAACTTTATTGAGAAGGTCGTGAAGATTTGGTAGATGAGGAGGAGGAGAGGGGCGGTTACAACCTGACCAATCAGCGCCGGTTACGACGTGACCGATCAGCGGCGACCAGTCTGTTAACGTCACAACACGGCACAGCTCAGCACTGCTGTGCGCTGCCCTTCAGCGGGGCTGAGAATTGCGGCTGTTAAACCGTGTTGGGGCTTGTGGAAAAGCGTACAAAGCGTGCTGAGTCGTCCCGTGTCGCGCTAAAGCGTGCTAGTGGAAAAGGCCCTATGATGTCTATAACTTCTTCTTTTCCTTTTAGACTTGGCCGGCAGCTGGCAACCAGCCCACTGTGTCTGTCTTCTTCTTCTTCTTCTTCATGAGGAAAAGAGATTTATTTGAATTAATGAGAAACACCTCATTAATTTAGATGATGAATCAAATCCAAATAACTATGGTCTTGAAACTGAAAGAATCTGTAATTCCTTATTGATATAATGAAAACCTGTAAATTCATTTTACTTTTGCAACTTTTAGGAACTGGAACAAGAACTACTTTTTTGTTTGAGGGAAGCAGTGACACTTTTATTTCTAAGCTGCACCACCTATTACGTCAACCTGTTTTGTCTTGCATGAGTCACGCCAGTGAATTACCTCTCATCTACATACTGGACTCTAACCCCAATAAAACACAACCTGTGTGTGTGTGTGTGTGGGGGGGGTAGTTAAAGGTAACTTGTACTGAAACAGTAATAAGGCTCATTCAAAGCAAGGATCTCAAACAAAATTATGAATCCAAAATTACCAGGTAAGTTCTTTAGTGACTTAAAACAGAATGCTTTATGTTAAGCATATACCACAATCATTAACCATTTTTGATTCCAGGGTAATGGACTCTAGAATCTGTATTTCTAAAGCAGTATGTATAGTATGATAATATATTTAGGACATATAATTTCTTTAAATGTTCTTTTCTTCCTATGTGTATTTACATGTAACAAACACTGTCTTGTGTTTGCTGTCTTTAATTCATTTTCAGTGTGCTCCTGCTAACATCTACCTCGGTTGAAAAGAAGGCTGCAGCTTCTGTTGTGTAACAGCTACACAGGTGCCATAGTTGCCAACAGCTTACAAACCGATCATCAGAAGAGCCCAGCTCATCTACAGTATGTGTATTATTATTTTAATATGTTATTTTAGAAGAAGCCAAAGAGCAGACAATCTTGCTCATTCATCACACAAAAATTTCTGCAATAAGCCACGGCCTGTAGGATTAAATGATCTCCTTCAATAGTTTTTAAATACTAGACTGTTTCTACTTTTTCTAACTCTTGCACTGTGTATATACTGTTTTTACCATGTTTTATCTTATTTATTGGTGCTCTGAGGGCTACTACCCCTTTGCTGCTGCAATACTGTAAATTTCCCCATTGTAGGACTAATAAAGAATTATCTTACCTGATTCCAGTTATACATTTTTTGAGTGTGTGAGTGTTTCTGCCATCAAATTGAAGATGAGCTACAGTATTTCATTAAAATTTGTTTATTTTTTGTCAAACAGTAAAATGTGTCACTTTCCAAGATCCAAGATGGCGCCGCGGATGGCAGCCACTGGCTTCTGCTCTCTGATGTTTTTGATAATTTTGTGTGTTTTTTTGGACTTCTGCTCTTCCGTCCGAGTCACCTATTCAAGGGAGGAACTACTTTCACTCAGACTATCTCCCAATGCAACTTCTCTGCCAGTTTCTGCTGCTGATCTGAAGTTTTTTCAGTCGATCTTAGCTGTGGGAGCAGCGGCTATTGGCGCTGGCCGGAAACGAAGGCGGCGTGGTAAACATGCCAGTGCGCTAGTCAGGCTGAAGAAACGAGGATATCGCACGCCCCCATCGATCCATCTGAGCAATGTCCGCTCTTTGGCGAGCAAAATGGATGAACTGCTGCTCCTGACTCACAAAAACCTGGATTTTAGCAGATCTGGTGCCCTGTGTTTCACGGAGTCCTGGCTGAGTGAACACATCCCGGACAGCGCGGTTCGCCTGGACGGATTCCAACTGTTTCGCGCTGATCGCAGCCGGGAATTCTCTGGGAAGACTAAAGGTGGTGGAATCTGCTTCTACATAAACGAAGGTTGGTGTACTGATGTCACAGTGTTGAAGAAGTTTTGTAGCCCTAACCTAGAGTCACTGTTCATAAACTGTAAACCCTTTTATTCACCCCGAGAGTTCTCCTCGTTTATTCTGGTCGGAATTTATATCCCGCCTGCTGCTTGTACAACGGAGGCACTGCAGCACCTCGCTGACCAGATAGCAGATGTGGAGGAAAAACATCCAGACTCTCTGCTTGTCATTCTGGGTGATTTCAATAGAGCTAATCTCACAAATGAGCTTCCTAAATACAGACAGCATATTAAATGTCCCACCAGGGACACAAATACACTCGACCACTTTTACACAGTTTTAAGAAACGCCTATCATGCCGTCCCCCGTGCAGCTCTGGGTTTTTCTGACCACTGTCTGCTCCATCTTATTCCAACATACAGACAGAAACTAAAAACTACAGAAACTAAAAACTTCCAAGTCTGTTGTAAGGACTGTGAAGAAATGGACTGAGGAATCAAAGCTGGAATTACAAGCCTGCTTTGACTGCACAGACTGGAGTGTTTTTGAAGATGCAGCCATTAACCTAAATGAACTCACTGACACTGTGACATCATACATCAGTTTTTGTGAGGACATGTGTGTGCAGACCAAGACCTTCTGCACATACAACAACAATAAACCCTGGTTCACTCCTAAACTGAAGCAGCTACGTCAGACCAAGGAGAAGGCCTACAGGACTGGTGACTGGACTCTGTACAAGCGGGCCAGAAACATGCTGACGAAGGAGACCAGGCTTGCTAAGAGGAGCTACAGTGAGAAGTTACAAAAAAACTTCTCAGCCAACAACCCTGCTTCTGTTTGGAGAGGCCTGCAGAATATCACCAACTACAGGAGACCATCCCCCCACCCTGTGGAAAACCTCCAGCTGGCTAACGACCAAAACAGCTTTTACTGTAGGTTTGAAAAGAACCTACAGTTCTCACCTCCCACCCACACAAAAGGATTATCTGCTGCCCCAGGAACTCCATCCCTCCTCCACTCTGACCTCCCACCAGCACTAACGATCTGTGAAGAGGAGGTGCGCCAGGTCTTTCAGAGACAAAAGATCAAGAAGGCTGCAGGACCTGATGGTGTGTCTCCGTCCTGCCTGAGAGTCTGCTCCAACGAGTTGGCCCCCATCTTCACCCGGATCTTTAATAGATCACTGGAGCTGTGTGAAGTGCCTTCCTGCTTCAAATGCTCCATCATCATTCCAGTTCCCAAGAAACCCTCTGTTACAGGATTAAATGACTACAGACCTGTTGCCTTGACCTCTGTGGTCATGAAATCCTTGGAGAGATTGGTGCTGAACCACCTGAAGGTCGTCACAGGCCCCCTGATGGACCCACTGCAGTTTGCCTACCGGTCAAACAGGTCAGTGGATGATGCAGTGAATATGGGACTACACTACATCCTGCAACACCTCGACTCCCCAGGGATGTAAGCCAGGATCCTGTTTGTCGACTTCAGCTCAGCGTTCAACACCATCATCCCAGGCATTCTTCATCAGAAACTCCTCCAGCTCAAGGTGCCCCCCTCCACCTGCCAGTGGATCTCCAGCTTTCTGACTGACAGGTGGCAACAGGTGAAGCTAGGGAGATTTACATCCAGCTCCCGAAAAATTAGTACTGGCGCCCCCAAGGATGTGTCCTTTCCCCACTGCTCTTCTCCCTCTACTCCAATGACTGCACCTCAGAGGACCCTTCGGTGAAGCTCCTGAAGTTTGCGGACGACACCACAGTCATCGGTTTGATCCGGGATGGTGATGAGTCTGCATACAGGCGGGAGGTGGAGCAGCTGATCCTCTGGTGCGGCCAGAACCATCTTGAACTTAATCCAGCCAAAACGGTGGAAATGACTGTGGATTTCATGCGACACCCTCCTTCATTCCCCCCACTCACCATCCTCAACAGCACAGTGCCCACTGTGGACTCATTCAAGTTTCTGGGTACCACAATCTCCTGGAACCTGAAGTGGTCCTCCCATATAGACACTGTCCGGAAAAAAGCCCAGCAGAGGTTGTTTTTTCTGCGTCAGCTCAAGAAGTTTGATTTGCCTCAGGAGCTGCTGGTTGTCTTCTACACCGCCATCATCCAATCTGTCCTCTGCTTTTCCATCACTGTCTGGTTTGGATCTGCCACTAAACAGGACAAGACCAGACTGCAGCGGATCATTAAGTCTGCGGAGAGGATCATTGGTACCGACCTACCCTCCATTGAGAACTTATATCGGTCCATAACCAGGAAACGGGTGGGAAACATCTGTGCTCACCCGTCACACCCCGGCCACAAACTGTTTGAACTTCTATCTTCTGGTCGTCGTTACAGATCACTGAAGGTCAAAACCACCCGTCACAGGAACAGTTTCTTTCCTCAAGCCATCACTCTGATGAACTCCTAACATTCACCTAGTCCTACCTGTTGCTGTACTCATGACTTTTCATCCATTCTTACATTGCACATAACTCTCACACTGCTTTTTACTTCATTCACATTATATCACTGAATCTGAGTTCACACTGAAATACTGTATGACTGTATATTTTTTCCATATATTTCTGCAAAGTGTGGATAGTCTGAGTAAATAACTGCATATATTCCTGTATATATTTGCATCCTTTTATAGAAACGTGGACAGACTGTAATTGACTGTACATACTCTGTTGTCATTGAATCCTTATTTAAATCTTATTTAAATTCTCCACCTGAACAACGAGAGCAAGTTTTTAGCCAAAGTCAAATTCCTTGTATGTGTTGTGCATACTTGGCCAATAAAGCTGATTCTGATTCTGATTCTGATTCATTCGCAACATTTGATATGTACTCTTCTCTATTAACAAAAAAATAGTGGCTTATGAGATTTGCAAGTCACAGCATTCCATTTCTATTGAGAGGTTTTAGAATCAGGGTTGTAATTATGTTGAAGATGGAGCTGCCAGGCAGGAGAAGAAGAGCAAGACCACAGAGAAGATTCATGGATGCAGTAAAGGAGGACATGGAGAGGGTTGGTGTTACAGAGGAGGATGCAAGGGATAGGGTGAGATGGAGGCAGATGATCCGCTGGGGCAAACCCTAAAGGGAGCAGCCGAAATTAGAAGAATCAGGGTTGAAATTCATTGATGAACTATAGTTATGTTGCTCACAGTTCAACTCTGCTTATTGGTCAAAAACCAAGGACATTATTTGGCAAATCACTGCAGACTGTACAGATGGATTTTTGCAAAAAGTTTTCAACCCTCCCTACATTGGGTAAGATCACTCAATAGCTTGAAGGTCAATAACTGTTTCCAATGACAAAAAAATGACTTTATTACTTCAGAACATGTTATTAATAGCTGCTGCCCTTTCACAGAAAACAGAGCATCTTGGTCTGGACTGCCAGTTGACAATTTCCTTAAAAACAGAAAGAAAGATGGTACTTAAATATACAGTTACACTTGATTTCTCCAGAACATTCTAGAGGTTGAACATGATTCTCATGGCATCATCCTAAGATTAGTTGTGAAATCAGCTAAGGAGATAAGACAAATTAGCTTGAACTTCAAATATCTAACATTTGTTTTTATTGTTTCTTTTAGGAAATGTCCTGTGGTTCCATTCATATCTTCATTGCAGCTCTGTACTTGCTGCTACTCAATGCCACCCCTTGTAACGGCAGTAACATTCTAGTAGTCCCAATAGATGGAAGCCATTGGATCAACATGAAGGTGATCCTTGAAGAGTTGCATGCCAGAGGCCACGGCATCACTGTACTACGCTCTGAAAAGAGCTGGTACATCCCTTATAATTCTTCAGTTTATACTTCAATTAATGTGCCAATGCTGGAGGATGAGACAGACATGGAGTACTACAATAAAATGCTTAGGGATGTTATGAATTGTCGCAGATATCCTAGATTTATATCCACCTTCTGCCAGCAGCTCTTAATCACAGAAATGTTGGGGCAGGGCCATGGGATTCTCGCCAGAGCATTTATTAAAATGGTAGAAGACCCAATTTTGATGAAAAGGTTACAAAATTCTCAGTTTGACTTAATGTTAACTGACCCTGGTTTGACATTAGGTGTTCTTCTGGGTAGTTACTTGAAGCTGCCGACGGTTTACAATGTACGCTGGATTAATACTGGGGAGGGCCACTTTACCATTGCTCCGTCTCCTCTCTCATATGTTCCTGTCTCAGGGAGTGAACTTCATGATAAGATGGACTTCCTAGAAAGGACAAGAAACCTTCTGCTCTACCTCCATAGTGTCATTGAGCAACACTTAATCATTAATCCTGCCTATGCAGAAGTGTTTCATAAGCACTTCCCTCCCAGAACAGACTTGCTGTCCTTACAGCGTTCAGCTGATATCTGGTTGCTGAGGGAAGATTTTGTTTTTGAGTTCCCCCGGCCCACAATGCCCAATGTGGTGTACATAGGGGGGTTTCAGAGCAAAAAAGCCCAACCCCTTTCTGACGAGTTGGAAGCATTCATGCAGAGCTCAGGGGAGGATGGGGTTGTTGTCATGTCTCTGGGGACACTCGTGTCAGCTCTGCCTCGTGAGGTTACAGAAGCCATCACTGCCGCTTTTGCTGAACTTTCTCAAAAGGTTGTTTGGCGGTTTGAGGGTGAAAATCCATTATCTCTGGGAAACAACACCCTGCTGTTGAGGTGGCTCCCTCAGAATGACCTCCTGGGTCACCCCAAGACTCGTGCCTTTATTGCCCATGGAGGAACCAACGGCATATATGAGGCCATATACCACGGTGTTCCTGTTTTGGGCCTGCCACTACTCTTGGATCAGTTTGATAATCTACTGAGGCTGAAGGTGCGTGGTGCAGCTCGGGTCGTAGAGGCCAATTCACTGACCAAAGAAAACTTCTTGGAGGCCCTTAAGGACATCATTGAGAATCCCTCTTACCGCACTAGCATACAGCATCTTTCTGAACTACACCGTGACAAGCCAATGCATCCCATGGACACTGCCATATTTTGGATTGAATATGTCATCAGGAATAAAGGGGCTTCTCATTTGCAATCTGCAGGGTTTAGTCTACCTTGGTATTCCTACTTCTGCCTGGATGTGGCTGCTTTTCTTCTGGCAGTAATGGGAGTCTTGATCTGGGCTTTTATCTTTACCTGTAAGATTTTCTGTTGCAGGAAGTCCAAGAGAAAGGTAAAAGGAGAGTAAATTATTATTCAAACAAAATCAAATGCCAGTCAGTTTTAAATTTAGATTAGTTAGTTACAATAGTTAGACCAAAATATGTCACAAATATTTCATTAAGACTCGTGTGAGCTGTTAAAATGTGGAAAAAGTGCTGTTAATGACCCCTTTTAAAGAACCCCCTTACTTGTACATGATATATTCTTCATTGTTGTTTTAAGTTTTGTAATCAAAAATTATCATGTACCAATAATCAACTTGATTAAGCTTGGTTCATCAAAGTCTGAAATGCACAATTTAATGACGTATTCCATCAAAATATATGTCCGATTTCTTAGGCAAACTTAAAAAGTCAATGTTGAAAGCTTTAGTGTGGTCACAAAGAGGGCAGCTAACAGACTTATGATCATGCAAGCTGAAGTAGCAGTACAGTCTAAACTGTACTGTCTTCAACAATATTGTCTAACTGTTGCACATCTCATTAGAGACGTTGTCCTCTCAATGGGAACTATAAACCATTGAAATAATAAGTCAGCATCTTTTGTTATACTGAAAGCTATGCTATTGGCTGAAGAGCTATATGGTCACAGAAAACCCAAAAACAGTTATTGGGAAATCAACAGTATTTATTGTTTAAATTTATATAGATTATTGATAGCCTGGGAGGTAAACAGTTAATGCTTTTGGAATCAACCTACAGCAAAGTAAAAAATTCCCTCACTGGGGGATGAATAAAGTTTTATCTTAAAAAGCTGCAATGCTCAGGCCCTACTTCCTCAAGCTTGCTTAGCTCTGCTTAAGCCTTAATTCATAAAGTAAAGTTGAGTTTTGTAAACAGTTTAATAATGACACATTTCCAAAGGAATACATGCTGGGTTAATTGCTAACTCATTAGTTGGTCATAGGTGTGATTGCAACAGTGTGTAATTGTGGATGGATGGATGGATGGATGGATAATTTGATGGCAGCCCCCAGAGCTAAAGAAAGGACCCAAATTAAGCCAAACCATCACAGTTATACTTTTTACATTTCAAATGAAGAACTTTAGAAAGTCCATCCTTAATGCAGTTAACAAAACTTAATGTATTATCTGTCTTTTGTGATGATGATGCCTGTTTAAAATATATATTCTATTAAAAATATGACCTTTTGTGCAACTGAAATAAATCTATGGCTTGATTTTAGAGAGAAAAAGTTGAATGCTTAATTACTTAGAACCACTTTGCCATGACTGGGGAGCAGGTATTTTTAATTTTCCAATATAGTCATACACTAAATGGACAGAACTTGCTAATCAGCCTTTTATTAACAGTGGGAGTTCATTAACAGTCTTGTGCCTCAGAAATCATAGGACATACAATTTTAGTTTCAATTTACACGATTACCTCTGAATAAAAATATGGAAAGGCTATGTTGTCATGGAATATTTTCACACCTGCACATGGATAAATACCATATTACCCATTCTAGCGACATGTCCAATCTTTCCAGAGGGATGTCTCTGGTTGACTAATGTACATTATGTTATCACATTAGCTGAGCAGCTACAATACATACAGTATATCACAAACATTACATTTTACCATAAATTGATAATTTTAAAAAGGACCTTCATACTGCAAACCACACTGTGACATAATTGCTTACTAATTTGTTTTTGAAGTTGATAACTGGATTGTTCAATCCTTTGGTGACGTTGTATTCTATCTATTCTGTCAGGTCTATTGTAGCTTCAAAGAATAAAATATTTTTAACAGGATTTGTATGGTGATTTGGACCTTTATACCTGTGATCAAAAGATCAATGATAAGATGGAAGCAAAAATGCCACATAAAAGCTTCGGGGACACTATCCTGAAAGAAAATTCTGGAGGTCAACCTAGATTTAACGATATGATGATGATCCAGCAATATTTGCTTAATAACAGGTACATGATAGATATAGTATTTGTCCTTTAATAAAGATAATGCATATCTAGATATCTGTAGCACTACAGTGTGTATTAGCTTAATAACGTACATACAGTGGTGTGAAAAAGTGTTTGCCCCCTTCCTGATTTCTCATTTTTTTGTGTTTGTCACACTTAAATGTTTCAGATCAGCAAACAAATTTAAATATTAGACAAAGATAACAAAAGTAAATACAAAATGTAGTTTTTAAATGAAGGTGTTTATTATTAAAGGAAAAAAATATCCAAATCTACATGGCCCTGTGTGAAAAAATGATACCCCCCCCCCCCCGTTAAAACAAATTAACTGTGGTTTATCACATCGGTGGAAAGCTGAGTTCAATTTCCCTAGCCGCACCCAGGCCTGATTACTGCCACACCTGTTCTCCATCAAGAAATCACTTAAATAGGACCTGCTTGAAAAAGTGAAGTAGACCAAAAGATTCTCAAAAGCTAGACATCATGCTGCAATCCAAAGAAATTCAGGAACAAATGAGAAACAAAATAATTGAGATCTATCAGATTGGAAAAGGTTATAAAGCCATTTCTAAAGTTTTGGGACTTCAGCAAACCACAGTGAGAGCCATTATCCACAAATGGCAAAAAACATGGAACAGTGGTGAACCTTCCCAGAAGTGGCCGGCCAATCAAAATTACCCCAAGAGCGCAATGACGATTCATCCAAGAGGTCACAAAAGACCCCACAACAACATCCAAAGAACTGCAGGCCTCACTTGCCTCAGTTAAGGTCAGTGTTGATGACTCCACCATAAGAAAGAGACTGGGCAAAAAAATGTTTATTTGTGTTGTCTTTGAACACTTAAATGTTTCAGACCATCAAACAAATTTAAATATTAGACAAAGACAACACAAGTAAACACAAAATGCAGTTTTTAAATGAAGGTGTTTATGACTAAGGAGAAAAAATCCAAGCTTACATGGCACTGTGTGAAAAAGTGATTTCCCCCTAAACCTAATAACTGGTTGAGCCACCCTTAGCAGCAACAGCTGTCATGAGCCAAGCTGGTGGTTCCCAAGCTCAGGCTTCATGACGGTTTCCTGTTACATCTTATCTGTGTTGTATGCTACCTTTTGCTTTCCATATATTTTTCTGTGCCTCCTGCCTCTGGTAGCCACTCCCCCCTCTCCTGTCAGTTTCTGACAGGTGATTCCAATCTGTCATTGTCTGTTCTCCTCCTTGCTCAGGTTCACACATTCACATGGTGAATGGTGTCCGAGTTGTCATCAAACCAGTCTTGGTGGTTCTTTCTCTTATAGCCAATCTTTTGGGCTGCTGCCTCACAAAGAGCCGAGCTGATAAAGTCCCACTTCTGGTCCATGGTCTTCTCAGGCAGACTCAGGAAATGCTCCACCCCCCCTAGTTTCTCAACCAGGGAGCGCCGAAAGTCATTTCTTACATCCAGATTTGCTAGACGGGAGCAATCAAGTTTCCTCCTTTTGGGCCCTTGTAGTCGCAAGGGGGGGGGGGGGGGCGCACTTGCAAGTGGACCTTGGCCACGATCAGCCGGTGATCTGTCCAGCATTCTGCACCTCTCATGGCACGGGCGATGTGGACATCTCTAATGTCACTGCGCCTCACAATGATGTAATCAATCAGGTGCCAGTGTTTAGAGCGAGGGTGCATCCATGATGTTTTGTATTTGGCCTTTTGCTGGAAGATGGTGTTGGTTATGGTCAGGTTATGCTCAGAGCAGAGAGTGAGCAATCTCACTCCATTTGCGTTAACTTGGCCAACTCCGTGTCTGCCAAGCACTTCACTCCATATCTCATTGTTCTGACCCACTCTGGCGTTAAAATCTCCAAGTAAGAAGATCTTGTCATTCTTGGGGATCCGGCGAAGAGTTTCGTCCAGTAACTGGTAGAAGGCATCGTTAGCCTCACTCTCCGATGGCAGGGTCGGTGCATAGGCACTAAGAAGTGTAGCAAAGCGATTCTTAACCAGGGGGATACGGAGTGTCATCAGTCTCTCACTAATGCCAACAGGTGTTTCACTGAGTCTTGGTAGAAGGGTGTTTTTGATGGCCAGTCCTACACCATGCAGATGTTGTTCTCCTGAGGGGTAACCCCTCCAGAAGAATGTGTAGCCCATCCCTTCCTCTGTTAAAGAGCCCTCATCTAGGAGCCTGGTCTCGCTCAGTGCAGCAACATCAATGTTGTAGCGACTCAGTTCAGCAGCAACCAGAGCTGTTCTCCTATGGGGTCTATCAGAACCTCGATCCAGGAGTGTCTTTACATTCCATGTTGCCAGTTTTAGGTTGCATGTTCTCTTTTTATTATTTCGACCGCAGAGATGGAATGACCCAACAGGCGCGGTAACCTATTCAGGCGAAAGATGGGTGGGCAATTTTTAGGCCAGCTTTTCTAGGCCCCTCCCCAGTTGGGGTGAGCAGTGCTGTCTAAATAGGGCTGCTCAATCACACAGGGGTCTGCCGAAAACAGCTGCCAACCCAGCTGTTAGCGACCATAATAGCCCTGTGCTGCTGACGTGCAGGGTTATAGCTAGGAGCTCCCAGTAACATTCATACCTGCTCCCATCGCCACACACCCTGTCACTGCCAGACTTCAACCAGATGTCCAGGAAGGTAAGGCCCACCATGGTCAGAGGTGGACACCTGCGCATTGAATTATTTAGAGTGTCGTAGGGGGGGGCGCTCTTCCCAATAGCACTGTCTTCACGATGATGAGGTAAATCCGGTGGCGTGGGTAAGCCCATGACGACCGGTCCCTCAACATGGCTGCAGGAGGCTGCCGGGTCCTTGGTCTTTTAAGTCCCGCCTTTTGCGCACCACCAGCACATTGCTTTTCTGTCAGGGGTTGCTCCCTTAGCCTTCACCTTAATAGATTACCCACAAGGCTGTGGGACTATTTACCCATAGTTGGGGCAGGGGTTGACGGGCGCCAGGGCCTGTCCACACAGGGTGGGCCTATACGCCGCGTCTCTGGGGCCCCCTGCTGCTCCGAGATCCCCTCCAGTTTAGCCTGGGACCGCAGGGTACCCAGTTACCATGTGTGGCCACGAGGAGGCACTGTAGGGGTCTTGGTGGTGGAGAGGCTATGTACCAGCAGGAGGAGACTTACGCACTCGGCTCCTCTTTTCACCCCCGATGGGGGCTAGCTGGTGGCGGTAGCTGTAAGCAGAGCAGCAAGCAGAAAGCAACATGCAACATGCACTATCTACAAACATCTCTACGTTACTATACTACTGCACTAGGCGCTTCACACGCACCCTGTGTAAATGGGATATATATATACACACACACACACACACACACACACTCTCACCCATACGCACACCATCATCCACACCTGCTCTCCATCAACTCTTCAATCACTGATTTGCACTGGCAATCATGGTGATCATCAGGGCTGGTGTTACTTAAGCTCTGTCCATCCTCCTGTGCATTGTCGGTGCATTGTATAGTCTTCTCCCTGCACATAGTAAGTCGTTCAGTTCAGCCTACTCCTTGTTTTTGGACTTTTTCCTCTCGACTATGTTTGCTGTTGTTTTCTCAGAGCCCAGCTCTGATGCATCCATGTAAGTCCTCCTTCCTGGTTTACATTTCTTGTTCTTCCCCAGCGGCCAGTGTTACCCTGGGGCTGATGTGAACTATTTTTCACTGGTCCAAAACTTGACTCAACTGAACTGTATTCGCCTGCTGTGCAGCCTACCTTTTGGTGTCTTATGTTGGATTTGTTGCCTTTTGATTCATTGTAATAAAACTGACTCTTCATCCGCAAGTGGGCTCATCTCTCCTCATTCGTGCATGCGTAAAAGTGCGCACACACGACAAACAACTGTAATCAAGCATTTGCGATAACTGGCAATGAGTCCTTTACAGCACTGTAGAGGAATTTTGGCCCACTCATCTTTGCAGAATTGTTGTAATTCAGCCACAGTGGAGGGTTTTCGAGCATGAACCGCCTTTTTCAGGTCATACCACAGCATTTCAATCAGATTCAGGGCAGGACTTTGACTAGGCCACACCAAAGTCTTCATTTTGTTTTTCTTAAGCCATTCAGAGGTGGACTTGCTGGTTTGTTTTTGATCATTGTCCTGCTAGAGAACCCAAGTGTGCTTCAGCTTGAGGTCACAAATAGATGGCCGGACATTCTCCTTCATGATTTTTTTGGTAGACAGCAGAATTCATTGTTCCATTTACCACAAGACTTCCAGGTCCCGAAGCTCCAAAACAGTGGGTTGATTCAACCCCCCACAACACAGAGACAGAACACAGAGACAGTCAGCTCACACTCCTTGGTTTTTCCCGCTGCACTACTGAGATGTAATGTGCCATGCATGTATTGTGATGTAATGCGCCATGCATGTATCGTGATGCAATGTGCCATTCATGTATTGTGATGTAATGTGCCATGGCATCACGATACATGCATGGCACATTACATCTCAGTAGTGCAGCGGGAAAAACCAAGGAGTGCGAGCTGACTGTCTCTGTGTTCTGTCTCTGTGTTGTGGGGGGTTGAATCAACCCGCTACACCCCAAACCATCACACTACCACCACCGTATTTTACTGTTGGTATGATGTTACTTTTCTGAAATGCTGTTAGTTTTATGCCAGATGTAATGGGACACACACCTTTCAAAAAGTTCAATTTTTGTCTCTTCAGTCCACACAGTGTTTTCCCAAAAGTTTTGGGGATCATCAAGAGATTTTCTGGCAAAACTGAGACGAGGCTTTATGTTCTTTTTGGTCAGCAGTGGTTTTCATCTTGGAACTCTGCCATGCAGGCCATTTTTGCCCAGTCTCTTTCTTATGGTGGAGTCATGAACACTGACCTTAACTGAGGCAAGTGAGGCCTGCAGTTCTTTGGATGTTGTTGTGGGGTCTTTTGTGACCTCTTGGATGATTCGTCGCTGCGATCTTGGGGTAATTTTGGTCGGCCGGCCACTCCTGGGAAGGTTCACCACTGTTCCATGTTTTTGCCATTTGTGGATAATTGCTCTCACTGTGGTTCACTGGAGTCCCAAAGCTTTAGAAATGGCTAGAAAATTGAACTCAGCTTCCCAAAGATGTGATAAACCACAGTTAATTTATGTTTTAACGGGGGGGAAATCACTTTTTTACACAGGGCCATGCAGGTTTGGATTTTTTTTTACCCTTAATAATAAATACCTTTAATGAAAAACTGCATTTTGTGTTTACTTGTGTTATCTTTGTCTAATATTTAAATTTGTTTGATGATCTGAAACATTTAAGTGTGACAAACATACAAAAAAATGAGAAATCAGGAAGGGGCAAACACTTTTTCACACACGTGTGTGTGTGTGTGTGTGTGTATATATATATATATATATATATATATATATATATATATATATATATATATATATACACTTCCGTTCAAAAGTTTGGGGTCACTTAGAAATTTCCTTATTTTTGAAAGAAAAACACTTTTTTTCAATGAAGATAACTTTAAACTAATCAGAAACACACTCTATACATTGCTAATGTGGTAAATGACTATTCTAGCTGCAAATGTCTGGTTTTTGGTGCAATATCTACATCGGTGTATAGAGGCCCATTTCCAGCAACTATCACTCCAGTGTTCTAATGGTACAATGTGTTTGCTCATTGCGTCAGAAGGCTAATGGATGATTAGAAAACCCTTGTGCAATGTTAGGTCTGCAATGCTGTAATTGCTGCAAATGGAGGATTCTTTGACGAAAGCAAAGTTTGAAGGAAAAAATTATTTCAAATACAAATCATTATTTCTAACCTTGTCAATGTCTTGACTATATTTTCTATTCATTTTACAACTCATGGTGGTAAATAAGTGTGACTTTTCATGGAAAACACAAAGTAATTGTCTGGGTACCCCAAACTTTTGAACGGTAGTGTGTATGTATATATATATATATATATATATATATATATATATATATATATATATATATATATATATATATATATATATATAATATCAGCGCATTTAAAATGTTTATTGCTATTCTCACTTTGAGTCACTTGGAGGATGCTGCAGTGACCACTCTTCATGATGTAGCAGCCTACAATATATTGTTACACCCAGGAGGGGCGAAGGGGAGGAAGGATGATTGAGCCAAGCTGTTTAGACTTTGCAGCGACCGTTTATTGACTTTACCAGCTCACACGGCACGGCCCACAATTACACAGCACATAGTTAGACACCATCTTGTCTCATAACACTCTCGAACATTCTCTGGAACGCACACTACTCTTCTTCTATTGTGTTCTAACACTATACAGTGTCTTGTCATTACTGAGCGCCACCTCTGGCGTAGAAACGCTACTGCTTTCACTGACAGTTCATACTAAACAGTGCATATTCAGTCCTTAATAATATTCCCCATAAATGCTCCCATTTACTATTAATCATTAAATTATAGTCTCTTAGGTACATTTATTAAAAATATTTATATTTGCCATTAGCATCTAATCCACACTGTTTTCTGAGGGTTTACTAAAGATTGTCCAAAATTGACGTTTTCCTACACTCACCCCTCAAAAAGTTAATGTCGTCCCGACATTACACCTTTCTTAAAAAACAGTAGTTTTTTTTTCCTTTTCTTCTGTCAGTTCACATTTGGTAATCATGTATTACATGTAAGTAGGGTATCACTACACAGGAGTCAGAGTTCATTAATGTCTATAAAGATGCAACTGGTAATTGTCCATAGTACAGCATGTATCTCCTATTCCATGCAATACATTTGCAGAAGAGGTCTTTGTGCACGATAACCTTCAACCGCTCCATCCATCATGGTGGGTATCTGCATCTTTCCTGAGAGTAAGGGTACTCAATCTAGTCATAACCTACCAAATAAACCTCTGTGTGATGCCTGTGCTTTCGTAACATACTGCAAGTCTCTTTTTGTGTTTTTAAATTTTTTTGTTCTTTTTTTCAATTTTTAATTGACAACGCACGGCTCAGGAGACGCACACACACAGGCTCAGAGAAGTTCAGATAGTTTATTAGCAACAGGGGTGAATGGATGTGTGTCTGCGGGATGTAAATGTATTGGTGGCGGCGTCTGCTTCGGGCACAGAGGCAGGAGACCGTACAGCCGGCAACCCTATGGGAAAGAGCACAAGGACACAGGGTGACGGGCACACACCAACACAGGAGGAGAATGAGCGAGAGAGGAGCTTACTTGCAAAGGACAGATGACTGGCACCACAAGGACGGGACCCGGAAGACAGCCACCTGCAGGGCTCGGTGCAGCAGCGAGGAATGGCGAGGGAGAGGCGTCGTCCGCCGCAGAGGAATCCACCTGTGCACAGGGGAGCAGACTGGAGAGAAAGGAGGTAAGGGCTTCTTACCAAAAGCGTCGTGCTGAAGGAAAGGTTGACTCACGATGATGAGTGGCGAAGTCTGACGGCTTCAGGCCGAAGCTCAGGGCGAGGCGGCTTATATTCCTCGCCGCTGATGATGTGCAGGTGTGCGTGCAGGTGGCGCCGCTGATGAGCGGCGCGGCGTGACAGTACTCCCCCCTCTAGCAGCGCCTCCTGGCGATGGCTTCTCTGGGTGCGCTCGGTGGAAATCAGCGATGAGCGAGGGGTCTAACACAAACGACCGGGGCACCCACTGTCGATGTTCAGGCCCATAGCCCTCCCAGTCCACCAAGTACTGCAACCCACGACCCCGGCGCCGGGAGTCCAGGATGGAAGAGACGGCCCAGGCCGGATGGCCACCAACCATCCGGGGCGCGGGTTGCGCAGCAGGAGGAGGGCAAAGGGGGTCGGAGACTGCCAGCTTCACCTTGGACACGTGGAAGGTGGGATGGATGCGGAGGGAGGGGGGAATAGCCACACGCACAGCCACCGGGTTGATGATCCGGGTGATGGGGTAGGGTCCCATAAAGCGCTGTGCCAGCTTCCTCCTCTCGCCTTTCAATGTTACGTCCTGGGTCGACACGTAGACTTGTTGCCCAACTCTGTACGTCGGGGCAGGTCTTCTGTGCCGGTCCGCCACAGTTCTGTTGCGCTCCGCCGTGCGTAAAAGCGCATTGCGCGCAGATGCCCAGATGGAGCGGAACTGCCTGAGATGCGCCCTAACTGAGGGGACAGTTACCTCACTCTCCTGCGCCGGGAACAGCGGGGGGTCGTAACCCAGGGACGCCTTGAAGGGGGACATCCCTGTAGCAGAAGAGCGAGCGGTGTTGTGGGCGTATTCAACCCAGGCAAGATGGTTACTCCAGGACGTGGGTTTGGATGCAGTCACACAGCGGAGCACAGCCTCCAGCTCCTGGTTGGTCCGCTCACACTGCCCGTTGGATTGGGGGTGATAGCCGGAGGAGAGGCTCACCTTGGCTCCGATGGCGTTACAAAACGACTTCCAAACCTCAGAGGAAAATTGGGGCCCCCGGTCCGAGACCACGTCCACCGGAATCCCGTGCAGCCTGACCACGTGTTGGATGAGGAGGTCTGCCGTCTCCAGGGCAGTAGGGAGACCTCGCAGGGGAACGAAGTGTACCGCCTTGGAGAAGCGATCCACGATGGTCAGGATGGTGTCGTAGGAGTTGGAGACTGGGAGTCCGGTGACGAAGTCCAGGGCGATGTGCGACCAGGGCCTGCCAGGGACGGGCAGGGGCTGGAGCAGACCCGCTGGAGGGGCGTTTCCCGACTTATTGGTGGCACAAATTGGACAAGCCCGGGCGTAGCGGGCCGCATCCCTCCGCAGGCCCGGCCACCAAAAGGACCGCTGGAGGAGGTCTATCATCCGGGAGGAGCCAGGGTGGCAGGTGAGCCTGGAGGTGTGTAGCCAGTGGATGACCTCTCCTCGAACCGCAGATGGCACGAATAGTCTTCCCTCTGGTCCACCGCCAGGGTCAGGTTCCACCTCCTGCGCCTTCCGGATCTTGCTCTCTATGTCCCAGGAGATGGCTCCCACGACGCACGACCTGGGCAGGATGGTGTGGAGCGCGTCCTCCGACTCCTCGGGGGCGAATTGCCTAGAGAGGGCGTCGGGCAGGCCGTTCTTGGAGCCAGGCCTGAAGGTGATGGAAAACTGGAACCTGGTGAAGAACAAGGACCAGCGCGCCTGGCGGGCGTTCAGGCGCTTGGCAGATCGAAGGTATTCCAAGTTCTTGTGGTCCGTCAGGACCACGAACGGCAGGTCCGCCCCCTCTAGCCAGTGGCGCCACTCTTGCAGCGCGAGCTTGATGGCGAGGAGCTCTCTGTCCCCCACGTCGTAATTTCTCTCCGCCGGGGACAAGCGCCGGGAGAAGAAGGCGCAGGGCCTTTTGGCGCCGTCGTCAGGCGACCGCTGGGATAGCACCGCCCCCACTCCTGTGTCCGAAGCATCCACCTCCACGATGCACTGCAGCGCGGGGTCGACCTGGCGAAGGACCCGGGAGGAGGAGAACTCCGCCTTCAGCGCCTGAAAAGCAGCTGCGGCCTCTTCGGTCCACCAGAACGGGACCTTAGGGGACGTGAGGCGGGTCAGCGGCACGACGATGGTGCTGAAATTTGGGACAAAGCGGCGGTAGAAGTTCGCGAACCCCACGAACTGTTGCACCTGTTTCCTCGAGGCAGGTGTAGGCCACTCTACCACCGCCTTCACCTTCTCTGGGTCTGGACGCACCTGGTCGTGAGCGATGACGAATCCCAGGAAGGATGTTGTTCTAGCATAAAATTCGCACTTCTCAGCCTTCACGTATAGCCGGTTCTCCAGTAGCCTTTGGAGGACCCGCCTCACATGGACCTGGTGCTCGTCCCTGGACTTGGAGAAGATGAGTATATCGTCCAGGTAGACGAACACAAAGAGGCCGATGAAGTCCCAGAGGACGTCGTTGATGAGGCGCTGAAAGACGGCAGGAGCGTTGGTCAACCCGAACGGCATTACCAGGTATTCAAAGTGGCCGTTCGGGGTACGGAAGGCTGTCTTCCACTCATCTCCCTCCCGGATCCGAACGAGGTGGTATGCGCTGCGTAGATCCAGCTTGGTGAACCAGGTCGCCCCCTGGAGGGAGTGGAAAGCGGTGTCCATGAGGGGCAGGGTGTAATGATCCCTCTCCGTGATGTCATCTAGGGCCCGATAGTCAATGCAAGGACGGAGGGATCCGTCCTTTTTCCCAACGAAGAAGAACCCTGCCCCCACAGGTGATGATGATGGGCGGATTATCCCAGCACTCAGTGACTCTTTTAGGTAGGCGTTCATCGTCTCCTTCTCCGGCGCCGACAGACTGTAGAGCCGACCAGGAGGTAAGGGTGCCCCCTGGCGGAGGTTGATGGCGCAGTCATAGGGCCGATGAGGAGGGAGAGACATGGCCTTGGTCTTACTGAATACCATACCCAGGTCGTGAAATTCCAGGGGCACCAGAGACAGGTCCGGGGGTGCAGCGTCCATAGGAGGGAGAGAAACGGACGGAGAGCAGGCAGCGGACTGAAGGCAGGTGCCCATGCAGAACGTGCTCCATGCCGACACCCCGGCTGACTTCCAATCCAGGACAGGGTTGTGGAGGCGTAGCCAGGGATACCCCAGGATAACGGGCGACACAGAGTTGGGCAGGACGTAGAAGGTCATCTCCTCCCGGTGGTTTCCTGAGATAATCACCGGGACAGGAACAGTCTGGTGCATCACTCTCCCAAGGGAGGCACGAGAGAGGTTGACCAGGGAGATGGGGTCTCTCAGTGCCTGGCAGCGGATGCCCAATTGGGTTGCCAGGCTTTGTGAAATAAAGCTGCCTTCTGCGCCCGAATCCACCAGTGCGTGGGTGAGATGCCCAGTGGGATTGTGGCAGAAACGGACGGGCAGCTTCAATTGTGTGTGTGAATTTAACCGATTGAGATCCGCAAGGCCCCCTACAGTGACTCGCGGACCCCGCCGACTGGCTTTCCGTGGGCAAAGCTTCACCGTGTGTTGGTCATCTCCGCAATACATGCAGAGATCCAACTCACGGCGGCGTTGTCTCTCCGCAGGTGAAAGCTTTGTCCAGCCCATCACCATCGGCTCCGACTCCTCGGGGCACGATGGTGGCGGCGCCGCCAGGGGGCGAGCTTGGAACAGGCGCGGCGAGGCTCCACGAGGGCGAGAAGAAGACCACTTCCGCCCTGAGGAGCGCTCGCGCAGCCTGTTATCCAAACTAATCGCTAAGGATGTCAGCTCCACTAGCGTCTCAGGAATATCCCGCCCAGCCAGTTCATCCCTCAGATCATCATTGAGGCTGCGGAGAAAAAGGCCGCAGAGGGAGCGTTCCTCCCAGCCTACTTCCTCCGCCGCTACCCGGAAGTCGACCGCGTAGTCCGCTGCCAACCGGCTTCCCTGCTGGAGGGCGAGAAGCCGATCGACCTGGACCGTCTCGGTTGGAGTATGGTCAAAGACCTCCAGGAAGCGCCTCACGAATTGGTCATATGTGAGGGCGGCATAACTGGGCCTCGCCATTACGGCGTAGGTCCACGTTAAAGCTCGCCCCTCCAGGAGATTCCCGATATAACCAATTCGGCTATGATCTGAGGGAAAGTCTCCGGGCACACGGTGGAAAACGGACTCACACTGCATAATAAACCCCCGCGCTCTGCCGAGCTTACCGCTAAAGCGGGCGGGGGTTGGAATGGGTGTGAGCCGAACCGGTGCACTCGGAGCCTGCTGGACGGCCACTGGAGCAGCAGGAGCCGCGCCACCCTGACGAGTCGGGGGGAACGACTGTTGGGGGTCCAAGCGGCCCAACCGGTTAGTCAAATTTAACAATTGATTGAAAATCACCTGTTGCTGATAGGCTAATTGATCCACTCGAGCCTCGAGAGTGGAAAACCGGTGTGTGAGCCCACCGTCTGCCGAGCCGCTCTGCTGAAGCCGTACTGACATAACGCACGGCTCAGGAGACGCACACACACAGGCTCAGAGAAGTTCAAATAGTTTATTAGCAACAGGGGTGAATGGATGTGTGTCTGCGGGATGTAAATGTATTGGTGGTGGCGTCTGCTTCGGGCACAGAGGCAGGAGACCGTACAGCCGGCAACCCTATGGGAAAGAGCACAAGGACACAGGGTGACGGGCACACACCAACACAGGAGGAGAATGAGCGAGAGAGGAGCTTACTTGCAAGGGACAGATGACTGGCACCACAAGGACGGGACCCGGAAGACAGCCACCTGCAGGGCTCGGTGCAGCAGCGAGGAATGGCGAGGGAGAGGCGTCGTCCGCCGCCAAGGAATCCACCTGTGCACAGGGGAGCAGACTGGAGAGAAAGGAGGTAAGGGCTTCTTACCAAAAGCGTCGTGCTGAAGGAAAGGTTGACTCACGATGATGAGTGGCGAAGTCTGACGGCTTCAGGCCGAAGCTCAGGGTGAGGCGGCTTATATTCCTCGCCGCTGATGATGTGCAGGTGTGCGTGCAGGTGGCGCCGCTGATGAGCGGCGCGGCGTGACATTAATCAACCATCACAGTAACTACCAAGTTACTTTTCAAAACATTTATGCCTGAACAATGGTTATCTTTAGCTTCTACACCTTTGTTCTAGACAGATGAAATGCAATGAAGTGCAAGGTTGGCCTAACTTATCATAAGTCAATCTCAATGGCTGTTTTCTTATTCTTGAAGGATACGTTTTAACAGGAATCTCGTCAGGTCCCTCCTGGTCACTGGAACTGGACTCCGACACCTCATCACCCTGGTCCTGGTCTGCCTCAGCTGGATCTGGGACCACCGGATTGTCGACCTCTGGTGCTAGCTGCACCTGCGTGACGTCATCTGGGTCCTGGTCCTCATCCTCCGGAGTAGTGTCACTGTGCGGGTAGAACTCCGGTGCATCGGTTCTCACTGGACGGTGATTTTCATCCTTCCCAGCTCGTAATCCGATTATGGCATTCCAGCCCTCTTCATCTTCATCATCCGTGTCGCTTTGTCTGTCCACATGCCTTTGTCTTTTAGAGTCTCTTTCTCTTATTTTCTTAGAGGCATGCTCCACTGTTTCCATGGGAAGAAAGTCACAAGGTAGCAAAAGGTTTCTGTGCATGACCCGAGTGCGTCCCTTGCCATTTTCAGGTCTGATTTCATACACTGGACTGTCTGGGTACTTCTGTTGGGTCACGACATACACCTTGTCTTCCCAGTATGATCTTAATTTTCCTGGCCCACCTTTTGCAGTCAAGTTTCGAACCAATACTCTGGATCCAGGGAGTAGCTCAGCACCGTGAACCATTTTATCATAAAGTGCTTTACTTCTCATCCCTTCTTTGTTTGCTATTTTAGAAGCGAGTTTGTAAGCTTCAGTCATTGTAGCTCTCCACTTTTCAGCATAGTCCTGCTGAGAAACACTCTGCTCTCTTGTTGTGAGGCCAAACATCAGATCAATAGGCAACTTTGGACTACGGCCAAACAACAGAAAATATGGTGCGTACCCCGTAGCTTCACTACGCGTACAATTATAGGCATGAACCACTTTTGCCAGAGAGGACTTCCAGTCTTCCTTAGCTGCTTCAGGCAAATTTCTGAGCATTGCCAACAGTGTACGATTAAATTGTTCCACCTGCCCATTCCCTTGGGGATGGTAGGGCGTTGTTCGGGACCCCTGCACACCACTGTACTCTTGGAGTTTTGCAAAAAGTTTATTTTGGAACTCTCTTCCCTGATCATGATGGAGTCGTGTGGGGAAATCAAACTTGAGGGCAAAATCTCCAAAGATCTTCTCAGCAGCGGTGTGGGCAGCTTTGTTACGACATGGGTAAGCCTGGGCAAAACGAGTGAAGTGGTCCATTACAACCAGGATATACTCATATCCTCCTTTGCACTTCTCCAAATGCAGGAAATCCACTGACACTAATTCAAATGGGTACGTGGTGACAATGTTAGTCAGTGGTGCCCTTGTTATCTTATTGGGACGTTTGTTCTTCAAACAACTGCAAACTCTCGTGATGTAGTGCTCCACATCTCGTTGCATGTGAGCCCAATAAAAACGCTCTCTTATCAAGTTCATCACTCTCTCTACCTCTAAATGACCCATGTTTTCATGGAGTTCTTTGAACACGAGTTTGTGAAACTTCTGGGGTAGGAGTAGCTGGTCTTGTGTTGCCGTTCTCCTGTAAAGCAGTCCATCATCTTCCAAGTACAGCTTGTGTTTCTGTCTGACTAAAGCTGCAATTTTACTGTTCTGCTGCTTTACACTCCTTGGCCATTGTTTTGACAACACATAGCACAACACCTCTCCAATCACGGAGTCTTCTTCTTGAGCTCTTTTTAGATCAGTCTTTGATATTTCAGCTATAGAGCTGGCTTCTTGATCTGCTTCACTAATGAGAGTAGAAATGGTGACCGGGCAGAGCCATGGTTCATTTTCTTGTGACTTTAACTTGACTGCCTGTGTCACACAATTCATCACATCAGGATCAACATTCTGGGTGCATTTGTTCATGTACTGCTCCATATCTAGAGGCATACGTGAAAGTCCGTCTGCATCTCTGTTTGCTTTTCCAGGGCGATACTTAATCACAAACTGGAAATCAGCTAGTTCTGCTACCCACCTCTGTGTGGTTGCATTTAACTTTGCGGTGGTGAGCACATACGTTAGGGGATTATTTTCCGTATAGACAGTGAATGGTGGAGAATAGTACAGATAATCCCGAAACCTCTCACAGATGGCCCACTTCATGGCAAGAAACTCCAGCTTCCCTGAATGAAGGTGGTAGTTCTTCTCTGAATTTGACAGTGTCCTGGAGCCATATGCTATCACCACCAGTTTGTCTTGTTGTCGCTGGTATAACACCGCCCCAAGCCCCTCCTGTGAAGCGTCACAGTGTAAAATGAAGGGTTCTTCAAAGTTCTGCACGGTGGCGCAGTGGTTTAGCACTGTGGCAGCACAGTTTTACCCTCGGCCGGGGGATCGCGGGGATCATGAGATCGTGGGTTCGATCCCAGCCCCCAACCAACAGTGAGCTGGGTGGAGTTTGCATGTTCTCCCCATGTTGCGTGGGTTTACTCCGGGATTTCTCCGGTTTCCTCCCGCACACCAAAAACATGTAGGTTTAGGGCGCTCGCACACGCAGCGACCAGCAGCCGGTGGCTTGTCACCAGACTGCAAACCAAGTCTACCTACGGGTACAAATAAGTAACAAAAAAAAAAAAAAAAAAAAAAAGTTTGGATAACCTATCACTGGGGGTTGGGTAAGCAGGTCAACAAGCTGACAAACTACTGCTTGATGCTCTGGGCGCCACCTGATCACATGAGATGAGGGTAAGTGGCCACCATTGTTCTTTTTGACATGTTTCTTTAAGTTTTTCTTTGCTTTATCTGTGTGATCGTTAGCCAGAAGGTCGTAAAGAGGCTTTGCTATACGAGAGAAGTTTGGAATATAGCTGCGGTAATATGAAATAAAACCTAGCAATTTCCTTAGCTCTCCAACAGTGGAAGGTTGCTGCTGTTTGAGTGTCTGCACTGGGGCAATGTCCGCAGGGTCCATGGTGTAGCCCTGTCCTGTTACCATTTTACCAAGAAAACGTACCTGCTGCTTGAATAACTCACATTTCCGGGGAGTCAACTTCACTCCATGGCTTTGATAGCGGTGCAGGACGCTTCTCAGGTCTCGCAAGTGATCTTCAAAAGTCTGTGAATGAACAAGGTTATCATCGAGGTAAGGCAGACAAACATCATCTCTCAACCCCCACAAGCACTCCTTCATAGATCTTTGGAATGCTGCTGGTGCTGAGGACAAACCAAATGGAATTCTTACCCACTCGAACAAACCCCAGGGAGTGATAAATGCAGTGAGGGGTCTACTTGACTCTTCCAGAAAACCCTGGTGATACGCCTTCCCTTGGTTGAGAACTGAAAACCACACACTCCCATTTAGACTGTTTAGCATATCTTGTATGCGGGGAATTGGGTGTCTGTCTGGGATAGACTTCTTGTTCAACTCTCTAAAGTCGCAGCACAAACGCAGACCTCCATCTTTCTTTCGCACACAGACGATTGGACTGGAATACGATGACTTGGATTTGGTGATCCAGCCCCTCTTAAGCAGGTCTTCTAAATACTCCTTTACTTCTTTATGAAGTGGTTTGGGAACAGAAACATAAGTCTTTTTAACAGGATTGTGATCTTTGAGTCTGATCTTCAACTGTAAAGAGGGAATTGTCCCTACATCATACTCATCACGGGAAAACGCTTGCCGTTCCTCCCGTAGTAGCTGTTTTACTTGCTCTTGCTGTATGGGCGAGAGATGATCAAGGGGAATTGGAGGGTCCCACATGTCCATAGTCTCTTTGACAGCACAGTTCATCTTGGTCTCTTTATTTCTTCCTGTTTCACTCGTCGTCGGGTCGACGGTCGCTTGGTTTACAGCAGGGGGTCTAATATCTGCCGGATAAGCAGTTTTAACTCTCTGCGTTTCCCCCAAAATGGTCTTAGCGGGCAGCTGGATATCACGGGACGTACTGTTTGTTATAGGTATTTTGAACATTGATCGCTTCCCTTTCCATAACTGCACCAGCCCACTTTGCATCTGCAAACCCTCTGGAAACTGGGTGTACTGACTCGGCTCAAATAAGACGTCCTGTGTGTCTGGAAGTGAGCCTGCTCTGACACAACCTTTGACTGTTTTGGTTTGGCCAGCAGGGATGGTAACCAACTCACTGCCAACTTTTACCATTCCTTCCCCCAGCCTATCCTCCTCACTTTGCATCACTTTCAAAAACACCTCTGTTTTCTTACAGTCAAATGAGAAGGCTGCGCTAACAGCTTCACTGATGGCACAAGGGGGTTTAATGCCCATCTTCAGGACATGGTCAATCACGTTGAACCCAATGATAGGCGGCTCTGCCACTCCGTCCTCCTTCACCACTAGCACAGGAACTAAGAGTTCCACCGGTGGGCGACTAACTGTCGGCAGCTTAAATGTGACTTCAACCCACCCTGAGAATGGAATCGGTGTCTGGTTCACTGCCCTCCCATTCAGGATACTTGGACCCACCAACTCGGCTAAGTCTCTGACGGTGGTGTGTGGCAGGTGCTCCTGTCTCCAGGCGTCATTCATTAAACAAACCTGTGAACCTGTGTCCCACAATGCTTGTGTCTCCTTGTCATCGAGGAAGCAGGTGATGACACATTTTTTTCCAACCAAATTGAGTAACTGTAATTGGCGATTAGGGGACAGTAGATTAACACGGACCGTTTCTACAGGAGGTACCTCGGCCTGAGCTACCAGCCTTGCTTCCAACCTCCGAATACTGTCAGTAACGAGCTCATACAGTTCTTGTGTGTTAGCTTGTTCTGATGTGGTTGCGACAGTATTGGCCGCCGTGTCTACTTGCCCTGTTCCTCTTCCGAGTCTCCTCCCTATCCGACATTCCCTTGACATGTGGCCGCTAACTCCACACCTGAAGCAGTGGTTGCATTGATCGCCATTGCTGGTAGACTGGCATCTCTTGCAGCCACGTGTCCTCCTGGCTCTTTGAGCGCGAGGTGCTCTGGGAGACTCACGTATGGCCTTTTTGATCTCCTCCATGTCACTCTTCAGCTGCGTGACTATGTTCAGGAGCTCAGATTCCATACGGGTCACTGTGCTTTGGGATTTAAGGATTTTTCCTTTTGTCGATGGTAGGGGGTGCTCTTGGCCATCTACTTCTCTCTCAGTTGCATACTGACCCGTCTGATTTTCCACTCGGCATTCTCGAACCTTTAGTTCTTTTGTGTGCCTTTTAAATTTCTGATGCCGTTCCCATTCAAGACTGGCTGCTGCATTCATCTTTGAAATCAGTAGCTCGTCGGTGACGGCAGGATCCTCCAAATAACGCTTCAGTTGATATTTCACATCAACACTGATCAGTCCTGTTTCCACCGCCCTCAGAAACTTCCTCTGAATAAGATCAGAACTAAACTGTTCTTCAGTGCCAGGCTCTCTGGATGCTGCTAAAAGTCTTTCCTTTAGCTCAATGGCACGAAACAGGAAGTTCTGAGGTGACTCATTACTGTCTTGTGTGAGATTTATCAGACGATGATACAAGTCAGTGGAACTATCTTCTTTATAATGTCCTCGCAGGATTATGCGCAGCTGTGGCAGTGTGAGATCTGACTTAATCTCCAACATAGCGCGCAAACTCAATCCAGGACTCACTGCTTTGACAACAGCCTCAATTATTTCAGCCTCACTGTGCTTTTTCTTTAAGCCCATATCGATCTGGTGAGTGAGATTGGAATAAGACAACTTGTCTTTTTGGCCCCTCTCCCCTATCTGCCCATTTATCTTAAACTCCCGTTTAATGATCACTTCTGGCGGTAGGGGCGCTGTGGGGACCGCGGGCTGTATCACAAAATGGCGGCTCTGTGGTGGCGCGGCACCGGGCCGTGCCACAAAATGGCGGCCCGGTGGCGGCGCGGCCTGATCATCCATCACTCTTATTATTTCCTCTTCAACCCTTTTAGCTGAATCAATGATACTTTCAGGCAGAGCGGCATACTGGCTGTGTAAACTGGCGAGTGCCTCCGCCTCGCGGCTCGTGCCGGCCGCTATCGCTGCCTGCGTCAATGGTTCACTTAGCTTAGCTTCGTTGGCACATGCTATTAGCTTTAGCAGAAACTCGCGGACTACATCCTTCTCTTCGCTTTCAATGGCTTTCTCCACCTCCTCGATTAACAGTCGTATCAGCGTGTACTTCTTAGACGGTTCGGCTGGGCTTATCTTTGCAAATAAACAGACCTCATTTAGCTGTTCGGCCCGTAACGGCACCAAGGCCTCAGTTAGCTTAGCTTGTAGCTGCTCCAGCTCCATTGTTACGGCCTGCCTTTTTTTTTTTCCCTTTATTTGCACTGACTCACCGTCTCAGACACGACTGAACCATCCTCTGCTACCAAGTTTTGTTACACCCAGGAGGGGCGAAGGGGAGGAAGGATGATTGAGCCAAGATGTTTAGACTTTGCAGCGACCGTTTATTGACTTTACCAGCTCACACGGCACGGCCCACAATTACACAGCACATAGTTAGACACCATCTTGTCTCATAACACTCTCGAACATTCTCTGGAACACACACTACTCTTCTTCTATTGTGTTCTAACACTATACAGTGTCTTGTCATTACTGAGCGCCACCTCTGGCGTAGAAACGCTACTGCTTTCACTGACAGTTCATACTAAACAGTGCATATTCAGTCCTTAATAATATTCCCCATAAATGCTCCCATTTACTATTAATCATTAAATTATAGTCTCTTAGGTACATTTATTAAGAATATTTACATTTGCCATTAGCATCTAATCCACACTGTTTTCTGAGGGTTTACTAAAGATTGTCCAAAATTGACGTTTTCCTACAATATGATCTGTAGAAGTTTACCGAATCACCTTCTTTTTTTCCATTCATTCATCTTCTACCACTTAATCCTTTTCTGGTCAGCTATCCCAGCATCTTTACGTGAGAAGCAGGGTACACCCAACACCGAGAGACCGACAACCATTTACTCACATTCATACCTAAGGATAATTTAGAATCCCCCGTTGATGCCAATTAACGTAACGTCATGTCTTTGAATGGTAAATTGCCTTCACTTATATAGCGCTTTTTCTCATCTCAGGATGACCAAAGTGCTTTCCAGATCCTGCTATCCACCCATTCATGCACACATTCACACACTGATTGTGGCAGAGCTGCTATGCAAGGCGCTGGCCTCACCCACCAGGAGCAACTGGGGGTTCAGTGTCTTGCTCAAGGACTCTTCGACTTGCAGACCATGGGTGTGCGATACTGCAAGATTTGGCATCGATCAATACCAAGTAAATACAGGGCCAGTATCGTCGATACTGATACGATACTGATACAATACTAATTTTTTTAATCATTAAGGTGGATGGCATCATCAAATTACTAAATCTAATTGATCTTTCTTGACCTTTCAGTGTTATGTGATCTTTCCTTTGGATTATTAATGAGTTAAAACCCAGGACAGAATTTGGGCAAAGTTTAGAGGTGAATACATAGAGTATCACTTTCACAGTTAACACAAAAGGATCCATCCATCCATCCATCCATCTTCTTCAGCTTAATCCTTTTCAGGTTGCGGGGGGGCTGGAGCCTATCCCAGCATCTTTGGGCGAGAGGCAGGGTACACCCTGGACAGATCGCCAGTCCATCGCAGGGCCAACACAGAGATACAGACAACCATTCACTCTCACAGTCATACCTATGGACAATTTAGAATCCCCAGTTTGATGCCAATTAACCTAACTTACATGTTTTTGGCATGTGGGAGGAAACCGGAGAAATCCCATAGTAAACCCATGCAGACACAGGGAGTACATGCAAACTCCACATAGATCACTGTTGGTCAGGGGCTGGGATCGAACCCAGGATAATTATATTCAATCCAATCTGAGCCATATTATAGTCAGTATATTTGTTTCAATTCCAGTAAATGTATTCATTTAAATAAAATGTTTCAGTGGGATAAATGTATTATACCAAGGTCTTAGCGTTATTTATACTTTTTGAGTGGGCTAAAGTAACAAATGACCAGCTGCACTTTGAAAATTAAATATTAACTAATGCCGAAGATGACTAAAATATTACTTTCACCACTAATATCTACCTGGATATTCTCTGCCATAATGAAAGGCCTCTGCCAATGATCTCTGCCTCTGGGTCAGGAGTCTGTGTCTGTCATAGCCACGGGGTGGGGGATTTCTCTCCTCTCTCTGTTTCTGCAGCTTGGCATTGTCTTTTGGATGATTTTCCGTATGCTTGTATAAATTAGTTGTTTTACCACTGTATTTCACAGCCTTTTTGCAAATTGTACAGCTTGCCATTGTCTCAATTTCGGCCTGAAGATATAGTCACATGACGCTCCTCTTGCTCTCTGCCATTCTTCTGCACCATCTCTGTGCTGTGTGTGCATATTGCCAGCAGTCGGTGGATGCTGCTTGTGGATGCTGCTTGTTTACCTGGCGCTGTTGAGTCGTGATGGTACAACAGGGAGGAGGAATTAAGGAGTAGGTGGCAGTAATGCACCTACTGCAGGGCGCTGCTGAAGTCATTCTATGACACGGTGGTGGCATCAGCCATCACTTTTGGAGTGGTCTGCTGGGGCAGTGGCATTACTGCAGCCGGTAGGAAGAGACTGAACAAACTGATTAAGAAAGCTAGCTCTGTCCTGGGGCAACGCCTTGATCCGATGGAGGAGATAGGAGAGAGAAGGACGGTGGCTAAACTGTCATCTCTGCTGGAGTCCGAGTTCCACCCTATGCAGGACATACTGGATGCACTGAGGAGCTCATTTAGCAGCAGACTACATCATCCCAGGTGCACAACCGAGAGGTTTCGTAGGTCCTTCCTACCAACGGCTGTCAGACTGTACAACCTAAGCAGGGCTGCTCGCAGAGATAGCAAAAAGACGTAACAAACTAATAGTTTTTTTTTTTTTTTTTTTTTTTTTTTGAATGCAAAAGATGCAATAGACTTACACAATGGTCCTCTCCGGCATACAACTAGGAACATACCGGTCGCTATGGAGGGTGAGAATATGTATGGGCACATAATCATACCATGTAGGATAACTAAATAGACGGTTATGCTGTTTCATCCCACCTAGCAACAATGCTCTGCACTGTGTGTGTTTATATATTTACATATTTATTCCATCTAGCTACAATGCTCTGCACTGGGTGTGTTTATATTTATATATCTATATATTTATTCCATCTAGCTACAATGCTCAGCACTGGGTGTGTTTATATTTATATATCTATATATTTATTCCATCTAGCTACAATGCTCCGCACTGTGTTTTTATATATCTACATATTATTCCATCTAGCTACATTGCTCCGCACTGTGTGTGTTTATATACTTGCATATTTATTCCACCTAGCTGCAATGCTCCGTACTGTGGGTGTTTATATATTTACATATTTATTCCATCTAGCTACAATGCTCTGCACTGTGTCTGTGTGTGTGTGTGTGTGTGTGTATATATATATTTTATAGTAATATGTACATATGTATAGTAGCTGCTCTTGCTTGTTTTTTTTTTTTCTTGCCTTCTGATTGTTGCTCTGAGTGTTGCTATCCCTGTGCTGTTGCAATCCTGGAATTTCCCCGTTGTGGGACTAATAAAGGCTTATCTTATCTTATCTTATCTTAAATGCTGGTTGCCAACCACCGTAAAACCACAAGAAGAAGAAGAGGAGCAAAGTGTGCCTGCTCTGTGCTGTGATGGCTGCGGCAACAAGACAGAGTATCAATCTCATTACACTAGTATTGATCAGTGTCAATACCAACATTGATATCGATATTTAGATCAATCCGCCCACCACTATTGCAGACTGCAGAAAGAGTGGGAATCAAACCACCGAACCCTCCAATCAGTAGTCAGTCACACTACACCTGCACCACAGCCACCTGCTTTGGCCTTTGGTTGGAATCTGGACTACCCAGAGAAAACCCACGCAGACACGGGAGAACATGCAAACTCCACACAGAAGGGTCACCGATGGTAAGGGGTGGGATCAAACCCACGATGGTCAACGGTGGGATTAAAATGGACATTGTTTTGCTCATGCGCAGTGAGAACAGTGTGTTCTATTTGTGCATGCACAGAAAGACAATGGCCAGTTGAATTTGCACATGCGTATCTACACTCTATCTCAGCTACATATTTTTGTTCTCACAAGTCAGTCAACTTTATTGCCAATTCTGCCATATGTACAGCACATACAAAAAATTGATATTACGTTACTCTGAGACCCATAGTGCAGCAAGATAAACACTAAGTAGGACATATGAATATAAAGTATAACATCTAGCATTAAACATCAAACATCAGTGCAAAGACGACCAAGCCCCAACCACAACTTAACTAAAAAAAAACAGGGGAGTGCAAAATAACTAAATACAATAAAAATTAAGACAGCATGTAGTAACTTAAAGGTGAACTGAACCCACCTTTTTGCCGAAAAAGTAGAATAGCAGATTAATTCCTTATTACCTATTGTATTTTTCAACACATAAAAGAAATTTTTAGGCCGTGCGATGGCCAAGCTATAAGCCGATAAACTTTTGCCTCTGGCTGGCAGTGCCAAACAAACCGGAAGTAGTGCAGACGACGCTGCGTGACGTCACGAGTGTGACCCTTATCAAAACAACAATGGCAGATGATAGCAGTTCCAGCAGTCAAGAACACCAGAGTTTTCAGAGTGAAGAGGCATTCAGGATCGGTGACGAGACAGAGGAGGATGCAGGAGTGTCAAGTGAACAGGAAGAGAGTGAGGGAGGCATTGAACCGTACAGATTAGAGCCAGAATTTTCGGGGGATTCCGGCACCGACTCAGACCGCAGCAGTGATGGGGAGGAGAGTCGCTTATTGAATACAGAATGGTGAGTCTTTACTTTGGCATGCTTGGGGTGTCAGGATAAGGAAAATTAACAATAAAAAAGAAAGGAAAAAAAAACATCAGCATTTTTCCAACTTATTACAGTGATCCCTCACTTATCGCGTTTAATGGGGACCAGAACCGACCGCGAAAAGTGAAAAACCGCGAAGTAGCATCACTCCCCCCCCCCAAGGGCGTCACAAGCACTATTTTGCACAAAAAGGCACAAGAGAACAGCGAAAAGTGCCACTAAGCAACACGAGCGATAAAGAACAATGAATGCGGTCTTCCTTCGCTGGGTATGGGAGAGAAGCTGGGTAAAACGTCTCGGCCAATCAGCTTGCGAGATTCCCGAGCGGTGAAGAGGTGGGCGGAGAGGAGTGGAGCGGTGGTCAGAGAGGTGGATTTTGAGTTGTGCTGGCTCTCCGTGTTGATACCTGATGTTCTAATGTAGAAGGCAGGGAGAAGGCAGGGAGAAGGCAGGGAGACTACATTAGAACATCAGGTATCAACACGGAGAGCCCGCACAACTCAAAATCCAACTCTCTGACCACTGCTCCACTCCTCTCCGCCCACCTCTTCACCGCTCGGGAATCTCGCAAGCTGATTGGCCGAGACGTTTTACCTCGCAAGCTGATTGGCCGAGACGTTTTACCCAGCTTCTCTCCCATACCCAGCGAAGGAAGACCGCATTCATTGTTCTTTATCGCTCGTGTTGCTTAGTGGCACTTTTCGCTGTTCTCTTGCGCCTTTTTGTGCAAAATAGTGCTTGTGACGCCCTTGGGGGGGGGGGGGGGGTGACGCTACTTCGCGGTTTTTCAGTTTTCGCGGTCGGTTCTGGTCCCCATTAAACGCGATGAGGGATCACTGTATATCTAGAAACGCATCGCTTCCCGGTCGCTTTTCCTCCCCCTTTCTTTTCTTTCGTTGCCATGACAGCTTTCCTTGGCCACTGAACAGATCTTCCCAGGTGTTGGAAGTGTTTTGTAGTCGACTATCACGACAAAATGCACCAAAAACAACCAGTGTCGACGCGCTCGCAATGGTAAACATGAGGACTGGGTCACACTCGTGACGTCACGCGGAACTCCGGCTGCACTTCCGGTTAATCGGCGGATTCGTCTGATTTTTCAGGACGGGAAATTCAAAATCGCGATTTTCTCCAAGATTCCGGGATTTGTGGAGGGGGTGCCAATGATAAATTATCTTTATAATTGTATGTCCTATCACCCAGTGCCGTTCAATGCCGTTCAGTTCAGTTCTACTTTAAGGCACATCAGGGCACATAGAGGGTTAAAGTGGCATGTAGTGCAAAGAGAGCAGTCTATTGCTGCTTAAACTGACTGGTGCAGCCCTGAGATCAGTGTGTGTGTATGCTGGAGTGAACAGTTCCTGGATGACGGAGTTCAGTTTTTGAAGCTCCTGAAATCAGTGTGTGTGGAAGTGAACAGTACCTGGGGATGGCAGAGTTCAGATGTTTGGGGGGGGGGGGATGTCAGAGTCCAGGATTCGTGTGTGTGTGTGTGGGGGGGGGGCAGAGCAGGGAGAGAATTGAGCTTCCTCACAGCCCAGTGGATGAAGCTGTCCTTGAGTCTGCTGGTCCTGGTCCGTAGACTCTGGAGTCTCCTCCTTGATGGCAGTAGACTGAAGAAGTGAGTCAAGGTGGTGCTCCATTTCTTCTCTGTATCTCAGGTACGTGTTTTTGTTATTTTACGTACAAATGCACTTTTTGTTTTTGAGGGGGTGGAAAATGTGCATTTGGTACGAGTTTTAGTTAGATTGGGGTGCTTAATTACTTACGTTCATTCTGGTGAAGAAAATGTATTCTGGAAACGGTCGGCAGTTTATCAGTGGTGGCCTTGAAGGACAAAACACAACAGCAAACTAGAAGGCACTCAGAGAGTGCATACTCCTGCCAAGGATTTGCCCGGCCATCTGTCTGTGCCTCCATCTGCATCTCTCCCTTTGTACTCAGTTCATCCCTCGCCCCATACCTTGGTCTGTACTTCCAAACACGTCCAGTAGTTTTTGCATAATTCTGCTGATGGACAGATGATCACATTGCATTGCAAGATAGAGCCTTGGTCGAGGTATGCACTCATAGGTCACCTCTAAAATGTATTGGGTTCATCCACAGCACAAGCGCTACCTCTGGTGAAGATTTCTTCAACATCTGTCCAGTAGCTTGATCCTGCTAAAATATAGCGATAAGACTGGACTTTGTCAGATGTATGTGCTCTTGGATTACTTCCATAATCTGTTTGGTAATCCTGCTAACAGACAAACTGCCCCGATCACATTACCTTCTTGGTGGAGGTACTAAATCACCACAGTAAATAACAAATCACAGCAGAACTGAATCAAAAAGGAAAAGGTGGGTACCTATTGACAAGGATTGTCATTGAACTGACAGACACATTGTCCATCATTTAACCAGGAAGTAAATGCTGTTTTTGTATGAGCTGTAAATGTGAGGACAACCAAAGATTCTACAATGGCAATTAGAGATTATTTTGATGCAAGACATAGGTTTTATTTTTTGTTGTTTGCTGTTGTGGTTGCCCTTCTGGGCCACCATAAATGTCTGACTGATGAAAGCTCACATACCCCACACATTTGCTTCTCAAGGGCCTCTAATGAGAACTGTGATGAACATAAAATGGCCGGAAAAAGCCCCCACCCACACACCCACCCAAAAAGGAACCTCTCATTTGAATCGGAGCTTCTGTTATAAATAGCACGTCAACCTGATCAGAAGTTATAGCAGCAACAACATAAAATGTCAAACAAATGAACGAATTGACGGACGATCAAAAAACATTATACCCTTTGCAACTTTGTTGTGTGAACTATAAATAAAATTAGCTTGTACCACACAAAAGCTATCGTTTAAGTTAACATAATGACAACTTAGTTGAGGTGCTTTTTTTTTTGTATTACCCATGGCGGTTCTTATAGCCCAGCAGTTTGCTGTCTTCTCACAGCGAAGCCAGTTACACAGAACTTTCAAGTATGAGGCAGGAGGAAAGTCTCACAGACCTCTACAATTTATTATCAACAATACTGAATTATTCAATAAATCAGTGAAATGACATTTAAAGGAAGTAAAGAGAGGAATTAGACCCTATTCCCTTTGAAATCATGCAAAAATACTGAGCAATGCCTATTGTACAGACACATCCATTCTTCACTCAAACAATTTCAATTGTAACTTTCTTTTCCTCCCTGCTGCACATGGTAAATGTTTCTCATGGTTACATTTTATAGATGCTCTGCATACAAAACAAATAGTTTTAAGTATAGAGGGGACTGTTTTTTTTTAAATTTTATTTAGCATTTGCTTTTTACTGTAAAGCTATACTTTGTTTGGTAGGGTTTTTAATCTACTCACTCTGTTTTAATCATGTCTGTCAATCAGCTCTCAGCTGTAAATCAGATATATTTAGAAACAATACACAAAAAGCTGCTCACAAAAATGCTTGCTTGCTTTGCCCCTTACCCTGAAAATCAGAGCAAAGATCCAATAAAACGCTGACATCATCCCCAAACTATGAATAAATTCTCAAAGAAACCCCTTTAAAGGTCAAGAATTGAAAACTGGCCAAAATATACAATTTTTAGCTAATTTATTGGCTGCACATCCATGATGCTTCTTGCATGTTTTCACCAAATTCTGACCCTACCATATGCTGCTGCAAAAAATTGAGACTCAAGTTTTTTTCAATCATCCATTGACCAATTTTGATGAGTCTTGCTGTTAGCTGACAGGAGTGGCACCAGTTGAGGTCTTCTGCTGCTGTAGTTCATCTGCTTCAAGAGCCACTGGGTTATGCCTGCAAAGATATTCTTCTCGTCAGTTGTAATGAGTGGTTATTTCAGCTGCTGCTGCGTTTCAATCAGCTCGAGCCAGCCTGGCCACTCTCTTCTGGCATCAACAAGGCATTTGCAAGTGCTGCTCAGTGAATATTGTTTTTTTCTTTTTTTGGTGCATTCTCTGTAAACCTTAAAGATGGTTTAGCATGAAAATTCCAGCAGATCAGCAGTTTGTGAAATACTCAGACCAGCTCATCTTACATGAGCAACCATACCACGTTCAAAGTCATTTAAATCTCCCTTCTTCCTGATTCTGTTGCTCAGTTTGAACTTCAGCAGTTCGTCTACAGTTGCAATCAAAATCATTCAACCCCAATTGCGTTTAGGTTTACTGGCAAAATTTAAATTTTTTCAGATATGTGCAATAAACAAATTAAACAAGAACACTTTAAAAGGTTTAAATATTTTATCCAAATCCAACACAAAATCCTACTTTCAATGGCCAATCCAGTCTTAAAATTATTCAACCTCCTGAACAGAATCCCTTATAAGAGCACACATTTGCAAATCAGGTGTGGTTTCAAGAACACCTGATGCTATCACTCAAAGGCTTCATTAGTTGCATCAGGTTTGCTTGAGATACCTCAGTACCTCAAATAGGTTGGTCCACTGTGTTTTATCAAGTCCAAAGTCAGTGCAGCCATCTACCAGAAAATTTTAGAGCACTTCATGCTTCCCTTTGCTGACAAGCTTTATGGAGATGCTGGTTTCATTTTCCAGGAGGACTTGGTGTCTGTCCACACTGCCAAAAGTACCAAAACCTGGTTAAATGACCATGGTATCACTGTGCTTGATTGACCAGAAAACTAGCCTGACTTCAACTCCATAGAGCATTTATGGAGCATTGTCAAGAGGAAGATGAGCGACACCAAACCCAACAATGCAGACAAGCTGAAGGGCACTATCAAAGAAACCTGGGCCTCCATAACACCTCAGCAGTACCACAGGCTGATCGCCTCCATGCTACGCTGCACTGATGCAGTAATTCATGCAAAAGGAGCCCCGACCAAGTATTGAGTGTGAACATGGACATACTTTTCAGTCGGTCAACATTTCTATTAAAAAAACATTTTTTTAAATTAATTTTATGAAATATTCTAATTTTTTGAGAAACTGAATTTGGGGTTTTCATGAGCTGTAAGCCATAACTATTAAAATTAAAAGAAACAACACTTGAACTACATCACTCTGTGTGTAATGAATCTATATAATATAGGAGTTTCATTTTCTGAATTGAATTACTGAATTTAATTAACTTTTTGATGACATTCTAATTTATTGAGATGCACCCGTACTGCAGATACACTTTACAGACAGGTAAAATGTTTGTGCGCTTATAGAGTAAAATACTACATACTGCAAAGTTAAATGTTGGAATTTAGCTCAATAACAGCATAGAGCAGGAGATTTTATGGATTGTAACCAACAGCCAAGAGCATTTGTGTATTCATCAGTTTCTCATGACTTGCCTATTCCATCCTTTTTTTATGAGTATTACGGGTGCCAAAAGGAGGGAGGCACTGAAAAAGAGAGTGTGTTTTTGTTCTGGGGCAGAAAGGCGTTCTCCTGCGTCAGGATGTTGCCTTTAAAGCTGAAGAAGTGGGTTTCCTGTGGAGGAAACGATCACAGAATAGAAAAGGCTTGGTCCAGACACCGTTGTGTTGCCAACATTTTATGTGCACAGGTCACTGAGCGGCAGCTCAATGGGCAACACAAGTGAAGACAATCTGAAAGCCTTGATGAGGTAAGTCAAGTCTTCATTTGAGAACTAATGCTGACGTTTCTCATGAACTTGAAAGTTCATGCTGTCTCTGTTACAGGTGTTTGCTTCATTGATGGATTCAAGATGCTTTGAAAAGCGGCTAACTGGCAGTATGAAAACTGATTGTGAACTTTTCTACAGCATGCTGGATTGATTTATGAATAAATGACAACTGACAGCATCCCACTGAGAAGACACTCTATATCTTGAGTGAGTGAATGTGCCCAAAACAGTTCATCTTTCTCTCGCCTCTGACTTGATTACTTTTGCTTTTCCACGCCAACTGCTTGACTGTCAGAGACATGTCCAATGACACCTGTGGCCTACCCTTGGACACGGACACATTTGGCCTCATGTGCATCTATGGTATTATCTTCTCACTGGGTCTCCCCAGCAACCTGCTGTCTCTATGGGGACTGTACCACCTTGGGCGTTCGGGTGGGGGAGGCTGCCAGTTGGTCTATATCCTCAACCTCTTGCTGTCAGACCTGCTCCAGTTGCTCACCCTGCCACTCTGGATCCTTTACCTCCAAGGTGCACACCGTTGGCCCTACAGCCAGATAACATGCGAGCTGGTGGGCTATGTGTTTTATGTCAACGTCTACGCCAGTGTCATGTTCCTCTGTCTGATAGCAATCGACCGCTGCCTGGCAATTGTGTACCCTCTGAGCAGCCGTGGGGTGAGGACAGTCAAGGTAGCGGTGGTGTCAGGTGTAGCGGTGTGGACCCTGACCTTCCTGTTCTGCCTGACTGGGCTGCTGCCGTCTGTGTTTGACTCTGACAGACTGCTGTGTCTGGAGCAGTACCCTGTCAGCCCCAGATATGCCCACTTCAAGATCACCACGGTGTTTCTTGGCTTCCTGCTGCCTTGTTCCATTTTAGGGTGAGTTCAATTCAAGATTTTGTGCTTTGATAGCTTCAGTAATTGTTCTTGCGTTTTACTCTTTCAACAGGGAAATGGATCTAGTCTGTATATCTGTGAAAATTTGTATCTATCACTGGCTGTATTGACAACACGACATCTGGTCCACATTGAACTTGTCGGGAGTATTGTTAAGGAACTTTAACTAAGACTAAACCAAACTCTTGTGTGTGATAGTTACATTTCCCTATATATTTGGACAAAGTTTATTTCGAATCTGTTGCTTTGCTTCCTTCCTCAGTTACACTTCAGCCCACATTGGGGTAACACTCAGACGATCCCCTTCACTCTCCGACCATGAGCGACGCAAAATCGTTGGAATTCTCGCTGTTATTACCGTTAACTTCATTGTAGTCTTTGGGCCCTACCACCTCATGGGTGGATACAGGTTTTTGTTTTTGCTTCTGACTGATGACCCATGTGGATTTGAGAAATCAATTTTTCTCACCTACCGCCTGTGCTACGGTTTCACAAGTCTCAACACTTTGCTGGATCCCCTCTTCTACATCTTCCTTTGCAGTGATGCTCGGTTAGAGATGCAAAGGTCCATGGCCTGCTTGATAAGAGGACATAACCGGAGAAACGGCACCAGAGCTCACCCAGGCACACAGAGAGGAGCTGAGACAGGACAGAATCACCTTCAGGCGGTGTGACTGGTCCAACTGTGCCACCATGTGTTCAGATTTTGTCAGTTTCAGCTGTCAATGAATACATTTTTAAGCACAGAGCTCACAAACATTTGCTTATATTTTAATCAGTCAACTCCTTCCAACTGACTCACATTTATGTTTACACATGGCAAGTTAACTGATTATATACTTAAACATTTTTTTTTTGTTCTATTTAGTCTGACCAGTGTATAAAAATATTGTGGAGACTTCACTTTCTCAAAGTGAATTTCCTCTTGGACGTTTACAATGATTAAAATATGTCTGCACTCACTGACTGGTGGTAATTTTTTTAATTGTTTGAATTACTGGTTGTGTTACTGCAATTCATGTGTCAAACTGTAGTATCAGAATAGTTTTCTTATGATGATTCAAAATGCCATTTAATGATTTAAACATGAACAATGCAAAAATGTTATTCATTTATTATTCACGTCATCAAAAAAGCATTTTTGTCATAAATTTAGTTTTCACTGTAATGTAGTTTTCAGGTAAATCTGGCATTCAGAAATTTGCACATAGTTGTAAACAGAATTTTCTTCACTATTAGAAGCATTTAAATTGTGTCTGACTCCTTAACACGTACATTTTGGTGCGTACATTTGGCTAATAGAAATGCCCAATTTCAGAATGTGAAAACAATACACACACATTTCAGTGGTATGCAAAAACTTTGCCACCCCCATGCCAAACAGCATTTTTTCAACTGGTGTGTTTAGCAACGCCGCACTCTTATGCACATAGTTCCATCCGTGAAGCCACTACCATACCTGTGTATATACCTGTGGGCTATTTGATTTCTATTTCAGGCGTATGTTTAATCATGTATTCCGTCACCGTGTTTTATCACATCCTTCTCTCACTTTATTGCGCAGCAGCCTGGTGGAGCACCTTCAATTTTGTTGTACTGTACAACGACAATAAAACCTATTCTATTTAACTAAATGTGTATGGTGCCCAGACTTTTGCACATTTCACACTTATTTATTTTTGTATTTGTTCATTTGTTTCATTTTTGTAATAAAGTTAACTTTGCTTAAGCATTTGCTGGTATTATTAAAAAACAATTCTATGTCCTACAGACTGTATTTACATATTTTCTCTTAAAAATATGCTACTTCTGAAGAGGTGGCCCGATTTTTGCATTCCACTGTACACTACGTTGTCACTATAAGTTGCCTTATGTTGAGGTCCAGTCTAGACCTCCACTCAAGACTACCACAGACACACAAGGAATTATATATCACTTAAGCAGCCTGACCCCAACCCAAGTTACAGAAGTGTTCTTTACAAATATTTTATTTAAAAGACACAAATATAGAGCAAAACGAGATAATGAAAAGAATCATGATAAACAATAAACATAGATCTCTAGAAAAATGATAATATGTAAATGTTTTATGAATGGATAAACAAACATACAACAGGTATACTTAGAACAAAATGCCATTTCTCTGTGCTGCTTGAGTTCTAATGTGGCATGCTGAGACTTTGTTCCTGACTCACATTTTCACTAGAATTTTTCTTTAAAACCATCTCAGAGGTGCAGATGGGGCCATGAGCTGAATCACGGGACAACTCCTCCAGGTCCTCGGCCAGAACAGTCTCCATCACCGCACCAAGAGAACGTCTGATCTTACTGCAACTGTCACGGCAGCTTAGCACATAAAGGATGGGGTTGAGGACACTGTTGAGGAAGCAGATCGTTGCTGCAATAGGGAGGGCCCTTTGTACAAACGCCTGAATGGGATGGTCACTGGCAGCCATTACCTCCATGATGATGAAGAGATGGTACGGCGCCCAGCAGAGGATGAAGCTCACCACCACGGCGACTACAAGCCGAACAAAACCGAAAGACCTCTGGCATCCTCTGCCTGACGAGCTGTGCTTGATGGCTGCACAGCTGAGGATGATGATCAGCAGAGGGATCAGGAAGGCCAGAAAGAGCTTCATAAATGCTAGACCTTCCCTGCGCTGCCTGCACAAAGCGTTTCGATCATGCGGCCCACTGGGAGGGAACAGAGCATAATTGTAGTAACAAAGAATCCGTCCGTTAGGAAGGGGAATGGTGTCACGGAAAACATAGAAGGGGATCGTGCAGATCACAGCCAAGGCCCAAATCCCCCCACAGATCTTTCCGACTATACCGTCACTCCGGTAGCTCTGTGCCCAGACCGGTTTCAGCACCATCAGACAGCGGTCCATGGAAATGGCTGCCAGCAGGAAGCCTCGGAGAAACATGCTAAGGAAGAAGCTGGAGGAGTGGATACGGCAGAAGGTCCTGCCTAGAGTCCAGGTGTTGCCTCGAGCCATGTAGAGAGTGAAGAAGGGCAGGAAAACAGTGGCCAGCAGGTCGGAAGCTGCAAGGTTCAGTATCCAGATCCTGTTGACAGAGCGCTGGACACAGATTCCCACAACAGACAGGATGAGCAGGTTTTCCACAACGCCAACGCTAGATATCAGGCCATGAAGGGAAATGATGAAGTAACTGAAAGAAGTGTATTTGGCTGTGTAGTTGGATGTAAAACTGGTAACATTTGACATCTGGTTGGACGGACAGACAAGCATCTTGGAAGGAAAAGGTCTCAATGTTGTACTAAGCACTTCAAATACAGCTGGATACTAGTAGATAGAACTTTTTTTTAAAGTCCCAGTAGAGAAATCTGTAATAACAGAAAAAAAAAAAATCAAAATTACTTTCTAAAAACACAGAAAGCAGACAAATTTTATAACCTAGAGCAGGAATATTAAATTACAATTCAAAGCGGTCCAGTTAGATAAAATGTTGAGCAAAGTTGCAGAGCAACATAATGTTTAAGCTGCATTATAATTTAATGGGACATATATCAGCTGTCTTGTTGCATGCAGATGCTGATTAAAAATATTTCAAGTAAAACAGGCTAATAAAATCTTCATTTAAAAATAAAATATGAGTGAAAGAGAGCTGTCACAACTGAGTGTGCACACTTTCCATTAGAAAAATTAAATACAAGCTTCCAGTCTTAGCAGCCACAGCAACAGAACAGCTTTTACATTTTCACACTGAACTTGGGTGGGGTCATAAATAGGAATGCTATTAAAGAGGTCAATGACTGAACTTTTTCCACATTTTAACAGCACACACAAGTATTAATGAAATGTTTGTGACACAGTTTGGTCAAAATTTCTTTTAATACTGCTGCATCATTGTGAATCATCTTTTGCAGCCTTCATCAGAACGGCTCAAGTGCCGATTCAACTCCTCCCTCCCTCTTACATCACTATATGAAGACTAGATGTCACTTTGGCTATTGGGTCATTGGAATGAATGCAGCAATAAAGTGCAGGGAGCCAAACCCAGCCTGCCCACTTAACGGGGGTCTCAGCTGCTGCTTCACCCATGCTTCACCTGTGTTTCAATGCTGTCCTTTGTGGCACCGTGGGTTCAATATGGCACTCCTCCCAGTGCATGATTGTGGAACAGAATAACCAGATCAATTGCAAATCATATGCGGACACATATGCACGCTTTGACTAAACACACAAAAACGCCCAAATAACGAAAAATCTTTTTTTTTTTTTTTTTTTTAATTTACTCCTAAATGGTCAACACTGGTGCAATAGTTGCAGCCAAATGGGTTATTCTGCTGTGTATAATAATGTTGGGTATTTTGTACTTACAGTGGTGTGAAAAAGTGTTTGCCCCCTTCCTGATTTCTCATTTTTTTGTATGTTTGTCGCACTTAAATGTTTCAGATCATCAAACGAATTTAAGTATTAGACAAAGATAACACAAGTAAACACAAAATGCAGTTTTTAAATGAAGGTGTTTATTATTAAGGAGAAAAAATCCAAACCTACATGGCCCTGTGTGAAAAAGTGATTGCCCCCTAAACCTAATAACTGGTTGGGCCACCCTTAGCAGCAACAATTGCAATCAAGCATTTGCGATAACTGGCAATGAGTCTTTTACAGCACTGTGGAGGAATTCCTGCCCACTCATCTTTGCAGAATTGTTGTAAATCAGCCACACTGGAGGGTTTTGGAGCATGAACTACCTTTTTAAGGTCATGCCACTGCATCTCAATCAAATTCAGGTCAGTACTTTGACTAGGCCACTCCAAAGTCTTCATTTTGTTTTTCTTAAGCCATTCAGAGGTGAACGTGTTGGTGTGTGTTGGATCATTGTCCCGCTACAGAACCCAAGTGCACTTCAGCTTAATGTCACGAACAGATGGCTGGACATTCTCCTTCAGGATTTTTTTGTAGACAGCAGAACTCATGGTTCCATTTACCACAGCAAGTCTCCCAGGTCCTGAAGCAGCAAAACAGCCACAGACCATCACACTACCACCACCATATTTTACTGTTAATATGATGTTCCTTTTCTGAAATGCTGTGTTGCTTTTACGTTGGATGTAATAGGAAACACACCTTCCAAAAAGTTCATCTTTTGTCTCGTCAGTCCACAGAGTATTTTCCCAAAAGTCTTGGGGATCATCAAGACGTTTTCTGGTAAAACTGAGACAAGACTATGTTCTTTTTGCTCAGCAGTGGTCTTCATCTTGGAACTCTACCATGCAGGCCATTTTTGACCAGTCTCTTTTTTATAGTGGAGTCACGAACACTGACCTTAACTGAGGCAAGTAAGGCCTGCATTTTTTTGGATGTTGTTGTGTTTTGTTTTGTTTTTTGGCCTCTTGGGTGAGTTGTCGTTATGCTCTTGGGGTAATTTTGGTTGGCTGGCCACTCCTGAGAAGATTCACCACTGTTTCATGTTTTCACCATTTGTGGCTAATTGCTCTCACTGTGGTTCACTGGAGTCCCAAAGCTTTAGAAATGGCTTTATAACCTTTTCCAGATATAGATCTCAAATACTTTGTTTCTCATTTGTTTCTGAATTTCTTTAGATCGCAGAATGATGTCAAGCTTTTGAGAATCTTTTGGTCTACCTACTTCACTTTGTCAGGCAGGTCCTATTTAAGTGATTTCTTGATTGAGAACAGGTGTGACAGTAATCAGGCCGGAGTGTGGCTAGAGAAATTGAACTTAGCTTTCCAAAGGTGTGTTAAACCACAGTTAATTTATGTTTTAACGGGGGGGGGGGCAATCTGTTTTTCACACAGGGCCATGTAGAATTGGATTTTATTTTTTTTTACCCTTAATAATAACGCCTTCATTTAAAAACTGCATTTTGTGTTTACTTGTGTTATCTTTGTCTAATATTTAAATTTGTTTGATAATCTGAAACACTTCAGTGTGACAAACATACAAAAAAAAGAGAAATCAGGAAGGGGGCAAACACTTTTCCACACCACTGTATAATACTGCTAAAATACAAAAGGATCCACTGCAATGGGTCTCAAATATTTGCAAACGTGTCCTGTTATAGTACTGCATGAGTTTATTGACTACACATATAAACTATAACAATTACAATGATGAGGGCAGCGCAGTGGCAGAGTGGTCAGCACTGCAACAGCACAGCAACTCACCCATAGCCGGGGGATCCTGGGTTCGATCCCAGCCCCCGACCAACAGTGATCTGTGTGGAGTTTGCATGTTCTCCCCGTGTCTGCGTGGGTTTACACCGGGATTTCTCCAGTTTCCTCCCACATGCCAAAAACAGGCAAGTTAGGTTAATTGGCATCAAACTGGGGATTCTAAATTGTCCTTAGGTATGACTGTGAGAGTAAATGGTTGTCTGTCTCTCTGTGTTGGCCCTGCGATGGACTGGCGATCTGTCCAGGGTGTGCCCTGCTTCTAGCTAAAAGATGCTAGGACAGGCTCCACCCCCACCCCCACCCCGCAACCTGAAAAGGATTAAGCGGAAGAAGGTGGATGGATGGAATTACAATGATGACTGAACAATTCCCATCCCACAAAGTGCAAGATACAACACTTATAAGTCATAAAAGATCACACAAATAAGTCTGACAAACAAACTAGAAAAGCAGTCAGAGAGCGCATATCTCCGCCAAGGCTCCTCCTGTCTCTCATCGATCATTTCCAGAATGTAATGAGTTTGTGTGTAGGCCTAGAGCACTTCTGGTGAAAACTGCATCAAAGTCTGTCCATTAGTTTTGGAGTATTGTTGCTAACACATTGTGAGAAGATAAGAGCCTTTGCTGAGGTATGCATTCTCAGATCATTGCCAAAATGTAATGGGTTCGTCTGTAGCCCAAGAACCACCTCTGGTGAAAATTTCACCCAAATCCATCTTGTAGTTTTTGTGTAATCCTGCTGCACAAATACAAACAAAGCCCTTGGTGGAGGTACGCACTCTCAGATCATCACCAAAATCTAATCGTCTGATCCCCACACCATTACACACCTTTCCTGAAAATTTCATCAAAATCTGTTCATAACTTTTTGACTTGTGTTGCTAACAGACAGACGGACAAACCAACCAACGCCGGCGAAAACATTCAGATTCACTTTATTTGTTGTCCCATAAGGGCAATTTGGTTTACAGTAACAAAAAAAGAACACAACCATACAAACAAGTAAATAGAGGGTGAGATGCATCCAGACGAATGGATTTGGCCTTTTCTAACACATGCTTTTTATACATGTGCTCAAGACTGTTGAAGTTGACAACAGCTATCTTTGAAGCCATTTTAACAATTTTCCCAAGGGAATTTTTGTCTCTCATTGGCAAGTTACCATAGCAGCAGATAATAGAAAAGGTGACAACTGACTCAATAAAAGCGCAATAAAACATTTTCATAAGAGTCTTATCAACCTGGAATTTTGTGAGCTTTCTTAGACAATAAAGCCGCTGCTGACCTTTTTTTTTTTTTTTTTTTTAAACATACAAGTTCGCAGTTTCTGCTGAATTTCATATCATCATCGACTGTGATATCTGTAATGGGTTATGATTTCAACAGACTGACCGTAAACAACACTGCACACGGGAGTTGGAGGGGATCTTCTAAAATCAATGCACATATCTTCTGTTTTAGAAGCACTGATTTTAAGAAAAGCTTTGTCGCACCATGATATAAAATCACTTAAAACTTGGCCGTGCTTGTTTTTGTCATCGTTAAAAAGGCTAATGATTGCAGAGTCGTCAACATATTTTTAAAATGTATCTATTTGCATGGCAACATAACCACCTCTCTTGGCAGAGGTAATAAACAAGGGTTCTTAAACAGTCGCTAATACTGGATGTCCCACTCATTTTCAATAATTCTGTAATTAATATTCACACAATCAAATAAATCTTAGTGTTCAGTCCCTTTTATATTTGTCAAAGTCTAACATGTGACTGCCTACATACAGGCGACACCTCTTTGTATTCCACTTTCAGACACAGCCTACATTTGGGCCTGTAAAGCCTGATTGCGATACCCATTTTCAGAAAAGAATACTTGCTTTCTACAGGCATGCACTAGTTTTATTTGACTTTTTAAAATGTTTATGGTATTTGTATGAAATTTCATACCTTAACCATGAAATGAAATCTCGACCGATTGCTAGAGGTCAATATTTTAAAATTTACACCATAAATTAACAAATTTACAAACTTTTTTTAAAACCTCCACCAAGGAGGTAATGTAATCAGGGTGGTTTGTCTGTCTGTTAGCAGGATGACGCCAAAACTACTGGATGGATTTTGGTCAAATGTTCACCAGAGGTAGCCCTTGGGCCAAGGACGAACCCAGTATATTTTGGTGATGATCTGAGAGTGCATACCTCCCACCAAGGCCCTTGTTTTTATTTGTGCAGCAGGATTACACAAAAACTACTGGATGGATTTGGATGAAATTTTCAACAGAGGTGGTCTTTGGGGTAGAGACGCACCGATTACATTTTGGTGATTATGATGATGATTCTAGTTGAAGGTAAAGCCTACAGGATCTTGGCCCTCCATGGCACATGATTGGACACCCCTGTATTAAATGTTATGCCTTGATCTTTAGTATTCTTAGATTCATTACAACAGCCGTATGCGGCACAAAAATCCAGCCTTTTCGTTGATCAGAATGACTGGTTTGAGTTTGGAACCCCATACCAATATGGCAGCAGTAGACCTGAGGGCTGCAGAGAATGTTGATGCTTTTAAAACCAAACTAAAGAGCCACCATTTTGACCTGGGTTTTATTTAAATTATTTTGCTTTCCTTTAACTTTTACTTTTTCTTACACCTTTTTTTTCCTGTTTTAACTATTTTTATCCTGTTTTTATTTGTATTTATCCTGTTTTAACTTTTTTTTTTTAACTTGTTATTGCTTGGTTTCATGTCTTATTACCACCATTTTTCCCTCACTGATAAGAATGCTTCCTCAGTTCTGTTTTAATGTTTTATATGTTGCTGGGGTTTTTTTTGGGGGGGGGGTGAGACTATGTTTGGGCTTTTGGTGTATGTCGTTTAGTATTTTGTACAGCACTTTGAGTTGCTACACTGTATGGAAAAGTGCTTTATAAATAAAGTCTGATTGACTGATTGATATGACATCACTATTGCTCATTTTGGCCAGCTAGCTCCTAGCCTGCAAAAGATGATTCACAATCATGCTGAAGTACTTAAAGCAAATTTGACCAAAATATGTCAAACATTTCATTAAGACCTGTGTGAGCTGTTAAAATATGGAAAAGTGCAGTAAATGACCCCTTAAAGAGAAAAAAAAGATTTACCCTAATGAATGTCCATCTATGTGAGAAAATGCTGCACCATGTAATGTGCCAAATGGGTGCTCTTCTAAAGGAAAACTGTTCTGAATTGACGTCTATGCTTCCCAAACATACTTGTCCCAAAAAGGGCCCTTTCCAGTATGATGAGCTGCTGGGATACTCCTACTGGTGAGAAAACATCATGAAGCGCCCAAGTACGTGTTTCTCTAATGGAGTGTTTCTCAACCAGGGTGTCTTGGTACCTTTAGGTTTTTGTGGGACATTATCTAATTTCATTTCTTCATTGTCATCATAGCAGTCTGTCGGGGGTGACAATGACTGTTTCATTTAGGTCTGATTAGATTCCTCCACGCAGCTCTGTCCTTTGCCTTCCGCTGCCAGGAACTCCTGACCTTGTTAACCCGGGTGATGTCTGAGCCGGTATGAGTTGCTTTCTGACTGACCATTTCATGAAACTGCTTGCAAAGTATCTGAGTACCACTAGCTTTTGCTGGACTAGAGGCACATTCTATCAGTGGCAAGACAAACTGACTCCAATATCTGTTGCAGTGACTGACCAGGTGATAGGTTTGTTTATCTCTGCTCTTTGTGTAGTGCATGTCACGATGCACCGACTGGCAAAAGTCCACCACAGATCTTAATTGGACCAAAAAATGCAAACAATTTGCCACTGTTGTGCATGGGTGTCTGTAGAACCCAAGCACAACAATGGTGTTATGTCTGGAAACCCGGAGTGATGCACAGAGAGTGGTGCTATTGTGAACACTAACTTTATTACACACAGTAATATAATACACAATACAGCTCTCCTATCTCCTGTAGTGCCAGGAAAGAGACCCTAAGATGGCGGCTCTCACCCTATTTGGGTTGGCGTGATGACAGCACCAGCCGGCTGCATCATCACGCCGCTGCCTGCTGTTAGCCCCTTCACTACATTCTCTCCCCCCCTTGCAAAAACACAGAACACTTCTAATCAGACCCTCCCCAATTTGGGATAAACAACAATAATAATAACCCACAATATCCACATTTTTTTTTTCGAACTTAGAACTAGTGTCTGCGGGTGGACCGCCGCTGGATCCAGCAGGCTAAGTGGATTATTCTGCCACTTATTTTTTGCTCCTAACTAAACAGTCATTTACTTTTTTTTTTTTTATTTACAGTCTTCCATGGGAGGAACAGTTCTGCCTGAGGGAATTTGTGGCGGGCCCGTGGTGGCCTCCTCTCTGGAGCTTTGAAGCAGGCCTGTGGCAGCCTCCCCCCTGGAGCTGTCGAACCCCCGGGGCCAATCTTCATGGCACTGGGGCCCACGCCCTACACCGCAGTAGCTGACTCCCGTGGAGCCTTGCCATCTGGAGCAGCCACCTGGACACGCTGTAGTTGGTTTGCGTGCCGAACCGAACTGTCTGTCAGCCAAAAGCACACTGTTCCCAGCTTCGCCACAATCCTCAGCGGCGCCCGTTGTTTCGCTGGCTGCGGCCCGGTCAGTTGCCATCCCGGTCTCCTACCGGCACAAACCCAAACCCAGTCCGTGACTTGGAGCAGCGTTTTACTTGGTTTTATGCGTTGCTGTTGTGCTCCTGGTGGCTCTGTGTGCTCGTTCGGCTTGGGCCCTTCGTCGTGTTGTGGCGGTTCCATAGTCACTGTGTTCTTTCTGGACCGTTCACTTGTTGTCTCCGTCATCAGTTGAGGCTCGTCATGGGTACGGAAGGTGTCCGGTGCCTCTCCGGTGTCACTCGTTGAAGCGGACTCTTCACCCGTCAGCTCAGTCATAACCTCCATAGCTTGTTGAGCGAGGGTACAGAAGCAGTCCAGCTCGTCCTCCCTGCCATCTCAAGTGCTCTGTTGTGCCGCGTTGTGCCTTGTGTTTGTGCCCGGCTGCTGCTGCTGCTGTGCTTCAGGGCTCTCTGCATGCTCAGGCTCCCCCTCCTGTGGCTCTGATTCTGGCTGAGAGGGGAACGGAGGCAAATCTGGTCGCTGTTCTCCCTCTGTGTCATCGTCATCCATGCCGTATCCACTCGCTGTGTTGCGTTCGCTGTCTACACTGTGCTCTTCGGCTGTACCCACATCCTATCTGCCCACCGATTTTGAGAGCAAAACCAAGCTTGCAGAATAAATCTCACCCCATAACATTTTCACCCTGTCATGTCACCTAGAACTGGAACACTGGAATCACTTTTTCACCGCACTGCATTGCAAATGTGACATTCCTGCCAGTACTGGAGCTCCCATCATCCGGTAGTTCCACTGCATCAGGGCGCTGGGTGGTGAGCCTCCCAACTGTGGCCTCATTCACCATGGACTGCGTGGCTGCAGTGGCCACAAGCATGGGCACACTTATGCCGTCCAACTTCACTACACACTGCAGTCCTGACCAACCTTTGGGGCCCACGACATTTATATCGTCTCCGTAGGGTGTGGGGTTAGCTAGCTTAGCTTCTCATTGACGGCGGTGAGTTTTCGTGTGCCGTGCCACTTTTTTGGGGTTTAGCAAAGTAGCTAGTTAGCTTCTGGACAGCATCCTCATAACAGTCCGTTGGGTCAAGCATTTGAAAAATTCTCTGACCTTCCACGCCCAGATAATAATGCAGTAGAGCCGACTTCCGTACCTCTTTCATCTCGTCCAGACCAAACGCCGATAAGTAGGTGGTGAAAGCATCAAACCAGCGTGCCCACTTGACTGGCGGCTCACCGGGCTTTTCCAGAAATGGTCATGGTGGCTCCGTGCATGCCTCCATGGTTTTACCTCTCGTCGCCATATCTCATGTCCGGAAACCCGGAGTGATGCACAGAGAATGGTACTGTTGTGAACACAATCTTCATTACACACAGTAATATAATACACAGTACAGCTCTCCTATCTACTGTAGTGCCATCCAGGAAGGAGACCCCAAGATGCCCGCTCTCACCCTACATGGGCTGGCGTGATGACAGCACCAGCCGGCTGTGTCATCACACTGCTCCCTGCTGTTAACCCCTTCATTACAAATGGCAAGTTATTTGCAACTTTTTGGATCAATTAACAAGTGAAATTAGAGAATTCCCCACAAAAACCTGAAGGCACCAGGGCACCATGGTTGAAAAACACTGCTCTTGTAGAGAGCCTGTCGGCGCATATTATGCAGACCGGAGGAGAATGCATATCCGTTGCTCCTCTCTTACGCATCTCCTCCTGCCATGCTATTCAGTCTGAGTAGAGAACACACTGACTGGGTTCACCACACCGCCCCTTCCAGAAACTCAGACTGAGCCTCAACCCCCATGTTCTTTGGGCTTCAGCCTACGTCCATAGCAGCTGTAACGGGGGGTCGGTGGCTCTGAGGCGCTGCTGTGCCAGTGGGGCGCTCTCGGGGGCGCGTCCGTCTGTGGGGGGACATTGGGGGGCGGGGCATCTTCAGCATGCCATTGCGACTGATCTGACGAGTCATTTACCTGGAGAGTTCTCAGTGGGGGTCGTCCATGCTGAGGAGCTCGGGCCAACACCACCTGCTCGTCTGCTAAAACAAAGGCGGGCTTAAGCCTGTCTAGACAGATTGTTTCTCTGCGTCCCCCCGAAGTCTAACAAAATGTTTCTCCCCAGGTTCCAGCACTCTGAACGGGCCATCATATGGCGGGCCCAAACGGGGTCCGGTGGGCATCGTGCCTGACACACACAAATGACACGTCCTTCAAGGTCTTTGGCACAAAAGCGCGGGGAAAACGGTGGTGGGCCGGGCCAGGTACCGTCCCTGCCTCTGCGCTATGCCGTGAAAGCGGGGATGGATCGGTGTTTGGCGCGGAGTTGTCCGGCAAAAATTCTCCGTGGAGCCGCAGCGGCTGGGAAAAAAACAGTTCTGTTGGGGAGGCCGCCAAATCCTCCTTCGGAGCTGAACGCAACCCTAATAGAACCTGTGGCAACCGGTCCACCCAATTTGCATCCATAAGCGAAGCCCTGAGCGCTGCTTTGAGTGACCTATGGAAACGCTCGCATAACCCATTGGCCTGGGGATTGTACGCAGTCGTGCGATGAATTGTGATGGCCAGGCTCTGGGCCATCGTGGACCAGAGGTCGGGAATGAACTGCGGGCCCCGGTGGGACGTGATATCCAAAGGGCCACCGATGTCATCAAAAAAGTGCGTGCAACTTCTGCGGATGCGGTGGAAACTAGCGGGACTGCTTCGGGCCAGTGCGTGGTACGGTCCACTACTGTCAGGAGGTGCGTGAACTCCTGCTATGGCGGGAGGGGGCCTATGAGGTCCACGTGAATGTGGTCGAACCTCTTAGCCGGGACATGGAACGGCTCAAGAAGGGCCTTTGTGTGCCTGTGCACCTTGGCTCATTGGCACGCTACGCAGGCTGCAGCCCACTCTTTCACCTGTTTGCGCAGGCTTGGCCAGATGAACTTTGCTCCCACCATTTTGACTGACACGCGCACTCCTGGGTGTGCCAGGGAGTGAACCGACTCAAAAACGCAGCGGCGTGGGACCACCGGGCACGGGCGACCTGTGGAGACATCGCAGATTAGGGGGGGCCCCCCCATCTTGCAGAACTCTGCTCTCTAGCCTTAACCCTGTTGGCCCAGACTGGAGTGCGCAAACGTCCGCATCGTCAATCTGCTCAGCGGCCATGGCCGTGTAATCTATCCCTACGTAGACTGGGGCCACTAATGCGCACGAGAGGCAGTCTGCCACCATGTTGAGTTTACCGGCCACATGCTGAATGTCGGTTGTAAACTCCAAGATCACGGCCAGCTGTCTCTGCTGCCGGGCCGACCGTGGTTCTGAAACCTTGGCCATGGTGTATGTTAGCGGCTTGTGGTCCACAAACGCAGTGAAGGTGCGCCCTTCCAGCCAGAACTGGAAATAGCATATGGCCAGGTGGAGAGCCAGTAACTCCCTGTCGAACGCACTGTATATGCACTCATTGTCACGCAAAGACCTGCTACAAAAGGTGCGCGGCTGCCAAGAACCGGCAACGCACTGCTCCACGACGGCCCCTATGGCACGTCCGATGCATCGGTAGTGAGCGCTATCCGAGCCGCCGGGTCCGGGTGCACCAGTAGTGCGACGCTCGCTAGATCTGTTTTAACCTTGGAAAATGCCTGCTGTCGCTCAGGAGTACAGTTGACTCTGTCCGCCGGTTTCCGTTTCTTTAGCATGGCATACAACGGCTGCATGAGCTGGGCTGCGCGTGGGAGGAAGCGGTTGTAGAAGTTAACCATCCCCAAAAACTCCTGCAGCGCCATGACCGTCTGAGGCCGGGGAAAATCTGCCACTGCGCGCACTTTGTCCGGTAAGGGTATCGCGCCCTCCGGTGAGATGCAGTGGCCCAAAAAAGGTTGATTATTAACCCGTGCTCCTCCAACTTCTAGAAAACTGTCCTGAGCTGGGCTATGTGTTCGTCCTTGGACGCGCTGGCCACCAGGATGTCGTCCAAGTAGACAAACACAAATGACAGATTGCGCAACACCGCATCCATCATGCGTTGGAATGTCTGTGCCACGCCTTTAAACCCGAAAGGCATGCGTAAGAACTCAAAAAGGCCAAAAGGGGTTATTACTGCCATTTTAGGTATGTCCTCTGTGCGCACTGGGACCTGGTGGTAACCGTGGACCAGGTCTATCTTGGAAAAAATGCATGCCCCGGTGAGGTGAATGGAAAAATCCTGGATATGGGGGATCGGGTAGCGATCGTGCGCTGTGGCGTTGTTTAATCTGCGGATGGTCGCCACGATCCCTCGGCTTTAGGAACCATATGTAGCGGGGATGCCCATGGGCTGTTTGAGCATGTGATGATGCCCAACCTTTCCAAGTTGGCAAACTCCTCACGCGCAATGGCCAGTTTAGCTGCGTCCAGGCGCCGAGGTCATGCGAAAACAGGCTGCTCCGTGGTAGTAATGAAGTGCTCCACACTGTGTTTAGTGACGGCCACCGAAAACGTCTGAACCGTGAGTACTGGGAATTGGGTGAGTAGTGTGTGGAACTTACCCCTTGGAGCTGTGACGCTGGCTAGTGTTGTGGACCCGGCTCCTCTAGCTGTACAGGGCAGAGAATCAAAAGACACTGCGTTAATCAGGCATCTGTTAGCCACATCAACTAATAGTCCGTGTGCACACAAAAAATCAGTGCCCAAAATGGGGAAGCTACATGCCGCTATAACGAATGTCCATTGGTATGTACGGCCGTGCAAGGATGTAGTCAGTGTCCTCTCACCAAAAGTTTTAATGTCTGAGCTGTTTGCGACTGCCAGCTTGGGGCTGCTACTTCCCGCCAGCCGGTCTGCGTAGGACGGCAGGATGAGGCTCTTGGGAGCAGGAGTCCATGAGGAACCGTCTCCCCGAGCGTGAGTCTGTCACGTAGAGCAGCTTGTTTGTGTCACCGGCGGTCGCAAATGCTACCAACTGCTGGCCCTGGCATTTCCCAAGCGCTTGAACTGGCACGGTGGCACACATCGGCGTACGTCTTCTCCAAAACGGCAGTGGTAGAAGCAGAGCGTGTCTCTCCGGTGCTTCTTGGCCTCCGCTGCAGCCACTGTCGTTGGCTCCTCGCCTCCGCTGGCCGTCTCGCTGGGTTCCGACACTGCTGTGTTCACAGCGAAGGGTCTGGTGGCAAGGATAATCCGATTTGCCTCTTGTGCTAGAGCCCGGTAGTTGCGCATGGCCAGCAGCGGCAAATTGGCAAGGACCGCTCTGACCGCTGTCAGGAGGTTCCGGAGGAACAGGTGGGCAAAGAGGAAATGCCCGACATCTGTGCCCATCAACGCCAACATCTTCTCCATTAATTTGACCGCCAGCCCGTCTCCCAACTCGGAGCGCATCAGGAGCCTTTCCACTCTCTCGCAGTCCGAGAGCGTGTAGCACTGGGTCAGTGTGGTTTTGAGAGCCTCGTATTTGTCGTGGGCTGGGGGCTGTTGGAGCAGGCTCGCCATCTGCAGTGTTGTGCGTACGTCCAGTGCTGCAACCACGTAGCAGTATCTGGTGTCATCCACCGTTACTCCCCGGAGCGCGAACTGGGCCTCGGTGTGGACGAACCAAGACTTCGAGTCATGTAGCCAAAAGTCTGGGAGTTTGACTGAAATGGCGCACGCGGTGCTGGCACCTCCAGGCCGGGTTGTCTCCGGGGTGTTCGCCTCGAGTTCCATTGTGCATCAAGGGTCACTAGTGTAGAGTGAGGAATAATCAGGCGAGGCGGTTCCAGAGCAGAGCAGACTTTATTAATCTCTCTCTAACATTAACAAGAATCAGAAGCCTAAAAAAACTGTCGCGGGCACCTCTCTTTTTATGCCATAACACACGCCCTGCAACCTGTGGTGTTCGCATTAGCATGAATACATTTACCATGACAATCCCCTTTGTCACTGTTTGCATTAACACATATACATCCCCCCATGACAATTCCTTTTGTCACCCAGCCTGTCGGCGCATTATTATGCAGACCGGAGGAGAATGCATATCCGTTGCTCCTCTCTTACACATCTCCTCCTGCCGTGCTATTCAGTCTGAGTAGAGAACACACTGACTGGGTCCACCACACTCTAATGATTAAGTTCCCCTCCAGTGGTATTTCCCTTGCTTTAAGGCAGTCCTTCTCAAATAGTGGGGCACGTCCCCCTAGGGGGGGCCCGGTGCGATGCCAGGGGGGGCGCGTGTGACCCGGGGGAACATGCTTTTTTTTTGCTGTACTAGAATAAAGTGTAATTGCACATCCACTACAGTAGGTGGCAGTGGCGCTCTCATTGTCAGTGTGCGCAGGGAGTATTAGCTCTATGGTGTACGGTTTATTTGCACCGAGCATGCGCACACACAGCACAGAGCAGGAGGTATAAAGTGCAGTGAACTAACACTCAAGAGACACTACTGAAAATTATTTAACAGGGATGAAAAGAAAGGCAGAGAGAGACGGAGATAATGAGACAAACAAGTCACCCGAAAGCTAAGATGAGGAAATATGACGAAGTGTACGTAGCGCTTGGCTTCACTGTGACTACGGTGGGAGATGAGGAAAGACGGTGTGTTTACTGTGACTAAAAATGTTGGCAGCGGACAGCATGAAGCCAAATAAATTAAGGCGTCACTTAAAGACATTACACCCCAATCATGCTGAAAAGCCGCTTGAGTTATTTTAGTGAAAACGTGCCGAATATTGCCAACAATCATCCCGCTTTGTGAATGCTCCTTCAGTAAACCAGCGCGCACAGTTGGCATCATATAAGGTGGCGTACCAAATTGCTCAGTGCAAAAAACCCCACACCGCAGCAGAGTCGCTGATACTGCCTGCAGCATTAGACACGGTCTCTGTCACGCTGGATGACGCAAGTGCTGCAAAAATTAAAAACTCCCTGTCCAATGACGCTGTCGCCAGACGTATAAATGACATTGCTAACGATCTTCAAGAACAGCTGGTAGCTAAACTCAAAGAAACGTTTTGCCTGACAATTCGATGAAGCAACTGACAGCAACAAAGACTTTGTTTATTGCTTATGTACGTTTTGACATGACAAACTCCCTGTGTGAGGATCTACTTTTTTGTAAATATGGCAAAAAATGTTTATAGTTTTGTTTTTTTTTTTGAATTTCGGGCAAATTGATGCACTTTAAATCTTTTCTGTTACAGACTAAAAACAATGTTAATAAAGTTATTCTTTGTTGTAAGTTGATCTATATTTCTTTCTTTTTTTGTTTTCTTTAATGTTAATAAGGATACAATGTTGTGCAGGGGTGTACTTAACAATTTTATAGACAAGCTAGAAAAGCACTCGGAGAGCGCAGACCTCCGCCAAGCGCCACAGTTCCCCCCATACAGTGTTTGTGTGTACGTTTTCAGATTCCTTGACCATGAAAACATATGACTAGCAATTGGATTCACAATGATAGGATTAGTGGTTCAGTAGTTATTCACGAAAATGGCATTTTCCGTAATGGCGGCCACAGTTCCCCCCATACAGTGTTTGTGTGTACGTTTTCAGATTACTTGACCATGAAAACATATGACTAGCAATTGGATTCACAATGATAGGATTAGTGGTTCAGTAGTTATTCACGAAAATGGCATTTTCCGTAATGGCGGCCACAGTTCCCCCCATACAGTGTTTGTGTGTACGTTTTCAGATTCCTTGACCATGAAAACATATGACTAGCAATTGGATTCACAATGATAGGATTAGTGGTTCAGTAGTTATTCACGAAAATGGCATTTTCCGTAATGGCGGTTTAGCGCCACAGTTCCCCCCATACAGTGTTTGTGTGTACGCTTTCAGATTCGTTGACCATGAAAACATATGACAAGCAATTGGATTGACAATAATAGGATTAGTGGTTTATTAGTTATTCACGGAAATGACATTTTGCGTAATGGCGGTTTTCATGGCGGTTTAGCGCCACAGTTCCCCCCATACAGTGTGTACGCTTTCAGATTCGTTGACCATGAAAACATATGACAAGCAATTGGATTGACAATAATAGGATTAGTGGTTTATTAGTTATTCACGAAAATGGTATTTTGCGTAATGGCGGTTTTCTTGTGGACGGTGATCCGGATCACCACCAAAATCTAATCATCTGTAGGATACCCCATTTCTGACAATCTGTGAAAATTTCAAGAAAATCCGTCCATAACTTTGAGTTATCTTGCTAACAAACAAACAAACAGACAGACAGACAGACAAACCAACGCCGATGATCACATAACCTCCCCCTTTGGCGGAGGTAATTATACCGTTTATAGTCACGGCGGAGAGTGGGGGGGCGAAATGTTTTCTTCTTCCTGGGGGGGAGGCGTAACAGAAAATAATTGAGAAGCACTGCTTTAAGGTAAGCTAAAGTTCACTGTGTTTTATCACAGAGGCTATACTTTTCATATTTTAAACCAGTGATTTTCAACCTGTGTGCCGTGAGAGATCGTTAGGTGTGCCGTGGGAAATTATCCAATTTAACTTAATTACTCGAGTGAGTGGCTATGTTTACAAGGACACAAGTAACCGGATTAAAAGCCTGATCGGAATAAAAATGCTTCATGTAAACATGGCAATCTGAATATTCTAACCCGATCACGCTCATTCGGATCAAAATTTCATTCCGATTGAGAGGGGTGGGTTATGCCAATTGTTAATCCGAATGGTGCGCATGAAAACACTTATTCCGAACACAGGGCAGAAAATGTTTACTGCACATGTCTGTACACCAGCCGCACGTCGACGTGACGTATTTCCGCCTTAGCAGCAGCTAGCGGAAAACATAGCGGGAGTCAAACAAAACTGGTCTGTATCGTCCTGCTGTCTCCCTCTGTTCGTCATATGCAGAAGTATGTACTTGTAGCTTCATTATGAAGACTAGCAGAAGCAAAAGTACAGTCTGAATAACACGATACAGGTCAATTTCGACATGAAGTGGGGCTCGCTAACACCGGAAGTTGCTTCTTCTTCTACTATTTTTTGAATGTCGAAATGTCGACCTGCGCATGTCAAAATGATTTATTCCTTTCACACCTGTGACACACGAAAACGCACGTCCTAATCAGATCAGCTTTTTCAGGATCCATGTAAACAGTAAAATTCTGATCTGAATTGTAATTAGATTGAAGAAATTTTGCCCATGTAACTGTGGCCAGTGTCAAAGTAATACTCTTTTCTGGCCAACAAAGCTATTTCAACATTGCTCCCATTTTCCACAACATATCTGTGTGAGCTGAGCTTTTCAAGCTTGACTGTGATAAAAACTAAAAACAGAGACAGAGGTGTTGAGGAAGCGCTTCTTCCATTCCTGCCAGGATATCAGCTTTTTGTTCATCTGCATGCCAAAAACATGCAGGTTAGGGATAAGGGGCGCTTGCGCACGCAGCGACCGGCAGCTGGTGGCTTGTCACCAGACTGCAAAACAAATCTACCTACGGGTTGTGGCAACCTGGGGAGTGCATAATGGTTTACCACCTTAGACAGGAACAAAGGACGTGAAGTTAACCTTTTGTGTGTGAGAAGTTTCTAGATGCCCTAGTAAGATAACAGGGAGGTGTCAAGGATGAATGGACTGACTGCAGTCGGGGGAGATTATCTTTTGTGTGTGAGAAGAGTCTAGAAGGATGTCATGTTATTTAAGGGAAGAGTTCCTACTTGTATGCCATTCTGTCTATGCTCTTCGTGTGAGTCGTGTAATAAACCGCTTGAACCAAGTCAGCCTCCTTATTTACACGCTCCACACTGGTGACCCAAGACGAATCATGGAATACGACGGAAGATCCCCGGAGCCAACCTCGACTGGAACCCCCAGCTTCGCGTGCGCTGTAGCGATCAAACTACCTGATTTTTGGCAGCACAACCCGCGCTCCTGGTTCCACCTAACCGAGGCGTAGTTCGCCCTCCGAGGGATATCAGCGGATGATACGAAATTCTACTATGTGGTCGCAGCGCTTGATGCCAGCACGGCTCAGCACATCGAGATCCTGCTTGATCAGCCACCAGCCGACGGCAAATATGACGCGCTGAAGGCTGCCCTCATCCAGCACTACACGCTCTCGGATGGTGAGAGAGCAGAGAGGCTTCTGACGCGGACCGAGTTGGGAGACGGTTCGGCCGTGGACATGATGGAGAAGATGCTGAGGTTAAAGGGCACAGACGACGACCACTTCATCTTCACCCACATTTTCCTCAGAAACCTTCCGACAGCGGCAAGAGCGGCCCTGGCCAATTCATTGTTGCTGGCCAAACGGGACTAACTAACTAACTAACTAACTAACTAACCTGCACTTATATAGCGCTTTTCTAGTCACAAAGACCACTCAAAGCGCTTTCACTAGTACTAACCCTCTATTCTAAGGGCCTATAGGAAACAGATATCTAGGGACAATTTAGAACAACCAATTAACCTAACATGCATGTCTTTGGATTGTGGGAGGAAACCGGAGCCCCCGGAGTAAACCCACACAGCACAGGGAGAACATGCAAACTCCATACAGAAAGGTTCCAACCCCTGCCAGCCTGGGGATTCAAACCAGGAACCTTCTAGCTATAAGGCAACAGTGCTAACCACTGCACCACCGTGCTGACTATCGTGCGTTAGCCTGAGAGGCAAACCGGATCATCGTCGCCACCAAGGCTTTCGTGACCATTGCGGCAGCGACGGAGCCCGGCACGTCGACACAAGGAGACGAGGAGCCGCCGATGGCAGCAGCAGAACCACCGACGGCAGCAGCAGCGCGGGCCAAGGAATGTGGAGGTGACACGCTTTGCTTCTACCATCGCCGCTTTGCAGAGAGGGCACGCAAATGTATACCACCGTGCCAGTTCAAGCGCTCGGGAAACGCCAAGACTGGGGGTCGGTAGCAGCCACGACCCTCGGGGAGGAGAACAAGCTGCTCTATTTGACGGACGCACGCTCGGGGAGGCATTTCCTCGTGGACACCGGCGCACAGAGGAGTTTCATCCGGCCGACCTACGCTGACCGGCTGGCACGAGCCAGCGGCCTCGAGATGGCAGCAGCAAACGGCTCAGACATTAAGACCTTTGGTGAGAGGACTCTGCTCTTGTCTCTACACGGTCGTACATTTGAATGGACTTTTGTTGTAGCAGCATTGGATTACCATATACTGGGGGCTGATTTTCTATGTGCACATGGGTTGTTGGTAGATATGGCTAACAGGCGCCTGGTTAATGCACTGTCTTTTGACTCTCTCCCCTGTATAGCTCGAGTGACCCGGCCAACAGCACAAGCCAATGTCACAGCAGCATGCGGTAAGTTCCACACACTGCTCGCTCAGTTCCCAGCACTCACAGTCCCGACGTTTTCAGCAGCTTTCGCTAAACATGGGGTGGAGCATTTTATCACCACCACCGGGGCGCCCGTTTTTGCAAGACCTCGGCGCTTGGACGCAGCTAAACTGGCCATAGCGCGCGAGGAGTTCGCTAACCTAGAGAGGTTAGGCATCATCAGGCGCTCAAACAGCCCATGGGCTTCCCCGCTACACATGGTCCCTAAAGCTGAAGGTTCGTGGCGACCTTGCGGCAATTTCCGCAGGTTAAACAACGCTACAGCGCATGACCGCTACCCAATTCCCCACATTCAGGATTTTTCCGCTCACCTCGCAGGAGCGCGCATTTTTTCTAAGATAGATTTGGTCCGTGGTTACCACCAAGTCTCAGTGCGCGCTGAGGACATACCCAAAACAGCAGTAATAACTCCGTTTGGTTTATTTGAGTTCTTGCGCATGCCGTTTGGGCTTAAAGGGGCAGCGCAGCCATTCCAACGCATGATGGATGCAGTGTTGCACGATCTCCCTTTCGTGTTCATCTACCTGGACGATATCTTGGTAGCCAGCGCGTCCGAAGACGAACACGAAACCCACCTTACGACGGTTTTCCGTAGGTTGGAAGAGCACGGTTTAATAATCAACCCAGCGAAATGTCAGTTCGGGGTGACGGGGATTGATTTTTTAGGGCACCGCGTCTCTCCTGAAGGAGCGGTTCCGCTGCCTGAAAGTGCGTGCAGTGACAGATTTTCCCCGACCACAAACGGTCAGGGCGCTACAAGAATTTTTGGGAATGGTGAACTTTTATAACCGTTTCCTTCCCCGCGCAGCGCAGCTCATGCAGCCATTGTACGCTGCGCTCAAAAAACAGAAACCCGCGAATAAGGTCGAATGGACCCCGGAACGAGAGCAGGCATTCTCGGAAGTTAAAGCAGCCCTGGCAAACACCGCATTGTTGGCACATCCAGACCCAACGGCCCACATAGCCCTCACCACTGACGCCTCAGATGTGGCCATAGGGGCTGTTGCGGAGCAGCGCGTCGCCGGGGCTTGGCACCCGCTTGCCTTTTTCAGTAGAACCTTGCGCGACAATGAACGTAAATACAGCGCGTTCGACAGAGAGTTGCTGGCTCTCCACCTGGCCATTCGCCATTTCCAGTTCTGGCTGGAAGGGCGCAATTTTACTGCGTTTGTTGACCATAAGCCACTAACATTCGCGATGGCCAAAGTTTCAGAACCTTGGTTGGGCCGGCAGCAGAGGCAGCTGGCCGCGATCTCAGAGTTTACTACCAATATTCAGCATGTGTCGAGCAAACTGAATGTAGTGGCAGACTGCCTCTCGCGCGCCGTTGTGGCCCCGGTCTGTGTAGGGTTGGATTACGCAGCCATGGCCGCGGAGCAGGCTGGTGATGCGGACGTGCGCGCGTTCCAGTCTGGACCAACAGGGTTAAGGCTGGAGAAGAGGACGCTGTTAAAGGCATTCCCCCCTTAATCTGCGACATCTCCACGGGTCGCCCACGGCCTGTGGTTCCGGCCGCGTGGCGCCACCGCGTGATTGAGTCGGTTCACTCTTTGGCACACCCAGGGGTGCGCGCGTCGGTCAAAATGGTAGGAGAGAAATATGTGTGGCCGGGCCTTCGCAAACAAGTGAAAGAGTGGGCGGCAGCCTGCGTGGCGTGGCGTGCCACGAGCCAAGGTTCACAGACACACGAAGGCTCCTTTGGAGCCGTTTCGCATCCCGGCTAAGAGGTTTGACCATGTCCACGTGGACCTCGTAGGCCCCCTTCCACTATCACAGGGGTACACGCATCTTCTGACAATGGTGGACCGCACCACACGCTGGCCAGAAGCGGTTCCGCTGGCAGCAACCACGGCCGAGAAGGTGGCGCGCGTGTTTTTAACAGCATGGGTGGCGCGTTTTGGAGTTCCGTCGGACATTACGTCCGACAGAGGCTCTCAATTTGTTTCTGAACTCTGGTCAACCATGGCCCGCAGCCTAGGTGTCTCAATTCACCGCACAACCGCGTACAACCCGCAGGCAAATGGGTTATGCGAACGTTTTCATAGATCGTTAAAAGCAGCTCTGAGGGCTTCACTGACGGATGCAAATTGGGTAGAAAGGCTACCATGGGTTTTATTGGGGTTACGTTCTGCGCCTAAAGAGGATCTGGAAGCTTCCCCAGCAGAACTCGTTTTTGCACAACCACTCCGGCTGCCTGGGGAGTTTCTGCCAGATAATCCTGCGCTGGGCAGCCCCCCGTCTCAGCTGCTGCAGCGTTGCATAGACTCAAGCACGCTGCCGGGCCCTGCCCACCACAGTTTTCCCCGCGTTTTTGTGCCTAAAGCTTTGAAAAACACAGAGTTCGTGTTTGTCAGACACGACGCCCACCGCCCCCCACTGCGCCCACCTTATGATGGACCGTTTAGAGTGCTGGAAACAGGGGATAAGCATTTTTTGCTAGATTTGGAGGGGAAAAAATTGTCATAGACAGACTCAAACCTGCTTTCGTTGTGGCTGACGAACAAGTGCTGTTGGCAAGGGCCCCTCGGCGTGGAAGACCCCCACGGGGCACTTCCCAGAGAAAAGATTCTCCAGAGCACCCACACGGACAGTCAAAAAGTTTTCACCCCCAGACATCAGCCCCCCAGCATGGCAGCGCCACGGAGGCAGCAAATCCTGGCTACAGCAGATACGGCAGAAGACTGAAGCCCAAGCAGCATGCGGACTGATGTTGATTGTTCTACAGCATGTGGACTGATGTTAATGGTTCTATCACAGCATGTGGACTGTTACCCTTTTGTCCTATCTAAGTTGCTGGGGGGGGTGGCAACCTGGGGAGTGCATAATGGTTTACCACCTTAGACAGGAACAAAGGACGTGAAGTTAACCTTTTGTGTGTGACAAGTTTCTAGATGCCCTAGTAAGATAACAGGGAGGTGTCAAGGATGAATGGACTGACTGCAGTCGGGGGAGATTATCTTTTGTGTGTGAGAAGATTCTAGAAGGATGTCATGTTATTTAAGGGAAGAGTTCCTACTTGTATGCCATTCTGTCTATGCTCTTTGTGTGAGTCGTGTAATAAACCGCTTGAACCAAATCAGCCTCATTATTTACACGCTCCACAGGGTACAAAATAAGTAATTAAAAAAAAAAAAAAAATCTAAACAGGCCCAGGGTTCACACTGAGTGAGTATAAATACATTTAGAAACTGTATTGCTAACTATATTTTATTATTTTTACTGTGTTAGGCTATAGAGTGTCATTTTGGTTGGTGGTGTGCCCCAGGATTTTGTCAATGTAAAAATGTGCCGTGGCTTAAAAAAGGTTGAAAAACACTGTTTTAAACTAACCTAGCGTCAGTCTCCACTTCACTTTAAACATGGCGGGTGCCATTTACACTACTTCACATCTGCCCCCGGCAGACTCAAACATTCACAGCTGTGCAGCCCCCAAATCCCTGCGCTGGAAGCCTAAAGTTTGCTGGTAGAGCTTGAACCGATATCTGCGGACGCCTGGAGACAGGATGTGTGGCTGATAACAGGATCTTAAAAACATCCCCGAGACACTCCATGAAAAGCCAGCTGGAACCCGTCACTGTTAACCGCACAACATTTCGCCATGTTCCTGAGCACCAACGCATCGTCAGATACAGACCCATCGGTGCCAAATTCCAATATTTCAAACAGGACCCCCCCCCCCCCTAAAAGTAACGGTAAAGAGTAAATATGAACACAACCTGAAATAAATACGGCCTGGAAAACATTCTACTGGAAAACATGGTGCTTACCTCCACTCGGTAATTCATTGGGGGCAATTAGGCGTCGTTTGTAACTCGGTGGTCAACAAGCCACTCCTGAGCTGACAATGCAGGATTATAACCTTTACATTACTTCTAAACAAGACAAGGACATTTCACAGGTAATCTCATGTTTTCTACCTCAGCACATTAGTTATAGTCATTAATATCACCACAGGAAATTTAGATTTTTTTTTTTTTAAATAAAACATGATCCGCAGAAGAGACTCACAAATCACAGTTTATGACAGCGCGAGGCTTAACAAAGTTAACGTGCAGCTACACGGATAAACTTCCGGTTTTTCAAAATAAGACGCAAGTAGTTTTTTTTTTTTTGTTTGGTTGTTTTTTAAATCATATTAACAGGAAATAGAGCTGCCCCTGAAATCCGGAAAGAAAATACACCAGAGGACTGAAGACAAATTTGACCCACTTTTAGGAAAAGAAAGTATACTTAATGTATACTTGTATATGGTATAGTTGGAGTACACACCAAGTTTACATTTAAGTTTTAATTTGGAATGCACAGCCCACCCATGATTAAGCAGTTGCAGATGAATGAATGAAAACATTTAAATCTTTAACATTATATACAGTGGTGTAAAAAAGTGTTTCCCCCCTTCCTGACTTCTCATTTTTTTTGCATGTTTGTCACACTTAAATGTTTCACATCATCAAACAAATTTAAATATTAGACAAAGATAACATGGGCAGCGCGGTGGCAGAATGGTCAGCACTGCGGCAGCACAGCAACTCACTCTTGGCCGGGGGATCCTGGGTTCGATCCCAGCCCCCGACCAACAGTGATCTGTGTGGAGTTTGCATGTTCTCCCCGTGTCTGCGTGGGTTTACTCCGGGATTTCTCCGGTTTCCTCCCACATGCCAAAAACATGCAAGTTAGGTTAACTGGCATAAAAAACTGGGGATTCTAAATTGTCCTTAGGTATGACTGTGAGAGTGAATGGTTGTCTGTCTCTCTGTGTTGGCCCTGCAATGGACTGGTGATCTGTCCAGGGTGTACTCTGCCTCTCGCCCAAAGATGCTGGGATAGGCTCCAGCCCCCCGCAACCCAAAAAGGATTTAGCGGAAGAAGATGGATGGATGGACAAAGATAACACAGGTAAACACAAAATGCAGTTTTTAAATGAAGGTGTTATGGCGCGCATTTAGGGCGCATATATGGTATGCATGTATGGTATGCATTTTCCCTCACATATATTTAGTAGGCATGACGGTGCATACTCTGGAAGCTTCACGTCTAAACGGCCAAGAAGACCTGACCCGGCAGAGACCTCGGGAGGTGTGAAGTGGTTTCTTGAGAGACGGGAAGTCAGAGAGAATGTCCCAGCAGGAGCCCCCGAGGCTGAGGAGTTGAGAGACAATGGAGACGCCAAGGAGCCTCGGAGGCTATATGTTTACTGAAGGACTGTGGGTTGGGGATGTGATATTTGATGTTGGGGGTTTTGTGTCTCTGGAGAGTATAAGAGCTGTGAAGAATGATTGTTCTGCCTCTTTGCTGAGATACTTTGCTTGATAGAGGATGTAGACTCACAATAAACTTTTCCTGAGAAATAAACTCAGTCTCGTTTGTGAAAGTTATCCTCTACACTGGTGACCTACGACAAACCATGGCCGGTGACGGCGAGCTTTCCGCGCCGGACTCTTCAGGGGCCAACCGGGTTAACGCAGCTACCACACTACAGCTGCCCGATTTCTGGCAACATAACCCGCGCTCCTGGTTTACCACTGTGGAGGCGCAGTTCCACCTTCGGGGAATCTCAGCGGACGCAACGAGGTTCTACCATGTCGTCGTGAAGCTGGACAGCCTCACAGTGCAGCGGGTGGAGAGCCTGACCAACCACCCGCCCCAAGACGACAAGTATGGCGCACTGAAAGCCGCCCTCATTCGAGCCTTCACTCCCTCGCTGGGAGAGCGAGCAGAGAAGATCCTGGCGCTGACAGAAGGGGAAGCAGACAGGCCGGCAGATCTGATGGCGAAGATGATGAGCCTGAGAGGCGAGGATGACGACAGCTTTATCTTCGCCCATCTCTTTCTCAGAACGCTACCGCCAGCAGTGAGAGTCACCCTGGCCAGCTCACAGCTACTCAACAACCGTGACTACCACGACCTGGGCCAGGAGGCGCAGCGGCTCGTCGACACCCATAGACGGCACGCAGCCACGATGGCAGCAGCAGAGCTGAACGCACCCCCGCGAGACGAGGGGAGACCAGAGGCTGCAGCACCGGATCCACTGACGTCGGCAGCGGCAGAGGCCAGGAGAAGCGGAGCTGACAACACCCTCTGTTTCTACCATCGACGCTTCGCCGAGAGAGCGCGCAGATGCGCCCCACCGTGCCGATACCAGCGCCAGGGAAACGCCAAGACCGAGAGCCGGTAGCAGCTGCGACTCTCGGCACAAAGAACAAGCTGCTTTTCGTGACAGACGCAAATTCAGGGAAAGAATTCCTGGTGGACACAGGCTCCCAGCTAAGTTTTGTCAAGCCTGCCTACGCGGACATGCTGACGCCCGCCAGCGGACCCCTGGTGTTAGCGGCGAACGGCTCCACGATCAAAACCTATGGGGAGAAGACGCTCCTCCTATCCCTCCACGGCCGCACCTTCGAGTGGACCTTCGTCGTAGCTGCAGTTAGCAACAACATGCTAGGTGCTGACTTTTTATGCTCAGACAGTTTATTAGTTGATCTTGCTAATAGACATATTGTAAATGCACTGTCTTTCTACTCTATCTCCTGCACAGCTCGGGTGGCCCTGCCTTCTGCACATCCCAATGTCACAGCTGCAGGTGGTAAGTTTCATGCACTACTCAATCAGTTTCCAGCACTCACGGTCCCAACATTTTCAGCGTCAGTTGCCAAACACGGGGTCGAGCATTTCATAACTACCTCTGGCCCCCCTGTTTTTGCAAAAGCTCGGCGCTTGGACCCAGCTAAACTGGCCATCGCGCGTGAGGAATTCGCCAACTTGGAAAAACTGGTCATTGTTAGATGCTCGAACAGCTCTTGGTCATCACCCCTGCACATGGTGCCCAAGGCTGACGGCTCGTGGCGCCCTTGCGGTGATTTCCGCAGATTAAATAATGCTTCAGCACATGACCACTACCCGATTCCGCACATCCAGGATTTTTCGGCACATTTGGCGGGGGCGCGCATCTTTTCCAAAATAGATTTGGTGCGCGGTTATCACCAAGTCCCAGTCCGCGCGCAAGACATACCCAAAATGGCAGTTATAACCCCTTTCAGGCTTTTCGAGTTTTTGCGCATGCCTTTCTGCCTCAAAGGCGCCGCACAGACGTTCCAACGCATGATGGATGCAGTACTGCGCGGCCTCCCTTTCGTGTTCGCTTATTTGGATGATATTTTGGTAGCCAGTGCATCCGAAGTCGAACACGAACGCCACCTCACAGCCGTTTTTCAGAGGCTGACAGAACACGGGCTGATAATTAACCCAGTGAAATGCCAATTCGGGGTAGCGCAAATCGATTTTTTGGGGCACCGCGTGTCTCCAGAAGGCGCGGTCCCGCTGCCTGATAAAGTGCGCGCGATAACGGATTTCCCCCAACCGCAGACAGTTAAGGCACTGCAAGAATTTTTGGAGATGGTCAATTTTTATAACCACTTCCTCCCCAACGCGGCACGGCTCATGCACCCATTGTACGCGGCACTAAAGAAGCAAAAACCTGCATCTAAGGTCGAGTGGTCCCCGGACCGGGAGCGCGCCTTCTCACAGGTCAAATCGGCCCTCGCGAACACTGCATTATTGGCACACCCGGTGCCAGCAGCTCGCATGGCGCTAACCACGGACGCTTCCGACGTGGCAGTGGGGGCGGTTGTCGAGCAACTGGTAGCAGGGAGCTGGCAACCACTTGCGTTTTTCAGCAAAACATTGCGCGATAACGAGCGTAAATACAGCTCGTTTGATAGGGAGCTTTTAGCCCTGCATTTGGCCATCCGCCACTTCCAGTTCTGGTTGGAAGGGCGCCGATTCACCGCGTTTGTAGACCACAAACCATTAACATTTGCAATGGCTAAAATTTCAGAGCCTTGGTCGGGCCGACAACAGAGACAGCTGGCCGCGATTTCGGCGTTTACCACCGACATTCAACACGTGGCGGGCAAACACAATGTTGTGGCAGATTGTCTCTCGCGCGCAGTTGCACTGCCAGGCCCCCAGGGGGCAGACTCGGTGGCTGTAGACTCGGGCCAGGCTTGAAGCGCGGAAGCGCTCACAGCCCCGGTCTGCGTTCGGTTAGATTATGCAGCCATGGCCGCCGAGCAGGTTAACGATGCGGACGTGCGCGCGCTCCAGTCTGGGCCAGCAGGGCTAAGGCTGGAGCACAGGGTGCATCAAAGAGGTATGCCCCCCCTAATCTGCGATATCTCCACGGGGCGCCCCCGCCCGGTGGTCCCAGCTGCGTGGCGTCGCCGCGTTTTTGACTTAATACATTCGCTGGAACATCCGGGCGTTCGCGCGTCAATCAAAATGGTGGGAGAGAAGTTTGTTTGGCCGGGGCTGCGTAAACAGGTCAAAGAATGGGCCGCAGCCTGCGCAGCGTGTCAAAGAGCAAAGGTACACAAGCACACGCGGGCCCCTCTAGAACCTTTTCACATCCCAGCCAAACGCTTCGACCACGTGCATGTCGACTTGGTGGGACCCCTCCCGCTGTCACAGGGGTTCACACACCTTCTAACTATGGTGGACCGCACTACGCGCTGGCCAGAGGCGATTCCCCTGGCGTCAACCACAGCAGCAGACGTTGCGCGCGCTTTTTTAACGGCTTGGGTCGCGCACTTTGGAGTACCGTCAGACATAACATCTGACAGAGGACCCCAATTTGTTTCCGAGCTCTGGTCATCCATGGCACTCAGCCTGGGGGTGAAAATTCATCGCACAACTGCGTATAACCCCCAGGCCAACGGTTTGTGCGAATGCTTTCACCGGTCATTGAAAGCAGCCCTCAGAGCGGCTGTCATGGACACAAATTGGGTTGATAAGCTCCCATGGGTTTTATTAGGGTTGCGTTCAGCACCTAAGGAAGATTTGCAAGCCTCTCCGGCCGAGCAAGTCTTCGCCCAACCTCTCCGGTTACCGGGAGAATTCCTTCCTGAGAACCCCGCACCAGATCGCCCCCCCGCTCAGCTGCTGCAGAGCGACGCGGGATCAAACACCCTCCCCGGTCCAGTTCATCACAGTTTTCCACGTGTTTTTGTGCCTAAAGCCTTAAAGAATGCAGAATTTGTCTTTGTTAGACACGACGCACAGAGGTTAGGTTTAAGACCACCTTATGATGGACCGTTCAGAGTGTTAGAAACCGGGGAAAAGCATTTTTTGCTCGATTTGAGAGACAGGAGGGAATTAGTCTGCATTAACAGACTCAAACCCGCTTTTGTGTTAGCTGATGAACAGGTGCAAGTAGCCAGGGCCCCCCGTCGTGGCAGGCCACCGGGGAGACACTCTGCTAAGCTTTCACAACGATGTGCTAATGACTCTGATCCACAGATGCAAGAGACAGCCACAGGCAGAGCGAGACCTGCTCACAGCAGATATGGCAGGAAGTTGAAGCCCAAGCAGTTGGATGTGTGATATGTTGTGCCAATTTTTTTTCGTTCTGTGTGATATGTCATGATTCTATGCATCTGGGGTGTAAGTTGTCCTTATTTAGACGTTTGGGGGGGGTTATACGGCGCGCATTTAGGGCGCATATATGGTATGCATGTATGGTATGCATTTTCCCTCACATATATTTAGTAGGCATGACGGTGCATACTCTGGAAGCTTCACGTCTAAACGGCCAAGAAGACCTGACCCGGCAGAGACCTCAGGAGGTGTGAAGTGGTTTCTTGAGAGACGGGAAGTCAGAGAGAATGTCCCAGCAGGAGCCCCCGAGGCTGAGGAGTTGAGAGACAATGGAGACGCCAAGGAGCCTCGGAGGCTATATGTTTACTGAAGGACTGTGGGTTGGGGATGTGATATTTGATGTTGGGGGTTTTGTGTCTCTGGAGAGTATAAGAGCTGTGAAGAATGATTGTTCTGCCTCTTTGCTGAGATACTTTGCTTGATAGAGGATGTAGACTCACAATAAACTTTTCCTGAGAAATAAACTCAGTCTCGTTTGTGAAAGTCATCCTCTACAGTGTTTATTATTAAGGGGGAAAAAATCCAAATCTGCATGGCCCTGTGTGAAAAAGTGACCCCCCCCCCCCCCATAAAAACATACATTAACTGTGGTTTATCACATCTTCAGAAGGCTGAGTACAATTTCTTTAGCCACACCCAGGCCTGATTACTGCCACACCTGTTCTTAATCAAGAAATCACTTCAATAGGACCGGCCTGACAGTCGACCAAAAGATCCTCAAAAAAAAGGTCCCCAAAGCTAGACATCATGCTGCGATCCAAAGAAATTTGGGAACAAATGAGAAACAAAGTAATTGAGCTCTATCAGCCTGGAAAAGGTTATAAAGCCATTTCCAAAGCTTTGGGACTCCAGCGAACCACAGTGAGAGCCATTATCAACAAATGGCAAAAACATGGAACAGTGGTGAACCTTCCCAGGAGTGGCCGGCCAACCAAAATTACCCCAAGAGCGCAGCGATGACTCATCCAAGAGGTCACAAAAGACCCCCAAAACAACATCCACAGAACTGCAGGCTTCACTTGCCTCAATTAAGGTCAGTGTTCATGACTCCACCATAAGAAAGAGAGAGCAAAAATGGCCTGCATGGCAGAGTTCCAAGACAAAAACTACTGCTGCGCAAAAAGAAGATAAAAGGTTGATCTCAGTTTTGCCAGAAAACATCTTGATGATCTCCAAGACTTTTGAGAAAATACTCTGTGGACTGGGGCAGCGCGGTGGTGGAGTGGTTAGCACTGCGGCAACACAGCAACTCACCCATGGCCGGGGGATCCTGGGTTCAATCCCAGCCCCTGACCAACAGTGATCTGTGTAGAGTTTGTATGTTCTCCCCGTGTCTGCGTGGGTTTACTCTGGGATTTCTCCGGTTTCCTCCCCCATGCCAAAAATATGCAAGTTAGGTTAATTGGCATCAAACTGGGATTCTAAATTGTCCTTAGGTATGACTGTGAGAGTGAAAGGTTGTCTGTCTCTCTGTGTTGGCCCTGCAATGGACTGGCGATCTGTCCAGGGTGTACCCTGCCTCTCGCCCAAAGATGCTGGGATAGGCTCCAGCACCTCCGCGACCTGAAAAGGATTAAGCGGAAGAACATGGATGAATGGAACTCTGTGGACTGACGAGACAAAAGATGAACTTTTTGGAAGGTGTGTGTCCCATGATATCTGGCTTAAAAGTAACACAGCATTTCAGAAAAGGAACATCATACCGACAGTAAAATATGGTGGTGGTAGTGTGATGGTCTGGGGCTGTTTTGCTGCTTCAGGACTTGGAAGACTTGCTGTGGTAAATGGAACTATGAGTTCTGCTCTCTACCAAAAAATCCTGAGGGAGAATGTCCAGCCATCTGTTTGTGACCTCAAGCCAAAGTGCACTTGGGTTCTACAGCAGGACAATGATCCAAAACACACCAGCAAGTCCACCTCTGAATGGCTTAAGAAAAACAAAATGAAGACTTTGGAGTGGCCTAGTCAAAGTCCTGACCTGAATCCGACTGAGATGCTGTGGCATGATCTTAAAAAGGCAGTTCATGCTCAAAAACCCTCCAGTGTGGCTGAATACAACAATTCTGCAAAGATGAGCGGGCCCAAATTCCTCCACAGCGCTGTACAGGACTCTTTGCCAGTTATCGCAAATGCTTGATTGCAGTTGTTGCTGCTAAGGGTGGCCCAACCAGTTAATAGGTTTAGGGGGCAATCACTTTTTCACACAGGGCCAAGTAGGTTTGGATTTTTTTCCCTTAATAATAAACACCTTCATTTAAAAACTGCATTTTGTGTTTACTTGTGTCATCTTTGTCTAATATTTAAATTTGTTTGATGATCTGAAACATTTAAGTGTGACAAACATACAAGAAAAATGAGAAATCAGGAAGGGGCCAAACACTTTTTCACACCACTGTATATACACTACTCACAAAAAGTTAGGGATATTCGGCTTTCACGTGAAATTTCAGGATGCACCTAAAATGCACTATAACCTTTACAGGTGAACATAATTTGACCTTCTCTAACCTTTTGAATGTACATGTCCAACTGTTCAGTGTTTCAGTACTTTTTGCATTACTTGTTGTTCTCTAACAAGGTGCTTAACGGCAAAATTCACAACAGGTGTTTGATCCATGAGTCAACCAATAAATTTTCTGGTTTAATTAAAACTGGTATTTAAAGAGTCCCCTTCATCATGCTGTTCACATTTTGACATTATGAGACCAAGGTGACACCTAACAATTGATTAACAGTACCTCGCCATTGCAAGGCTTCAAACAGGATGTTCTTAGAGGGAAGTGGCCACTGAGCTTAGAGTGTCACAGTGTCATCAGCAGGTTGCAACAGAGATACAGAGGGACTGGAAGAGTCACAGAAAGGCATAGAAGTGGACATCCTTTGGCCACATCCCACGCTGATGACCGCTTCATTGTGAACAGTGTCCTGTGGAACCGGATGATGAATGGCACTCAGCTCCAGGCACATTTAAGGGAGGAGAGAGGCACCCAAGTCACACGTTAGACCATTCGAAACATTTACATCAGTATGGTCTGCATGCTAGACAACTTGCAAGGGTACCTGATCACACCACCAGGCACAGGTGTCATCGTCTTGCATGGGCCAGGGAGCATTTTCGCTGGACAAGGGACAAGTGTGTCATCATCTGCCCGGGAGGGTTTGTACGGAGGACTCATATGCAGGCAGGGATGCAGTGCAAATGATACTTTATGAAACAAAAATCAAAGCAAAATAAAGGCAGCGTGTGGGCTGAGAACTGAACTTGACATGGCTAACTTGGCAAAACAAAGCTAAGATTACTCACATGGAACATGGAAGAGACAGAGAAGGGAGAAACGACGAACCATGGCACAGGGTAAAAGACACGATGACCTCTCACATAACAGAGCACAGAGACATATACAGGGGCGGAAGCAATTAACTCCTTCAGGATTACATTTGATTACATTGTCTGCCTCTCCTCTGACTGGTGTCGCAGATCTGTGCCTGTCACGTGATTGGTCAAAAAGTATGAAAAAAAAATAAACCCAGATGCACCAAACATTTCACATCACAAGATGACAGACACATATAGCTTACTGGTCTGCACTGGAGGATGGAGATGAGCAATACCAGAACCGCGTTGAATCTGATATCAATTTGGGGCGCAGAAGAAGAGCAATATAAACAATTGTGCAACATATATTTCCACAGGGAGGAAGCATTTGCTCCAGATTTTGCCAACTATAATTTTAAAAGGGATTATTTACAGTGGTGTGAAAAAGTTTTTGCCCTTTTTGTGATTTCTCATTTTTTTGTATGTTTGTCACACTTAAATGGTTCAGATCATCAAACAAATTTAAATATCAGACAAAGATAACACAAGTAAACACAAAATGCAGCTTTTAAATGAAGGTGTTTATTATTAAGGGTAAAAAAACAACAACAACAAAAAAACAAAACCTACATAGCCCTGTGTGAAAAAGTGCCCCCCCCCATTAAAACATAAATTAACTGTGGTTTAGCACATCTTTGGAAAGCTGAGTTCAATTTTCCTAGCTACACCAAGGCCTGATTACTGTGACACCTGTTCTCAATCAAGAAATGACTTAAATAGGACCTGCCTGACAAAGTGAAGCAGACAAAAAGATCCTCAAAAGCTAGACATCATCCAAAGAATTCAGGAACAAATGAGAAACAAAGTCATTGAGATCTATCAGTCTGGAAAAGGTTATAAAGCCATTTCCAAAGCTTTGAGATTCCAGCGAAACACAGTGAAAGCCATTATCCACAAATGGCGAAAACATGGAACAGTGGTGAACCTTCCCAGGAGTGGCCAGCCAACCAAAATTACCCCAAAAGCACAGCAATGACTCATCCAAGAGGTCACAAAAGACCCCACAACAACATCCAAAGAACTACAGGCTTCACTTGCCTCAGTTAAGTGTTGATGACTCCACCATAAGAAAGAGACTGGGCAAAAATGGCCTGCATGGTAGAGCTCCAAGATGAAAACCCCTACTGTGCAAAAAGAACATAAAGGCTCGTCTCAGTTTTGCCAGAAAACATCTTGATGATCCCCAAGACTTTTGGGAAAATACTCTGGACCGACGAGAACAAAAGTTAAACTTTTTGGAAGGTGTGTGTCCCATTACATCCAGCATAAAAGTAACAGCATTTCAGAAAAGGAACATCATACCAACCGTAAAAATATGGCAGTGGTAGTGTGATTGTCTGGGGCTGCTGTCTACCAAAAAATCCTGAAGGAGAATGTCCAGCCATCTGTTCGTGACCTCAAGTTGAAGCGCACTTGGGTTCTGCAGCAGAACAATGATCAAAAACACACCAGCAAGTCCACCTTTGAATGGCTTAAGAAAAACAAAATGAAGACTTTGGAGTGGCCTAGTCAAAATCCTGACCTGAGTCCAATTGAGATGCTGTGGCATGATCTTAAAAAGGCGGTTCATGCTTGAAAACCCTCCAATGTGGCTAAATTACAACAATTCAGCAAAGATGAGTGGGCCAAAATTCCTCCACAGCGCTGTGAAAGACTCATTGCCACTTGATTGCAGTTGTTGCTGCTAAGGGTTGCCCAACCAATTATTAGGTTTAGGGGGCAATCACTTTTTCACACAGGGCCATGTAGGTTTGGATGTTTTTTTTACCCTAAATAACAAACACCTTCATTTAAAAACTACATTTTGTGTTTAATTGTGTTATCTTTGTCTTGTGGAAATGTGAAAATGACGAGGCAGAGTTTATCTCACGAGTCAGGTTTATTCACATCTTCCAACATCAGCAAAGCAGAAAAAGGAAAAACACAGAAGCATTCATCCTTTATATACCAGGACTCTCCCAGTTCACAGTCACATTGCATTTCAGTCACAAATAACAATGCATCTACTCTTTGATCCTATAACATCCTTTTCATAGTCTTCAGCCACCCGGAAATCCCCCAAGACCGTCTCTTGCATACCAAAGGCTAAACTTTCACATCAGAATCAGAATTAGAATCAGAATGAGATTTATTGCCATTGTTCATGTAGTACACAAACTAGGAATTTGTCTCGGTGCAATGCTGCAACATTAAACATGGAGTAGCACTAAAGATAAAAATAAAAAACTATGCATGCAATAAAATGTAGAATATGAATGAGTAATACTAATCTATGCAATTTTTAAATATATTAACAAGCAGCAGATATTGTGGAGTTCCACATAGTGCAGTCGGTAGTGCAAAAGAAAACTGATAATTATCATGAGTCCGGTTGAGCTGCTGTACGTAGTGCACAAGAGTCTAATAAGTCACTTAGTGTTCAGCAGTCTGATGGCAGAGGGGAAGAAGCTGTTCATGTAACATCGTCCTGTTATCTCCAAGGCGACTCAGTTCTTTGTTCTAATCTGAGATGTGAGGCCTAAAGTGATACATATGTGTCCCACATGACCCCCCCCCCCCCCAAACATCTAAGATGGAACAACAGAATAACAGTCTGTATGTCATGATAAAATCATTATACATCAACCCACGTGCTGCTTGGGCCTCAGCCTCCTCCCGTATCTGCTGCAAGCGGGCTTCACCACTTCTGCAGCGCCATCATGCTGAGGGGCTGCTGTCTGGGGGTGAAAACTGTTTGTCAGTCCCTGTGGGTGTTCTGGGGAATTTCCCCGAGGGGTCCGCCGCGCCAAGGAGCCCTGGCCAACAGCACATCCTCGTCTGCCACAACAAAGTCGGATTTGAGCCTGTTAATGCCAATCTTTTCCTTCCTACCCCCCAAATCGAGCAAAAAATGCTTGTCCCCTGTTTCCAGCACTCTAAATGGTCCATCATAAGGTGGCCGCAGCAGTGGGCGATGAGCATCGTGTCTGACAAAAACAAACTCCGCGTTTTTCAAAGTCTTAGGTACAAAAAAGCGCGAAAAATTGTGCTGAACGGGGCCAGGCAGTATGCCCGATTCCGTGCCACGCTGCAACAGCTGACACGGGGAGCTATCTGGCTCAGGATTATCTGGGAGAAACTCCCCGGGCAGCCGAAGTGGCTGCGCAAAAACTAACTCAGCCGGGGAGGCTTCTAAGTCCTCTTTAGGTGCAGAACGCAACCCCAATAAAACCCACGGTAGCTTGTCTACCCAATTTGCATCCGTCAGTGACGCCCTGAGAGCCGCTTTCAATGACCTATGAAAATGCTCGCATAACCCATTAGCCTGCGGATTGTACGCGGTTGTGCGGTGAATTGTGACACCCAGGCTGCGGGCTATTGTTGACCAAAGTTCGGAAACAAATTGAGGGCCTCTGTCAGACGTAATGTCCGACGGGACTCCAAAACGCGCCACCCACGCAGTTAAAAACGCGCGCGCCACCTCCTCGGCTGTGGTTGACGCCAGTGGAACCACTTCCAGCCAGCGCATGGTGCGGTCCACCATTGTCAGAAGGTGTGTGCACCCCTGTGATGGCGGAAGGGGGCCTACGAGGTCCACGTGAACATGATCAAACCTCTTAGCCGGGATATGAAACGGCTACCAAGGGAGCTCTCGTGTGTTTGTGTACCTTGGCTCGTTGACACGCCATGCAGGCTGCTGCCCACTCCTTAACTTGTTTGCGCAGGCTCAGCCATACAAATTTCTCTCCTACCATTTTGACCGACGCGCGCACTCCTGGGTGAGCCAGAGAATGAATCGAGTCAAAAACGCGGCGGCGCCGCGCGGCCGGTACCACAGGATGCGATCGTCCAGTGGAGACGTCGCAGATTAGGGGGGGCATACCATCTTGCAGCACCCTGTTCTCCAGCCTTAACCCTGATGGTCCAGACTGGAGCGCGCACACTTCCGCGTCGCTAGCCTGATCCACGGCCATGGCTGCATAATCTATCCCTACGCGGACTGGGGCCGCCACGGCGCGCGAGAGGCAGTCTGCCACTACATTAAGTTTACCCGCCACATGCTGAATATCGGTAGTAAACTCTGAGATTGCGGCCAGCTGTCTCTGCTGCCGGCCTGACCACGGTTCTGAAACCTTGGCCATTGCGAAAGTCAGCAGCTTGTGGTCAACGAATGCGGTGAAACGGCGTCCTTCCAGCCAGAACTGGAAGTGGCGAATGGCCAAATGGAGAGCTAACAACTCCCTGTCAAACACGCTGTATTTACGTTCACTATCGTGCAAAGTCCTGCTGAAAAAGGCGAGCGGCTGCCAAGCCCCGGCTACATGCTGCTCCATGACCGCCCCTATAGCCACATCTGACGCGTCAGTAGTGAGCACTATGCGGGCCGTTGGGTCCGGATGCGCCAACAACGCAGCATTGGCCAGGGCTGCCTTGACTTCCGAGAACGCTCGCTCTCGCTCCGGGGACCATTCAATTTTATTCGCGGGTTTTTGTTTTTTGAGCGCGACGTACAGTGGTTGCATGAGCTGCACTGCGCGGGGGAGGATACGACTATAAAAATTCACCATTCCCAAAAACTCCTGTAACGCCCTGACCGTTTGTGGCTGGGGAAAATTTGTTACCACGCGCACTTTGTCAGGTAGCGGAACCGCTCCTTCTGGAGAGACGCGATGCCCCAAAAAATCAATCTGCGCCACCCCGAACTGACACTTCGCTGGGTTGATTATTAAACCATGCTCTCCTAACCTCTGGAAAACTGCCGTGAGGTGGTTTTCGTGTTCGTCTTCGGACGCGCTGGCTACTAAGATGTCGTCCAGGTAGACAAATACGAAAGGGAGATCGCGCAACACCGCGTCCATCATGCATTGGAACGTCTGCGCAGCGCCTTTAAGCCCAAATGGCATGCGCAAAAACTTGAACAGACCAAATGGAGTTATTACCGCTGTTTTGGGTATGTCCTCAGCGCGCACTGGGACTTGGTGGTAACCGAAGACCAAGTCTATCTTAGAAAAAACGCGCGCCCCTGCCAAATGAACGGAAAAATCTTGGATATGGGGGATTGGGTAGCGGTCGTGCGCTGTGGCATTGTTCAACCTGCGGAAATCTCCGCAAGGTCGCCACGAGCCGTCAGCTTTCGGGACCATGTGAAGCGGGGAAGCCCATGGGCTGTTAGAACGCCTGATGATGCCCAACCTTTCCAGGTTGGCGAACTCCACGCGCGCTATTGTCAGTTTAGCTGCATCCAAGCGCCGAGCTTTTGCAAAAACGGGCGGGCCGGTGGTAGTAATAAAATGTTCCACCCCGTGTTTAGCGACGGCTGCTGAAACTGTTGGGACCGTGAGTGCTGGGAACTGAGTGAGCAGTGTGTGGAACTTACCGTTTGCAGCTGTGACGTTGGCTTGTGCTGTTGGCGGGGCCACTCGGGCTGTACAGGGAATAGAATCGAAAGAAAGTGCATTAATCAGGCGCCTGTTAGCGAGATCAACCAACAAACCATGTGAGCATAGAAAATCAGCCTCCAACATATTGAAATTCACTGCTGCTATGACAAAAGTCCACTCAAATGTACGGCCGTGTAAAGACAGAAGCAGAGTCCTCTCACCAAAGGTCTTAATCTCCGAGCCGTTCGCTGCTGCCACCCCGGGACCTCTGGAAACTGCCAGCCGGTCAGCGGAGGAAGGTGTGATGAAACTCAACTGGGAGCCTGTGTCCACGAGGAAATGCCTCCCCGAGCGTGCATCCTTCAAGTAGAGCAGCTTGTTCTCCTCCCCGAGGGTCGCAGCTGCTACCGACCCCCGGTCTTGGTGTTTCCCGAGCGCTTGAATTGGCATGGTGGTATACATTTGCGTGCCTTCTCTGCAAAACGGCGATGGTAGAAACAGAGGGTGTCTCCTCCGCGATCCTTGGCCCCCGCCGCCGCCGTCGTCGGTGATTCTGCTAGCACAGTCTCTGGCCCCCCGCCATCTCCGGCCGCCGTGCCGAACTCCGTCGCTGCTGCGATGGCCGCACGCTGTTTGCTGGCGTTGAGAATCCGATGCGCCTCCTGGGCCAGCGCGCGGAAGTCCCGCTGGGCCAACAACGATGAACTGGCCAGGGCTGCTCTCGTGGCCGACGGTAGGGTCCTGAGGAAAATGTGGGTGAAGATGAAGTCGTCGTCGTCTGAGCCCCTCAACCTCAGCATGTTCTCCATTAGGTCAACGGGCGTGCCATCTCCCAGGTCGTTCAGAGCCAGGAGCCTCTCCGCTCTCTCCTCGACTGAGAGAGTGAAGCGCTGGATGAGCGCAGCCTTCAACCCGCCGTATTTGTCGTTGGCCGGTGGCCACTCCAATAGGCTCTCCACATGCCGAGCCGTGCGGTTGTCGAGCTTTGCAATCACATGGTTGAACTTCGTGTCATCTACCATTATCCCCCGGAGGGCGAACTGTGGTTCGACCAAGTGGAACCAGGAGCGCAGGTTGTCCTGCCAAAAGTCCGGTAGCTGGACCGTGGCAGCATACGCTTGGCTGGGGGCTCCCGATGAGTCTGGCTCCGGGGAATTCTCTACGTGTTGCATGCTACGTCTTAGGGTCACCAGTGTGGAAATGTGAAAATGACGAGGCAGAGTTTATCTCACGAGTCAGGTTTATTCACATCTTCCAACATCAGCAAAGCAGAAAAAGGAAAAACACAGAAGCATTTGTCCTTTATATACCAGGACTCTCCCAATTCACAGTCACATTGCATTTCAGTCACAAGTAACAATTCATCTACTCTTTGATCCTATAACATCCTTTTCATAGTCTTCGGCCACCCGGAAATCCCCCAAGGCCGTCTCTTGCATACCAAAGGCTAAACTTTCACACCCTCCTGTTATCTCCAAGGAGACTCAGTTCTTTGTTCTAATCTGAGATGTGAGGCCTAAAGTGGTACATATGTGTCCCACAGTCTAATATTTAATTTTTTTGATGATCTGAAACATCTAAGTGTGACAAACACAAAAAAATGAGTAATCAGGAAGGGGGCAAACACATTTTCACACCACTGTAGCTTCTGAAGGGAATTATTTACCTTCTGGACAGCACAAGATGGACCGGAGCAGAACACTTTTCGTCCGCCATTGACGACGCTGCACGTGACGGAGAGGACAATAATGCCAGTTCCGCGGGGTAATCTAACCAGAATTGAGGTGGAATAAATCATAAGATAAATGTGATTGTTGCTGGATGTGGGAGAGAATGCAAAAATGACTGACAGAAGACAAAATAAGGACTGGGGTGAGCACAGGGACGAGCACACGGATGCATGGCGACACATGACGAGCGGTAAGGCTGATGTTTTTTTTATCAGTTTGTTTACATTCTACTGATTTTCTGGTTCATAAATTTTGAAGATAACAAAAACAAAAACAAAGACCAAAAAAAACAAACCCATCCGTTGTGTAAATATGTCCAAAGTCCACTTTGACTGAAAGTTATGTAATCTGATGTGGCTGCCGTCACATTATGCAAATTAGACGAATAAATTTACTCCTACCATAAACTCTGGATCATATTCTCCATCTTTCTCATTGACAGTAAGCCATTATCTCTTCCCACTTTCAAGTTACAGCCTTTGGAATTTGTGATATCTAAACTGAATATTTTCTTGAAAAAAAATCTTCGCCACCAGAGGGCGCATGCAGATGGTGTGCTTCTGCGACAGAAAACCTCAAATAGTTAACCAGAGGGAGGACAGCTGAGAACAATCAGAAGCTAAACAGGAGCAAACATGAGGGACAGTAGCTATGGGTACGGAAACATAAGGAACTGGAGACAATAGGTAAACAGGTACACATGCAACAATGAACTTAGACAGGGGATGACACATGATCAAAGACAGCAAGGACAATCACACTAAACAGTAAAAATAAACATGGCTGACAATATAATCAAATATAAAAAGACAACAATAAGACACAGACAAGAGGGGATGACATGACGTGACAGACAACGATCAAGGAACACGGGGGCACTTAATAATAATAATCACAATCAGAATAATAATAATACTGTGAAAAAGCAAAGACTATACTGAACATAAAGTGTGGCCACGGTCCTTGGCTGTGTCCTGATCATGACATAATCCCCCCCTTTAAAAGGTGGATTCCAGACACCCCAGAAAAAAAGAAAACATCACAACACCATAATGCGCGAGAGGATGGGGACAAGGCACAGCGGGAAGAAACAAAACACAGGAATCACACAGAGCAAAAACCGAAAAAAAAAATGTTTATCAGGGGTCCCTTTAACATTCACAGAGCCACAGGACAGAGGAACAGGGTGAGTCACGGGGCCGATCCAGGTCCATAGGGCCCCAAACCCGAGTGCAAAGTGGATCAGGTGGCCTGCCCAGGTCCCTAGGTCACCAGATCGTGAAACCGAGTTGGTCAGAGGGCCTTCCAAAGTTCATGGGCCAACAAACTGGATAACAGGATGTGTTCTGAGAAAAATGTGAGGGCGCTTAAACTCAGGAGAACAAAACAATGGAGCTTCTTGCTCAGGGGACCATTACCTAGGAGCCTTTAATTCAATACATGGTAACAAGGGTGTCCTTAGTTCAGAAAATAATAACAAAAGAGCTTTCTGCACAGCAGCAGGTGGCTGCGGTACGCTGACCTCAGAAGCTGACGGTTAAAGCGCATTGCTCCCAGGAGCAGCAGGTGGAGGCTGATCAGTGACAAAACCAAACGATGATTGCTGCACAGTTGCAAACCCAGATGATGAATGATGCATAGCTGTGAACCCAGACAAAGACTGCTGCACAGTGGTGAAACCAGGTGATGACTGTTGCACAGTGGCAAAATCAGACAATGACTGCTACAAAGTGGCAAAACCAAACGATGTAGGGTGAGCTGTAAAAAGCCCAGGCAGTTCAGGCTGTGGGACCTCGAGCCCAGCCGCTTGGTGATCCATCCCCAAAGCAGCCACCTCAGACGGGGAGGAAGTGGAACACTGGGTCACTATTACTGGCAGCAGTGAAGCCCCTTGGGGAGAGCTCAGGAGCAGATGGCAGCTGCAACTGAGTCTCCCTGCCATGAGTAAGGCAAGACTGACATAGTAAATTTAGACCTTTGAGTTTTTTAACCTCTGACTAGTTTTTAACTTTTAACTTTAATATGACCCCTCTCTCTTACCTCTGGTTTCTCCCTCATCGTTGTCTTTTTATACCCTGTTTGATGGAGCCTTGAGTATTTTTATCATGTTTATAGTCAGCTTCATGTGTGCCTGTGTTTGTGTCTATGTTGAATGTAATTAGTAGCTTGTAAATATGGATGTCACCAGACTGCAAAACAAATCTACCTACGGGTACAAATAAAGTAACCTGAACCTGAACCTGAACCAAAATACAAAAAAAGAAGACTTGCCTTAACTCTTGCTCCACTGCTGAGCATGATACCAATGATTCTGCTGCTGCAGCCCACCCAGCAGGCATGATGGCAGGCGAAGCCTCAGGCGTGGTAACAGGTGAAACGTCTGGCATGGTAACAGGCAAAACTTCAAACATGGTGATAAGTGAAGCTGAGGACATGATGACCAGTGGGGCTACAGACGTGCTGACAGGTGAAGTTGCAGGCGTGGCGACCAAAGACGCTGCAGACGTGACGTCATGCGAAACCACAGACGTGGCAAGAGACGAGGTTGTGGACATAGCAGGGAGCGGGATCATGGCCGTGACGTCAGGTAAAGCTGCAGGCGTGGTGGCAGGTGAAATTGCATACATGGCGTCAGATGATTCTGCAGACGTGGCATCAAACTAAACTGCAGGCATGGCAGGAGGTGAGAATGTAGACGTGGTGACAGGTGAACTCTCGGCTGAGAGATGACGTGGAGCAGGCCTTGGCAGTGCAGAGCGGCGTGGAGCCAGCATTGGAGGTGAAGAGTGACGTGGAGCCGGCATACCAGAGCTCCGTGGGGCAGAAGCGGAGCGAGTAGAAGTGGAAAGCCGAGGCGCCAGAGCCAGGGGATGCTTCCTTGTTGATAAAGGCTGTGGTGTTGGCAAAGAGCTCTCCTCCCGTCCGTGTGGTGGCTATGGGGCTGGGAAGAGGCTGACCATGGCTGAAGGGGAGCTGATGACTACTGGGCCAGAGGACGCTGTCTCGTTGGCACAGTCTCTGGCGTCTTAGGCAAATGCTTTCCTAACCCATTGTGTTGCTGTGAGGCTGGTGAGCAGTGAGGAGAAGGAGATGCCGGAGTAAGGGGATGCTGTGTCGTCAGCACAAACTCCAGTGCTACAATTAAATTCCTCACCAGCCCGTGATAAGTCCTGTGGAGGTTGGAGACAGTGACCAGTAGTCCTGCTAGCTCGGGGTTGTGTTGCAGATCAGGGTGCACTTCCGCTATCCCAGCCGCGGCATCCAGGCTCTCCAGGGCCTTCTTTGACATGCGGGATGTGCAGGCTTCAGAGACAAAATCCCGGATAAATTGGGCTGTCCACTGCTCATCCACACTGGAACCATTGGTTGCCAACCTCCCTCTACCTGCTGAGTCCAAGTATGGAGAGGTCCTACTGTCATAGTCTGTCCTCTGGGCAGACGAGAATTTGTAGGGAGGACTCATATGCAGGCAAGGATGCAGTGCAAATGATAATTTATTAAACGAAAACTCAGAGCAAAACAAAGGCAGCGCGTGGGCTGAGAACTGAAGTTGACACGGCTAACATTAAACTAAACTTGGCAAAACAAGGCCAAGATTACTCACATGGAACATGGCAGATACATAGCAGGGAGAAACAAAGTAGCAAAGCACAGGGTAAAAGACACAATGATCTCTCATACAACGGAGCATAGAGACACACATATATAAGGGTGGAAGCAATTAACCAGATGCAGGACAGCTGAGAACAATCAGGAGCTAAACACAAGCACAACATGATCAAAGACAGCAAGGACAATAATACTAAACAGTAAAAATAAACAGGGACGACACAATATAATCAAAAATAAAAAGACAACCATAAGACACAGACAACAGGGGATGACATGGCATGACAGACAATTATTAAGGAATACGGGGGCACTTAATAATAATAATCAGAATCAGAATAATAAATGGTAAATGGAGTTCACTTACAGTATCTCACAAAAGGGAGTGCACCCCTCACATTATTGTAAATATTTTATTATATCTTTTCATGGGACAGCACTGAAGATATGACACTTTGAAACAATGTAAAGTAGTCAGTGTACAACTAGTATAACAGTGTGAATTTGCTGTCCCCTCAAAATACAGTAACTCAACACACAGCCATTAACGTCTAAACCGCTGGCAACAAAAGTGATTACACCCCTAAGTGAAAATGTCCAAACTGTGCCCAATGAGCCATTTTCCCTCCCCAGTGTCATGTGACTTGTTAGTGTTACAAGGTCTCAGGTGTGAATGTGGAGCAGCTGTGTTAAATTTGGTGTTATCTCTCTCACACGCTCTCATGCTGGTCACTGGAAGTTCAACATGGCACCTCATGACAAAGAACTCTCTGAGGATCTGAAAAAAAAAGAATTGTTGCTCTACATAAAGGTAGGCTAGGCTATAAGAAGACTGCCAACGCCCTGAAACTGAGCTGCAGCATGATGGCCAAGACCATACAGCGATTTAACAGGACAGGTTCCACTCAGAACAGCCCTCGCAATGGTCAACCAAAGAAGTTGAGTGCACGTGCTCAGTGTCATACTCGGAGGTTGTCTTTTGAAAATAGACGTATGAGTGCTGCCAGCATTGCTGCAGAGGTTGAAGGGGTGAGGGGGTCAGCCTGTCAGTGCTTAGACCACTGCATCAAATTGGTCTGCATAGCTGTCGTCCCAGAAGGAAGTCCTTTTTAAAGATGATGCACGAGGGGGGGCGCTAGTGAGCATGTGAAGGGGTGGACATGTTTCGGCTGCGCTCCTCTTCGAGTTCTGTTAAAAGTGCAATAGTGCCGTATAAAAACGGACATACAGGTGCATAAACCTTGTCTACTTCACGCTTAAACTACTTGTGAGATGCCAAAGCCACAGGCGACCAGCAAATCGAAATCTGCTGACGTTCAAGTTACTGGAGCCTTAGCTCATGCTAAAGATGGGTCTGCTAATCCACCCTCCAGCCCGCACAAATTGCCGGACAAAACATATGAAATGTGTAAAGAACTTTGCCAGCAGATGTCCGACTCAATTCTATGTGTTATCACCTTTTTCTCATCATGTTTTTAATGTTGCAGCATGGCACCGAGACAAATTCCTAGTTTGTGTACTACATGAACAATGGCAATAAATCTGATTCTGATTCTGATTCTGATTCTGATTATCAATGAGCGATTTGATGCCTTCCAAACCAGCCTTCAGTCATTAGTGACTACTCAAGCTGACCTTCAAGCTCGCGTGGCTAACTATGAGCTAGCAACCAGTGACCTCAAAACACGGATGCAGGAGCTCGAAGCTACGTGCTCAGAACTCGCCAGCCAAAACAAACAGCTCCAAGCTAAGGTGCTGGACCTGGAGGCTCACTCTCGGAGACACAACATTAAGATTGTGGGGATACCAGAGGGCGAGGAAGGAGGTAAACCCACAGAGTTCATTTCACAGCTGTTACCTCAACTGCTCGGAGACAAGTGTTTTTCACACCCGGTCAAAGTGGACCGTGCACATCGCTCTCTTCAGCTGAAGCCAGCAGCCGGAGGCAGACCGCGCACCATCCTGGCGCGCATCCACCACTTTCAGGATAAAGAGTTGATTCTGCGCTACAGCAGGCTGAACGCTATGCAGTATAAAGGTAACAAAGTCTTAATTTTTCCAGATTATACTAATGAGGTGATAATGCAACGGCGTGCCTTTCGGGATGTGATGCAGCTGCTTCGGAACAGAGGAATTAAACACGCTCTGCGGTACCCGGCTAGGCTGCATATTTACCAACAAGAGAAGGAAGCACCTGTGATTTTTAGCGATCCAAAAGAAGCAGCTTTTTTTTCTGGAAAAAATTGAACGGGGGGAGTAGACTCACATCTGACATCCTACAAGTACCTGGGTGTTCATCTGAACAATAAACTAGACTGGTCACACAATACTAACGCACTCTACAAGAAGGGACAGCGCAGGCTGTTCCTACTGAGGAGACTCAGGTCTTTTGGTGTACAAGGGGCGCTGCTGAAGACATTCTATGACACGGTGGTGGCATTAGCCATCACTTTTGGAGTGGTCTGCTGGGGCAGTGGCATTACCGCAGCCGATAGGAAGAGACTGAACAAACTGATCAAGAAAGCTAGCTCTGTCCTGGGGCAGCGCCTTGACCCGGTGGAGGAGATAGGAGAGAGAAGGACGGTGGCTAAACTGTCATCTCTGCTGGAGTCCGAGTTCCACCCTATGCAGGACATACTGAATGCACTGAGGAGCTCATTTAGCAGCAGACTACATCATCCCAGGTGCACAACCGAGAGGTTTGGCAGGTCCTTCCTACCAACGGCTGTCAGACTGTACAACCTAAGCAGGGCTGCTCGCAGAGATAGCAAAATGATGTAACAACCTAATAGTTTTTGAATGCAAAAGATGCAATAGACTTACACAATAGTCCCCTCCAGCATACAACTAGGAAAATACCGGTCGCTATGGAGGGTGAGAATATGTATGGGCACATAATCATACCATGTAGGATAACTAAGTAGACGGTTGTGCTGTTTCATCCCATCTAGCAACAATGCTCCGCACTGTGTGTGTTTATATATCTATATATTTATTCCATCTAGCTACAATACTCCGCACTGTGAGTTTATATATCTACATATTATTCCATCCAGCTACAATTCCGTTCAAAAGTTTGGGGTCACCCAGACAATTATTTTGTGTTTTCCATGAAAAGTCACACTTTTTTACCACCACGAGTTGTAAAATGAATAGAAAATATAGTCAAGACACTGACAAGGTTAGAAATAATGATTTGTATTTGAAATAATAATTTTTTCCAGATACTCAACCTGCTCAAAGGAAGGTCAGTTTTATAGCTTTTCTAACCAGCTAAACTGTTTTCAGCTGTGCTAACATGATTGCACAAGGGTTTTCTAATCATCCATTAGCCTTCTGACACAATGAGCGAACACATTGTACCATTAGAACACTGGAGTGATAGTTGCTGGAAATGGGCCTCTATACACCTATGTAGATATTGCATCAAAAACCAGACATTTGCAGCTAGAATAGTCATTTATCACATTAGCAATGTATATTAGACATTAGAGTGTATTTTTGATTAGTTTAAAGTTATCTTCATTGAAAAAAACAGTGCTTTTCTTTCAAAAATAAGGAAATTTCTAAGTGACCCCAAACTTTTGAATGGTAGTGTATATATATATATATTTATTTATAGTAATATGTACATATGTATATTAGCTGCTCTTGCTTTTTTTTTTTTTTCTTTTTTCTTGCCTTCTGATTGTTGCTCTGAGTGTTGCTATCCCTGTGCTGTTGCAATCCTGGAATTTCCCCATTGTGGGACTAATAAATGCTTATCTTATCTTATCTTATACTCCAATTGATATGCTGTGGAATGGTTGGGGGAGCCAATACTTGCACTGTTGACTGTGAAAAGATTTTTCATGTTAAACTGAGACGAATATAGAGCACCTTATGTTTGAATGCTTATTTTGTTAGTGGGTATAAAACCCCCCACATATCATTGCTATGACGGTATTAATTTTTTTCTTTTTTTTTTTTTCTCGAAGAGGGCAGCCCTTGATGGTGAAGTTAAGGCGCTTTTCCACTAGCCCCGATTAGAAAACCCAACTCTACTCACTTCGGTTCGGTTCTGCTTCGGTTGCGTTTCAACATTACTGCTGGCACACCTGCTGTGGGTGGGATTTGTTGAACAGCAGGCGGGGCCGCACTCTCGTGACGTCAAACACGCGACCGAATCCTCCACAACAAAAAAAATAGCTGATGACGAGGAGAGAAGGAAGGAGGAAGGACAGAGGAATGACTGACATGAAACTGGTTAAATCTATGGTGCTGACTTGTTGTGCTCTGCACAATCTGTGTGAGAGTCATGGAGAGACGTTTGACACTACATTGGATGATGCAGTAGATGAACCAGTGGTGGCAGCGGCCCAGGGAGCAGAGGAGCAGGGAGCCGATATACGAGATGCTGTGCTGTGATGCAGTACTTGTCTATTTCGCCCACATTTATGTGCATACATATTTCAAAAATGTTTTTTGTAAATAAAATGTTGTGCATGGTCCATCTACCTGTCCTCTTGTTCATAACGCATATCTGTTAAGGTACGGGTAATTAGATTAGATTTGTTTATTTGACAGGGACAGTGCAATAAACATAGACAATCAATGACAATCAATCTGATGTGTTGCACAAAGAGTGTATAGCTATTAGCTAATCTGCAGGAGCCGCAGGACAACAGAAGGTGCGAAGCCATCAGCCTAATGATGAGTCCACACTTCTCACTGTTGTGATAATTGCTCACGCTGAGTGCTCTGCCCGCCCGTACGCTGTGGGGGTCACACACACGACGTGTTCCTCAACACTCTCAATAATTTTTTTTCCCGTATATTCTTCTTTTTGGCGTACAGAAATGGCAATACGCCTGTATTTGCTAAAATTGCATTTTCCCCGTATTAAAATACGGCGAAACCGTATCACTTGACAGGTATGTAATTACATGCAGAAACACCGCACAGGCCATCTTCACAAAAATCCAGCTCGACAAGCCACTTTTGCTTAGGTGGAAATGCAAATTGAACTATAAATCATGTGCTGATACATGTCATATTCCCATGTAAAGGTCTCCCACTTTTACTTACAAATTGATTTTTAATTTTTGGGAAAAGAGAATATAAATTTTGCACAATTTGTTGGTAACAACAGTTGTGTGCAACAAAAACATAGTTGTGTATCCTTGTCTGATTTGTCTACTGTTATTAGTGCCAAATTTTTGCTAGATTCCTTCTTAATTTATTAAATTTTGACTGGTGATGCAACATTCAACTTACATGTACTTACCTTTATCAGTGTCTACTGTACAAGTTAAAGCACACCTGTACAACTGCTTATAACATAAAAAATGTACCCGTTCAAGAGAAATGGATTCAGCATTGCAAATTTGTTTAAAATAAAAACAAAAAACCTACCAAGACATTACGTTTCATTGTGTTGTTAAAAATTAAATTACCATTAGAAGGCTATACACCTGACCTGATGAACAGCAGCATGTGGAGTGAACAGAGAATGGAATGTGTATGTAATTATTGGCTTTTCTCATACTGTGTCATAACAGATAAACCAGACTTTTGATGCAAACAATACAATTTTATTCCAGAAGCAAAATTTACAAACAAAAAAACAGACTGGGCGTGGGGAGACATGGTTAGACACGCCGGCTGCTAAATGCGTCCACAAGCCTGCCAAATAGGGTCAGGAAATCTCTGTTGAATGTTGACATCTCTGCGAGCTCTTCCCTTCGTAACACAGCGTCCTGCTCCAGGGCTTCACGCGCATCTGCCCGCACATCTGCGGCCACCTGTCGCAAATGATGCATGTACTCCTGATGGTGTTTTTGCCGCTGGTCATGTTGCCGTTCCAAGAGCCGCATCTCTTCGTCATGCATGTTGACCATCGCTAACGTAAGGTCAGCGATGGAGTTGTCTGTTTTCGTCTTGCCTAGATGGAAAGTCAGAAAGGCATGGTCGTTAAAGCTGGATCACTACATATATTATGGAATTACACTGGTGAAAGTCTGTGGTGGAATGTCACTATTATATTATGCTTCATTGCTGTATATAAGCTGAACTGTCATGTTGCTGCCCCTCAGTAGAGCGGATTTTGCAACACGCAGGGTGCTGTCTTCGGCTGCAGCCCCCCTGCAAAACTAAAAAGGATTAAGATTAAGAATATGGATGGATGGATGTGTAATGTTTAAACTAGTTGCTTGTAGTGTGGCCGCAGAAATCTGAATGGGTTAATACAGTCAGCTGACGCGAAGCATTTCAATGAAGCATGCTGATTTCAACTGCAGTTCATCAGCTTTATTTGTTTTTCTAAAACAGGAGTTACAACAGCACTTCAATCACCACACCTAAAAATGGTTGTGGAACACCGATAAGTGAAGACCAAAGAATAACCTTTTTGTACATTTAAAAAGACATTTTCAATTAATTAATATGCAGCTACAGGAAATTGCATTAATCAATTTGGTACATAACTTGTTAGGCTCCAGCCCCTCCGCGACCTGTAAAGGATTAAGCGGTAGAAGATGGATGGATGGATGGATGGATTTTCCACCCTGGTTTCCGCTGAACCTGTTTCAACCAAAAAAAAATTGTGGTTATTGTGCCTTACCGGCACTTGAACGTGATCCAGATGGAGCTGGTGATGTGGCTGACATCGGAGTCGATCCAGCTGGCGCTCCGCCAGACGCAGACGCAGAGGCAGGAGAGTCCGGTGTGCCCATGTCCACTGAGGTGGACCCCTGTGATATGAACTGCGATTCTAGAAAGAAAATGCACGCAATTTAAAACTTAACACCAAAGTGCAACATGTACACAACACTCTCAAGTTTTTAACCGGAATACAATAAGCGTAATTCAGCGTTTTGTTCGCGCTAATACTTAACACAAAGCAAGCGTGAATCTGCAGTTGGCTGCAAAACAATAGGCAAGCCTCAGTAACAACCATTACCCACAATCTAACAACCTTCCTATTTCTTAAAAACAGTGAGCTTAGCACAGAAAGGATAAAGTGGCGAAAAGACGCACAATATCAAAACAACACTCACCATCCACGGTTTCCAAGGCCGTGGCCGTGTCAAGGGCCTATGTCCATAGATCGCGTCCATCTCAGCAAACCACTTCCACTCCTTCCGATCCGCTGCACTTCGAGCATTGTGGTCCTTCACTGCTCGGTAATTGCTTTTCAGCTTTTTCAGCTTCTCCCGACACTGTTTGGCAGTACGGATGTGCCCTTGGGAACCCATTTGCTCGGACACCTGCTGGTATATTTTTTCATTTCGAGTAGATCCATCCAACTCGCGCTGGATGCGATCGTCGGCTAATATAGAAAGAAAATTGCGCACCTCCTAATATATAATATTAGGAGTATATTATTATATAAGTATATTATACAGTATATTAATATAATATACTGTATTAAAGGGGCGCACTGTGTTCACTGGCTGAACAACTACAAATGGCGGTCGTGGAGTAGATTCAGCAGAAAAAGTCGCTTTCGTGACGTTACGACCTGACCAATCAGCGGCGACCAGTCTCTTAAAGTCATATCACACCCATACTCAGCCCTACTCAGCTCGGTTAGACCCTGCCCTGGATCAGGTATTAAAAAAGCCCCTGCTAACCGGTGCTGGGGCTAATGGAAAATGCTCAAACGCGGGCTGAGTGGTGCGGTGTAGGGCTAAGTGAGGCTAGTGGAAAAGGGCCTTTAGTTTCTTGCCCGGTAGCTCCTGTTTAGATGGAAAATCGGGATTTTTGTGTCTGGTTTAGGGACATGCGAAGGGGGGTGGGGGGTGAATATATGTTCTGTTATGGCTCAAGTAGTTTTTTTTTTTTTTGTGTGTCTTGTTTTTTTGTTTTATCACGTATAGTTGTTCCTTTGTTTTTTCTCACTGTTTTACTTTTTTCTTGTCTGCCAGATATTACACACGGTGTACACGGTGTACCAGATATTACACACGGTGTGCCAGGTTGGTCGTCTGGAATGTGGACCTTGTACGTTTTGGATGCAGAGGTCTCTTGGTAAAGCAAATCTAGGTGGAAGGGACGTCACAGTGGTCTCGTGGAATGTTAAGGGGCTTGGCCATGCCGTTAAGAGAGATAAAGTTTTCAGACACCTTAAATCCCTCTCTGCTGATGTGATTTTTCTCCAGGAAACTTGTATCAAAGCAACTGAGCAACGCAGATTGAGGTGTAGCTGGATATCACAGGTTTACCAGCCATCCTTTACTTCTCATGCTCAAGGTGTGGCTATCCTTTTCAAGAAAAATATCCCATTTCAATGTATGTCCATGACAACAGACCCCGATGGTAGATACATCAGGGTGTCGGGTACTATAAATTCATTTCCATTGACGTTTTTAAACATTTATGGTCCAAATATAGATGATCCAAATTTTTTCAAGAATGTTTTTGAGCTGCTCCCAGACGATGGCAGTTCAAATATAATAATCGGTGGTGATTTAAATTGTTACTTGGATCCTTATTTGGACAGGCTGTCTTCTCGCCCTCCCCCAAATATAGCTTCAGTACAGGTCCTAAATAACTTGCTCAAATCTAAAAATTTGGTTGATATTTGGAGAATCCAACATCCCACTCAGAAAGACTACTCATTTTACTCCCATGTTCATAAATCATACATCAGAATAGATTATCTCTTGGTGGACTCTCAGCTGATTTCTCATGTTACTAATTCAAAATATCATAATATTCTGATCTCAGATCATAGTCCTGTGACAATTTCCTTGAAATTTTCCCTTTCTAAACAAGGTTATTCTTGGCGTTTCAATCCATCATTACTTTCAGATGAAAAATTCATGAATTATATTACCACTCGGTTAAAAGATTTCATGGAAATAAATGACAATGGTGAGGTGGCAGACGCCATCCTCTGGGAAACGCTCAAAGTGGTTGTTCGTGGGTATATAATTTCTTACGAATCTGGTGTTAAAAAAGAAAGGGAGGGGCGCTTAAAAGAGAGTGAAAGCATCCTCCCCACCCTTGAAATGGCGTATCAGGCTTCAAATTCCATGGAAGATTATAATAAGATTATGGAACTCAAATATGAATATAACTGTATCTTGGGTGGTCAGGTAAATAAGCTCCTCCTAAAACTAAAACAGAAGCACCTTGAACTGGGAGATAAGCCTGAAAAGCTTTTAGCACGACAGCTTAAAGGTGTTCAGGCATCAAGGTCTATTCATTGTATTAAATCAAAGACAGGTACATTATTAACCAACCCCAAAGATATAAATGGTTGTTTTAAAGAATTTTATAGTGAACTTTATAGGTCCAAATGTTTCCCCTCTCACTCTGATTTAAATGATTTTTTTGATTCCCTTATATTACCCAAACTTACAGACACAGCTAGGAAAGATTTAGATTCCAATTTCACATTAGACGAAATAAAATCTGCCAGTAAGTCATTTCCATCTGGTAAAGCAGCAGGACCGGATGGTTTTGGTTGTAAATTGTAGAAAAAGTTTTGTGATATTCTTGCTCCTCTTTTACTTAGAATGACATACGAGTCAAAGGCAAACAAGGCCCTACCTAAAACATTAAATGAGGCCAACATCATATTAATCTTAAAGAAAGTGAAAGACGAGACGGACCCAGCCAGTTACAGACCCATTTCACTTCAGAATTTTGATAGGAAGGTAATTACTAAATTGCTGGCTATTCGGCTAAACAAATATCTTTCATCAATTATCCATCCTGATCAAACAGGGTTCATCCCGGGCAGATTTTCATTTTTTAATGTAAGACGACTTCTTAACATCATTTATGCAGATCACAGTAAAGTTAAAGGAGCAGCAATTTTTTCACTGGATGCACAAAAAGCTTTTGATCAGGTTGAGTGGACCTGTATGTTAGAGTTATTAACGAGATTCGGGTTCGATGACTCTTTTATAGCTTGGGTGAAATTGATATATGACAATCCAATGTGTTCTGTGTTAACAAATGGTGACAGGTCAACTCCATTCTTTCTACACTGTTCAGTTCAGCAGGGCTGCCCTTTATCACCAGCCCTTTTTGCAGTTGCACTTGAACCCCTTGCCTTAAGCATAAGAAATAATCTGAATATTGTAGGCCTGAAGGTTATAGAGGAGTTGAATCCCTCATCAGTTTTTATGGGGACGACGTGATATTATACTTCGACAATTCAGAAAAATCAATTTCTTCTCTCCTGGTCCTGATTATTTCTTTTGGTAGACTGTCAGGTTACACTATAAACTGGTCCAAGAGTGAATTTATGCCTCTTTCAGATGTTTTTTCACCAGGTTTTCTGAAAAATGCACCTTTTAGAATAGTTAATGATCATATTAAATACCTTGGCTTAATTATACCTAAAAATCCTAAATTGATATTTGCATTAAATTTTGGTGAGTTTATTGCAGTCCTTAAGCGGCATGTAGACAATTGGAAACTCTTACCTTTGTCTACGATTGGTCGAATAAACTCAATCAAGATGGTCTCTCTTCCTAGATTTCTTTATCTCTGTCAAAACCTTCCTATATTTCTCACATCAGCATTTTTCAAGGAATTGGATACAATTATCATATCTTATGTTTGGAACTATAAAAATCATCGGATTTCTAAATCCCACTTGCAAAAGCCTAAATTGGAAGGTGGGCTGGGCCTGCCATCGTTCAAGCATTATTACTGGGTCCCTAATGTTAGATCACTAATGTTTTGGTCACATGCTGCCGTCAATAAGGTGGCATTTGAGGCCCCCTTGTGGTTGTACATGGAATCTGACTCTGTCACTAACTCTTCTTTGCCCGCCCTGCTGTTCAATGAATTGGATGACTTGAAAATTGTGAAATGTTTAAGCTTCACAATAAGAAATTCGGTTAAAATTTCAAATCAGGTACAGGCATTTTTGCATTTACCAGAGACCTCAGCAGATACACCAGTTTGCTATAACCATTTATTTTTACCCCCATGGTCAGATAAAACTTTCCACGTCTGGAGGGAGAGGGGTTTGGTATCCATTGAGGACTTGTATATTAAGGGGAGTTTAGCGTCATTTAATTTGCTTATTGAAAAATTTGGTCTTCCTCATTCACATTTTTTTCGATATCTACAAATCAGACATTATGTTCAATCCATAGTTAATGAATCTGGTGCAGTTCCGGGAAAACATGTCTTCTTTGATCTTATTAAGAACCCCCCTCGCTCCAGGCACCTAGTCTCTAAATTTGTGAATATGCTTGACAGTGTTTTCACTGCCTCTTCCGAGACGATCAGGACAGCTTGGGAGGAGGAGTTGGGAATTGGATTATCTGGAGGCATTTGGGACAGAAGTCTGTCAGCAGTTAAGGATTGCTCGGTCAATAGTAGACACCAGCTGATACAATATAAAGTGGTTCACCGCCTTCATTACTCAAAGCACCGACTGCATAAGATTTATTCTTCTATTTCATCACTGTGTGACAGATGTCAAATGTCAGTGGGTACATTGTCCCATGCTTTTTGGTTCTGTCCCTTGCTTTTTGACTTATCGTCTAGAGTGTTTGATTGGTATTCTACAGCTTATCAAATCACTCTTCCCCTGGACGCAATTCTCGCTATCTTTGGCTGTTCCCAACTTACTCAACGTTTTTGCAAATCTATACAACAGTCATTGATGTTGGGCATGACTGTTGCCAAGAGACTTATTTTGAAGGAGTGGAAAGCCACTTCCTCTCCATCTTTTTGTCAATGGTTGATGGACATGATGAATGTTATACAGATGGAAAGACTCAGGTATATAAGAAACAACTCATTGCAAAAATTCTTTGATATTTGGGGTCCCTTTATCACTCACTTTGATAACTGCAAGGCTGAAAGTTTTGAATTAAGTCAATGTTAATGAATGGGCACCTATGGCCACCTGGTGACACAACAGTGTGACATTGGCAGATTTAATATATATATATATATATATATATATATATATATATATATATACACACACACTACCGTTCAAATGTTTGGGGTCACCTCAGACAATTTTGTGTTTTCCATGAAAAGTCACACTTTTATTTACCACCATGAGTTGTAAAATGAATACAAAATATAGTCAAGACGTTGACAAGGTTAGAAATAATGATTTGTATTTGAAATAATAATTTTTTTCCTTCAAACTTTGCTTTCGTCAAAGAATCCTCCATTTGCAGCAATTACAGCATTGCAGACCTAACATGATTGCACAAGGGTTTTCTAATCATCCATTAGCCTTCTGACGCAATGAGCAAACACATTATACCATTAGAACACTGGAGTGATAGTTGCTGGAAATGGGCCTCTATACACCTATGAAGATATTGCACCAAAAACCAGACATTTGCAGCTAGAATAGTCATTTATCACATTAGCAATATATAGAGTGTATTTCTGATTAGTTTAAAGTTATCTTCATTGAAAAAAAGTGCTTTTCTTTCAAAAATAAGGAAATTTCTAAGTGACCCCAAACTTTTGAACGGTAGTGTATATATATATATATATATACGTATATATATGTGTAATTTTTTTATTTTTTTAAAAAAAAATTTCTGTTACTGGTTTTATGTTTATGTTTATGTTTTTGTATGTTTGTGTGTTTATACATGAGCCTGTTAAAATGTGTCAATAAAAAATATGGAAAAAGAAACAAAAAAAAAAAGATGATGCACAAGAAAGCCTGCAAAGAGTTTGCTGAAGACAAGCAGACTAAGGACATAGATTACTGAAACCCTGTCCTGTGGTCTGATGAGACCAACATAAACTTATCTGATATAGATGGTGTCAAGTGTGTGTGGTGGCAACCAGGTGAGGAGTACAAAGACAAGTGAGTCTTGCCTCCAGTCAAGCATGGTGGTGGGAGTGTCATGGTTTGGGGCTGCATGAGTGCTGCCGGCACTGGGGCGCTACAGTTCATTGAGGGAACCATGAATGCCAACATGTACTGTGACATACTGAAGCACAGCATCAGAATCAGAATCAGAATCAGAATCAGGTTTATTGCCATTGTTCATGTAGTACACAAACTAGGAATTTGTCTCGGTACAGTGCTGCAGCATGATCCAATCCCTTCGGAAACTGGGCCACAGGGCAGTATTCCAACATGATAACGACCCCAAACACACCTCCAAGACGACCACTGCCTTGCTAAAGAAACTGAGGGTAAAGGTGATGGACTGGCCAAGCATGTCTCCAGACCTAAACCCTATTGAGCATCTGTGGAGCATCCTCAAACGGAAGGTGGAGGAGTACAAGGTCTCTAGCATCCACCAGCTCCGTGATGTTGTCATGGAGGATTCCAGTGGCAACCTGTGAAGCTCTAGTGACCTCTATGCCCAAGAGAGTTAAGGCAGTACTGGAAAATAATGGTGGCCTCACAAAATACTGACACTTTGGGCACAATTTGGACATTTTCACTTAGGGGTGTACTCACTTTTGTTGCCAGCGGTTTAGACATTAATGGCTGTGTATTGAGTTATTTTGAGGGGACAGCAAATTTATACTGTCATACAAGCCGTACACTGACTACTTTACATTGTATCAAAGTGTCATATCTTCAGTGTTGTCCCATGAAAAGATATAATAAAATATTTACAAAAATGTGAGGGGTGTACTCACTTTTGTGAGATACTGTATATAGCGCTTTTTCTCATCTCTGGATGAGCAAAGCACTTTATAGACCCTGCCATCCACCCATTCACCCACACAATCACACACTGATGGCGGAAGAGCTGCCATACACACACAGGCAATAGCCTGGCCACCAGGAGCAACTGGAGGTTCAGCATCTTGCTCAAGGACACTTTGACATGCAGACTGCAGACAGAGTGGGAATCGGACCCATGACCCTCTGATCAGTAGTTGGTCACACTACACCTGCACCACATTATAATAATAATGCTGTGAAAAAGCAAAGACTAAAATGAACATACAGCATGGACACGGTTCCTGGCTGTGCCCCGATCATGACACAGTGGGCCTCAGTCTGTTCTCTGATGAAAGTCGATTCACGTTGAACAGAAATGATGGCCACCAGTGATGTTGGAGACATCAAGGACAGCGCTATGCATCAGCCACTGTTGTCACCAGACAAGCCTTTGGTGGAGGTGGTGTAACAGTCTGGGCAAGTGTGTTTAGTCAATACAGAACTGCCCTACACCTTGTGAATGGTACAGTGACAAGCCAGTACTACCTGAATAACATCATTAATCCAGTCATTGTGCCCCTGTATGAACAACACAGGCCTAAATTCATCTTTATGGACGACAATGCTCCAGCTCATCGAGGTTGCATCATTAGGGAACAGCTGCTGGAGGCTGGGGTACCTCAAATGGAGTGGCTTGCACTTTCTCCAGACCTGAATCCCACAGAAAACCTATTTATTGACTTATTTATTGAATATTTAATATTTATTGATTGTAATTTGATTGTGCTATTTCCAGCAGGTGGGTTTGATTGATCTACTCCACTTGAAAGAGAGGTACAAAGTTAACTGATGACTGAAGAGCAAGCAGAGTGAGCAACTGTTTCTCTGAGCTGCAACATTTATGTAGAACTGTTATGGCTGGGTTTGGTGCATTAGTTTAGTTTATAATTTGAATTGTTTGCAAAAGTACTTACCTGTCCTGTCCTTTTATCTGCTCCAGGGTGTCCAGTCAAAAGATTCACTTTCTTCTTCTTGGGTAAGGCAGACTAGATGCATCAATGACGTATTGCTGCCCTCCACAGTTCAGACATCAGGTTAGCAGCTGCATCTCAAATTCTCCCACACAATCCAGCTCTGTGCAGAAACTCCAATAGTTTTTTTTTTTTTTTTTTTTAACTTTACTCCAGCTGTCCAGGTTCATCAAAGTGTACATGTTAAAAACAATTTCTCCTGCAGATCCCAGGTCTCTCAACAGTTTCCTCTGTTGTCTAGTAGGGCTGGGAACGATCCCTAATTTCCAGAATCGATTCGATTCCGATTCTTGAGATTCTGAATCGATTCGATTCGATTCTGATTCAATCCCGATTCGATCTGGGGAATTACCATTTTAATAGCCATTTTACTTCCCATGAAACAAAAATCTTCGAGACCTAATGCTGCAAATTGTACCAAGAATCTTCTAACTTTGTTAATACATAAATTATCACATATAGAACTGACCCAAAATCAGTTACAATAATGCACTTTTTATTATTTAACTTATCATTTCATAAAGTGCTCACAGGTGCTTTCTTTAGTGCAAAGGGTGTGTCGTGTCAAGTTCACCACCCAGAGTAAGTAAACAAATTCAATGCATGAACCATGCAGACATAATCTCACTGTATTTCAGTCCCTCCAGGATTTTGTCAGCTCTTTTTGTGATTGTTGTGGCCCAAAAAGCCTGGATTTGTGGGAGCTTTTCCAAAAAGTTATGGCACTTTTAGAGTTTTTTTGCACTCAAAGTTGTGTGAGGAAGTACAAATTTTAAAGCAGCTGCTTTTTCCATAGTTTACAGTGATGCTATTCTATGTAACACCACAAGAAAAGTACAGGATTGCCAAAAATTTCTTGTTAAACAGTGATTTATTTAGAAATAATGCTCAGTAAAATTGTAAAAAAAAAAAAAAAGACCAATATTGTGTTCTTGCTGAGAACTTTAACAAAGAAATAAAAGAATTTGTCATTACAACAACTAAATTGCATTGAATGCATGTTAGTGTGGAGAAAATGATGGCAGCACCTCCTTGAATCTTGAATCCTGAAGGTCTTCTTCTGCGCTGAAATCCACATGAAGCAGGGATGCTCCTCCACTGATGACCTCAGACCTTCAGAAGGTCTCAGTGAGGATGAAGCTTCCAGTCTTCACACATCTGAAGGCAGATAAAAAGAATAGATTTCACAGTAAAATTAACATTCATATTTTTAGATCGCCACACCACAGTAGGGTTTAATAATTTAGTTTTTTTTTTTTATATTTTAACTACAAATTAACTTTCAATGTTGGAAAAGGGTTTCAGCTCATTTCCTGAGAAGGTTTGTTCATTTCAATTTAGTTCTACTGAGTAAAAATAGCTTGTTGTACTGCAGCCTTTATTAATTTTATTGTGATTTATTCTCTTCACATCGCTTAAGTGGCAGAAGTCCATAATCTCATAAAATATACCTTAATTCTGTATTTATTCACAGCGCTTAACCAACAGTTCTCTCTGTGTCCATAGTTTGTAAAAGAAACCATCATCATGCCAGATAAATTATTAATTGACGACACAAACGTTAAAAGAAACAAATATTATACTTACAGTCTCAGCAGCTCCAAGTCTCTGCTTCACGGGTTTCAGTCTCAGTTTCAGTTTCAGCACGGTGATGCAGTGGTTAGCACTGTTGCCTTACAGCTAGAAGGTTCCTGGTTCAAATCCCCAGGTTGGCAGGGGTTGGAACCTTTCTGTGTGGAGTTTGCATGTTCTCCCTGTGCTGCGTGGGTTTACTCCGGGGGCTCCGGTTTCCTCCCACAATCCAAAGACATGCATGTTAGGTTAATTGGCTGTTCTAAATTGTCCCTAGATATCTGTTTCCTATAGGCCCTTAGAGTAGAGGGTTAGTATTAGTGAAAGCGCTTTGAGTGGTCTTTGTGACTAGAAAAGCGCTATATAAGTGCAGGTTAGTTAGTTATTTAGTTAGTCTCCGCGCATTTTCCGTTTATCAGTCGTCAACTTTATGTTCCAACACAGCGCTGCACGGAGTAAAAGTCCGTTTATCCCCGCTTTATGAAAAATATTCAGAAGCTGTTGAGGACAGTCTGTACGGTGACTTTTGCTGCTAAATTAAGAGACGCACGTTATTAACTCCGTGTCATGTAAACACAAAAGACGTGTGCACGCGCCGCAGGGAACACAGAAGTTTTATTTATGAAAAATATTCAGAAGCTGTTGAGGACAATCTTTACGGTGACTTTTGTTGCTAAATTAAGAGACGCACGTTATTATCTCCGCTCGTGTAAACACGAAAGAGCACGCGCGGCAGGAAACTCTTGCTGGATGAGAACCGTTTTAACACCACAGAAGAAGAACTAGCATATCCGCTAGCTTGCTAGCTCCGTTAGCGCGTCGGTTGTTTATGCTTCTCGGCCATTGTTACTGGCTCACTGACCCGGTTTCAACCCGATTATACTCAGCAGACGTTCACAAACGTAAAAATATTATATTAAAACATATTAATATTAAAAGATCGATCCGCGGATTTTGTGGATCGATATCGGCTCAGTCAAACATGTATCGATCCATATCGATATATTGATCTTTTGAACCCACCCCTATTGTCTAGCATATTTCTTGCAGTGGATTATGACATGAGACAGTTTCCATGCTTCCACAGTTACATTTGCCATCAGGGTGTTTTACTATCAGAGCCAGCCAACTTCTAAGCCCACAGTGCCCAAGCCTCAGCCTGGTTAAAACAACTGAATCTTTCCTTTTATAAGTAAAAGGGTGTTTATGTTTCTCAACTTGTCTCTGTATGTTATAGTAATATCTTCCATCCCCTTCATTTTCCCATGCTTTTCCCCACTCACTTTTACTGATTCATTGATGCATTCCACAATTTCAGGAGGACCATACTGCAGAGTAAATTCTATTCCTTCCCTGTGTATTCCCCTTTTTACAAGTCTGCCAGCCCCCTCATTCCCTTCTACTCCCATATGTGCTGGAACCCACATAAAACACACCTCACATCCTGCTCTGTGAAGTCTGAATATTGTAAGCTATATTTCTGTAAGTAGATCTGATCTTGCTTTGGATTTAAATTTTTTGATTGATGGGTGTACCCTGCCTCTCGCCCAAAGATGCTGGGATAGGCTCCACCCCCCTGCGACCCGAAAAGGATTAAGTGGAAAAAGATGGATGGATGGATGAACAAAACTGCTGAAGAATCACTGCATTTGACTCAGTACCTTCTATTCTGTTCTTCAACCCACCAAAGTGCCCATAAAATCACCACCATTTCTGCTGAGAATACAGACATGTGGTCTGATATTTGCACCCCCTTTTCAAATCTGAGATCAGGAATAAACCCCCCAAATGCCACCCTCCCATTCTTTGAGCTCTTTGACCCATCTGTATATATTTGTAAATATTCTGTCCAATGATTACTTAAACAGGTTTGCACCTCCTTCATCATTTCTCCTGATGTTTTACTCATGTCGTTTTTAAGAATGCTAAGGTCATTGCTGGGTTCTGGGAAGATCCATGGAGGCACATCTGACCAGCAGACTAGAGGACACATGTTAGCGTTAAAAATACACATTTGCTCTGCTAGTGATTTAACCTTTTCAATAAAATTAGTTCTACTCCTTCTTGTTGACCCCATGAACTCCCAGTGCTGTCTCAAGATATTTTTAGACAATATTTTATCCCGTCCATTTCATTTTATTAAATATTTCAATCCAAGTTTGTACCTTCTTAACTGTAAAGGGATTTTTTTTTTTAGATTTGTTTATTTGACAGGGACAGTGCAATAAACATAGACAATTAATCAATGACAATCAATCTGATGTGTTGCACAAAGAGTGTATAGCTATTAGCTAATTTGCAACTCTTGTCCCTGGATGGGCTTTAGAAAGGAGAAACAAGTAAAAAGAAAAAAGGGACTTCCGGTTATGGCGGCTACGTGAGAGGACATGTTTCACTCTGCTCTGCTCCTAGAGATAAAAAATCGGCATCTAGCTCTCTTATTTGGAACTGAACTTATCCCAGCGTTTGGGCGAGGATATGCCGGGGAAGCCTAAGGCTGGGAAATCAAGTGGAGGAAAAACAGAAACGCCGAAACAGTCCAAACTAACGGACTTTCACGTCTGTGGCGCAGCAGAAAAAGCTCCAGATATGGCAGCGGAGGAAGCTAACAGTGGTGCGATGACTGCGGGCAACAGCACAGGTGCAGTGCTCGCTGCCATTAGCTCAATGAGAGCAGACTTTTCCGCTAAATTGGATGGGATTATAACAGCGATAGAGGAAATGAAAAAGGAATTGGGCGATTGCGTGGAACGAGTGGCGCAGATGGAGCTTCGTGTCCCCAGTGCTGAAGATGACGTCACCGGCCTTCAATTAAAGGTGCGCACTTTGGAAAAAAAAAAAAAATGTCTGGAAGATAATGTCCTGGACTTGGAGTCCCGGTCGAGACGGAACAACCTGAGGCTGGTGGGTCTACCGGAGGGAACCGAGGGTCGGGACCCGTGTTCCTTTTTGGAAAAGTGGATCCCAGAAGCACTGAACGACGCGGAGCTGCAATCATCAGTCGTCCTAGAAAGCGCACACCGAATTGGCCCAACGAGAGATAAGGGACCACCGAGGACCCTAATTCTGAAGTTCCTCAGCTACAGAGACAGGATGAAGATCTCCAACACTGCGCGAGCCAAAGGAGAGATTAAATACCAGGACCAGCAGGTGCGGTTCTACCCAGATTTGGCCACAGGAATCCAACAATTGAGGAAGCAGTTTGACCCCGTCCGTAAAGAGCTGCGCAACCTTGGGATTCATCATGGAGTGATTTATCCTGCGAGACTGTTGGTCACGTATGGGGGCGGAACACACATCTTCAAGACCCCTGAGGAGGCGCAGGAGTTCATCAAGAAGATCCAAGAAGAGACTGGTGGGAGCTAAACATGAACAAAATATAAGGTAGAATATTTAAGCATTTGCACAGGCATCTAACTGATCTGAAGTAAATAGCAAGTTTACAAAATATAGATTGTATTATATATTTTAAAAAAAACAAAAAACTATGATGTACAAAGTTGCTAAAAATTTTGGAGTTAAGTTGGAAAACTACAGAAGAGAGTTAATGTTACGTCATTAAAAGCAGTAGAGTTAGCGTGAATGGGAGGATGAAGAAGGAGTGGCTTTGGCTGATCCTCGTGGGTGTGGAGCGGTTGATGGCTATATCGGGAGATGGAATTTTTCTTTTGATTTTGGGGGGATCACCACACATGTGGGAAGGGGGAATTTGTTTGTGTGTAGTTTGTAGGATGAATGTTCAACCACTCATGTTTTTGCTTCTCTGTATGAGCATGTTTACATTGCGAGGTAATCCCAAACTCCCTATTGATCATAAACCAAAGCGTTAATCTTAATTTAAATTCATGGAATTGCAGAGGTCTACAAAATTTAAAAAAACTTAAACAAGTTATGAATAAAATAAAAGACATAGGTTCAAAAATTGTGTTTTTACAAGAAACTCATCTAATAGAGGAGGATGTAAAAAGAATTAAGAGTAGATGGCAAGGAAGTGTGTTCACCTCATCATTTTCATCCCGAGCCAGGGGAGTTATGACTCTCATACATAAATCAGTTCCATTTCAAGTGAAAAATGTAATTGGAGACAAATTTGGAAGATATTTAATCATTCAAGGATCTTTGCTATTAGAAAATATAAATCTGGTGAACTTATATGGTTCCAATATAGATGATCAAAAGTTCTTTGCTAATTTATTTCTTATCTTATCATCACTTTCAGGACAACATATAATAGCAGGGTATTTTAATTGTACATTGAATCCCGGTATAGATAGATCAACAGGACTGGACTGTACACACAATGGTTGCAGGATGATCATTAATCATTTTATGAAAGAATTGAGATTGCTAGATATATGGAGAGAAATGAAACCACAAGTTAAAGCCTACTCTTGTTATTCTAATACCTACAAGACATTCTCACGTATTGACTATTTTTTGATCTCCACAGAATTAAGGTCCAAGATTCAAAACTGCTTTTATGATAACATTGTGATCTCTGATCATGCACCCTGCTGGTTAATATATGTAGATAAGAAACTGACAAAGGATCCAGGTAGGTGGCATTTTCAGCATAAATGGCTTCAGGATGAGGAATTTGTTAAGTACATAGAAAAACAGATAGATGAGTTCTTTGATATCAATACTACACAAACATCAGCATGTATAAAGTGGGAGGCTTTTAAAGCTTTTATTAGGGGACATATTATTAGTTATACAGGTTCCAAATCTAAGAAAACTCGAGAGGAGAGAGTCCAATTAGAACATAAACTAAAAATTCTTCAAGAAAAAGTGTATGCAGGAAGTGACCCAAAGTTAGAGAACGAATTACTGATTCTGAGAGCTGAATATGACAAAAAATCAGCAAATAGAGCTGCCTCAAGTCTTCTAAGATTGAAACAATCTTTTTATGAACAAGGTGAAAAATCAGGAAAATTATTGGCATGGCAGATTAAACAATTATAATTTAAAACACCAATTACCAGTATTATAAGTTAAGGACAGGTAGTTATAGATCCTTTAGAAATTAATAGAGCCTTTAGAGATTACTATGAAAAATTATATGATACAAAAAATGAAACTGACTTAACAAAATTAAATGGGTTTTTGGACGGACTATCTATACCATGTATTCCAAATGAAAACAGGGAGATACTGGAGTATAAAATTAGTCAAGAAGAAGCTGGGATAGCCATTGATAATATGAAATCAGGAGAAAGTGCAGGACCAGATGGTCTTCCAGTTGACCTTTATAAAAAATTTAAGAATAAATTAATAAAACCTTTTTTGGAAATGATTTTAGAAGCATTTCAAAATAGTAATTTACCATCATACATGAATAATGCCTTAATTATACTGTTGCCAAAACCAGGTAAACCCTCTAATAAATGTGAAAATATGAGACCAATAAGCCTATTAAATGCTGACCTTAAGATAATCTGTAAAATTTTAGCAAGACGAATACAAGAAATTTTACCAAATATTATTAACCAAGATCAGAATGGCTTTATAAAGGGAAGACAAGGCTTCCATAATGTAAGAAGACTATTTAATATTATTTATTCTAATAAAGAAGCTCCGGATACAGCTCTCCTATCATTGGATGCTGAAAAGGCCTTTGATAGGGTCGAATGGCCCTTTCTTTTTGAAGTCTTACAAAGGTTTGGACTTGGAAATAATTTCATAAAATGGGTTCAGATAATATACAATAATGCTACAGCAGAAATCCTAACAAATAGCAATATCTCAAAATCAATAAAAATCAATAGAGGTTGTCGACAAGGCTGTCCACTTTCACCTTTACTGTTTACTATGGCAATTGAACCTTTAGCGATGGCAGTACGTTTACAATCACAAATATATGGAATTAAAGTAGGACCAACAGAACATAAAATCTCCCTGTATGCCGATGACATAATTTTGTTTATGTCAAATCTTAAAAAATCAATTCCGACCTTGTTGAATTTAATAAAGAATTTTGGTGAAATATCAGGATATACAATAAATAAAACTAAATCTTCAATATTAATGCTAAATGAGACCCAGAGAAATCACCCAGCTCCTGAGGCAAATCAATTCAATGTTGTAAATCAGTTTAAATATTTAGGAATTCAAATTGTGCCTAAGCTAGAATTAGTCGCCAGTACAAACTATGAAGCCTTAATGACAGACATTAATGAGTTAATTCAGAGATGGATGTCACTACCAATGTCGATGATAGGGAGAATCAATATACTTAAAAGTAATATCTTACCTAAAATACTTTATTTATTTCAATGCATTCTTTAACACCACCTTCAGATCTATTCTCAAGAATTAAAAAAAAGTTAGTGGAATTTATATGGAACAACAGGAGGGCTAGATTACGTCTGTCCTTACTATATTTACCATTTGATCGTGGAGGTCTGAAATGTCCAAACTTTATGTTGTATTACTGGTCGGCACAACTGAGGTCTATGACGTATTATTTTTCATCAAATGATCTTCCTCACTGGACTGAAATGGAGTCATACAATTTACCTTTACCTCTTCCCATATTCATATACTCAGATTCGGCAAAAAAATTACAGAAAGAAGTTAAAAATCCATTTGTAAAGCATATGATCAAAATATGGTGTGAAACTAAAAACTACTTAAAAGAACCACACTTATTGTCACAATTTAGCCCAATATGGGGTAATCAATATTTTAAACCAGGGAGAGCGGATGCTGTATTTAAAGTATGGAATTTAAAAGGGATTCAAAAGATTCAAGATTTATATCTGTCATGTTCAGATAACATAATGTCTTTTGAAGAGCTGAGGATCAAATTTAATCTTAATAGAACACATTTTTTTAAATATCTTCAGCTTAGGAACTTTATTCGATCAAATCAAAATAATGCTCTCACTCGACCTATTTATTCATCCTTGGAAAAAATTTTGACGAAAGATAGTAAGAGAAAGGGTATTATTTCAGAGTTTTATAACTCATTGACACTATCCTCAAGTGAAAACTCACAGAAAAGATTGAACTATTGGAAAGAAGACCTGCAAATTGAAATTTCAGAGGAACAATGGGAATTGGCTTGTACAGAAGCCCAAACCAAATCAATAAATGTACGTCTTAAATTGATACATTTTAAATGGTTAATGCGGATGTATGTTACACCGGTGGAATTAAATAGATATAACAAAAACATACCAGATACGTGCACAAAATGCATGGAAAGTAAAGGAACCCTATTTCATTGTGTATGGGAATGTAGAAAAATTAGAATGTTTTGGGAAGAGGTGAGGGTAACAATTGAAAAAATAATTTCAAAACAAATCATATTGAATCCTAAATTGTTTTTGTTGGGTCTGTACCCAGAAAAGCATAACTTTAATAAAAGTGAAAGAGCATTCATAGACCTCAGTTTGCTTAATGCCAAAAAATGTACTGCACTACTGTGGAAAAAGACTCATAGACCAGATGTGACTCAGTGGTTAAGACAGATGTTAACAAACCTTCCACTAGAAAGAATAACATACATATTGAAATCAAAGGAAATTGTGTTTGAGAATATATGGAGATCTTTCATAGATTATGTGAAGAATTTAAACATAACTTTTGAAGAAGAAGGTGAATGATGTGTGTGGACCTTGTAAATTCCAAACTGATGAATGTATAATATGTATACTTATGTAATGGATTGCCTAGACTAAACAGAGGAGCATTGTTGATGACTTGCTTTTGTTAGTGGTTGTTGGTGTTTTTAGTTCATTCTTTTTTTTTTTTTTTTTTTTTTTAGTACTTTAGTGTTAGTGTATGATTGTCTGTGTCATGTTTGTTAAAAAAAAAAGGTTCAATAAAGATATTGTGGGGAAAAAAAGAAAAAAGGAAGGAAAAGAAAAAAAAGAAAAGAAAACAGAATAAACAATAACCACATACATCAATGCAAAAAAGATTATAAATACACAATTATAAATATTATAAATAATAAATTTCACCCATTTCTATAAGAAGAGCTGGGATGGGAGTGGTACAGAATGCCCCACTACACACTCTTAGTGCTTTTGCTTGAATTACATCCATCCATCTTCTTCTGCTTAATCCTTTTTGGGTCACGGGGGGGGGGGGGGGGGCTGCAGCTTATCCCAGCATCTTTGGGAGAGAGGCAGGGTACACCCTGGACAGATTGCTAGTCCATTGCAGGGCCAACACAGAGAGACAGACAACCATTCACTCTCACAGTCATACCTAAGGACAATTTAGAATCCCCGGTTGATGCAAGTTAACCTAACTTGCAGGTTTTTTTTTTTTTTTTTTTCATGTGGGAGGAAACTGAAGAAATCCCAGAGTAAACCCATGCAGACATGGGGAGAACATGCAAACTCCACACAGATCACTCTTGGTCGGGGGCTGGGATTGAAACCAGGATCCCCCGCCCAAGGGTGAGTTGCTGTGCTGCCGCAGCACTAACCACTCCACCACCGCCCTTGAATTACATCAAGTTTATTAATTACAGATTGTGCAGCTGACCCTTAAGCCATATACTCATAGTCAATTGTTAATCTTATCATAGCTCTATATATCATTAACAATGTTTCTTTATCAGACCCCCAGTCAGATCCTGCCACACAAAAAAGCACATTTATGATTTTTTCACACTTTCCACAAATTTTGTCAATGTGACTTTTCCATGTTAATTTTTGATCCAGCCATACTACAAGGAATTTAAAATGCTTAGCAGTTTTAATTTCCTTCCCATATAATCACAAGTGTCTTGCAGGCAATTTTTTTTAATGCCCAAATACCATATACTTGGTCTTATCAATTGATATTTTAAAGCCCCAATCATCAGCCCATCCTATTACATTCTCTAGTGCTTTCTGAACCTGGTTGTATACATAAGTTAAATGCCTGCCTCATTTCCATATAGCACCATCATCTGCAAAAAGGGGAACCCCAAGTTCTTTTCCCACTCTATTAAACATACCATTCACCAGAATACTAAAGAGGACCGGGCTAATAACACTTCCTTGCGGAGTTCCATTCTCCACCCCAAGTTCCTCAGAGAGTTCTCTCCCCACCCGGACCTGAATTGTTCTATTACAAAGGAAATTCTTGATCCAATTAAACATTCTCCTTTGGATTCCAGCATCATGTAATGTGATCAAGAGTCCTTCCTTCCATAGCATATCATAAGCCTTCTCAATGTCCTGGAATACTGCCACTATCGGCTCCCTACTGGCAATTGCCTTTCTGATATCAGTGTCTAAATTTAGGACAGCATTCATAGTGGAGTGTCCCTGCCTAAATCCACTTTGATAGTCCACAAAGAACCCGCTTTTCTTAAGCTTCCACACTACCCTGTTATCATTCGCTCCATTATTTTACACAATACCGAGGTCAGAGGAATAGGTCTATAGGAGCTTGGGCTGCTGGCCACCTTCCCATGTTTCAAAATTGGAACTATTACAGAACTATTACAGAGGCAGAACCACCAGACTGATTAACAGCTTCCTTCCACAAGCTGTTAGGATGCTGAATTCAATTCAATTCAATTCAATTCAACTTTATTTATATAGCGCCATTTCACAACAACAGTCATCTCATAGCACTATCAACTGTAGGGGGGAACCCCCACAGTTGCAGAAAGACCCCAGCAATCAGGTGATCCCCTGTGAGCAAGCACTTGGCGACGGTGGAGAGGAAAAACTCCCTTTTAACAGGAAGAAACCTCCAGCAGAACCAGGCTCAGGGAGGGGCAGTCATCTGCTGCGACTGGCTGGGGGGTGAGGGGACAGAGAAGATGAAAAGAACAGACATGTAGAGAGCAAACAGCACGATGGGGACTCAATCTATGGGAGAGAACAAACAAATGTTAATGACCAGCAAAAAAAAAAAATATTTCATAGAGAGTGAGGAAAGGAGTGAGGCCCAGTGCATTACTGGAGGTCCCCCGGCTGACTAAACCTATTAGCAGCATAACTAAGGGAGGGTTCAGAAACACATGATCCCTCCCTAATTGTAGGCTATATCAAAAAGGTAGGTTTTAACCCTAATCTTAAAAACAGAGATCGAGTCTGACTCCCGAATCCAGATTGGCAGCTGATTCCACAGGAGAGGAGCTTGATAACTGAAGGCTCTGCCTCCCATTGTACTTTTGGAGATTCTAGGTATTACAAGTAGTCCTGCATTTTGGGAGCGTAGTGCTCTGTTAGGATAATACGGTAGTGTAGAAGTTACGGAAAAACAGACAGGATACGTGTAAGTCTGTCTGGAAAAACTTTATTTACATTTTTTCACTTCCTGCTTTTATCTTCATCCAAAACGGAAAAACTCCGCCTTCACATTAAAACTCCACCTTCACATTAAAAGATCCAATTTTGTGTGTGAGACCAACAACTAATATCACCACACAGGCCCCCCCAGAACACACAAATAACAACATAGATAAACATGCTGACAAAAAACAAACAAACAGCATGAACAAAAATCCAAAAGAAAATAACTCAAGAAAACCTCTTAGGCAACCTAATTACCCTGCCCCGACGACTGCACTACACAGTCCTAGGGGGCACAACTGTAACTGGAGCAGAAACAACCTCAGGCGCAGGGTTGGGAGGGCGCCCCCGCCGAGCCGGGCGGGCTAACTCAACCTCATTGTCACAAAGAACATGCGCAGGCTTCAAACGATCCACCGAAATCCGATCCTGGCCAGTCCCCAACTCAACCAAAAAATCCTTATGGCCTGTTTCTAACACCCGAAAAGGGCCATCATAAGGTGCCTGCAGGGGAGAACGATGGGCATCGTGCCGGACAAAAACATATTTAGCCGACCTAAGGCTATCAGGGACGTAAGACTGAGGAAGGCAGTGGTGCGCAGCCACAGGAACAAAAGCCCTAGCTTCCTCTCGACACTTAGGCCTCTTAACCATACTGGGACCTAACCCTGGACTGGTAGGAAGAAACTCCCCTGGAACCCTCAAGGTCTGGCCAAGGACCAACTCAGCAGAAGAGGAATGCAGGTCTTCCTTGGGGGCTGAACGCAAACCCAACAAAACCCACGGTAATCTGTCCACCCATCCACTATCCACCAATGACGCGCGAAGGGCCGCTTTCATAGTCCGATGAAACCACTCGCATAGCCCATTAGCTTGTGGATGGTATGCTGTGGTCCGATGAAGTTTAACCCCCAAACTACCAGCTACTTCATTCCAAAGTGCAGAGGTAAATTGCGGGCCCCTGTCAGAGGTAATGTCCAAGGGGACACCAAAACGGGACACCCAAGAGGAGATAAATGCCCGGGCAACATCAGATGCTGTAGTTGATGTCAGGGGAACCACCTCCGGCCACCGCGTAGTCCGATCCACCATAGTGAAGAGGTGAGTAAAACCGCGAGACGGAGGAAGAGGTCCAACTAGGTCCACCTGAACATGATCAAAACGTCGCTCCGGAATCCAAAAAGGCTCCAATGGAGCCTTTATGTGGCGCTGCACCTTAGCACACTGGCATGCCACACAGGTTGTCGTCCAAGTCTTCACATCCTTTCTAAGACCCGGCCATACAAACTTGGCGCTCACCAACTTGACCGAAGCCTTAACCCCAGGATGCGACAAAGAATGAACAGCGTCAAAAACACGACGACGCCAAGCCACAGGCACCAGAGGTCGTGGTTTTCCCAGTGTAGTATCACACAGAAGAGTGGCACCACTGTCTTGAAAGCAGACATCCTCCAACTGCAAACTGGACTCTGTGGAACGAAGCACCTGCACCTCCGGGTCCAACAACTGATCGGCAGCCATCTCAGCATAGTCCATGCCCAAATGAACAGCAGCAACTGGTGCACGAGAAAGACAGTCCGCCACCAAGTTGGTCTTACCAGCCACATACTGAATGTCTGTAGTGAACTCGGAAATAGCCGAAAGCTGCCGTTGTTGCCGAGCTGACCAAGGTTCAGTGGACTTGGCCATGGCAAACGTGAGAGGTTTATGGTCCACAAAAGCGGTGAATTTACGGCCCTCCAAAAGAAACCTGAAATGCCTTGTCGCCAAGAAAAGGGCCAACAGCTCCCTGTCAAAGGTGCTGTACTTCCTTTCTGACTCGCGTAACTGTCTACTAAAAAAGGCCAGAGGTTCCCAGGAATTGCCCACCCACTGCTCACAAACTGCTCCGACAGCATAATCAGATGCGTCGGTGGTAAGAGCAATGGCAGCCGTGGGATCTGGATGAGCCAACAAGGCAGCATCAGCCAGTGCAGCTTTAGCCCCATCAAAAGCACATAACCTCTCATGAGTCCACTCAATGTCCTGATTACCCCTCTTACCCTTCAAGGCCTCATATAGCGGACGCATAATATGGGCAGCATGAGGTATAAAACGGTTGTAAAAATTAACCATGCCCAAAAACTCCTGCAGGGGCTTGACAGAGGAGGGGCGTGGAAAAGCTAAAACTGCTTCGACTTTAGCCGGGAGGGGCACGGCACCCTGCTGGGATACCTTGTGCCCCAAGAACTCAAGTTCTGAGAGCCCAAACTGACACTTCACGGGATTCACTATCAGTCCATGGTCACAGAGGCGTCTGAAAAGCTGGCGAAGGTGCAACACATGTTCCTCCACCGAAGCGCTCGCCACCAGTATATCGTCCAGATATACAAATAAAAAAGGCATGTCCCGCAACACAGAGTCCATAAGCCTTTGAAACGTCTGCGCAGCACCCTTAAGGCCGAACGGCATCCTCAAGAACTCGAACAGTCCAAATGGAGTGATCACCGCTGTCTTGGGGACGTCCTGGGGATGGAGAGGCACCTGATGATAACCACGCACTAAATCCACTTTAGAAAAAATGACTGTCCCTGCCAGACGTGAAGAAAAATCCTGGATATGGGGGACTGGGTACCTGTCGTTGGTAGTAGCGTTGTTAAGGCGCCTAAAATCTCCACAAGGACGCCAACCCCCATCTGACTTAGGGACCATGTGGAGGGGAGAAGCCCACGGACTGTCGGAACGGCGCACAATACCCAGCCGCTCCATATTGGCAAACTCATCTCTAGCAATGGCCAACTTAGCAGCATCCAGACGGCGTGCACGAGCAAAAACAGGTGGACCCACAGTAGTAATATAATGCTCAACCCCATGCTTAACTACTGCCGCAGAAAACGTAGGCACAGTGAGAGCAGGAAACTCAGAGAGAAGGCGCTGGTATCTGTCTCCTGAGGCGAGCATGTTAGCAAGCAGTGGACCAGCCCCACCCAGTGTACATGGATAAGAATCAAAAGACACAGCATCAATCAAACATCTGTTAGCTACGTCAACCAACAGTCTGTAAGCACACAAAAAATCTGCGCCAAGAATAGGAACTGCTACAGATGCTGCCACAAAGTCCCAACTAAATTCACGGCCGTTAAAACACACAGTAATGAACCTGGTGCCAAAGGTGCGAATAGGAGTACCATTAGCAGCGTCCAGTGGAGGTCCATGTTCATATTCCATGACGTCAGCCGAAGAGGGGGGAACGATGCTCCGCTGCGCTCCCGAATCCACCAAAAAACGACGTCCAGCTGCGCAGTCCTCAATAAAAAGCAGCTTATTGCTGGTGCCGGTGCATGCAGCTGCTAGCGAGCACCGGCCTTCTCGTTTCCCTGTGGCTGGAAAGAGCACGGTGGAATACAGCGCCGAGCCTTCGGTCCAAAACGGCAGTGATAAAAACACATGCTGCTCTCTTTCTTACGGCGATCCGATACTGCGGCCACACCCACCGAGACTTCTCCATCAGACTGCCCAGGCGGCAATGTATGCACCGACAAATGACGAGAAGCCAGCCAAAGCCTGTCCGCTTCTCCAGCCAAACCCCAATAATCCTTAGTACAAATGAGGGGCGAGCTGGCCAGGACAGTGCGCACTGGAGGCGGAAGCTGACGCAGAAACAGGTGGATAAACAGAAATGAACTGTCTCCTGAACCAAGAAGTGCCAACATATTCTCCATCAGCTCAGAAGGTTTGCTGTCCCCCAAACCAGTCATAGACAGAAGACGATCAGCGCGCTCTATATCAGAGAGTTGGTACAGCTGCAGTAGAGCCCTCTTCAGAGTGACGTACCTGTCAGCGAGAGGCGGGTCCCGGAGCAGTCCCATCAAACGGCGAGTAGTGGCAGAATCCAAAGCTGCGACCACATGGAAATACTTCGTGTCATCTGTGGTTATTCCGCGCAGATGGAACTGAGCCTCGACATGCTGAAACCAGGGCTCCGGGTCGTGCTGCCAAAAGTCCGGTAATTTAATTGTAGCCGCAAAAACAGCTGGTACGGGAGCCGCAGTGGATACAGACGCCGTGGCGGCGATATCAGAAGAAGTCGCTTAACATTCTTCAAATGTCGGGGTCACCAATGTAGAAGTTACGGAAAAACAGACAGGATACGTGTAAGTCTGTCTGGAAAAACTTTATTTACATTTTTTCACTTCCTGCTTTTATCTCCATCCAAAACGGAAAAACTCCGCCTTCACATTAAAACTCCACCTTCACATTAAAAGATCCAATTTTGTGTGTGAGACCAACAACTAATATCACCACAGTAGTATCAGATCTTTTAAATAAAAAGGAGCCTGATTGTTTAGAGCTTTGTAAGTAAGAAGAAGGATTTTAAACTTAATTCTAAACTCTATGGGAAGCCAATGAAGGGAGGCCAGAACCGGAGAGATATGATCTCTCTTTCTAGTACCTGATAAAACTCTTGCTGCAGCATTTTGGATCAGCTGAAGACTTTTTAAAGATGTTTTAGGACAACCTGATAATAAAGAATTACAATAATCTAATCTCGAGCTAACAAAAGCGTGGATCAGTTTCTCAGCATCACTCTGAGACAAGATGCTCCTAATCTTGGCAATATTACGCAAATGATAGAAGGCAGTCTTAGAAACAAATTTAATATGTGAATTGAAGGACAAATCCTGATCAAAAATAACTCCAAGGTTCCTCACAGAGCTATTAAGAGAAAGAGTAACTGCATCCAAACTGAAAGTTTGATTTGGAAAGGAATTTCTAAGGTTTTTTGGACCAACAAGAATGACTTCAGTCTTATCTGAATTTAATAGCAGGAAATTACAAGTCATCCAAGCTTTGATTTCCTTAAGACAGGCTTCTAACTTGGCTAATTGATTACTATCATCTGGCTTCATTGATAGGTATAATTGTGTGTCATCTGCATAACAATGAAAATGTATACAGTGCTTTCTAATAATGTTGCCTAACGGAAGCATATATAAACTAAAAAGAGTAGGGCCTAGCACAGATCCCTGTGGAACTCCATGACTAAGCTTTGAGTTGAAAGAAAACTCATTATTTACATGAACAAACTGGAACCTATCAGATAAATAAGATCTAAACCACTGCAACGAAGTTCCATTAAGTCCAACATAGTGTTCTAATCTATCAAGTAGAATATTATGATCGATAGTATCAAAAGCTGCACTAAGGTCTAAAAGGACAAGTACAGAAACTAGTCCATTATCAGATGCAATGAGGAGGTCGTTAGTGACCTTCGCTAAGGCTGTTTCAGTACTATGATGGATTCTAAACCCAGATTGAAACTCTTCAAGTAAACCATTTCCCTGCAGGTGGTCGAATAATTGCGTAGCAACAACTCTTTCTAAGATTTTTGAAATGAAAGGGAGATTAGAGATTGGTCTATAGTTAGCTAAAGCTCCTGGATCTAGCGTTGGCTTTTTGAGTAAGGGTTTAATTACAGCTGTTTTAAAAGCCTGCGGTACATGGCCTAAAGTTAATGAAGAATTGATTATATGAAGAATAAAGCTACCAATAAGTGGGAAGACTTCTTTAAATAACCTAGTAGGAATAGGGTCTAAAAGACAAGTTGAAGGTTTGGATGAGGAAACTATTTTGTCTAACTCACAAAGGTCGATTGGAGTAAACTCATCAAGACAGACATCAAAAGAAGGAGTTGTAGTAGTTACAGTATTTAAGTTAACTGTGGGAAGAATCTGATTGATTTTATCTCTGATGGATGAAATTTTATTATTGAAAAAGTTCATAAAGTCCTGACTAGTAAGCTCTAAGGGAATGCTAGGATTGACAGAGTCCTGACTCTTTGTCAACCTGGCTACAGTACTGAAAAGAAACCTGGGATTATTCTTGTTCTCTTCTATTAATGCAGAGTAATAACTTGTTCTAGCTTTTCTAAGAGATTTTTTATAAATTAAAAGATGATTTCTCCAAGCTAAATAGATTTCATCTAAATTAGTAGAGCGCCATTTTCTTTCTAATTGACGAGTCTTCTGTTTTAAGCTACGAGTTTCTGTGTTGAACCAAGGAGTCAGAAATCTCTGATTAGACTTTTTCTTTTTTAAGGGGGCCACCAAGTCTAGAGCCTGATGCAGAGAAGCTGAAACACTATCCACCATGTTATCAATTACAGAAGGAGCAAGCTGTCTATAGCTTATTTCCGTTGTGTTGACACATGGCATAGAGGAAACAATCTGCATAAATTTGGAAACAGCATCATCTGAGAGGCATCTACTGTAATAATATTTTTCTTTAGGAGCCAAATAGTCAGAAATGGTAAAATCAAAGGTTAACAGACAATGGTCTGACAGTACAGGGTCATGAGGAGACACTACAAGATTTTCTATTTCTATGCCATATGTCAGAACAAGGTCCAATGTATGGTGGAGGTAATGAGTAGAATTTCCTACTTTCTGAGAAAACCCAATCGAGTCTAATATTGAATTAAATGCCACATTAAGGCAGTCACTATCTACATCCACATGTATATTAAAGTCCCCTACTATAATTATTCTATCAGATTTCAGCACTAAATCAGCTAAGAAATCAGCAAATTCGGATAAAAATTCTGAGTAGGTTGATGGGGGACGATAAACTATGGCAAATAAAATTGGGTTTAACCTAAAATTGCTAAAGTGCCCAATACTGAGGACCAGGCCCTCAAAGGAATTATAACATGTTTTTTGCTTTACATTAACTAGTAATTTGGAATGGTAAATTGTTGCTACTCCTCCTCCACGACCAGAACTTCTGGGATTTTGACAGTTTAAATAACCAGAGGGAGTTGATTCATTTAAACCAACATAATCCTCTTGCCCTAACCAAGTCTCTGTAAGGGAAATTAAATCAATCTGATGATCAATTAACAGATCATGGACTAACAGAGACTTGGGAGTTAGAGACCTAATATTTAGTAAACCACATTTAATTTTTAAATTATGAGGAGGAACAGAGGCCAAATCATTCAATTTAGAGGCTTTATGTTTAATTTGAGTTTTACCAATGTTTTGCTTTATCACTTTGGGATGCTTATGCATGATATTTTTATTTACTTTGGAGGGAGCAGACAACGATTCTCTGATGGGGAAGACAGGGGCTAAGCTGAGGGGTGGCGGATGAAGAGGAGCTGCGGAGAGGCGTGTAAGACTGTGACTCTGCTTCCTGGTCCCAACTCTGAGTAGTCATGGTTTTGGAAATTTGGATAAAAAAGATGCCAGATTGTTAGATAAATGAGAAGCACCATCCAAAGTGGGATGAATGCTGTCTCGTCTCATAAGACCAGGTTTTCCCCAAAAAGAGCTCCAATTGTCAATGTAGCCCACGTCATTTTTAGGACACCACACAGACAGCCAGCGGTTCAAGGATGACGAGCGACTAAACATGTCATCACTGGTCAGATTGGGGAGGGGCCCAGAGAATACTACAGTGGCAGACATCGTTTTTGCAAAGTCACACACCGATTCTACATCAAGTTTGGTGACTTCCGACTGCCGGAGACGGATGTCATTAATGCCGGCGTGAATAACAATTGTGGAGTATTTACAGTTACTTTTAGCCAGCATTTTCAGATTTGACTCGATGAACACTTGATCCGGAATCTCTCATACATACTACTGCACCTACGGACATTATGTACACAGTATTATTTGTATATTATAATTCTGGTTAGTTTTTCAAGTATGTCTCAGGGATGTGTAAATGGCTGTGGTGGGGTGGGGGGTGAAGATATGTGTGAATGTGTCTTAAATCATGTTCTTTTACTTATATGGATGCCGAGAGAAACACAATTTAATCTTGCCTGCACTACAGTTGTATGTACAGCAATATGACAATAAAGGTTGATTTGATTTGATTTGATTTGATGCTTCCACTCCTTAGGAAGACACCCACTTTCCCACACATTGCTAAGCAGGTCCAATACCTCCTCTAACAATAACACTCCAGCCTGTTTAAATAATTGGTAGTTCAGCCCATCTCTTCCCAAAGATGTGTCCTTTCCCCTATCTAGAGCTTTTTTAAATTCTTTTAAAGTGAACATTGCATTAACGGTGTCAGAATTGTCACTATTTGCTCACAATTTGTACTGCTGCTTTTCTGCAGTCTCTGCTCTCTTTCTTCTGCTTATTTGCTATTTACTGCCTCAGATCCATTATGCTGAAGAACAGGGATTACTCTGTGCTTGAAGGCTCCTGTCATTCTATGAACTAAAATCCAGATTTTTTTGACAGGAGTATCTGGACCCAATTTTTGACAGAAATTTCTCCAGCTTTGCTTTTTTGCTTCTTTGATTACTCTCCTTGCTTTAGTGCTCAGTCTTTTAAAATCACTTGCTAAGCTTTCAATTGGATGCCTCTTTAACCTGCTATATGCTCTGTTCCTGGCTTTAATTGCAAGGCTACATTCTTCGTTCCACCAAGGGACCATAATCCCTCTCTTAGGAATCTTTTTCCTAGGGATAGCCTCTGAAGCAGCAGACCAAATCACTTTAATTAGAGAAATTCTGTATACCTGCTACTTTAAGATTTACTTTTTCCTTATACTCTATCCAGTTTGCTCTTTTATAGTTTAGCCTCGGGGGGGGGGGGGGGGGGGGGGTTGGATCCTCAGTAAGAGTTTTGCCAAATTTAGCAATTATTGGTACATGATCACTGCCCAAAAAGTTCCAATCCATTATAACTCAGCCAATGCAATTGTAATATCAGTTGAGTATGCCATTCCCTGGCCTATTTTAAACCAAATAGGCTGCCCATCATTTAGCACAACCAAATTATATGTATCAGTGAAATCCTCTACAATTTTACCATTTCTATCCCTTTTCAAGCTTCCCATAACTCATTATGCACACTGAAGTCCCCAAGCCAAACTACTGGAAGACTAACTTTATCCATAACTTCCTGGAAATGACTTTCTTCTAAACTGATGCATGGATTTACATTTACAATTGATACTTCTCCTCCGTTATTCCACACTTCTCTATGCTCTCTACCATACTTTTAATTTCCTTTCTCCTGTACTGAATCGCATCTTTAATAAAGGTTGCACATCCGCCTCCTGAGCTGTTCTATCTTTCCTCTCACACTTATATCCCGGTACTACAAAATCTAGGTGAGGTTTTAACCAAGTCTCTTCAATACAAATTACATTCGGTTTCTCCTCAAGCTCCTTCAAGAAGTGTTTAAGTTCTTGTCTGTTTGCCATCAAACTTCACACCTGGACAGTTTTGTGGTGGTTGCGGGGGATTTTAATCACACCAGTTTAAAGACTGTGTTCCCCAAGTTCAAACAATGTGTGGACTTTAAGACCAGAGGAGAGAATATGTTGGACTTGGTGTACACAAACTTCCCAGATGCTTATAAGGCAATATCTCGCCCCCACCTCGGCCATTCTGACCACCTATCCGTGATGCTGGTGCCTGCCTACAAACCTTTACTGAAGCACAGCAGGCCAGTAGAGAAACAAATCAGGATTTGGCCAGAGGGTGCAGCCTCGGCACTTCACGACTGTTTTCTGCACACAGACTGGGAGGTCTTCAAAATAGCAGCTTCCCAGGGAGACAGGACAGATGTGGAGGAGTATGCTGAAATGGTCACCAGCTACATCGCGAAGTGCACAGAGGATGTCACTATAGTGAAGACTATCACTGCACAGGGCAACTATAAACCCTGGATGATGGCAGAAGTGCACTCGCTGCTCACAGCCAGAGATGCAGCCTTCAGAGCAAAGGACAGGATAGCCCTCACCTCAGTCATGTCTGCACTCTCAAAGGGAATTAAGACGGCGAGGAGCGCCTATGTGGAGAAAATCCAGGGACACCTCTGTGACACAAGGAACACCAAACGGATGTGGCAGGGAGTTCAGGCCCTGACAGATTATAAGTCTAGGCAGGGGGTCGATGATGATGACGCTTCACTTCCAGACAGGCTCAACAACTTCTTTGCACATTTTGAAGCATCAAACCCGACAATCAGAGGGAGGGCTGGCCCATCTCCACCATCTGTTGGGCCAGCTATCATCATCAACGCAGCAGACACATGGAGGACCCTAATCAGGGTCAACCCACGTAAAGCTGCAGGTCAGGACAACATCCCGGGATGTGTGCTCTGAGTCTGCGCGAGCGAGTTGGCGGATGTCCTGACTGACATTTATAACATCTCCCTGAGTCAGGCCATCGTTCCCAGATGCTTTAAGACCTCTACCATAGTACCGGTACCTGTTGCACTGACACCAATTGTGATGAAGTGCTTTGAACGGCTTGTCAAACCACACATCACAGCCTGCCTCCCTGCATCACATGACCCGCTCCAGTTTGCATATCGTTCAAACCGCTCCACGGAGGATGCTATAGTCACCACCCTGCACTCTGTCATCACCCACCTGGACCAGAAAGACACCTACGCCAGACTCCTGTACATTGATTTCAGTTCAGCATTCAACACCATTATTCCCCAGAGACTGATGGAGAAATTACTTCTTCTCGGTCTGAACACCGCCATATGTCTCTGGATCCTGGACTTCCTGACCGAGAGACCTCAGTCTGTCCGTGTTGGAAACAACATCTCCAACTGAACATCACACTGAGTACCGGATCCCCTCAAGGCTGTGTACTCAGTCCACTGTTGTTTACACTTCTAACACATGACTGTGTATCCAGACACGAGGGGAACCAGATTATTAAGTTTGCAGATGACACCACGGTGGTGGGACTTATTCAGAGGGATGAGGAATCAATGTACAGGGAAGAAGTTAGAGACCTGGAGGGCTGGTGCAGGGAGAACAATCTGGTGCTCAACGTGAACAAAACGAAGGAGATGATTATCAACTTCCGGCGGTCACGGCCTGAACACGTCCCTCACAGCATCAGCGGCCATTTGGTGGAGTGGAGAACATCAAGTTCCTTGGAGTGCAGATCTTGCAGGACCTGACCTAGAGCAAGAATTCATTGGGGATCATCAAGCGGGCCCAGCAGAGACTGCACTTCTTGAGGAAACTCAAACAGGCCTCTCTCCCCATCTGCATTCTCAAGACCTTCTACAGAGGTGTGGTGGAGAGTGTTCTGACGTACTGCATTGCAACATGGTACTCCAGCTGCAGTATGTCAGACAAAAAAGCCCTGCAGAGGATAGTTAAGGGAGCTGAGAGGGTAATTGGAGTTTCCCTCCCCTCTGTCCAAGAACTTTTTCAGAACCGTTGTAGGAGCAGGGCACTGAACATTGTCAAGGACCACTCTCACCCTCTGCATAAACACTTTGAACTGCTGACATCTGGCAAACGATTCTGGAGCATCAGAGGCAGAACCACCAGACTGATTAACAGCTTCCTTCCACAAGCTGTTAGGATGCTGAACAGTTGATCCGGAATCTTTCATACATACTACTGCACCGTATGGACATTATGTATATTATTTGTATATTATAGTTCTAGTTAGTTTTCAAGTATGTCTCAGGGATGTGTGAATGGCTGTGTTGGGGTGGGGGGTGATGGGGTGTGTGAGTGTGTCTTAAATTATGTTCTTTTTACTTATATGGATGCCTAGAGAAACACAATTTCATCTTGCCTGCACTACAGTTGTATGTACAGCAATATGACAATAAAGGTTGATTTGATTTGATTTGATATGACTGGCGCCTAGCGGCTGCCCCGGCCTTGGATGCGCTCTGCAGAGCGTGCCCAAATGCCAAGTCACGTTTCGTTACCTTGTATTCATACATGTGTAATGACAATAAAGTTGAATCTCAATCTCAGTCTCAATAATATAAAACATTATGCTAAGGAAGCTAATCATCACCATTTTCACTATCCCTACTGGCCATTTCATTTTCCTCACCCTCACAGTTGCTACAGTCTAATTCTTGGTACTGACTTCCTCCTGACCCTTGGCCTCCACCACTCTTAAAGTAGGTAAATTGTCAAACTTCTTCTGGATTTATTCCTTTAAAGTCCAACAGCCTCTCAGCAGCAGAAGTGATTTCATGTACTACTTCTGATTTTTCATTTGCTACCGGTTTTACTCTCCACATTGCTTCCACCATAAACTCACCACCCGCCTGTATGGGCCGACTCTGATATTCACCAAAACAAGGCAAATTTCTCTAGAAAGGATTTTTCCTTTTATCTCCTTAGCAAAAATTTTGCACTTGCTGCCAACCTCCTAGCTCTGGAACTGGTGATGTTACTCTCGACACCGCCCACTCAACACTGATTCGAGCAATATAAAGTGGAAGTGTCATGAGAAGTGCATCGAACACTGTTTCAACACGCCCACAGTCACATGACCGTAGCAAGCGAGGCCTTGTTATGTCGGTCACATCATGTGGCTTGAGGGCTCACAGTAAATTTGAGAGGGTTCTGCTCCAATAAGGATTTTTTTTTTGTTTGCTTTGCGCGTTGGCTTCCTGTGGTAACGTATCATCACTTCCTGTGTTGCTGTCTGTCTGTGTGGCTTGCTCTGTGGTTAGCTCTCCTCATTCTCCTGAGGATTTTGCCTTTAATTGTATTTTAATCACTTTTTTCCTTCTACCGTTAGCTCTCACTTCTGTTTATCTAGCCTCTTGCACCTGTGTGTGCACTCGGTGTCATCTAATCACCCTCTTTAGCCTTCTGTTCACCTTTCATCACCTTTTCAACACGCTGGATCACTGTTACACTACAGTGAAGGACGCGTATCACGCTGTTCCCCGCGCTGCGCTCGGACTATCTGATCACGTGATCGTCCATCTGATTCCCACATACAGACAGAGACTGAAGCTCACTAAACCTGTTGTGAGCACTACGAGGAAATAGACCAGTGAAGCTGGGGAGAAGCTGAGCATGTGCATGGAAATAACTGACTGGGGCATGTTTAAAGGAGCCACGCATGATCTGGATGAGTACACGGACACTGTGAACTCATATATCCACTTTTGTGAAGAAAGCATTCTTCCATCGCGCACCAGGGTGAGGTACTCCAATGACAAGCCCTGGTTCACTGCTAAGCTCAGACAGATCAGGAAGGAGAAGGAAGCAGCGTTGAAAAGTGGAGACAGGGACTGCTACAGGGAGATCAAATATCGGTTTAGCAGAGAGCTGAAGAGAGCTAAATCTGTGTATTCTGAGAGACTCCAGCAACAGTTCACTGCTAACGACTCTGCTTCTGTGTGGAGAGGACTGAGGCAAATCACCAACTATCGGCCTCAGGCTTCTAAAGGTCAGGATGATAAAGCCCTTTGTCAAAGACTGTCCCAACATTATGCCCGTTTTGACACCTCGTCAGCTGTGTCCATCTCCCCCCCTCCCCCCAGTGCCACTGCCTCCACGGTCCCCACTTCATCAAAGGCGCCCCCCCCCTCCTTCCCCCCGGCCCTTGTCATCAGTGAGCAGGACATGCACAGACAGTTCTCCAGACTGAACCCGTGCAAGGTCCCCGGTCCGGACGGCGTGTCTCCCTCCACCCTGAGACACTGTGCGAAAGAGCTGACTCCTGTCTTCACAGACATTTTTAACACCTCCCTGAAGTTATGCCACGTGCTGACCTGCCTCAAAACCTCCACCATCATCCCTGTTCCCAAGAAGCCACGGATCACTGGACTTAACGACTACAGACCTGTAGCACTCACCTCTGTAGTCATGAAGTCCTTTGAGCGCCTGGTCCTGCCCCACCTCAAGACCATCACCACTCCCCTCCTGGACCCGCTGCAGTTTGCCTACCGAGCCAACAGGTCTGTGGACGACGCAGTCAACCTAGCCCTCCACTCCATCCTGCAGCACCTGGACTCCCCGGGAACCTACGCCAGGATCCTTTTTGTGGACTTCAGCTCTGCATTCAACACCATCCGCCCCGCTCTGCTCCAGGACAAGCTGTCCCTGCTCAACGTGCCTGACTCCCTCTGCAGGTGGATCACCGACTTCCTGACGGACCAGAGGCAGCATGTGCGGCTGGGTAAGACTGTCTCAGACTCTGTTAGCATCAGCACCGGATCACCCCAGGGCTGTGTACTTTCCCCCCTACTCTTCTCCCTGTATACCAACTCCTGCACCTCCAGCCACCAGTCTGTCAAGCTGATCAAGTTTGCGGACAACACCACCCTCATCGGGCTCATCTCCAACGGCGACGAGTCCGTCTGCAGGAGAGAGGTGGCCCAGCTGGCGTCCTGGTGCAGCCACAACAACCTGCAGCTGAACGCTCTGAAGACAGTGGAGATGATCGTGAACTTCAGGAAAGTCACAACCCCTCTGCCCCCCCTTACCCTCACAGGCTCTCCCATCACCACTGCAGATTCCTTCCGCTTCCTGGGCACCACCATCACCCGGGACCTCAAGGGGGAGCCAACCATCAGCTCCCTCATCAAAAAGGCCCAGCAGAGGATGTTCTTCCTGCGGCAGCTGAGGAAGCTCAAACTACCCACCAATATGTTGATGCAGTTCTACACGGCCATCATCGAGTCCATCCTCACCACCTCCATAACCGTGTGGTACGCAGGAGCCACTGCCAGGGACAGACTAAGGCTGCAGCGCATCGTGCGTGCTGCTGAGAAGGTTATCGGCTGCAAGCTCCCATCCCTCCAGGACCTGTACATCTCCAGGACCCGGAGGCGTGCGAGCCGGATCATAGCCGATCCCTCACACCCTGGTCACGTACTGTTTGCCCCCCTCCCCTCAGGTAGAAGACTTCGGTCCATTCAGACTAAAACCTCCCGTCACATGAACAGCTTCTTCCCCTCTACCATCAGACTGCTGAACACTAAGTGACTTATTAGATTCTCGTGCACTATGTACAGCAGCTCAACCAGACTCATGTCAATTATCACTGTTTTCTTTTTGCATTACCGACTGCACTATGTGGTACGCCACAATATCTGCTGCTCGCTAATATATTTAAAAATTGCTTGACTAGTAATACTCATTCATATTCTATATTTTATTGCATGTATAGTTTTTTATTTCTATCTTTATTTTTATCATGTTTAATGTTGCAGCATTGCACCGAGACAAATTCCTAGTTTGTGTACTACATGAACAATGGCAATAAATCTGATTCTGATTCTGATTCTGATTCATCAGTGTTTTTGTTAGCTTTGGGTTAGCCACTAGCTATGGCTACTAGCTCTCCTTCCCCTCCTCCTCTGGTGTGCTCTCTGTATCAAATGTTTAGCTACACCTCTGCCTCTTTTAGTGATAACGGTACAAGTAATAAATGTTGTCTTTTTGAGGCGCTCGAGGCGAGGTTGTCTGATTTGGAATCCCAGCTCCGCTGCATTGACACATCGTCTGCGCCAGTTAATGATGGACTCCCCTAGCTGCAGTGGAGCTCCCTAGCATAGGGTGGTCTGCTAGCGGTCCTCTGGTCCTCCTCAGCAGCGAGGAGACTGGGTGGGTGACGGTGAGAAGGAAGCCTAATCTCAAGGCCCCAGTTCACCACCAACCTGTTCATGTTTCTAATCACTTTCCCCCGCTCAGCAACACACTCGCTGAGGAAAAAACTCTGATCATTGGCGACACTGTAGTCAGAAACATGAACCTAGAGACTCCAGCAGCCATAGTCAAATGCATTCCTGGGGCCAGAGCAGGCAACATCGAGTCAAATTTGAAAATGCTGGCTAAAAGTAGCTGTAAATACTCCACAATTGTTATCCACGCCGGCATTCATGACGCCCGACTCCAGCAGTCGGAAGTCTCAAAGCTTAACTTGGAATCGGTGTGTGACTTTGCAAAAACAATGTCTTCCTCTGTAGTATTCTCTGGGCCCCTCCCCAATCTGACCAGTGATGACATGTTTAGCTGCTTGTCATCCTTCAACCGCTAGCTGTCTGTGTGGTGTCCTGCAAACGATGTGGGCTACATACACAATTAGAACTCATTTTGGGGGAAACCTGGTCTTATTAGATGAGACGGCGTCCATCCCACTTTGGATGGTGTGTCTCATTTATCTAACAATCTGGCATCATTTTTATCCAAATTTCCAAAACCTTGACAACTCAGAGTTGGGACCAGGAAGCAGAGTCGCAGTCTTACACGCCACCCCTCAACTTAGCCCCTGTCTTCCCCATCAGAGAATCATTGTCTGTTCCCTCCAAAGTAAATAAAAATATTATGTATAAGCATCCCAGAGTGATTAAACAAAAAGTTGGTAAAACTCAAATTAAACATGAAGCCTCTAAATTGAATGATTTGGCCTCTGTTCCTCCTCATAATTTAAAAATTAAATTGTTGTAATTGTTAAATATTAGGTCTCTAACTCTCAAGTCTCTGCTAGTCCATGATCTGTTAATTGATCATCAGGTTGATTTAATATCCCCTACAGAGACTTGATTAGGGCAAGAGGATTATGTTGGTTTAAATGAATCAACTCCCTCTTTTTATTTAAACTGTCAAAATCCTAGAAGTTCTGGTCATGGAAGAGGAGTAGCAACATTTTACCATTCCAAGTTACTAGTTAATGTAAAGTAAAAAACACGTTGTGATTCCTTTGAGGGCCTGGTCCTCAGTATTGGGCATTTTAGCAATTTTAGGCTAAACCCAATTTTATTTATTATAGTTTATCATCCTCCATCAACCTACTCAAAGTTTTTATCCAAATTTGCCCAATTCTTAGCTGATTTAGTGCTGAAATCAGATAGAATAATTATATTAGGGGACTTTTATATACATGTAGATGTAGATTAGATTAGATTAGATTAGATTCAACTTTATTGTCATTACACATGTATGAATACAAGGTAACGAAACACAGTTTAGCATCCAATCAGAAGTGCAAAGGACAGCAGTGCAGTATATACGGTAATTAACAGTATGTGCAATTTAAGCAAATATATGCAAATATATGCAGCAGTGCAGAAAGTTAAGAGTACTGTTATGTGCAAATAATGTACAATAAGTTAGATGGGCAGTTATGTACAGGTGAGGATGGTAAGAGATGATGGTAAGAGAGTCAGCCGGGAACTAAGTTCAATAACGTGACAGCTGTTGGAAAGAAACTGTTCCTAAACCTGCTGGTTCTAGTCCGAAGGCTTCTGAAACGCCTTCTGGAGGGGAGAAGCTGGAACAGTCCATGAGCAGGATAGTTGGAGTCCCTAAGAATGCTGCGTGCCCGGCGCAGACATCTTTTCCTGTAGACGTCCTCTATAACTGGAAGTGGAGTCCCTGTGATGCGTTGGGCGGTTTTCACCACCCGCTGCAGCGCCTTACGGTCAGCGACAGAGCAGCTCCTATACCAGACTGTGACACAGTTGGTCAGGGTACTCTCTATCACGCAGCGGTAGAAGTTGCCCAGGATGTCAGTTGACAGATGGTTCTTCTTCAGTGTCCTCAAGAAGAAGAGGCGCTGATGGGCCTTCTTGATCAGGCTGGTTGTGTTAACTGACCAGGACAGGTCCTCTGAGATGTGGGTCCCCAGGAATTTGAAGCTGGGGACTCGTTCAACAGCTATGCCATTGATATGGATGGGGTCATATGTCTCTCCCCTCTCCTTCCTGTAGTCCACTATGAGCTCCTTGGTTTTGCTGGTGTTAAGGAGCAGGTTATTGTCAGCGCACCAAGTAGCCAAGTGCTCAACCTCTGGCCTGTAATCTGACTCATCGTTGTCTCTGATGAGTCCAATCACCGTGGTGTCATCTGCGAACTTTATGATGGAATTGGATCCATACATAGGCCTGCAGTCATGGGTGAAGAGGGAGTAGAGGAATGGGCTGAGCACACAGCCCTGTGGTACACCAGTGTTGAGTGTGATGACGGAAGAACGGTTGGGGCCTGACCTAACATGCTGGGGTCTGTCGGTCAGAAAATCCATGATCCAGTTGCAGGTGGAGGTACTGATTCCCAGGTCCCCAAGTTTAGTGAGCAACTTGGAGGGGAAAACTGTGTTGAATGCTGAGCTGAAGTCAACAAACAGCATTCTTGCGCAGGTGTTCTTGTCATCCAGGTGTGAGAGTACATAGTGCAGCGCTGTAGAAACCGCATCCTCTGTACTCCTGTTGCTCCCATAGGCAAACTGGTGAGGGTCCAGTGTAGGGGGCAGGCATTTTTTGAGCTGTGCCAAGACCAGTCGCTCAAAGCACTTCATGACTATGGGCGTCAGTGTCACAGGGCGATAGTCACTTAGGTACGATGGTGTTGAATGTTTCAGCACTGGTACTATTGAAGTGGTCTTGAAGCACGCTGGTACCACCGCCTGGGCCAGGGACTGGTTGAAGATGTCTGTGAAGACCCCTGCCAGCTGCTCAGCGCATGCCCTCAGCACACGCCCAGGAATGCCGTCAGGGCCAGCAGCCTTACGTACGTTGACATGACTCAGTGCGTTACGGACGTCGGTGTGGGTGAGTGTGAGGTGGTGGAGGTCGTCAGAGGGTGGGAAATTGATGTTCTTTTCGTTATTGTCCTTGTCAAAACGAGCATAGAAGTCATTTAGCTCATTGAGAAAGGGCACAGTCATGGCTATAGGTATGGAGTTGCTGGGCTTATAATCAGAGATAGCTTGAATGCCCTGCCACATGCATCGGGGGTCAGAGTCCCCAAAATGTTCCTTCACCTTCAGCTTGTAGCTGTGCTTGGCCTTCTTGATGCCCCTTTTCAGATCTGCCCTGGATGAACTGTAGGCCTGAGCATCACCAGATCTAAAGGCATTGTTACGTGCCTTTAGCAGAAGCCGCACTTCTCTGTTCATCCACGGCTTCTGATTTGGGTACGTGGTGATCTGTCTTTCCGTGGTGACACTGTCAATAGTGGTGTTGATATGGTCCAGGACTGAGTGGGTGTAAGAGTCGATGTTTATGTGGGAGCCACAGGTAGCCTGAGAGGTGAACATACTCCAGTCTGTGTTCCTAAACTTCTCCTGGAGTACAGAGTCAACCCCCTCTGGCCACACTTTGATGGTCCTCACTGATGGCTTCACCCGGTTGATGAGCGGTACATACTTGGGGGTAAGGAACAAGGATAAGTGATCAGACTGACCTAGGTGGGGGAGGGGAGTTGCTGTGTAGGCTCCCATAATATTGGTGTAAACATGGTCCATTGTTTTCTCCCCTCTTGTGTGACAGGAGACATGCTGGTAGAATTTAGGAAGCACTGTCTTGAGGTTAGAGTGGTTAAAATCACCCGTCACAATAAATGCTGCCTCTGGGTGTGCAGTTTGTTGTTTGCTAATAGCTGCATGCAGGTCTTTCATAGCAAGCTTAGCATTAGCATCTGGAGAAATGTAAGCAGCTGTTATAATGGTACAAGTGAACTCGCGTGGCAGATAGAAAGGTCTACATTTAACCATGAGAAACTCCAGGTTAGCTGAGCAGTGTCTCTCAACAGTGAGAGTTCGTGCACCAAGCCTTGTTAATATAAATGCACAATCCCCCACCTCTGGTCTTACCGGAGTCATCTGCTGCTCTGTCTGCTCGGAGCGTGTGTAGGCCGGCTAGCTCAATAGCATTGTCAGGTATTCCACTATGTAGCCATGTTTCGATGAAAATCATGATATTGCAGTTCATAAGTCTCTTATTGTTGGTGATCCGAAGCCGTAGTTCACTCATTTTGTTCGCCAGTGACCGTACATTAGCGAGGAAAATACTGGGTAGAGAAAGCCGGTACGGTGTTAGCTTTAGCTTAGCTCTTAGCCCACCGCACTTCCCCCGCCTTTGTTTACGGTCTCTACGCCGCCTGCGAGCACTTCCGGTTGGCCGGGAAGCCTTCTAAGCGTCAGGTGTTCTCCGGAGCTCAGGGATGAGACGTAGGTTGCTGATAAAAAGATCGTAGATGTAGATAGTGATTGCCTTAATATGGCATTTAATTCAATATTAGACTCAATGGGGTTTTCTCAGAAAGTAGGAAATTCTACCCATTATCTCCGCCACACGTTGGACCTTGTTCTGACATATGGCATAGAAATAGAAAATCTGGTAGTGTCTCCTCATAACCCTGTACTGTCAGACCATTATCTGTTAACCTTTGATTTTACTATTTCTGACTATTTGGCTCTTAAAGAAAAAAATTACATATAACAGTAGATGCCTCTCAGATGCTGTTGTAACCAAATTTATGCAGATTGTTTCCTCTATGCCATGTGTCAACACAATGGAAATTAGCTATAGACAGCTCGCTCCTTCTGTAATTGATAGCATGGTAGATAGTGTTACAGCTTCTCTGCAGCAGACTCTAGACATGGTGGCCCCTTTAAAAAAGAAAAAGTCCAATCAGAGATTTCTAACTCTTTGGTTCAACACAGAAACTCGTAGCTTAAAACAAGACACTCATCAATTAGAAAGAAAATGGCACTCCACTAATTTAGATGAAATCTATTTAGCTTGGAGAAATCATCTTTTAATTTATAAAAAATCTCTTAGAAAAGCTAGAAAGAGTTATTATTCTGCATTAATAGAAGAGAACAAGAATAATCCCAGGTTTCTTTTCAGCACTGTAGCCAGGCCGACAAAGAGTCAGGACTCTGTCAATCCTAGCATTCCCTTAGACTCTAAGGGAATGCTAGTCTTAGGCTCTAAGGCTTAGAGCTTACTAGTCAGGACTTTATGAACTTTTTCAATAATAAAATTTCATCTATCAGAGAAAAAATCAATCATATTCTTCCCACCGTTAACTTAAATACAGTAACTACTACAAGTCCTTCAATTGATATCTGTTTGGATGAGTTTACTCCGACTGACCTTTTAGAGTTAGACAAAATAATTTCCTCATCCAAGCCTTCAACTTGTCTTTTAGACCCTATTTCTACCAGGTTATTTAAAGAAGACTTCCCATTTATTGGTAGCTTTATTCTTCAAATAATCAATTCTTCATTAACTTTAGGCCATGTACCGCAGGCTTTTAAAACTGCTGTAATAAAAACCCCTGCTCCAAAAGACACCGCTGGATCCAGGAGTTCTAGCTAACTATCGACCAATCTTTAATCTCTCTTTCATTTCAAAAATCTTAGAAAGAGTTGTTGCTACGCAATTGTTTGACCACTTGCAGGGAAATTGTTTATTTGAAGAGTTTCAATCTGGATTTAGAATCCATCAAAGTACTGAAACAGCCTTAGTGAAGGTCACTAATGACCTCCTTATCGCATCTGATAATGGACTTGTTTCTGTACTTGTCCTTTTAGACCTTAGTGCAGCTTTTGATACTATCAATCAAAATATTCTACTTGATAGATTAGAACACTGTGTTGGACTTAATGGAACTTCATTGCAGTGGTTTAGAGCTTATTTATCTGATAGGTTCCAGTTTGTTCATGTCAATCATGAGTTTTCTTTCAACTCAATGCTCAGTCATGGAGTTCCACATAGATCTGTCCTAGGCCCTACTCTTTTTAGTTTATATATGCTTCCATTAGGCAACATTATTAGAAAGCGCTGTATACATTTTCATTGTTATGCAGATGATACACAATTATACCTGTCAAATGATAGTAATTAATTGGCCAAGTTAGAAGCCTGTCTTAAGGAAATCAAAGCTTGAATGACTTGTAATTTCCTGCTATTAAATTCAGATAAGACTGAAATCATTCTTGTTGGTCCAAAAAACCTTAGAGATACCTTTCCAAATCAAACTTTTAGTTTGGATGTGGTTACTCTTTCTCTTAATAGCTCTGTAAGAAACCTTGGAGTTATTTTTGATCAAGATCTGTTTTTCAGTTCACATATTAAATTCGTTTCTAAGACTGCCTTCTATCATTTGAGTAATATTGCCAAAATTAGGAGCATCTTGTCTCAGAGTGATGATGAGAAACTGATCCACGCTTTTGTTAGCTCGAGATTAGATTATTGTAACTCTTTATTATCAGGATGTCCTAAAACATCTTTTAAAAGTCTTCAGTTGATTCAAAATGTTGCAGCAAGTGTTTTAACAGGTACTAGAAAGAGAGATCATATCTCTCTGGTTCTGGCCTCCCTTCACTGGCTTCCCATAGAGTTTAGAATTAATTTTAAAATCCTTCTTCTCACTTTCAAAGCTCAAAACAATCAGGTCCCTTTTTATTTAAAAGATCTGATACTACCCTATTATCCTAACAGAGCACTACGCTCCCAAAATGCAGGATTACTTGTAATACCTAAAATCTCCAAAAGTACAATGGAAGGCGGAGCCTTCAGTTATCAAGCTCCTCTCCTGTGGAACCAGCTGCCAATCTGGATTCGGGAGTCAGACTCGATCTTTGTTTTTAAGAATAGGGTTATAACCTTCCTTTTTAATATAGCCTACAATTAGGGAGGGATCATGTGTCTCTGAGCCCTCCCTTAGTTATGCTGCTAATAGGTTTAGACATCCGGGGGACCTCCAATAATGCACTGGGCTTCATCCTTTCTTCACTCTCAATGAAATATTTTTTTTTTTTTTGCTGGTCATTAACATCTGTTTGTTCTCACCCATAGATTGAGTCCCCATCATGCTGTTTGCTCTCTACATGTCTGTTCTTTTCATCATCTCTGTCCCCTCGCCCCCAGCCAGTTGCAGCAGATGACTGCCCCTCCCTGGGCCTGGTTCTGCTGGAGGTTTCTTCCTGTTAAAAGGGAGTTTTTCCTCTCCCCCGTTGCCAAGTGGTTGCTTACAGGTGATCACCTGATTGCTGGGGTATTTCTGCAATTGTGGGGGTTTCCCTGCAGTTGAAAGTGCTATGAGATGACTGTTGTTGTGAAATGTCGCTATATAAATAAAGTTGAATTGAATTGCTTTGTATTGTTTGTTCCTACCATTCAATTTTGAATAGACCTCGGATGGCCAAATGCTCAAAAAAAAAAAAAAAAAAGGATTGAGATTTTGTCAGGTTTTCAACTCATATGCAGTTCTGGCACTCAGTCAGCAGATGGCACTCTTTATTAAATTTTTCACAACACTGTGTGGATCATGAAGCAATTTTCTCAAAGTTGTTCATTGTTTTGTAAGGCCTCAGTTTCACCATCACTACCCGGAAGTTGACCTTCAAAGACTCACCTGGCAACACAGTTGCCCTAATAAAGGTTCTGGGAGGGACTAAACAGGTACGATAGGAAAGGGGTGTTTGGTACAGAAGTCTGAATGTTTATATGCTGTATATATTAATATTGGGTTTCTTGTTTTGGGTTTTGTAGTAAGCAGTAGTGATAAATACCTTTGTGTGTATATTTAAATTGCAAATATCATTTCTTTTTATTTTACTTTATTATAGCAATTTGAATTACCCCATATATGGTTTTGTCCAGAGATAGGCCTGGTGACACAGTATAAAAGGTGCCATTTTACATCTGTCTGTGATGCTGGTCAGACTTCTGGTGTGCATTCCAACAGTGCAATGGCTACTGCAGCTACTAGTGACATTAAAAAAAAGTAAAAATACTGTTTTAGTGATGGGTCCATGAGGCGTCATGATGCGTTTCGACACATTGCAAAACTGTATTGATACTGTGTTGAAACTGTGTTGCTGAATACTGACACCTGCTGGACCTTAAAAATCCCTACAGTCAACCTAGTTGACAGACTCAACTGACACTGATTTGATGACCTAGTATATACAATAATATACTGCTAAAAAAAACAAAAAAACTGTCCACTTAGGAAGCAACACTGACAATCAATTTCACCTGCTGTTGTGTGATTTTGTTGTCAGCACATTCAACTATGTAAAGAACAAAGTATTTAATAAGAATATTTCATTCAAATCTAGGATGTTTAGTCCATCCATCCAGCTTCTACCACTTTTCCGGAGGTCCGGGTAGCAGAGGCAGCAGTTCAAGCAGAGAAGCCCAGACTTCCCTCTCCCCAGCTACCTGCTCCAGCATTTCAGAGGGGATACCAAGGCGTTCCCAGACCAGCTGGGAGAAAACTTGACCCCGGGGCAGACCCAGGATGTTTAGTGTTTCCTTTATTTTTTTTTGAGCAGTATATAATTTAAGTCATTGTATTTTATATTGTATTATTTCATATCTTCATTTTAATTTCAACTATCATTGATATTTTTAGATACAGTCAATAAATAATGTGAACATGTATCATAACGTGAAAATCTAAGTGAACATGTTGTGAATGAGGATTCTTGTGGACTGGGATTTTTTATTTTTTTTTTACAAATTTTTATTAAAAACAAAAAAGCTTTTCCAACGTTTTGAAATTGAGTCTGTTATGCTTTTTTGATACAACTTCTCCAGCTGTAGAAAACACCCGCTCACACGACACAGATGAGGCTGGAGTGCAGAGAAATTGTAAGGCAAGCTGAAAGAGGTTTGGATAGATGGTCTTTTGTTTGTCCCAGTATCTCATAGGATCCTGAGACCTGGCAATATTGCCCTCTGCCAGGTATCTCTGCACCTCCTGGATGGCATCAGCTGTGGCACTTTTGGTCTGCCTGCCCACTTCGATGTTGAGATGTTGCCAAAGGTTATCTAAAAAACAACAAAATGGCATTTTAGTACATGATTTCCAAACAACAACAAACAAATAATGCTGAATAACATGGCTGAAGTGGTTGCAGACAGCTGTTGTGAAGATGGTCCCGTCTAAATTGAGACTATGTGCAATGCAAATTGAGTGCCGAATTTGGAGCTGTCTAGTGGATGCAATCATGTTTGGTGCTGCGTCAGTCACAAAACACTTTACTTTATTGGTTATGGCCCAGTCCTCCATCATGCCCCTTTTGACTTGGGCCAAATTGTCAGCAGTGTGACTTTGTGGAAAGTACTGCACTCCCAATACAGACGTACACAACTGCAAATTCTCATTAATGGAGTGACAGGTAAGAGCCAAGTAAGCCTCCATGTTCACAGATGTCCACATGTCAGCTATTATACTCACTGCCACAGCTTGCTGTACTTGCATTTTCACTCGTTCCCGTTCCTCCTCGTACTTTTTGGCCAGCATTTGTTTGATGGTCTGAAAATTACACCAAGTCAAACCAAAAGCAAATCCATATATTTCAATTAAACATTAAATAAATTGGATATATCAACTACTACTTTAGATAATTTCCACAAACCTTTCTGGTTGGCAAAACATGAGGGCTGAAGGGCCTGAATCAGTTCCCTGAACCCTTCACTCTCCACAATGCTGAGGGGCTGGCAGTCCTTCACCATGAAATTCAGCAGAGCCTCATCCAGGATCTGCTACCTGGAAGCTTGATGGTTAAAAATGAAGTAAAAAATAAATTAATAGGAATTAATTATCAATAAAGAAACTGAGCAAGTTATAGAATGGCTGTATACCTGAGTCTATCCTGGGTGTATCCGGGACTTCATTTTCATGCCTGGCACTATAATGTCTCAGCATTGAGGAGGCGCTTTTCTTTAAATACGACAGCTCTGTTGAACAAATGCGACATTTAGCCTGCAGAAAATATGAAGAGTAAACTAAGAGTCACTTTCAAATGAATTTGAATTCAGATAGATCAAGTGGAAACTCTGAGAGGAACAGGATGAAACAACAAGGAAATTAAAACAAAGAAAATAGTATTTTAAAAATACTATTTTTAAATACCTTATTTTCCGATATCAGATCAAAATGGTCCCACATGGTGGAAACCTTTCTTTTTCCTTGAGGCTGCTCGTGCTGCATAATTTGTGATAAATTTGCACAAGGACCGTCCACAACACATAAGAGAATCTTTGGGCAAATGCATCCCATTGACAAATGCGCTTCCTTATAAATGCTGGCCCGTCAGTGTTTCGACGCTCTAGCGTCACGTGACCGATACAGTACCTGTATTGGTCACGTGACTTTCTTAAAGCGAGACGCACCAACACGCACCGAAACTGGGTTTCGCTCTATGAGCTCGACGCATGCGCCGACGCATCGGTGTTGCCGGACCCATCACTACTGTTGATCCACCGTCTGCTTCCTGATTATTGTACTACTGTGCCTCCTGCCACAATATGCCAACTATCACACAAGTTATTAAGACACTTGTGGAGTGTGTATATGAAGAGGCAGATTCATTTCAGACGATTTATTACACACTCACATCTAACAAGCAAAGAACAGACTGAACATTTCAACAGGCACTCTCCTCTTAAATTTCATAGCATTTCTCCACACACAACATGACATTTGCATCACACTGCATTCAACCCCCTACGTCCTTGATTTCTTCCTGCTATCTCGCCAGGAACCTCCTGAGTATTGTTCTCCCATGTTTATCCACCGTCTCTTGTCTGAGATGCTAAATAATCTGGCTCCCCCATGGTGCTAAACACTGACATTTTTTGTTGTGACATACCCACCACTGCTGTTTGGCTTTTGTTTCAATAAATTGTTTGAGATGAGGAAATCACCATTGCATGCTTCTACTTAAATGCCCTACTTTCATCACAATATCACTGAACTTTTTACATTTTTCATAACTTTCACCCAAAAGCCAGATATCCCTAACTTCTTGTGAGCAGTGTATGTTTTTAATGGGTTAGTTTATCAAGGAGTATTACAATCTTAAAACTAACTATATTCAAGTATGTAGTATTAGGTAAAAAACCTAGGTAGGTAAACCTAAATAGCTCTATGTAAAAAAAAATAATTGCTCCTAAGCTGGCTGTGCCACCCTTGGCAGCAACAAATGCAATCAAGCATTTGTAATCACTGGTACTTAGTCTTTAACATCCCTGCTGAGAAATTTTGGCCCGCTCTTCTTTTCACTTCCGATTGATGGCTCCAACAGTGCTCACTGGAACATTCAGCAGTTTAGAAATGCACCTGTAACAAATGCCATCATTATGTTTTGCAACAATAAGGTTGCAGTGGTCTAGACAGAGCTCTTTGCTTTTACCCGTCATGAGTTCTTTGTGGTGTGACAATCTGATTTTCACAGACCTTTTTAAAGACTATCAGTCAGGACTTAACCAGCTGAAATTAATTTGCACTGATGGGGGATGGGATGGCTTCCTATATTCTGGTGGAATTCAGCTGGTTTCTTGGCTTTCTATGCCTTTTTGGACATCTTTTTCTTCATGTGTTCAATACTTATTCCGTGTGTCATTCCACTTTATTAAATATAACTTGTTTTGTGAACACAGTTGCCTGATTTATTTGTATGAATGGATTACTTGGGTTGTTATTGATATCTGGTGAAAATCTCAGGTCAATGGCTCCATCAGAAATATGTTTAATGAGAAAAGTGTTGATGTATTCAATATTTATTTTCCCCGCTGTATCTTTCCCTTTTATGTGTGTGTGATAGTTACTGGATAAAGCTTATTTCAACTCTGTCTCCAGTATGGACTGAAGGGTAACTGAGGAAGGAAACAGAACTGCAATCTCCTTTCCTCTGTGACCACAGAAAGTCATTTTTATTATCACCAACAACTTCATCAGAGTGTTTGGGTCTACTAACGAATTGGTGTGTCCAGACTTTTGTCTTTGCAACTGACTGATGAGCTATAAAAGAATTCAGCCTTTCTCATCTATCACCTGTTTATGGTTTGACAAGTACCCTCCTGGATCCCCGCTTATACAGCTTCCATTGCCCTGATGCTCAGAAACTCAAAGGTCCCTGGTCTGTTTGGTAAGAGTGCATAACAGCAGGAACGCATAAACAGTTTCAGCTGTCAATGAATATGCTATTAAGCACAAATCTCAAAGTGCAAAAACGGGATTATATTTAACTCTGCCCACAACATGAGGGATGATCTGATTAGATTATTAAATATGTTATTTTTGACAGTCTTGACTAATGCATTTAAATAAACCACTGTAGAAACTTCCCATTTTCTAAAGTATAACTCTTTCTTTGTATAAAATAGTGATGAAAGCATTAATCACTATAATCATGATTAACTCAACACCCTGTTGATCAATGACAATGGATCGTGATTAATCATCAGCATGGGTTTTTGACCCTGTTGACTTTCCATATGTAAGATGTGCTCTCGTATGATGGGCTCGGCCCTAGTTTCGTTTGCCGTCTTTGCTTCTGTTGTTGCTTTAATTGCAGGTTGAGAGGGTGGAGCCCTGGAATATGATTCACCGGAGCTGGTCAATCTTGGGAGCTTTAAAAGGCTCCCCTACAGTGAAGCCCACTCTCTCACCTCCTTGACTGGATCCCCTTTTGGCTCTGGCTCTCCTTAATTGCATATTTTTCCATTTAATAAAGATAACTGTTAAACCCTTTTTTGAAATAGTAAGTGTGGACTCCCTTTTTTGTCAGACCTCTGGAGCTTGGGGTTGTGACATCCCGCTAGTTGGGAAATGCATGCATACAAGTAGCCATTCAGTGCTATTCTGTTGTGTCTCGTATGGCTTTTTTTGTGTATTGTACAGGTTTCTGATGACTTTCTGCTTGGCGGACAACATCTACAGCTGGCAGGCTCTTCTAAGAATTGGTTTACCGAGTGAGAAATGTGTTAGCTGAGTTTCTCTGCTTGCACAAGACTTGTAGAGATTGCCAATTCCCTGGGCTCTCTCTATGGGTCAGCTTTCCAGCAAGCAGAAGATGGAGTCAGCACAAGGAGAGGAAGGAGAAGCAGAGCTGTAGAGCTGGATGTGTTAGCAAGGTTACGTTGGCAGTCACTGGCAAATCACTGCTTCCAAGTGCTTGCTTGCTTTTGCTTGCGGTTGTCCATCGGGTCCGATGATGACATCCACTTCTATCGATGAGTCCTTTGATGGCTGTGTAGTCCTATCCTGGACCCACATGCCCTGTTGCAGGTAGGGCATGTAAAAGTTGTGGTAATGGCAGCAGGGGCTGCAGGTGCATTCCTCCTCAGTCTTCTCTCTTGTCTCCTGGCTGTCCTGTCCTCGTCCATCATACGGGTCCCCACAAGGCACTGCTGTCGCCAGGTGTTCCGGTCAGCAGCAGCCTCCTCCAGAGCCTCAGGTCTGATCCTGCACTTCTTTAAGGCCATCTTTTGCTGGTCCTTGTAGCGCTTCTTCTGCCCTCCAGCAGAGCGTCGACCATGGTGTAGCTGGCCATATAATACCCTGCGAGGCAGCCGGTTTGGGAGCATCCTCACCACATGTCCCAGCCAGCATAGCTGGTGCTGGGTGATCATTGCCTCAAAACTCTACAGCTGGTCTTAAAGCAGGGGTGTCAAACTCATTCCATGGAGGGCCAAGACCCTGCAGGTTTTACTTCCACCCAGTCTCTTCAGCAGGTGTTTTCACTGATCAGCAATCAGTAGGAAGAAATTCAGAGAAATCACCTGTTGAAAACACTGGGTGGAGGTAAAACCTGCAGGGTCTTGGCCCTCCATGGAATGAGTTTGACACCTGTGTCTTAAAGAGTATCTCAGAATGAGGCACATGGTCATGCCAGGTGATTCCCAGGATGTGCTGAAGGCAGTGTATATGGAACCGTTCTAGATCCATAATGTGGTGGCTGTAAGTCACCCAGGATTCACAGCTGCAGAGGAGAGTAGTGACACAGACTGCCTGGTATCTTGTTTGGAGATGGAGGTTCTTGTTCTGGAAGACCCAACGCCGGAGTCTCCCAAAAAAAGCTGATGCCTGCCTGATCCTGTTCTGGACCTCACTGTCAATGGTGTTGTCTACAGAGAGGATGCTCCCCAGGTACTTGAAAGATGGAACAACAGACAGCTGTTCACCAGCAACAGTGAAGGTAGGTGGACTAGATGGGATATTAGTGCTCCATTGGCAGACGACCTCTGTTTTGATGGTGTTCACCGTCAGTCCCATCCTGCTGTATGCTCTCACCGCAGCAGTAAGAACAGACTGGAGATCTTGTGGGCTATGAGATACCAGAGCACAGTCATCTGCATACTGTAGCTCAATGACTCTCACCCTTTGCAGTTTGGTGGTTGCCTGGAGCCTCCTTATATTAAAAAGGTTGCCATCTAGACGGAAGTCCACTGTTACACCGCTGCTGTCCTCAGTCTCCTTGTGGAGAAGCTGGGTGACACAGAGCAGGAATATGTTAAAAAGTACTGGTGCTAGTACACACCCCTGCCTAACCCCTGTACAAACAGGGAAGGAAGGAGATTCCTGTCCTCCTATAGTCACCCGAGCAGTCATACCATCATGAAATTGGCGGAGGATATTGACAAACTTGCTGGGGCAGCCAAACTTAAGAACTTCCCATAGGAGTTCTCTATGGACAGTGTCAAAAGCTTTGGAGAGATTGACAAAGGCTATGAACAGGTCCTGGTGTTGCTTCCAACATTTCTCCTGCAGCTGCCGAGCTGTGAAAATCATGTCCGCCGAGCTCCTGCCCTTCCTGAAACCGCATTGCGATTCAGGCAGCACTGATTCTGTGATGTTGTTGATCAGCCTGTGAAGCATCACCTTCGCCAGGACCTTACCAGCAACAGCAAGGAGTGAAATACTCCTGCTGTTGCCGCAGACAGCCTTGTCACCCTTGTTTTTATAAATGGTGACAATTGTGGCATCTCTCCATTGTTGTGGGATATTGTCATCGGCCCAGACCTTGGTGATGTACTTGTGCAGGGTTTTTGTACACAAGTAGCCTCCTTGTTTCAACAGTTCAGCAGGGATGTTGTCATTACCAGGGGACTTGTTGTTTTTGAGAGAGCGGGTAGCTGATAGAACCTCCAGGAAGGTTGGGGGCTGATCCAGGTCTTGCATCGGAGGAAGTGTAGGCAAGTCGTCGAGAACAGTGGGGTCTGCATCTGAGTCCTGGTTAAGCAGGGTACTAAAGTGTTCAGCCCATCTCAGCAAGATGCTAGGCTGATCCTTTAGGATTCTCAGCCCATCTGCTGTTTTCAGGGGAGTGATGCAGCGATTTGTTGGGCCGTAAATCTTCTTGACAGCATTATAAAAATTATGCATGTCATTTTTATCGGCAAAGGCCTGGATTTCATGTGCCTTTTTTGTCCACCACTCGTTCTGCATTGTCCGAGTAGCCCTTTGTACATCCCACCGAGCTCTCTGCCACTGATGCCTGATGATAATGGATGAGGGGTTCCTTAAGGTTGCCTGATGTGCTCTGTGCTTGTCCTCCAGCAAGTCGTGGATGGTGTCCGAGTTGTCATCAAAACAGTCTTGGTGGTTCTTTCTCTTATAGCCAATCATTTGGGCTGCTGCCTCACAAAGAGCCGAGCTGATGAAGTCCCACTTCTGGTCCATGGTCTTCTCAGGCAGACTCAAGAAATGCTCCGCCCCCCCCCCCCCCAGTTTCTCAACCAGGGAGCAACGGAAGTCATTTCTTCCATCCAGATTTGCCAGATGGGAGTAATCAAGTTTCCTCATTTTGGGCCCTTGTAGTCGCAAGGGGAGGGGTGGGGGCGCACTTGCATATGGACCTTGGCCACGATCAGCTGGTGATTTGTCCAGCATTCTGCACCTCTCATGGCATGGGTGATGTGGACATCTCTGATGTCACTGTGCCTCACAATGATGTAGTCAATCAGGTGCCAGTGTTTAGAGCGAGGGTGCATCCATGATGTTTTGTATTTGGCCTTTTGCTGGAAGATGGTGTTGGTTATGGTCAGGTTATGCTCAGAGCAGAGAGTGAGCAATCTCACTCCATTTGCATTAGCCTGGCCAACTCCTTGTCTGCCAAGCACTCCACTCCATATCTGGTTGTTCTGACCCACTCTGGCATTAAAATCTCCAAGTAAGAAGATCTTGTCATTCTTGGGGATCCGGTGAAGAGTTTCGTCCAGTGACTGGTAGAAGGAATCCTTGGCCTCACTCTCCGATGGCAGGGTCGGTGCATAAGCGATTCTAAACCAGGGGGATACGGAGTGTCATCAGTCTCTCATTAATGCCAACAGGTGTTTCACTGAGTCTTGGTAGAAGGGTGTTTTTGATGGCCAGTCCTACACCATGCAAATGTTGTTCTCCTGAGGGGTAACCCCTCCAGAAGAATGTGTAGCCCATCCCTTCCTCTGTTAAAGAGCCCTCATCTAGGAGCCTGGTGTCGCTCAGTGCAGCAATATCAATGTTGTAGCGACTCAGTTCAGCAGCAACCAGAGCTGTTCTCCTATGGGGTCTATCATAACCTCGATCCAGGAGTATCCTTACATTCCATGTTGCCAGTTTTAGGTTGCATGTTGTCTTTTTATTGTTTCGACCGCAGAGGTGGAATGACCCAACTGACATAATGCACGGCTCAGAAGACGCACACACACAGGCTTAGAGTAGTTCAAAGAGTTTATTAACAGCAGGGGTGAATGAGTGCGTGTCTGCGGGAAGTAAATGTGTTGGTGATGGTGTCTGCTCCAGGCACAGAGGCAGGTGACCGTACAGCCGAGCAACCCTATGGAGAGAGCACAGGGAGAGGGTGACGGGCATACACCAACACAGGAGGGATTTATGGCGAGAGAAGGACTTACTTGGTGGGTCAGGACAGCTGGCACAACAAGGGGGCGAAGCCCGGAAGACAGCCACCTGGAGAGCTCCGTACAGCAGCGAGGATTGGGCGATGGAGAGGAGATGTCCGCCGCTGGGGAATCCACCTGTGCACAGGGGAGAAGACTGAAGAAGAGAGGTAAGCGATCTTCTTACCAAAATGGTGACGCTGAAGAGAAGTACGCTCACAACGGTGAGGGACGAAGTCTGACGGCTTCAGGCCGAGCCTCCGGGCGAGACGGCCTTTATCCCTCGCCGCTGATGATTGTCAGGTGCGTGAGCAGGTGGCGCCGCTGATGAATGGCACGGCGTGACAGTACTCCCCCCTCTAGCAGCGCCTCCTGGCGATGGCTTATCCGGGTGCGCTCGGTGGAAGTCCGCGATGAGCGATGGGTCCAACACAAACGACGGGGGCACCCATTGTCGATGCTCGGGCCCATAGCCCTCCCAGTCCACCAGGTATTGCAACCCACGACCTCGGCGCCGGGAGTCCAGGATGGAGGAGACGGACCAGGCCGGATGGCCACCAATCATCCGGGGCGTGGGTTGCGCTGCAGGAGGAGGGCAAAGGGGGTCAGTGACTGCCAGTTTCACCTTCGACACATGGAAAGTGGGATGGATGCGGAGGGAGGGGGGAATAGCCACGCACACAGCCACCGGGTTGATGATCCGGGTGATGGGAAAGGGACCCATGAATCGCTGTGCCAGCTTCCTCCTCTCGCCTTTTAATGTGACGTCCTGGGTAGACACATACACAAGTTGCCCAACTCTGTACGCCGGAGCAGGTCTTCTGTGCCGGTCCGCCACGGTCCTGTTGCGCTCCGCTGTGCGTAAAAGCGCATGACGCGCGGCAGCCCAGGTGGAGCGGAACTGCCTAAGGTGCGCCCTAACAGAGGGGACAGTTACCTCGTTCTCCTGCGCTGGAAACAGCGGGGGGTCGTAACCCAGGGACGCCTTGAAGGGGGACATCCCCGTTGCAGAAGAGCGGGCGGTGTTGTGGGCATACTCCACCCAGGCGAGATGGTTGCTCCAGGACGTCGGCTTGGATCTAGTAACACAGCGGAGCGCAGCCTCCAGCTCCTGATTGGTCCTCTCACACTGCCCGTTAGACTGGGGGTGATGGCCGGAGGAGAGGCTCACCTTGGCTCCGATGGCGTTACAAAAAGATCTCCAAACCTCGGATGAAAATTGGGGGCCCTGGTCCGAGACCACGTCCACCGGAATCCCGTGCAGCCTGACCACGTGTTGGACGAGGAGGCCCGCCGTCTCCAGGGCAGTAGGGAGACCTCGCAGGGGGATGAAGTGCGCCGCCTTGGAGAAACGGTCCACGATGGTCAGGACGGTGTCAAAGGAGTTGGAAACGGGGAGTCCGGTGACGAAATCCAGTGCGATGTGCGACCAGGGCCTGCCGGGGACGGGCAGAGGCTGGAGCAGACCCGCTGGGGGGGCATTTCCCGACTTGCTGGTGGCACAAATTGGGCAAGCCCGGGCGTAGCGGGCTGCATCCCTCCGCAGGCCTGGCCACCAAAAGGACCGTTGGAGGAGGCTGATCATCCGAGAGGTGCCGGGATGACAGGTGAGCCGGGAGGTGTGGAGCCAGTGGATGACCTCTCCTCGGACCGCAGATGGGACGAACAGTCTTCTCTCTGGTCCGCCGCCAGGATCAGGTTCCACCTCCTGCACCTTCCGGATCTTGTCCTCAATGTCCCAAGAGATGGCTCCCACGACGCACGACCTGGGCAGGATAGTGTGGGGCGTCTCCTCAGCCTCCACGGGGGTGAACTGCCTAGAGAGGGCGTCAGGCAGGCCGTTTTTGGAGCCCGGCCTGAAGGTGATCGAGAAGCGGAACCTGGCGAAGAACAAAGACCAGCGCGCCTGGCGGGCATTCAGGCGCTTGGCAGATCGCAAGTATTCTAAGTTCTTGTGGTCCGTCAGGACCACAAACGGCAGGTCCGCCCCCTCTAGCCAGTGGCGCCACTCCTGTAAGGCGAGTTTAATGGCCAGGAGCTCTCTGTCCCCCACATCGTAGTTCCTCTCCGCCGGGGACAGGCGCCGGGAGAAGAAGGCGCACGGTCGCTTGGCGCCATCGTCCGGTGATCGTTGGGATAACACTGCTCCCACTCCCGTGTCCGATGCGTCCACCTCCACAATGCACTGCAGCGTGGGGTCGACCTGGCGAAGGACCCGGGAGGAGGAGAACTCCGCCTTCAGCGCCTTAAAGGCAGCATCGACCTCTTCAGTCCACCGGAATGGGACCTTCGGGGACGTGAGGCGGGTCAGCGGTCCGACGATCCAGCTGAAATTCGGGACAAAGCGGCGGTAAAAATTGGCGAAGCCAACAAACTGTTGCACCTGCTTCCGGGATGTGGGAGTAGGCCACTCCACCACCGCCTTCACCTTCTCCGGGTCTGGGAGCACCTGGTCCTGGGCGATGATGAATCCCAGGAAGGATGTGGTCCTAGCGTAGAACTCGCATTTCTCAGCCTTCACGTACAGACGATTCTCCAGCAGTCTTTGGAGGACCCGCCTCACATGGACCTGGTGCTCATCTCTGGACCTGGAGAAGATCAGAATGTCGTCCAGGTAGACGAACACGAAAAGGCTGATGAAATCCCGGAGGACGTCATTGATGAGGCGCTGAAAGACGGCAGGAGCGTTGGTCAACCCGAACGGCATGACGAGATACTCAAAGTGGCCGTTCGGGGTACGGAAGGCTGTTTTCCATTCATCTCCCTCCCGGATCCGGACGAGGTGGTAAGCGCTGCGTAGATCCAGCTTGGTAAACCAGGTCGCCCCCTGGAGGGAGTGGAAAGCAGTGTCCATGAGGGGCAGGGTGTAACGGTCCCTCTCAGTGATGTCATTAAGCGCTCGGTAGTCTATGCAGGGACGGAGGGAACCGTCCTTTTTCCCGACAAAGAAAAACCCTGCCCCCACGGGTGACGACGATGGGCGAATAATCCCAGCGCTCAGTGATTCCTTTAGGTACGTATTCATTGTCTCCCTCTCCGGCGCCGACAGGCTGTAGAGCCGACCAGATGGCAGGGGAGCCCCCTGGCGGAGATTGATGGCACAGTCATATGGTCGATGCGGGGGAAGAGACATAGCTTTCGATTTACTAAATACCATACCCAGGTCGTGAAATTCTGGAGGCACCAGTGACAGGTCCGGAGGTGCTGTATCCGCCACAGGGGGAGCCGCGGACGGGGAGCAGGCAGCGGACTGAAGGCAGGTGCCCATACAGAAGGTACTCCATGCCGATACCCCAGCGGACCTCCAGTCCAGGACAGGGTTGTGGAGGCGTAGCCAGGGATACCCCAGGATGACGGGCGACACAGAGTTGGGCAGGACGTAAAATACCATCTCCTCCCGGTGGTTCCCTGAGATGATGACTGGGACAGGCATGGTTTGGTGAGAAACTCTCCCAAGGGAGGCACGGGAGAGATGGACCAGGGAGATGGGGTGTTTTAATGCCTGACAGCGGATGCCCAATCGGGTTGCCAGGCCTTGTGAAATGAAGCTGCCCTCTGCGCCCGAATCCACCAGTGCGTGGGTGAGGTGCCCAGTGGGATTGTGGCAAAAACGGATGGGCAGCTTTAATTGAGTGAGAGTGTCTAACCGGTTGGGATCCGCGAGGCTCCCTACAGCGATTCGCGGACCCCGCCGACTGGCTTTCCGCGGGCAACGCTCCACAGTGTGTTGGTCACCTCCGCAATACATGCAGAGGCCCAACTCACGGCGGCGTTGTTTCTCCGCAGGGGAAAGCTTGGTCCAGCCCGTCACCATCGGCTCCGACTCCTCGGGGCACGATGCTGGCGGCGCCGCCAGGGGGCGATCTTGGAACAGGTGCGGCGAGACTCCACGAGGGCGAGAAGAAGAAGACTTCTGCCCCGAGGAGCGCTCGCGCAGCCTGTTATCCAAACTTATCGCTAAGGATGTCAGCTCCGCTAGCGTCCCAGGGATATCCCGTCCAGCCAGTTCATCCCTCAGATCATTATTGAGGCTGCGGAGGAACAGGCCACAGAGGGAGCGTTCCTCCCAGCCCAATTCCTCCGCCGCTACCCGGAAGTCGACCGAGTAGTCCGCTGCCGACCGGCCTCCCTGCTGGAGAGCGAGAAGCCGATCGACCTGGACCGTCTCGGTTTGAGAATGGTCAAAGACCTCCAGAAAGCGCCTCACGAACTGGTCATAGGTGAGGGTGGCATAACTGGGCCTCGCCATTACGGCGTAGGTCCAAGTTAACGCACGCCCCTCCAGAAGATTCCCTATGTAACCAATCCGACTGTGATCCGAGGGAAAATCTCCGGGCACACAGTGGAACACGGACTCACACTGCATAATGAACCCCCGCGCTCCGCCGAGCTTACCGCTAAAGCGGGCGGGGGTCGGAATCGGTGTGAGCCGAACCGGTGCCACTGGAGCCGGCTGGACGGCCGCTGGAACGGCAGGAGCCGCGCCACCCTGACGAGCCGGGGGGAACGGCTGTTGAGGATCTAAGCGGCCCAACCGGTTAGTTAAGTTTAATAATTGATTTAGGATAACCTGCTGTTGATAAGCAATCTGATCCACTCTAGCCTCGAGAGTGGTAAACCGGTGTGCGAGCCCGCTGTCTGCCGAGCCGCTCTGCTGAAGCCGTACTGACATAATGCACGGCTCAGGAGACGCACACACACAGGCTTAGAGTAGTTCAAAGAGTTTATTAACAGCAGGGGTGAATGAGTGCGTGTCTGCGGGAAGTAAATGTGTTGGTGATGGTGTCTGCTCCAGGCACAGAGGCAGGTGACCGTACAGCCGAGCAACCCTATGGAGAGAGCACAGGGAGAGGGTGACGGGCATACACCAACACAGGAGGGATTTATGGCGAGAGAAGGACTTACTTGGTGGGTCAGGACAGCTGGCACAACAAGGGGGCGAAGCCCGGAAGACAGCCACCTGGAGAGCTCCGTACAGCAGCGAGGATTGGGCGATGGAGAGGAGATGTCCGCCGCTGGGGAATCCACCTGTGCACAGGGGAGAAGACTGAAGAAGAGAGGTAAGCGATCTTCTTACCAAAATGGTGACGCTGAAGAGAAGTATGCTCACAACGGTGAGGGACGAAGTCTGATGGCTTCAGGCCGAGCCTCCGGGCGAGACGGCCTTTATCCCTCGCCGCTGATAATTGTCAGGTGCGTGAGCAGGTGGCGCCGCTGATGAATGGCGCGGCGTGACACCAACAGGCGCGGTAACCTGTTCAGGCGAAAGATGGGTGGGCAATTTTTAGGCCACTTTTTCTAGGCCCCTCCCCAGTTGGGGTGAGCAGTGCTGTCCTAAATAGGGCTGCTCAATCACACAGGGGTCTGCCGAAAACAGCTGCCACCCCAGCTGTTTGTGACCATAATAGCCCTGTGCTGCTGACGTGCAGGGTTATAGCTAGGAGCTCCCAGTAACATTCATACCTGCTCCCATTGCCACACACCTTGTCGCCGCCAGACTTCAACCAGATGTCCAGGAAGGTAGGCCCACCATGGTCAGAGGTGGACACCTGCGCATTGAATTATTTAGAGTGCCATAGGGGGCGCGCTCTTCCCTATAGCACTGTCTTCGCGATGATGAGGTAAATCCGGTGGCATGGGTAAGCCCATGACGACCAGTCCCTCAACATGACTGCAGGAGGCTGCCGGGTCCTTGGTCTTTTAAGTCCCGCTGTCAGGGGTTGCTCCCTTAGCCTTCACCTTAATAGATTACCCACAAGGCAGTGGGGCTATTTACCCATAGTTGGGACAGGGGTTGACAGGCGTCAGGGCGTGTCCACACAGGGTGGGCCTATACGCCACGTCTCTGGGGCCCCCTGCTGTTCCAAGATCCCCTCCAGTTTAGCCTGGGACCGCAAGGTACCCAGTTACCATGTGTGGCCACGAGGAGGCACTGCAGGGGTCTTGGTGGTGGAGAGGCTATGTTCCAGCAGGAGGAGACTTACGCACTCGGCTCCTCTTTTCACCCCCAATGGGGGCTAGCTGGTGGCAGTAGCTGTAAGCAGAGCAGCAAGCAGAAAGCAACATGCAACATATGCTATGCAACATGTACTATCTACAAACATCTCTATTTACTATACTATTGCACTAGACGCTTCACACACACACTGTGTAACCCTGTGTCACACAAGGAACACACACACACGTGCAGATTGCAAGACAAACCACACAGGACAATTTACAATGGAAACACCTTGACAACCCTGCAATCACCAAACTTTCCACTGAACAGGTAGCCTCTGCTTGCAGGCCCATTACCATTATGGATGTTGAGGGTCTGCTTCAACTGTAATATGTATTGCTGCCATCGACTGCACTTATAAATAGCCTTTGAGACCTATGACGGTAAACAAGATACAGAACGTCTATGAGGACGACTGGACTTCTGTCAATAATTGACAATGCCAATAACAGCTGAGCTGGATAATCTGAAGAGGTTGGAGACCTTGCTGGAGCACTGCAGGTAATTTATACTCTACTTTGTGTGTGTGTATAATTGTTGAAAGCTCCTCACTGAAGGGGTTTTATCTATTACTGCATTATCATTGCATATTATTATTTAATGCTATTGCTTAAGAAGCAAGCTGTTCTGTCATCTGAAAATGTAAACAAGTTTGTCCGTTTGGGCAACTGGCTCAATACAAAGAAGTAATGGGAATAACCCAAATACTGTATGCTGTAGTTCTGTAGTGTTAACAAAAGTAAAGTTAGACACTGAATTGTGTCATTGTTGTAAGTAATTATGCCTCGGTGAAATGGAGAGGCGTACCATAATCAGTTAATGCGTCTGTGTGTGTATTTGTGTATGTGTGTATCTGTCCATCTGTCTGCCTCTCTGTTTCAGCTCACCCGGTCAAAATTAAGTGTAACTAAAGGCTTGCATCATTGTATCACCATATTTTCTCGACTTTTAATTTGCCAGAATTCCGAGATAAGGCTTTGTTTTCGAAATAAACACAAATTTAACTTACCTTTGTCAATGAAGCCAGGGGAAAAGGTACAGTAATAATTATGCTGGGCCACTAGAGGCGGTAGTGTGACTTTTTTACAGCACAACACAGAACTTTTTTTACAGCACGTGGAGCTGAACCGAAATAAAATAGTGGTTACTGTGAAAAAAAAAAAACATGTATTCAGCAACTACACCATTTATTCATCACATCGATTATTTTCACACGTTTTGCTGTTTAGGTTTGCAGAGGAAGGATGAGGTAAAACTCATTAAAAACTTGCTAAAATCTCCAAGTCTCAACATTCCTCGCCCACAAATGGTCGCAGTGAACTGCACATGCCCCCTTAAAACTCCGGCCACAAGGAAGTACTGAGTAATCCATCAATACTGGGTGAACAAATGTCCGTCTTTTTGCCCGTCTGTTTTCTTCTTCTGCCTCTAAACAGCAAAAGCTCCTTTTCGTCTTGATTGTCACTGTATTCACGTACCTCCACCGCTTCTGCCATTTAAAACATCTGCCACTATGCCCTTCTTTTGTTTGGATTGCAGCTGTTCAAATCAGGTTGGTGGCTCTTGGCTGCCGCCAACAGTACAGGCATGTGAACTGCAGATTATTCTCACTGTGCATGCATGTACTCCAAAACTACTCGATGGATTTGGCTGAATTTTTTTACCAGGGGTGGTCCTTGGGCTAGAGAGGAACCCATAACATTTTGATGATGATTGGAGAATGATGGACCTCTTCACTTTTGTGAAGAGGTCATTCTTCCATCACGCACCAGGGTGAGTTACTCTAATGACAAACCCTGGTTCACAGCTAAGCTCAGACAGATCGGGAGCAGAGAAGGAAGCAGCGCTGAAAAGTGGAGACAGGGACTGCTACAGGGAGGTTAAATACCGGTTTAACAGAGAGCTGAAGAGGGCTAAATCTGTGTATTCAGAGAGACTCCAGCAGCAGTCCACTGCTAATGATTCGGCTTCCGTGTGGAGAGGACTGAGGCAAATCACCAACTATCGGCCTCAGGCTCCTAAAGGTCAGGATGACAAAGCCCTTTGTCAAAGACTGTCCCAACACTATGCCCGTTTTGACACCTCGTCATCTGTGTCCAACTCCCCCCCTCCCTCCAGCTCCACAGCCTCCACAATCCCTACTTCATTAAAGGCACCCCCCCTCCCCCCCTGCCCTTATCATCAGTGAACAGGACGTGCTCAAACAGTTCTCCAGACTGAACCCGCGCAAGGCCCCCGGCCCGGACGGCGTGTCTCCCTCCACCCTGAGACTCTGTGCGAAACAGCTGGCTCCTGTCTTCACAGACATTTTTAACACCTCCCTTAAGTTATGCCACGTGCCGTCCTGCCTCAAATCCTCCACCATCATCCCTGTCCCCAAGAAGCCACGGATCACTGGACTTAATGACTACAGACCTGTAGCGCTCACCTCTGTAGTCATGAAGTCCTTTGAGCGCCTGGTCCTGCCCCACCTCAAGTCCATCACCACCCCTCTCCTGGACCCACTGCAGTTTGCCTACCGAGCCAACAGGTCTGTAGATGACACAGTCAACCTGGCCCTCCACTCCATCCTGCAGCACCTGGATTCCCCGGGAACCTACGCCAGGATCCTGTTTGTGGACTTCAGCTCCGCATTCAACACCATCCGCCCCGCTCTGCTCCGGGACAAGCTGTCCCTGCTCAACGTGCCTGACTCCCTCTGCAGGTGGATCACCGACTTCCTGACGGACCGGAGGCAGCATGTGCGGCTGGGAAAGACTGTCTCAGACTCTACTAGCATCAGCACCGGATCACCCCAGGGCTGTGTACTTTCCCCCCTACTCTTCTCCCTTTACACCAACTCCTGCACCTCCAGCCACCAGTCTGTCAAGTTGATCAAGTTTGCGGACGACACCACCCTCATCGGGCTCATCTCCAACGGCGACGAGTCCGCCTACAGGAGAGAGGTGGCCCAGCTGGCGTCCTGGTGCAACAATAACAACCTGCAGCTGAACGCTCTGAAGACAGTGGAGATGATTGTAGACTTCAGGAAAGTCACTACCCCTCTGCCCCCCCCACCCTCTCAGGCTCTCCCATCACCACTGCTGATTCCTTCCGCTTCCTAGGCACTACCATCACCAGGGACCTCAAATGGGAGCCAACCATCAGCTCACTCATCAAAAAAGCCCAGCAGAGGATGTTCTTCCTGCGGCAGCTGAGGAAGCTCAAGCTACCCACCAAGATGTTAGTGCAGTTCTACACAGCCATCATCGAGTCCATCCTCACCACCTCCATAACCGTGTGGTACGCAGGAGCCACTGCCAGGGACAGACTAAGGCTGCAGCGTGTCGTGCACACTGCTGAGAAGGTGATCGGCTGCAAGCTCCCATCTCTCCAGGATCTGTACATCTCCAGGACCCGGAGGCGTGCTGGCCGGATCATAGCCGATCCCTCACACCCTGGTCACGTACTGTTTGCCCCCCTCCCCTCTGGTAGAAGACTTCGGTCCATCCAGACTAAAACCCCCCGTCACATGAATAGCTTCTTCCCCTCTGCCATCAGACTGCTGAACACTAAGTGACTTATTGACTCTCGTGCACTATGTACAGCAGCTCAACCAGACTCATGTCAATCATCACTGTTTTCTTCCTGCATTACCGACTGCACTATATAGTTCTCCACAGTATCTGCTGCTCGCTAATATATTTTAACTGCTGACCAGTATCACTTACTCTTATTCTACACTTTATTGCATGTATAGTTTATTTCTTTTATCTTATCATGTTTAATGTTGCAGCATTGCACCGAGACAAATTCCTAGTTTGTGTACTACATGAACAATGGCAATAAACCTGATTCTGATTCTGATTCTGATTCTGAATGCATACCTCTGTCAAAGCTCCGGCACCGAGGCATCAGCACTTTGGTGCTTTGATTTTACAATGAGGTCCTTATGCCCTGCCCATCTGTTTTACACAAACAGAATTTCTGAGGATTTTGTGGACAATATTCTGGTGATTCTGGTTAGTATTTCTCATTATGTTGACATGTTTTTTTTTTTTCTGCATCAGCTCAAGAAGTTTGATTTGCCTCAGGAGCTGCTGGTTGTCTTCTACACCGCCATCATCCAATCTGTCTTCTGCTTTTCCATCACTGTCTGGTTTGGATCTGCCACTAAACAGGACAAAACCAGACTGCAGCGGATCATTAAGTCTGCGGAGAGGATCACTGGTACAGACCTACCCTCCATTGAGAACTTATATCGGTCCATAACCAGGAAACGGGCGGGAAACATCTGTGCTGACCCGTCACACCCCGGCCACAAACTGTTTGAACTTCTATCTTCTGGTCGTCGTTACAGATCACTGAAGGTCAAAACCACCCATCACAGGAACAGTTTCTTTCCTCAAGCCAGCTCTCTGATGAACTCCTAACATTCACCTAGTCCTACCTGTTGCTGTACTCATGACTTTTCATCCATTATTACATTGCACATAACTCTCACACTGCTTTTTACTTCATTCACATTATATCACTGAATCTGAGTTCACATTGAAATACTGTATGACTGTATATTTTTTCCATATATTTCTTCAAAGTGCGGATAGTCTGAGTAAATAACTGCATATATTCCTGTATATATTTGCATCCTTTTATAGAAACGTGGCCTGACTGTAATTTACTGTACATACTCTGTTGTCATTGAATCCTTATTTAAATCTTATTTAAATCCTCCACCTGAACAACGAGAGCAAGTTTTTAGCCAAAGTCAAATTCCTTGTATGTGTTGTGCATACTTGGCCAATAAAGCTGATTCTGATTCTGATTCTGATTCTGATGTTGAAATAATAATAAACTAGCACTTTCAGAAAGCAAGTGCATTTGTCCCTGCCTATGTTAATAAGAGTATGAAAAAGTTTTTTTTTTAAATATCATTTTAATGTGCATTTCATGGAAAAAAAAATCATGATTAAAGTATGATTAATCATGATTACCAAGCAATTTCAAAAGATTAATCACAATTAAAAATTTCAATCGTCTCTCACCACTAGTTTGAAATTATTAAAGGATTCGTTAATTTGCATGTTTGCTGGTGAATGTAAAAAAAAAAATTAAAAAAAAATCACTGTAGAAACAAATGCCATACTGATTTGTTACAGTTCCCATAATTCATGTGTCAAACTGTCATATCAGAATGTTTTAATATTTTTTTAGTTTAAAAATACTGTTTTGTAATTACACATTAAGGAGCAACCCAACAGTGACAGGATGCGTCTTTATATACAAAAAAAATTAAATCAACAAAAAAAAGCATTTTTATACAGGTACATCTCAAAAAACTTGAATATCGTGAAAAATTTCAATATTTTTTGTCACTCATTTCAGAAAGTGAAACCCATATAGTATATAGATTCATTACACAGAGAGTGATGTATTTCAAGTGTTTATTTATTTTAATTTTGATATTTTAATAAAATTAATTTTAAAAAATAGTTTTTTAATAGAAATGTTGGCCGACTGAAAAGTATGTCCATGTACACACCCAATACTTGGTCAAGGCTCCTTTTGGATTAATTAATGTATCAGTGTGGCGTGGCGTGGAGGTGATCAGCCTGTGGCACTGCTGAGGTGTTATGAAGGTCCAGGTTGCTTTGATAGTGACCTTAAGCTCATCTGCATTTTTGGATCTAGTGTCTCTCATCTTCCTCTTGACAATCCTCCATAGATTCTCTATGGGGTTTATCTCAGGAGAGTTTGCTGGCCAATCAATCACAGTGATGCCATGGTCATTAAACCAGGTTTTGATATTTTTGGCAGTGTGGGGGGTTGCCAAGTCCTGCTGGAAAATGAAATCAGCTTCTCCATAAAGCTTGTCAGCAGAGGGAAGCATGAAGTGCTCTAAAATTTCCTGGTAGACGACTGTGCTGGCTTTGGTCTTGATAAAACACAGTGGACCAACACCAGCAGATGACCTCTGTTCAGATAAAAGTAAATTTTGCATTTCATTTGGAAATCAGAGTCCCAGAATCTGGAGAAAGAGTGGAGAGGCACAGAATCTAAGTTGCTTTAGGTTTAGTGTGAAGTTTCCATAGTCATTAATAATTTGAGGAACCATGTCATCTGCTGGTGTTGGTCCACTGTGTTTTATCAACACCAAAGTCAGCACAGTCATCTACCAGGAAATTTTAGAGCACTTCATGCTTCCCTGTGCTGACAAGCTTTATGGAGAAGCTGATTTCATTTTCCAGCAGGACTTGGCACCCCCCCCCCCCCTACACACACACACTGCCAAAAGTATCAAAACCTGGTTTAATGACCATGGCATCACTGTGATTGATTGGTCAGCAAACTCTCCTGAGATAAACCCCATAGAGAATTGATGGAGTATTGTCAGGAGGAAGATGAGAGACACCAGACCCAACAATGCAGATGAGCTGAAGGTTACTATCAAAGCAACCGGGACCTCCATAACACCTCAGCAGTGCCACAGGCTGATCACCTCCATGCCACGCCACACTGATACAGTAATTAATCCAAAAGGAGCCCCGACCAAGTATTGAGTGTGTACATGGACATACTTTTCAGTCGGCCAACATTTCTATTAAAAAACTATTTTTTAAAATTAATTTCATGTAATATTCTAATTTTTTGAGAAAGTGAATTTGGGGTTTTCATGGGCTGTAAGCCATAATCATCAAAATTAAAATAAATAAACACTTGAAATATTTCACTCTCTGTGTAATGAATCTATATAATATATGGGTTTCACTTTCTGAAATGAGTGACAAAAAATATTGAACTTTTTCATAATATTCTAATTTTTTGGGATGTACCTGTATATGCAGATATACATGGGTATCAGCACATTCAGCTGATAACAGTACAATACGTGCATTTGCAATCAAGATCTTCAACACTTTCTACAGACAAAGAAAATAAATTCATGTAAATGGTAAAACTGCTGCATAATTTGGTATACAGGCATAATAATATTGTATTATTTAAGATAAAGCACTATACATATATATATACATATATGTATATGTTTTATAGAAATATATCAGCCAATGCTGGAAACATTGTATTTAAAACTGTCACAAACGTAAAAGGTCAACTTCAAAAACAGCAGGTAAACAATAATATAGCAATCACATAGGTTTTAAAGGGCCTATATCATGCTATTTTAAGCCTTTCAGAGTAAACTATATGCATGTATATGATAGTATATTACCTTTGGTACACTGGAGAATGAATTGCTTATGAAATATGAGTTATTTTCGTGAACTACTTTTCCAACCCGGAAATAAGATGCCTCGATCTCTGAGGCTCCGCCTCTCCTTCTTGTGGCTGCCGCCCATTTCATGACGAGTAGGCTCTTCTTTAGGAAGGCGGAACAAACTCCTAAATCTCTCACAGCCAAAGACACATTTACGCCACTTAGAAGACATTGTCTTACGTAAAAAAGCAAACAGTTGTTGACACTGAGCAGATTAGATGCGAGAGGAACTACTTCTTCACAGCGTCAATGCTAAAGTGAAAGAGTTTTGCCGATCACCGCTCCGTTAGCTGCGCGGAGAAAGTGGGTGTGTGCGTTAGCCTAGGGGCGGTGCTGGCAGCACAGGCACTTCCTGGAGTGGGCGGCTCACCCACGTTCATACGTATGAACGTGGGGACCCAGTCATTATCAGGGACAGGGCGGAGCAGCAGCTCAGAGAGCAGGATTGAGGAGGAATACTCAAAGATGCTTGAATGGAGCAAAATACCACTTTGGGGGTGTTTTTGGTGAGGAATTAACATTATAACATGCTTAAAAGCTCAAAAAAGTCGATTTTGCTTGATATAGGCCCTTTAAAAAAAACTGAATTAAGATTGTGTTTGAATTGTCCACTTTTTTGCAATTACTGGCCAATCAACTATGCAGAATTTGATTTAAAGAGAATAAGAGAACAAATGCAGAAAGCTCTTGGTTCACTGGTTCTGCTGCCTCAACTACTGAATTAGGTGGCAGCTGTTTAAAATCCTGCACATTTTGATCTCATTCAGTAGTAATGAAGGTTTTCATCATCCCTCCCATTGAAATAAATGAAATACGTATCTGGATTTCATATACTACCCATATACTACTACCCACAGTGCACTGTACCAACTTTGCAAATAAAGGTGCTTAGAGAGCAAAAAGTTCCGCCAAGGCTAGATACCGCCCCTTCTCACCAACTAAATCTCATGGATTGTTCCTCATCCTACACCTCATCTATCCATACATTATGTTTTGAGTAACACTGCCAACAAAGAGACATGCACACAAACCAATAACACATGACTGTAAACTTAAGTCTGATATACTCTTCACTGTATATCATTTTTGACACATAACTGAATAGTAAATGTGAAAGTAAATATAATTTGCAGTATAAGCATGACATTGGCTTAGAGGAGTGGTGGCCTAGAGGTAAAGCATTTGCCCCCCAACCGGGAGGTCGGGGTTCAAGTCCTGGCCAGGCAATGCCAAAGACCATATAAAAGTGGAACTTCCTGCCGTCCAGCTTGGTGCTCAACAAAAATGGAACGGAGGAGGGAAATGTGGGTGGCAGTGGCTCCCACCGTGCCTTGTCCCTCTCCTCCCGCCCATTTTGGTGTTGCTATGTTTTTTAAGGGGTGTCTGGAATTCACCACTTAAAGGGGCAGATTGGCAGATTAGAAACAACAACCAGAGGGTTGGTGGTTCGAATTCTGCTCTCCCCAGCCATCCTGCCATTGTGTCCCTGGGCAAGACACTTCACCCACCTTGTCTCCAGTGTCCATGACACTGGGTATGAATGTGTATAAATGTTCAGTAGTGGTCAGAGAGGCTGTTGGCATGGATTTGCAGCCACATTTCCATCAGTCTGCCCCAGGGCAGCTGTGGCTACAGTAGTAGCTTACCACTATCAATGTCTGTCTGGAGTGAATGAATAATGGACTCGCTGTAAGCGCTTTGAGATGTCACTTGACATGTAAAGCACCATATAAATGTAATCCATTATTATTATTATTATTATTATTATTATTATTATTATTATTTCATCATCATAAGTGTTATGACCCGAGCGCCGTTCTCGTCCACGCTCGGGCCATGTATCATCTCTGCCGGCCTTGACAGCTGAGGATTACATTCTGGCTCCACCGGGCTCTTATTGTGACAGCGCTCGGTGGGGTTTCCGGCTGTCAAGGTCGATCAGCTGTTCGGCATCACCGCTCGTTAGCTGCCGGCTTTATTAGCAGGCGCTGACAGCTGGTTGATGCTGGAGTATAGTCAAACATTCCTGGTCCTCGTTCATTCTTTCAACTCTTCCGGTGCCACACGAGTTGGCTGCCTTTTGCAACAGCGGCTCAATTCTGAGTCTTTTTATCTTCCTTCTTCTTTCTGATCCGGTGATAACTTTCTGATCCAGCACACCTTTCACTCTATATATATCACGGACACACAGATCGCCCCAAAGGTCTCCCGAGTCGGCGGACGGAGCCTCTGTTTACAGCAGGAGACGATACAGCAGGGAAGAGCTAGCTAGCACTAAATCGCCACCCGGTGCTAACGGAGAAACTTGACATACCGGGAGAACTGAAGTGAAAACGACGTGGGTGCCGGACTGGAGTTTAGGCAGCATGCAAGAAATATAAGACAGAATAATAAAGAGCAATGGCAAGAACCAAGCAGACCGCCCGTAAATCTACTGGAGGAAAAGCCCCCAGGAAGCAGCTGACCACCAAGGCTGCTCGGAAAAGCGCTCCGGCCACCGGCGGAGTGAAGAAGCCTCACCGTTACAGGCCCGGTACCGTGGCTCTGAGAGAGATCCGTCGCTACCAGAAATCCACAGAGCTGCTCATCCATAAGCTGCCTTTCCAGCGCCTGGTGAGGGAGATCGCTCAGGACTTCAAAACCGACCTGCGTTTCCAGAGCTCCGCCATCATGGCTCTGCAGGAGGCCAGCGAGGCCTACCTGGTGGGTCTCTTCGAGGACACCAACCTGTCAAGACCTGACACCAACCTGTCAATCCACGCCAAGAGGGTCACCACCATCATGCCCAAAGACATCGAGCTGGCCCGCCACACCCGCGGAGGGAGAAAGAGCTTAGACTTTCTGCTGCACATCCACCAACCACAATGCTCCGCACTGTGTCTATATATATATATATATATATATATATATATATATATATATATATATATATATACAGTATATACGTATATATATATATTAATATGTATCTATGTATACTAGCTGCTCTCGTTTTTTCTTGCCTTCTGATTGTTGCTCTGAGTGTTGCTATCGCTGTGCTGTTGCAATCCTGGAATTTCCCCATTGTGGGACTAATAAAGGCTTATCTTATCTTATGTCAGGTTCGTGCTTATTTCTTGTTCATGTTCTGGTTCATAGTTAAGGTTGTAGTAGCTGGGGTTAGCCCTATGATCCCTTGTACTTAGTAGTGTGTGTTTTTGCCCACAGCGGCTCATAGCTTCGTGTTCTTGTCTTGTCTTGTTATAATAAAACATCAAATGCAAAACTCACTGGTGACTTTTGGCGTCTTGTGGTGGCCCACGAGGGTCACCGCCTGACAGTATACTCCAGCCAGGACGTCTAATGGAGACGCCACACCGAGACACCTTTCACCGTGAGTTTTTGCCGTAAGGTGGAGTTTTCACCGTTAGTTGTACTTGGTAGAGAGATGCCTGCCCGCGAGTGTGGTTTTTGCCCTGAGCGGCTGGAGGAGATTGACGGCTATCTAGCTGAAGCCGCCCGTCTCATGCCCACCGAAGCGGCCGATTACCACTTATGTCTCACCCAGCGGGCCCTGCGCAGTTACCACCTTACCTCTACTCCAGAGGGGAGCAAGAGGTTATCATGGATTGTGGCACAGCGCGAATGGATGGCAAAAGCGCTCCAGGAAACCCCTCCACCTCCCGCGAGGACAGCGTCCCTGGCGAGAGTGGGGATCCTTAGGCTGGAGGGAAAACCCAGCAGGAGACCTGTGGATCGGAATCCAGCTCCTGTCGCCCGTCCAGTCCCAGCGCCATGTGTTCCTGGGTCCCGCGCCGCACCGTTGGCCAGTCGGCCTCATCGCCATGCTCCTACCAAATCCCAACGGGAATCCCGTCCGGATCCAGCTCCGGGTCATCAGAGGAACCCAGCCTCCCAGCTGGCCGCATCTCTTACGTCACGACAGGAGGGAACCCCTGCAGTCGCCGCCCCTGGGTCATCTGTTTCAGCTGCGCTGTCAGCTCCTTGTGCCCATTTTGCCCCGGCTGTCATGTCCTCCTCTTCGACATCATCCCCAGCGGCTGGGAGTGCTGTGAGTCGTGCTTCGGCGAGGCCCGTCAGCAATCCTTCCTGAGCGGCTCCTCCTTGTTGCCCCGAGGGGCCCGCCGTTACCTCCCGGAGGGATAGGAGGTCTCCACCCGCTGCAGCAGGCACCATCTTCTCCCCAAGAGGCAGGCAAGTGCAAGTTCATTCATTCCACCATAATTATGATCTGCCTTGTCTGACTTTGGGGGCGGAGTTCGGGGTTCGCACCCCCCCGAGCTCCCGCCACCTGCTGTAACTGTGATAACCAAACCTGCTGCCTCTGTGTCTCCCTCTGCTGAGTGGTCCGCGACGCCAGGTCTTCTTCGCGGGGTGAGGAGGGGGCCTGCGGTGCTGGAAAGCCTGGATCCAGCCCTGCAGCCACATCGTGGATGGAGGAGTAGAGCGGACTGCGGCCCGGAACCTGTGCCGACGATGAAGCGTCCCCGGGTCTCCTCGCTGGAGCGGTCCGAGCCAGTGGGTCGAGGGTCCTCTGCCTCCACGCCATACGGGTCATCGGTGTGGGCATCAGCGCGAGAGGAACCTCAGGCTGCGGAATCCATCTTGCCCGCTGCGGAGCCCAACGCAGCTGAGTTGGAGCCTGCGCACAAACTTCTTCACCCTGAGCCTGGATCGACAGAGTCGTGGATGGCAACAGAACCCGAGTGCAGGCAAGTGCTCCCTCTTGTGTCTCTGTCCCCTGTGTTGGAGCATTTTTGCCTGCCTCTCGGGGAGGCGAGTGAGGGGCAGCCGCCTGCTGCGCCCGAACTCATCTTGCTGGGTTCTGTTGCTGCCGGTAATACTGATCCCGATTTCTCTGTGTGTTCTGAGCTTCCTTTCAGTATCACCGGCGTGGAGCCAGTCGGGGTCGGTGAGTTGGAGGTTCCAGGTTCAGGGGTGGAGGTCGTCAGCGGAGCTGCACCGACCCAGTCGGGGTCTGTTGTGGAGGCTGGCTTGGCCCAATCGGGGTCCGACGTGGGTGCGCCCGAGACCCAATCGGGGTCCATCGCGGGAGCTGCTTTGGCCCAATTGGGGTCCGACGTGGGTGCGCCCGAGGCCCAATCGGGGTCCACCGCAGGGGCTGTTCTGGCCCAATCAGGGTCCGACGTGGGTGCAGCTGGGACCCAATCGGGGTCCAGCGGAGGTGCAGCGCCGGTGTGGTCCACAGACGGTGGAGGAGCTGCAGACCCTTCGCTGCCTGACCCAGTTTGGGCTCATCCTTGCCTTCTGTCCCCTCTTCAGAGTCATTGCCCCTGCGCATCATCGCCGGGGGCCATGGGGGTCTTTTTTCGTTCACCCCGGCTCTCCTGTATTTTGTCCTTGCCAGGGAGGCCGCCGCGGGCTGTTTTCCCCCAGTACTGGTGGCTGAGGGACGCGGGTCAGCCGCCTGAGGAACTGTTTCGCCGGTTCGGCGCCTCGGGTCGGCCACCCAACATGTTATGTGTTTCACGGGGCGATCTGGTTCGGCCACCGGAGGGGTGGACTTTCCGGGCCTGGGACTGTGGTATGCTGCCCAGTCATGTTCCACCTCCCATGACCACCCGCCGGCTGTTGGACACGGGAAGACTGCCTGAACTGTTCCTGTGGCGTTTGGTCTCCGCCGGTCGGCATGAACTGTCAGGGGTAGAGGTCATTCCTGGTGGTGGTCTAGCCCTGTAATTGTTCTGTGTTTTTTTTTTTTTTTTTCTGTCCTGTGTTGTATTTGCCTTTTGACCCGAGAGTGTGGTATTTTTGTTTTCGTGCCTGTATAATTGTGTTTCATGTATTTTGAAGTGTAATCTGGTCCTGTAATTGTTCTGTTTTTTTCCTGTGTTGTATTTGCCTTTTGACCCAAGAGCGTGGTATTTTTGTTTTTGTGCCTGGGTAATTGTGTTTCATGTATTTTGGAATGTAGTCTGGTCCTGTAATGGTTCTGTTCTTTTCGCGGTCCTGTGTTTTGTTCTTGTAGTCGCCATTTGTACTTTTTGGGAGTTTGATTTGTGTTCTGCAGTTGTCTCATTTGTCCTGTCATCATGTTTTGTACTGAAGGGAGTTTTTTTTTTTTTTCTTTTTTCTGTTATTTTGTGTCTGTGTGACTGTTCCATGTATTTTTTGAGTTTTTTTTTTTTCCCTATCTGTGCTCTGGTTCTCAATCTGTGGTTTGATCCTCTTCTGCCCCATTTGCCCACCCTGGAGGGGGTGGGGGTGGGGATTGGATGTCTATGGGCGTTCAGGAGCCCGCCCTCAGAGGGAGGGTACTGTTATGACCCGAGCGCTGTTCTCATCCACGCTCGGGCCATGAATCATCTCTGCCGGCCTTGACAGCTGAGGATTACATTCTGGCTCCACCGGGCTCTTATTGTGACAGCACTCGGTGGGGTTTCCGGCTGTCAAGGTCGATCAGCTGTTCGGCATCACTGCTCGTTAGCTGCCGGCTTTGTTAGCAGGCGCTGACAGCTGGTTGATGCTGGAGTATCGTCAAACATTCCTGGTCCTCGTTCATGTCAGGTTCGTGCTTATTTCTTGTTCATGTTCTGATTCATAGTTAAGGTCGTAGTAGCTGGGGTTAGCCCTACGATCCTTTGTACCTAGTAATGTGTGTTTTTGCCCACAGCGGCTCATAGCTTTGTATTCACGTCTTGTCTTGTTATAATAAAACATCAAATGCAAAAGTCACTGGTGACTTTTGGCGTCTTATGGTGGCCCGCGAGGGTCACCGCCTGACAATAAGTGGCCTTTTGATTTTGTGGAACCAAACTGTAGTCTTACGTGTAGTCCTTGTTATATACATAATAGGTGTCTTGTTAATGGTGAATTTAAGCCAAGGCCCCATGCTCGTGATAATACACTGATGACTACCACAAAAACCAAGGAACACTAGTGGGGTCTTCCTTTTTCCTCTAACAACTGCAAAAACATTCACTAAGGATATTTTAGCCTTGTTTAAAAAAGACAAATATGGAGTCAAAGGAAGTAGAAAATGAAAAGACCACTGATCAAACACAATCCTCTGTATAAATGAAAATAAGATCATATTTAAAACAACACTATGTAAGATTTTCACCATAAAATAATGTTTCCATAATTGATTTGATGGTACATTAACCTTTGACTGGTGAATGTCACTTCCCGATAGCCTGAGTGGGCCCGCATTGCCTGCTCTGTTCTTGGTAGAAACACTGAAAAGACTACAACTATGGTGACTATGACCTCAGTTCCAACAGGCACTTACAGGGCACAACTTTTGCCCCCCACGACTTAGTGCTCTGTGATTGGCTGTTGGGACTGAGGTCATAGCTGCCATAATGGTAATTTTTTTTTCAGTGTTTCTACCCAGAACAAAAAAGCTATATAGTGTTGCTTTAAGCAGGCATATATCTTACAAAATGCTTTCTCTCTGTGTCATTTCTGTTGACATACTAAGACTTTCCTCCTGACTCAAAGTTCCAATGAAATTCTTCTTCTTAAGTGCCATGTCAGAGGTGCCAATGGAGCTGCGAGCTGTGCTGCGGCGCCGGGAAAACTCCACCAGGTCTTCAGCCAGAACACTCTCCATCACCGCACCAAGAGAATGGCTGATCTTTTTACAAAGGTCCGGGCAGCTGAACACATACAGAACAGGGTTGATGACACTGTTTAGGAAGCCAATTGTTGCTGCAATTGGGAGGGCCTTTCGCACAAATGCCTGAATGGGATGGTCGCTGGCAGCCATCACCTCCATGACAATGAAGAGGTGGTACGGTGCCCAGCAGAGGATGAAGCTCACCACAACGGCCACTACAAGCCGAACAAAACGGAAAGACCTCTGGGACCATCTATGCGACAAGCTGTGATTGACAGCTGCATAGCTGAGGATGATGATCAGCAGAGGGATCAGGAAGGCCAGAAAGAATTTCATAAATGCTAGACCTTCCTTGCGCTGCTTGCACAAAGCTATCAGTTCATACTGCCCATTGGGAGGATAAAGAGCGTAATTGTAGTAACAAAGAATTCGTCCATCAGTAAGGGGAATGGTGTCACGGAAAACATAAAAGGGGATCGTGCATATCACAGCCAAGGCCCAAATCCCCCCACAGATTTTTCCCACTAGCCTGACAGTACGGTTGTTCTGTGCCCACACTGGTTTCAGCACCATCAGAGAGCGGTCCATGGAAATGGCTGCCAGCAAGAAGGCGCTGACAAACATGTTGAGGAAGAAGCTGGAAGAGTAGATTCTGCAGAAGGTGCTGCCTAGAATCCAGGTGTGGCCTTGAGCCATGTAGAAGGTGAAGAAGGGCAGGAATGCAGTGGCCAGCAGGTCAGAAGCTGCAAGGTTCAGTATCCAGATGCTGATGACGGAGCGACGGACACGGAATCCCACAATACACAGGATTAGCAGGTTTTCCACAATGCCAATGGTAGAGGTCAGGCCATGGAGGGAAATGGTAAAATAATTCAATGAGGTCAAATTGGCTTTGTAGTTGGATGAGTAACTGGTGATATTTGATGTTTGTTTGACATGACAGGTAGGCATCATGTTGATATCTTGATGTGCTGAGCACTTGGAATACTGCTGGAAACTGGGCTAGAAGTTTAGAAATAATGTCCAGGAAGTGGGATCTGTAATAACGAAGAAAAATAATTTAAAAGTTAATATTCATGAATATGGAAAGAGGACTGAAATTTTATCAAGAGGTCACTCACATTTGATAAGAATGCATAGCAGTTATATTTGATATAGTTTAAATGAGCCTTTAACAAATCAAAACACACTAAAAAAAGAGTATAAAATTATTGACAAAACTTTAAGTTTATACTTTGAAATATCTAATTTGGAGTTAACCATATTTTGGTAGGCTGTAGTTTCTTTCAGATTCAGAATAAGCTGCAGATCACAAGTAAGGAATTATTCATTTACTCATTATGACTTACAGTATTTAATCAGGTAAAATTATGAAAAATTCAATTTTTAGTGGTTTTGTGTATAAATCTGGACAAAAGTAGAAAAACTTTAAAAAAAACCCAACAACAACAACATACTGTTAGTTTGTTAGAGGATCTATTCTAGAGTGATCTTTCATCACCTCTCATTCAATGAGCTGTTTTGATTTCACTCCAGTAGTGATGTAAGAAACAAGCCAATTCTGTCACGGTGTGCTGTGAAAGCAGGACCCACACATGAGACTGACAGTTTGCAGGATTTATTTAATACAAAATAAAAAGGCAGTTCTTGGGCTGGAAACACAACTTAAACTTGGTAGAAGTCACAACAAGGCATGGAACAGGACCGGCATGAATACAGACTAGAAAGAGGCATATTAACACGCCAACACTGACAAGGACACCACACCTGGCAAAGACTGACGCTGACATTTATAGACAAACAAATAATCAACATAACACAGAACAAGTGGTCATAATCGGGGCAGGGAGGAGGCTACCCAGACAATGACAGACAGGGGTACACATGAAACATGCACAGGGCAACAGGGGAGACAAGATCATGACAATCATAATAATAATAATAATAATAATAATAATAATAATAATACTAAACTGAGAACCGAACATGGAAACAAATCCTATAGAACATGAATGCAGACATAATAATAAATAATAAGTACAGAAAAACCCAAAATACAAACTCAAGGTGAGCACGTGGGCTGGTGCCATGTCCAGGAAAACAAAGAAACAAAGCCACAACTCAGGGTGAGGACATGGGGTCCAGTCCATGTCCTAATGGGGTCCAGTCCAGTCCATGTCGACATCCAAGATGGCGCCCACAGCGGTCGACATGGTGCTTCGCTGCGCTCTTTGTTTGTTTTTGTTTGTCAATTGTGTGTCTGCTTGCACTTATACCCGTGAAGAACTTTTAAATATCAGGACTTTGACCCCCACGGACCTCCTCCCAGTTTTTCTAGCCCCTGCCGCCGATCTGGTTTATTGTTTGGCTCGGAAAGTGAGACGGCGGAAGAGAGGAAGACGAGCGGGCGCTCTCGTACGACTTCGCAGGAGAGGCTCGCGAACGGCGCTGCCTGGCATATTTCTGTCCAATACCAACTCTCTCTCTAACAAGGTGGATGAACTGAGACTGCTGATGCGTTTTAAGGACCTCGCCTCCTCAGCTGTCCTCTGCTTTACTGAGACCTGGCTCCGGGAAAATATACCGGACAGCGCGCTGCGCCTCAACGGCTTCCAGCTCTTCCGTGCTGATCGTGACACAGAGCTTTCCGGCAAGACCACAGGAGGCGGTGTCTGCTTCTACATCAACTGTAGCTGGTGCTCTGATGTAACGGTAATTTCCAAACACTGTTCTCCTGCCTTGGAATTTCTTGTTATCAATTGCAAGCCCTTCTATTCCCCGCGGGAGTTTGCTTCTTTCATAATGATCGCTGTATACGCCCCTCCCGACGCGGACACGCGCGAAGCTCAGCGCGTGCTCGCGGATCACATTCAACACACAGAGCGGAGTTTTCCAGACTCGCTGATTATTGTGGCTGGCGACTTTAATCAGTGCAATCTGAGCCACGATCTCCCCCGCTACAAACAGTTTATTAAATGCCCCACCAGAGGATTAAACACACTGGATCACTGTTACACCACAGTGAAAGACGCATATCGCGCTGTCCCTCGAGCTGCGCTGGGATTATCTGATCACGTGATGGTTCACCTCATTCCCACATACAGACAGAGATTGAAGCTCACTAAACCTGTTGTGAGCACTACGAAGATACGGACCAGTGATGCTGAGGAGAAGCTGGAAACGTGCATGGAAATATCTGACTGGGGCATGCTTAAAGGAGCCACGCATGATCTGGATGAGTACACGGACACTGTGAACTCATATATCCACTTTTGTGAAGAGAACATTCTTCCATCACGCACCAGGGTGAGTTACTCTAATGACAAACCCTGGTTCACAGCTAAGCTCAGACAGATCAGGAAGGAGAAGGAAGCAGCGCTGAAAAGTGGAGACAGGGACTGCTACAGGGAGGTTAAATACCGGTTTAACAGAGAGCTGAAGAGGGCTAAATCTCTATACTCAGAGAGACTCCAGCAGCAGTTCACTGCTAATGATTCGGCTTCCGTGTGGAGAGGACTGAGGCAGATCACCAACTATCGGCCTCGGGCTCCTAAAGGTCAGGATGACAAAGCCCTTTGTCAGAGACTGTCCCAACACTATGCCCGTTTTGACACCTCGTCATCTGTGTCCAACTCCCCCCCTCCCTCCAGCTCCACAGCCTCCACATTCCCTACTTCATTTAAGGAACCCCCCCCACCTCCCCCCTCCCCTTATCATCAGTGAGCAGGATGTGCTCAAACAGTTCTCCAGACTGAACCCGCGCAAGGCCCCCGGCCCAGACGGCGTGTCTCCCTCCACCCTGAGACTCTGTGCGAAACAGCTGGCTCCTGTATTCACAGACATTTTTAACACCTCCCTTAAGTTATGCCACGTGCCATCCTGCCTCAAATCCTCCACCATCATCCCTGTCCCCAAGAAGCCACGGATCACTGGACTTAATGACTACAGACCTGTAGCGCTCACCTCTGTAGTCATGAAGTCCTTTGAGCGCCTGGTCCTGTCCCACCTCAAGTCCATCACCACCCCTCTCCTGGACCCGCTGCAGTTTGCCTACCGAGCCAACAGGTCTGTAGACGATGCAGTCAACCTGGCCCTCCACTCCATCCTGCAGCACCTGGACTCCCCGGGAACCTACGCCAGGATCCTGTTTGTGGACTTCAGCTCCGCATTCAACACCATCCGCCCCGCTCTGCTCCGGGACAAGCTGTCCCTGCTCAACGTGCCTGACTCCCTCTGCAGGTGGATCATCGACTTCCTGACGGACCGGAGGCAGCATGTGCGGCTGGGAAAGACTGTCTCAGACTCTACTAGCATCAGCACCGGATCACCCCAGGGCTGTGTACTTTCCCCCCTACTCTTCTCCCTTTACACCAACTCCTGCACCTCCAGCCACCAGTCTGTCAAGTTGATCAAGTTTGCGGACGACACCACCCTCATCGGGCTCATCTCCAACGGCGACGAGTCCGCCTACAGGAGAGAGGTGGCCCAGCTGGCGTCCTGGTGCAGCAATAACAACCTGCAGCTGAACGCTCTGAAGACAGTGGAGATGATTGTAGACTTCAGGAAAGTCACTACTCCTCTGCCCCCCCTCACCCTCTCAGGCTCTCCCATCACCACTGCTGATTCCTTCCGCTTCCTAGGCACTACCATCACCAGGGACCTCAAATGGGAGCTGACCATCAGCTCACTCATCAAAAAAGCCCAGCAGAGGATGTTCTTCCTGCGGCAGCTGAGGAAGCTCAAGCTACCCACCAAGATGTTAGTGCAGTTCTACACAGCCATCATCGAGTCCATCCTCACCACCTCCATAACCGTGTGGTACGCAGGAGCCACTGCCAGGGACAGACTAAGGCTGCAGCGCGTCGTGCGCACTGCTGAGAAGGTGATCGGCTGCAAGCTCCCATCTCTCCAGGATCTGTACATCTCCAGGACCCGGAGGCGTGCTGGCCGGATCATAGCCGATCCCTCACACCCTGGTCACGTACTGTTTGCCCCCCTCCCCTCTGGTAGAAGACTTCGGTCCATCCAGACTAAAACCTCCCGTCACATGAACAGCTTCTTCCCCTCTGCCATTAGACTGCTGAACACTAAGTGACTCTCGTGCACCATGTACAGCAGCTCAACCAGACTCATGTCAATCATCACTGTTTTCTTCCTGCATTACCGACTGCACTATATAGTTCTCCACAGTATCTGCTGCTGGCTAATATATATTTTAACTGTTGACCAGTATCACTTAATCTTATCCTACACTTTATTACATGTATAGTTTATTTCTCTTATCTTATCATGTTTAATGTTGCAGCATTGTACCGAGACAAATTCCTAGTTTGTGTACTACATGAACAATGGCAATAAACCTGATTCTGATTCTGATTCTGATTCTGATTCTAACAGTATCCCCCTCTTAAGGGCGGCTTCCAGACGACCCCAAAGAGCAACACCAATAAAGAAGAAAACAAACAAAAAAAACAACTCACAAGGTGGGTGGTGGGACCCAAGGCCAGGTGGGTCAAAACAATCCCCCCCATATATAGATCAAATACCAGAAAACAATCAGTGGCACCCCACTCAAAAAAGTCTATTTTAGTGCACACATCAAAACAAAATATACACTTCCATATTTTAAATGAAAATTCACAAACTGAACCCTCATAAATTTCAAACTTCTTTCCTCTCATAAATTTCCCAGCTTTTTTCCAACTCAGATTTGTGACTTTTTCCCTCTTACTGCATACTATAAACCTTCCACTTTTTCTTGTCAATTTCTGAATTTTTTCTCTGAAATTTGCAACTTTTTTCTCTTGTAAAACTGCAACCTTGTTCTCTTGTAAAACTGCATGTTTCTCTTGTAAATTTGTAACTTTTTCCTCTCAAACTTGCAACTATTGTCTTTTGTGAATTTGTATGTTTCGCTTGTAAATGTGCAACTCTTCTCAAATTTGAAACTTTTTACAAATTCACAGCTTTTCTACTATAAATCTTCCACTTTTTTGTGTGTCAATTTCTGAATTTTTTCATTGGAAATTTGCAATTTTTTCTCTGAAATTTGCTTCTTTTCTCTTGTACTTTTGCAACACTCACACTGATACTGGTTAAACTTCTTTCTATGTTTTTGTGGCGGGGGTGGGGGTGGGGGTTGGAGGGGAGGACATGAGAGAATATTTCCCCCTTTTAAAGGGTTCAAATTCTATCTCATTAAAAAATATAGGGGCCCCCACAAGCACAATCTGGTATAGTGCCCCCCAAAAAAACAAGAAATGGCTGTGAATTAGATTAGGTCCACATGGGGTTAAATAGTGACTGAATGAGAACGTCACAAATTAAATAAGTCAACACTCCTGTCATGATTAATTAAACTGACAGCTCACGTGCACGATGCAACAGCTCAGGAAAGTAACCACACAAAGGGGCACGTTTGACAGTTTATTAAATAGCAAAAATAAGCGCACAGCTAAGGAAACAGCCACTCGCCAGAGGATTCCACCTGTGGAGAGAAGCCCAGAGCTGTGAGAGGAGGAACAGAGTAAGGGGAAATGGGCGAGTCAAATTGCCACTTACTTGGAGGTCCGAGGAAGAACTGGCAGGACTCCAGTGGGGTATAGACAAACCAGTAGGGTGGAGGAATGAGCTGATGGTGCCTGACTGGGTGGAGGTTGGAAGCCAAAAAATTATGGAGATGTAGCAGGAGAGTGCGCGCAGTCCTGGAGACACACCCGCAAGATGGCAGCAACCTGAAGGAGAGAGGAAAGCGAGATTAGACAGTGTTTCCAAACTAGTAGAAACAATACTTGCTTGTCATTGAAGGCCAGTATACCTAGACGAGCCAGCGTTGAATGCGTGGAGAGAGCCTCCTTAAGTACGCGGGCTGATGAGCGGGCACAGGTGCGTCTTCTGCCTCAGGTGCAGTGATGAATTAATGAAAGTGAGACAGGACGGGAGAGGCACGCTATCGCTGCCCATGACAACTCCACTTCCAATCAAGAAAACACTTCCTTCCAGTTTTTCAAGCTCATTAGTAATTAGGAAATCCTCAGGTGGACCATTTACAATTGAAATATAAATCGTCTCATAAATATTCCCCGCTGGTAAAAAGGAAAACAACAACAGGTCCATATAGATTTCTGAACAGCAGCAGATGTGCTGTTATTTCAGGTTTGTACCAAACACTTCTCTTTAAATTTTAAAGGTGGTTAAACAAAACATTGCTTAAAATATTTATATGAGCTTAAATCTCATTGGACAAACTGTTCCTCCGACAGTGTTGGGGACATTACTCCATTTTTTTTTTAATTAAGTAGACTATAAGGAGACTTTTGCTGCATTTAACAGCTCAACCAACAATTTCTTATATTTGTCTCCTCCAGGGAGATTTCATCAATCCTCTTGTAAGAGTCCAAAACAAAGACACTGTCCGAGGGTCCAACAAAGCCCAAGGGCCCAAACCCAAAACACAGCAAATCAGGCAGCCTCCCAGAATTCCTGGGCCACCGGACCGAAGAACATGGTGGGTCGGGAGGATCCTACCCAAGTCCATGGGCCCCCAGACCAGCGTGCAGAGAGGGTCGGGTGGTCTACCGGAGTTCCTGGGCCACCAGACAGGGGAACAGGACAAATCAGGAGATGATGGTATAGGTGCTTTATTTTCAGGACAACAAAATGAATGAGCTTCGTGCCCAGGAGACCGCAACATGGAAACTTTCAATTCAAAAACAGATGACAAGGAAGTCTTTAGTTCAAGAGCCAGTAATGAAGGAGCTTTTAACTCCTTAGCAGGTGGCTGAAGTGTGCAGCCCTCAGAAACAACAAACAATTGTTGCTCACTAACCTAAGGTAATTTTGTCAGAGACGCGCTGATTTCAGAGGCAGGTGACAGCAGTGCGCAGCTCTCTGAAGCGGGTGTCAGCGATGCGCTGGAATCAGAAACTGGTGATAGCAGCGTGCTGACCTCAGCGGTTAGTGGTGAAGATGCGCTGTCCTCGGGAACAATCGGTGAAGGTGCGCCGTCCTCCGGAACAACCAGCAAAAGCGTGCTGTCCTCCGAAACAACCAACGGAGAAACACCATCCTCCGGAACAACCAGTGAATGCGTGCCATCTTCTGGAACAACCAGCGAATGTGCACCATCCTCTGGTGCAGAAGACTGAAGTGCGCTGAGCTCAGGAGCTGGCGATTGGAGCATGGTGCACTCAGGTGCAGATGACAGTGTCTCGCTGAACTCAGGAGCAGGTGTCAATGGCGCGCTGAATTCTGGAGCAGGCTATAGAAGGGTGGGTTTAGCTTGGCAAACTGCAGCACACGAGTTTTATAGTCCAGCGATCAGTAATTGGAGAGACCCCAGCTCTGAGTCCGAGGATGAAAGGTAAGCGCCGACCTCGGTGACTGATGACAGGAGCTCGACAGCCTCAGGAATCAATGATGGAGGCACTCCGGCCTCAACAGCAGATGGCAGGAAAGCGTCAGTCTCAGGAGCAGATGGTTCAAATGCGCGGACCTTCACTACTGATGACAGGGATGTGCTGACTTCAGGAGATGATGGCTGGAGTGCGCCGACCACAGAAAGTGGAGATGCAGGCCAATCAGCGATGAACCTGACAACGAAGGCTGATCAACTGTGAACCCACATGACGCAGGCTGATCGATGGCGAATCCAGCTGGCCGACCAGTTGCGGACCCAGATGATGCAGGCTGGAGCCTCTCTAGCCGAGACGTTCTGGAATCCACCTCCAGCCCAGCCACCTCAGACGGAGAGCTCAGGAGAAGCAAGACAGAAGGTGCAGGTGGGGGGGGGCAGCAGAGACCGGGAAAGCACGCTCAGCAGCGATATTTGGCTGAGCCCCCTCCCTGGGAACAGGACAAGCCCCTTCATGAAATGAGGTTAAAAAATGAAAAAGGTACTTGCAGATGGGGAGCTTCTGTACCCAGGGGAACACCCTCAGAGACAAGGTGTGCTCCAGCTACAGGGCTGCTGCCATCCACAGACCATCCTTTACTGGTCGGAGGAGCGATGGGGCGCGGCATTTAGCCCCTTCAGCTGGTTCATGGCCTTTAACTCCCCCTGGGAAAGTAGCACACACCTGGAAATAGCTGAGCAAACTGAGAATCTGCTGGGTCCTTAACTGGTGTCATCCTACTGTCATGGTGTGCTGTTGAAACATGACCCACATGCGGGACTGACAGTGTGCAAGATTTATTTAATACAAAATAAAGTTGCAGCTTTTGGGCTGGAAACAAAACTCAAACTTGGCAAAAGTCACAACAAGGCATGGAAACAAGACCGTCATGAATACAGACTAGATACAAACATATTAACACGCCAACACTGACAAGACGCCACACCTGATGAAGACAGAACCTGATATTTATAGACAAATGAGTTGTTCGTCCGTCATTCTTGATGATGACCAAGGACATCACAGGGAAGAGGACTGGGTGCGGTGTATCCGGCTGTGGCTGATCAGTCCAATGCAGGTGTGGAAGGCTCTGCCGCAGGTTGGGTGCAGGTGGTCTGCGCGGGCAGAAGATACAGGTTTGGCTCTGGACTTGCAAAGCTCACGTTTTCTCTGGGCTTTGGCAATCCTGTTCTGCTCAAAGGAGGCAGCACCTTTGCTGGTACGGATATGCCAGTCTGGTCGGTCCAGCACTAGGGTGTCCCAGGTGTCAGGACTGATGTCAAAGCTCTTTAGGGAGGCCTTAAGAATGTCTTTGTAGCACTTCTTCTGACCACCTTGTGAGCGCTTACCCTCTGCTAGTTTGCTGTAGAACAGTCTCTTTGGTAGGCATGAGTCAGGCATATGAACAAGGTGACCAGCCCACCTAATCTAGGCTCTCTTGAGCAGGGTGTGGATGCTAGGCAGCTCAGCTTGGGAGAGGGCCTCTGTGTCAGGGATTTTGTCCTGCCAGGTGATTTTCAGAAGCTTTCTGAGGTAGTTCAGGTTGAGAGCAGTTTAGCTTTCTGGCATGGCACTCGTAGACTGTCCAGGTCTCGAGACGTACACTAGGGAAGGCAGGACAACTGCTTTGTACACCTTCAGTTTTGTGGTCAGCCTGATGCTGTCACCACTCGCCGCTCACGGGCATCCACCTCAGCTGCGCGCACACCTGCACCTCGTTAGTGCGCGACTATTTATTCCACCTCTCCCTGAGCATCGGCCTGGAGCCGTCTGTCTTCCTTCATGCTCTAACCCTCAGCGGATTCCTTCCTCAAGGCCTGCTGATCATCACAACGACACGTAAGCTGTCTATTTGTCTCACCTGTCCTCTCAGCCTTCCCCTGTGCACAGGTGGATTCCCCGGGGGTGGACATCCTCTCCTTCGTCATCATCGTTCCTCTGCAACACCTCTCCTCCTTGGACGCACAGCAGGACGCTGTCTCCCAGGCTTGGGATCTTGCCAACGCCAGCCACCTCTGTTACTGCAAGTAAGCACATTGCTTTATTACTCTCCTGTGTGGTTTGCCCAGCTAACTCCCTGCTCTCGTCTCATCCATAGGGTTGCCTGGCTGCACGGCGTGCTGCTCTGTCCCTGCCTTCATCTTCCACCCACAACACATTCACATATCGCACACACGCATCCAAACACGTTATATTGGTTGAAATAAATCTTTCAAATCTACCTGAGCCTGCGTGCGTGTTTCCTGGGCCGAGTATTATGTCAGATGCCTCTACTTTCACACGTTGCACATAGCCATCCGAATGCTGAGCTTGCCTTGGCAATGCACAAATCAACCTCATCATCAATGTGGGCTGCACGGTGGCGCAGTGGTTTAGCACTGTGGCAGCACAGTTTACCCTCGGCCGGGGGATCGCGGGGATCATGAGATCGTGGGTTCGATTCCAGCCCCCGACCAACAGTGAGCTGTGTGGAGTTTGCATGTTCTCCCCGTGTTGTGCGGGTTTACTCCGGGATTTCTCCGGTTTCCTCCCGCATACCAAAAAAACATGTAGGTTTAGGGCGCTCGCGCACGCAGCGACCAGCAGCCGGTGGCTTGTCACCAGACTGCAAACCAAGTCTACCTACGGGTACAAATAAGTAACAAAAAAAAAAAAAAAAAAAAAAAAAAAATAAAAATGTTAACAGACCTGGAGAGGGTGCTGCCAAGGTACATGAACTTTGACAGCCTTGAGGGTCTCCCCGTTGACAGTGATAGCTGGTTCCACATAAGTCTTCTGTGGAGTGGGTTGGTGCAGGACCTTGGTTTTCTTCGTACTGACTGTAAGCCCAAAGTTGACGCAAGTAGTGGAGAAGCAGTTCATGCTCTGCTGCATTTGGGCCTCTGTAGCGGGGGTGAGTGTGCAGTCATATGCGAACAGGAAGTCGAGCACTGAGACCCCTACAACCTTGTTTTTGGCTTGGAGCCTCCACAGGTTGAAGATCCTGCCGTCCATCCCGTACCTGATCCTGATGATGCTTTCTTCATCTTCGCAGAAGGCATCAGACAGCATGGCTATGAACATCATGTTGAAAAGTGTGGGCATGAGTACACAGCCCTGCTTGACCCTGTTGGTGACTGGGAAAGCTTCGGAGGAGTCTCCATTGTCCAGTACTCAAGCAAGCATGCCGTCGTGGAACTGATGCACCATGCTGATGAGCTTGTCTGGGCAGCCGAACTTTGCCATGATCTTCCACAGCCCCTCACGACTGACGGCATCAAAAGCCTTGGTCAGATCTACAAATGTTGTGAAGAGGTCCCTGTTCTGCTCTTGACACTTCTCCTGCTCTTGACACTTCTCCTGAAGTTGGCGTGCAGCGAAGATCATGTCAGGAGTTCTGTGACCCTCTCTGAAGCCACACTGGCTCTGTGGCAGGTGACTGCCTTCCATGTGCTGAATGAGGCGGTTGAGAAGGACTCTTGCAAGGATCTTGCTGGCAATGGTGAGGAGAGAGATCCCGCGGTGCTTGTCACAGGACTGCCTGTTTCCTTTTCTCTTATAGAGATGGACAATGGCGGCATCCTTGAGCTCCTGAGGGATAACTTCCTGCTGGCACAACTCACTGAGTTTCTGTATTAGAACTGGTCCTCCTCCTTTGTAGATTTACCTGCACCTGCTGCTTCATCACTTGCTCATCACCACAGGACTTGGAGTGAGAGTGGGGAATGAGAAGGAAAGGGGGTGGTGGGGGTGTGGGAAATCTTGACTTGCGTGTGAATTTGATTTGAGTGAGGGAGAGTTGCACAGGGTTGTCAGCCTCACTCTCTCATCCCAGCCTATCTGCATCCAGTGGCAAGACGTAGTCAAGACAGCTGGAGATAGGTTAGGATGCAGTGGATGGCCAGCAGTGTCCTATGTGTCTCACTGTGCACTTGCACTCCACAACACTTTGCTGGGTCTGCCTTCCTGCCTGTTGAGCCAATCTGGTGGCTCCCTCCGTGCAGTCTGCCAGGTCCAGTCTACGCATGTGTAAGTAGACAAGCCTTACCTCCCCGAGGGTTTCAAACCCGTCGGCTACCCTCACCTGGTTTCGCCTGCCACTCAAAGCAGTTTACTGGGGTGTGACTGCTGTTGCATGCAAACAGCTACTTATAGCCACAGATGAGAGCTGAGTGCAAAGTGGGAACCAAAGCGGACCGACCACCCGGAGGTGTGACTGTTGCCTCGTCAGAGGTACTATCCCTCCCTGACACTCTATACACCCCTGACAAACGTGTAATCAACATAACACAGAACAGGACAGTGAGGAGGTTGCACAGACAATGACATAGAGGGATACACATGAAACATGCACAGAGCAACAGTGGGGACAAGACCATGACAATCATCATCATCATCATCATCATAATAATAATAATAATAATAATAATAATAATAATAACGAAAATGACAGTAATGCTAAACAGAACCGAACATGGAAACAAATCCTACATAATACAAATGAAGGCATAATAATAAATAATAAAAAGTACAGACACACCCAAAATACAAACTCAAGGTGAGGATGTGGGCTGGGGCATCATCATCATCATCATAGCAGTCTGTCGGGGGCGACAATGACTGTTTCATTTAGGTCTGATCAGATTCCTCCACACAGCTCTGTCCTTCACCCTCCGCTGCCAGGAACTCCTGACCTTATTAACCTGGGCGACATCCGAGCCACTATGAGTTGTTTTCTGACAGACCATTTCATGAAACTGCTTGCAAAGTATTTGAGTACCGCTAGCTTTTGCTGGACTAGTGGCACATTCTTGGCAGATAGAGGTATTATCAGTGGCAAGGACAAGCCAAGACAAACTGACTCCAGTATCTGTTGCAGTGACTGACCAGATGATAGGGTTGTTTATCTCTGCTATAAATCTGCTACCATGTACTTTATTGATCCCAAACTGTGAAAATACAGTTTAGCTAGGGCATTTTAGAAAATCTCTGGACCATCTGTGAAAAAATTGCTTACCAATAGCTTTCTTCACCAATGTGTTCATATAGGTGTCTACTAACACCTCTCAATTAGTTCCAACCCAAATCCTTGTGGAAAATTCTGGGGAGCCAGTCAAACTTAGGCACCCAAAGGGGGGGGGGGGGTCAAAAAATTGAAAAATATTTTTTTTTCCAGTATTAGCGTGTGAGATGTCTAATTAGGGGTTTCTGGGGGTGCTGAATCGATTCCAAACATTAGTTTTGAGTAAAAACTACTACCTGACCATTAAAATAGGCCACACCTACTTTTTTGCACCCGCCGAAATATGTAATATTGGTATTTTTATACGTATCTCACTGGGTTTATATAGTGAGTTTTTTAGAATGCTGAATTGAGTTCTATCATTAAATTTGAGCTATACCCACTCTAAAAACAGTGTACAAATCACTGCAACATAAGTGTGCAATGGGAAGTAGTCGTTCCCACTTCTCTTACTTCCATTATGCCCCATTATAATGTCCACCAGAAATGTATCTCAATATTAAAACCTTGGTACTTTACCCTACTCCCCGGCATCTCACTCACTGCTCTCATCATCTGTTTGGTTGATGTTCTGGCAAGAGTTACCATGACATTTGCCGCAAGCAGAAATACACTTGACTCCTTGCTTTTTACAACAGCACCTAAGTGTGCTACAGTCCCCCTCACAGTTGCAGCTGACCAACTTCAGAAGATAGTCCGGTGCGATGGGGTCTGTTGAAGGGACCGGTGCATAACCTTGGTCACCGAGCTTCCATCCGTACTCCAAGACATCCAATGATGGAGTTTGCAACAGTGGCCAATCTCTAGTTTGGAGATAAGCTCGTAGAGAGTGCTGCGCTGCAGCTTCTGTTGTCGGGGGCAGTTTCTCAGGTTTGATGCTCCCAGCAGCAGCCCGCTTGCTGAAGATGTCAAATCTCAAGTCCCCCAAGTCTTTGGGTGGTTTTCCATGGAACATGAGCTTAAATAATTCACAGCCGGCTTTAATGATATTGAGGCAGATGATAAAATAAAGGCAGCGAAGTGAGGTTTTAAGCAGGTTAATTAAATCATACCGCCATCATAGGAACACCACCCCAGCCCTTGTGCAAACAGGCTGGTGTGTGTCCTCCGGCTCTCGAGCAAAGAGACACAGAGTGTGTGTGTCAGCAGCAGCAGTCAAAGAGAGAGTGAGTTACAGAATACGTGCGGCATTTATACCCAGTTACAAACAATACATGAAAGAGCATTCACAGCAGTTGGTATGGGCATTTGCATATGAGAGACATACATAACAATAGGGAGATTGCTGGCCTCTGCTCCAGCTGCAGGACAAAGAGGTTACAAGGCACATCTACATATTGATATCAGTCCCTAGATCACAGTAAGGACAGGACGCATGAACACAATGCATGAATGGCACATTAACATCACAGTAGTGAGCCAGAAGAAGCGGGGCTGCCTGTAGACATTAATACACACATTTCACTGTTCTGTTGATTGCTCTAGCCGAGCGCTGTGTCTGTCCAGTCTGTTGTGGGGGTTACCCCACAATATCATCTTTCTTGGCTCGGATGTCCAGAAACACATCCATGGCCCTTTCCGCCTTGTCAGTCTTGCAGAGCTTGTTTACCAAAGTTGATTTGCTAAACCCAGAAATCGCTGACACTGTGTCGCAGTCGGAGAAGCTGTGCAAGAAGATCAAATACTTCCGTTATCTCTCTGGGAGGGCCTCCCTGATCTTTGCGACATCATAAGATGTTTCTTTGGCTGTTGTGAGGAAGATGGGGTGGTCTGCAGCGTGATGAATGAATCAGCTTGTGAGGAAGATGGGGTGGTCTGCAGCGTGATGAATGAATCAGCAAAACCATGATGTCGGTGTCCTCAGCCCTCACCTCAACAGGAAAATCTTTTGCCTCATCTAGAGCTGCCCGGACTATAGCAGTGTCTGCATCATCGTGGCATTGCTGTACACTGATCCCATTTCTACTGAATGTCTCAGCAAGTAGCAGAATGAGCTGGGCCTTGCTGCTCTTGTTGTCGAGGAACTTTTCTCTTGGAACGAAGCTTTTGATGTCTGGGTGAATCAGATTGTCGCAGCATGCATTCTTTGTTCATCTCAGGTGATCATGGTCCTTAGTGGAGCTGCCGTATCCATCAAAGACCACAGTGATTCGGAGACACTGGCTCCCCATGGACTTCACAAACTGGAGGTAGCTCTCGGCGATGCCCTTCCAGGTGAGGTTAGCCTCCCACTTGACGTTGTGCAGGAGCCACCCACCATCAATCACCAGACTCGTGCAGGGGGGTTTGTTCAACGGGTTCCACATATGCCTTCAGAAATCTTGCTAGGGCAGCCTTGTCTGGCTTTCGCAACTTCTGGTCTTTGTCAAATAGAGACATCGGTGTTGGCGTCAACTCAAATCGCAGAGCTTCTTTGGTCTTGACTTCATGCTCACTGATGATGATTAGACGGTTGAAGAGCTTGAGTGAGTCAATAACCAGCTTGGGAAAAAAAATATTTTTCCATTTTTTGCCCCCCCCCCCCTCTGGGTTCCCAAGTTTGATTGGCTCCCCAGAATTTTCCACAAGGATTTGGGTTGGAACTAATTGAGAGGTGTTAATAGACACCTATATGAACACATTGGTGAAGAAAGCTATTGGTAAGCAATTTTTTCACAGATGGTCCAGAGATTTTCTAAAATGCCCTAATTAGTTTAACAGCAGCATGACAGGAGACGACCAAAACGACAGAAATACACACAACATAACAAACAAAGGGATTACTCTTGCATACACATATGCACACTGGCCCGTTGCATCCGCGGAGAGAGAGCTTAGACTTTCTGCTGCACATTCACCAACCAAAATGCTCCGCACTGTGTGTGTATATATATATATATATATATATATATATATATATATATATATACTAGCTGTTCTTGTTTTTTCTTGCCTTCTGATTGTTGCTCTGAGTGTTGCTATCCCTGCGCTGTTGCAATCCTGGAATTTCCCCATTGTGGGACTAATAAAGGCTTATCTTATCTTATATTTTCACTTTTTCACCAACCATTATTTCTTTACACATAATCCAAGCACAGCCGTTTCTGTCCACAAAGCAGAGTATGCAAATACTACTGCCCCCTCAGCCACTATCAGGCCCCCAAATTCACCCTCACCATTTTTGAGGGGAGAATTAAAATTACCTTTAACTATTTTTCTTTTAAATTTGCAATGTTTTTCTTATAAATTTGTGACTTTTTTTCTTGTAAAATGGCAACTTTTTCTCTAAAATTTACAAAATTGTCTCTTGCAAATTTGAAAATTTTTCCCATAAACTTGCAGCTTTTTTTTAATTAAATTTGAAACTTTTTATTCATGGTTTTTCCTTTTCTCTTCTAAATTTGCAGCTGTTTTCATAAATTTGTGATTTTTTTTTTTATTGTAATGTTCAACTTTTTCTTGTAAATTTGAAACTTTTTCTCAAAAATTGTCAATTTTTTCCTGTTAAATCTATAACTCTTTTCTTAGAAATTTGTGACTTTTCGTTAATCTAGAGAGCTGCCAAAGTATATTAGGGTTCCAAGCAGCTGTGTTGTGGGGATCTACTGCTACTTTTTCTTCTTGTTTGCTAAAAGTTACATGGGGAGCAAAAACGGTAAAAAGTAAAAACATGAAATTTTACAGTGTGACCAGAAATTCTCCCCACTACTCAGAGACTAAAAATCAAGCCACTGCATACATACATACTGCAATAGTTTTACATTTTTGCAAATATCTCGAGAACGGCTGGGCCTAGACCAAAAGTTCTTTCATCATTCTAGTCTCTGAAATCTTCTGCAACTTTTCTCTATTTTTTCAGTACCATATTTACAAAAATGTGCATGTGAACTCAAAATAAACACCTCCTAGGCTATTCATCCAAATTGTTTCAAAGCAGAGATTATCCACAGACGCTGATAATGAAAAGTTGTTGAAATTATCCAGAAATGTCAATCCGTTTTGATTTTCTAGGCCAATCAAGCTGTACAATTTCTCTTTGCATGTACGTCCTGATTTAACTTAACTTAACTTAACTTAACTTAACTCACAATCACAACAGCATTCTTTGGCAAAACACTAAATTTTTATGCAATTCTTTTAATGTTCCAAAAATCATGTCTATGAAGTATCTATCAGCCTTTGTGTCTTGTCAGTGGAACATTTTGTTAGTTTGGTGTGTGTGGCGTAGCGGTGAAAATAGTTGCCGCTCACGCTGAAGACTGTGGTTCAATTCCTCCTGGCAATGAGTGCAGTGCACTTCTTCTATGCATTTGAAAACAACAGGTAGTGCACAGCAACTTTTAAATGCTGTTCTACTGCTGTTGGGAATCCTTTCAATCAAACATTTGCCATTTGAGAAAACTAAAGTCCAAGCTGAAGCAGTTGTGTAGTGTTATGGTTCAGGAGATCATTTAATATGCCTAGCATCCCAGGTTTGAATCTCGCCAGAGAAGTCTCATTCTTTTTGAACAACTGAAGCACAGCATGCCTCTCCTCTGAATTTTAAAGCAACACTATTTACTGCCCTCCCATCGAGTTTATTAATTATCGACTGGTAGACAGCAAGGTAACACGTGTGGTGCAGGTCTCAATGATGACAAGATGGTTCCTTTTATCTCGTTTATTGATGCTACACCACAAGGAACTCAACGTGATGTACACTCGTCTTTTTTGGTCTTACATCCGTTTACATTCGTTCCTACATCCGTGTAAAACTGCAACAAAGTAGACATATACACACCGTCAATGATATGGACACCGTGTCTAGCTTAGCACATGTTAGCATTAGCTCTAACTTAGCTTGGTAACAATGTTGGCAACGGACTAGCCAGTCGCTTAAAATACACCAATGCAACCGTGCAGTTCTCATTGTAGCTGTTAACACTGTCAAACCATGTAGGATACTCACAAACTAATGATGTCCAAGGCGCTGATAATTAAACAACATTCACAGCGTTCGTACATCGGGTGAAGCTCTGACCGGTCTCCTGCTATATCATTACTGCGCATGTGCACCACTTTGTGTATCAGTTCAAAACGATGCTTCCACTACACCACTAGAGGGAACCAAACTCACTTACATGAAATGCTGTAATGGGAACTACTCAACTTTTATTCATGAAGGCAGAATACTCCCCATCTGGTGCAATAACATTGTACCACTATTTAGCCTTACAACATTTCAAACAACAGTGCATAACAATGTTAACAATATCATTATCTATTCCCCATCTGCTATCAGTAAAACCATTTCTGTAATTGGTCTCAGAAACACTTTAACAGTCCCATCTCTTATTATCTTCACCTCCGCTTTTCGTACTTGTCCTTTCCGTGAAATGTCTTCACAATCCGCCCCATGGGCCAGTCATTTCTGTGTGTTTGCCCATCCTTGAGCAAAACAACATCTCCAACATTGATGTTCGGTTTCTCATCAGTCCATTTTCTTTGGCTCTGAAGAGTCACGAGATACTCTTGTCTCCATTGCTTCCAAAAACTATCCGCAAGAGCCTGCACTTGTTTCCACTGACATGCATGAAGTTCTTTTGCAGCAAAAGTTCCCGATGGTGCTGTCAAGGGGTTGGTTTTTTGGGTCAGTAGCATTGCTGGGGTTAGGATGGTTGGATTGTCAGGATCTGTTGAGACCGGCATGAGTGGTCTTGCATTCATCACTGCCATAACCTCCGCCATTAAGGTGCTCAGTACCTCATGCGTGAGCCGTAGTTTGCGCTTGAGAAGTAACTCCAATGAGTCTTTCCCAGGATCCACCCATGTGTGATGCATGAGGTGGGTTAAAAAACGATTTGCAACCCTTTTCTTGTAGGTAACTCGTTAATGCTGCGTCACTGCGCTCAATTCTCAGTTCCTTACATGCCCCGATAAAGTTTGCGCCCCAATCAGATCACAGAAGCTGTGCGGGTCCCCGAATGGAGAAGAATCTTCTCAGAGCATTTATGAAACTGGATGTTGACATTGATTCAATCAGTTCGATGTGCACAGCTCTTGTTGACATGCATGTGAAAAGTAGAGCCCATCTGTTGCTGTCTGCGCTTTCTCCTCTTGTGCATCGTATTGTCACTGACCACGGACCAAATATGTCGAGACCAACGCTGGTGAACAGTGGCATTGGTGAGAGCCTGTCACTTGGTAAATCTGACATCTTTTGGATTTGCAATGTCTTTCTCAGTTTCCTGCAGGTCACGCACTTGTGGATGGCAGAAGACACGAGACGTTTGCCGCCTATGATACAAAACCCAGATGCTCTAAGGGCTCCCTCTGTCATGTGTCGGCCTTGATGCGCTACCTTTTCATGGTAGTATCTGATTAAAAGAACAGCGATGTGGTGTGAACGAGGGGTAATGAGAGGGTGTTTTTCTTCTTTTGCCAGGTTTGCTGGTGCCAAGCGTCCTCCGACTCTAAGCAGACCATCCTCGTCAATGATTGGGTTTAATTTTTTTCAGACAACTCTGTTTCGGCAGTGGGTGTTTTGTTTCAACGCAATTGAACTCTTCCTTAAAGACTTCATGTTGCACTGTAGATATTATTAGGCATTTTGCTCGTGAAAGTTCGTTGATAGTGCACACACTGTTATAACGTTTCCACACACTGTTTTTGGTTTGCCCGGACTTGCTCTTGTATGAAGCTGCGACACGAATGAGTGATCCAACTGTGCGGCACAGTTTCATCCAGTGTGAGAACCTTTCAAAGCGGTGTGACCCCAAATGTCCAACAGACACCTTAGTAACGAATGTTTTTACATCAGGCCTGATTTCTGCATCTTCCTCTGGACCTATGAGTGAGAAGGGGTCAGATTGCTGTGGTTCTGCATCGGGTTGAGTCAAGAACAGAGGTCCTTGGAACCAGTTTGTGAGCTTCAGTGCATCTGCCGCAATGCATCTTGTGGCAGTGTCCGCTGGGTTATCGCTGGTTGCTATGTAATACCACTGTGATGGAAGTGTTGACTTTCTGATGCGAGTTACACGGTTTGCCACATATGTGTAGAACCTTTTTGTGTTGTTGTTTATGTATCCGAGAACAATCTTACTGTCTGTATAAAACCTGACAGCATCCATTGCAGTGTCTATCTCATCCCTGATCAGCTCGTACATCTCAACAGCTAGAACAGCTGTGCATAACTCCAAACGAGGGATGGTGTGTGCAGGGCGTGGTGCTATTTTAGATTTACCCATAATGAACCCTGAGTGGCACTGACCTTCATTGTTGGTGGTTCTCAGGTATGCTACTGCTCCGATTGCCCAGGTTGATGCATCTGAGAAAATGCATAACTCTCTTTTTCGAACAGAAGGCTGCGACAATGGCAGGTAGCACCTTGGTATCTGTAGGTCTTCTAGGTCTTTCAGGGAATCTTTCCATTTGTTCCATTCCTCTTCTCTCTCAGTGGGAAGTGGTTCATCCCAGTCGCCATGTTCTGTTGACAGTTCACGCAGGAGGTTCTTCCCCTGCATCGTGATAGGCGCCACAAACCCTAGAGGATCATACAGGCTGTTGACCGTCACTAAGACTCCCCTTCGTGTGTAGGGCTTCCTGTCGATGGACACCTGAAACATAAAACTGTCAGTTTCAAGATTCCAAAGCACTCCCAAACTGTACTGTAGTGGGAGCTCGTCGCGTTTGAGATCTAAGTCTTTTAAGTCCTTTGCTCTTTTGTTCGCCGGAAAGGCTTCCATGACCCTGTGGTCATTAGATGCTATTTTGTCTAATTTGAGATTGGATTGTGCTAACATCTTTTGTGCATTTGTCAGCATGTCAACTGCTTCTTCTGGTGTGGCTGTGGAGGCTAATCCATCATCTAATCAAATCAAATCAAATCAAATCAAATCAAATCAAACTTTATTGTCATATTACTGTACATACAACTGTAGTGCAGGCAAGATGAAATTGCGTTTCTCTCGGCATCCATATAAGAAGCAGCATGATTTAAGACACACTCCCACATAGCTCCACCCCCCACCCCCACCCCCCCACCCATTCACACATCCCTGAGACATACTTGGGGAAAAAGAAAAACTAACTATAATATACAAAATGTCCGTAGGTGCAGTAGTGTGTATGAGAGATTCCGGGTCAACTGTTCAGCATCCTGACAGCTTGTGGAAGGAAGCTGTTGATCAGTCTGGTGGTTCTGCCTCTGATGCTCCGGAATCGTTTACCAGATGGAAGAAGTTCAAAGTGTTTATGCAGAGGGTGAGAACGGTTCTTGACAATGTTCAGTGCCCTGCTCCTACAACGGTTCTGAAAAAGTTCTTGGACAGAGGGGAGGGAGACTCCAATTACCCTCTCAGCCCCCTTGACTATCCTCTGCAGGGCTTTTTTGTCTGACATACTGCAGCTGGAGTACCATGTAGCAATGCAGTACGTCAGAACACTCTCCACCACACCTCTGTAGAAAGTCCTGAGGATGCAGATGGGGAGAGAGGCCTGTTTGAGTGTCCTCAAGAAGTGCAGTCTCTGCTGAGCCCGCTTCCTGATCTCCAACGAATTCTTGCTCCAGGTCAGGTCCTGCGAGATCTGCACTCCGAGGAACTTGATGTTCTCTACTCTCTCCACTAAACGGCCGCAGATGCTGAGGGGGACGTGCTCAGGCTGTGACCGCCGGAAGTCGATAATCATCTCCTTCGTTTTGTCCACGTTGAGCACCAGATTGTTCTCCCTGCACCAGCCCTCCAGGTCTCTAACTTCTTCCCTGTACATTGATTCCTCATCCCTCTGAATAAGTTCCACCACCGTGGTATCATCTGCAAACTTAATAATCTGGTTCCCCTCGTGTCTGGATACACAGTCATGTGTTAGAAGTGTAAACAACAGTGGACTGAGTACACAGCCTTGAGGGGATCCGGTAGTCAGTGTGACAAAGTTGGAGATGTTGTTTCCAACCCGGACAGACTGAGGTCTCTCAGTCAGGAAATCCAGGATCCAGAGACATGTGGCGGTGTTCAGACCGAGAAGGAATAATTTCTCCATCAGTCTCTGGGGAATAATGGTGTTGAATGCTGAACTGAAATCAATGTACAGGAGTCTGGCGTAGGTGTCTTTCTGGTCCAGGTGGGTGATGACAGAGTGTAGGGTGGTGACTATAGCATCCTCCGTGGAGCGGTTTGAACGATATGCAAACTGGAGTGGGTCGTGTGATGCATCTACATAGAAATGTCTCATTGTGAACTGTGTTGTGTCGTGTCCATGCTCTTTCTCACCTTCAGCTGCAGCACATCTCATGCAGTAAATAGCCACGGCTGGAGAAGGGCTATTGCCAAACACATGCACTTTCATTCTGTAGTCTCTTACTTATTTGTCCATGATGTCAATAAAAACCTGATCTTCTATTGACAGTGCTGGTTTATCGTCGTTCTTTGTTTTATCAAAGGCTGTGTTTCCTAAGTGGTCTGTGTCTCTCTCACCCTGCAGGGCATATGGTAGTATGCTGTTGGGGCGTGAGGTAGAGCAACCTGAAACCTCTTTGACAAGAAATGTGTTTGGGCATGGGCTAAGGAATGATGCACGACCATTGTAGAGCACATGTGTCTTTAGCATGTTAACAGTCGAAGGCTTGTGTGTTGTCCCCAAACACGTTTCTCCCACAATAACCCATCCCAAGTCCAAGCGCTGTGCATAGGGAGTACTGTGGGGCCCATTTATTTGTTCTCTCACCTTGTGCACCTGTAGGATGTCTCTTCCCAGCAGTAGAAGGATGGGAGCATGTTCGTCTACAGGTGGAATCTTGTCTGCGACTTTTCTCAGGTGTGGATGCACGAGTGCGGCCTTTGGAGATGGAATCTCCCTCCTGTCATTGGGGATCATGTCACACTCGATCAAGTTTGGAAGCTAGAGCTGTACTTTTCCATCCATTGGCTCTATCACGAAGTTTGAAGCTCTCTGCCCCCAAACCGTAGTAGCTCCTGAACACGTTTTCAGTGTGTAAGGGTAGGAAGGTGCTCTAATGTTGAACAGCTGGAAAAACTCTGATTTAGCGAGTGATCTGTTGCTTTGTTCATCAAGCACTGCATACATTTTATGGGCTTCCTCTCTGTGTCCTGCAGGATAAACTAACACAGGGCTAATTTTTGAGCAGGATCCTGGGTTTTCTGCATTACCGCAAACTTCTGTGCATCTAGACGTGACTAGTGTGCCTTCATAATCATGGGGCTCCCCACCATGATCCGTCTCAGCTTCCTGAGGTTCCATGGGAGGAGGAGAGGGGCCGGGATGTAGTGCTGCTTCATGTCTATCACTACCACAGTCAGAGCACTGGATTGACTGTTTACAGTCTTTTGCGAGATGCTGAGTGGACCCACAACACTTAAAGCAGATGTGATTCTCTCTCAAGAACAGTTTGCGTTCTTCTATTGGTTTTGCTCTAAACGTTTTACATTTCTTTAATGGGTGTGGTTTTCTATGTATGGGACATTGTTTATCTGGGCTTTCTGTTCTTTGATGTGTGTGGTTACCTTTAGCTGCGGGTGAAGCTGGTGGGATGTCCGTTTTGTGGACACTGATGAGGTGCTTACTGGTGAACTTGGGGGCCTTTTCAACTCTGGTGTTCATGTGGGCCAGTGGAGAGAAACTGAAACTTGTGTCGTTTCTTATTTTGGACTGTTGTCTGACGTAACTGGAAAAAGCTGAAAGGAGGAGAAGCGACTTTGTATGTTTCCTTCCTGTATTTGGCACCTGCTGCAATCCACTTCTCCTGTAGGCTGTAGGGCAGTTTCTCTACAACAGGATTCACTCCACGGGCTGTATCCAGGTATGCGAGCCCAGGTAGGTATCCGCCATCCTTTGCACATTCGATTTCCTGTAGAACGTCACCAAGTTCTTTCAGCTTGAGTGCATCTTTGTTGCTGATTTTGGGAAAATGATCAAGTTTTTTTAACAGTGCATTTTCTATTGCTTCGGGTGACCCATAACACTCTTCTAGCTTTTCCCAGACTAAGTTGAGGGCTGCTTTTGGGTTGAAGACATGTGCAGAGCGGATCCTCTTTGCTTGTTCTGCTGATTCTGTGCCAAGCCATTTTATCATCAAATCCAATTGCTCGTGGTGTGAGAGGCTGAGGTCTTGTATGGCATTCTGGAAAGATGCCTTCCATGCCCAATAATTCTCTGGGAGGTCATCAAACTGTAGGAGTCCTGTGCTCAACATTTCCCGGCGTGTGAGGTATTTGGTCAGATCCTGAATGCCTTGTGTTTCCGCGTAATGTGTTGCGGGTGCATAATAAGGTCGTAACGTTGGGGGATTAATTGTCTCTGTAGCTCCATGTTCCTCTTTCATGTTGACACTGACCCTACTCTTACCATCTACAGCATTAGATGAGATGAATGGTACATTTGTGGCCATTTCAAACTGTTCACACTGGATCTTAGAGTGGGTGGCTGGATCAGTTTTAAGTGGAATTTCCTCAAAGCGCACATCCAAGTGTTTCTGTACATACTCAGATGTGCATTGTGCTGAGCCACCTGGCAAGTCCATTAATGCTTGACTGAATTCACTTCTTGCACATTGCTCTGCTTCTTCATAGGCCGCAGCTTCAGCTTCTGCAGCTGCAACAGCCTTCTGATGGTTCAGAATGTGCATATGTGCTTCAAGGTTAGCTTTCTGCGTAATGAGGGCTGCTTCTTTCTCTGAATAAGCTAATTTAGCCCTTGCAGCATCTGCTTTGGCTCTAGCTTTTGTGGCTTAGGAGGTAGCTGACAAAGCCTTGCTTGACTTGGAGCTACGTGAATATAACGAGCTACCTTGTACAGCTGTAGCCAAGGGAGTTGTGTGTTCCGTCTCCATAACTTCACTTCTGAGTTGGGGAGTTGGCTGGTGCTGCTCTCCTGCCCTGAGGCTCATTTGCTGCTTGTTGTTTGTTTATTGGGCCCACCGCGCTGTAGTCCTTTTACTTTACTGCCCTCCCATCGAGTTTCCTAATTATCGACTGGTAGACAGCAAGCTAACACGTGTGGTGCAGGTCTCAATGATGACAAGATGTTTCCTTTTATCTCGTTTATTGATGCTACACCACAAGGAACTCAATGTGATGTACACTCGTCTTTTTTGGTCTTACATCCGTTTACATTCGTTCCTACATCCGTGTAAAACTGCAACAAAGTAGACATATACACGCCGTCAATGATATGGTCACCGTGTCTAGCTTAGAACATGTTAGCATTAGCTCTAACTTAGCTTGGCAACAATGTTGGCAACGGACTAGACCAGGGGTCTCCAATCATGTGCCATGGAGGGCCAAGACCCTGCAGGTTTTCTCTTCTACCCAGTCTCTTCAGCAGGTGTTTTCATTTATCAGCAATCAGTGGGAAGAAGTTCAGTGAAATCTGCAGTTGAAGATACTGGCTGGAAGGAAAAACTGCAGGGTCTTGGCCCTCCATGGCACATGATTGGAGACCCCTGGACTAGACAGTCGCTTAAAATACACCAATGCAACCATGCAGTTCTCATTGTGGCTGTTAACACTGTCAAACCATGTAGGATACTCACGGACTAATGATGTCCAAGGCGCCGATAATTAAACAACATTCACAATGTTCGTACATCGGGTGAAGCTCTGACCGGTCTCCTGCTATATCATTACTGCGCATGTGCACCACTTTGTGTATCAGTTCAAAATGATGCTTCCACTACACCACTAGAGGGAACCAAACTCACTTAAATGAAATGCTGTAATGGGAACTGCTCAACTTTAATTCATGAAGGCAGAATAACTATGTAAGATTTTCACCTCAAAATAATGTTTACAAAATTATTTTGACAGTACACTAATGTGTACTAATGCACTAATGTGCCCGAGTGGGCCCATTGCCTGCAACAGCTATTTTTCTTTTGGTGGGATCATTGGGGGTGATGGCGGCTGTGGCCTCAGTCCCAGCAGCCAATCACAGGGCACGACTTTAGCCACCAACAACAAAACACCCTGTGGTTGGCTCTTAGGACTGGGGTCATGTGGTTGTGACCTTTTCAGTGTTAACAAGAAAGTTACAAAGTGTTGCTTTAAAACTGACGTACAGCACAGCTTAGGTTTTAAATGCTGTTACGAAAACAAAACAAGACCTTGAAGTCTACATTTGCTTGGAACGCAATGATCGCTGCTTGCAGCTATATTTTTTAATGTTTTCTGCTGGAAAAAGAGAAATTTGTATTTGGACTGTTCCCATTACAAAAATAGCACCTCCCAAACCCAATCTTGTACCCCTCCCCTCCCGAAACCAAAGGAAAACTGAAAAAAAAAGCAACTTCTCAAAACACTCCAACGCTGATATTTTTCTATGTATACTCTAGCTGCCAAACACATGAATACTTCTGATAAAGCAAATCTCCAGATCCAGACAGTTAGCGTCATCAGTCAAAGCAGACTACAGTCCCCAGATTGCTGTTATCGGCTCCTGCCAGGCCCTCGCATTTGTTTTGGCACAATTCCTGTAGTTCCAGTGTGCTCTAATAGAGTTAACCTCATCTGACAGCACACTACAAGTCCCATTAGCACCAGGTGACCGATACAGTCTCCCAGTGTAGCTCCATGCTGAAACACCACTCAAAGAGGATGTCTTTACTTTTGTCCCCCGACTCTATTCCCACACTGTTTCAGCGTTTCTGAACTCTCAGCAGAGGTGGGTAGATGTCACCACCAAACTCAGGTACAAGCAGGGTCGTTTCTGGCTTTTGGGGGGCCCCATGCAATATTGTGTTTGGGGGCTCATATTTGACTAATGCAGAAAAGATTAAAATCTTTAAAACAGAAAAAAATCTCAGCCCTCAAAACAAAAACATTTAAAAAAATAAATAAACTCGAGTCATATAATATTAAACAATTTAAGCTGCTCCATATGAATGTTGCAAATTTATAATAAAAAAGCAGGAATTTTACCTAAAAAAAGTTACAGATTTATCATAAAAAGTCCCAACTTTATTAGAAAAAAACAACACAATTTTATTAGAAAAAATCCCATAAATTTATGAGAATAAGTTATCAAATGTGCATGAATAAAGTCATAAATTTGTGTCGAAAAAACCCCACAAATTTATGAGCAAAACACAGCAAATTTCTGCTAAAAAAGTTTCAGATTTAGATGGAAAAAGTCCCAAATTCATGAGAAAAAAGTCACAAATTTATAAGAGAAAGTTGTAAAATTACAAGAAAAATGTCTCAGATTTATAAGAAGAAACACAAGTTTCTGAATAAAAACTAATATGAGGAAAAAATGTGGACATTTATAAGTTACAAGTAAAATGCCTTGAATCTATTAAAAAAAAAACCCTCAAATTTCTGAAAATAATCACAAATTTGTCAGGGAAATTTTTTTTTTTTAAAATGGGACAATTATGATTGAAGGGTTATAAGAAGAAATACTGAAATTTATAAGAAAAACACATTTATGATTAAAAAGTTACATGGAAAATGCCTCAGATTCATAAGAAAAAAAAACCCTTAAAATTCTGAAAAAATACAAGGGGAAAAAATTGTGAGAAAAAAGTTGCACATTTATCATTAATAAGTTGCAATTTTAGGTGAAAAAATGTAAAAAAAAATATGCATGAGGGAAAACTAGTCGTTATAGAAGACAAAAAAAGCCATAACTTAAAAAAACAAAACAAAACAAATGAAGAGTTCCTTTACAAAAACAGGTAAGTCCAGTTGTGTTCAAAATGAGAAAAAAAAAAACAACACTTTTTCATCGGTTGGTTTATATGCGTTAGTATTTCCAATTCCGCTTCTAAGACATGGTCACTTGAAATATGAGCATCTCAGACATAAAGCAAAAAACTGAACCTCAACTCATTGTTATTTTTGGCAATTCATGACCCAAAAACAGGTAAGTCCACAACACATACTTTTGCAAAAACAGACATGTCCCGAAAACCATGCTAGTTTGTCTGGTGAACGCATCACTGGTTCATCTGCGTCATCAAAATTATCCATATTTGACATAAAAATGCAACAACATTGTAAAAAAAAAAAAAAACAACAACAAAACAAAACTGGCAGGGAAGTCACGCAAAGCGAGCAGATCCAAGCAGGGTTCTCTGCAGAACGGTGCCACAGCAGATAGACCCATGATTGGCTGGTCTCAGCATCTAGACACGTGATTGGCTGATCCTTGCTGCACCATTGAGTCACGTCACCCATATACCAAGAGCTGATTTGTCGTGTGTGGAGTTATCTGCTTTTGTAAAAACAGGGTCCCGGCGTTTTTCGGCTTTTGAAAAAACAAAACAAAACATGAACTTCGTAGTGTATATAACAGTGGATATAGCGTACTTTTAGAAAAAAAAAACAATTTGAACTTCTATAAGTAGGTAATGTGAACAGTTGCTTGTTGTACAGAGGGAAATTTTCTTGGAAGTAGCTGTTAAATATTTATTCTGTGTTATTATTGTTCATGTTGGAGCTCTTATTTGTGAGGTATGGGATGACGGCCTCGGTTTCCAGTTCCGCCATCTCCGGTGGTATAAGAGGGGCTGCTGGTAGAGGGGCGATCTCTTCCACCTTTCCTCTGCTAAGTGGCTGCATGTACGGTCGGGTGTACAGAGTCCAGTTTGCTTAATAAAGTAGTGTTCAGCTCCACTCCTGGCCTCGTCCTTGTCTACGTGCTACGACATAACATTTGGCGACAAGAGATAAACTCATGGAGGCGTGTGGAACACCAATTCGTCCATTCCTGGAGCTCCCGGGGGAGCCGTCTGTGCCGTGGCCTCGTTGGTATGAGGCTTTCCAGACGTACATGATAGCGCTGGACCTGGGAAGAATGGAGAAACTGTGAGCTTGTGCATTATTAGTACACAACCTGGGAATGGAGGGACAAAGAATTTTGGGCATGCTTGGAGATGCGGAAATGTATGAAGAAGTGGTCGAGTTAATGGCCAGCCATTTCAGAGCGCCGGACAATGTCATCGTTAGGCGATTAAGTTCAGACAGTGCTGCCAACAGGTAGGCGAACCGATCAAGCGGTTCGTGTCGGACTTAAGGCAGTTGGCCATGGAGTGCCGATTTGGGCTGTTGGAAGAAGAAATGGTGCGCGACCAGTTGGCAGAATACACCAACTGTGCCGCAGTCCGCTCCAAGCTGCTCACGTTCCCGGTGCAGTTGATGCAGACTAGGGCTGTCGAGTTAGGTTGGACGCCATCCGACAGGCCGGGGTGCGGCTACACCCACGGAAATGCCACCTATTTCCGTGGGAGACCACCTTTCTGGGCCACATCATCAGCGCAGCGGGAGTCGCCACCGATCCAGAGAAAGTGGCAGCGGTGAAAAACTGGCCAGTGCCGCCGGCTGGCCTCCTATTATAGGAGATTTGTGAAAGACTTCGACACCATGGCCAGCCCGCTGAATCAGCTGTGCGCTTCAGTGGAGTGAGAGCTGTGCTACTGCTTTTTCCCAGCTTCCCTCAGTGCTCATCAGAGCCCCCATCCTGCAGTATCCCAACACAGACCGCCCTTTCATCGTGGATGATTTTCGCCCATATGTGTACAGGGGGAGGTTCCAGCTCAGGACGGATCACGCTTCTCTGACCTGGCTGCTGAACTTCAAAGAGCCGGATGGACAGTTGGCAAGATGGCTGGAGGCACTGCAGGATTATGATTTTCAGATTGTGCACTGGGCAGGCCGCCTCCATGCCAATGCTGATGCACTGTCTCGGCATCCCTGTGCTGGGGAGGACTGTTGTTACTGCCAGTGGGCAGAGGATCGAGACCAAGCCGTCCCACGGGCTTCTGCTCTCCGGACTGCTGTGAGCAGGAATAACACAGCGGTGCACAGCTCCTGCTTGGATAATCAGGCAGCTCTCCCCAGCGATGACGTCACAGAGGCCCTCGGCGCGCAGCAGCTGCAGAGCGAGCAGGACAGAGATCCAGTCATTTCCCGGGTTCAGCAGTAGCCGGACACGGGCCAGTGGCCCGCCTGGTAGGCTGTGTCTGCGCTGGACCCAGAGACCAAGGCCCTACACTCCCAGTGGGCCAGTCTCCACTGTCACGAAGGTGTCGTGTATTGTCAGTGGCAGACTCCAGCTGGGCAGCGTCACGTCTGGCAGCTGCTGGTTCCCCGGCTGCTCTGGCCCAACGTACTCCAGCTGGTCCACGGGGCGGTAGGAGCGGGCCACTTCGGGGTGACAAAGACTCTGCAGCGTCTTTGAGCCCGGTTCTACTGGCCCGGATGTCACCAGGATGTACAGCTCCACATCCATCGCAGCGACACCTGCACAGCTCAGAAGGGGCCGACTCAGCAATCCCATGCCCCCTTGCAGCAGTACCTGGTGGGAGCACTGATGGAGCGGATAGGGGTGGACATTCTGGGCCCTTTTCAGACCACGGACTGGGGGAACCTCTATGTGCTGGTTGCAATGGATTATTTCACCAAATGGACAGAGGCGTACGCTGTCCGTGATCACAGCGCCACCACCACGGCATCAAAGCTGGTGGACGAGATGTTCTGTCAGTTTGGTGCACCGGAGGAGCTGCACAGCGATCAGGTTCGGAACTTTGAGACAGAGGTCTTCTGGGAGGTCTGCAAGCGGCTGGGCATCCGGAAGACATGGACCACCCCGCTGCATCCACAGAGCGACTGCCTGGTCGAACGGTTCAACCGGACCCTCCCCACCCAGCTCACTGTCCTAGTGGACCAGCGATAGTGAGACTGGAACCTGCATCTGCCCTTTGTTCTGTGGGCGTACCGGACAGCAGCACAGGAATCCACCCGGTGCACTCCTGCAGTGCTGATCATTGGACATGAGCTGCGCACACCGGTGGATTTGGTGTTCGTCCCTCCCCCCCTTCCCGAGCCGGAGGTGGATGGCAAACCGGGGTTGGATTATTTGTTTTGCTTGAAGGAACGTCTCCACATGGTGCACGGACTGGCTCGGGAGGCCCTGGCAGCAGCGGGAAGCCAGCAGAAGCGGGCATATGACTCCCGCTGCCAGAGGAGGTACATACTTTCCACCAGGAGATCGAGTCTGGGTTTTCTGCCCAGAGCGAAAAAGGGGACTGTCACCAAAACTGTTGAGTCATTGGTCGGGACCGTGCGTGGTCCTACAGTGACTGTTAGATGTGGTGTACAGGGTGAGGCTGCAGAAAAGGGACTGGGTCGTGGTACTCCACTGTGACCGTTTTGCCCCATACCAGCCATCTGCCCCGCGGGTGGTCAAGCCGGAGCCTTCACCCCGACCGAGGCACAAATGAACACTAGCAGGCCTGTGCGTGCTGGTCGTCGACAACAGAGGCCGCCCCGACACCTGGACGGATTTGTGTTGGGCTTTTGAGCTGGACTTATTATACTGGGGACAGAAAGCAGTCCGGGGGGGGGGGGCAGTGTAACATTGGGGCTTTGGTAAGGGGGAGGGGATTCTCCCGGCATGCTTGGCAGTGGAGAACTCAAAGGATGTTATCATTTGTGTGTTCTAACGTTATTACTCCACTGTGTACTCCACTCAGTGGATAGGAGGGTCCGGTTGAACCGTTCGACCAGGCAGTCGCTCTGTGGATGCAGCGGGGTGGTCCATGTCTTCCGGATGCCCAGCCGCTTGCAGACCTCCCAGAGGCCTCGCTGGCCTCCTGCAGAGCCATGACGGCGGAGCTCTGGAAGCGCAGGTCCGTCTTGAAATCCTGACGTTAGATAACACGTTAAAGTGTTATTGCTGTGTCATTTATAATGACACAGCAGTGTTATAAGAAGAGTCAGAGCAGTGACTGATCATGCGTTTGTGTCACCCTTAGTGAGACGGAGGTCTGTGGGAATGACCTCCTCCTCTGTCTGTGTTGAGGAGGTGTGTTTAAATAAAGCCTGTTTCGTCACAGTCATCTCTCCTTTCTTGTGTGAACCCTCACTACTTTTTTTTTTTTGTTACTTATTTGTACCTGTAGGTAGATTTGTTTTGCAGTCTGGTGACAAGCCACCAGCTGCCGGTCGCTGCGTGCGCAAGCGCCCCTTAACTCCCTAACCTGCATGTTTTTGGCGTGTGGGGGGAAACCGGAGAAATCCCAGAGTAAACCTATGCAACACGGGGAGAACATGCAAACTCCACACAGATCACTGTTGGTCGGGGGCTGGGATCGAACCCACGATCCCCGCGCTCCCCCGGCTGAGGGTAAAACTGTGCTGCCACAGTGCTAACCACCGCGCCACCGTGCAGCCCACTACGTCACTATATATATATATATATATATATATATATATATATATATATATATATATATATATATATATATATATATATATATATATATATATATATATATATATATATATATATATGTATATATATTTCTATATGTATATATATGTATATGTATATGTATATCTATATATATATATACGCACGGACGCACGGATCGCCCCAGGGGTCTCCCGGGTCGGCGGACGGAGCCACGGTTTGCAGCGGGAGACGTTACAGCGGGGAGGAGCTAGTGCTAGCTAGCACTTGGCCGCCGCCCGGTGCTAATGGGAAACTCGACATACCGGGAGCTGTAGCGAAAACGATGCGGGTGCCGGGCTGGAGTTTAGGCGGCGTGAAAGAAATATAAGACAGAATAATAAAGAGCGATGGCAAGAACCAAGCAGACCGCCCGTAAAATCTACTGGAGGAAGAAGCCCCCCCCCCCCCCCCCCAGGAGACAGCTAGCCACCGGCAGAGTGAAGAGGCCTCGCCGTCACAGGCCCGTGGCTCTGAGAGAGATCCGTCGCTGCCAGAAATCCACGGAGCTGCTCATCCGTAAGCTGCCCGTCCAGCGCCTGGTGAGGGAGATCGCTCAGGACTTCAAGACCGTCCTGCGTTTCCTGAGCTTCACCGTCATGGCTCTGCAGGAGACCTGCGAGGCCCACCTGGTGGGTCTCTTCTTCGCTAAGGGGGTCACCATCATGCCCAAACACTTCCAGCTGGCCCGTTGCATCCGCGGAGAGAGAGCTTAGACTTTCTGCTCCACATTCACCAGCCATAATGCTCTGCACTGTGTGTCTATATATATATACATTTATAGTAATATGGACATATGTTTACTAGATGTTGTTTTTTTCTTGCCTTCTGATTGTTGCTCTGAGTGTTGCTGTCCCTATGCTGTTGCAATCCTGGAATTTCCCCATTGTGGGACTAATAAAGGCTTATCTTATCTTATCTTATATATATATATATATATATATATATATATATATATATATATATATATATATATATATATATATATATATATACGTATATATATATAAGGACTTTTTAAATGACTTTGCCATTTTCATGGCTGGTATTGTTACAAATTATGATCGTGCTCTTATCGTTGGAGGTTTTAACATACATGTATGTTGTCTTGATAAGACGCTGCTGAAAGACTTTTTAAATCTCATTGATTCTGTAAATCACTGTTGGTCTGTGTGGAGTTTGCATGTTCTCCCCGTGTTTGCATGAGTTTACTCCAGGATTTCTCCAGTTTCCTACCACATGCCAAAAACATGCACGTTAGGTTAACTGGCATCAAACTGGGGATTCTAAATTGTCCTTAGGTATGATTGTGAGAGTGAATGGTTGTCTCTCTCTCTGTGTTGGCCCTGCGATGGACTGACGATCTGTCCAGGGTGTACCCTGCCTCTTGCCCAAAGATGCTGGGATAGGCTCCAGCCCCCACCCCCCACTCCCACCCCCGCGACCTGAAAAGGATTAAGCAGAAGAAGATTGATGGATGGATGGATGATTCTCTAAATCTGGTGCAGTCCGTGACTGGTGGCGCTACTCACGAGCATGGACACACGTTAGATCCTGTCCTCTCGTATGGCCTGTCTTTAAACCCTTTTGTATGGCCTGGATTTAATCCCTTTTACAGCCTTTAAAGGCTGTAAAATAAAACGTGGGAAAAATGAAGTGCTGTGAATACTTTTTCCGGAAGCACTGTGTATAGTATATATATATATATATATATATATATATATATATATATATATATATATATATACATACATATATAGTATATGACATGAGATGAGATGAGATGAGATTCAACTTAATTGTCATTACACATGTATGAATACAACGTAACGAAACGTGACTTGGCATTTGGGCATGCTCTGCAGAGCGCATCCAAGGCCGGGGCAGCCGCTAGGCGCCAGTCATAGTGAGGATAAAGAAAGAAAAAGGGGGGGGGGATATGGGATGACACAGTAGGCGAGAGAAAAAAACATGTTTATCAGAATAGCGCTCAGTGAGTGAGCGGGATTATGATTGCAAGAAAAAAAACCCTCAATGCACATTTAGCAGACAACAATTAACCAAAAGTCAGAGAGGATCAGTGAATGGATGGGTGCAATTCAGTATATGTGAATCAGTGTGTTTGTGTATGTTGAATGCAGGTGGGTGTTTATCAGTTACTGGAGGCAGCAAAATCTCTCCCTGCCGAGATGTTATGTCTTAGTGTCTGAAACTCGGAAGCATGTCCTTGAGGCATGGCAGATGGAAATTTCCTGAGCCAGTCACATGTCCTTGAGAGTTCAGATGCAGCACACCAGAATGTTTATGAAGAAAAGCACAATCTTCTGTTTTGTCTTAATCCAGGAGGAAAATAGTCAACAGGGTGCCGAATTCAAGGTCTGATAGACACAGATCACTCAGAGCATAGAATTTTTTCATCTCTTGCAATCCTGTGTTCATAATTTCCATACATAGGCTTTAAATCCATTCCTGGAGGGCACCAAAACGACTCCAGATGTTTCCCTTCTAAACATGGGTAAACATGTCCGGTAGAGTCCATCCCTCTACAGTGCATGCCAGATGGTAATTTCCATGTTAGTCATTGCCGTTAGTTAGTGCTCTCCCCCGTCTGGTCGAATTGTTGAAGAAGCAGCTACGCCGGGACCGCTTTTGATTAGCTCTTCCAGTTAAATTTTCGATACACCAGGAAAACTCCAGAGCCAATCAGCAGAAAATATATATATATATATATATATATATATATATATATATATATATATACTGTATATATATATATATATATATATATATATATATATATATATATATATATATATATATATATATATATATATATATATATATACTGTATATATGTATGTATATATATATATATATATATATATATATATATATATATATATATATATATATATATATATATATATATATATATATATATATATATATATATATATATATATATGTGTATATACATATGTGGGGTTGTTTGAAGGTGATGGGTGTGGTTTGGTGGGTGGTTTTGTGTCTTTGCAGTATTATTTTTCTACCACTAGGCTTTACTGTTGTGCAAACATGTCTTTTGCCAGTACATATTACTGGTTGCCTTGGAAACAACAGCTGTTTTTTTTAAATTTCTTTTGCTGTCTGAAAAAACATTTTCTTGGTCCGTGGAATAAAGGATTTTCGTGAAATTTTCAGTCAGAGTCTGTCTACTCTCTTCCAGCTACACACACACACACACACACGCGCGTGTGTGTGTGTGTTTTGGGACATTTTTGGCTGTCCCAAAAATGTGACAGCCCAAAAGAAAAAATAAAATCTCCTAATTGAGAAATTTACTGTTCTTAATTTTCTGCTCCATGCATAATCATTCTCCAGGATTTATTGGTTCACTTCCATTGTGGGAATCAAACAGCGCTGATGTTGTGTCAAAAAGTAAATGACATTTAACGTGATTTTATGTTATTTTAATGGAAAGAGGTGTAACAGTCAAAATATAATCACCCATCATTTTATTTATATGATGATTCATTAATAGTTTTTTTAAATTCCATCCCCATTCACATCTTAATTGCAGACTTGGTGTTGGAGTCTATCCACCTTATTCCTAGGCCCCATGATGCCTTGCATGAATTATTGTTGCAACTTCCGGTACTACTTTAGAACATATGGTTGTCATTGAAACGGGACACTTCCTTGTTAAAAATCAATGACTTCGGCATCAGAAATGTGGGGACACGGCCTCTTGCACCTCAAAACAGTAATATAATCTTACCATTTCCCACGACTATCGAGGGATGGGAAGACGACCTTAAAAAGTGGCCTCATAGATAGTAGCTCCGTTAGTTAGCGCCACTGCTAAGATGCTAATACTGTAAACAAATGGCCCATGCTGGCAACATACTGTAAGTCACTTTGAGAACATTTTCAAAATTGATGTAACGTTATCTCCATATTCTGTATTGAAAGCCCTTCAAAATGATATTTAATTTGTGGGAAGAGCGCAAAAACTGACCCAGACAAAGACGATTTGTTTATATTTAGCTAGATTGAAAACTTGTGCTCAATCAGTTGGGAGTTACATCTTCCGCAAAAACATAGGTATTTTTAGAAAGTACGATTTCTCAGCTTTGCGATGATACAGGCACTCATGGGGTTTTCCCGGGACTTTGCAGCTCCCAAACAAAGAAAGAGTCATGATTTATGACTTCTCGTTGCCTGTACTCATAATGACGCGGTGGGCATTCCAACCAGAACGTCTCCACTGCAGTAAAGTTGGCTGCATTTTGTTAAAATATGTTGGACATAATCAAATTTACCTTAGAGCAGACATAAACCACAACAGCGTGCTTGATGTCGTCTGTCACTGTGTGGTGAAAAGCCTCCATTTATGCAGTCTATGGCACAACCACAAACGCCAGCAAGTACCAGAACTACGCCAAAACATTCAAAAACTACAAAAACTAGAAGAGCTGAAATTAGCTGCCACTTGAGTGCAAAACACATATGTGAACTATAGATTAAAATGAATTTGAAAAACTTTTAAAAACGCTATTTTAAATGCCCCTGCTACTCCACTCTCATTGACTGATTTAACACTACGTCAGCATAAACCGGAAGCTCCGCCCATAATCGTTCCTACAGCGGCACCCCCAGGAATAAGGTGGATAGCATTATTTTATTATTTTTTAAATGAACGAATGAGTGAATGAATGAATGAATGAATGAACAGAGGGAAAGGGTATGCAGAAATAACTATATAAGTATATAAAACGAAAATAAATACTGAAACATATGCCCATATGTGTTCACTCCAGAAGCAGGCCCAGAACGGCAGGAAGCTTCCACAAACACTGATCTTTATATGAGCGCTGCCTGACGCTGATGTCAGCTGACCTGCACTGAGTAGTTCTCTGATTTTTCAAAACGTCTGTAAAAATCGTTCCAAGCGCTACAGTATGAACCCACCTTTAACTTAGGCTGACTTAGGTAAACTCTGCATAACTTAACTCAGCAATCAGGAACTTTTACAAAATGAGCACAACTTTTGCCAACTTTTATTTCCAAACCTTGGTAAATTTTCAGCAGGCTGAAAATTTTCAAAGAACACAACTTTCGCCAGCGTTTGCCAACAAACACCAGCAATCATTAACTTTTGCCAGCAGAGCCAGACGTTTGCCAAAACGTCAGCAAAAGTCAGTCCAAACGTTGTAGTGTGAATCCACCTTAAGGCGAGACGTAACTTGGCTGATTGACATGATAGTACAACACTGCCACCATCAGTGTGTGAATGTGTGTGTGAATGGGTGGATAGCAGGATCTGTAAAGCGCTTTGGTCATCAAGAGATGAGAATAAAAGCGCTATATAAGTGAGTACCATTTACCATTTACTAAATGACATTACAAAAATATATATCGACAAGATAAATCAATGTACATTACAATGAATGGATCACTTGTGTGTAATTAGATTAGATTAAGACTGTTGGAAAATTGAATATATGGTTATCATTTTATTAATAACTCATGAAATGAAGATTGATATTCTTATATGTATGATACTTTTTCTTATTAGTCATAAATACAACTTGTGCCTCTTCTTATAATCACTGTTAGTGACTAAGTTGCATCACCCTTCTGTTTATTCATCTGATGTGTGATAAAGGAGTGTTGACATATATGCTGTATCAAGACTTGTCCCCTGTACACCCTGTGCATCTTATTTTATCTGCAAAAGACTGTTGTATGTTATCATTTAACCATTTATCTGTTAACTATGACCAGAAGCACTGGTTTATTGCAGGCCCATATATGGAGTTGTTTCCCCCTCTCTGTCTTTACTGAGTGGAGAAGCGGATGTTCTCCCCGCGATAAGAGTGTTCATGCAATTTATCTCCTACACACACTTGAAGACATACAGAGCGTACTTTTGCTTATGTGGTAATTCCGTTTGTTCTGCTTTTGCTGAGTTTGTCACATACTCCATGTATATAAAGAAGGCAACTGCGGACTACCCCTTAGTATCCCACTTGCCCTGTAAAAGGTATGTGTTGATACTCCTTGTACAAGTAAAAACTTCAAAGGCTCTGCGTGTCTTAAGTCTGATCTCTGATTCAGTCTAATACCTTTTTGTACTCTGTATTTGTGAGGTTATATTTCAGACTTCTGACATAGGTGGTGCCGAAACCCGGGACAGCTGAGATCCAGGTGGAACGGGAGTGGACACGTCCTGCAGGTTGAAAAAACCGTGCACGGTCTGATGGTATCCATCAGTATTGGAAACCCGACTTGAGGGAACGCTGCCAGAGACTCTCCTTCTCCCGGCTCTAATCTGGTGACGGCTGTCCTTACTGATAGAGCCTAAAAAGTAAGTTACAAATTTTTCCCTTTTCAGATTGACTGTAGTAGATGTATATGAAGAATAACCGAGCCTCACAATTCACAATTTCCCATTTTTAAAGAACCACGGTTCAGCTGACGAGCGAGTAATGGTAGTATAAGGCGGCGCCCTGTACTTTTCCTTGTGGTTAAAAACCGCTGCAGGAATGCAGTGGTCTTAGGAAGTAACGTGACGGCGATTCACGGTTACTGACCGGTCAGGTTTTAAAATAAAGAGGGGTGCAGGAGACAGTGTGACGGCGATTCACAACTGTTTGGTGGTCAGGTTTTAAAATAAGTAGGGTGAAGGAATTCACCCCAAATTGGGCAGTAATAGTGTTAAACAGTCGGTGTACTGATAAACGTCCCTGACCACGAACACACCCCAAAAAATTGGCCAGTAATACGGTTACGGTGGGCGTACTGATAACGTTCCTGACCATCTAAAAATGGGAAATTGTGTTAGAAGACCAGATAGGCAGACGAATAAACAGAAGAAAAAACAGGACATAGCGCGCGCAGCTGTAAAAACTACAATAACAGACAAAATGAAAAGGGAAAAATGAAGGATCCGGATAATATTTAATCACTGCTGCAAGTGCTATTTGGTTTATATTGGTAAGGTATTGCTATTTGTGTTATATTGGGAACACTGTAAGTGAGAAGGTAAAAGTTAAAAAAACAAACAAAAAAAAAGCGGCTGTTCTCTTTCCCATCAGCAAGGGGAGGGGTGAGAAGCTCTCTCTCTCTCTCTCGCTCTCTGTTCCTCGCTCTCCCAAAGGGGGCGGGCGAGGGATAGTGCTCTCTCTCTCTCTCTCTCTCTCTCCTTTTGCCTGAGGGGCGGGGGGAGAGGCAGATTTGGCCTGTAGAAAAAATAGAAGTGAAGGAAAACTCCATGGGAGAATGGCTGGAGAATGTTGATAGTTTATGCTCTAATACTGGCAGTGCGGAATCAGGTGTAGTAGATGATGAAGGTACAGTCTTAGCGTCGACGGAAAAACTTACAACAAAAAGAGATAAATATCAAAACCAACCGAGCATCGAACCATTATTAAATGAAAAAGATAATCCTTCTCCAACTTATCAATGCCACGATCCTAAGGAGGGTCCATACGGCAAATTATTTAAAGAAGCCCAAGAGGTTGGGAAAAGGAGGAGGCAAATAAAATCATAATAATTAGACCATAATATTTAAAGACAGACGGATTAAATGGCAGCAAAACTGGATAACGTTAAAATGGACAATGAGAACGTTGTTTTATCTATTATCTATTCTGTGTGTGTGTGTGTGTGTGTGTGTGTGTGTGTGTGTGTGTGTGTGTGTGTGTGGTTGATCTGTGAAGAAAGTGGTCTAAATATGGGTACTTTTACAAAGTTTTGGGTTTTTATTTTTTCAATTTAACTCTGTGGGGTCTTGATTAATGTTGCGTACGTGCTAAACTGTTTACATATTTAAAAAAAAAGGAAAAAAAGCAATTTTGATGCATTATTGACCTTTGTCCTTGACTGAAATATGACAGTGCACTTTATAGGAAAAAAAGGACTGACGTGTGACAATGTGACTACAGGCCATACTATGATCATATTATGATGTCATTTAATAATGCCTAATCACTGAAGATTTTATGTTTACTGTAGCATCACCGTCCTCCTCAAAACCGAGACAGAAGATCACTTCTCTCCAGTTTACAGGAATTTCATTTTATTCATTACACAGGAATATCACCTTTCTGCCTTCTCAGGAATATCACTGGCTTTTATGTTGACTCATGCAGGCTTCTTCCAGGCCTGACCAAAGATGCTTGCTTTCCCAGGACCCCAATGTAAACAGTTGCCGCTTGCAGAGATTGTAAGGATCAGAGTTTGCTTTTAAAGGCTCAAAGGAACATAAAACTCAGGAGACCAGACCTCTCAACATGAACACTGCATTTGATAACGTACCTTTTCACAGGAAACCAATGTTTTTAAAAGAGTCATAAACCACTTAATCTGACGGGTTTATAGCCAATGCTGTCCAGGTCTTCGCCCAGATACTAAAGGAAATCATCTACAGCTCAACAGTACCTCCTAGCGGATACCTACGGAATGTGTTTTCAGTACGTAGGATGACTTTTAATTTGTTCTAAATATTAAGTTTCTTTCAGCTTATCCTCTGGATCCTAAGGACACTGAAAATCATCCCTCTTATCAACAACCATGGTTTGCTGCATGTTCTGCTGTTCTAATCTTGATCTAGATGTGAATGCATGTATTATAATTATGTATAAGAAATGTTATATTCATGAGTATTATTGGAGTAATGGTATAAATGCATGATCACCATATATTAGCCAAGTCATTTAATGTAGTTAGATTTTATATTGAGCATTTATTTTATAAGAACTGACTGAGTGTTGATTTTCCCTCTGAAATTTCATGGGATGGTGTCTTCATTTGATTGGCTGCTCTCAAACAAAGAAGTGTTCTCACATTGGATAGCAGCCATTTCAAACTGCTTCTGAAAAAGTAGATTGGTCAGTCTGGCGACTGACCTCATCAGTTTTACGACCCGGCGAGGTAACTTTAAAAGAGAGGAGTTAGATTTGGGATCAGAAGTTAAGAGTTAGAAAAAGGAACAGACCAGACAAAGAACAGGCAGGAAGATTAGAACAGCAAAGCGGTAATAGAATTAAGAATTAGAAACACAGAAAGAAGAAAGAAAGAGATTTTGAGAAAGATTAGGAACTAAATTAAGATTAAAGAAGCAGAATAGTAATCTAGATCACAGAAGATTTTATTCCACCGTTTCAAGGCCCTGTGAAGTTTTATTTTATTCTCTGTGTGTTTGTCAAATCTTTTCTTATATTCTGGAAACTGAGGAGGAACTTTTTTTTCTTTAGAGCTCATCCCTTTTAGAGAATCAAATTCTCAAACTTTTTCCTTCACCTCAGAAGCCATTCTTATCCTAGTAAATGTTTTTCTAACATTTTTTTTAATGACTTTTCACGCCATTAAAGTAGACCTTTAATTTGCCTAGTTTAAAGTGAACAGAGACTGAGAAGATTTTTCTTCAGTTTTCGGGTCGATCCCGCTACAAGAGACCCCAAATTTGGACTCTTTTTCAAAGGACTTTTCACGCCGCCCTGAGACAAACCACCCACGGCTGCAAGTGTCTCTTTGAAGGGCCCCCCAGCTGAGTTATCACCTCCAAGGCTGTGAGTGAGGATAGCAGCCGCTTCCTCCGACGTCCTAACTTCAAAACCCAGTGGTACCGACCCGCTGAAACGGGGATCACCGGCCGTTGTGTGAGTGAAACTTTTATTTCTCCTATTTCCTGGGTTAAAACGTGATGTCCTAACAATTAAATTACAATTGAATATGGCCCGTATTTCAGGGCTCAATTAGTCTCTCAGCCGCAGGATGGAATTGTAAACTGAACGAAAACTTTCAGTCATTTTTAAGTAACTGCCCTTAAATTTTGTAGATTAATTCAGGAGTCATTTTTAGATAATTAGCTTATGAATTTCCCCCATAAAATTGCGATGTTTTGTTAAAACATTCCAGCCTCATTTACCGTTGAAACATAAGTCTAGTTTCTCCTTGGTTCTGCAGAGGTGTAAAGCTGGATTTTATGTTCAGGAACCCAATATCAGTTGATGTGATATATTACGCTGTTATCATCTGAATCTGTTTATTCATCATTTGAACGCCATGACATGTAACCTGAATGATTTTAATAAAGAGTGAATGAGAGCAGTTGAAAGTGTTTTCCTTTCGCATATACAGGTTTCCTAATCACGGCAGGACAAAAACTCACTGAAACCTTGAGACTGATTCATTAAGTAATTTAAGGTACAAAATTAAATAAAATTAAAGTTAATTTTATTGTCCGTTAGGACTGGTGCCCCTTTTACGAGTGCTTTTTATTTAATTTAGCGGGTGTAGAAGTGATGGTTCAACTCCGCCCCCTTTCACACCCACTATTAAATAAAATAAATAATTCCTGTACCTTATGACAAATATTTTTATAGGCACTTCATCCTACATTACCCTATATCACATGATTTAGAGCACAGAGGATCAAAACAGATTGATAATTAATGTGTCTGTGCATATGATCTGCCAGAGGCTGTGGATTATCAGACAAAGGTCTTGGAGAAAGAATCCTTAAATTGATAAGCACTTTTTGAAGCCAAGTATGACTTTGTATGACATTGTAGATAACATAAGGTGTACTGATTCAAATGACTTTGACTTTACAAATGTAATGTTTATATGATTTTATACTGATATTACTCACCACATAATGGTGCGGTAACAATATACTTCAGAAATGTGACAGCAATGAGGGATGTGCTTCTCCTGATTCAGCGGTGGCCAAGCTGGGTCAGGGTGAGCTACATTGCACTCCATAATTTACCAAGGAATGTATGAAATAGGGACATTCCTTGTAAAACATTAAATCAAATTCTAAATTAGGCAAAACGTCCGCCTTTCCTTTGACTGAAAGAATGTGACACAATATTTCAAATTCAACCCATCTGTGTTCAATTGGACAAACTGATCTTATTTATCAATGTTGAAGCATATCAAAAATGCACAGATAGTTATTTTGTTTTTCTTAAATGAAATTTGTAAACTATTTCAAGAGATGTCACAAAAAAGAAGCTATAATTATTGAGATCTCATCTTTGAAGGAACTGGGCTACCTGCAAATTTTATTTAAAACTAAAAATGGTAACACACTTCCTTTCAGTAAAAGAATCAAACAAATACCCTGTAACTTTGCTGCATGTAAGCCTCCATGTATCAAAACAGAGGGTATCAAAGAAATTAATTAGCAAATAATTAGCAATCCTCAGAAAAATAGATAATGCATAAAAATTATCAATAAATGCAATTTTATTTACATAAGTGCTTTTCATTTCATTTTCTGTAGTGCCCAGGATAAACATATGGCTGCAGTTATAACTCAAATACAGGCTGGGCAATACAGACCACCTTTTTATTATTTATGGGATAATACAAATAATAAGATCATGCCCTCTATTATCCTACACATTTCCCATGTTGTGGAGGAGGGGGCGAACAGCAACTCTCTCCCTCTCTCTACTTAGCAAAGGAAGAAGCGAGCGACAGGCTTGCTCTGTAAAAAATAGAAGTGTGCTTATGCTGTAACGGTGTTGTCTGGGGCCCTGATTGTGTAAAAATTCCACAACCTGCATCACCTCCAACAGCTGAATGAGCTACTAACCTGAATGTAACTTATCTGTATTCTGTACAGATAGTAAATATGCTAATAGCACATGCCACCTGCATAACGCTACTCACTGTGCTGCTATTGGTCTTTTAGGAACCGTCTGTCTTATTAATAATGTTGATGTTTTAAAAGACTGTCAAAATAATATGGACCTTCCTCCTGTTTCATGTGTAAATAATTAGATATACATTTGGCTTGTCTGATGAAAATTTGCTCTGCCACCCACATTATACAGATGAGCTGTCCTGGTGGCACATGGCCAATCATGTGCCAACAGGAGGAGATCAATGATGAGGATGTGGGGAAAAACTGTCCTAATATTTTGAAAGAAGTAACAAAAACATGCCAAAAGTGCATCATTTGTTTATAAAATAATGCTCAAGGAGCAATGGAAAGCTACAATATTGCTTGGTGTTGATTGACACCTTCACAAAGTGGACAGGAATTCATCACACATCCCCAGCAAATGTCGCATCTGTGGTGTGTGAAACTCTATTGAATGATGCTCTTTCCGTTTTTGGGGTTCCAGAACTGATTTATGCAGATAATGGAACTCATTTTACAGCACAAACAGTTCAAGACTTAATCCAAGCTGTAAGAAGTAAGATCAAATTTCATAGTATCAGTACAATCAATATCCTTATGTATTACCTGACCTCTCACCACTAACCACACCTAACAAATACACAGATCTTGGTGAACATCTCAGGGAATGTTTTGATTCTGTTAGAAGCTCTGCTCCACAGAAAGAAATGGATCAACCTGGAGACTATGTCTTCATAAAGAACCACCACCGACAACACTAGACACTCCCACTCCCACTGCAGTACATATTGCTGAATGACCATCTCGGATTCACCTTTCACACGCTAAAAGACTACGGGTGCCTGTAAGTGAACTAACTAACTTGTTTCCCTGAGTAAGTCCAGTACAAAGGGGGCATATCCTTTTAAGGACAAGGCCGTCTCAACCCTGGTGAAGAAAGAGGCTCGGAGGGGTACTCTCTCAGGTGGAAGCATGGCACCAAAATTATTGATGACTCTGTGTTCAGCACTTCTCCTGGCAGTGGGGTGGTAATCTCTTTCTGATTCAAGGACAAGGAACCCACGAAGCACGGACAATGAACAATACGCATAACCTATGGTACCAGACAATGGTGGTTTTGGTGAGAGGACTGGGAATTGATACTTCTTGCTATGTGTGTTCATTGCTACCCCATTTACACAAGACTGCAATACCCGTGATTGACTACAATACCCATGATCCCTGTTCCACTGAGTGAAGAGAAAACGCCCGGAGCGACAATAGCGATGAACTCTCGTCTCAGTCTGTTTAATACAAGCAATAATGTTGGACATTGGTTGGTGGGGAATTTGTCAGAAATGTATCTTAATAGATTGAATGTCACTATTACTGATTACACTGGGTCTAAGATTAGAATATTTAATATTATTGGGATTGGAACTTCTTTGCTTGCAGTTAAGAAGCATTTAATGAAAGTAAATCCTACACTGTTTACTTCACCAATCTGCTTTCACAAAAATTGTAGTAAAAACAGTTTCAACCTGGGTATTTCACAAAGATGCAATGATACTAAGGAAGTGACCTGTGAAGTGTCATATTATGATTCTGTCTGTAGAAATGTATTTCACTTTCCCTATATTGCTGCTGGAAAATTCACCTTAAAGAGGAAAAATTGTACTTTTAACTGTAGCAATAATCCTACTGTTTTTTGGCCAAATGATGTTGGGTATGGATTCTTGGAAAACCAATGGGTACTCTTTTTCCAATCCATGGCAGTGCTCTAGCTATACGCCACATGAATGCTTAATGATGTCAATGTAGGAAATCTTTTGAAGTTACATTATACTGATAATTGCATATGATTAAAAAGATTAATAAAATAATAAACAGGAGGGAAATGTTGGAAAATTGAATATATGGTTATCATTTTATTAATAACTCATGAAATGAAGATTGATATTCTTATATGTATGATGCTTTTTCTTATTAGTCATAAATAAAACTTGTGCCTCTTCTTATAATCACTGTTAGTGACTAAGCTGCATCACCCTTCTGTTTATTCATCTGATGTGTGATAAAAGAGTGTTGACATATATGCTGTATCAAGACTTGTCCCCTGTACACCCTGTGCATCTTATTTTATCTGCAAAAGACTGTTGTATGTTATCATTTAACCATTTCATCTGTTAACTATGACCAGAAGCACTGGTTTATTGCAGGCCCATATATGGAGTTGTTTCCCCCTCTCTGCCTTTACTGAGTGGAGAAGCAGATGTTCTCCCCGCGATAAGAGTGTTCATGCAATTTATCTCCTACACACACTTGAAGACATACAGAGCGTACTTTTGCTTATGTGGTAATTCCGTTTGTTCTGCTTTTGCTGAGTTTGTCACATACTCCATGTATATAAAGAAGGCAACTGCGGACTACCCCTTAGTATCCCACTTGCCCTGTAAAAGGTATGTGTTGATACTCCTTGTACAAGTAAAAACTTCAAAGGCTCTGCGTGTCTTAAGTCTGATCTCTGATTCAGTCTAATACCTTTTTGTACTCTGTATTTGTGAGGTTATATTTCAGACTTCTGACAAAGACAAGACAAACTGCTTTTTTCTAAAAAATGCTCTTCAGAAGTCAAACAATGCAATTTCTGTTCTAAAGAAACGTGTTTAAAATGTATTTATGAAGAAATGAATACTTTTCTTAAGATTGCTTTTTTTAATAAAAAAAAAAACAATTACAACATTTTGACCATTTCCACTGCCAATTAATTTGATTGAGTCTGTGTGATATTAGTGGAGACAGCAGATTATTTGTCTGTTGCAGTACTTGGTGACATTGATTCTGGATCAGAGGCCTCAGCAAAATCCCCAATGCCAACCCTGCAAACTCCAAGTGCAAAATAATAAACTCTTACCTGTTCTGTCTATCCCTGCTATAGATGATGAGGTCTCTTCTTCTCTGTCATGTAACTTCATAAGAAGAACAGCACAGAAATGGGCATGCAAACAGGAAGTCTCAAATCTCAAAAGGAACCTAAACTGTTAACAGAAAAAGAAGTGTGAAGAAAGATGTTTTTCTAAGAGGAACAAATGGTTTTGATAATAAACAGGAAATTATGGTCTTATTTAATTTTCAAACAGCTACGGTAATTTTGGACGAGTGTATCACATTGTAGAAATACACCTGTAGATACATCTAAGTACACACACTCTCAGCTGCTCCCTTTTCAGATTAACCACAGCAAAGTCCACATATTTATTTTTAAGCCAGATGCCTTTCCTGACACAATCCTCCCCATTTACCCAAGCTTGGGACTGGCACAAGGCGTACCATGGTTTTGTTTTGCCCCTTGTGGCTAGGTCGCAACTTTCCTTTTCCCATTCTATTTATGCTGAGCACCAAGTTAGAAAGTTGAAAGTACCAATTTATGGTCTTTGAAAAAACCTGGCTGGGGCTTGAACTCACAGCCTCCTGGTTGATGGGCAGATGCTCTACCACTAGGCCACCATTCTGCTTCTAAGCATTAATGACTAATGCCTTTTGGAAAGCTGTTAAGTCATGTTTATACATGAAATTACTGCAAACAATAGTACAGGAACTTGGAACTTTAATGTCAACAGTTTATAAAATATTGCTCCAAATCATATTCTCATATCCTTGTTTCAATATACAGGCCTTCGTCAGGGAGTCAAACAAGGCCAAAACATGTCAGCTTTTTTAGATTAAATATAACCATGCTATCAAAATAATCATTTTTTTTAAATTCTTTGAGTACCTTTGAATTTTTTTTTTGATATTCAAAGCATAAAAGCTATTTAAAAAGAACTTTCTTCTCCAGTTCCTAATGTAACAGAGTAGCTGTAATACTGCATGGTAGTGCCTCTGCAACCCCCCTTTGCCCTACTAACGTATATCACAATGTGATAATGTGAGTCATCAGTTAAGCTCTCTTGTTTTTTTTAATAGCTGATAAAAATCTAAAAGTCTAGTTTTATATAATGCTGATGGAGTTTCAGATGTCATATTATCCTGAAGTAGAAACCTGCGCTTAAACATAAATGTTTTCAATTACTTCTTGCAAAGAAATGTCTTAATATGTCTCCATACATATGTCATTCTTGCCCTTGTATTATCTTTAAGAGAAAAAAACACTTTGTATAAACATGTGGCCTATTGCCCAAACCCAGTTCTTCCTGTGACCTTGACCAAAAAGTGCAAATGCATGCAAAGTGTCTAGTGTACCTTAAAAAGTCTCAGTTTTATGAGCTTTGCAAAGTTCAAAGAAAAGAATCACAAATCTTCAATTCGTCATATAGTGGTATGAAAAAATGTTTGCCCCCTTCCTGATTTCTCATTTTTTTTGTATGTTTGTGTCATGAATTGTCCCTCGTTGCAGAGAGGAAGACCTACCCGCCGAACTGTGAGCTTGCGACAATTTATTACAAACATAAAGTGCACAAAATAACTCAAAAGTCAGAGAGAAATAAGCCTGGCACAAGGAGAAAATCCAGAGCGTAAAACTTACTTCAGGGAGTTCAGATATCAGTCAAGACTGGGGAATACAGAGAGCAGCAGTCTTAAATAAGGCATAATACAATAGGACACAGGTGTGGATATCAGAGCGGGCAGGAAAAAAACAATGATTAATAATCTGGACCAGCTGGGAACAACGAGAGGGGAGACATCTGAGCTGACAGCTGACAGGATACCGCCCACACAGAGCAAAACCCCGGAAGCACCAGTGACAGCTGTCAACCCAGAGGGAGAACACCACAGTAAGGGATTTAAAGAATAAAATATCAACAAGAACAGACTGTGAAATAAATACAAATTAATACAAAATAAGAGTGTAGCAAAACTATGACATAAACAGGAAAATAGAAAATGGTATGAGAAGTACAGAAACCAAAAGGCACAAAATACAACAAATATGTAAATACAGAGAAAAAGCCATGAGACTGAGCATGGCAGAAATCCCCAGTGCTCAGATCATGACAGTTTGTCACATTTAAATGTTTCAGATCATCAAACTAATTTAAATATTAGACAAAGATAACACAAGTAAACACAAAATACATTTTTTAAATGAAGGTGTTTTTTATTAAGGGGGAAAAAAATCCAAACCTACATGGCCCTGGGTGAAAAAGTGATTGCTTCCTAAACCTAATAACTGGTTGGGCCACACTTAGCAGCAACAACTGCAATCAAGCGTTTGCAATAACTGGCAATGAGTCATTTTACAGCACTGTGGAGGAATTCTGGTGCACTCATCTTTGCAGAATTGTTGTAATTCAGCCACACTGGACTGTTTTCGAGCATGAACTGCCTTTTTAAGGTAATGCCATGGCATCTCAATCGGATTCAGGTCAGGACTTTGACTCGGCCACTCCAAAGTCTTCATTTTTTTTTTTTTTAAGCCATTCAGAGGTGGACTTGCTGGTGTGACCTTAATTGAGGCAAGTGAGGCCTGCAGTTTTTTTGGATGTTGTTGTGGGGTCTTTTGTGACCTCTTGGATGAGTTGTTGCTGTGCTCTTGGAGTAATTCTGGTCGGCTGCCACTCCTGGGAAGGTTCACCAGTGTTCCATGTTCTGGCCAATTGTGGATAATGGCTCTCACTGTGGTTCGCTGGAGTCCCAAAGCTTTAGAAATGGCTTTATAACCTTTTCCAGATTGATAGATCTCAATTACTTTGTTTCTCATTTGGTCCTTAATTTCTTTGGATCGCAGCGTGATGTCTAGCTTTTAAGGATGTTTTGTTCTACTTCACTTTGTCAGGCAGGTCCTATTTAAATGATTTCTTGAATGAAAACAGGTGTGGTAGGTTTCAGGCCTTGGTGTGACTAGAGAAACTGAACTCAGCTTTCCAAAGATGTGATAAACCACAATTAATTTATGTTTTAATGAGGGGAGGGGGAATCACTTCTTCACGCAGGGCCATGTTGGTTTGGATTTTTTTTTTTACCCTTAATAGTACACTTTTATTTAAAAACTGCATTTTGTGTTTACTTGTGTTATCTTTGTCTAATATTCCAATTTGTTTGATCTGAAACATTTAAGTGTGACAAACATACAAAAAAAAGAGAAATCAGGAAGGGGGCAAACACTTTTTCACACCACTGTAAGTCACTTGTTTACGAGGATAAAAAATAACAGTTGCAAGTCACAAATTTAGGTCCAAACAACACAAGAAATAAGGAAGTGTTTACAAAAAAGTTTGAGAGATAAGTTTGTTAATATTCATATATCTTTCTTAATACAAAACATGAAAAAAATCTATCAATGATGTTGACAGTGCAGTTTGATCTTACAATAACATCCTAATAAACTCCCCATTTACTATTTTTCTTTTTGGCATTTCCCCTGTTGCTCTCAACTTTTTCAGGTAGATTATCACTTCCCCTATAACTTCAGTCTCTATTTCTATGTGTGTGTGCTGGAAAGTGCACTCTTTGGGTGTATGGTCTCTTGATTCTCAAGGTCCATTCACACCAAATGCGAATGGGCAAATTTTTTGCGCGGCACGATTGCTCAATGTAAACACACAAACAGATATGAACTCCCCTTCTGAGTGAGATGCAGACAGGCAAAGTTGCCTTTCTAACTTCTTCAGCTGTGTTCAACCAGCTGCGGAAAATCTCAAAACTAGAAAAGCACTCATAGAGCGCATACCTCCACCAAGGCTCCTTCCGTTTGTCATGGATCACCTCCAAAATGTAATGGGCTTGTGTGTAGGCCTATCGCCACTTGTGGTGAAATTTGCATCCAAGTCTGTCCATTAGTTTTGGAGTTTTGGGGCTGACACACTATGAGAAGAGCCTTGTCTGAGATATGCATTCCCAGATCATCCCCAAAATGTAATGGGTTCCTCTCTAGGCCAAGAACCACCTCTGGTGAAAATTTCATCCAAATCCATCTAGTAGTTTTTGTGTAATCCTGCTGCACAAATACAAACAAAGCCCTTGGTGGAGGTATGCACTCTCAGATCATCACCAAAATGTAATCATCTGTTCCCCGTGCCATTACACACCTTTCCTGAAAATTTTGTCAAAATCCGTTCATAACTTTTTGAGTTATGTTGGTAACAGACAGACAGACAGACAAATGGACAAATGCCAGTAAAAGCATTACCTCCTTGGCGGAGGTAATAAACTCAAGTGTTGCTGTTGTGTCCATCTCCTCCATCTCCAAACTCCCAGGCTGCGGGCGTTGCAATTCATCGCACAACCGCGTACAACCCACAGGCCAATGGGTTATGCAAGCGTTTTCATAGATCACTGAAAGCAGCCCTCAGGGGTTCACTGACGGATGCAAATTGGGTAGACAGGTTGCCGTGGGTTTTATTGGGATTGCGCTTCGCGCCAAAAGAGGATTTGGAAGCTTCCCCGGCAGAGAGCTTGCTTTTGCGCAGCCCCTATGGCTTCCTGGGGAATTTCTGCCAAATAATCCCGCGCCGGACAGTTGCCCGTCTCAGCTTTTGCAGCGTAGCGCAAACACAGGCACGCTGCTGGGCCCGGCCCACCACTGTTTTCCGCGTGCTTTTGTGCCTAAAACTTTGAAGAACGTAGAGTTCGTGTTCGTCAGACATGACGACCAGCGCCCTCCATTGCGCCTGCACACATGTTGAAAATGGCCCTATCTCACAATGTTAAAGAATCCTTTAAAAAATTCCTGGATCCAGACGGTGATCTGGATCATCCCCAAAATTTAATCAGTTCTTCCTTGTTCCTTTTCCAACAACACCTGAAAGTTTCATCGAAATCCGTCCAAAACTTTTTGAGTTATCTTGCTAACCAACAGACAGACAGACAGACAGACAGACAAACCCCGGCAAAAACATTACCTCCTGGCCTGCGGCCTGGCGGAGGTAATAACGTCATCCTTAGGTTTACATTATCCGATGGGGGGCTCACCTGAAAATGTCTCAGCCTCCAAAATTTCACAAGATGATGGGTGTTTACGTTGCTAGCTTGCTAGCACGTCCATGGCAGGAAACCATGGGTAAATAACTCTGAAATTCTGATTCAGCTGAAGAGCTCCTGGTCCTCCTGTCTCCAGGTGAGTGAGTCTCATTTTCAAACTCGTTTACTCTGCAATGGTGATGCTTTTACTTCGGTGATAGCAGAATCTCAAAGCTAGCAGCTAGCTAGCTAGCTAGCTTCGGATGCAAATGTGTGAATGCGAAATTTCACATGTGCTCGCGCCTTTCCATTGACTTTGTATGGATTTGCGCCTCCCGTTTGCGTTTGGTGTGAACACATCTTCAGAATTATATTTTCTCAGCTGGTGGATCAGATCATGAAACTTCATTGGCCGTAATGAGTTCTGCCTATTTTTTCTTGTAAACAGTATTTTTTTTTGTTTTTTATATTGGTTTTCAGTCACAAATACCCAAGGGTAATTATGGGTTTCTCTAAATAGTCCTTAAAGTGCACTGATTGTGAGTTGTGGCTGTAACAATAAAACTGAAATATGTTATAAAGTTTATATACTGATTATCAAGGCTTGTAATTAGCCTGCACCCACATCTCTTCTGCCAGGGATGGGCAACTAGTATCCTATGGCCACATGCGGCCATCACCCTCATTCAGTATGACTCGCCATTCCATTTCCAAAAATCAATTGTTTATTTATATCATGTTTGACTGTATTTGGAACTGCATTCTTAAATGCAATTAGTGTGTCCACCAAGTGGTCAAGTGGGAGAGCGAGAGTAAGGGGGTGGTTTGCACTGGAGTATGTGCTGTACAGTACGTGCTGCATGCTGAGACCAGATGCTGAGACCAGATGAGACCAGATGACAAGATGGCACCAGTGTATAGGGCTTACCGTCTGTCTCTGACAGCTTTGCTTGTTTTTTTACTGTTTTTAACCATTGGCATTCAAGAAATCAAGTCCTTACTTGTGTACAACCGCCAAACATTGTTGGATCTTAGACTTTCTGCCGAGGATCTTATTTCGTCTGATTATGGTGGACAGAAGCCTCCGCTCCTGTCAGATATCCCACCTTATCTGTAACGGGCCTCAGCCCCTCTCTCCAAGCGAAGGCGGAGGCCTCACCTTTGTCGTGGGAAACGCAGCGGTCGGCTGGTGAAACTGAAGGCCTGCCTGGCACATTTCTTCTCTGTTCCCCGGACTCCGGGCAGATTATGTTCCCGGGTTTCTGTGTCCTGGCATTCCCTGGATCCTGCTGATGCCTTCCTGGTCCCTGTGACTGGCCTTGGTGAGGTGATCCAGCCCCGGTGCTGCTACTCTCCCAGGCCCCGCCAGCGTGGGGTAAATCCCTTGCACTTGAGACCACTGTGGCACATTTCCTGTTCTGCTGAGGCCCAGGCTCCAGCCCCAGCCAGGATTGGCCTGGTAAACGCCAGATCGCTGGCAAATAAAACTTACATCCTGAAGGATTTCATCAGCTCCCGGAAACTGGATTTCTTTTTCGTTGTGGAGACCTGGCAGACAGTGAGTGAACTTTCTGCTCTGTCTGAAGTTTTACCCCCAGGTTACTGTTATTTTAATTCCCCGCGGACATCAGGACGAGGAGGAGGAATGACAACTGTTTACAAAAATGACTATAAATGTAAGCAGTGCTTTTAGCCTTGTCCATTCTCCAGCTTTGAACTGACTTTCTTTGAGGTTTGTCGCTCTAACCCTGTACTGTGTGCTGTCATATACAGACCACCCAAATATAATAAGGACTTTTTAAATGATTTTGCCAATTTCTTGGCTGGTATTGTTACAAATTATGATCGTGTGCTTATCATTGGAGATTTTAACATACATGTATGTTGTCTTGATAAGCCGCTGGTGAAAGACTTTAAATATCATTGATTCTCTAAATCTGGTGCGGTCCGTGACTGGTGGTGCTACTCACGAGCACGGACACACGTTAGATCTTGTCCTCTCGTATGGCCTGTCTGTTTTTGATTTAGAAATCTGTGACACTGTATTGTCCGACCATATGCCTGTATTATTTGAGGCTGATCTGTCACGCGCTGCAGCTAAAACTCGTGCTCCTGCTCAGCGCTGACGGATTTTTCAAACTTCCACTGCCTGTCAGTTCTCCGCTGCCTCTGACCAGCTCTGTGTCCCTCCTGGTTCCATCTCATCTGTGGAGGAACTCAGCTCCTGGTTTCACTCCTCCTGCCAAACCATCTTGGACTCTGTGGCTCCACTGAAAACCAAGCAGCCTGGATCCAAACCTGAGCCGTGGTTCAATGACAGAACTGGTGAAGTCAGACAGGAGTGGCGCAGAGCTGAACGCAGATGGAAGAAGGACAAACTGTAGGTGTCACTGCAGATTTTAAAAGACTGCTGGTGTCAGTATCAAAATACTGTCAAGCAGGAAAAAAGCAAATATTTTGCTAACATTGTTTTATCTCATTGTCATAATCAACGTGTTTTATTTAACACTATTGACTCTGTTCTTAACACCCCACAGACTGACTGTTTGGAGCCTCCTCTGAGTTATGCAATGATTTTATGAACTTTTTTAATGATAAGGTGGACACCACCAGGGCTCTCATCTCACCTCCTGCCTCTGATCCCTCTGTCTCTGTCCCTTGTTATGCTGTTTTTAATCAGTTGAACCTGTGACTCTGTCGTTTTTAGAGGATGTGGTTGGCCACATTAAGCCCTCAGGGTCTCCCTGTGATGCTGTCCCTCCTAGACTTTTTAAAGAGGTGCTTCCCAGTATAGGCCAGTCACTTCTCACCATCTTGAACTGCAGCCTGTCATCTGGTGTAGTTCCTGCAAATTTTAAACATGCAGTAGTACAGCCTTTGATTAAGAAACCTGGTCTTGATCATGCCATGTTGGCAAATTTTAGGCCTATTTCCAAGCTGCCATTTCTCTCAAAAATTTTAGAGAAAATTGTCTATATGCAGCTGAAATATTTTTTGGATGAACATGGTATTTTGGAGGTTTTTCAATCTGTTTTCAAAGTTCTTCATAGCACAGAGACAGCCTTGTTAAGGCTTTAATGATATTCTCCTAGCATGTGATTCAGGTGAATATGCTGTTCTTGTGTTGCTTGATTTAACTGCTGCCTTTGACACAGTGTACCATGATGTTTTAATTTCCAGTTTGCAGCACCTAGTGGGCATTTGTGGCACTGCTCTCAAATGGTTTAAGTCCTATCTGGCAGACAGGACTTTTAAAGTTAGCATGTCTGAGTTTGAATCCTCTTCTGCTCCTCTGCCATACGGGGTCCCATAGGGGTCAGTTCTTAGGCCCATGCTTTTTTCTTTGTACATACATCCACTGGGTTCCATTTTTAAAAAGCATGGTATCTCCTTCCACCTGTATGCTGATGACTGTCAGATTTATGTCGCTCTAAAACAGAAAGCTGCCTCATCAGTAAACTCACTCCTGGCATGCATTGAAGACATAAAGTCTTGGATGGCCCTAAACTTCCTAAATTTTAATGATAAGAAGACAGAAGTGATGGTGTTTGGACCTAGTGGCTCCTGTGAGTCCCTTCCTGTATACTTGGGCCCCCTTACTCCTTATGTCAAATCCACAGCTAGGAACCTTGGTTTTACCATGGACAGTGATTTTAAATTAGACACACAGATTTGTTCTGTGGTAAAATCCAGCTTCTTTCATCTAAGGCATTTAGCAAAAGTAAAACCCATTCTCTCTAGACTGCAACTGGAAACAGTAATCCATGCTTTTATTTCATCTCGGCTGTATTACTGTAACACACTTTACACCGGTGTCAGCCGGTCATCTCTTTCCCGTCTGCAGCTGGTTCAAAACACCACTGCTTGTCTTTTAACAGGTACACGTGGAAGAGATCACATCACACCCACCTTAGCTTCACTCCACTGGCTGCCCGTGCATTTTAGAGTTCATTTTAAAATTCTTTTATTTGTTTTTAAATCCTTGAATGGTCTTGCTCCACCTTACCTCTCTGAGCTTCTGCATCCCTACACTCCCACCCGGTCCCTCAGATCAGCTGAACAGCTGCTTCTGGGGGTGCCAAAGGCAAGGCGCAAGCTCAGCGGGGACAGAGCCTTTTCGATCATGGCCCCCAGAACATGGCCCCCTGGACGCTCACCTTCTTACCCCCATCACCGAGACAAAATTCTGCACCCTGGGTGATAGATCATTCGCCATCGCCGCACCAACCCTCTGGAATTCCTTGCCCCTTTACATCCGGTCTGCCAACACACTTGCTTCTTTCAAAAGTCAACTCAAAACCCATCTTTTCAAATCTACCTATAAAAACTGACTGCCTCTTCTACCTATGTGTACCTACCTTGTCTGTTTACCCATTCTCTGTATGTTTGTCCCTATGCTGATTTGTAAAGCGTCTGAGTATTTAGAAAAGCACTATATATGACTGATGTATTATTATTATTATTATTATTATTATTATTATTATTATTACAACCATTTTCAGATCTCTCCAGAGATGTTCAGTTGGATTCTAGTCAGGGCTCTGGCTGGGCCACTCAAGGACATTCACAGAGTTGTCCTGAAGCCACTCCTTTGATATCTTGGCTGTGTGCTTAGGGTCGTTGTCCTGCTGAACGATGAACCGTCACCTCAGTCTGAGGTCAAGAGCAATCTGGAGCAGGTTTTCATCCAGCATGTCTCTGTACATTGCTTCATTCATCGTTTCCTCAGTCCAGACTAGTCTCCCAGTTCCTGCCACTGAAAAACATCCCCATAGAATGATGCTGCTACCACCATTGGCATGGTCATGAGCGGTGCCTTGTTTCCTCCAAACATGATGCCGGGCATTTACACCAAAGAGTTCAGTCTTTGTCTCATCAGACAAGAGAATTTTGTTTCTCATGGTCTGAGAGTCCTTCAGGTGCCTTTTGGCAAACTCCAGGTGGGCTGCCATGTGCCGTTTGCTCAGGAGTGGCTTCCATCTGGTCACTCTACCATACAGGCCTGATTGGTGAATTGCTGCAGAGATGGTTGTCCTTCTGGAAGGTTCTCCTCTGTTCACAAAGCAATGCTGGAGCTTTAACAGAGTGACCATCGGGCTCTTGGTCACCTCCCTGACTAAGGCCCTTCTCCCTCGATCGCTGTTTAGATGGCCGGCCAGCTCCAAGAAGAGACCTGGTGGTTCTGAACTTCTTTCATTTAAGGATGATGGAGGCCACTGTCGTCATTGGGAACCTTCAAAGCAGCAGAACTTTTTCTGTACCCTTCCCCAGATTTGTGCCTCGAGACAATCCTGTCTCGGTGGTCTACAGACAATTCCTTTGACTTCATGCTTGGTTTGTGCTCTGACATGCGCTGTCAACTGTGGGACCTTATAGAGACAGGTGTGTGCATTTCAAAATCATGTCCAGTCAACTGAATTTACCACAGGTGGACTCCAATTAAGCTGTAGAAACATCTCAAGGATGATCAGTGGAAACAGGATGCACCTGAGCTGAATTTTGAGGTTCTTGGCAAAGACTGTGAATACTTATGTACATGTGATTTTCTGAGTTATTGTTTATTTTAATAAATCTGCAAAAATCTGAAAAAAAAAACTTTTTTTCCTATTGCCATTATGGGGTATTGTGTGTAGAATTTTGAGGAAAAAAAAATGAATTCAATCCCTTTTGGAATAAGGCTGTAAAAAAACAAAATGTGGGAAAAGTGAAGTGTTGTCAATACTTTCCGATATATATACAGTATATATATATATATATATATATATATATATATATATATATATATATATATATATACATGTATATATATATATATATATATATTACGGACATTTGTGGGGTTGCTTGCAGGTGATGGGTATGGTTTGGTGGATGGTTTTGTGTCTTTGCAGTATTATTTTTCTACCACTAGACTGTGCTGTTGTGCAAACATGTCTTTTGCCAGTATGGATTACTGGTTGCCTTGGAAACAACAGCTGTTTTTTTTTTGTTTTTTTTTTTCTGTCTGAAAAAAAAATATTTTCTTGGTCTGTGGAATAAAGGTTTTTTGTGAAATTTTCAGTCAGTCTGTCTACTCTCTGCCAGCTACACACACACACACACACACGTGCATGTGTGTGTGTGTGTGTGTGTGTGTGTGTAATCTCCCAAAAATGTGACAGCCCAAAAGAAAAAAAAAAATCTCCTAATTGAGAAATTTACTGTTCTTAATTTTCTGCTCCATGCATAATCATTCTCCAGGATTTATTGATTCACTTCCATTGTGGGAGTCAAACAGCGCTGATGTTGTGTCAAAAAGTAAATGACATTTAACATGATTTTATGTTATTTTAATGGAAAGAGGTGTAACAGTCAAAATATAATCACCCATCATTTTATTTATATGATGATTCATTAATAGTTTTTTTTAATTCCATCCACATTCACATTTTAATTACAGACTTGGTGTTGGAGTCTATCCACCTTATTCCTAGGCCCCATGATGCCTTCCATGAATTATGGTTGCAACTTCCGGTACTACTTTAGAACATATGGTTGTCACTGAAACGGGTCGCTTTTCCTTGTTAAAAATCAATGACTTCGGCATCAGAAATGTGGGGACACGGCCTCTTGCACCTCAAAACAGTATTATAATCTTACCATTTCCTACGACTATCGAAGGATGGGAAGATGACCTTAAAAAGTGGCCTCGTAGATAGTAGCTCCGTTAGTTAGCGTCACTGCTAAGATGCTAATGCTGTAAACAAATGGCCCATGCTGGCAACATAAGTCACTTAGAGAACATTTTCAAAATTGATGTAACGTTATTTCCATATTCTGTATTGAAAGCCCTTCAAAATGATATTTAATTTGTGGGAAGAGCGCAAAAACTGATCCAGATAAAGATGATTTGTTTATATTTTAGCTAGGTTGAAAACTTGTGTTCAATCGTTCAGGAGTTACGTCTTCTGCAAAAACATAGGTATTTTTAGAAAGTACGATTTCTCAGCTTTGCAATGATACCAGGCACTCATGGGGTTTTCCCAGGACTTTGCGGCTCCCAAACAAAGAAAGAGTCATGATTTATGACTTCTCATTGCCTGTACTCATAATGACGCGGTGGGCATTCCAACTAGAATGTCTCCACCGCAGTAAAGTTGGCTGCATTTTGTTAAAATATGTTGGATATAATCAAATTTACCTTAGAGCAGACGTAAACCACAACACCGTGCTTGATGTCATCTGTCACTGTGTGGTGAAAAGCCTCCATTTATGCAGTCTATGGCACAACCACAAATGCCAGCAAGTACCAGAACTACGCCAAAACATTCAAAAACTACAAAAACTAGAAGAGCTGAAATTAGCTGCCACTTGAGTGCAAAACACGTATGTGAACTATAGATTAAAATGAATTTGAAAAACTTTTAAAAACGCTATTTTAAATGCCCCTGCTACTCCACTCTCACTGACTGATTTAACACTACGTCAGCCGAAACCGGAAGCTCCACCCATAATTATTCCTACAGCGGCACCCCCAGGAATAAGGTGGATAGCATTATTTTATTATTTTTTAAATGAATGAATGAGTGAATGAATGAATGAACAAACGGGGGAAAGGGTATGCAGAAATAACTATATAAGAATATAAAACGAAAATAAATACTGAAACATATGCCCAAGGGAGATGTGTTCACTCCAGAAGCAGGCCCAGAACGGCAGGAAGCTTCCACAAACACTGATCTTTATATGAGCATTGCCTGACGCTGATGTCAGCTGACCTGCACTGAATAGTTCTCTGATTTTTCAAAACGTCTGTAAAAATCGTTCCAAGCGCTATAGTATGAACCCACCTTTAATTTAGGCTGACTTAGGTAAACTCTGCATAACTTAGCTCGGCACTCAGGAACTTTTACAAAATGAGCACAACTTTCGCCAACATTTATTTCCAAACCTCGGTAAATTTTCAGCAGGCTGAAAATTTTCAAAGAACACAACTTTCGCTAGCGTTTGCCAACAAACACCAGCAATCATTAACTTTTGCCAACAGAGCCAGACGTTTGCCAAAACGTCAGCAAAAGCCAGTCCAAACGTTGTAGTGTGAATCCACCTTAAGGCGAGACGTAACTTGGCTGATTGACATGATAGTACAAAACTAAATAACATTACAAAAATATATATCGAAAAGATAAATCAATGTACATTACAATGAATGGATCACTTGTGTGTAATTAGATTAGTTTAAGACAAGACAAACTGCTTTTTCTAAAAAATGCTCTTCACAAGTCAAACAATGCAATTTCTATTCTCATAAAGAAATGTGTTTAAAATGTATTTATGAAGAAATGAATACTTTTCTTCAGATTGCTTTTTCTTTTAATAAAAAAAAAAACAATACCTTGACAACATTTTGACCATTTCCACTGCCGATTAATTTGATTGAGTCTGTGTGATATTAGTGGAGACAGCAGATTATTTGTCTGTTGCAGTACTTGGGTGACATTGATGCTGGATCAGAAGCCTCAGCAAAATCCCCAATGCCAACCCTGCAAACTCCAAGTGCAAAATAATAAACTCTTACCTGTTCTGTCTATCCCTGCTATAGATGATGAGGTCTCCTCTTCTCTGTCATGTAACTTCATAAGAAGAACAGCACAGAAATAGGTATGCAAATAGGAAGTCTCAAACCTCAAAAGGAACCTAAACTGTTAACAGAAAAAGAAGTGTGAAGAAAGATGTTTTTCTAAGAGGACCAGGTGGTTTTGACAAGAAACAGGAAATTACGGTCTTGTTTAATTTTCAAGCAGGTATGGTAATTTTGGACGAGTGTATCACATTGTAGAAATACACCTGTAGATACATCTAAGAACACACACTCTCAGCTGCTCCCTTTTCAGATTAACCACAGCAAAGTCCACATATTTATTTTTAAGCCAGATGCCTTTCCTGACACAATCCAACCCATTTACCCAAGCTTGGGACTGGCACAAGGCGTACCATGGTTTTGTGTTGCCCCTTGTGGCTAGGTCACCAACTTTCCTTTTCCCATTCTATTTATGCTGAGCACCAAGTTAGAAGGTTGAAAGTACCAATTTATGGTCTTTGAAAAAACCTGGCTGGGGCTTGAACTCACAGCCTCCTTGTTGGTGGGCAGATGCTCTGCCACTAGGCCACCATTCTGCTTCTAAGCATTAATGACTAATGCCTTTTGGAAAGCTGTTAAATCATGTTTATACATGAAATTACTGCAAACAATAGTATAGGAACTTGGAACTTTAATGTGAACAGTTTATAAAATATTGCTCCAAATCACATTCTCATGTCCTTGTTTCAATATACAGGCCTTCGTCAGGGAGTCAAACAAGGCCAAAACATGTCAGCTTTTTTAAATTAAATATGACCATGCTATCAAAATAATCATTTTTTTAGAAATCTTTGAGCACCTTTGATTTTTTTTTTTTACCTCCGTCAGGCCGCAGGCCGCAGGAGGTTATGTTTTGGCCAGCGTTTGTCTGTCGGTTTGTCTGTCTGTCTGTTGGTTAGCAAGATAACTCAAAAAGTTTTGGACGGATTTCGATGAAACTTTCAGGCGTTGTTGGAAATGGTACAAGGAAGAACTGGTTAAATTTTGGGGATGATCCGGATCACCGTCTGGATCCAGGAATTTTTTAAAGGATTCTTTAACATTGTGAGATAGGGCCATTTTCAACACGTGTGCAGGCGCAATGGAGGGCGCTGGTCGTCGTGTCTGACGAACACGAACTCTACGTTCTTCAAAGTTTTAGGCACAAAAGCACGCGGAAAACAGTGGTGGGCCGGCCCCGGCAGCGTGCCTGTGTTTGCGCTACGCTGCAAAAGCTGAGACGGGCAGCTGTCCGGCGCGGGATTATTTGGTAGAAATTCCCCGGGCAGCCATAGGGGCTGCGCAAAAACAAGCTCTCTGCCGGGGAAGCTTCCAAATCCTCTTTTTCCGCGGAGCGCAACCCCAATAAAACCCACGGCAACCTGTCTACCCAATTTGCATCCGTCAGTGAATCCCTGAGTGCTGCTTTCAGTGATCTATGAAATCGCTCGCATAACCCATTGGCCTGTGGGTTGTACGCGGTTGTGCGATGAATTGCAACGCCCGCAGCCTGGGAGTTTGGAGATGGAGGAGATGGACACAACAGCAACACTTGAGTTTATTACCTCCGCCAAGGAGGTAATGCTTTTACTGGCATTTGTCTATTTGTCTGTCTGTCTGTTACCAACATAACTCAAAAAGTTATGAACGGATTTTGACAAAATTTTCAGGAAAGGTGTGTAAGGGCACAGGGAATAGATGATTACATTTTGGTGATGATCTGAGAGTGCATACCTCCACCAAGGGCTTTGTTTGTATTTGTGCAGCAGGATTACACAAAAACTACTAGATGGATTTGGATGAAATTTTCACCAGAGGTGGTTCTTGGCCTAGAGAGGAACCCATTACATTTTGGGGATGATCTGGGAATGCATACCTCAGCCAAGGCTCTTCTCACAGTGTGTCAGCCACAAAACTCCAAAACTAATGGACAGACTTGGATGCAATTTTCACCACAAGTGGCGATAGTCCTACACACAAGCCCATTACATTTTGGAGGTGATCCATGAGAAACGGAAGGAGACTTGGCTGAGGTATGCGCTCTATGAGTGCTTTTCAAGTTTTTTTTTGATATTCAAAGCATAAAAGCTATGTAAAAAGAACTTTCTTCTCCAGTTCCTAATGTAATAAAGTAGCTGTAATACTGCATGGTAGTGCTTCTACAACCCCCCTTTGCCCTACTAAAGTATACACAATGTGATAATGTGAGTCATCAGTTAAGCTCTCTTGGGTTTTTTTTTTATAGCTGATAAAAATCTAAAAGTCTAGTTTCATATAGTGCTGATGGAGTTTCAGATGTCATATTATCCTGAAGTAGAAACCTGCGCTTAAACATAAATTTTTTCAATTACTTCTTGCAAAGAAATGTCTTAATATGTCTCCATACATATGTCATTCTTGCCCTTGTATTATCTTTAAGAAAAAAAACACTTTGCATAAACATGTGGCCTATTGCCCCAATCCAGTTCTTCCTGTGACCTTGACCAAAAAGTGCAAATGCATGCAAAGTTTCAAGTGTACCTTAAAAAGTCTCAGTTTTATGAGCTTTGCAAAGTTCAAAGAAAAGAATCACAAATCTCCAATTTGTCATACAGTGGTATGAAAAAATGTTTGCCCCCTTCCTGATTTCTCATTTTTTTTGTATGTTTGTGTCATGAATTGCCCCTCGGCGCAGAGAGAAAGACCCACCCGCCGAACTGTGAGCTTGTGATAATTTATTACAAACATAAAGTGCACAAAATAACTCAAAAGCCAGAGAGAAATAAGCCTGGCACAAGGAGAAAATCCAGAGCGTAACACTTACTTCAGGGAGTTCGGACATCAGTCAAGACCACCGCAAGGAATACAGAGAGCAGCGGCCTTAAATAAGGTATAATTCAATAGGACACAGGTGTGGATACCAGAGCGGGCAGGAAAAAACAATGATTAATAATCTGGACAAGCTGGGAGCAACGAGAGGGGAGAGATCTGAGCTGACAGCTGACAGGATACCGCCCACACAGAGCAAAACCCCGGAAGCACCAGTGACAGCTGTCAACCCAGAGGGAGAACACCACAGTAAGGGATTTAAAGAATAAAATATCAACAAGAACAGACTGAAATAAATACAAATTAATACAAAATAAGACTGTAGCAAAACTATGACATAAACAGGAAAATAGAAAACGGTACGAGAAGTACAGAAACCAAAAGGCACAAAATACAACAAATATATAAATCTAGAGAAAAAGCCATGAGACTGAGGATGGCGGAAATCTCCAGTGCTCAGATCATGACAGTTTGTCACACTTAAATGTTTCAGATCATCAAACTAATTTAAATATTAGACAAAGATAACACAAGTAAACACAAAATGCATTTTTTAAATGAAGGTGTTTATTATTAAGGGGGACAAAATCCAAACCTACATGGCCCTGGGTGAAAAAGTGATTGCCTCCTAAACCTAATAACTGGTTGGGCCACCCTTAGCAGTAACAACTGCAATCAAGCGTTTGCAATAACTGGCAATGAGTCATTTTACAGCACTGTGGAGGAATTCTGGCGCACTCATCTTTGCAGAATTGTTGTAATTCAGCCACATTGGACAGTTTTCTAGCATGAACTGCCTTTTTAAGGTAATGCCACAGTATCTCAATCGGATTTAGGTCAGGACTTTGACTCTTTGGCCACTCCAAAGGCTTCATTTTGTTGTTTTTTTAAAGCCATTTAGAGGTGGACTTGCTGGTGTGACCTTAACTGAGGCAAGTGAGGCCTGCAGTTTTTTTGGATGTTGTTGTGGGGTCTTTTGTGACCTCTTGGATGAGTTGTTGCTGTGCTCTTGGAGTAATTCTGGTCGGCCGCCACTCCTGGGAAGGTTCACCAGTGTTCCATGTTCTCTCCAACTGTGGATAATGGCTCTCACTGTGGTTCGCTGGAGTCCCAAAGCTTTAGAAATGGCTTTATAACCTTTTCCAGACTGATAGATCTCAATTACTTTGTCTTATTTGTTCCTGAATTTCTTTGGATCGCAGCATGGTGTGTAGCTTTTGAGGATGTTTTGTTCCACTTCCCTTTGTCAGGCAGGTCCTATTTAAACGATTTCTTGATTAAAAACAGGTGTGGCAGTTATCAGGCCTTGGTGTGGCAAGAGAAACTGAACTCAGCTTTCCAAAGATGTGATAAACCATGCTTAATTTATGTTTTAACGGGGGGAGGGGGAATCACTTCTTTACACAGGGCCATGTTGGTGTGGATTTTTTTTTACCCTTTTTTTTAATTTTCCCAAATCTGGTTTTATATCATTACGCTTTTAGTCTTAGACATTTGATTCATTGGGCTCTCCCACCTGAGAGAGCTCCCCCTTGGTTTTATTTAGTTATCTGAGCAGCCCTCTTCCCTTAGTACATCTAATCACAATTAAACTTTCTTCTGAATTTCAGTCACGTCCTATTGTTTCCTTTTTACAATACGTTTGGAAGAGGGTTGCTTCTATATTAGGGTTTAGCTCCCATCTTCATTCTATGGCTTCTATTTGGCTTAACCCAAGTCTCCACATTGGAAAATCCCCATTTATTTGGAAAATCTGGGTGAAAAAGGACATCTTGATGCTAAAAGATCTATATGAAGGGGGAGCTCTCAAATCATTTGATGATCTACGGGCACAGTATGGTCTACCACAGAATCAGTTCCTGAAATATTTACAACTTCGACATTTGCTGTGTCAAGTCTTTGGATCTACTACTACCCCTCCTCCTGAGGCAGATTGGCTCACCCAGGCATTGAGTTCCTGTGGTAAAAGATGTAAGGCCTCAAATTTTTGTTCAATGCTCCTTAAGAGCTCAAATAAAGATTTTTCATCCCTTAAACGCGCATGGGAAAAAGATCTGAACTTACAATTTACTGATGCTGAATGGGCAAATATTTTAAGGAATGGGAAGAACGTGTCTAGGGAATTGAAAACCAGACTTGTTCAATTTAAAATTTTGAATCGATTCTACTGGACACCCCGTAAAATGTTTAGAGCAAATCTCATTCATTCATCAAGCTGCTGGAGATGTCTATAGGGGGAGGGTGCACTTATCCATATGATCTGGAGTTGTCCGGAAATACAGGACTTTTGGTTGGAGATCCATAGACATATTATGACAATTGTTAAGCAAGAAGTGCCATTCACTCAGAGACTTTTTGTCCTTGTGGATCCATCAATTATTCAGGACCCAATCTCTGACGCCGAGTGGATTCAGACTGCTTTGACGGTGGGCCAAAAGTTGGTTACTTCTTATTGGAAATCTTCCTCTGCCCCACCCGTAGCTCAGTGGCTTAGGGAGCTGGGCAAGCTTGCTGCACTAGAACGACTTTCATATAAACTTTTGGACAGGATGGACAGCTTTTACAATAAGTGGGGATCCTATCTCACCTTTATAGGTGTTGTAGATTAAGCCAATCATCTTAGGAGTATTAGGGTGGAATTGGAATGTTTTATCCTCTCACTGGGTATATTTGTTTTTGATGTTTTTTTTTTTTTTGGCTTGTTTGTTTCTTGCTTTATTTTCTAAATTGAAAACCCAATAAAATTCAAATTATAAAAAAAACCCTTTTATTTAAAAACTGCATTTTGTGTTTACTTCTGTTATCTTTGTCTAATATTCCAATTTGTTTGATCTGAAACATTTAAGTGTGACAAACATACAAAAAAATGAGAAATCAGGAAGGGGGCAAACACTTTTTTCACATCACTGTAAGTCATTTGTTTATGAGGAAAAAAATAATAGTTGTAAGTCACAAATTTAGGTTCAAACAACACAAGAAATAAGGAAATGTTTACAAAAAAAGTTTGAGAGATAAGTTTCATAATATTCATATCCATCCATCCATCCATCCATCCATCCATCTTCTACCGCTTTTTTGGAGGTCCGGGTCGCGGAGGCAGCAGTTCAAGCAGAGAAGCCCAGACTTCCCTATCCCCCGCCACCTGCTCCAGCTCTTCAGAGAGGATACCAAGGCGTTCCCAGACCAGCTGGGAGACATAGTCCCTCCACCGAGTCCTGGGTCTGCCCCGGGGTCTACTCCCAATGGGACGTGCCCAAAACACCTCAAGCGGGAGGCGTCCAGGAGGCACCCTAATCAGATGCCCATACCACCTCAACTGACTCCTTTCAATGTGGAGGAGCAGCGGTTCTACTCTGAGCCTCTCCCGGATGACTGAGCTCCTCACCCTATCTCTGAGGGTGACTCCAGCAATCCTACGGAGAAAGCTCATTTCAGCCGCTTGTATCCGCAATCTTGTTCTTTCGGTCATTACCCAAAGCTCGTGACCATAGGTGAGAGTAGGGACATAGATTAACTGGTAAATCGACAGCTTTGCCTTCGAACTCAGGTCCCTCTTCACCACAACAGACCGGTACAACGTCCGCATCACTGCAGATGCTTCTCCAATCCGTCTGTCAACCTCTCGCTCCACTTTCCCCTCACTCGTGAATAAGACCCCAAGATATTTAAACTCCTCCACTTGGGGCAGGAGCCTGTCCCCAACCCAGAGAGGACAATCCACCTTTTTCCGGCTGAGAACCATGGACTTGGACTTGGAGGTGCTGATTCTCATCCCAGCTGCTTCACACTCAGCGGCAAACCATCCCAGCAAGAGCTGTAGGTCATTGCTGGATGAAGCCAACAGGACAACATCATCTGCAAACAACAGAGATGAGATCCTGTGGTCACCAAACATGACGCCCTCCATTCCCTGGCTGCACCTAGAAATCCTGTCCATAAAAATTATGAACAGAATCGGTGACAAAGTGCAGCCCTGGCGGAGTCCAACTCTCACTGGGAATGAGTCTGACCGAGTGTTGGCAATACGAACCAAACTCTCACAACGGTCGTACAGAGACCAAATAGCTCGTAACAACAAGGCCGATACCCCATACTCCCGAAGCACCCCCCACAAAAAACCATGAGGGACGCGATCAAATGCCTTCTCCAAGTCCACAAAACACATGTAAACTGGTTGGGCAAACTCCCACGAACCCTAGAAAATTCTTGAGAGGGTAAAGAGCTGGTCCGATGTGCCACGGCCAGGACGAAAACCACATTGCTCCTCATGAATCCGAGGTTCAACCAATGGATCGAACCATGGAGGTTCGATCCATGAGGCCCCTCATGGATTGTCACCTTATCGTGATCTCAGGAGCTATGTTGTCCGGGACAATTTGCCTCTGATAGGGTCACCCAAGACAAACTGGTCCTGGGTGAAGGGCCAGACTAAGAACGATTCAACAGACTCTCATGATAAATTCTAGATCAAGGATTCAGTGTACCCCATCCGGTATGGGGTTACCGGGGCCCCACCCTGGAGCCAGGCCTGGGGGAGGGGCTCAATGGCTACCGTCTGGTGGCCCGGTTTCCACCCATGGGACCCGGCCGGGCTCAGCCCGAAGGAGTTACATGGGTCTGCCCTCCAGTGGGCTCACCACCTGCAGGAGGGATCATGGGGGTCCGGTGCTATGACGATTAGGTGGCGGTCAAAGGCGGAGACCTTGGCGAACTGATCCCAAGCTTTCTATATTGGCTTTTGGTCGAATATTCATATATCTTTCTTAATACAAAACATGAAAAAAAATCTATCAATGACGTTGACAGTGCAGTTTGATCTTACAATAACATCCTAATAAACTCCCCATTTACTATTTTTCTTTTTGGCATTTCCCTTGTTGCTCTCAACTTTTTCAGGTAGATTATCACTTCTCCTATAACTTCAGGTTTCTATTTCTCTGTGTGTGTGTGCTGGAAAGTGCACTCTTTGGGTGTATGGTCTCTTGATTCTCAAGGTCCATTCACACCAAACGTGAACGGGCAAATTTTTTGCCCGGCATGATTGCATTATAACTCAATGTAAACACACAAACAGACATGAACTCCCCTTCTGAGTGAGATGTAGACAGGCAAAGTTGTCTTTATAACTTCTTCAGCTGTGTTCAGCCCAGCTGTGGAAAATCCCAAAGTAACGTCATCCTTCGGTTTACATTATCCGATGGGGGGCTCACCTGAAAATGTTGTCTCAGCCTCCAAAATTTCACAAGATGATGGGTGTTTACGTTGCTAGCTTGCTAGCACGTCCATGGCAGGAAACCGTGGGTAAATAACTCTGAAATTCTGATTCAGCTGAAGAGCTCCTGGTCCTCCTGTCTCCAGGTGAGTGAGTCTCATTTTCAAACTCGTTTACTCTGCAATGGTGATACTTTTACTCCAGTGACAGCAGAATCTCAAAGCTAGCAGCTAGCTAGCTAGCTAGCTTCGGATGCAAATGTGTGAAAGCGAAATTTCACATGTCCTCGCGTCTTTCCATTGACTTTGTATGGATTTGTGCCTTCCGTTTGCGTTTGATGTGAACACACCTGCAGAATTATATTTTCTCAGCTGGTGGATCAGATCATGAAACTTCATTGGCCGTGATCAGTTCTGCCTATTTTTTCTTGTAAACAGTTTTTTTGTTTTTTTATATTGGTTTTCAGTCACAAATACTCAAGGGTAATTATGGGTTTCTCTAAATAGTCCTTAAAGTGCACTGATTGTGAGTTGTGGCTGTAACAATAAAACTGAAATATGTTATAAAGTTTATATACTGATTATCAGGCTTGTAATTAGCATGCACCCACATCTCTTCTGCCAGGGATGGGCAACTAGTGGCCCGCGGCCACATGCGGCCGTCACCCTCATTCAGTATGACTCGCCATTCCATTTCCAAAAATCAATTATTTATTTATATCATGTTTGACTGTATTTGGAACTGCATTCTTAAATGCAATTATAGTGTCCACCAAATGGTCGAGTGGGAGAGCTAGAGTAAGGGAGTGGTTTGCACCGGCGTTTGTGCTGTACAGTATGTGCTGCATGCTGAGACCAGAAAGTTATCATTAACAGGCTTGCAAAAAGCAGTAATTATACAAGGTAGGCTGCTTTTAAACAACAGTAAATGCTCCTCAGTAAAGATGGGCAGGTGAATGGAGCTTTGAAGCTTTTCTTCTAAATGTGCTGAAAAAAATTCAGAGCTTTGAGGCTTCAGTCTAACTAAGAACAATGACATCTGGTGGCCAGCTGAAGCCATAACAACCTCTCAAGAGCATGACTGAAGCAGTGACACTTTAGATAGATAGATAGATACATACTTTATTTCGAACAAAAAAGTAAAACAAAAACAAAACAAATGACAAGTGCAATAAAGCAACAGTGTACAGTGTTCGAAAGGGAGAAGTAAGAATCCTTCCTATCCTTCCTATCCAAGGATCTATACTAGGGCCATTGTTCACAATATACATCAATGACTTGCCCAATAGTTGCTCAGGTGCCAACTGCCAGATTTATGCTGATGACACCGTAATCTATCTGTCTGCCAAAACGGCTAGCATGGCAGCTGAGCACCTGACCCAGGTTTTACAGAACATCTCTAAGTGGCTTGTGTTGTCGCATTTAACCTTGAATGTCAAAAAAACTGTTGCTATATGTATCTCTATTAGAAACAGGCACATGAATGATGTTTTTGATGTTAAAACTGGAAATGAGGTGCTTACTGAAGTGAATGAGGTCAAGTATTTAGGGATCATTCTAGACAGCAACCTGCGATTCGACAAGCAAGTGCATTACATTTGTAAGAAGGTCAAACCCAATTTAAATTGCTTCCGTCTCATTAGAAGGGGTTTGTCATTCAGAACTGCTCATACATATATGCACGCGATGATTCTTTCACATCTGTCATACTGTATCACATCTTGGTGACAAACATCTCAAATTACACTAAAACCCATAACTGCAATATATAAACAGGCTATAAAAATCTTGGACCGCAAACCGATGCGGTGGTATCACTGTGGTATTTTAGTCAAGCACAATCTTTTTACTTTTGAAAATTTTATTATCTTCTGTAATATCAGACTGGTTTTTAAATGTCTATACAATCTTGTTTCACCTCCTTTTTCTGGTTTGGTGGCTAGACGCTCAAGCTCTAGCAGAGCATGCACATGAGCTTCCATCAACGGTGACTGCATTGTCACCATGTCTAGAACTTCATTCGGTCAGTCTGCTTTCTCCATAAAAGGGACAAACTTATGGAACTCTCTGCCAACTCACTTAAAATTGGAGACAAATGCCAACCTCTTCAACAGAGGTGTTAAAGATTGGCTAAAATCCCACCAGCAATGTGTGCATGTCTAGTCTGAATTGTGTTTGTTGTGATCATGGATCTCTTGCTCTATTTATAATTTGTAATGTATTTGTAATTTTAATTAGCTTATAAATTTTGCATGTACAGCCTAATTTATGACCTATATAAGCCACCTATGGACTGGTGTTGAGAATTAGCACTTGTGCTATATACACCTATGCAAAACATCTGGTGTCTCCCTGTGATTGTACTAATGTAATTTGTTATGTCCATATTAAAGACAGAAAGAAAGAAAGAAAGAAAGAAAGAAAGAAAGAAAGAAAGAAGTGAACACTTATTAATTCCAACTCCTCTTTTCCATAAATACAACCCATGTGAAATATATACAAATTACCACATTTAAGACCCCAAATAAACAATTAACTATATTTTGTACATATCAACATTAACACCCATCCATCCCAACATACATACAGTCTATACATCAAAACCAGCCCAAAACAACACAGATATACACAATACTGTACCACCTACCACTCCATGGTGTCCCAGAGTGAGCATAGTGAATCATACATTTAAATACTACCCTTCTAACATATATTCTTTCAGCAAATAATGTTTATACCTCTTTTTGAATTATTTCTGTTTGTACATACAGTAGTTTCAGTTCCAGCTCCAGACTGTTCCACCCCACAGACAGATATGCACATACTTTTCTTAGTTGTTCGTATCATGGGTTTTGTAAAGTTTAAATCTCCTCTCAAATTATAGTCATTGTCTCTTTTTTTAAATATTTTTTGTATATTAGTTGGGAGTTGATTATAATTGCCCTGTACATGACTTGTGCCGTCTTAAATTTAACTAAATCGATGAACTTTATGACATGTGACTTTAAAAACAACGAATTGGTATGGTCTCTATATCCTACAATATTTATTATCCTTATACAGTGGAGCAAAAAAGTATTTAGTCAGCCACCAATTGTGCCAGTTCTCTCACTTAAAAGATGAGAGAGGTCTCCAGTTTTCATCATAGGTATACCTCAACTATGAGAGACAAAATGAGAAAAAAAAATCTAGAAAATCACAGTGAAGGATTTTTAATGAATTAATTGGTAAATTCCTCGGTAAAATAAGTATTTGGCCATCTACAAACAAGCAAGATTTCTGGCTCTCACAGACCTGTAACTTCTTCTTTAAGAGGCTTCTCTGTCCTCCACTCGTTACCTGTATTAATGGCACCTGTTTGAACTCGTTATCAGTATAAAAGACACCTGTCCACAACCTCAAACAGTCAGACTCCAAACTCCACTATGGCCAAGACCAAAGAGCTGTCAAAGGACACCAGAAACAAAATTGTAGACCTGCACCAGGCTGGGAAGACTGAATCTGCATAGGTAAGCAGCTTGGTGTGAAGAAATCAACTGTGGGAGCAATTATTAGAAAATGGAAGACATACAAGACCACTGATAATCTCCCTCGATCTGGGGCTCCACGCAAAATCTCACCCCGTGGGGTCAAAATGATCACGAGAACGGTGAGCAAAAATCCCAGAACCACACGGAGGGACCTAGTGAATGACCTGCAGAGAGCTGGGACCAAAGTAACAAAGGCTACCATCAGTAACACACTGCACCGCTAGGGACTCAAATCCTGCAGTGCCAGACGTGTCCCCCTGCTTAAGCCAGTACATGTCCAGGCCCATCTGAAGTTTGCTAGAGAGCATTTGGATGATCCAGAAGAGGACTGGGAGAATGTCATATGGTCAGATGAAACCAAAATAGAACTTTTTGGTAAAAACTCAACTTGTCGTGTTTGGAGGAGAAAGAATGCCGAGTTGCATCCAAAGAACACCATACCTACTGTGAAGCATGGGGGTAAAAACATTATACTTTGGGGCTGTTTTTCTGCAAAGAGACCAGGACGACTGATCCGTGTAAAGGAAAGAATGAATGGGGCCATGTATCGTGAGATTTTGAGTGAAAACCTCCTTCCATCAGCAAGGGCATTGAAGATGAAACGTGGCTGGGTCTTTCAGCATGACAATGATCCCAAACACACCACCCGGGCAACGAAGGAGTGGCTTCGTAAGAAGCATTTCAAGGTCCTGGAGTGGCCTAGCCAGTCTCCACATCTCAACCCCATAGAAAATCTTTGGAGGGAGTTGAAAGTCCATGTTGCCCAGCGACAGCCCCAAAACATCACTGCTCTAGAGGAGATCTGCATGGAGGAATGGGCCAAAATACCAGCAACAGTGTGTGAAAACCTTGTGAAGACTTACAGAAAACGTTTGACCTGTGTCATTGCCAACAAAGGGTATATAACAAAGTATTGAGATGAACTTTTGTTATTGACCAAATACATATCTTACCGAGGAATTTACCAATTAATTCATTAAAAATCCTTCAATATGATTTTCTGGATTTTTTTTTTTCTCTCATTTTGTCTCTCATAGTTGAGGTATACCTATGATGAAAATTGGAGACCTCTCTCATCTTTTAAGTGGGAGAACTTGCACAGTTGGTGGCTGACTAAATACTTTTTTCCCCACTGTAGCTCTTTTTTGTAATGTGCATATTGACTGTAGGTTGGTCTTGTAGGTGTTTCCCCAGACTTCTACACAGTAGTTAAGATAAGGTAGAAACAGTGAATTGTACAGTAAGACCAATGATTTATAGTCCAAGATGTGTCTTGTCTTCCCCAGTATGCCTATACATTTTGCCAACTTGGCCCGGATGTGACTGATGTGAGGTTTCCAGCAGATTTTATTGTCTAGCGTCACCCCCAGAAACTTATTTTCCTGTACTGTTTCTATTCTGGTATCATCTGTCGTTACCATTATTTCATGATTTATTTTATGATTTCCAAACAACATAATCTTTGTTTTTTTTCAGATTTAGAGATAATTTATTTTTGTTGAACCACTGCGTTAACCTTTTCATTTCAGTTGTGACCACCTCTAAAACCTGCTGCAAATTCTCACCAGTGCAAATGATATTTGTGTCATCTGCAAACAAAATAAATTTCAGAATTTTTGATACTTGGCATATGTCATTTATATACAAGATAAAGAGTTTGGGTCCCAAAACTGACCCCTGGGGCACACCACAAGTGATGCCCATGAAGGGTGATTTGCGCTCACCAATTTGTACAAATTGTTGTCTGTTACTTAAATAACTTTCCACCCAACTCAGTCCTACCCCTCTTATCCCATACCTTTCCAATTTCCTCAGTAGAATTCTGTGGTCATTGGTGTCAAAAGCTTTCTTTAAATCTATAAATACTCCTACAGCAAACTTTTTTTTTTTTATCTATACAACTAGTAATTTCTTCAATAAGTTTGATCAGTGCCAAAGATGTAGACTTATCTGCTCTAAAACCATACTGACTGTCTGTAAAGAGGTTGTGTTTTTCAATGAAATCATCCAGTCTCTTAGCGAAGATTTTTTCAAGTTTGGAGAATTGTGAGAGTAAAGAGACTGGCCTGTAATTTGTGAAATAATGACTGTCTCCTGTTTTGTATAGTTGTATTACTTTTGCTATTTTCATTTTGTTTGGAAATTTACCAGTTTGAAATGACAGGTTACATATGTGGGTGAGTAGCTTAACAATTCATTCAATTACTTTTTTCACTATTGTCATGTCACTTTCATTCCAGTCCGTTGATTTTTTGTTCTTAAATTTACTCACAGTCTCGATAATTTCATTTTCAGTAACCGCACCCAAAAAGATTGTGTTTGGATTTTTATCTTCTATTTCATTTACAGAACCACTGTTGTTTGTTTCTGGTGTCACTATTGATTTTGCTAATTCAGGACCAACGTTTAAAATTTTTTTTTATTGAAACCACTGGCCACATCCTCTGTATTATTTATCAAATTGCCATTTTCAATAAAATATTCTGGATAATTAGCATTCTTAGGTTGATTACTAAAAATCCCATTAAGTACTTGCCATATTCCTCTAAAGTTATTTTTATTATCCTCTAATATTCTGTTGTAGTATTCTTTCTTACAAGTCCTCATTATATTAGTAAGCTTATTTTTATATCTTTTGTATGTGATCTCAGCCTCCACTGTTCTGCACTTAATGAATTGTTTATATAATGTATTCTTCTTTTTACATGCATTTAGTAACCCCTTGGTAACCCAAGGAATATTTTTGTTTTGTTGTCTGTCACTGTATTGTTTTATAGGACAGTTTTTATTGTACAATGATTGAAATATTTGTGAAAATTTATCATATGCTTTATTTATATAATTTTCATCATAAACTATCTTCCAGTCTTGTATTAATAATTCCTTTGCCAGTAAATACATAGATTCTTCAGTTCTTATTCTTTTATATTTGGAGGAGGTGGACACAGGAGGCTGCTGATGCACTACAGGACTGCTTTGAGACGACAGACTGTAGCATACTCTGTGAACCACATGGGGTGGACATAGACAATATGACCGACTGCATCACAGAATACATTAGATTTTGTAAAGACATGACCATGCCAGCTCAGACTGTACACTGCTTCTCCAACAACAGACCATGGGTCACTAGTGACCTGAAAGCACTTCTGAACAAAAAAGAAGAGAGCTTTTAGGGCTGGAGGCAAGGAGAAGCTTAGGGGAGTGCAGCATAAGCTGAGAGAGATGCTGAGGAGGTGCAAGGACAATTATAGGAGGAAGTTGGAAGAGAAACTCAGGCAAAATAATACTAAAGATGTGTGGGAGGGAACAAAACAAATAACTGGGTACAAGAGGAGAGTCAGGCAGCCATCTGGGAGCCAGGAGAGAGCTGAGGAACTGAATCTGTTTTTTAATAGGTTCAACTCACAGTCTGTCACCCGAGCAACACAACCAGACCCCCACGCACCCCTCCCCACCCACACTCCCGTGCAGAACTTCTCTCCATCTCCCCTCTCCTCCTCCCCAGGGGGCACCAGGACCCTCCCTCACTTCACGGTGACTACAGATCAGGTGGAGAAACAGCTGGAGAGACTCCGTCAGCGGAAGGCTTCGGGCCCTGATGGCATCTCCGCAAGGACCCTGAGGACCTGTGCCAACCAACTAGCTCCGGTACTAAAACACCTGTACAACCTGAGCCTGAGTCTGGAGAGAGTACCGGTGCTGTGGAAGACATCCTGCCTTGTTCCTGTCCCCGAGAAGTCATCTCCATCGGAGTTGAATGACTATCGACCAGTTGTCCTCACATCTCATGTGATGAAGGTCCTGGAGAGACTGGTCTTAGCCAACCTGAGGCCGCAGGTGAAGACGTGGCTGGACTCTCTGCAATTTGCATATCAGCCCCATTTAGGAGTTGAAGATGCTGTCATCTACCTGCTGCAATGAGCCCATCTGCATCTGGATGGTAGAGGAGATACTGTGAGAATCACTTTTTTTGATTTCTCCAGTGCCTTGCTGCTGGGCAAGAAGCTGCGGGTGATGGGGGTTGACAGCTCTGTGAGCTTCTGGATTACCAACTACCTGACAGGCAGACCACAGTTTGTCAGGCTGGGCAGTGTCTTGTCTGGAGTGGTGGCTAGTGATACGGGAGCGCCACAGGGGACTGTGCTCTCTCCTTTTCTTTTTACCTTATACACCACTGACTTTCAGTACAACACTGAGTCATGCCACCTGCAAAAATTCTCTGATGACTCAGCTGTTGTGGGGTGTATAAGAGGAAGAGAGGAGGGGGAGTACATGGCACTGGTAGACAGATTTGTGGAGTGGACGGAGCAGAATCACCTGAGATTGAATGTCAGCAAGACCAGGGAGATGGTGATTGACTTCAGGAAGAGGAAGGCTCCTTTTCAGCCACTGCAGATTAGGGGGGAGGATGTGGGAGTGGTTGAGGACTACAAATATCTGGGTGTAAGGATCAGCAGCGGGTTGGACTGGAGATCCAACACCCATGCTGCACACAAGAAGGGGATGAGCAGACTCTACTTCCTGAGAAAGCTGAGATCCTTCAACGTGTGCAGCAGGATGCTGGAGCTTTTCTACCAGACCGTTGTCGCCAGCGCCATCTTCTTTGCTGCTGTCTGTTGGGGTAGCAGTATCAGGGCCAGAGATACCAACAGACTTGACAAGATCATCAAGAGGTCTGGCTCTGTAATTGGTCTCAGACCGGAGACCTTTGAGACAGTGGTGGAGAAGAGAACACTAAATAAACTGCGATCTATCATGGACAATCCTAATCACCCCCTCCACCACACACTAGATAACAGCGAAGAACTTTCTCCAGTAGACTACTACAGCTTCGTTGTTGAACGGCCAGGTACAGGAAATCTTTCCTGCCGCATGCAATTTCACTGCACAATAACTCACTATCAGTCCGCCAAGGTCTCCGCCTTTGACCGCCACCTAATCCACATAGCACCGGACCCCCATGATCCCTCCTGCAGGTGATGAACCCACTGGAGGGCGGACCCATGTAACTCCTTCGGGCTGAGCCCGGCCGGGTCCCATGGGTGGAAACCCGGCCACCAGACGCTAGCCTTCAAGCCCCTCCCCCAGGCCTGGCTCCAGGGTGGGGCCCCGGTAACCCCATACCGGGCGGGGTACACTGAATCCTTGATCTAGAATTTATCATGAGAGTCTGTTGGATCGTTCTTAGTCTGGCCCTTCACCCAGGACCAGTTTATCTTGGGAGACCCTATCAGAGGCAAATTGCCCCGGATAGCTCCTGGGATCACTGGGGCACGCAAAGTTGAGGTTGAGGTGGTATGGGCATCTGATTAGGATGCCTCCTGGACGCCTCCCACTTGAGGTGTTTCAGGCACGTCCCACTGGGAGGAGACCCCGGGGCAGACCCAGGACTCGGTGGAGAGACTATGTCTCCCAGCTGGTCTGGGAACGCCTTGGTATCCCCTCTGAAGAGCTGGAGCAGGTGGCTGGGGAGAGGGAAGTCTGGGCTTCTCTGCTTGAACTGTTGCCTCCACGACCCGGACCTCCGGAAAAGCGGTAGAAGATGGATGGATGGATGGATGGATAACTCACTGTGATGTTGTATTCTGGTTATAGCTATGCTGCCACACTGCACCTTACAGACTAACTGGTACATCACTTTTCACTCTGCTCCTGATAGTCCTTCTTTGTGCAATGGGATGATTCATGTGTTTATAGGGGTCATCATATATTAAGCTATGATGTAGCTTAATATATGATGTCCAACCATCAACGAACTCAGCAAGGCCATTGATAGCTTGGCCGCTGGCAAGGCACCTGGTAACGACGGCATACCCCCCGACCTGATCAAGCACTGCAAGACCACCCTACTGCTGCCATTGCATGACGTCCTCTGCCAGTGCTGGAAGGAAGGTGCCGTACCACAGGACTTGAAGGACGCCAAGATCATCACCATCTACAAAAAAAAAGGGGAGAGAAGCGACTGCAACAACTACAGGGGCAGCTTCCTCCTCAGCATTGTTGGCAAAGTCTACCCACGAGTTGTCATCGTTTGTCTACAGAAGCTTGCCGAACGTGTCTACCCCGAGTCTCAGTGTGGCTTCCATGCTGGGCGATCAACAGTGGACATGATATTCTCCATTCGCCAACTCCAGGAGAAGTGCAGAGAACAGAACATGCCTTCATCGACCTCACCAAAGCGTTCGATCTGGTCAGCAGAGAGGGCCTTTTCAAGATCCTGCCAAAGATAGGATGCCCACCAAAGTTGCAAAGCCTCATCGAATCATTTCACACCAACATGCAGGGGATGGTGCAGTACGACGGCAACGTCTCAGAGCCATTCAATATACACAGCGGAGTGAAACAGAGCTGTGTACTTGCACCAACCCTCTTTGGGATTTTCTTTGCTATGGTCCTGAGGCATGCATTCAGCACAGCAACAGAGGGAATCTACCTGCATACAAGATCTGAAGGCAGGCTTTTCAACCTCGCCCGCCTGAAAGCCAGAACCAAAGTATGTGAGGCTCTAATTAGAGATATGCTGTTCGCAGACGACACTGCAGTCGTGACCCACACACAGCAGGAGCTTCAGACCCTGATGGACCGCTTCTACCAGGCATGCATGGACTTCGGGCTTACCATCAGCCTGAAGAAGACTAACATCTTGGTGCAAGGCACAGAAGCACCACCAACCATCATCATTGACGACTACGAGCTGGAGGTCATGAATCAGTTCATGTACCTGGGGTCCACGATCAGCAGCAACCTCTCCCTTGATACAGAGATCAACAAGAGGATTGGAAAATCAGCCTCCACACTCGCTCACATCACCACACGAGTGTGGGAGAATCCCAAACTCTCTGTCAAGACGAAGATGGCAGTGTACAACGCCTGTGTCATCAGCACACTGCTCTAACTAACTAACTAACTAACCTGCACTTATATAGCGCTTTTCTAGTCACAAAGACCACTCAAAGCGCTTTCACTAATGCTAACCCTCTATTCTAAGGGCCTATAGGAAACAGATATCTAGGGACAATTTAGAACAACCAATTAACCTAACATGCATGTCTTTGGATTGTGGGAGGAAACCGGAGCCCCCGGAGTAAACCCACACAGCACAGGGAGAACATGCAAACTCCATACAGAAAGGTTCCAACCCCTGCCAGCCCGGGGATTCGAACCAGGAACCTTCTAGCTGTAAGGCAACAGTGCTAACCACTGCACCACCGTGCTGCCAATGGGAGCACGGTGTCTATGGGAGTCTATGGGTCTATGGGAGTGAGACGTGGACAACATATGCCCAGCAGGAAAAGAGACTGAATTCCTTCCACTTGCGCTGCATTCGCCGCATCCTGGACATATCCTGGCAGGACAAAGTGCCCAATACAGAAGTCCTGTCCCGTGCCGGCCTTCCCTCCATGTTCACTCTACTCAGGCAGCGCAGGCTCCGCTGGCTAGGCCATGTTCACCGTATGAAGGATGGCAGAATCCCCAAAGACGTCCTCTACGGAGAACTGGCGACTGGCAGGAGAGACGCTGGCCGCCCACAGCTGCACTTCAGAGACGTCTGCAAGAGAGATATGAAGGCCCTGGAGATCAACACAGAGCGCTGGGAGGACCTTGCAATGGACCGCTCCAAATGGAGAGGCACCGTGATCAGACAGCTCAAGGCGGGTGAAGAGAAACTGACTGCTGCAGCAGATGAAAAAAGGACCCGCAGGAAGAACCGCCACAGACCCAGCAACACAGAGACCATCCACAAGTGCAACCTGTGTGACAGGGACTGCCATTCGTGTATCGGCCTGTTCAGCCACAGGCGGTGCTGTTCCAGCAGAGTAGACATCTAGGATTCTCTTCCATGGTCATTATAGACCGACGGAGGCCGATAAATAGATAGATAGCACCTTACAGACTAACTGGTACATCACTTTTCACTCTGCTCCTGATAGTCCTTCTTTGTGCAATGGGATGATTCATGTGTTTATACGGGTCATCATATATTAAGCTATGATATATACAGGTTTTATAGTTGTGTTAGTTTTTACTTGCCATGGTTAATCCCTTTGTCTGTCGTGTGTGTTTCTGTTGTTTGGCTGTCAACTGTCATGCTGCTGTTACACTGTAATTTCCCAGTTTGGGATCAATAAAGTACATCTATCTATCTATCTATCTATCTATCTATCTATCTATCTATCTATCTATCTATCTATCTATCTATCTATCTGTCTATATTTAATATTTTTGGTATACTTTTTCTTCTTATAATCACATTGATAGACAAGAACAATCAGCAGGTGGTCACTGATATCATTCAATAAAAGCCCACTCATGATATTATTTTCCATAATATTTGTGAATATGTTATCTATTAGTGTGGCACTGTGTGACGTGATTCTGCTAGGTCCGGTAATTGTTGGATGTAAGCCCATACTGTACATTGTGCTGATAAATTCTTCTGTCAAACTATGTTGTTTTGAATTCATAAGGTCTATATTGAAATCCCCACAGATGAACATAACTTTATGAGTTAGTTTTGCATACATTTTTTCCATCCAGTCCTTAAATAAGTCAATGTTTGATCCAGGTGTTCTATATACATAGCTCACTACTACATTCTTCACATTGTCCAGACAAATTTCTATTGTAATACATTCAAATAAATCATCTACAGTTACTGACAGATTTTCAACAACCTTGTATTGCAAGCTCTTGTTAACATTGCAACTCCTCCTCCTTTTTTCACTTTTCTATTTATATAATTTAATTCATAACCATCCATGGTAAAATCCACTCCTTTCTCTTCACTGAGCCACGTCTCTGATATTGCCACAATATTGAATGGCTCTTTAAACTGATGTAAATAATCTTTAATGTTATTAAAGTTGGCATAGAGACTTCTGCTGTTGAAGTGGATCATAGAAATACTGAAATCAGATGTGACCCTTGTGTTAAACTGTTCATCCGTGTAGTAACTACAGTCATTATTGATGGAGCTAAATAAATTATTATCAGGGTCTATGTTATATTCTACGTCCTTTGGGTTGTGATCCGTACATTCAAAAACTTTCAGTTCCTGATGTTCTTGTTTGTTGATCTTTTGTTTCGTGTTGTTAAATGTCCTGATGCAGATGAGTATAATCCCTCAGTGTCCTACAATTGTCTCTTGTTGCTGTCGACTCCAGTACATAATATTCATTGATATTTGTCCAGTTCCATAATATTTTGGATGTTAATGACCTTGGCTTCTTCAGGTGATCCATTTAATTTTATGTATATTTTACAGTTTGATATCCAGGTGTTTTGAATCTTTTTCTGCTTTCTCATGTATCTTGCTTTTCTGGCTATTTCTGCGTTTTCTTTTGTGAGGTGCTCGTTTATATAGATGTTTGTTGTTTTAGCAGTGCAGTCTTGTGTTTTCTATTCACAAACCTCATGATCACAGCCGGTTTGTCACTGTTTTTCCTGGGCAGAGGGTGGCAGGCCTCAATGGTGTTACAGTCCAGCTGGGTTCCTTTGGACTGCAGGAAGGCCGCCACTTGTTGCTCTGTGGATTCATCTTCCAGCGCGTCAAGCCTCCCTCCGCTGTCCGCGACCACCGCCCGAGCATATGATTGGGGTTCAATGTGGAGCCCAGTGATGATCACGTCATTCACCCGGGTGTACTGCTCCTGGTCCAACACTCTGCTCTCCAGATACGCCAGCCTCTTGTCCTTCTCGGCGTTCTGGATCCGGAGCGCTTTCACCTCCTTGAGCAGGCCCGGGATGTTTTTTAGCTGCTGCTTAACAGCAGAAATCTCTTCAGCCAAGAAGTCGAGGGATCTTTTATTGTCGTCCACCTCCTCAGTCTGCTGAGCTTTCTTGGGACCCTTGATCCCGGCCGATGTACGTTGACTAAACAGCAAATAAACAGCTGTTTAGCTAGCTGAATGGCGGGCCGCTCTGTTCCGCTCTCGTTTTCCAGTCTGAAGATGCCAGTATTGTCATCTTAAATCAGACAGAGGTCGAAACTAAAATGTCCAGTCCGTAATCCAAATTCAGTTCTCAAAAGCCAAAAAAAAAAAAGTAGTCAAAAACCGAGCACCAAAACACAGAAATCCACCAACTGACAGGATCTGACAGCAGGTTGACAGGAACCTTTCAATCCCATGTGAGCAATAAAAGTTCAGAGAATACTGTGGTCATTTTAATCTGCTCATGTTTTATTTTATGCCAGTGGTTCACTTTTTTTAGTCCCCATTTTGGGGAGGCAGATGATTACCAAGTCCACCTACATACACAGGTCTTTCTCTGCTCCCTCCACACCCACAATGAATCAAAAAACAAGCTAAGCCTCATCATATTTCCTTTTCTTGGTGGGTTTTTTTGATTAATTACTGTCATGAATTTGTCTTTGCTCATCATTTGAGGAAACTTGGCTTTGAAGAAAGTAATACCCCCCATCCCCAGAAGGTTTACATATACAGTAAATCTGGCCCTTGAGAAGTGAGGAAAAAATTTTGTGGCCCTCACTACCGCCAAAGTTACCCATCCCTAGCATAACCTGATTATCTGCAGCTGTATCTCATTACCCACCTGCTGCTGATCACCCACCCCTCTATATAAGCTCTGTGCAGTCTAACGGTGGTGTGGGTTTGATTAGGTTGCTCTGTTGTTCACTGCTAGCTATATATTCTAGTGATGGGTCCATGAGGCGTCATGATGCGTTTCGACACATTGCAAAACTGTATTGATACTGTGTTGATACTGTGTCACTGAATACTGACACCTGCTGGACCTTAAAAATCCCTACAGACAACCTAGTTGACAGACTCAACTGACACTGATTTGATGACCTAGTATATACAATAATATACTGCTCCAAAAAAATAAAGGGAACACTGGCCCTCAAAGTGTCCACTTAGGAAGCAACACTGACAATCAATTTCACATGCTGTTTTGTGATTTTGTTGTCAGCACATTCAACTATGTAAAGAACAAAGTATTTAATAAGAATATTTCATTCAAATCTAGGATGTTTAGTCCATCCATCCATCCATCTTCTACTGCTTTTCCGGAGGTCCGGGTCACGGAGGCAGCAGTTCAAGCAGAGAAGCCCAGACTTCCCTCTCCCCAGCCACCTGCTCCAGCTCTTCAGAGGGGATACCAAGGCGTTCCCAGACCAGCTGGGAGAAAAACGACCCTGGGGCAGACCCAGGATGTTTTGTGTTCCCTTTATTTTTTTGAGCAGTATATAATTTAAATCATTGTATTTTATATTGTATTATTTCATATTGTGGCACATATATCGGGTTCATATTTCCCACAAATGTATGGCTGTATGTGTATTGGGTGCTTCACGTCTCGCGGGACAAAGAAGGTCTGGGTCTGCAGAGGTCTACAGGAGATGACGAGGAGGTGTGAGTTTTGGCCTTTGTCTCAGAGAGGATGCCCCAGAAGGATTCCCGGAACATCGAGGGATAAGAGACAATAGTGAAACATCAAAGAGTTGCATTGTGACTGGGATTAAGTACCATGTGACTGTATGTTTGCTAAAGCACCATGTGACTTAGGTTCCGTGGCTCAAGCAGTATAAGAGTGTGGTATTTCATTGCTCAGCCTCTTTTCTTGTTTAGAGATTGCTAGAGTATGTGTTCTCATAATAAAGCTGAACCTGAGAAATAAACTCAGCCTCATCCTTGAACGCATTCTCTACAATATCTTCATTTTAATTTCAAATATCGTTGATATTTTTAGATACAGTCAATAAATAATGTGAACATGTATCATAACGTGAAAATCTAAGTGAACATGTTGTGAATGAGGATGCTTGTGGACTGGGATTTTTTTTTTTTTTTTTACAAATTTTTATTAAAAACAAAAAAGCTTTTCCAACGTTTTGAAATTGAGTCTGTTACGCTTTTTTGATACAACTTCTCCAGCTGTAGAAAACACCCGCTCACATGGCACAGATGAGGCTGGAGTGCAGAGAAATTGTAAGGCAAGCTGAAAGAGGTTTGGATAGATGGTCTTTTGGTTGTCCCAGTATCTCATAGGATCCTGGGACGTGGCAATATTGCCCTCTGCCAGGTATCTCTGCACCTCCTGGATGGCATCAGCTGTGGCACTTTTGGTCTGCCTGCCCACTTCGATGTTGAGATGTTGCCAAAGGTTATCTAAAAAACAACAAAATGGCATTTTAGTACATGATTTCCAAACAACAACAAACAAATAATGCTGAATAACATGCCTGAAGTGGGTGCAGACAGCTGTTGTGAAGACGGTCCCGTCTAAATTGAGACTATGTGCAATGCAAATTGAGTGCCAAATTTGGAGCTGTCTAGTGGATGCAATCATGTTTGGTGCTGTGTCGGTCACAAAACACTTTATTGGTTATGGCCCAGTCCTCCATCATGCCCCTTTTGACTTGGGCCAAATTGTCAGCAGTGTGACTTTGTGGAAAGTATTGCACTCCCAACACAGACGTACACAACTGCAAATTCTCATTAATGGAGTGACAGGTAAGAGCCAAGTAAGCCTCCATGTTCACAGATGTCCACATGTCAGCTGTTATACTCACTGCCACAGCTTGCTGTACTTCCTTTTTCACTCGTTCCCGTTCCTCCTCATACTTTTTGGCCACCATTTGTTTGATGATCTGAAAATTACACCAAGTCAAACCAAAAGCAAATCCATATATTTAAATTAAAGATTAAATAAATTGGATATATCAGCTACTACTTTAGATAATTTCCACAAACCTTTCTGGTTGGCAAAACATGAGGGCTGAAGGGCCTGAATCAGTTCCCTGAACCCTTCACTCTCCACAATGCTGAGGGGCTGGCAGTCCTTCACGATGAAATTCAGCAGAGCCTCATCCAGCATCTGCTTCCTGGAAGCTTGATGGTTAAAAATGAAGTAAAAAATAAATAGGAATTAATTATCAATAAAGAAACTGAGCAAGTTGTAGAATGGCTGTATACCTGAGTCTATCCTGGGTGTATCCGGGACTTCATTTTTATGCCTGGCACTATAATGCCTCAGCATTGAGGAGGTGCTTTTGCTTAAATACGACAGCTCTGTTGAACAAATGCGACATTTAGCCTGCAGAAAATATGAAGAGTAAACTAAGAGTCACTTTCAAATGAATTTGAATTCAGATAAATCAAGTGGAAACTCTGAGAGGAACAGGATGAAACAACAAGGAAATTAAAACAAAGAAAATAGTATTTTAAAAATACTATTTTTAAATACCTTATTTTCCGAAATCAGATCAAAATGGTCCCACATGGCGGAAACCTTTCTTTTTCCTTGAGGCTGCTCGTGCTCCATAATTTGTGATAAATTTGCACAAGGACCGTCCACAACACATACGAGAGTCTTTGGGCAAATGCATCCCGTTGACAGATGCGTTTCCTTATAAATGCTGGCGCGTCAGTGTTTCGACGCACTAGCGTCACGTGACCGATACAGTACCTGTATCGGTCACGTGACTTTCTTAAAGCGAGACGCACCGACACGCACCGAAACTGGGTTTCGTGCACATGGAATATATATTCCATGTGCACTAACCAGTAGTGATGGGTCCGGCAACACCGATGCGTCGGCGCATGCGTCGAGCTCATAGAGCGAAACCCAGTTTCGGTGCGTGTCGGTGCGTCTCGCTTTAAGAAAGTCACGTGACGCTAACGCGTCGAAACCATAGATATAAAAGGCTAGATTGGCAGCGCTGGCCAGTCCGTGCTTGCGGTGGCGTGACGCGCGTCCACCATCTTGGTACAGGATATGTGTAGCACATCCCTGTGGTCCAGTGCAGACACCTGCTTGGGTCATTCTCCTTTGTTAAACATTTGACAGGCTTCAGTGAACATGTTTACAACACAGTACAACACAGCGCATAGTGGTTTACTTTCAGCATAATCTGCATAAATATTAGGTGTTTAAGAGCTTCATAATTATTAAATTATGGCATTTTGCAGTGTCTCAATCAAGAACTGTCAAATGAGCTGAAAAAGAAGTTACCATACCCCCGATTAATAATTAAGCCTACCTCTTTCATTGTGGCCATTTATGCATAAATATATTGCCGAAATTGATTAATTCATACTTTGTCCTGGGCTGTATTTGTTATATTTGCCACCCCAGGCAACCAGCTTATTGCCCCCCCCCCCCAATTGTCAAAAATGTTTATCAAAGAAATATTTCAGCCTGTGCTATACAAATTGGCCTAGATATGTGAACTTTGAAATAAATAAAGAGAATAAAAAATTACAAATCAATTATTCAAGTTTCTTCATTTAACTAGACAGACATTATACACCCCCCCCCCCATCTACCTGGATCTGTATAGCAGTTGTTTAAAATCAATTTGAAATTCTTATTGATTTTAGGCCCACATAACAAATTTATACAATACACCAATGTTCATTACAAATTTATTAAATTTATTGCATAGAATAATGCAATCAACATGAAAGCAGCAAGCTCATATTAATCAATTGCAAAGTGAGGTGAAGTGTTAATTGAATCAAAACACAGTTTAAAGCAGTAGATGTAGGCTTTATTAATTTAACCCAGAGCCCAGCCCATCGTCATCACCATCATCATCACCATCATCATCATCTTCATCACACGTAATATCCACCCTGTCCCCTCCTATCCATCATAGCAAATATTTATAGTAATGTCAGGCAAAATGTAATATAAGACAGAAATAGTAATGTCTATGAGATATGACTGCATTAATCATCACCAGATCTTCTTGTACCCCCTCCCCGTAATAGACAAATGTGAAATAGGTAATGTAAAATTCTATCTGTAAAGTTTCAATTTTCAAATAACATATCTGTAAATTACTATCTGCAAACCTTCATGATGTTGGTCTGATACAGGAGGTAGATGTTTGTACACATATATGTGTAATTATTGTGTAAAGACGGTTTGATAAACCTAAATCTTTCATTAGGCCAAGTGTATACAGGAAAAAGAAAAACTATCCTCACGCTATTTGAGTAACTACCAAACTAGTTACAAGAACCCAAAGTTCATTGGTGATAATATTGGCTACCAATACTGACCCAGTAACAAAGAACACAATGTAACACTGTATACTAATATTACATGAGAAATATTGCCATAACTATCGATACTGAATTACAATATATATTACACTCATGGAAGTCATGCATGTACAGAAATCAGTGACCTCCCAAATGAAAATCAGAGTTTTTACCTTTATTTTTGACAACATGCCATTAAATTATTTAAAAACAAATACTCGACACTTACCGTAAGGGTTCCAGCATAATAGTGCTTAAGTCGCAGCCCCGAGTGATCAAAGCTGCTCCTTTTTATCCTCATTAGCAGCGCCTCAGCTGATGAGGATTAATTGGGCCCCAGCCGTCCTGTAACACTGACAGCTGGGAGCCCGCAGAGACGCTGCCCAGTGAGAGGCAGGGATGAGAAGGGACATGGTCTGAGCGCCGGAAAACCCGGCGTCTGATCCCATGGTGACAGAAATGAAGACTTAATCAGAGTGTTGTGCGTTAAGCTGAGCTGTGGATTTGTTGTGATTCCTGTACCAATATGGCGGCCGGAAATCTCGCGCTCCAGTGACCTACTGCCAATCTAGCGTTTTATATCTATGGTCGAAACACTGACGCGCCCGCGTTTATAAGGAAGCGCATCCAATGACGTAGATAGAGCTAGACCGCTCACTGTTTGGCGGACAACAGCGTCGCCATGGCAAATTGGCGCTGACTTCCGGTAGTGGCAAGAAGCTGTGGCGCGCTATTTGATCCTTTCAAAACACATTAACTTCAAAGTCTCCAAACAATGTTTGATGACACACTTTGTGTTGTTTCATCACACCAACTGATTGAAAAAGATAAAAACAAAGCACAAGGCATCTTTCTACGACAATCACACTCATATAATAGCAAACACAGAGCCTCCAATATCCTTCATATTTAGCCTCTTCACTAGTGATGTTCGATACCACTGATTTCCTTCCCGATCCGATACTGAGTAAAATTCAGGCTGGTATCGGCGATACCGATACCAATATTTTTTGTGACTACACCTAATATGTCTTTTAAATCTAAAAAAACGCATGACGCACTTACCCAGGCGGAAGAAAAAGTAGTCCCACCAACCGCGTGTCACTTAGACAACATCTCAATAGTTTAGTTACTTTTCACCGTGTTTCTGTTAAGGATATATATTGTAATGTCGGGGCCATGTTAAGGGGGGCAGGGATTTCCCAGCATGCTTTGCCAGTTGAAAACGTTACTGTGTGTGTGTATTAAATGTGTTATTACTGAGTTATACTGCTGTGTCATTATAACTGCGTTATAATGACCCAGCAGTGTTTAGCAGGTTTAGGGCAAGATGTATCACGTGTGTGTGTAACCATGATTGAAACGGAGGTCTGGGAGAATGACCTCCCTTCCTCTCTCTGCTCAGAAGTGAGTTGGGGGTCGGTGGTGTGTAAATAAAGCCTTCTTGCTCCTCTTTCTTTGTGTGAACCTTGCAAACGTCACACTGGTGTCAGGAGTGGGATGGAACAAGATGCGGATCCAGGCGGAGGTCCTGCGGCCGGAGCGGTTCATCGCTCGGCTGGGAATAGAGCGTAGAGCTGAGACGCCTGCCCCCGGAGAGGCTCGCCGAGATGGACGGAGCAGCGGACCCGACGGGCCGCGCAGAGCAAACCAGCCCCGTTTTCCGCCCTTTTCAGGGCAGGACGGGCTGGCGATTCCAGAGCGATTAGGAGCGGCGATCGACCGGGAGGTGAATTCCGCTGCACAAAGCCAGGGTACATTGCACGGTACTGCCCCGCACACGGCGCACGACAAACTGGCCCCTCGCCGACGTTAAATTAGAGCGAGGTGGCATGGAGGGAGAAAAAGCCGCCTTCTGCAGATGCTTTTCCCGGCGGTGACGTCACAGAGGCCTTTGGAGCGCAGCAGCAGCGGAGCGAGCAGGACAGATCCGGTCTTTTCCCGGGATCGGCAGGGGCTGGATGCCTGGACGCGGGCCAGCGGCCGCCTGGGAGGTCCTGGCAGCGGTGGGAGTCATGGGACTCCCGCTGCCAGAGGTGGAACTGTGCGTGTCCTACCGCAACCCGATGCTTTCTCTTTCGGTGAGGTCACGGAGGCCCTCGGCGCAGCAGCTACACAGCGGAGCGAGCAGGATGAAGATGCGGCCATTTCACAGGCGCAGCAAGGGCTGGACCCATGGACGCGGGCCAGCGGCCGCCTGGGAGACCTGGCAGCGGTGGGAGTCGGCCAGAGCGGGCTTGGGACTCCCGCTGCCAGGGAAGGGACTGTGCATGGTCCTACAGAGGCTGTCAGATGTGTCCATCCACCAGCTGGTGGCCAAACCGGAACCCTACCCCAACCAGATACTCCGACCGAGACTCAGATGGCCCGTGCATGCCGCCCCGGCACCGGGCTGACTCGCATTGGATTTCTGAAAGTGGACGTTGAATTTTCTGGGGACAGAAACCAGTCCGGGGGGGGCAGTGTAATGTCGGGGCCATGTTAAGGGGGGCAGGGATTTCCCAGCATGCTTTGCCAGTTGAAAACGTTGCTGTGTGTGTGTATTAAATGTGCTATTACTGAGTTATACTGCTGTGTCATTATAACTGCATTATAATGACCCAGCAGTGTTTAGCAGGTTTAGGGCAAGATGTATCATGTGTGTGTAACCATGATTGAAACGGAGGTCTGGGAGAATGACCTCCCCTCCTCTGTGCTCAGAAGTAAGTTGGGGGTCGGTGGTGTGTAAATAAAGCCTGTTCATCACAACCATCTTGCTCCTCTTTCTTTGTGTGAACCTTGCAAACGTCACAATATATATATGTATACTCGCTGCCCTTGTTTTTCTTGCCTTCTGATTGTTGCTCTGAGTGTTGCTATCCCTGTGCTGTTGCAATCCTGGAATTTCCCCATTGTGGGACTAATAAAGGCTTATCTTATCTTATCTTATCTTATCTTATCTTATAGCTTACCTCAAATGACTTAAGTATCAAAAGTATCGATATTTTGATTTGAGTATCGATTTTAGAGCATAAAGATCCGGTATCGGAGGTACAATATTTCAGGATCGATCCGCACATCACTACTCTTCACACGTTCTGCCTACATGAGGCTACAACAAACAGAGACCACCACACAATGACACATGCATAATGATTGCTGAATGCTGATGCAGTGATTGTGTCAATAAAAACATTTCATACTTTCTGCAACATTAGTGTTTCACTTACCCTGTTTCATGGGCTCTAGAAAATATTCGAACCAATGCCAAATAAGAAATTTTGTTTTTTAAACAATTTTTCTCCAATTCAAATTGTTCAGTTGGACTTAAAAAGCAGCACATGCAGTAATCAAAAATTCCAAATTATGTTTTAGTGTAAAGAGGGATAGAAAATTCACCTTCTTGTGCAAATTTATCACGAATTATGGAGCACGAGCAGCAGCGTCAAGGAAAAAGAAAGGTTTCCACCGTGTGGGACCATTTTGATCTGATATCGGAAAATAAGGTATTTCCAAAAAAAATAGTATTTTTAAAATACTATTTTCTTTGTTTTAATTTCCTTGTTGTTTCATCCTGTTCCTCTCTGAGTTTCCACTTGATCTATCTGAATTCAAATTCATTTCAAAGTGACTCTTAATTTACTCTTCACATTTTCTGCAGGCTAAATGTCGCATTTGTTTGACAGAGTTGTCATATTTCAACAAGAGCACCTCCTCAATGCTGAGACATTATAGGGCCAGGCATGAAAATGAAGTCCCGGATACACCCAGGATAGACTCAGGTATACAGCCCTACTACTACTTACTCACACAGTTGCTTTATTGATAATTAATTCCTATTAATTTATTTTTGACTTCATTTTTAACCATCAAGCTTCCAGGAAGCAAATGCTGGATGAGGCTCTGCTGAATTTCATCGTGAAGGACTGCCAGCCCCTCAGCATTGTGGAGAGTGAAGGGTTCAGGGAACTGATTCAGGCCCTTCAGCCCTCATGTTTTGCCAACCAGAAAGGTTTGTGGAAATTATCTAATGTAGTAGTAGTTGATATATACAATTTATTTAATCTTTAATTTAAATATATGGATTTGCTTTTGGTTTGACTTGGTGTAATTTTCAGACCATCAAACAACTGGTGGCCAAAAAGTACGAGGAGGAACGGGAACGAGTGAAAAAGGAAGTACAGCAAGCTGTGGCAGTGAGTATAACAGCTGACATGTGGACATCTGTGAACATGGAGGCTTACTTGGCTCTTACCTGTCACTCCATTAATGAGAATTTGCAGTTGTGTACGTCTGTGTTGGGAGTGCAGTACTTTCCACAAAGTCACACTGCTGACAATTTGGCCCAAGTCAAAAGGGGCATGATGGAGGACTGGGCCATAACCAATAAAGTAAAGTGTCTTGTGACCGACGCAGCACCCAGCATGACTGCATCCACTCGACAGCTTCAAATTCGGCACTCTATTTGCATTGCACATAGTCTAAATTTATTAGTTAGTAAATCATGTGATCAGATCCCCACACTTACATCCATCAGACACAAAGCTAGGCACATTGTGACATACTTCAGATGAAGCACTACAGCCAAGGAGAAGCTCGCTCAAGTGCAGCAACAGATGGGACGACCAAGCCTGAAACTTATCAATGAGGTGCCAACATGCTGGAACAGCACATATGAAATGTTGTCAAGAGAGGGAACCAGTGTGGGTATCTCTGGCCTCTCTAAAAAGCGATTTGACTCCACTTACAGCTGATGAGTATACCATCATAGGAGAAACACTTCTTGTGCTTGCTCCTTTCCATCAAGCTACAGTGGAGTTGTCTGAAGAGAGGCGAGTGTCAGGGTCAAAGGTCATCCCGATGATGAAAATGCTCTATCTTACACTAGAGCGTAATGCTTCAACCTTGCACACACAGGCAGCCATACACCTACAAGAACACCTGAAGCGTCGAGTCACAGAAACTGCTTCCAACCTGGAGTCATTAAGTGTGTTGACCCTAGCCACACTTCTAGACCCCAGATTTAAATCACTCGGGTTCCGCAGTTCCTCCAAGTGCAATGACGCCATCAGTAGACTGCGGGCAGAATGTGCGTCTGTAATCGGACGCACAAATGAGCCCCAGCCGGGACCGTCTTCACAACTGCTGTCTGCACCCACTTCAGGCATGTTATTCAGCATAATTTGTTGTTTGGAAATCATGTACTAGAATGCCATTTTTTTTTTTTTTTTTTTTTTTTTTTTTAGATAACCTTTGGCAACCTTTGGACATCGAAGTGGGCAGGCAGACCAAAAACGCCACAGCTGATGCCATCCAGGAGGTGCAGAGGTACCTGGCAGAGGGCAATATTGCCAGGTCCCAGGATCCTCTGAGATACTGGGATAATCAAAAGGCCAGCTATCCAAACCTCTTCCAGCTGGCGTTAGAATTTCTCTGCACTTCAGCCTCATCTGTGCCATGTGAGCACGTATTTTCAACAGCTGGAGAAGTTGTGTCCAAAAAGCGCAACCGCCTGAATTTTAAAACTTTGGAAAAACTTATTTTTTTGAATAAAAATTTGTAAAAAGAATTTTTTGTAAAAAAAAAAAATAAAATAAAAAAAAATAATAAAAAAAATAAAAATAGATCAATAAAAAAAATCCCAGTCCACAAGCATCCTCATTCACAACATGTTCACTTAGATTTTCACGTTATGATACATGGTCACATTATTTAAGATAAGCCTTTATTAGTCCCACAATGGGGAAATTCCAGGATTGCAACAGCGCAGGGATAGCAACACTCAGAGCAACAATCAAAAGGCAAGAAAAAACAAGAGCAGCTAGTATACATATGTACATATTAATATAAATATATATATATATATAGACACACAGTGCGGAGCATTGTGGTTGGTGGATGTGCAGCAGAAAGTCTAAGCTCTCTCTCCGCGGATGCAGCGGGCCAGCTGGAAGTCTTTGGGCATGATGGTGACCCTCTTGGCGTGGATGGCGCACAGGTTGGTGTCCTCGAAGAGACCCACCAGGTAGGCCTCGCTGGCCTCCTGCAGAGCCATGACGGCGGACCTCTGGAAGCGCAGGTCGGTCTTGAAGTCCTGAGCAATCTCCCTCACCAGGCGCTGGAAGGGCAGCTTACGGATGAGCAGCTCCATGGATTTCTGGTAGCGACGGATCTCTCTCAGAGCCACGGTACCGGGCCTGTAACGGCGATACAAATTTATTGACTGTATCTAAAAATATCAATGATATTTGAAATTAAAATGAAGATATGAAATAATACAATATAAAATACAATGACTTAAATTATATACTGGTCCAAAAAATAAAAGGAACACTAAATAACACATCCTAGATTTGAATGAAATATTAAGATACTTTGTTCTTTACATAGTTGAATGTGCTGACAACAAAATCACACAACAGCATGTGAAATTGATTGTCAGTGTTGCTTCCTAAGTAGACAGTTTTATTTTTTTAGCAGTATATTATTGTATATACTAGGTCATCAAATCAGTGTCAGTTGAGTATGTCAACTAGGTTGCCTGTAGGGATTTTTAAGGTCCAGCAGGTGTCAGTATTCAGCAACACAGTATCAACACAGATCAATACAGTTTTGCAATGTGTCGAAACGCATCATGACGCCTCATGACATCCATCACTACAACCAGTGGTCTTTCCCAGACCATTTTCCTTTCAGCTCTTTGTGTCCCAAGGGACACAAGGAGCTTAAAAAGGGACTCAGGATTCTTCTTGGACCTTGGCAGACTCCTGTGATATTTGAAAATCATCTTCTTACTGACTTCTCCTCCAATGGACTCTCCCATACTCGCATGAATGGACAGTCAATCCTGTGTCCTTGTTGCTTTCTTCGCTTTTGGGTCATTATGTCTGTCAATCGTGCCGCCATGAGTGACAGTAAAATTAAATGACGTGCTAAAATGATGAAAATTTAATGTCAAGTACTGGTGACTTTCCCTTGGGTCAATTTGTATGCTTCTTTGAAATTAGAATATAGTTTAATGAAGTGGAATACAACCAATTTTGTTTACATTTCCAAAACATCCTAGGCATAAACTGGAGATAGGATTAACATTTTCAGACTAAAATAATTTTGAAAAGCACTAAAATAAGGAGGTTTTTTTTTTGTTTTTTTTTTACTGGGGGTTATTAAACATATCACAGTGAGCTTACTTGCATATGGCTTTCATCAGGCCACAAAAGAGGAATATGGCAATGCAGAAGTTGCCAAATTTATTTACACTCTTACTAAGCATAACTATTGGTACACACAGTATGTGAAGAAATAATGTTTATGCATGTCACAGTTTGGGTGTTTGTTATACACTGACACCTGGTGGTTAATTCACGTGTTCTCAAGCAGTGTCAGTGCTGCAAGTTGTCCCCTTTACTAAAGATATATATATACATATATATATATATATATACGTATATATATATATATATATATATATATATATATATATATATATATATATATACTGTATATCTCACTGCAGTTTTCATCTGTTCAAAACAAAACACTAAAAATAAAGTGCTGAGTGGTAACTTCTGCTTTTTGTCTTGATGCTTGTATTTGGGTGTGTAGGTGAGAGAAAAAAATAAAGTGTGAAAGGTGTAACATGTTTCTTTGCACACAACATACACCCTGTTTTTGTAGCTGCAACCTGCAAGTCAGCTGCTGACAGTGCAGTCAGTGTTGATGTTAGATTACAGATGTCATCGTTCCAGTTCATCACATTCTTTGTTTCTTTAGTATGCCCAAAGTTTAGACCCTAAGCTCAAGTTCAATGCCTTGGTCAAGGACATTTGGCAGCTAGAAAGTACCCTATCCTTAGATCAGTGAGGTGTGGTCAGGGGAGGTGTTTCTATGAAATAATAAAAAAAAAATAAAGAATTATAAATATGTTATTTGTCCACTAATTTGTCTTGCAGTCTAAATATAATTTATGAATGATTCCAATCATTTCAACAATATTTACATATTTAAAATCTCAGAATCTGCACATTTCCTGTTCAAATACAAGGGGGAGAGGCCAGGTGAAGCAGCAATAAATGCAGCCTCCAAAGGATGGTGCAATCCTTCACAGTGTAGAGGATGCCTTTCACAGACGAGACTGAGTTTATTTCTCAGGATTGGTTTATTGAGAGGCTACATCCTCTATCAAGCACAGAATCTCAGAAAGAGGCAGAACAATCGTCCTTCACAGTTCTTATACTCTCCAAAGACACAAAATCCCCAACATCAAATAACACACCCCCAACCCACAGTCATTTTAGTAAACATACAGCCCCCGAGGCTCCTTGGCGTCTCCATTGTCTCTTATCCTTCTAGCCTCCGGGGCTCCTGCTGGGACATTCTCTCCAACTTCCCGTCTCCTACAAGACCAACTTCACACCTCCCGTAGGTCTCTGCAGGGTCAGGTCCTCTTTGGCCATTAAGACGTGAAGCTTCCAGAATATGCACCGTCATGCCTACTAGGTATATGTGGGAGAATATGAATACCATATATGCGCCCTAAATATGCGCCATATAACCCCCCCAAACGTCTAAATAAGGACAAAGTACACCCCAATATGCATAGAATCATGTCATATCACACAGAACAGCAAAATGGCACAACATATCACACTTCCAACTGCTTGGGCTTCAACCTCCTGCCATATCTGCTGTAAGCAGGTTTCGATCTGCCTGTAGGTGTCTCTTGCATCTGTGGATTAGAGTCGTTAGTACATCCTTGTGAAAGCTTAGAACAGTGTCTCCCCGGTGGCCTGCCGCGACGGGGGGCCCTGGCTAACTGCACTTGTTCATCAGCCAACACAAAAGCGGGTTTGAGTCTGTTAATGCAGACTAATTCCCTCCTGTCACCCAAATCGAGCAAAAAATGTTTTTCCCCAGTTTCCAACACTCTGAATGGTCCATCATAAGGCGGCCTTAAACCTGGCCTCTGAGCGTCGTGTCTGACAAAGACAAATTCTGCGTTCTTTAAGGTCTTAGGCACAAAAATGCGTGGGAAACTGTGATGAACTGGGCCGGGGAGGGTGTTTGATCCCGTGTCGCTCTGCAGCAGCTGAGCGGGTGGGAGATTTGGTGCGGGGTTCTCTGGAAGGAATTCGCCCGGTAACCGGAGGGGTTGGGCAAAAACTAGCTCAGCCGGAGAGGCTTGCAAATCTTCCTTAGGTGCTGAACGCAACCCTAATAAAACCCATGGAAGTTTATCAACCCAATTTGTGTCCGTGAGAGCCGCTCTGAGGGCTGCTTTCAATGACCGGTGAAAGCGTTCGCACAAACTGTTGGCCTGGGGGTTATAAGCGGTAGTGCAGTGAATTTTCACCCCCAGACTGAGTGCCATGGATGACCAGAGCTCGGAAACGAATTGGGGACCCCTGTCAGACGTTATGTCTGACGGGACTCAAAAACGCGCGACCCAAGCTGTTAAAAACACGAGCGCAACATCTGCTGCTGTAGTTGACCCCAGGGGAACCACTTCTGGCCAGCGCGTTGTGCGGTCCACCATGGTTAGAAGGTGTGTGAACCCCTGCGACAGCGGGAGGGGTCCCACCAAGTCGATATGCACGTGGTCGAAGCGTTTGGCTGGGATGTGAAAAGGTTCTAAGGGGGCCCGAGTGTGCTTGTGTATTTTTGCTCTTTGACATGCTGCGCAGGCTGCGGCCCACTCTTTGACCTGTTTACGCAGCCCCGGCCAAACAAATTTTTCTCCCACCATTTTGATCGATGCGCGAACTCCCGGATGTGCCAGCGAATGGATTAAATCAAAAACGCGGCTGTGGCGGTTATGGCGGCCGCCTAGAAGGACACGTATCACTCTGCTCTAATCCTGGAAATAAAGATTCGGCAAATAACTCTCTCATTTGGAACAGAACTTTTCCCAGCGTTTGGGTGAGGATATGCCGGTGAAGACTAAGGCTGGGAAATCAGGAGGGGGAAAAATTGAATCGCCGAAGCGGTCCAAATTAACGGACTTTAAAGTTTGTGGCGCAGTAGAAAAAGCTGCGGATATGGCGGATGAAACTAGCGGTGGTGCGGTAACTGCTGCTGCTGACGATGGCGGCACAGGTGCAGTGCTGGCTGCCATTAGCTCAATGAGAGCAGACTTTTCCGCTAAACTTGATGGGATTATGGCAGCGTTGGATGCAATGAGAAAGGAGTTGGGTGACTGCGTGGAGCGAGTGACGCAGGCAGAGCTTCGTGTTTCAAGTGCGGAGGATGAAATCAGCGGACTTCAAATAAAGGTGCGCACTTTGGAAAAAAAAAAATAAAGATCTGGAAAATAGCGTTCTGGACTTGGAATCCCGGTCCAGACGGAACAACCTGAGGCTGGTGGGTTTACCGGAGGGAGCCGAAGGTCGTGATTCATGCTCCTTTTTGGAGGGGTGGATCCCGGAGGCGCTGAACAACGCGGAGCTAAAATCATCAGTCGTCTTGGAAAGCTCCCACCGAATTGGCCCACCGAGAGGTAACAAGGCAGCACCGAGGACGTTAATTATGAAGTTTCTCAGCTACAGAGACAGGATGACGATCTCCAACGCGGTGCGGGCCAAAGGAGAAATTAAATACCAAGATCAGCAGGTGCGGTTCTACCCAGATTTGGCCTCAGGAATCCAACAATTAAGGAAGCAGTTTGACCCCATCCGCAAAGAACTGCGCAACCTTGAGATTCGTCATGGAGTGATTCACCCTGCAAGACTTCTGGTCACATATGAGGGCAGAACACACATCTTCAAGACCCCCGAGGAGGCGCAGGAGCTCATCAAGAAGATCCAGGAAGAGACTGGTGGGAGCTAAGCATGAACAGAATATAGGGTAGAATATTTGAGCATTTAACTGATTAGAAGCATATAACAAGATTACAAAATATAGATTGTATTACATATTAAAAAAAAAAAAGTACAAAATTGCTAAAAAATTTTGGAGTTAAATTGGAAAATTACAGAAGAGAGTTAATGTTACGTTATTAAAAGCAGTAGAGTTAGGGTGATTGGGAGGATGAAGAAGGAGTGGCTTTGGCTGGTCCTCGTGGGTGTGGAACGGTCGATGGCTATATCGGGAGACGGAATTTTTCTTTTGTTTTTGGGGGGATTGCCACAAATGTGGGAAGGGGGGATTTGTTTGTGTGTAGTTTGTAGGGTGAATGTTCAACCACTCATTTTTTTGCTTTTCTGTTTGAGCATGTTTACACTGCAAGATAATCCCAAACTCCCTATTGATCATAAATCAAAGCGTTAATCTTAATTTAACTTCATGGAATTGCAGAGGTCTACAAAATTTAAAAAAACTTAAACAAGTTATGAATAAAATAAAAGACATGGGTTCAAAAATTGTGTTTTTACAAGAAACTCATCTAATAGAGGAAGATGTAAAAAGAATTAGGAGTAGATGGCAAGGAAATGTTTTCACCTCATCATTTTCATCCCGAGCCAGGGGAGTTATGACTCTCATACATAAATCAGTCCCATTTCAAGTGAAAAATGTAATTGGAGACAAATTTGGAAGATATGTAATCATTCAAGGATCTTTGCTATTAGAAAACATAAATTTGGTGAACTTATATGGTCCCAATATAGATGATCAAAAGTTCTTTGCTAATTTATTTCTTATCTTATCATCACTTACAGGGCAACATATAATAGCAGGGGATTTTAATTGTACATTGAATCCTGGTATAGATAGATCAACAGGACTGGACTGTACGCACAATGGATGTAGGATGACCATTAATCATTTTATGAAAGAATTGAAATTGATAGATATATGGAGAGAAATGAAACCACAAGTTAAAGCATACTCTTGTTATTCCAATACCTACAAGACATTCTCACGTATAGATTATTTTTTGATCTCCACAGAATTAAGGTCCAAGATTCAAAACTGTTTTTATGATAACATCGTGATCTCTGATCATGCACCCTGCTGTCTAATATATGTAGATGAGAAATTGACAAAGGAACCAGGTAGATGGCAATTTCAGCATAAATGGCTTCAGGATGAGGAATTTGTTAAGTATATAGAAAAACAGATAGATGAGTTCTTTGATATCAATACTACACAAACATCAGCATGTGTAAAGTGGGAGGCTTTCAAAGCTTTTATTAGGGGACATATTATTAGTTATACAGGTTCAAAATCTAAGAAGACTCGAGAGGAGAGAGTCCAATTGGAACATAAAATAAAAATTCTTCAAGAAAGAGTATATGCAGGAAGAGATCCAAGGTTGGAGAACGAATTACTGATTTTGAGAGCTGAATATGACAAAAAATCAGCGAATAGAGCTGCCTCGAGTCTTCTAAGATTGAAACAATCTTTTTATGAACAAGGTGAAAAATCAGGAAAGTTATTGGCATGGCAGATTAAACAATTAGAATCTAAAACACCAATTACCAGTATTATAAGTAACGGACAGGTAGTTATAGATCCTTTAGAAATTAATAGAGCCTTTAGAGATTACTATGAAAAATTATATGATACAAAAAATGAAACTGACTTAACAAAATTAAATGGGTTTTTGGACGGACTATCTATACCGTGTATTCCAAATGAAAATAGGGAGATACTGGAGTCTAAAATTAGTCAAGAAGAAGTTGGACTAGCCATTGATAATATGAAATCAGGAAAAAGTGCAGGACCAGATGGTCTTCCAGTTGACCTTTATAAAAAATTTAAGAATAAATTAACAAAACCTTTTTTGGAAATGGTTTTAGAAGCATTTCAAAATAGTAATTTACCATCATATATGAATAATACCTTAATTATACTGTTGCCAAAACCAGGTAAGCCCTCTAATAAATGTGAAAATATGAGACCAATAAGCCTATTAAATGCCGACCTTAAGATAATCTGTAAAATTTTAGCAAGACGAATACAAGAAATTTTACCAAATATTATTAATCGAGATCAGAATGGCTTTATAAAGGGAAGACAAGGCTTCCATAATGTAAGAAGACTATTTAATATTATTTATTCTAATAAAGAAGCACCGGATACAGCTCTCTTATCACTGGATGCCGAAAAAGCCTTTGATAGAGTTGAATGGCCCTTTCTTTTTGAAGTCTTACAAAGGTTTGGACTTGGAAATAATTTCATAAAATGGGTTCAGATAATATATAATAATGCTACTGCAGAAATCCTAACAAATAACAATATTTCAAAATCAATAAAAATCAATAGAGGATGTCGACAAGGCTGTCCACTTTCACCTTTACTGTTTACTATGGCAATTGAACCTTTAGCGATGGCGATACGTCTACAGTCACAAATATATGGAATTAAAGTTGGACCAACAGAACATAAAATCTCCCTGTATGCCGATGACATAATTTTGTTTATGTCGAATCTTAAAAAATCAATTCCGACCTTGTTGAATTTAATAAAGAATTTTGGGGAAATATCAGGATATAAAATAAATAAAACTAAATCTTCAATATTAATGCTAAATGAGACCCAGAGAAATTACCCAGCCCCTGAGGTAAATCAATTCAATGTTGTAAATCAGTTTAAATATTTAGGAATCCAAATTGTGCCTAAGCTAGAATCAATTGCCAGTGTCAATTATGAAGCCTTAATGACAGATATTGATGAGTTACTTCAGAGATGGATGTCACTACCAATGTCGATGATCGGGAGAATTAATATACTTAAAAGTAATATCTTACCTAAAATATTTTATTTATTTCAATACATTCCCTTACCACCACCTTTAGATTTATTCTCAAGAATTAAAAAAAAGTTAGTGGAATTTATATGGAACAACAGGAGGGCTAGATTACGTCTGTCTTTATTATATTTACCATTTGATCATGGAGGTCTGAAATGTCCAAATTTTATGTTGTATTATTGGTCGGCACAACTGAGGTCTATGACATATTATTTTTCATCAAATGATCTCCCTCACTGGACTGAAATGGAATCATACAATTTACCTTTACCTCTTCCCATATTCATATACTCAGATTCGGCAAAAAAATTACAAAAACAAGTTAAAAATCCATTTGTAAAGCATATGATCAAAATATGGTGTGAAGCTAAAAACTATTTAAAAGAAACACAGTTATTGTCACAATTTAGTCCAATATGGGGTAATCAATATTTTAAACCAGGGAGAGCGGACGCTGTATTTAAAGTATGGAATTTAAAAGGGATACAAAAGATTCAGGATTTATATTTGCGATGTGCAGAAAACATAATGTCTTTTGAAGAGTTGAGGATCAAATTTAATCTCAATAGAACACATTTTTTTAAATATCTTCAACTTAGAAACTTTATTCGATCAAATCAAAATAAAGCTCTCACTCGACCTATCTATTCATCCTTGGAAAAAATGTTGATGAAAGATAGTAAAAGAAAGGGTATTATTTCAGAGTTTTATAACTCATTGACACTATTTTCAAGTGAAAATTCACTGAAAAGATTAAACTACTGGAAAGAAGATCTGCAAACTGAAATTTCAGAGGAACAATGGGAATTGGCTTGTACAGAAGCTCAAACCAAATCAATAAATGTACGCCTTAAATTGATACATTTCAAATGGTTAATGCGGATGTATGTTACACCGGAGGAGTTAAATAGATATAACAAAAATATACCAGATACATGCACAAAGTGCATGGAAAGTAAAGGAACTCTATTTCATTGTGTATGGGAATGTAGATTAATAAGAATGTTTTGGGAAGAGGTGAGGGTAACAATTGAAAAAATAATCTCAAAACAAATCATATTGAATCCTAAACTGTTTTTGTTGGGTCTGTACCCAGAAAAGCATAATTTTAATAAAAGTGAAAGAACATTCATAGACCTCAGTTTACTTAATGCCAAAAAATGTATTGCACTATTATGGAAAATGGTAAATGGTAAATGGTAAATGGCATTCACTTATTCTTTCGCTTTTATTCTCATCTCTTGATGACCAAAGCGCTTTACAGATCCTGCAATCCACCCATTCACACACACATTCACACACTGATGGTGGCATGCTGCCTAACATGGCGCTTCCAGACCCATAGACCAGATGTGACTCAGTGGTTAAGACAGATGTTAACAAACCTTCCATTAGAAAGAATAACATATATACTGAAATCAAAGGAAATTGTGTTTGAGAATATATGGAGACCTTTTATTGATTATGTAAAAAATTTAAACATAACTCTTGAAGAAGAAGGTGAATGATATGTGTGGACCTTGTAAATTCCAAACTGGTGAACATAATATGTATACTTATGTATTGGATTGTCTAGACTAAACAGAGGAGCATTGTTGAAGATTTGATTTTGTTGGTGGTTGTTGGTGTTTCTTAGTGCATTTTTTTTTTGTAGTACTTTAGTGTTAGTGTTTGATTGTTTGTATCATGTTTGCTAAAAAAAAAGGTTCAATAAAGATATTGTGGGAAAAAAAAAAAAAAACGCTGCTGTGCCACGCAGCTGGGACCGCGGGGCGCCCCCGCCCCGTGGAGACATCGCAGATTAGAGGGGGCATACTTGTCTGATGCACCCTGTGCTCCAGCCTTAGCCCTGTTGGCCCAGACTGGAGCGCGCGCACATCCGCATCGCTAACCTGCTCGGCGGCCATGGCTGCATAATCTAAGCCCACGCAGACCGGGGCTGCGAGCGCTTCCGCGCCGCAAGCCTGGCCCACGTCTACGGCCACCGTGTCTGCCCCCTGGGGGCCTGGCGTTGCAACTGCGCGCGAGAGACAATCTGCCACTACATTGTGTTTGCCCGCCACATGTTGAATGTCGGTGGTAAACTCTGAAATCACGGCCAGCTGTCTCTGCTGTCGGCCGGACCAAGGCTCTGAAATCTTGGCCATTGCAAATGTTAATGGTTTGTGGTCTACAAACGCGGTGAAACGGCGCCCTTCCAGCCAGAACTAGAAGTGGCGGATGGCCAGATGCAGGGCTAAAAGCTTCCTATCGAACGCGCTGTATTTTCGCTCGTTATCGCGCAATGTTTTGCTGAAAAACGCAAGCGGTTGCCAGCTCCCTGCTACCAGTTGCTCGACAACCGCCCCAACTGCTACGTCGGAAGCGTCCGTGGTTAGTGCCATGCGAGCTGCTGGCACCGGGTGTGCCAACAGCACACTTGACCTGGGAGAAAGCGCGCTCCCGTTCCGGGGACCACTCGACCTTAGTTGCAGGTTTTTGCTTCTTTAGTGCCGCGTACAGTGGGTGCATGAGCTGTGCCGCGCTGGGGAGGAAACGGTTATAAAAATTGACCATCCCCAAAAATTCTTGCAATGTTTTAACTGTCTGCGGTTGGGGAAACTCCGTTATCGCGCATACTTTATCGGGCAGCGGGACCGCTCCTTCTGGAGAAACGCGGTGCCCCAAAAAATCGATTTGCGCTACCCCAAGCTGGCATTTCGCTGGGTTAATTATTAACCCATGCTCTGTCAGCCTCTGAAAAACTGCTGTGAGGTGGCGTTCGTGTTCGTCCTCGGATGTACTGGCTACTAAAATATCATCCAAGTAGACGAATCAGAATCAGAATCAGAATCAGAATCAGCTTTATTGCCAAGTATATTTACAAGTAAACACACGAGGAATTTGACTTGATATTGGACGCGAGGGAGACTTGAGGGAGGCCGCGCAACACCGCATCCATCATGCATTGGAACGTCTGTGCGGCGCCCTTGAGGCTGAAAGGCATGCGCAAAAATTCGAAAAGCCCAAAGGGGGTTATTACTGCCGTTTTGGGTATGTCTTGAGCGCGGACTGGGACTTGGTGATAACCGCGCACTAAATCTATTTTGGAAAAGATGCGCGCCCCCGCCAAGTGTGCCGAAAAATCCTGGATGTGCGGAATCGGGTAGCGGTCGTGTGCTGAAGCATTATTTAACCTGCAGAAATCACCGCAAGGCCGCCACAAGCCGTCGGTTTTAGGAACTAAATGCAGCGGTGAAGACCAAGGGCTGTTCGAGCGCCTAATGATGCCCAGTTTTTCCAAGTTGGCGAATTCCTCACGCGCGATGGCCAGTTTAACTGGGTCCAAACGCCGAGCTGTTGCAAAAACAGGGGGGCTAGAGGTAGTTATGAAGTGCTCGACCCCGTGTTTGGCTATTGACGCTGAAAATGTTGGGACCGTGAGTGCTGGGAACTGATTGAGTAGTGCATGAAACTTACCACCCGCAGCTGTGACATTGGGATGTGCAGAAGGCGGGGCCACCCAAGCTGTACAGGAGATAGAGTGGAAAGTGCATTTACCATACGTCTATTGGTAAGATCAACTAATAAACCATTTGAGCATAAAAAATCAGCACCTAGCATGTTGTTGCTAACTGCAGCTACGACGAAAGTCCACTCAAAGGTGCGACCATGGAAGGATAGGAGGAGCGTCTTCTCCCCATAGGTCTTGATCGTCGAGCCGTTTGCCGCTAGCACCAGGGGTCCGCTGGAGGGCGCCAGCAGGTCTGCGTAGGAAGGCTTGACGAAACTCAGCTGGGAGCTTGTGTCCACCAGGAAATCCTTCCCTGAATTCGCGTCCGTCACGAAAAGCAGCTTGTTCTTCGCGCCGAAAGCCGCAGCTGCTACCGACTCTCGGTCTTGGCGTTTCCCTGGCGCTTGTATCGGCACGGGGGGATGCATCTGTGCGCCCTCTCGGCGAAACGTCGATGGTAAAAGCAGAGGGTGCCGTCCGCTCCGCTTCTCCTGGTCTCTGCCGCTGCTGACATCAGTGGGTCCGGTGCTGCGGCCTCTGGTCTCCCCTCGTCTCGCGGGGATGCGTTCAGCTCCATTGCCGCCATCGTGGCTGCGTGTCGTCTATGGGCGTCGACGAGCCGCTGCGCCTCCTGGCCCAGCCCGTGGTAGTCACGGTTGTTGAGCAGCTGTGAGCTGGCCAGGGTGACTCTCACTGCTGGAGGTAGTGTTCTGAGAAAGAGGTGGGCGAAGATAAAATTGCTGTCTTCTTCGCCTCTCAGGTTCATCATCCTCGCCATCAGATCTGCCGGCCTGTCTGCTTCGCCTTCTGTTAGCGCCAGAAGCTTCTCTGCTCACTCTTCCTGCGAGGGGGTGAAGGCACAAATGAGGGCGGCTTTTAGTGCACCATACTTGTCGTCCTGGGGCGGGTGGTTGGTCAGGCTCTCCACCCGCTGCACTGTGAGGCTGTCCAGCTTCGCGACGACATGGTAGAACCTCGTTGCGTCCGCTGAGATTCCCCGAAGGTGGAACTGCGCCTCCACATTGGTAAACCAGGAGCGCGGGTTATGTTGCCAGAAATCGGGCAGCTGTAGTGTGGTAGCTGTGTTAACCCGGTTGGCTCCTGAAGAGTCCGGTGAGGGAAGATCGTCGCCACCGGCCATAATTTGTCGTAGGTCACCAGTGTAGAGGATGCCTTTCACAGACGAGACTGAGTTTATTTCTCAGGATTGGTTTATTGAGAGGCTACATCCTCTATCAAGCACAGAATCTCAGAAAGAGGCAGAACAATCGTCCTTCACAGTTCTTATACTCTCCAAAGACACAAAACCCCCAACATCAAATAACACCCCCACAACCCACAGTCCTTTAGTAAACATACAGCCCCCGAGGCTCCTTGGCATCTCCATTGTCTCTTATCCTTCTAGCCTCCGGGGCTCCTGCTGGGACATTCTCTCCAACTTCCCATCTCCTACAAGACCAACTTCACACCTCCCGTAGGTCTCTGCAGGGTCAGGTCCTCTTTGGCCATTAAGACGTGAAGCTTCCAGAATATGCACCGTCATGCCTACTAGGTATATGTGGGAGAATATGAATACCATATATGCGCCCTAAATATGCGCCATAACAGCCCAATTAGAGCTCATGCAAGACACACGTTCCTGGAGACAGCTCTGTGTATGTCAAAAATGTGATGTTCAGGGTTTCCTCTGGTAACCTTTCTGTGTGGCAGCCTGCTGCCCTTGGAAGTATGCCACCACGCCTATGATATATTAATTTAAGAAAAAAAATATGAAAGAAACGCTCCACAAGTGCGTATACGAACAACACGTGTGACTGTGACCGTCACCGCCACCACCACTGGGTGTGGCAGTGGCGCGGGGGTAGTGTGACCGACTACTGATCGGAGGGTCATGGGTTTAAGATAAGATAAGATAAGATAAGCCTTTATTAGTCCCACAATGGGGAAATTCCAGGATTGCAACAGCACAGGGATAGCAACACTCAGAGCAACAATCAGAAGGCAAGAAAAAAAAGCAAGCAAGCAAGAGCAGCTAATATACATATGTACATATTACTATTGTGCTGCCTTCTGGCAGAATTTGGGACTTTTATTCAATGTAAGTTCATGCAATAGGAAGTACTTTTAATTTGACTAGTGATGTCATAACGTTAGAAACAGGAAGTAGGAAGTAAAATGTCAGTTGGACCAAGGGCAAAGTCATGTTGCCATTCAGAGGAAGGAGTTCCTAAAAAATTCGCTTTTCATAGCCCAGCAGATGCATCCCTTGTATGTATTCATTCTTTATGTTCTTAGTATTTGTTATGGAAGATAATTTCATGGTTTATGTTGTTTAGAAACTGTTAAAAGTAAATGTAGAAAAAACGATTTTTTGAACATATGTTAATGGTAGCTAAATGTTAGCAATAGCATAGCTTAACCACTGTAATGAATGCCAAGGTCATTAGTTACCTTTTCTAGGTTGTGTTTTAAGTGCTAGCTTATGTAGAAACATTACAGAATTTAATTAGTCTCCTACTTGTTTCATTTTTAGTTTCACTTTATCTTCTGAAGCTGTGTCAACACAACGGAAATAAGCTATAGACAGCTTGCTCCTTCTGTAATTGATAACATGGTGGATAGTGTTTCAGCTTCTCTGCATCAGGCTCTAGACTTGGTGGCCCCCTTAAAAAAGAAAAAGTCTAATCAGAGATTTTTAACTCCTTGGTTCAACACAGAAACTCGTAGCTTAAAACAGAAGACTCGTCAATTAGAAAGAAAATGGCGCTCTACTAATTTAGATGAAATCTATTTAGCTTGGAGAAATCATCTTTTAATTTATAAAAAAAATCTCTTAGAAAAGCTAGAACGAGTTATTACTCTGCATTAATAGAAGAGAACAAGAATAATCCCAGGTTTCTTTTCAGTACTGTAGCCAGGTTGACAAAGAGTCAGGACTCTGTCAATCCTAGCATCCCCTTAGAGCTTACTAGTCAGGACTTTATGAACTTTTTCAATAATAAAATTTCATCCATCAGAGATAAAATCAATCAGATTCTTCCCACAGTTAACTTAAATACTGTAACTACTACAACTCCTTCTATTGATGTCTGTCTTGATGAGTTTACTCCAATCGACCTTTGTGAGTTAGACAAAATAGTTTCCTCATCCAAACCTTCAACTTGTCTTTTAGACCCTATTCCTACCAGGTTATTTAAAGAAGTCTTCCCACTTATTGGTAGCTTTATTCTTCATATAATCAATTCTTCATTAACTTTAGGCCATGTACCGCAAGCTTTTAAAACGGCTGTAATTAAACCCTTACTCAAAAAGCCAACGCTAGATCCAGGAGCTTTAGCTAACTATAGACCAATCTCTAATCTCCCTTTCATTTCAAAAATCTTAGAAAGAGTTGTTGCTACGCAATTATTTGACCACCTGCAGGGAAATGGTTTATTTGAGGAGTTTCAATCTGGGTTTAGAATCCATCATAGCACTGAAACAGCCTTAGCGAAGGTCACTAACGACCTCCTCGTTGCATCTGATAATGGACTAGTTTCTGTACTTGTCCTTTTAGATCTTAGTGCAGCTTTTGATACTATTGATCATAATATTCTACTTGATAGATTAGAACACTATGTTGGACTTAATGGAACTTTGTTGCAGTGGTTTAGATCTTATTTATCTGATAGGTTCCAGTTTGTTCATGTAAATGATGAGTTTTCTCTCAGCTCAAAGCTTAGTCATGGAGTTCCACAGGGATCTGTGCTTGGCCCTACTCTTTTTAGTTTATATATGCTTCCGTTAGGCAACATTATTAGAAAGCACTGTATACATTTTCACTGTTATGCAGATGACACACAATTATACCTGTCAATGAAGCCAGATGATACTAATCAATTAGCCAAGTTAGAAGCCTGTCTTAAGGAAATCAAAGTTTGGATGACTTGTAATTTCCTGCTATTAAATTCAGATAAGACTGAAGTCATTCTTGTTGGTCCAAAAAACCTTAGAAATTCCTTTCCAAATCAAACTTTCAGTTTGGATGCAGTTACTCTTTCTCTTAATAGCTCTGTGAGGAACCTTGGAGTTATTTTTGATCAGGATTTGTCCTTCAATTCACATATTAAATTTGTTTCTAAGACTGCCTTCTATCATTTGCGTAATATTGCCAAGATTAGGAGCATCTTGTCTCAGAGTGATGCTGAGAAGCTGATCCACGCTTTTGTTAGCTCGAGATTAGATTATTGTAATTCTTTATTATCAGGCTGTCCTAAAACATCTTTAAAAAGTCTTCAGCTGATCCAAAATGCTGCAGCAAGAGTTTTAACAGGTACTAGAAAGAGAGATCATATCTCTCCGGTTCTGGCCTCCCTTCATTGGCTTCCCATAGAGTTTAGAATTAAGTTTAAAATCCTTCTTCTTACTTACAAAGCTCTAAACAATCAGGCTCCTTTTTATTTAAAAGATCTGATACTACTGTATCATCCTAACAGAGCACTACGCTCCCAAAATGCAGGTTTACTTGTAATACCTAGAATCTCCAAAAGTACAATGGGAGGCAGAGCCTTCAGTTATCAAGCTCCTCTCCTGTGGAATCAGCTGCCAATCTGGATTCGGGAGTCAGACTCGATCTCTGTTTTTAAGAATAGGGCTAAAACCTACCTTTTTGATATAGCCTACAATTAGGGAGGGATCATGTGTTTCTGAACCCTCCCTTAGTTATGCTGCCAATAGGTTTAGTCAGCCGGGGGACCTCCAGTAATGCACTGGGCCTCACTCCTTTCCTCACTCTCTATGAAATATTTTTTTTTTTTTTTTTTTGCTGGTCATTAACATTTGTTTGTTCTCTCCCATAGATTGAGTCCCCATCGTGCTGTTTGCTCTCTACATGTCTGTTCTTTTCTTCTTCTCTGTCCCCTCACCCCCCAGCCAGTCGCAGCAGATGACTGCCCCTCCCTGAGCCTGGTTCTGCTGGAGGTTTCTTCCTGTTAAAAGGGAGTTTTTCCTCTCCACCGTCGCCAAGTGCTTGCTCACAGGGGATCGCCTGATTGCTGGGGTCTTTCTGCAACTGTGGGGGTCCTCCCTACAGTTGATAGTGCTATGAGATGACTGTTGTTGTGAAATGGCGCTATATAAATAAAGTTGAATTGAATTGAATTGAATTGTGATGTTGAAGTCTGCTTGTCAAGAAATAAATCACCAATGAAGAAAAGTTTAACTTGCTGTCTAGCTAGTTCTTACAACTTAGTGAGGACAGTACAGTGAAAAAGGGTGATTCAGCTGGAGCGCAACAACTAAAGTAGAAAGAAGCAAAACCTAGCAAGAAAGATGGAAGAAAGAAAGAGTGAGAAGTCTGCATCAGTGCACACACACAAGTCAAGGAGCTCTCGCTCATCTTCATCTAGTGCCGCAGTCAAGGCGCGTGCAGCAGCAGAGGCTGCAAAAGTACGAGCTGCTTATGCAAAAAAAGAAGCAAGGCTAAAAGTTGAGAAAGCTACTACAGAAGCAGAGCTGGGACGAGTTAGAGCTGATCTAGAGTTGGGAAAAGCAAAGCTGGAAGCTGAATTAAGCGCACTAGAACAACAAAAAGAGGCAGCAGCAGCTGAAGCACAGGCTGAAGCATTAGAAGCAGCTGAATATCAAGAGAATTCAGTTAAGTCTAGTTCATCTTCACATGAGGTCCTCCAAGAGGAAATTGCAACACGTACTAAAGAGTACGTTGCAGCACAAACTGAACTGCACCGAACAGGCATTCCAGTGTCTCCCCCTAGCCCAGCGCACGATGCAGCAGCGTCTGATGAGAGCTACATTACATGGCATCCTTTGTCAGCAATAGGCCCGAACGAGGATGATGTACGCCAACAGGGTGAGGCCCCCCAAAGGCAACCCCTTCTCAGCATGGCATCAAATCAGAGCGCACCTCATACTGGGAACCAAACAATTCCAAATCGAGAAAGTGGACATCCCGATGTGCCTAAGAAAGCATATTTCCCTCAGAAACCAGCACTAAGCCCAATGGCACCATCATACTTTCCTCGCAATGTCCCAACCACCCCAAGCGTAGCACCTGAAACAGAACACCTGGCACGATACCTGGCTCGCCGCGATCTAGTGAGTACCAGCCTCTACCAATTTGATGACAAACCCGAAAATTACATGGCATGGCAGTCATCATTCGATAATGCAACTGCTGGCCTGGGACTCACAGGCACTGAGATGCTGGATCTGCTCATTAAGTGGCTCGGGCCAGAGTCAGTAAAGCACATAAAACGCATTCGCTCTGTGCATGTAGGGCGCCCAGACGTAGCACTAGAGAAGGCCTGGGAGCGCCTCCAGCAGTGTTATGCTGCACCTGAAGTCATGGAGAAGTCTCTGTTTAAACGACTGGACGAATTCCCAAAAATATCTGCAAAAGACTACGGGAAACTGAGGGACCTAGGCGATCTCCTCATGGAGCTACAGGGTGCTAGAGGAGAAGGTTACCTCACAGGACTGGCATACCTGGATACAGCCAGGGGAATTGGGCCCATTGTTGAAAAACTCCCCTATGGGCTTCAAGAGAAATGGCTCGCAATAGGCTCAAGGTTTAAAGAAAAGAACAAAGGCTATTTCCCTCCATTTGATGTCTTTGCCGATTTCATCTGTCACGAAGCACGGAGAAGGAATGATCCCAGCTTTGCCCTACCATCTGCTAGCAGCAGCAGTTTGAAATCAGACAAGGCACCCTCACGCAACTTAGGAAGCAAGATATCAGTTCATAAGACAGAGGTTTCATCAGGTAAAGATCCGCCAGCAGATATACCTGAGAAAAAAGTTGAAGGGTCAGAGAAAAATTGTCCCATTCACAACAAACCACACCCACTCAGGAAGTGCAGAACATTCAGAGGAAAGATGCTTGAAGAGAGGAAGAGTATTCTCAAAGACAACGGGATGTGTTTCAAATGCTGCACGTCCGCAAGTCATCTCGCTAAAGAATGTAAAGCAACTGTGAAGTGCACAGAGTGTGGTAGTGACCGTCACCATGCTGCCATGCACCCAGGTCCACCACCTCAAGCTGCGAAAGTGCCTCCACCACCATCAGATAATGGCGGGGAGGAAGATGTGCCAGCCGGTGACAGCACAGTCATCAATTCTAGCTGCACACAGATTTGTGGCCCAGGCCGAACAGCAAGATCCTGCTCAAAGATTTGTCTGGTTCGAGTATATCCCGAAGGTCAACGTGAGAGGGCAACTAACATGTACGTAATCCTGGACGACCAAAGCAATCGTTCATTGGTCAGGTCTGACTTCTTTGAGCTCTTTAACATCAAAGGCCAGTCTTTCCCTTACTCACTAAAGACCTGTGCGGGGCTGGTGGAGACGTCAGGCCGGAAGGCTGAAGGATTCCAGGTCGAATCTCTGGATGGCCAAACCAGCCTACCACTTCCACCTCTAATTGAGTGCAATGAAATACTCAATGATCGCACTGAAATACCGACACCTGACGCGGCCCGCCACCATCCACACCTCAGGGGTGTAGCACCATACATACCTGAGCTTGACCACAATGCGGAGATACTTATCCTGCTCGGCAGAGATCTCGTCAGAGTGCACAAGGTCTGGCAGCAAGTAAGCGGACCCCCAGACGCTCCTTTCGCACAAAAGTTGGAGCTAGGCTGGGTGCTTGTCGGAGATGTGTGCTTAGGGGGTGCACATAAACCAGTCGTGGGGACATTCAAGACCAATGTGCTGGAGAATGGCCGTCCCTCTATGCTCACACCTTGCAAAGCCTCCATAAAGCTGACTCAGACAGTGTCTCATGGCGGGGAGCAGAGGAGTAAGTCCACAAAGCCATCACTGGATACCCTTGGAAGGAAAGTCTTCAAAGAGACCGAGTATGATAACAGACCTGCCCCGTCCATGGAGGACACCATCTTCCTGGAGATTATGGACCAAGAAGTCTACAGAGACGAGTCAAACAACTGGGTCGCTCCGCTACCTTTTAGGGTCCCTCGGCAGCGCTTATCTAACAACCGTGAACAAGTATTCACCCGCTTCGCCGCTCTGGAGAAGACGCTACGAAGGAAACCGGAGATGAAACAACAGTTCCTGGAATTCATGGGGAAAATATTAGAGAAGAAACATGCAGAAGTGGCTCCGCCACTGGAAGACAATGAAGAATGTTGGTACCTCCCAACCTTCGGAGTCTACCACCCACAAAAGCCTGGGAACATTCGCGTTGTATTCGACTCCAGTGCGAAGTATTCAGGAACATCTCTGAACGACGTTCTCCTGACGGGACCTGACCTCAATAACTCACTCATTGGGGTTCTGATCCGCTTTCGGAAGGAACAAGTTGCAGTGATCGCCGACATACAGCAGATGTTCCACTGCTTCCTAGTTCGCAACGACCATAGGAAGTACCTGCGTTTCTTGTGGTACAGAGACAATGACATGTCCAAGGACGTAATCGACTATAGGATGAGAGTCCATGTTTTTAGCAACAGTCCGTCCCCATCTGTGGCCATCTACGGTCTGAGGAGGGCCATCCAAGAAGGTGCGGACAAACATGGAGCGGACACTGTACAATTTGTGGAACGTCATTTCTACGTCGATGATGGACTCATCAGCCTACCCACCGACGCTGACGCCATCAGCCTCCTGCGTAGATCGCAGGCCTCACTCAGCGAATCAAACCTGAGGCTCCACAAGTTCACTTCAAATAGTGACGTCGTCCTTCAAGCCTTTGCACCAGAAGACAGGGCAGTCCTAAAGAGCCTTGACTTCAGTGGCGAAGCTACACCTGTGCAACGGAGCTTGGGACTATTGTGGGAGACCACAACAGACACATTCACATTCACTGTCTCACAAGAGAAGAAGCCCTTCACTCGCAGAGGAGTGTTGTCTACGGTGAACAGCATCTTTGATCCGCTAGGCATGGTTGCGCCAGTGACCATTGAAGGCAAAAGTCTGCTCAGAGAACTCAGTGTTGACATGTGTGACTGGGATGCACCGCTCCCAGAACAAAAGCTGAAACAATGGGAATCATGGCGAACGTCATTGCATGATTTAAACCAGCTGCACATCCCACGCGCATACACTACGACATCCCTCTCCAAGGGTGAGCACACAGAGCTATGTGTGTTCTCCGACGCAAGCACCAAGGCCATTGGAGTGGTGGCATATCTGAAGACTACACAAGCTGATGGAGAAATCCAAGTTGGATTCATCCTAGGGAAAGCTAAACTGGCTCCGCAGTCAGAACCAACAATTCCCTGGCTAGAGCTGTGTGCCGCAGTATTAGCCGTAGAAGTTGCTGAGCTCATACAAGACGAGCTGGACCTGAAGCCTGATGAGGTCAAGTTCTACTGTGACAGCAGGGTAGTTCTTGGCTATATCTACAATCAAACGAAACGTTTCTATGTATACGTCCACAACCGAGTTCGCAGAATACGTCAGTTCTCAACACCTGACCAGTGGCACTATGTCAGTACGGAAGACAACCCCGCAGACCACGCTTCGCGGGCAGTTGCGGCATCACATCTGACACAGACCACATGGTTCACCGGACCAGACCTTCTGTACAAACCCAGTCCACCTGATGAAGACTCAAAGGAAGTCTTTGAGCTTCTCAACCCAGAATTGGATGGAGAGATACGCCCTGAAGTGAGCAGCCTCTTGACTCACAGTCTAAACAGAGGCCTCAATGCCGCACGTTTCCAGCGGTCCTCATCAATGCGCTCTCTCACTAGGGCAATTGCTCTACTCATCCACATTGCTAGATCTTACAAGCACAAGTCCAGTCAGTGCAAAGGATGGCACAACTGCAACCTCCCGCGAACTCCAGATGAGCTGTCCCAAGTTAGACACATCATCATCAGAGCAGCGCAGGAAGAGGCCTACTCTAAGGAATTAACAGCACTTGAAAATGGAAAAACTGTAGCCAAGGACAGTTCTCTTCAGAAACTCAGACCTGTTCTTGAAGAAGACCTGATTTGCGTTGGCGGCAGACTAAAGCATGCTGACTTGAGCAGTAAGGAAAAGAACCCCATCATCTTGCCCAAGAACAGTCATGTTTCCCTGCTGCTAGTGCGCCAGTGTCATGAAGATGTCAAGCATCAAGGACGACACTTTACAGAAGGGGCCCTGAGAGCTGCAGGCTTTTGGGTCATAGGCGGAAAAAAGCTTATCGCCTCAGAGCTGCACAAGTGCGTTGTTTGCCGAAAGTTACGCGGCAGAACAGAGGAACAACTCATGGCCAACTTACCTCCGGAACGACTACACACATGCCCACCCTTCACCTAAGTAGGAGTGGATGTGTTCGGACCTTGGCCAGTCATCTCAAGGCGCACACGAGGTGGACAGGCCCAAAGCAAGAGATGGGCGATGCTCTTCTGCTGCATGAGCTCCCGAGCCGTGCATATTGAGCTCATCGACTCCCTGGACACTTCCAGTTGTGTCAATGCACTAAGGAGATTCTTCGCGATAAGAGGACCTGCTAAGCAAATAAGATCAGACTGCGGAACAAACTTTGTTGCCGCTGCAAAGGAATTGGGAATCAGTCAAAACACTTCAGTCAAGCAGTTCTTGAGCCAGCAAGGGTGTTCTTGGGTGTTCAACCCACCTCACTCGTCACACATGGGAGGGTTGTGGGAGCGTTTAATAGGCCTCTCAAGAAGGATTCTGGATGCCATCCTGCTGCAGGAGAATGTCCAGCTAACTCACGACGTCTTGAACACTCTCATGGCTGAGGTGGTTGCAATACTCAATGCCAGACCCCTTGTTCCGGTCTCCACAGACCCAGAGTCACCCTTCGTGCTCTCTCCTACGATGATTCTCACCCAGAAGGTGGGAGTTCCTCCACCATACGGGGAATTCGCGGGAAAGGATCTTCTCAGCAGACAATGGAGACAGGTGCAAGCCCTTGCAGACTGTTTCTGGCGTCGCTGGCGACAGGAGTACCTTCCCACTCTTCAGTCCCGACGGAAGTGGAGGGAGGCACGACGGGATGTCAAAGAAGGAGACATCGTGCTCCTGAAGGACCGTCAAGTTCCACGTAATGCGTGGCCCATGGCGAGGATTACAGCGGTCATCCCTGGCAGGGACGGCAGAGTAAGGAAGGTCGAGCTGAAGACAGCAGGCAAGGAATCCAAGCTGTTCCAGAGGCCGGTGTCAGAAGTAATTCTTCTGCTGCCAAAAGACTGAAACTTCAGGCCAGAGACATTTATTGGTGGGTAGTGACCTTTAAGGTCAGACGGGGAGTGTGCTGCCTTCTGGCAGAATTTGGGACTTTTATTCAATGTAAGTTCATGCAATAGGAAGTACTTTTAATTTGACTAGTGATGTCATAACGTTAGAAACAGGAAGTAGGAAGTAAAATGTCAGTTGGACCAAGGGCAAAGTCATGTTGCCATCCAGAGGAAGGAGTTCCTAAAAAATTCGCTTTTCATAGCCCAGCAGATGCATCCCTTGTATGTATTCATTCTTTATGTTCTTAGTATTTGTTATGGAAGATAATTTCATGGTTTATGTTGTTTAGAAACTGTTAAAAGTTAATGTAGAAAAAACGATTTTTTGAACATATGTTAATGGTAGCTAAATGTTAGCAATAGCATAGCTTAACCACTGTAATGAATGCCAAGGTCATTAGTTACCTTTTCTAGGTTGTGTTTTAAGTGCTAGCTTATGTAGAAACATTACAGAATTTAATTAGTCTCCTACTTGTTTCATTTTTAGTTTCACTTTATCTTCTGAAGCTGTGATGTTGAAGTCTGCTTGTCAAGAAATAAATCACCAATGAAGAAAAGTTTAACTTGCTGTCTAGCTAGTTCTTACAACTTAGTGAGGACAGTACAACTATAAATATATATGTATACACACACAGACACACAGTGCAGAGCATTGTAGCTGGATGGGATAAATATATGAGTATATAAACACACAGTGCGGAGCATTGTAGCTAGATGGAATAAATATGTAGATATATAAACACCCACAGTACGGAGCAATGTAGCTAGATGGAATAATATGTAGATATATAAACACCCACAGTACGGAGCAATGTAGCTAGATGGAATAATATGTAGATATATAAACACACCATGCGGAGCATTGTAGCTAGATGGAATGAATATATAGATATATAAATATAAACATAAACACACCCAGTGCGGAGCATTGTAGCTAGATGGAATAAATATGTAAATGTATAAACACACACAGTGCAGAGCATTGTTGCTAGATGGGATGAAACAGCACAACCGTCTACTTAGTTATCCTACATGGTATGATTATGTGCCCATACATATTCTCACTCTCCATAGCGACCGGTATTTTTCTAGTTGTATGCCGGAGGGGACCATTGTGTAAGTCTATTGCATCTTTTGCATTCAAAAAACAAAACAAACAAAAAAAAACTATTAGGTTGTTACGTCTTTTTGCTATCTCTGCGAGCAGCCCTGCTTAGGTTGTACAGTCTGACAGCCGTTGGTAGGAAGGACCTGCGAAACCTCTCGGTTGTGCACCTGGGATGATGTAGTCTGCTGCTAAATGAGCTCCTCAGTGCATTCAGTATGTCCTGCATAGGGTGGAACTTGGACTCCAGCAGAGATGACAGTTTAGCCACCATCCAACAGCCAACAACACATTGCCATCTACAGAAGTTCTCTGATGACTCTGCGATCGTTGGTCTCATCTCCAGCGGAGATGAAGCTGAGTACAGAGGGCTTATCCAGGACTTTGTGGACTGGTGCCATCGGAACTGCCTCCAGATCAACGCGAGGAAAACTAAGGAGCTGGTGGTGGACTGCCGCAGGCATGGGCAGCCCCTCACAGCACCAGTAAATATACAGGGAACAGACATCGAGATGGTGACATCCTACAAGTACCTGGGTATTCATCTGAACAATAAACTAGACTGGTCACACAATACTGACGCACTCTACAAGAAGGGACAGCGCAGGCTGTTCCTGCTGAGGAGACTCAGGTCTTTTGGTGTACAAGGGGCGCTGCTGAAGTCATTCTATGACACGGTGGTGGCATCAGCCATCACTTTTGGAGTGGTCTGCTGGGGCAGTGGCATTACTGCAGCCGATAGGAAGAGACTGAACAAACTGATTAAGAAAGCTAGCTCTGTCCTGGGGCAACGCCTTGATCCGATGGAGGAGATAGGAGAGAGAAGGACGGTGGCTAAACTGTCATCTCTGCTGGAGTCCGAGTTCCACCCTATGCAGGACATACTGGATGCACTGAGGAGCTCATTTAGCAGCAGACTACATCATCCCAGGTGCACAACCGAGAGGTTTCGTAGGTCCTTCCTACCAACGGCTGTCAGACTGTACAACCTAAGCAGGGCTGCTCGCAGAGATAGCAAAAAGACGTAACAAACTAATAGTTTTTTGTTTTTTTTGTTTTTGTTTTTTTTTGAATGCAAAAGATGCAATAGACTTACACAATGGTCCTCTCCGGCATACAACTAGGAACATACCGGTCGCTATGGAGGGTGAGAATATGTATGGGCACATAATCATACCATGTAGGATAACTAAATAGACGGTTATGCTGTTTCATCCCATCTAGCTACAATGCTCTGCACTGGGTGTGTTTATATTTATATATCTATATATTTATTCCATCTAGCTACAATGCTCCGCACTGTGTTTTTATATATCTACATATTATTCCATCTAGCTACATTGCTCCGCACTGTGTGTGTTTACAGTATATACTTGCATATTTATTCCACCTAGCTGCAATGCTCCGTACTGTGGGTGTTTATATATTTACATATTTATTCCATCTAGCTACAATGCTCTGCACTGTGTTCATATATTCATATATTTATTCCATCCAGCTACAATGCTCTGCACTGTGTGTCTGTGTGTGTGTGTGTATATATATATTTTATAGTAATATGTACATATGTATATTAGCTGCTCTTGCTTGCTTGTTTTTTTTCTTGCCTTCTGATTGTTGCTCTGAGTGTTGCTATCCCTGTGCTGTTGCAATCCTGGAATTTCCCCGTTGTGGGACTAATAAAGGCTTATCTTATCTTATCTTATCTTATCCTTCTCTCTCCTATCTCCTCCACTGGATCAAGGCGCTGCCCCAGGATGGAGCTAGCTTTCTTGATCAGTTTGTTCAGTCTCTTCCTATCGGCTGCAGTAATGCCACTGCCCCAGCAGACCACTCCAAAAGTGATGGCTGATGCCACCACCGTGTCATAGAATGTCTTCAGCAGCGCCCCTTGTACACCAAAAGACCTGAGTCTCCTCAGTAGGAACAGCCTGCGCTGTCCCTTCTTGTAGAGTGCGTCAGTATTGTGTGACCAATCTAGTTTATTGTTCAGATGAACACCCAGGTACTTGTAGGATGTCACCATCTCAATGTCTGTTCCCTGTATATTTACTGGTGCTGTGAGGGGTTGTCCTTGCCTGCTGCAGTCCACCACCAGCTCCTTAGTTTTCCTCACGTTGATCTGGAGGCAGTTACGATGGCACCAGTCCACAAAGTCCTGGATAAGCCCTCTGTACTCAGCTTCATCTCCATTGGAGATGAGGCCAACAATCGCAGAGTCATCAGAGAACTTCTGTAGATGGCAGTGTGTTGTGTTGTGTGAGAAGTCCGCAGTATAAAGAGTGAACAGGAAGGGAGCCAACACCGTTCCCTGGGGGGCCCCCGTGCTACCGATGATCATGTCAGACACACAGTCGCGGGTTCTCACAAACTGAGTCCGATTCGTGAGGTAGTCCAGGATCCATGATGACAGGTGCTGGTCCACCCCTGCGCGCAGCAGCTTGTCCTTCAGGATCATCGGTTGGATGGTGTTGAAAGCACTGGAGAAGTCAAAGAACATGATCCTCACCACATTCCCGGTCTTCTCCAGGTGGGACAGAGAACGGTGAAGGAGAAAGATCACAGCATCCTCCACCCCAATGCCATGCTGGTAGGCGAACTGGAGTGGATCCATCGCTGGTTCCACCAGGGGGCGGAGGTGAGCAAGGAGCAGTCTCTCCAGGGTCTTCATCAAGTGGGACGTCAAGGCCACCGGTCTGTAGCTGTTCAGGTCTTTGGGGTGGGAAGTTTTTGGTACAGGTACCACACAAGATGTTTTCCACAGCTGTGGTACCCTCCCCAGCTTCAGGCTCAGGTTGAAGATGTACATCACAATCCCACACAGCTGGTCTGCACAGGACTTGAGGAGCTTTGCACTGATGCCGTCCGGTCCCGACGCCTTCCTCGCCTTGATCTTCCTCAGCTCTGTCCTCACCTGGGTCCTGGTCAGGGTCAGGATGGGGGGCTGTGTGTTGGGAGTGGGGGGGTGTTGGTGGAGTGGGGAGTGGGCAGCAGGACTCAATGTCTTTAGAGGCAGCAGTGGTTGTTGTGCAGTCAGGGGGAGGGCGGTTGGTCAAACCTATTGAAAAACAAATTCAGATTGTTCGCCCACTCCCTTCCCCCCGTGGCCTGGGGGGAGGTATTCTGGAGCCCAGAGATGGTTTTGAGGTTTCTCCAGACCCCGCTGATGTCGCTCTGTTGCAGCTTGTCCTCCATCTTCCTCCTGAAGCTGTCCTTGCCTTCTCTGATCTTTCTCCTCAGCTCCCTCTGTACGGACTTCAGCATCTCCCTGTTCCCCGACCTGAAGATCCTCTTCTTCTCTCTCAGAAGTGTTTTAATCTCAGGGTTGATCCAGGGTTTGTTGTTTGAGCAACACCATATGGTCTTGGTGGGAACGGATTTGTCCACACAGAAGCTGAGGTAGCCCGTGAAGGTGTGAGTGAGGCCATCGATGTCCTCACCATGTGGATCGCAGAGCTGCTTCCAGGTGGTGGCTTCAAAACAGCTCTTTAGAGTGTCCATTGCCTCCTCAGACCATAACTTCACTGTGCGCATGGCCGGAGGTTGTCTGTGCACTAGGGGTTTGTACACCGGCCGGAGATGAACTAAGTTGTGATCCGATCTCCCGAGTTGGGGGAGTTGTAATGAGGTGTACGCCTTCTTAGTGTTTGCATAGAATAAGTCCAGTGTTTTATTGTCTCTAGTGTGGCATGTGACATACTGGGTAAACGTGGGTAGAATGGGAGATAGTGAAACATGGTTGAAATTGCCTGGGATGAGGAGAAGAGCATCTGGGTGTTCTGTCTGCAGCCTGCTGGTTACTGAGTGGATGACGTCATGCGCTGTCCCAGCGTTCGCCGTCGGATTTGCATAAACAACAATGCAGATCACGTGTGAGTGTTCTCTTGGGAGATATGTAGGCCGCATGCTAACAGCTAGCAACTCAATGTCTTTGCTGCAGTGACGTTGTTTAACAGTGATATGTCCCGGTCTGCACCAGTTGTTGTTAACATACATTATCACTCCACCACCCCTTGCTTTGCCACTGTCTGGTGTTCGGTCTGCCCGTATCATGTGGAAACCCTCCAGCTCAATGTTAGCATCTGCTGCTAGTTCAGTTAGCCACGTCTCAGAAAACAAAAGGAGAGAGAACTCCCTGTATGTGCTATCGTAACGGCAGATAGCCGCTAGCTCATCTACCTTTCCCAGTATAGAGCGTACATTCCCCATAATAACGGATGGGAAGGTGGGTCTGTACCTTATACTCCTTGTCCGCCGTCTAACACCAGCCCGACAACCGCGTCGTTTTCGCCTTATTTCTCTCGGTACGTCGAGTTTTTTCATCAGCACCGAGTGACGATTAAGTGCAAGCAGCTGTTCCCTGCTGTACCGTCTCCTGCTGTAAACAGTGGCTCCGTCCGTCGGCTCGGGAGGCATTTTGGGGCGATCTGTGTGTCCGTGATGTATAAAGTGTGTAAAGAAAGAAAGAAAAAAAACTCAGAATTGAGCCGCTGTTGCAAAAGGCAGCCGACTCGTGTGGCGCCGGAAGTTTTTTTTTTTTTTTTTTTTATTCCCACTCGGTCTACAGTCCGCTTGTCGAAGTGTCCTTGAGCAAGACACTGAACCCCCAGTTGCTCCTGGTGGCCTGGTTAGCGCCTGTGTGTATGGCGCCTCTGCTGCCATCAGTGTGTGAATGTATGTGTGAATGGGTGGATTGCAGGTTCTGTAAAGCGCTTTGGTCATCCTACATGAGAAGAAAAGCGCTATATAAGTGAACGCCATTTACCATTTTACTACTTACCGTCATCCAAGCGGAAGCGCCCCGCCCACCCGGCGCCCGTGTGACCGTTTTAGTCTGCAGATAGAGTGTCTCTCTAGTGTTGCTGTCTGAAAGAAGCATGAGCTTATTAAAGTACTTTAAACATGGAAAAAAAAAGTACAGGAGTTACAGCCGTGGACAAAATTGTTGGTACCCCTCTGTTAATGAAAGAAAAACCCACAATAGTTACAGAAATAACTTGAATCTGACAAAAGTGGTAACATCACAGGTGTCTACAAACTTGTAATCAGTCAGTCGGCCTATTTGAAGGGTGACAAGTAGTCACTGAGCTGTTTGGGGACATGGTGTGTACAACACTAAACATCGACCAGAGGAAGCAAAGGAGAGAGTTGTCTCAGGAGATTAGAAAGAAAATTATAGACAAGCATGTTAAAGGTAAAGGCTATAAGACCATCTCCAGCAGCTTGATGTTCCTGTGACTACAGTTGCACATATTATTCAGAAATTTAAGATCCACGGGACTGTAGCCAACCTCCCTGGACATGGCCGCAGGAGGAGACAGATAATACGAATGGTAACCAAAGAGCCCAGAACAACCTCTAAACACATTCATGGTGAACTCCAAGGTCAAGGTACATCAGTGTCAGATCGCACCATCCGTCGTTGTTTGAGCCAAAGTGGACTTCATGGGAGACGACCAAGGAGGACACCACTGTTGAAAACATATCATAAAAAAGCCAGAATGGAATTTGCCAGACTGCATGTTGACAAGCCACAAAGCTTCTGGGAGAATGTCCTATGGACAAATGAGACAAAACTGGAACTTTTTGGCAAGGCACATCAGCTCTATGTTCACAGATGCAAAAATGAAGCATACCAAGAAAAGAACACTGTCCCTACTGTGAAACATGGAGGAGGTTCTGTTATGTTGTGGGGCTGCTTTGCTGCATCTGGCACAGGGTGTCTTGAATCTGTGCAGGGTACAATGAAATCTCAAGACTATCAAGGTATTCTAGAGAGAAATGTGCTGCCCAGTGCCAGACAGCTTGGTCTCAGTCGCAGGTCATGGGTCTTGCAACAGGATAATGACCTAGAACACACAGCTAAAAACACTCAAGAATGGCTAAGCGTGAAACACTGGACTATTCTAAAGTGGTCTTCAATGAGCCCTAATCTAAATCCTATTGAACATCTGTGGAAGGAGCTGAAACATGCCATCTGGAGAAGGCACCCTTCAAACCTGAGACAACTGGAGCAGTTTGCTCATGAGGAGTGGGCCAAAATACCTGCTGAGAGGTGCAGAAGTCTCATTGACAGTTACAGAAATTGTTTGATTGCCTCAAAAGGTTGTGCAACAAAATATTAAGTTAGGGGTACCATCATTTTTGTCCAGGCCTGTTTCATGAGTTTGTTTTTTAAAATAATTCTGTTGAACCACAGTTCAAAAGCATTGTCTGATTTTCATTGGTTAATTTTCATAGAATTTTTTTTATTACCACTTTTGTCAGATTCAAGTTATTTCTGTGACCATTGTGGGTTTTTCTTTCATTAACAGAGGGGAACCAACAATTTTGTCCATGGGTGTATATAAGCAGTGGAGGCATTTATGGTGGTTTTAGCCTGCTGGTAACTGGAACAACAATGAGGAGTCGCTTAGCTAACAGGTCTGGTTAGGCTTCTCTGCAGGGAAAGGCAAGAGTGACTGATGAATTGCTGAGGATTTACTTCACCAGCTACTACAATATTAACTAATAATTTATGTTCATTATTATGTACCTGACAAGTTAAGATGACCAAAATTCACAAAGTCAGTGACTTTCATCCGTCAGCAGCCTTCAGACAAACTAAATGTGCCAACATTTGAATTTCAAAATAAGGGAGGTTTTTCCTGCTGTCAGGTTGGTGAGGAGATTTCTAAAAAAAACTATAAATATATAGAAATATTATAACAAAAATAACTGCATATTTGGTCATTTAAGTAAATTTATTTCTTTAAATCTAATTTTAATAATTATATTTTTTTGAATTCAGAGTTAAAATTATTGTTCTGTTCTGGCTCTTCAAAATTATAGTCAAAAGTTTAAATTGTATGAGGAAAAAAATACAAATTTTGCCACATTCTTTTTCAGATTTATTTTAAAAAAAACAGTAGTTTTATAATCTGTCTTTGTCCATCTGACAGGCCTCTTCACTGTCCAGTTTTAAAACTCCTCTTAAAACCCGTTTTTATTCTCGGGCTTTTGACCCAAATTGAGACATTGATTTTATTTGTTCTTATTGTCTCTACTGTATGAGTATTGCTTTGTTTGTGCTGTTTTGTACTTTAGCTGTATTTTATTGTTTTTATATTTTATTTATCATTGATGTACATCACTTTGTGTCAACTGTTGTTTTTAAAGAGCTTTATAAATAAAGTTGGATTGGATTTAAAAAATGATAAATATAATCCACACATTTATAATAGTCTCAAATGTCCGGGAAAAGTCATAATTTTATAAGAGAAAATTACAAATTTGAGGAAAAGTGTTGCAAATTTAGATAAATTTACAGAGAAAAATAGAAAACTATAAGAACATTTTTATAAATTTTGGAGACAAACCTCAAACCTTCAAGACTGAAGTCATTACTCAAGTTTTAAGTAGGTGCTCTTTGTATCCTTAACTCAACTAGAAATTTTTGGTTGACTACATTTAATTATTAATTTTATAGCACTGCTTTTACACAAGTAGAATTTCTGGCTACTATACCCACCTCTGATCATACAATTTAAGTATGCATGAGTAAATTACTACTATTAATGTTTTTTTTTTCCCCTTCCCTTTCCTACTCTTCGTCAATGAAAAAAGAAACACTAGAATAAAAAAATAAATAAAATAAAATACACATTTTTGTAATTTATGTAAACCATGAAAAAGACAGAAGAGAGGAGCCAAGGAGAGGAAAGTGTTCAGGCTTAGGGTCCAGGAGAGGTGAGAGCAGAGGGAGGAGAGAAGGATGACACCAGTAAAAAGTCCAAACACAGGACATCTGGGTGGGACCCCAACTGACCCAGTATGCCAACATTCAAACCTTGGTAGTACAATACTTCAAATGGTAAGTTCCATTATGCAATATTACTGTGCAAAATTGAAAAAAAAAAGAAAGAAATAGTGTAAAATTAACATTTCCCAATTTCAGTCGTGTCATGTGTTTTCTGCCCCCACCCCCACCCCCCCGGAAAAATATGTTGCCATCGCGCCAATGTCTTTAAGCCAGAGGAACCACTGATGTTTGTAGGAGCTTTTATTGTGTGTCCTCCTTTTCCATAGTCTATGTAAAGTACTTAATGTGTGTGTATAACATATTTAGTCTTCTTAATCTGACAAAAAACTTTAGTTAAAAATAACGGTCAGAGGCTGTGCAGTACTGTTGCGCAAATGAGAGAGGGCGTGCTTGAGCACGGTAGGTGCAGAAGTTTGTCTCGGTTGCTCTTCTTTTACTCTGAGGCTAAACAACAAATTAGCTAAAGATAGACTCAGAAAGTCAACAATACCGAGCACTCCGCTTGTGCTTGTATTTTATACAGACTGAAAATTAAAGAATTTAGAGCTAAACTTAAAAAAAAATTCTCAAAATTGGACTTTCATTCAAAACTGGCAGTAATCTTGATTGAGACAGAGGGAGTTAAAAGAAGACATGGAGGACTTCTACAACAAAGTCATTGAGATTTTTTTTTTTCCAGAGGGCTAGGCAAATGGATTTAATTTACAAGTAAGACCATGCATACTTGTTTTATGTACTTGAATTTGTATTGAATTGTGGAACTACAGGGTGCACAGCAAATGTGCTATAATTTTAGTTCTTCCTTGGCCAGAAACAAGTAGTGTATACTACTCACAATAAGTTAGGGATATTTGGCTTTCGGTTGAAATTTATGGAAAATGTAAAAAGTTCACACTACAATGATTTTATATCATGAAAGTAGGGCGTTTAAGTCGAAGCATGCAATGGTGATTTCCTCATCTCAAGTAATTTATTGAAACAAAAGCCAACAACAGTGGTGGTTATACCACAACAAAAAATGTCAGTGTCTCAATAACTTGTAATTTGCCCTTGAGCATCAATTACAGCTTGACAACGACGTCTCATGCTGTTCACAAGTCATCTTATGCTGAGACATGGCATTCCACTCTTCTTGAAGGGCGACCCTCAGGTCATTGAGGTTGTTGGGTGAAGGGTTACGACCCTCTACACGGCAACTCAGCTGATTCCATAGATTTGCTATGGGATTCAGGTCTGCAGAAAGTGCAGGCCACTCCATTTGAGGTACCCCAGCTTTCAGCAGCCATTCCCTAATGGTGCAACCTTAATAAGCTGGAGCATTGTCACCCATGAAGATGAAATTAGGCCTGTGTTGTTCATGCAGGGGCACAATGACTGGAATAATGATGTTATTCAGGCAGTATCGGATTGTCGATGTGCCATTCATGAGGTGTAGGGCAGTTCTGTGTTGGCTAGCCACACCTGTCCAGACTGTAACACCACCACCATGAAAGGCTTGTCTGGTGACAACAGTGGCTGATGCATAGCTCTCTCCTTGACATCTCCAACGTTGTTGACAGCCATCATTTCTGCTCAACGTGAATTGACTTTCATCAGAGAACAGCACTGAGGCCCACTGGTCTCTTGTCCAGTGTAAATGCTCCCTGGCCCATGCAAGACGATGACACCTGTGCCTGGTGGTGTGGTCAGGTACCCTTGCAGGTCGCCTTGCATGCAGACACTGTGCTGATGTAAACGGTTTCAAATGGTCTGATGTGACACTTGGGTGCCTCTCGCCTCCCTCAAATGTGCCTGGAGTTTAGTGGCATTCATCATCCGGTTCCGCAGGGCACTGTTCACAATGAAGTGGTCATCAGATCAGCATGGGATGTGGCTAAAGGACGTCCACTTCTATGCCTTTCTGTGACTCTTCCAGTCTCTCTGTATCTCTGTTGTAACCTGCTGATGACAATCTGTGACACTCTAAGCTCAGTGGCCACTTCCCTCTGAGAACATCCTGTTTGAAGCCTTGCAATAGTGAGGTACTGTTGATCAATTGTTAGGTGTCATCTTGGTCTTGTGATGTCAAAATGTGAACAGCATGATGAAGAGGACTGTTTAAATACCAATTCTGATTGAAACAGAAATGTTATTGGTCGTTCCATGGATCAAACATCTGTTGTGAATTTTGCCATTAAGCACCTTGTTAGAGAACAGCAAGTTATGCAAAAAGTACTGAAACACTGAACAATTGGACATGTGCATTCAAAAGATTACAGGAAGGCCATTTTAAGTTCACCTGTAAAGGCCATAGCGCATTTTAGATGCATCCTGAAATGTCACCCAAAAGCTGAATGTCCCTAACTTTTTGTGAGTAGTCTATAATCAGTTTTGGACCCAGAAATTTGTCTGTAAAATAACTTAACACATTGTATTTATGTAGCCAAGGGTCTTTGCACTTTGTTTATACTCAGGAGAGTTGAATGAAATGAAGGCATGGAGTTAGCAGAACTTTAAACTGCCTTTCTGCAAAACAAAAGCAACTGGAGTGTACTACTATTTCTGCTTCTTCGCTTCACAATAAAAGCTCTAGACATGCATTGCAGAACTGAACCTAAATTCACTGCACATTCTATCAAGAGGCAATTCAGTAAAATGCCTTAGTTGTTTTATTAATAAATTATTTATATCATCGGACTTTATAACAAATAATTAGCAGATCATAAAACATGCAAACTTTCAGTTGAAATGAAATTCAAGCTTATGCTACTGTGCTCATATTTTTAAATCTGACTTTGAAAGAGTCAATGCCTCACCACATCCAAACCTCATCGCACATCACTGCCTTAGATCTAATGTGTGTTCAAGTTTGATGACCCTCGCAAAGTTACTATGGCTTTGGGAGCATTTTTGACCTAGGAAATGATGTGGGTGTGGCTTTAAACATTCCCCTTTTCAGATGTAACCCTGAGCATTGCCATGTGACCTGTGCAAATGTTAATCAAAATGTAATGATTATCGACTTTTAAAAGTAGCAGATAGATTAAAAAGGAAATGATTAAGGTAAAATATCATTAGATAAAAAGAACATCTACAAATCATTCAAAAGGCATATGGCATAGGGGATAAAATATTTTGAACTGGGTCTGTTTTATAAACGAGTAAGACATGCAGGCTCCAGGTGGCCCAAAGCCGTGGGAAATGGCTGTGGTTACATGCTCACTCTGTTCAAAAAGAAGTGCAGATTAGTTTATGCTTGGGACTCTAAAGGGGTCCTGAACTTCAACTTTGGTGGACAAAACACTGCAGTTTCTGTGTCTGTAGTTACAAAAACTGGATTTGTCCTCCTCTTAAGGGTTGTCCTTTGGTGCAACTTCATCCAGCTGGATCCTGGTTGTATATGCAGTATTGTCCCTGTTGCGAATTTGATGTCACTTCGTCATTCAAAGAGTGAATTGGTCAGTTTATTATGTTCTAACTTCTGTGCTGGAGGAGTATAGGTGCTTCTCAATGAATTAGAATATTATCAAAAAGTTAATTTCTTTTAGTAACTCAATTGAAAAGTAAAACTAATATTATATAGTATCATTACACACAGAGTGATATAGTTCAAGTGTTTATTTCTTTTCATTTTGATGATTACGGCTTACAGCTAATGAAAACCCAAAATTCAGTTTCTCAGAAAATTAGAATATTGCATAAGACCAATTTCAAAAAGTAGTTTTTAAAATAGAAATGCTGGCCTACTGAAAGGTACATGTATGCACTCAATATTTGGTCAGGGTTCTGCATTTTTCCATTAAACACACCTCTTTACCTCATGTAATTATTTTTACTGCCACCAGATGTCATGCTGTTTCCAGTCCAACTACAGTCCCTGTTTGATACAGTCCCTCTTTGACACACCAAAACTACGTGCTAAAATGCATTCTAATTATACACAAATTTACTTCACATACATAGTGTGATATTCATATGCAGTTCCATGACACCAGGATCCTCAAAGAGCATGAGCAAATGTACTTGAGTTTTTTTCTCTCAAGCCAATGCAGAAGACACTTTTACATGCTTTGATTTCTTCCAGAATAGATTGTTGCAATGCTCTTCTTTCTGGTCTTCCTAAAAAAAAAAACTATTGCCCCCCTACAATTACTCCACAACTCAGCTGCCCGGGTTCTGACCAAGATGAGAGCACACATAACACTCATTTTAAAGTCTCCGCATTGGCTTCCTGTCAGCTTCAGAATAGATTTTAAGGTTCTTTTATTGGTTTTTTTTTGTTTGTTTTTTTTAAGGCTCTTAATGATCTTAGCCCTGATTATTTATCAGAATTGCTTTTACATTATGAGCTTTCAAGAACCCTCAGGTCTTCAGGTCAAGGTTTTTTAAACATTGCTAAAGTCAGAACTAAACTCATGGTAAGACGTTTTTCTGTCATTATGGTCCACGTCTGTGGAACAGCCTTCCTCAAGACCTGAAAGCAGCAGAGAACGTGATACTTTTAAAACCAAACTAAAGACCCACCTTTTTAACCTTGGTTTTTATCTAAATTTATGTTTGTTTTTCCCCTTTTACCTTTTCTTACACCTTTTTATCCTATTTTAACTATTTTATGCCCCAGTGAAACTGAGAGGCATACAGTAATCAGTTAATATGTTTGTTTGTGGCTGTGTGTATCTGTCCGTCCATCTGTCTGTCCGCCTCTCTGTTTCAGCTTGCCCGGTCAAAATTAAATGGAACTAAAGGTGTATATCATTGTATCATCATATTTTCTTGACTTTAATTGGCCAGAATTGCAAGATAAGGCTTTGTGTTCAAAATAAACAAATGTAACTCACCATTTCTGCCAATGCAGTCACAAAAAAACGTATTGTAAATAACTATGCCGGGCCACTAGAGACGGCAGTGCAACCTTTATTTACAGCACATGATGAACCACTTCCATGACATCAATAGGTTGGTTTGCATGGTGCTGGGTTAGTTTTCAGAGTTCTGCATTAGCTACTGTGGAGAGTTTCTACAAATACCAGGTTAATGGATGATTATTAGACCAAAACAAAAACAGATGTAAAGGCAGTCATTATTATATTACCCCAACTGTAGTGGTATATTTTATGTGGTCAAAACAAGGAGAGATCGCCCGCTTTATTTTATAACATCTTCACCAGCTGACTGATGTCTGTATTGAAATGACGGGGCTATCGTTAGCCGCAATGCTAATGTGTGCGATGATCTTTCATATTAGCAATGAAACGGGGGAGGGGGGGCAGAGGGACTGATGATTCATCAGATTAAAAGGTCTCAAGTCGATCCTTTATCCTTTAGTTTAAAACAGTTTAAAAACTCTTTCAGTTTGTGTCTCACTCTGGCAAAATTTCCACATACGGCTTTGTTATCAAAATACACTAATTTAACTCACCTTTACTGTCACTGCAGCTGGGAAAAATGGTATTGTAATAACTATGCCAGGCCAGAAGAGGTAGCAGTGCGACTTTTTTACAGCCCCCCCCCCCCCATGCCACAGGCACTGAGGCATTATTTTATCCTGTTTTTATTTGCATTTATCGTGTTTTAACTTTTTTTTTACTTGTTATTGTTTGGTTTTATTTCATTTCAGTGAACCTGTAACCAAGTGACACCAATCCTTTGGAGTAGGAGCATTATACCAATTTAACCACACCTGTGGATACCCTACATATGCCCTCTGCATCAACTCCCTCTTCCTCTTTCTTTCCTCCTGCTATGGTAAGAGCTTATACTGGTCTGTTAACATTTTGTTTGTGCTGTGCGGGCTGCTCTTTTGCTTTGGTACCGCTGCTAAGTTGTAATTGTTTCTCTGCTCATTGTGAGAAGGTGGTAGCGGCTGTGCAGTGTGGTTTGCACTGTTCACGTTTGCTTAAGGTATGTGATATACATTTACCTTCTCTCAGGTGGAAAACTGCGTGGAGCTTAACAGCACATGATATACTTGTCTGCTTGGGTATGTGATACAGTTTACTGGCAAGCAGGGTTTGTTGATAGTTAACAGCAAGCGGTGGAGGTTGCCGTTAATTCTGTATTGTTTCTTTTTTCTCGTCTGCTTAAAAAAAAAAAAAAAAGGAAAAAGGAGACGTCTTCTTTGTCTTGGTACTGAGTGCTCCTGTGTGTGGTGCACTCTCGCCACCTTTTGGTGGGGGGTGGTACTGCATTCAGGTGGGAACTGAAATCTGATATTTCTGTGTTGCCTTATGACTAGTTCACTTGTACCTCATGGAACAGCCCTTTGGTCTGTTTATGATGACAATAATGATAATAATCCATCCATCCATCCATTCATCCATCTTCTACTGCTTTTCCGGAGGTCTGGGTCGCGGAGGCAGCAGTTCAAGCAGAGAAGCCCAGACTTCCCTCTCCCCAGCCACCTGCTCCAGCTCTTCAGAGGGGATACCAAGGCGTTCCCAGACCAGCTGGGAGACATAGTCTCTCCACTGAGTCCTGGGTCTGCCCTGGGGTCTCCTCCCAGTGGGACGTGCCTGAAACACCTCAAGTGGGAGGCGTCCAAGAGGCATCCTAATCAGATGCCCATACCACCTCAGCTGACTCCTTTCAATGTGGAGGAGCAGGTCATTATTATTATCATTATTATCATTATTATTATCATAATAATGATAATAATAATAACAATAATAATGAGGAATAAATGCCTTGTTTTCTCTCCTATTATTCTCCTGGAGGAGTAATAGCTCCTGCGGGAGTGAAGGAGAAGGAAGTGGCCCGGACACTGGTATGCACCAGCCCAGGGCTCTATTCCTTCAGCCTTAGTTGCCCCAGCTGAGACCAGGAAGGCCAGCAGGAGGCGGAAGCTGATTAAAGGAAATCAGCTGCATGGCCCATGGGTGGACTTCATGCAGCAGTTGGAGGAGATGCGTAAGACCATTGAACATATGGGGGCAGATCAATGTGTAAGACCATTGAACATATATGGCGGCATATCAACATCGCCTTTGGGTATGCCGCTCAGGCTCCCATATGATCCCTGGGACCGCATCCTGATGCTTTCTCGTGTGGCCTGTGATAACTTGGGTAAGACGACTGGCTCTGGCTGTGGCTCCAGTGGGCGAGTGAATGTCTTGAGGATGAGGATGAGGATGACAGTGACCCTCCGGCCGGAAAGGACTGTCTGGAGCCCTATGATGTATCCCTCAAGGCACTGCTCTCTAGAGCAGCATTGGCTGCTGGGTTTTCTCCTCCATCTTCTCCACCTCGGGCTTCGGCTTTGGAGGAAGCAGGTCTATACGCCAACCTAACAACAAGTGTCGTGCCATGGATGGGCTAGTAGCTAGTGCCTATCACCCTGTGGCTCTGGCCTCGAGGCTGGCAAATGCTAATACACTTCTTTGTGGTGTATTTGGAGGGTCTGATAATGGACCTACAAAAAAATAAACAACAACAAAAAAAACAAACAAAAGCAAAACTAACCTTCTACCAGGTTTGGTAAGGATTGAGGATGCTGTGCTTCAAGGAGCTGGCTTTCAAGCTACAGCTCTTGGGAATTCCTTGGCCAGCTGACCATGACCAGTGGCATGTGTAACTGAGCCAGTCTTGATTGGTGGATAGGAATAGGGCCCGCAGCAGAAGCAGTGTCGGCCGAGGTGCAGAAGGCGAGACTGCATGCACAGTCCTTTCTTCAGCCAGGACCACCCAGGTCGAGTGTCCGGAGACCCTCTTGAGGGGTGTGAAAACCCACAACATCTTCTTTTACAGAGCAAGGTTCCTTGCAGAGCTCGGGTCACCCGAAGCAGAGGGCCTCTCGGCAGCGGGTACAGGTTCAGCAGCACTCATGTCTGCACTTTTGGAATTTGTAGGCCGTGGTTCTGCCAAGTCCCACCAGCATCCCTGATGGTACGCTTCCCCTGACGTTGACTTTTTCTGTGGCACACCTTATGAGTTGGCGCCAGTGCGCCTCGGGTTCATGGGTGATCAATACACTGGTGTGTGGATACCGCCTATAACTGAGATCTTTTTTCCCCAACTTCAGGGGGTTGGAAGCAGAAGAAAGAAGGACTCTCTTCCGCAGTTCTGGGCAGCAAGATCTCTGCCCTGCTGGGAGAGAGAGTGTGATACGGTCTCTGTCTCAAGAAGAAAAGGACCGAGGCTTTTACACTGCCTATTCATTGTTCCCAGACAGGTTGGTGTGTGACGCACAGAGCTATCGGAGCCCCCCCCCCCCACTGTAGTTTCACCACCTACAGTGGCTGTGTGGCCCAAGGCCAGAGGAATGGATAAGCGCTGCCCTATACACCGTATGGTGTCACACATGCTGTGAGAGGGAATTACTAACTAACTAAACAAACTGGGGGTCTCCGTCCAGTTTTTGGACCTGAGACGGTTGAGCGGGTGTCTCAAGGTGCTCCCTTGTCCAGTGCTCAGGTGGAGGACATTATTCAGGCCATAGGGCCAGGCGATTGGTTCACATCAATGGACCTTTGCAATGCTTGTTCCATAATCCCATAAATCCGGCCACAGGAAATTCCTCAGGGTTCCTTCAGGACAGCCTTCAGTTACGACATCCTGCCTTTTGGCTTGTCCCTGTCCTCGGACATTCGCCAAAGTGCATGGATGCTGCACTTGTCCACTGTGGCAGAGGGGTGGTCGAGTTCAGTTATCTGGATGATTGGCTTGCTTGTGCACCATCAGAGCCCATAGCGAAGAGCCATATGGAGGCCATATTGGCTCTCCTCTCAGCTCTTGGGTTGCATTTAAATGCAGAAAAGAGCTGCCTGGTTCCTATCAGGGTTGTCAAGTACTTGGAGCTTACCCTGGATTCAGTTGCAATGAGGGCATCCCTGACTCCGAAAAAGAGGCAGACTATCAGGGAATGCAAGAGCTTCATCTCACAGAGAACTGTGTCAGTGCAGCAGTGCCAGAAGGTCTTGGGTCTTTTTGCTGCAGCCGCCCAGGCAGTGCTGCTGGGTCTTTGCATACTCATCCCCTTCAGCGGTGGTTCACGCTTCAGAAGGTGGTTTTGCCCAGAGACAAAGGAGGAGACTAGTTCTCCTAAAGGAGCCTCATGGTTCTCAGATGATGGAGATACTCGTCAGCAGTCCGGGATGGTGTTCCCCTGGGCCAAGAGGACCGCAGGGTGGCCATTATCACAGACGCCTCCCAAGCAGGCTGTGGTGCAGTCTGGGAGGGAAGGTTTTTCGGGGACACTGGGCTCCGGCACAGCAGTCTTGGCATATGAACCATTCCAAGATGGAAGCAGTGCGTTTGGCTCTGGGGCCTTTTCTTCCAGTCATTCAGGGCAGAGAAATTCTGGTATGGATGGACAGCACGGCTGTGGTGTTGTACATCAACCAGAAGGACGAACTGGGGTACCCCTCTCCATGCGAGGGTGCCTCATCTGCTCATGTGGTTTTGAGCCTGCCAGGGCCACTAGCTACAGATTCTCTGAGCATGTCTGGCCTCCACTGAACTGTTTGCATTTCCACTACTGCCTCTTTTGCCAGCTTTCCTCGCAAAAGCGAGACTGCTGTCTGTTCAAGTAGATTTGATAGCCCAAATCCGCCACAAGACAATGGATGGTGGAGATCCATGAGATGCTGGTGGGGGCGGGGGGGTCCTTGGCCTCTCCCAACTGGATTGGATATACTCTCGCAGGCACAGAGCGAGAGTTGGCATCCAGATTTCCAGCTCCTGAGGTCTCACGTACGGCCCTTGGACAGGAGCAATTGTGGGAACTGGGCTTGCAGAAGGAGGTCAGAGACACTGCGCAGGCTTCACGGGCCCCATCTACCCAGCTGCGATACAGTGGGTTGTGGAGAATGTTTTGAACTAGTGGTGGACCATGGGGAAGGATCCCTTGTCATGTCACATCTCTGCCATCTTGTCTTGCCCCCAGTGCCTCTTCGCCCTAGGTTGGGTGGAGTTGGCTATCAGGGGCTGCATGGTGACGGTGTCAACTGCCCATGAGAAATGTGATGGCTTATTTCATGGAGTGCATCCCTTGGCTGAGCAGTTTTGAGAGGCGTGGAACGGAGCCATCCATGTTGGCATCCGTTACTGCTCATTTGGGATCTCCAGGCAGTAATTAGGGCTCTATGCTTACACCCGTTTTTGAGCCACTCCCCGGTGCTGACCTTCGTCTACTCTCCTGGAAGACGTCTTTTCTCTTGGTAATTGTCTCAGCCAAGAGGGTTGGTGAACTGGAAGCTCTCTCTGTGGACACGACATGCCTTAGGTTTGATGGTGATCAGGTGGCAGGTGTGCCCTGTGCTCGGAGTGGATTTTGTTCAGCTCCGGTTGCCTGTAGGGACTGGCTTAACTTGTAGGTATCCAGTTGAGTGCAGCAAGGAGTCAAACTCATCTGTCTGGAGGTTGCAGCGGATTCTTAAGTTGTGTCTTAAGCTCCCTCATGTGAGCCAGCATGTGTGCCTTTTGCTCGAAGAGGGTTGTTTCAGCTCCGGTTACTGGTGGGAACCAGCTTAATTTGCAGGTGTCCAGTTGAGTACGATAGGAATCAACTCATCTGTTCTGGAGTTTGCAACGGGTGCTTAAGTTACGTCTTGGTTTTCCTCATGTGAGTCGGCATGTGTGCCTTCTGCTCAGAAGGGGTTTTTCTTTTCACATCCGGTTGCCTGAGAGAACCGGCTTATCTTATATGTATTCAGTTAATGCAATTAAGAAGTCAAACTCATTTGATTGTGTTTGTGTTTTATGGTGTATTGGGCTTTTTGTGCCCCTTCGACCTGTGAGTGTCGCCCTCTCCATTCTTCCTCAGGACTTCATTTGGTATACTGTTGTCACTTGGTTACAGGTTCACTGCAATGAAAAAAAACATATGTTTACACATGTAAACACGGTTTTATGAATGAAAGTGAACCTGTAACCATTCATTGTCCTTTGTCAGTGGAGGCAGTCTCCTCTCAGTTGTCAAGAAAGAGGAAGAGAGAGTGGATGCAGAGGGTATATGTAGGGCATCCACAGGTGCAGTTAATTAGGTATAATGCTCCTACCCCAGGATTGGTGTCACTTGGTTACAGGTTCACTTTCATTCATAAAACAGCATTTACATGCGTAAACGTACGTTTTATGTCTTATTACCTCTGGTTTTTCCTCACTGATAGTGCTTCCTCAGTTCAGTTTTAATGTTTTATGGTTTTTTTTGTTTTGTTTTTTTAACATGGGCTTTTATGGTAGGTCGATTAATTTGTGTGATGTGAGTGTACAGTCTTTTGAAAAAATTTGGACACCCCTTTAAATATTCAGTTCTTTATGAAGAAATGTTCGCATATATATGTATGTATGTCTAACCTTGTTTTTGTTTTTATTTGCACTTTTTTAAATTTATTTTAGCCATTGTAAGTGGGAATGAATGTGGGGGTGTCCTAAAAAAGATGGGGGTGTCCTAATTTATTCCTCACTATTTGTTAAGAATTACATTTTACAGAAAATCTGAAAAAAGTCTTTAATTCATTTTTAATTATTTAGTTGTAGTACATGAATCTCCAAATATTTTTTAACGTTGATGTTAAATATCCATATGTCCAAATATGTTAAAAACCACACAGACTTATACAGGGAGTCCTAATTTTTTCACGACTGCATGTGTGTGTGGGTGGGTGAGACTATGTTTTAGCTTTTGGTGTATGTTGTTTATTATTTTGTTCAGCACTTTGAGCTCCTACATTGTATGAAAAGTGCTTTATAAATAAAGTCTGACTTGAGTAAAATTATGATTTTTTTTCTTTGTTCATGTACTCAAATATAAAACATTCTTGTGTAACTCAGAGTAATGGGTAATAAAGTTTCACTGAATAAAGCACCTGCTGCAAATTTGGTAGAGCTGATAATACAGTTCAAAACAAAAACAGTCATTCAAAAGCATCACGTTCATGCATTTGCAAGCAATGCAAAACTGGCATGTGCATGCAAGCGTAGTGAACTTTGACCCATGTGCATTGCAAAAAGTGTTAAGCCATAGATAGGACTGCTAGTCACAGATCAGCATGGATCAGGTAATAAAGAGTCAGCATCTAGAAAATCAAGCCATCTTTAAGGACACAAAAGACACAGAAGTTGTGCATTTTGGATTCTAGAAAGTGTAAGTATCGGGTAGATATGAAAGATTGACTATCTCTTCATAGAAATGTCAAATCAGAGCTTTTCACTTCCTTTTGTATCAAACTTTGTGCTGGGTTTGACAAACACCTTACATACAGACCTTCTTCCGCTGATGTTATTGGTTTTGACCTCCTTTATGAACTGCTGTCTCTCTAGATGAGTCTGAATGCAGGAGAGTGAAGGATGCTCAGATTCTATTTGTTCCTGTTTCTCTTCTTACGTGATGGTAAGCTGATTTTTTTTAAAGTGTATTCGTGGTGTCTAACCAAGGCACTAGTGATCATGAAAATTTGAGTTCCAAAGCATGAAAAGAAATTTAATGTAATGTTTGATAGTATCATTCAGTTGTTTCTTCATCTGTGTTTCAGATGCCGCTCTGCTCTTTGCAAACCATGGCGATAATGTGACCTTACTTTGCCACTATGACCACCAGGCCAAATATCTGTCCTGGTACAAACAAATAGCAGGAGAACAACCTCAGATAATATCCTCTTTCTACAAGCATTCACCCCATTCCAACACCTTCTACAACCAGTTTAAAGACAACAGAAGGTTTTAAATTAACACTGGAGAAGGCTTTTACCACCTGAACATATCAGATTTGAATAACTCCGATTCAGCCATGTACTACTGTGGACGAACCAGTATTGCTGTCACTGAATTTGGCAAAGGAACATTTTTAGTTTTAAAAGGTAGTGTACTAATTTGATTTCAAGTTCCATATACCTTCCTAAAACCTGTTTTTCAGATCCTAGTTGCAAGTCTTTGCTGCAGCAGCCCAAGGTTGAATCTGCACCACCTGGGTCTTCTGTGACTCTGACCTGCACCGTGACCAATGGAAGCATAGACAGACAGCACATCTACTGGTTCAAAAAGAATTATGGAAATTCCAACATGGGGATCTTGTACATCCACTCTCACAGCAGCAGTAAATGTGTGAGGAGCCCTGCAGATGGCTGTGTGTACAGTCTGTCCAAGGGGAATGTGAAAGAATCTGATGCTGGACTGTACTACTGCGCTGTGGCCTCATGTGGTGAGATGCTTTTTGGGAAAGGAACACGACTGGATGTTAACAGTGAGTAAAACTTTTTATTCTTCATCCACCCCTTTTTCTGTTTTTCTTCATCTGTGTGACTACATGCGTTCACAGGGAATGGTACACTCCAAGTCTTGGTGTATTGTGCTACACGGATTCTTGTTGTTTCTGTTATCTTGAGCATCATCCTATTTGGTATTCTCTACAAAAATTCAAGGAAAAAGCAGCTTCACTCTGAAGGTATAGTAAATTCTTATTTACCACAGAAGAAGCATTTTTGACATAAATAAGAGTTAAGATAAGACTGTGTAATAACTTCAGACAACTTTGTTTCAAAGAGTCGCAAGACGAGTCGTGTACCCCAGATAAGACCCCTGATGCTCAGGTTAGTTTGGAGAAAAATGATTGATATGCTAGTCTGAACACAAATTTTGTGTTTTAGCTTTGTTATTTTCCGCAGAATGATGACTGCCTTGATCTCCAGTATGCAATTCTGGAATTTAAAAAGAGGAGAAGTACTAGCAGGAGACAGAAGAACTCAGGGGAAGAGAGCATTTACTCTGGAGTTAGACTGACAGACCTTCAGTAAATCTGCTATTGACATTTGCTATGCTGTACTGTTTTAACAATGTGTAGTGGAATCCAAAAATTTAGCCTCCCCGTATAGTAGATTTTTAAAACTGAAACTGTTTAAACGGTCTCTGTAGGATTTTAAAAATCACGGTATTAGCTGCAAATATTAGTGCATCTACTTTTATTTGAGAAATGGACCGATAAATAAATAAAGACACAATTATGACATGTGAAAAAGTCTGGCTATCCCACACATTTAATTAAACACATTTAAAAAAAAATAAATCACCAAAATAATAAATGAAAGTAATAATGCTGTTTATCAAGGGAAGGTCAGTTTTTTGCAAATCACTGTAATGCAATGTTAGTCAACTTTAGTGGTGTTATTGCATTTGATATATTTTAAGTTTGCTTAACACCAATGCGAGTAAAGTCTTCTCTTTTCTTTTTTGTTTAGTTATATTTCCTTCAATGGACAAAAATACACTTAGATTTAATAATGCACCACTCTGTTTTGGCCCAATTTGGGAAGAACTCTTTTCTATTGAGAAAACTAAGTGTACAAATGCATGTAGGGTAATTCCCAACATGTGGGGTTTGTTCATGCCTGACTGATTATTGTGAGCATGTGTATCAAAGCACATTTTTGGGAAAGAAGTCACAGTGCCTCAATGTATGGTGCTTATGTTTCTTACCATTTTGTGGGACTTTGTTTTGTTTGTTTTGTCAGTGATCAAGTATACTCATTAAAATCTAATGAGAGGCAATAGATGAGTGCTCATTTGAATACAACACAACCTGCACCAGTGAATTTATAAATAAATGTGTTGGTGTGCTATTGAATCCTCTGAGTGCATGTTTTCAGCTTATTGCCAATTGGTCTGTGATACAAAAAAAAAAAAAACTATACCTCTAGGGTCTGCTTTTAAAGCGACACTCCAGCAAAAATCAAGTTTTTTCTTGCATCCATTTCTTGCATCCACTTGCATCCATGCATAGTGCATAATTGGACCTAATTTGCAGATTGCAACAATCCAAATTTTATTATAACACTATAGCTTCAGAATGGTAATAGTTAGAGGCAAAGTCCCAATTACAAAAGTGTTGCAGAGGTACCCAAGTGTCTGCCAGGTGAACTTGCATCCATGCATTGTGCATAATTGGACCTAATTACCGCTCCGGAAAAGCGGTAGAGGATGGATGGATGGACAATTTTTGTTTCACACACTGTCACCACATAGTCCTTTTGTCCCATCATTGACAAAATTACTAAAAATCATTCAAAACAAAAACAATTTTGGTGTCACACTGTCACCACATGGCCTTTTGTCCCTTCATTTGTTCCTTCATCTTCTACTGCTCCAGAAAAGTGGTAGAAGATGGATGGATGGACAATTTTTGTTTCACACACTGTCACCACATAGCCTTTTGTCCCATCATTGACAAAATTACTAAAAATCATTAAAAAAAACACCAGTCTCATGGCACATTTGTTTCACACTAAACTAAAATGAAACAAATGAAACACAGTTTATACACCAACTATGCACCTGTTTGTTTCGTCGGTCACAAGCATCCAGAATTCCGGAGTCCAGAAAAGCAACACAAAATCAGTGGCGGGCGCAGATGACAGGTCCTTCACTCCACAATATCCAACTGGCTGTTCAAATGATTTCAGCCATGGCTGATAAACTTTTTCATCTCTAAGAAGCTCCCAGCCATCAATGTCCAAACCTCCCGCCGCATCGCCGCTACCCGTTGTTGTCCTGCCACCGCGCACACGTGGCACACGTCGATACACACCGGCAGTGCGCTCTTGCCCAGCCAAATGTCGCCCACGGGCTGCTCTCGACCTTTTTGCTCCGCGAACATGGTTTGACAAAGCAAGGTGGAGAAAACCCCCACACCATGCCACCACACAACCCCACCCAACACCCAGAAGGGGCACTACCCCCCCGTCCTTTGGGCTTGAGCCGGCCCCCATAGCGGCTGTAGCGGGGGTTGCTGATCCAGTCCAACCGCCCTGCTGGTGAGGTGTACCGGAGGGCACGTCAGTCAGTGGAGGGAAAACGGGAGGGGGGAAAACACATTAGCATTGGCACTGCAGGTCCCTGCCGAGGGATCACTACCTTGCGCAGCAACCAACAATGGGGGTCATTGTCGAGGAGCTTGGGCCAACACCACCTGCTCAGCTGCCAGCACAAAAGCGGGCTTCAGCCTGTCAATGCAGACGGTTTCCCTACACCCCCCCAAGTCTCACACAAAAAGCTTTGTCCCAGGTTCCAACACCCTGAACGATCTGTCGTACAGTGGGCGCAGCGTGGTCTGGTGCGCACCATGCCTGACAAAAACAAAACTGGTGCTCTGCAAGCTTTTTGGGATTAATGTGCGGGGAAAACAATGATGGGCCAGGCCTGGTACGCTCACAGCCTCCGTACTGTGTAAAAACTGCACGGGTGGATCAGACTCGGGTGCGGGGTTTTCAAGTAAAAACTCTCCGGGGATCCGCAGCGGCTGAGAAAAAACAAGTTCTTCCGAGGAGGCTGCCAAATCCTCCTTAGGTGTGGAGCGCAACCTTAAAAGAACCCAGGGCAGGTGGTCGACCCAATTTGTGACTGTGAGCGAAGCTCTGAGCGCTGCTTTAAGCAACCTATGAAAACGCTCGCATAACCCGTTAGCCTTGGGTTTGTACGTGGTAGCGTGGTGAATTTTGAACCCCAGGCTCTGGGCCATCGTGGACCAGAATTCTGAAATGAATTGTGGACCCCTGTCAGACATGATGTCCGATGGAGAACCAAAATGCTCAACCCAAACCGACAAATAAGGGCGAGCCACTTCCGCGGACATGGTAGAAGCCAGCGGGACCACTTCAGGCCAGCGCGTAGTGTGGTCCAGGACTGTCAAAAGGTGCATGAAACCTTGCAATGGCGGGAGGGGTCCCACCAAATCCACATGGACGTGATCGAACCTCCTCACCGGGATTTGGAATGGCTCGAGAGGGGCTCTGGTCTGCTTTTGCACTTTGACCCGCTGGCACGTGACACAAGCTGCAGCAAACTCTTTCACGTCCTTGCGCAAACGCGGCCAGAAAAATTTCTCCCCCACTAGCTTCACTGAAGCGCGCACGCCTGGATGCTAAAGGGAGTGGACCGACTCAAAAATGCGACGGTGCCAAGAGCTTGGAACCACCGGGCACGGACGGCCAGTGGAGACGACACAGAGCAAGGGAGGACACCCTCTTGCACCACCCTGCTCTCCAGCCTTAACCCAGTAGGCACAGACTGAAGCATGCAAATGTCTGTGTCCCCGGCTTGTTCTGTTGCCATGGCAGGAAAATAAATTCCCATGTAGACCGGGGAGACTAACGTGCGTGACAGACAATCGGCCTCAACGTTGAGCTTACTTGCAGTGTGTTGAATGTCGGTAGCAAACTCCGAAATTGTGGCCAAATGCCGTTGCTGCCGGACCGACCGTGGTTCCGAGACCTTGGCCATCGTGTATGTCAGCGGCTTATGGTCCACTAACGCGGTGAACTTGCGCCCCTCCAGCCAAAACTGGAAATGGCACATCGCCAGGTGGAGAGCCAGCAATTCTCTATTGAACGTGCTGTATTTGCGTTCGTTGTCGCGCAAGGTTCGGCTAAAAAATACTAGCGGCTGCCACGAACCTGAGACACATTGCTCCACCACTGCCCCATGGCAACATCAGACACATCCGTGGTGAGCGCTATCGATCTGGGTGGGCTAGCAATGCAGCATCTGCCAGCACTGTTTTGGCATTTGCAAAAGCCTGGTCTCTCTCAGGAGTCCAGTCGCTGGTTTCCGTAGGCTTCTTTTTTTAAGCACGGCATAAAATGACTGCATCAGCTGGGCTTCTTGGTGAAGGAAACAGTTATAAAAATTAGCCATTCCCCAAAACTCCTGCAGTGCTCTCACGGTCTGTGGACGTGGAAAATCCGACACCTCGCACACCTTATCCAGTAACGGGATCGTGCTCTCCGCCGAAATGCAGTGGCTGAAAAAAATCAATCACTGGCACACCGAACTGGCACTGCGCGGGGTTGACTATCAGCCTGTGCACTTCCAACCTCTGGAAAACTGTCTTGAGATGGGCGATGTTCTCCTTCTCGGATGCGCTGGCCACCAGAATGTCATCTAGGTAGACAAAAACAAAGGATAAGTTGTGCAGCACTGCGTCCATCATCCTCTGGAAGGTCTGCGCCACGCCTTTTAATCTGAATGGCATGCATAACAACTCAAAAAGGCGGAAAGGAGTTACTACTGCCATTTTTGGAACGTCATCTGCATGCACCGGGACCTGGTGATAACCGTGGACCAGATCCACTATCGAAAAAACACACGCCCCGGCCAGGTGCACGGAAAAATCCTGGATGTGTTGAATAGGATAGCGATTGTGTTCTGTGGCATTGTTCAAATGCCGGAAATCACCGCATGGTCACCACGACCCTTCGGCTTTAGGCACCATGTGTGGTGGGGATGCCTATGGGCTGTTGGAGTGCCTGACGATTCCCAACTGCTCTAAGTTGGCGAACTCCTTGTGTGCACTGGCCAGTTTAGCTGCGTCCAGGCGCCGAGGTCTCCCAAATACCGGAGGCCCTTTTGTAGCTATGAAATGTTCGACCCCATGTTTCGTTCTCGTAGCTGAAAACGTCGGGACCATGAGCGCTGGGAATTGTGCAAGTAACTGTTGGTATTTATCCCCTGGAGCTATAACATTAGCCAGTGCTGTCGACCCAGCTCCCCGAACTGTACAGGGCAGAGAGGCAAAAGAGACAGCATCTACTAACCTCCTATTAGCAACATCAACTAACAACCCATAAGCACATAAAACAGCTGCACTTAAAATGGGGGCAGAACATGCAGCTACCACAAAGTTCCACTGAAAGTTGCATCTGTAGAAGCATGTTGTCAGTGTCCACTCACCAATTGTCTTGATGGTGGATCATTTCACGGCAGTGAGCTCGGGACCGCTGCCCCCTACCACCCTGTCTGCATTGACCGGCAGGATGAGGCTCTTCTAGGAGCCGGAGTCCACCAGAAACCGTCTCCCCGAGCGTGTGTCTGTGACATAAAGCAGCTTGTTTCTGTTGCCAGCGGTTGCAGCTGCTACTGACTGCTGGCCGTGCTGTTTCTTGACTTCTTGAATTGGCATGACGGCACGCATCACTGGGCGTTTGAGTGGATGCGGTAATGACAGAAGCAGATCGTCCTGTTTCTCCATCTTCTGGCGTCTGCTACGGCTACCACCAACGACTCATTGACCTCACTGGAGAGCCCCCTGGACGCCGGTGCCTCTGCAGTTACATTGAGAGTCCTGCATGATAAAATTATGTGATCTGCTTCCTGCACCAGTGCGTGGTAGTCCTTAGTCAGAAGCAATTGCGAGTTTACCAACATCACCCTTGCTGTAGCCGGTAGATTCCTGAGGAACAGGTGGGCGAACAGGAAAGACTCGTCATTTCTACCCATCAGCGCCAACATGCTCTCCATTAGCTCCATGGTTGATCTGTCCCCCAACTCTGAATGTGTTAGGATTGTCCCTGCCCTTTCACTGTCCAAAAGGGTATAGTGCTGGAGAAGCATCCTTTTGAGTGCCTTGTATTTCCCCAGGGCCGGCGGCTCCTGGAGCAGGCTTGTCACCTGTTGTGTCACGCGTGCACCCAGTGCAGCCACCATGTAGTAGTACTTTGTGTCATCCGTTGTCATCCCGCGGAGTGCAAACTGGGCTTCTATGTGCAAAAACCACGCTGTCGGTTCGTAAAGCCTGAAGTCCAGGAGCTTAACTGAAACGGCACACATGGTGTTGGTGCTCTTCCTCCAGGTAGTCTTCGGGGCGGTGCTCGTCTCGCTCTCCATGGCACGTCTTAGGGTCACCAGTGTGAAGAAAGGATGCAGGGGACGCAATGAGCTGAACGACACAAGAATTTTATTCTTTCTCCAACATGCAGTATAGCAAAAGAGAATCCCGGGTCCCTGTGCATTCCTCTTTTATATCTTTATTTCCATGCATTGAGACCTGGAACTTCCGACCATAACACATTGTTGTTTGAACAAAGAAGTGTGTGGCACATTAACATGACATAACGCCGGTGCTGCTCCAACACCCTTCTTCTCTAAGCGGCACTGGCATCTCTTACTCTCCCCGGGGGGCGCATGGACCCAACAGTCCTGTCTGATACCCCCCGGAGACACCTCCTCCTTCGGTCCTTCTCTGGGTGGAGAAACCCCCACACCATGCCTCCACATGCGCATACTTATGTAGGTGGAAGACGTAAAAGCTCTTTCCAATCCATTATAAGGCCATGAAAGTTTTCTTGTGGCTATAAAAAGCAACAATATACTATTTTGGGCAATACACATTGGTTTTTTGAGGTGGTTTTAGAGTGCGTCTTTAAACCCAGCCACAGGGGGTGCACAAGCCAGTGTACTCCTAGTGCCGGTCCCAAGCCCGGCTAAATGGGTAGGGTTTTGTCAGGAACGGCATCCGATGTAAAACTTTTGCAACATAAAACATATGCGTCATGACGAATGAGACCTTCATACCAGATTGGTGGAGGCCCGAGTTAACAATGACCGCTACTGGTGCTTTTAACCGAGAGGGTACCGATGGAAATTGGGCTACTGTTGGTCGAAGATTGAGGAGGAGGAGAGGGAGAAGGCGCGTTAGGAGGGAGAGAGAGAAATGGAAAGGTAGAAGTGTGGAGGTGACAGTAGGGACGTTAAATGTTGGGGCTATGACTGGTAAAGACAGAGAGCTGGCTGATATAATGGAGAGAAGAAAGGTGTATATATACTGTGTGTTCAAGAAACCAAATGGAAGGGAAGCATGCCTAGGAGCACTGTAGGGGGATTTAAACTGTTCTACGATGGTATAGATAAGAAGAGAAATGGAGTAGGAGTAATCTTGAAGGAAGAGTATGTGAAGAGTGTTCAGGAGGTAAAGAGGGAGTCAGATAAATTCATGAGTTTGAAGCTAGAAGTCAAAGGTGGGATGTTGAATGTTGTCAGTGTGCATGCCCCACAAGTCGGATGTCAGGTAGAAGAGAGAGAGAAATTCTGGAGTAAGTTGGATGAAGTGGTAGAGAGTGTTCCCAGGGGGGAGAGAGTCGTGATTAGAGTGGTCTTTAATGGACATGTAGGTGAAGGGAACAGAGGTGATGAGGAGGTCCTTTGTAGTATTAAAGAGAGAAATATAGATGGATAGATGGTTGTGGAGTTTGCTAAAAGGGTGAAAATGGCTGTGGTGAACACATGCTTCAAAAAGAAAGGGGAACATAGGGTGACAAGAGTGGAAGAAGATGCACACAGGTGGACTACATCTTATGCAGACAGAGAAATCTGAAAGAGATAGAAGACTGCAAGGTCGTGGCTGGGGAGAGCGTAGCTAGACGGCATTGGTTGGTAGTCTGTAGGATGACTTTGCAAAGCAAGAAGAGGATAACAGTGAAGCCAGAGCCAAAGATTAAGTGGGGGAAGTTACAGAAGGAAGAAGGTTGCACAGAGTTCAAGAAGGAGTTGATACAGGCTCTGGGTGGTAGGGAAGAATTACCAGATGACACGGAAAGTACAGCAAAAGTTTTGAGGGAAACAGGTAGAAAGCTATGTGGTGTATCCAGTGGACAGAGGAAGGAGGATGAGGAGACTTGGTGGTGGAATGAGGAAGTATAGGAAAGTATCCAAAGGCAGATTTAGCAAAGAAAAAGTGAGATAGTCAGAGAGATGAAGAAAGTAGACAGGAGTATTTGAAATCTAGGCGCATGGTAAAGAGAGCGGTGGCAAAGAAAAGGCATATAGTGAGTTGTAAGAGAGGCTGGGCACTAAAGGAGAAAAGGAGTTGCATCAACTAGCTAGACAGAGAGATTGAGCTGGAAAGTATGTATGTTTAGGTAGATTAAGGATAGAAATGGTAATGTACTAACAAATGAAGAGAGTGTGTTGAGAAGGTGGAAGGAGTACTTTGAAGAGCTGATGAATAAAGAAAATGAGAGAAAGAGGAGGATGGATGAAGGAAAGATAGTGAACAACGAAGTCCCGAGGATTAGCAAGGTGGAAGTGAGGGCAGCTTTGAAGAGGATGAAGAGTGGAAAGGCAGTTGGTCCAGATGACATACTGTACCTGTGAAGGTAGGGAGATGTTAAGGAGAGATGGCAGTGGAATTTTTAACCAGATTGTTTAACACAATCTTGGAGAGTGAGAGGATGTCTGAGGAATGGAGAGGAAGTGTTTTGGTTCCAGTTTTCAAAAACAAAGGTGATGCTCAGAGCTGCAGTAACTACAGAGGCATAAATTTGATCAGCCACACTATGAAGATATGGGGAAGAGTTGTTGATGCCAGGTTAAGTGGAGAGGTGACATTCATTCAGCAGCAGTGCAGTTTCATGCCAAGAAAGAGTACTAAAGATGCAATGTTTGCTTTAAGAGTGTTGATGGAGATGTATAGAGAAGGTCAGAAGGAGTTGCACTGTGTCTTTGTGGATCTAGAGAAAGCATATGATAGGGTGCCAAGAGAGGATGTGTGGTACTGTATGAGAAAGTCAGGAGTCGCAGAGAAGTATGTGAGGGTGGTTTAGGACATGTATGAGACAGTGAGACGGTGGTGAGGTGTGCGATAGGAATGACGGATGGATTCAAGGTGGGGGTGGGATTCCATCAGGGATTGGCTCTGAGCCCCTTCTTGCTTGCCATAGTGATGAACAGGCTGACAGACGAGGTCAGACAGGAGTCTCCGTTGACCATGACTTTTGCAGACGACATTGTGATCTGCAGTGGGAGTAGGGAGCAGGTAGAAGAGAACCTGGAGAGGTGGAGGTATGCTCTGGAGAGAAGAAGAATGAAAGTCAGTAGAAGCAAGACAGAATACATGAGTGTGAATGAGTGGGAAGCAGGTGAGATGGTGAAGATGGAAGGACTAGAGGTAGTGAAAGTAGATGAGTTTAAATACCTGGTGTCAACCATCCAGAGCAATGAAAAATGCACAAGAGAGGTTAAGAAGATAGTGCAGGCAGGGTGAAGTGAGTTGAGGCGAGTATCAGGGGTGATTTGTGACAGAAAGGTAGTTTCAAGAGTGAAAGGGAAGATTTACAAGACGGTAGTGAGACCTGCTATGATGTATGGTTAAAGACGGTGGCGGTGATAAAATGACAGGAGGTGGAGTTGGAAGTGGCAGAGTTGAAGATGTTAAGATTTTCATTGGGAATGACTAGGAGGGACAAGACTAGAAATGAGTATATCAGAGGGACAGCTCACACTGAGTGGTTTGGAGACAAAGTAAGAGAGGCAAGGTTTGGCCGAGGAGGAGAGGATGGTTTGGATATGTGAAGAGGAGGAGGAGTGGATATATAGGACAAAGGATGTCGAAGATTGAGCTGCAAATTAGGAAGAAAAGAGGAAGACCAGAGAGAAGATTCATGGATGTAGTGAAGGAGGACATGGAGAGGGTTGCTGTTACAGAGGAAGATGCAAGGGACAGGGTGAGATGGAAACAGTTGATCCACTGGGGTGACCCCTAAAGGGAGCAGCCGAAAGAAGAAGGAGTGCATCTTTAAGCTTCAGAAAATCATAATGATGATCAGAGAAAGGACACCTGTATGGTGTTTTTTTTTTAAACTGAATCATTTTTTGCAAGTGTTCACACATAATTATTTTTCGCCCATTTGCCACACCGTATCCCTATCCCGTATCCCTCAAAGTATATTGCATTTAGTTAGGAAATGTGCTGACTTAAGAAAATGTAATGGTGACATGAATTTGTCATTTTTACATTTTTATTGAAGTTCTCATTGTATAGCTTTTGCTGTATTTGCATCTTATACAGGACCATTAAACTGCCATTAATACTCTAGCTGCTCTATTCCTATTAAAACGGACTTCTTTCTTCCTACTTTAGCCAGAGGAAATCTGCTGTGTTCAGGATCCCTCTGTATAAGAACCAGGTCTTCAAAGCACACTGAGATGAGTAATATTGAAAACTGTCACAGTACTAACAATAAAATTAATAGAAAACATCTATTTCTTAAAGTGGGCCTTTTGCTTTTCTTTTTTTACTATGATATATACAACCCCAGTTCTGGTGAACTTGGGACATAGTGTAAAATGTAAATTAAAAACAAAATACAATGATTTAAAAATTCCTTTCAACCTATATTCAAGTGAATACACTACAAAGACAAGATATTTAGTGTTCAAACTGATAAACTTTATTGTTTTTTTAGCAAATATTCTCTCATTTTGATTTGGATGCCTGTAAGATGTTCCAAAAGAGCTGGGAAAGGGGCAATAAAAGATTGGTAAAGCTGAGGAATGCTCAAAAAAAAGCACATTTTGGAATTTTTTGTTCACGGGTGAACAGGTTAATTGGAAACACATGAGTGTCATGATTGGATATAAAAGGAGCATTCCCGAAAGGCTCGGTCATTCACAAGCAACGATGGAGCGAGGTTCAGTACTTTGTGAACCTTTGCATAGGCAAAAAGTTAAACAGTTTTAACAAAATTTTTTTTCAACATACAACTGCAAGGGATTTAGGGATTTCATCATCTACAGTCTAAAATATCATCAAAAAATTCATAGAATCTGGAGAAATTTCTGCATATAAGTGATGAGGCCAAAAACCAACAATGAATACCCGTGACCTTCGTTCCATCAGGCGGTATGGCATTAAAAACCAACAACTTTCTGTAAAGGATATTCAGAAAACCACTGTCAGTTAACACAGTCCATCACTACATCTACAAGTGCAAGTTAAAACTATCATGCAAAAGCCTGTTTTCCACTAGCCCAGCACACCTCGGTACGGCTCGATTCACTTCAGTACAGCTCGGAACGCTTCTGTCTCCATTAGCACAGTGTTGCGGGGCAGCAGCAGATTCTCAGCGAGGCGGGGCCACACTCCCGTGATGTTACGCACCCGACTGAGTCCTTATTTACCCCAGACAAAAAATGGAGGATCCAAGGATTATTGCCTTGCACGCTCTGTGGTTTTATCTCACAATTAATTTTATCTCATAATTAAGCTGCAACAACACAAGTCACTTTTGTTTTGAATTAACTGCCAAATGACCTAGAAATAATGAGCTGAAACTTGTTTTTATTCGTATTAAATAATGAGACGGTGGCACACTGGACTACACCACATCCTAGGGAATTTTGGATGTACTGAATTAAAAAAATTCATGTTTTTCACCTTCAGGTCAACGTTTGGAACAACAGTATTATTATTTTCCGTTTAGATGATGCTACACTCCTTCTAAAGTATTGTAAATCTCTGAATTTGGAATGCCGATAGAACATTCAATTTACATATACTTGTACCTTTGACTTGGTGCTAATTTTTTATGATATTTCAATAAAAAGAACAGAAAGCGTACAAAAAGATTTCTTTTTTGGTCTAGTTAAAAATTACATTACCTTTACAATGGTTGACCCTCAGTATCATTTTGATCAGACTAGGCAATGGAATTTCTATGTAATTATACTGTTTTATAATTCAGTGTTATAACAGACAAACCACACTTTCCAAAACAATTCCATTTTATTATATACAAAATATTAAAATAAAAAAAAAACTTTGCAACACAACATGAAGGTTAATCGACATTTTATACACGCCGACCACTGAGTGCTGAGGCTCGGTAGAATGAAGGCGTCTCTGCCAGCTGTGGGTCATCAAGGCTCGGTTGAATAATCCGGACGGGCTGTCGCGGCGAACGCGTGGGATGATTCTACAAGGAAAATGCACACAATAAAATACAGCACGAAATATATACAGAAAAGACAATAGTTTTTAACAAGAATACATAAGCTTATTTCAGCGTATTGTTCACATGAATAATTACAATAAACGCTTTAGTCCACATTGTGCTGCAATAAAGCAGCGATCATTATCCACAAATGAACAGCGTTTTTACTGCATAAATAAACTGAGCGTCTTACCGAATATATTTGCGAAAAAACGCACAATAAAAAAAAATTAAAACTCACCGTTAAAGGACTCCGATGTCGAGACCTCCCGGTATATTTTTTCATTCCGGGCGGCTCCGTCTAACTCGCGCTGAATACGTTCGTCTGACAATGCAGTGAGCAGACACTGCAGCTCCTTATTGGTCCATGGAACACCCTTATTACGCGAAGCCATTTTTGATAGAGAATAAATGAAAAATAGCACAGCAATACACTGAAAAGGAACCGCCAACAGTGGTTGCGTGCTCAGTAGGTCGTGAAGATTCTTTTTTTTTTTTTTTTCAAAAACTTTATTGAGAAGGTCGTGAAGATTTGGTAGATGAGGAGGAGGAGAGGGGCGGTTACAACCTGACCAATCAGCGCCGGTTACGACCTGACCAATCAGCGGCAACCAGTCTGTTAACGTCACAACACGGCACAGCTCAGCACTGCTGTACCCTGCCCTGCAGCGGGGCTGAGAATCGCGGCTGTTAAACCGTGTTGGGGCTTGTGGCAAAGCGTACAAAGCGTGCTGAGCCGTCCCGTGTCGCGCTAAAGCGTGCTAGTGGAAAAGGCCCTAAACTGAAAGCAATCAACAACACCCAGAAATGCCGCTGGTTGCTCTGGGCCCTAGCTCATCTGAGACAGACTGATGCAAAGCGGAAAAGTGTGCTGTGGTCTGATGAGTCCATCTCAAATTGTTTTTGGAAATCGTGGAGATTGAGTCCTCTGGGCCAAAGAGGAATAGGACCATCTGGATTGTTATCAGTGTTAAGTTCAAAAGCCAGCATTGTGATGGTGTGGGGGGTGTTAATACCCATGAGTATGGCATGGGTAACTTGCATATCGGTGCAGCCACCATTAACGCCGAACAATATACAGTATATAGGTTTTTGGAACAATATATGCTGCCATCTAGGTATGGATGTATCAATACTCCAATATTGATACTTTGATACAAGCTGGCTGATATTTTGGAGACAATATTTTTTTAAAATATTGCAATACCACCAGGTTAATACAAAATGTGCAATTTGTTTTCACTTCTGAGAGTTTAAGGCATTACATTTATGTGTGAAAACCTTCCTAGGCACGTTTTAGAGATGGTCTGCCATGTCACATGATTATGGCAGTCTATCAGATGTTAGAGTTTAAAACTCACTGCTCATTGCGCAGCCTCAGTCAAGCTCTCACTGACTCCCGTGCAGAGTGAGCTCAGCAGTGTCGCTGATGGCAGAAGTATTACTTCTGAAATGTTACACCATTCATCTAAATTCTACGGTGATACCAAGCAGCATAATTTTGAAGAATGAATAAAATAAGCACTATTTAAGTTTGTAAAATAATAGTATAAGAAATCAATAATAAAATAAAATAAAAATGAAAAAAAAATTTGCATTGTGAAAAAATTACACATACTGTACGCTTGGTATTACGATAGAATTTGTATGAATGGTGAAACATTTCAGAAGTAAAAAATACTTGAATCCAGTTGACTTGACTGAGCTTTCAACAGCATACTTACCCACCTGGATGACTGAAAATCGTCACCAAATCAAGAAATTGAATTAAATTTTGCAGTGTTTTTTAAACTGCAAGATGGCTGTGCATCCACACGCTGCGGCTAGAGGCTCTGGACTGTTGCACTTATTTTCAGTGTTTTTCCTGCCTTTTTTTGTCCTCCTGCGACAGTCTAATTACCTACAGTGACCAGGAACGTCTAGGTATTGGCAACCAACTGAACTCCGACATCTCCAGAGCTTATTCCGGCAATCAATACCACATTGCTGAGGAGATTGCCACACCTCCGGGTGCTCAGTGGATTGTTATCAGGCCCAGCAAGTGGCATAGGCAGCGTCGAGAGAGAAGAAATGAGCCTGCAGGGCTGGCCTCCGTGCCCAGCTACACAAATAACACACCAAACCACTGTTACCTTCCATTTTCCTCACTAACGCCAGATCCCTCACCAACAAAGTGGATGAACTATGATTGGAGATTGCCTACAACTGCTAGGTCCGGGATTGTTGTATTCTGATTGTGACCGAGTGTTGGCTTCACCCGCTTATCCCAGATGCCACTGTGGAATTACCTTTGCCGAACTACACTCCTTTTTGATCGCAACGTTGATTCTGGTAAGGGTAGAGGTGGTGAGCTCTGTGTTTGTGCTTCAGACTTGGTGTAATAATGGCAGAATAATTCAAAGTCACTGTTCACTGGACTTAGAGGCCATGTCCTTTCGGTGTAGGTCCTTCTATTTACCCCGTGAGCCAATGGCAGTAATTGTAACAGCTGTTTACGTCCCTCCAGATGCTAGCATTAGCTTAACACTCAGCCACCTCAAGCGCATCGTTAGGAGGAAACAGAAAGATCACCCCAACACAGTCCACATTGTTGCAGGGGATTTTAACAAAGCATGTTTAAAGACTGTACTCCCCAAATTCCACCAACACTTTAAGTGTCCCAAAAGAGGGGAAGGAACACTGGATCATGTTTACAGCAACATTAAGCACACCTACAGAGCCACCCCGCTCCCTCAAACTGGACAATCAGACCATATCTCCCTGCTTTGAATGCCTGCTTACACCCCATTAGGAAGCCCCCCCCCAACCAAACAAACAAACAAAACCTGGCCTGAAAATGCTCTCCTCCAGCTACATGACTGCTTTAGCTGCAAAGACTCGAACATCTTTGAACAGCAGGACCTGGACTCCTACACTGAGTCTGTCCTCTTCTACATTAAAAGCTGTGCTGAAAATGTGACAGTCACCAAACACATCCTGGTCTTTCCATACCGGAAACCCTGAATGACCGGTGAGGTCCAGGCTCTGATCAGAGCTCACAACTCAGCCTTCAGGCAGAGGGACAGCTCGCTGTACAGCACTGCCAGAGCCAACCTGAGAAGAGGCATAAAACATGCTAAGAATGCCTAAAGGAGGAAAGTGGAGGGCTTCCTCATAGACAACAACCCCCGACAGATGTGGAGAGACATCAGGAGCTGGAATACTTGCTGTGGCAAATGGAACCATGAATTCTGCTGTCTACCAAAAAATCCTGAAGAAGAATGTCCAGCCTTCTGATTGTAACCTCAAGCTGAAGCGCACTTGGGTTCTGCAGCAGGACAATGATCCAAAACACACCAGCAAGTCCACCTCTGAATGGCTTAAGAAAAACAAAATGAAGACTTTGGAGTGGCCTAGTCAAAGTCCTGACCTGAATCCAATTGAGATGCTGTGGCATGACCTTAAAAAGGCGGTTCATATTCGAAAACCCTCCAATGTGGCTGAATTACAACAAATCTGCAAAGATGAGTAGGCCAAAATTCCTCCACAGTGCTGTAAAAGTCTCATTGCCAGTTATCGCAAACGCTTGATTGCAGTTGTTCAGAATCAGAATCAGAATCAGGTTTATTGCCATTGTTCATGTAGTACACAAACTAGGAATTTGTCTCGGTACAATGCTGCAACATTAAACATGATAAGATAAGAAATAAACTATACATGTAATAAAGTGTAGGATAAGATTAAGTGATACTGGTCAACAGTTAAAATATATATTAGCCAGCAGCAGATACTGTGGAGAACTATATAGTGCAGTCGGTAATGCAGGAAGAAAACAGTGATGATTGACATGAGTCTGGTTGAGCTGCTGTACATGGTGCACGAGAGTCAATAAGTTACTTAGTGTTCAGCAGTCTGATGGCAGAGGGGAAGAAGCTGTTCATGTGACGGGAGGTTTTAGTCTGGATGGACCGAAGTCTTCTACCAGAGGGGAGGGGGGCAAACAGTACGTGACCAGGGTGTGAGGGATCGGCTATGATCCGGCCAGCACGCCTCCGGGTCCTGGAGATGTACAGATCCAGGAGAGATGGGAGCTTGCAGCCGATCACCTTCTCAGCAGTGCGCACGACGCGCTGCAGCCTTAGTCTGTCCCTGGCAGTGGCTCCTGCGTACCACACGGTTATGGAGGTGGTGAGGATGGACTCGATGATGGCTGTGTAGAACTGCACTAACATCTTGGTGGGTAGCTTGAGCTTCCTCAGCTGCCGCAGGAAGAACATCCTCTGCTGGGCTTTTTTGATGAGTGAGCTGATGGTCAGCTCCCATTTGAGGTCCCTGGTGATGGTAGTGCCTAGGAAGCGGAAGGAATCAGCAGTGGTGATGGGAGAGCCTGAGAGAGTGAGGGGGGGCAGAGGAGTAGAGACTTTCCTGAAGTCTACAATCATCTCCACTGTCTTCAGAGCGTTCAGCTGCAGGTTGTTATTGCTGCACCAGGACGCCAGCTGGGCCACCTCTCTCCTGTAGGCGGACTCGTCGCCATTGGAGATGAGCCCGATGAGGGTGGTGTCGTCCGCAAACTTGATCAACTTGACAGACTGGTGGCTGGAGGTGCAGGAGTTGGTGTAAAGGGAGAAGAGTAGGGGGGAAAGTACACAGCCCTGGGGTGATCCGGTGCTGATGCTAGTATAGTCTGAGACAGTCTTTCCCAGCCGCACATGCTGCCTCCGGTCCGTCAGGAAGTCGATGATCCACCTGCAGAGGGAGTCAGGCACGTTGAGCAGGGACAGCTTGTCCCGGAGCAGAGCGGGGCGGATGGTGTTGAATGCGGAGCTGAAGTCCACAAACAGGATCCTGGCGTAGGTTCCCGGGGAGTCCAGGTGCTGCAGGATGGAGTGGAGGGCCAGGTTGACTGCGTCGTCTAAAGACCTGTTGGCTCGGTAGGCAAACTGCAGCGGGTCCAGGAGAGGGGTGGTGATGGACTTGAGGTGGGACAGGACCAGGCGCTCAAAGGACTTCATGACTACAGAGGTGAGCGCTACAGGTCTGTAGTCATTAAGTCCAGTGATCTGAGGCTTCTTGGGGACAGGGATGATGGTGGAGGATTTGAGGCAGGACGGCACGTGGCATAACTTAAGGGAGGTGTTAAAAATGTCTGTGAAGACAGGAGCCAGCTGTTTCGCACAGAGTCTCAGGGTGGAGGGAGACACGCCGTCTGGGCCGGGGGCCTTGCGCGGGTTCAGTCTGGAGAACTGTTTGAGCACATCCTGCTCACTGATGATAAGGGGAGGGGGGAGGAGGGGGGGTGCCTTAAATGAAGTAGGGAATGTGGAGGCTGTGGAGCTGGAGGGAGGGGGGGAGTTGGACACAGATGACGAGGTGTCAAAACGGGCATAGTGTTGCTGCTAAGGGTAGCCCAATCAGTTATTACATTTAGAGGGCAAACACTTTTTCACACCAGACCATGTAGGTTTGAATTTTTTTTCCCCCTTAATAATAAGCACCTTCATTTAAAGACTGCATTTTGTGTTTACTTGTGTTATCTTTGTCTAATATTTAAATATGTTTGATGATCTGAAACATTTAAATGTGACAAACATACAAAAAAATGAGAAATCAGGAAGGGAGAAAACACTTTTTCACACCACTGTATGTAGTCCACTAAGCGGTTTCACAAAAGCTAAATATTACTTTTTTTTATTATATGACAATTTACAACTTTAAGTGGAAAATTACCTTCTGAACTGACAAACATGTGAAACTCATGGGAAAATTCAATCAGGATTGAAAGATAATTCCTCTCTTTCAATGGAGATTTTTTTCAAAGTAAGGTCCCATAGGTTGAAGTAGAGGGGACATAACTTGGGTTCTCTATACACATTCCCCAAGGAAATTAAGACAACTACCTTAGCTTAATATGAAAATGCATGTTATTTTTGTAGTAACATGCTCAACAGAATTGTAAACGTCCTCCTTTTAATAAGCTTGGAGGATGTTCTTCTTGTATTGAGCAATGTCAAAAATAGTCTGCCAATGGCCAACTTGTATTTTTTCTCAATTGTTTTGGTATCGACTAAGAAATATGCATTATAAAGAAAAAAAAAACTGTCAGTAAGGTAAATATCTGCCGATACTGATGTTAGGCCAATATATCGGTGCATCCCTAATTTTTTCACTTAGTTTTGATAGTGTTATAGCAGTGCAGCATTCTTCATTTTGCTATCTCAGGCATACAAATGCAACATTTACCTCTTGGATGTATTAATCTCTAAAAACAGTGGAAGCCACATTTCTCATGCTTTCTCATTTTGGTTTGATCCCTGATTTTTCTCTGAACTTTGATGCAATCCATTTCTTGATTGTCTTCTATGGACTTGTTTTGTGTTGTCTTTCCTCAGCCATTGAGATCAGTTACTCTTCACTGTAGACCAGCAGGGGGCAGTAGTGCACTTACAGTGGGGATGAGCTACATGTCACTGCTCAACTTTTAAAATGATCGACATACAGTGCTTTAGTAATTACACAAACAACACTTATTAAATGTGGCTGTGACTGTCAGATACCTAAGTTTAGAGGGGTATGTTATTTAAGGTGAATGTTCTGCACAAGTGTTGCTGCTTGTTTGATGTAGCTGTGCGCCCACAGATTTAGGTGTGGTTGACTTACTTGAAAAGAATATCTCTCTCTGCCCATTGCTGAAGGACCACTCTTTTCTTTAAGAAGTGGAGCGAAGTAAATCTGAATGGTTCAATAAAGAAAAATCAAAGTACAACTAGAGTTACTCTCAACAGAGATGCAGACCCATATGTCTCCTCTGCATTTTCTAGCAACAACTTTCAGTAGCTTTCCCAATGTCTTTCTTGTCTTTCAAAACATATGAGCAAAAATACAAAATGCAGACATATGCATAAGTGATGTTGGCTGAACCTGTAACCTTGACCTTTTGAGACCAAAACCATAGCTAGCTGGAAAAGGGTGGATTGTCCCCACTGGGTGGGAGATGAGCTCCTTCCCCAAGTGGAGGAGTTTAAGTATCTCGGGGTCCAGTTCACGAGTGAGGGGAGAATGGAGTGAGAGATTGACAGACTGATCTTAGCAGCATCTTGAGTGATGTGGCTGTTGTACCAGTCTGTCGTGGTGAAGAGGAAGCTGAACTTTAATACGTATTTTTGTTGGCTCTTCAAGCATCCCCCACCTTATCATGGTGGAGGGGTTTGTGTGCGCTAATAAGCCCAAGATCTGTGATGTCAGGGGCAATTTGCCCCTGATAGAGTCTCTCACGACCGATTGGTTCCAGTGAAGGACCAGACTAATGTTGGCCTTATAGACTCCAATGAAAAACTCAAAGATTCAGACTACCCTACAAGGTGGGACCCTGCTCTGGAGCCAGGCCTCAAAGACGGGTTTGATGCTGAGCGCCTGGTGGCTCGGTTTCTGCCCATGGGACCCGGCTGGGCTCAGCCCAAATTAGTCACATGGATCCACCTTCGAGTGGGCTCACCACCTGCTGGAGGGATCATGGGTTTCAGTGCTATGTGGATCCAGTGGCAGTTGAAGGCAGAGACCTTGGTTGTTCAATCCAAGGTTTCTTATGTTGGCTTTGGGGATGTGGAATTCCACCTCTTTGGTGAGGAAGGAACTTGAACTTGTGTATGGGGTTGAGAGATACCAGGTAGATACAGTCAGGCTCACTGCAACACACAGGTTGGGTACTGGAACCAGTCTCCTGGAGGGGGCTGGAGCTTGAATTGTTCTGAGTTGTCCCAGGTGAGAGGCAGTTAGTGGGAGTGGGTATTCTTGAATCCCCCTGCCGTCTTCCTTCCATGTTGAGATTCTCCCCATTGGACGAAAGGGTTGTTTCCTTGTGCCTTCAAGTGGGGAAGCAGGTCCTGACTGTAATTTGTGCCTATGCACCAAATGATGGTTGAGAGTACCCACCCTTTGTAGAAACTTTGGTGTGCTGGAAAGTGCTTCTCTTAAAGACTCCATTGTCCTGGGGAGGCCAGGATGGTCTTCAGCCAGAAAGGGTGGACTGTCCTCTCCAAGTCGGGAATGAGCTCCTGCCCCAAGTGAAGGAGTTTAAGTATCTTTTAGCCTTATTCGTGAGTGACGGGAGAATGTTGAGAATGATTGACAGATGGTTTGGAGAAACATCTGCTGTGATGTGGAAGTTGAGCACCAAAGAAAGTTGTTGATATGCTGGTCAATCTACATTCCTACCCAATCTATGGTCAGGAACTTTGGGTTTGGTTAATTACCGAAAAAATGAGATCACGGGTACAAGTAGCTTAACCCTTTGAGTGTGAGAATTTGCATGCCCCTAGTGGCAGAGCGTGGCACTTCGCCTGCCTTCTCACTCTGACTTTGTCAAAAGTAAGTGAGAAATTTCTGTTTTTTTTTTGTTTTTTTTTTAATGTACTGATTTCTTGTTCATATACTTTGAAGATAAGATGATGAGGTACCTCTGTACAAAAAACGGTGTCAAAAGACTGAACCAGTTTTTGTGTAAATACGTCAAAGTCCAGTTTTGACTGAGTTATGGAATTTAAAGAGGTGCTGCGACATTATGCAAAGTAGATGCATAAATTTATTTCTATCTGAAACTTTGGATCATATTTTACTTCTTTCTAATTGACAGTAAGTCATTATCTCTTACCACTTTCAAGTTATAGCCTTGGAAATCTGAACTATTTGACAAAAAATATTTACCACTCTTGACCACTAGGGGGTATGTTGCAGTTCTGCACCATACACACTTAAAGGGTTAAATGATCTTTCTCTGTAATGTGGCTGCACTTGCCTTTAGAGATAGGGTGAGAAGCTCACTCATCCGGGAGAGGAGCAGAATGGAGCTGTTGGACCTCCACACCAAAAGAATCCATCAGGGCAGATAATTGTACTTGTAATAAAATTGCAAAAAAACAAGAAAAAACTATTGAAGACAATTTATCTTACTAAGAATTCATTTTTTGCAGTACATGCATAGGGGCCCCAAAAAGGCAAGAAACCATTCTGGTTTGGGGTCAAAAGATCAAGGTCACAAGGTCCTCTTCACTCCATCAGCAGAACAAATGACACTTTGGATGCATTGACACGGCCACTGTTTGGTCCAGACTAAAGGGCCAAAGTGTGTATTCTGTGGCTAGTTCGGTTCATTTCGTGCCGTTTGAATGCGCATTGGAACTTTGGTAAGATAAGATAAGCCTTTATTAGTCCCACAACGGGGAAATTCCAGGATTGCAACAGCACAGGGATAGCAACACTCAGAGCAACAATCAGAAGGCAAGAAAAAAAAAAGCAAACAAGCAAGAGCAGCTAATATACATATGTACATATTACTATAAATAAATATATATATACACACAGTCACACAGTGTAGAGCATTGTAGCTGGATGGGATAAATATGAGTATACTGTATAAACACACAGTACGGAGCATTGCAGCTAGATGGAATAAATATGTAAATATATAAACACACAGTACGGAGCATTGCAGCTAGGTGGAAAAAATATGTAAATATATAAACACAGTGCGGAGCAATGTAGCTAGATGGAATAATATGTAGATATATAAACACACAGTGCAGAGCATTGTTGCTAGATGGGATGAAACAGCACAACCGTCTACTTAGTTATCCTACATGGTATGATTATGTGCCCATACATATTCTCACCCTCCGTAGCTACCGGTATTTTCCTAGTTGTATGCCGGAGGGGACCATTGTGTAAGTCTATTGCATCTTTTGCATTCAAAAAACTATTAGGTTGTTATGTGTTTTTGCTATCTCTGCGAGCAGCCCTGCTTAGGTTGTACAGTCTGACAGCCGTTGGTAGGAAGGACCTGCGAAACCTCTTGGTTGTGCACCTGGGATGATGTAGTCTGCTGTTAAATGAGCTAAATGGTGCCCACCAAACAAGCGAACTCTGGTCCTTGTGAAAAGGGGGGGTCTCGGTTCACTTGCAAACGCAGTCTGGTGCGCTTCGCCTGCCATGTGAATGCAAACGGAATATCCAGTGGACTAAAGGGCGGACGTGTCCCTCGGCATTTGTGTAACCACAGCAACACATAGTGAGAAGAGAAAGTGGCGTTTACTGTAAAGGTGCCTTCACATTAAACGCAAATGGGCCCATAACACCCGATTTCCATTTTCTGTCCTGGCCAATCAATGAGCCAGATTTCTCTTCTTCGTCAAGATTTTTTCTTCCTGGTCAGTGGTGGCTTCGGCTACAGCACCACAAATGAGCAGCTGTTGTAACTGTGTGACGTTATCCAAGCAGCTTTGTCTGCTTGAGAAAATTGCTGTTTGAATGCAAACCGAACCAAACGAAGGTGTAAAAATTCTTGCCATCCCCTGCCGAGTCGAACCGAAACCCAAGGACTATCCTGGTGTGAAAATACCTTAAGTCACCTAACTTGCTAAACTGGCACACCTCGGGATCCTCCCCTGTAGCTATGGTCCATCCATCCATCCATCCATCCACCAATCTTCTTTCACTTTTCTGGAGGTCTGGGTTGAAGAGGAAGCAGCTCAAGCAGAGAAGCCAAGACTTCCCTCTCCCCAGCCACCTGCACCAGCTCTTCACAGAGGATAGGAAGACATTCCCAGGCCAGCTGGGAGGCAGTCTCTCCAGCATGTCCTGGGTCTACCCCAGGGTCTCCTACCAGTGAGAAGTGCCTGAAACATCTGAAATGGGAGGCGTCCAAGAGGCACCCTGATCAGATACCCAATCGATCTGTACATCTCCAGGACCCGGAGGCGTGCTGGCCGGATCATAGCCGATCCCTCACACCCTGGTCATGTACTGTTTGCCCCCCTCCCCTCTGGTAGAAGACTTCGGTCCATCCAAACTAAAACCTCCCGTCACATGAACAGCTTCTTCCCCTCTGCCATTAGACTGCTGAACACTAAGTGACTCTCGTGCACCATGTACAGCAGCTCAACCAGACTCATGTCAATCATCACTGTTTTCTTCCTGCATTACCGACTGCACTATATAGTTCTCCACAGTATCTGCTGCTGGCTAATATATATTTTAACTGTTGACCAGTATCACTTAATCTTATCCTACACTTTATTACATGTATAGTTTATTTCTCTTATCTTATCATGTTTAATGTTGCAGCATTGTACCGAGACAAATTCCTAGTTTGTGTACTACATGAACAATGGCAATAAACCTGATTCTGATTCTGATTCTGATTCTGAAACCACCTCAGCTGGCTCCTTTCGATATGGAGGAGCAGCGGTTCTACACTCAGCCTTTCCTGAATAACTGAGCTTGTCACCCTATCTCTAAGGGTGAGTCCAGCAATCCTATGGAGAAAGCTCCCTTCAGCCACTTGCATCCATGATCTGTTTCTTTCGGTCATTACCCAAAGCTCATGACCATAAATGGTAAATGGTAAATGGCATTCACTTATATAGCGCTTTTATTCTCATCTCTTGATGACCAAAGCGCTTTACAGATCCTGCAATCCACCCATTCACACACACATTCACACACTGATGGTGTGAATGTGTGTGTGAATGGGTGGATTGCACTACTACCCTCACCATAAGTGAGGGTAGTAGTGTAGATTGATGAGTAAATCGACAGCTTTGCCTTAAGTAAAAAAAAAAGCAAAAGCAAAAAAGAAACAAACCTTGGGTGACTGTCTAGATCAATGTTTCTCAAAGTGCGGCCCCCGTGCCAATGGCGGCCCACGAAAACATTTCTGGCGGCCCGCGGCCAATCTGTTAACATCTTAAAGGCCTCGGCCGGACGAAATTACAATATCGCTAAATCATATCTTAAATTTGTGTGTGAGACGAGCTAATTTGAGCCGCACATGTTTTGGTGTCAACAAATGTCGCATAAGGTGACAATGCGCTATTGAAGTATGATTTCCTTGAGAGCTGTCTGTCTGCCAAGCGATCAGCGGCTAAAATGGCCACTGACTGTGTGACGTCAGGTCAGGAGCGACCTGAGTAGGAGGAGGAGCACGCTGAGGAGCACGCGGTGAGTGTTTAGGAACTTCCCCTGCCTGGGAAAATCAGAACCCCATGGGTGAATTTCGTTCAGAAAACGCTAAAAAATTGGAATCATGTCACAAAATCACCCAACATGTGCATTAGACATTTTGTTGACAGCGATTTTGAGAATAAGATGCAATTTGAAATGAAATTAGCAAAAAGATTGCTGATAAAAAAAATCGGCTGTTCCAACTATATATCCGTTCACTTCAAAGTCCCACTCTCAGACAGTGTCAGTGAAGTGGCGTGAAAAGCAAGGGTGATCTACCGATGCAATCTTTCTGACACTTTCTGACACCTCCTGCTTAAAACCCAAAAAATCAGAAGGATCGTGAGGCCCCGCTTTCACGGTCTGTATTCATACTGAAAATCAAGATCAAGCGAGCTTTTGCCCTTCTGCTCCATGGGAGGTTTCTGTCCTCCCTGAGCTCGCCTTAGGACACCTGCGTTACAGTTTGACAGGTGTACCGCCCCAGTCAAACTCCCCACCTGTCCCCACCTGCCCCCACCTGTACCTCCCACCTGTCCCCGGAGCGGGTCACGCCCGGCATCAGGTCGTTTACGAGTTATTTAGCACCGGGTTCTCCACGAACACGCGTCCGTGAGCGGGGAGGGGCGGCCGCCTTCCGGCCGTCCCCCGGGCCGGTCGCGAGAGCCCTTCCAGCAGCAGCCGGGGCCGGCTATTCTAGGCCAACCTGGGATATCCTTATCTTTCTGATCAACCTTATCTTTCTGACAGCAATCTGCTGTCAGAAAGATAAGTAAACAGGGTAATTTTTCTTTTTTAAATATTCACTGCCAATATTTACTAAAATTATTTACAAGCAATGAATTTCATTGCCTTAACAACTTATCAAATATTAGAATTTTAGGGTATTCATACTAATCAAATATGAAATATTCAGTGCTGTATAGGGAGGTGGTTGTGCCTGTTTGCTCAAGTTATATTTCTATATATGTAATCCAATTTGACACCTCTGGAATGAAATTATGTTGATCTACTGTTTTTGCAGATGTTATCCACTGTCACTCAACCTTCAAATACTGTGGATTTTTTTTTTGAATTTGATTATTCAGCAATTGTCCTCATTGCAGTCATCCATGTGAGGTAACAAGTCACACTAAAGGCTCTCTGTTGGTGATCAAACAACATTGTCCACATTGTGTTGAGGATCTATCCTGGCACAGCCAGCCGATGATCAGGGACATCCCAGCTGGTAACATACAGCTTTCATCCACCATTCTCTTCACTGGTGCGTCATATGTCAAGGTCCTCAGAGTTCTAAATGTAGCCGGTATCGTTGGAATTTCCACGACCACTTACAAGGAGCTTTCGATTTCTAATTTTTATTAAATTAATTTTATTTCAGAATATGTGGATGATCTGATGAATACTCTTTTCGACAAAACCTTGGTTGATCCAACCCACTTATTGGAGCAGTGGCACTCTGTACAAGCCAGAGTTCCAGCAACATTGAGTGCCAAATTTCAGCGTCCCATCAAAGCTGATGCTGTTGAGCAACATGTATCTAGATTTTCAAAATCAAACATGTAAAAGTAGAATAAATTTCCAATTAGCAATGAAAGTTCAGCTTTCAATTGTTAGGGAAGCAACATATTTTGCTAAGACAAAAAAATATAAGCCTAAGATTTTTAGAGAAATGTGCTTTTAAAAATTGCACACGAATTTTACACCATAAAATGGTAGAAAAATTACTCTAATGTATATGAGATCCGACTTTGATGAATGCTGAAATATTAGAATTATAAAATTGACATGCACATTAATAAACTCAATATATCATTTTAAAAAACTTTATTTAAATAACATTGATCACAAATCTAATCTTGGTAGGCAAAATCCCTTGTAGTGATCAGATGGGAATGTTTCTCTGATGAGGCTCACAGCACAGGCAGGCAACATAACCCTCCCTTCTTCACCTTCAATACCTCCTGGCAGCACCGAGATTCAGTTGATGTTGGCATAATGTTGCATTTCTCACAAGTGCACCTGTTAAAAAAAATGGTATAATCAGATGCTTATAATAAACTAATGGCTCATGGGAGTGCTATATAAATTGGTCTATGAAGTTTGATTAGAAAATATTTAAAACATGTAAAAAATTTTGAGCAGAAAGAGAATGTTTATAAGTCGCCAAGTAAGGCAGCGAGGGAAAAATTGGCAGTTTTATTTTGATAATTAAGTGTGTGACCATGCATATCGCCTAAAAAAAAAAATTTCAAAGCATATTTTACCAATATAAATCGGCGAGCCTCTCGTTCTTGCCTCTCGTTCTGCTCCGGTCGCTGTTTCGTCCGCGTCTTCCTCCGCACCCTCGGGCTCGAACAAATACGGCTGAATAACCCCATCAGCACCACCCAAAACTACTTCATCATCAGATTCGTCAGTTTCAATATCATCACTTATATTGCGGTCGTCATACTCGATAAAATAATCGCTGTCCGAATCACTCTGCTGTCGTTCAGCCATTTCTGCAGGCCAGTGATCATCCATTTCCTGCAGCCATTTCCTGTTTCTCCCTGACCTGACGTCACTGCTGCACGCCCCTATCGAGAGATGGCGGTACTGCAGCATCACTAAGTGAAATATGGGCTATTAACAAATAAAGTCATTTATGGAGGCTGGTGACACATTTTAAATCACGGGAATGGCCAGAATGGAATATTTTCATACAATCAGTTTATTGGTTCAATAAAAAAATGTCACCGTCCGAGGCCTTTAACCAATATATGATCTGAACTAATTGCTTTGGAAAAATTCCGATACACATCTACGTTTAGTGGTCTTTGGCGCCATCTGTAGGCACAAGCCGTAATTACATGTGTTGTCGACCTTGCGATCACTTCATTGCAGCAGTTAGTCCAATTGTATTATGGGAGATGGAACGTTCAGCACACAGTGCAGAAGTGTTGGTTGGCAACGGTTTCGGAGCACCATTTTGAGTCAGAAGAAGAATAAGAAATAAATATTAGTGCTTGTGGAAGTCAAAGTGTGGAAATAAAGATGGATCAGCGAGAGAAAGAGGCAGAGATGGAGACCGCTCACTCGAGGAAACCGAGAACTGTCAGCGAGGAAAAAAGGCAGTTTCAGGGAAAATGGACTTTGGACTACTTCGTTGAACCTCACGGGTCAGATAAAGTTGTATGCCTCATCTGCAGACAGGTAATCGCAGTGCGAAAAGACTTTAACATCAGGCGCCATTACGAAACAAAACACAAAAATTATGAAAAATTCAGTGGCAAGGATCGCACCACAAAGATGGAACAACTTAAAAGGGGCTACACAGCACAACAGTCAGTCTTCACACAATTTTCAAAAACCAGCGAAGCAGTAACAGAGGCTAGCTATGTGGTAGCTCATGAAATAGCTAAACGGGGCAAGCCGTTTAGTGACGGAGAATTTGTTTGAGACTGTATGCTAAAAGTGGCAGAGCGTGTATGCCCAGACCAAAAAACAAAGTTCTGTGACGTAAGTTTGTCGAATGACACAGTCACAAGACGAATCGAAGATCTGGCAAATGATTTGAAGGACCAACTGGCGATACGTGTGGAGGGGCTAGAAAAGGGAGCGTTTTCCATCGCACTGGATGAAAGCATGGATATTTCCGACACTGCCCAACTGTTGATTTTCATCCGAACTGTCACTGAGAATTTTGACGTCGGCGAGGAGCTACTGAGTATGGAGAGTATGAAAGACACAACGAAGGGAGTGGATATTTGCGAAGCAGTGTATTGCAGTCTGGACACACACAATGTTAACCTGGCATCCTTGGTCGGTGTCACGACAGACGGAGCACCAGCAATGATTGGGAGTAGGACAGGTGCAGTGTCGCTGCTGGCTGAGAAAGTGGTGAACAGCGGTGGTAAGAAACCAGTCAGCTACCACTGCATAATTCACCAAGAAGCCCTCGCTGCTCAGATGCTAGAAATGAAACACGTCATGGCCGTAGTTGTGAAGACAGTTAATTACCTGAAGTCCAGAGGTCTGAACCATCGCCAATTTAAAACCTTTTTGGTGCAGTCAGAGGCAGATTTTGGAGACGTCATTTACTTCACTGCCGTCCGGTGGCTGAGCAGAGGTGCCACACTGAAACGTTTTTTTAACCTGAGAAAAGAAATTTGCGAGTTCATGCAGGCAAAAGGACAAGACGTGACTGAGTTAACGGACAGCAAATGGCTCTGTGACCTAGCCTTCCTCGCCGACCTGAATAATTGTCTGAGCGATCTCAATCTGAAGCTGCAAGGCCATGGGAAACTCATTTCCACACTTTTTGACAACGTGAAAGCTTTCCAGCGAAAACTCCAACTGCTCCAGGGACAGCTCAGAGAAGGAGATCTCGCTCATTTCCCTGCCTGCAGGGCGCTGGTAGATGACCCAGACACGGACGGGAGTGAAGTTTTGCGTCACCTGCGTTCAGAGAAGAACCATGGCCTCATCGAAAAGCTTCGAGACGAGTTCGACCACCGATTCTCTGACTTCAGGGACCACGAGGGTGATTTCAACCTTTTCCAAAATCCCTTCTCATGTGTGCCCGAGGCAGTGCCTGCAGACATGCAGTTTGAGCTCATCGACCTACAGGAAAGCTCCGAGGCCAGAGCTGCATATCGTGACAAGAGTCTGATCGAGTTCTACAAAGGACTTTCCCCATCCACATTCCCTGCTCTTCGTCAACATGCTGTCAGAATGGCGTCTTTATTCGGAAGCACCTACATCTGTGAAAAGACCTTCTCCACCATGGCCATCAACAAATCTAAGCTGAGATCCAGGATGACAGATGCCCACCTACATGCAGTCCTTCGCATCGCGACGACGGAGATGGAGCCAGACTTCAGAGGACTCGTGGCCAACCGAAAACAGCACCACAAATCACACTGCAGTTAAAAGGTATGTTGACACTAAAATTGTATTTTCATCAGTCCCAATTTCTTACTGTTAATATGACTTTACCCAAACTAATTAAATCTGATAATTAAAAGGATTACAAATGGAATTGAATTTTCAGTCTTTTTTTTTTTTTTTTGCCTCCGTCCCTTTGGTGGCCCTCGGTTCAACTTTGGATTCCCAAATTGGCCCTCACCCATCAAAACTTTGAGAACCCCTGGTCTAGATGAACAGAAAAAAAAAATCATACCATTACATAGAATAAAAATTTAACCAGCATCCAAATGAGCACTGTAAATATTCAAGAAAAAGTCACAAATTTATGAGGAAATTATTGAGATTTTACAAAAAATGATCACACATTTGTGAAAAAGTTAGAAATTTAAAAGAAAATAATTGCAAATCTATGAGAAATATAAAATTGCAACAGAAAGAGAGAAAAGAATGTACATTCATGAGAAAAAAATGCTGAAGGTAATTGTAATTCCCTTCCTGTTATCAGCTGATGTTTAACTTTAATGCTTTGTCCAACAAGGTGTTTTCTTATGAAGGCAGTTAACTTGTAAGAAGCTGAGAGAAACACATCTCCCAAGTGTATTCTTGTAGCACACACAAAGTAGCTCACACTGAATCCTTGTGGTTCTGTCACCCGTCGCTCCCCCCGCCCCCCGCCGCCCTTTGGCCTTACAGGATGTCTGTGTGGTCATGTTTTTGATGCTGTTTGTTTGTTCAAGTTGCTGCATGACAACACCTCTTTTCTTTCACTTCTCACTCCAAAGTAGGCTTTGTCCTTTTACACTCATAATGCCAAAATAAGTCAGAAAACTGCACAAAATTACCCGCACAGAAACAAAGGTGTTTGCATCACCGAGGTAGCCCTTTGGAAGGTATCATAGTCTGGAGATAGGTGAACAGGAGAGGCTGAGCAGCATTCTGACAAGGATGTTTGTCCCTCGCTCACCTCATTTTACTTTACACCAAAGGCACAGTGGAAACAGTCCACAATTACCACAAGATGCTTCTGCAATCAGAGGTGTTGCAGCTGCCGACCAGCATACAATACGTCTGACCTGTTTTTTTTTTTTGTTTTTTTTAAGACAAAGACAGGAAACAAATGTGGGCATGCAAACTTTCAACAATGCTCTGCCATACCTACTCGCAACACTATTAGTAATTTTGTAGATGGTGATGGTGAGAATTAACATCTACTGTATCTGTTATATTTCCTGGTATACAAAGTCATAAATGGTGTTGGCTTGCAGGCTTCATCATAAGCAAAAAGAAATACTACTCATCTGTCAGCACTGTTTGGGTCAAGATTACTGAGAATCCTTTAGCAAGTGTGCATTTCAGTCAGATTTACTCGTTACATTCATAAATTCTATTCAAATTTGGTATTAACCTTTTCAAGTCGTACTAAAATGCAGCACACATTTATCTGTGATATGGAGCCTGATAAATGAAATAAAGATGGAAGGGCAATGATATTTGTGATGCACAAGTTTGCAGAGATGTGTGGATCACATCACAAAATAATCAAAAATGTGGTTCACCACTTGATTTTATTTGTTTTGTCCCAATTTGATATTCCATAACAGACAAATAAGCTCAGATAGAGAAAACAGAGTTTTGATCCTCATGTATGTTATACTGGTCACTGGAATGCCCCTCTAGGTCATGTACTTGGAAAACATGCTGTTTCTACAGAAGTTAAACCCAACCTTAAAGCTAACTTTCCTTTGGCTATTCATAAGATGTAACGCACACCATTTGAACAGCAGGAGCAGGTGGGTGGGGCAGTGAGAGCTGTGGGACTGAGAAAGCTTTGTAAAAACTAATGTTGTGGGGGCATGGTGGGGGTTTCTCCACCCAAGGAGGGCAGGTGGAACAATGGAATGAAGGAGGAGGTGTCACCGGGGTTATCAGAAAGGACTGTTGGGTCTATGCGCCCCCCCGGGGAGAGTGAGAGCTTCCAGGAGCTGCTGAGAGTAGAAGGGTGTAAGAGCAGCCCCGGCGTATTGTCATGTTAATGTGCCACGCAGTCCCTTGTTCAAACAACAATGTATTATGGTCGGAAGTGCTGGTTCTCAATGCATGGAAATAAAGTTATAAAAGAGAAATGCACAGAGACCCGGGATTCTCTTTTGCTGTAAGTTATGGTGGAGGAAGAATAAAGTTCTGTGTCGTCCAGCTAGTTGCCTCACCTGCCTTCTCTTCTCCACATGGGTGACCTAAGACGTGCCATGTAAAGCGAGCCGAGCACCGCCCCAGAAACTACCTGGAGGGAGAGCACCAGCACCGCGTGCGCGGTCTCAGTCAAGCTCCCAGGTTTCTGGCTTCACAACCCAACCGCGTGGTTCTTGCACATAGAAGCCCAGTTCGCACTCCACAGGATAACAACGGACAATACTAGATATTACTACGTGGTCCCTGCGCTGGATGCGTGTGCCATGTAACAGGTGATGAGCCTGCTGCAGGAGCTGCCGGCGCAAGGGAAATATGAAGCGCTCAAGAGGATGCTTCTCCAGCGCTATACCCTTTCTGACAGTGAGAGGGCAGAGAAACTCCTAACGCGTTAGGAGTTAGGGGACAGATCAGCAGTGGAGGTAATGGAGAGCATGTTGGCGCTGAGGGGGAAGGACGACAAATCTTTCCTGTTCGCCCACTTGTTCCTCAGGAACCTACCGGCTACAGCGAGGGCGATCCTGGCCAACTTGCTGTGGCTGGTTGCTAAGGACTACCACGCCCTGGCACAGGAAGTGGACCACATCATCTTGAATACCAGAACTCTCAGCGTGCAGACAGTGGCACTGGCATCCACGAGGGACTCCAGCGAGGTCGAGGAGCCGTTCGTGGTAGCCTGGACGGACAGCAGAAGATGAAGGAACGGGGCAATCTGTTTTTATCATCGCCATTTGAGCTCAAATGTCCAACGTTGCCTGTCGCCATGCCAATTCAAGAAGCCGGGAAGATGGCATGTTTGGAATTCAGTGACAGCTGCAGCCGATGGCAACAGGAACAAGCTGCTTTATGTCACGGACGCACGATTGGGGAGACAGTTTTTAGTGGACTCCAGCTCCCAGAAGAGCCTCATCCTGCCGGTCAACGAAGACAGGGTGGCAGGACGCAGTGGTCTCGAGCTCACCGCAGCCAACAGATCCACCATCAGAACAGTTGGCGAGCGGACACTGACGATATGCTTACACCGACGCAACTTTCAGTGGGATTTTGTGATAGCTGCATGTTCCGGCACCATTTTAGGCACAGATTTTTTATGTGCTTATGGGTTGTTAGCTGATGTTGCTAATAGGAGATTAGTGGATGCAATCGCTTTCACCTCACTGCCCTGTACAGCTCAGGGAGATGGGTCACCAGCACTGGCTAACGTTATAGCTCCAGGGGGTAAGTACCAACAGTTACTTGCACAGTTCCCAGCACTCACGGTCTTGACTTTTTTGGCTACAGTAACGAAACATGGGGTCGAGCTCTTCATAATGACAAAAGGCCCGCTGGTGTTCGTGCAACCTCAGCGTTTGGATGCAGCTAAACTGGCCAGTGCACAAGAGGAGTTTGCCAACTTAAAGCAGTTGGGCATTGTCAGGCACTCCAACAGCCTGTGGGCATCCCCTCTACACATGGTGCCTAAAGCTGACAGGTCGTGGCAACCGTGCAGCGATTTCCCGCGCTTGAATAATGCCACGGAACACAATTGTTATCCCATTCTGCACATTCAGGATTTTTCCATGCACCTGGCCAGGGTGCGTGTTTTTTCGAAAGTGGATCTAGTCCGCGGATACCATCAGGTCCTGGTGCGTGTGCAAGATGTTCCAAAAACAGCGGTAATAACTCGCTTCGGCCTTTTCGAGTTTTTTCGCATGCCGTTTGGATTAAAAGGCGCGGCACAGACTTTCCACAGGATGATGGATGCAGGACTTCACGACTTGGCCTTCATTTTTGTTTACTTAGACGACATTCTGGTAGCCAGCGTGTCCGAGGAGGACCCACCCACCACCCACCACCCATCTCAAGACAGTTTTCCAGAGGGTGGAAGCGCACTGGCTCATAGTCAACCCGGCGACTTGCCAGTTTGGTGTACCAGTGATTGATTTTTTGGGCCACTGCATTTCTCGGGAGGGTGCAATCCCGTTACTGGATAAGGTGCATGCGGTGTTGGATTTTCTGCATCCACAGACTGTGAGAGCACTACAGGAGTTTTTTGGAATGGTTAATTTTTATAACCGTTTCCTTCCCCAAGCAGCCCAGCTGATACAGCCATTGTATGCTGCGCTTAAAAAAAGAAGCCTTCAGAAACCATCGACTGGACTCCCGAGCGAGACCAGGCTTTTGTAAACGCCAAAACAGCGCTGGCAAATGCCGCGTTGCTAGCCCACCCGGATCCGTATGCATGGATAGTGCTCACTACGGATGTGTCTGATGTTGCCATAGGGGCAGTGATGGAGCAGTGCGTCTCAGGTTCATGGCAGCTGCTAGCATGTTTTAGCTGAACCTTGCACAACAACAAACGCAAATACAACGCATTCGATAGACAATTTCTTGCTCTCCACCTGGCAATACGCCATTTCTAGTTCTGGCTGGAGGAGCTCAAGTTCACCGCGTTCGCAGACCATAAGCCACTGACGCAGGCGATGGCCAAGGTCTCAGAACTGTGGTGGACCCAGCAGCAACGGCATTTGGCCGCAATTTCAGAGCTTACTACCAACATTCAACACATTGCGGGTAAACTCAACGTCGTGGCCGATTGCCTGTCATGCGCGTTTATTGCCCCGGCTTATATGGGAATTGATTTCCCTGCCATGGCCGCAGAACAAGCGGGGGACGCGGACATTTAAGGGATAAGGGCCTGCACTTATATAGTGCTTTTCTAGTCTCAAAAACCACTGAAAGCACTTCACTAGTACTAACCTTCTATTCTAAGAGCCTATAGGAGACAGATATCTAGGGACGATTTAGAACAACCATTTAACCTAACATGCATGTCTTTGGATTGTGGGAGGAAACTGGAGCCCCCAGATTAAACCCACGCAGCACAGGGAGAACATGCAAACTCCATACAGAAAGGTTCTTACCCCTGCCAGCCTGGGGATTCGAACCTGAAACCTTTTAGCTGTTAGGCAACAGTGCTAACCACTGCACCACCATGCTGCCCACATGCTTTCTACATTTGTGTGCTCCAGTCTGCGCCAACTGGGTTAAGGCTAGAGAACAAGGTGGGGAAAGAAGGGTGCCCTTCCTTGCTCTGCGACGTCTCCACCGGCCGTCCGTGCCCGGTGGTTCCGAGCTCTTGGCGCCGTTGCGTTTTTGAGTTGGTCCACTCCCTTTCGCATCCGAGAGTGTGCGCTTCGGTGAAGCTAGTGGGGGCAAAATTTGTCTGGCCATGCTCGCGGAAAGACGTGAAAGAGTGGGCTGCAGCTTTCGTCGCGTGCTAGCAGGCCAAAGTGCACAAGCACACCAGAGCCCCCCTCGAGGAGTTCTGAATCCCGACAAGGAGGTTCGACCACGTCCATGTGGATTTAGTGGGACCCCTCCCACCACCGCAAGGTGTTATGCATCTCTTACCAATCATGGTCCGCACCATGTGCGGGTTGCATGTTTCAGATCTCCATCGGACATCAGGTCCGACAGGGGTCCACAGTTCATTTCAGAACTCTGGTCTGCTGTGGCCCAGAGCCTGGGGGTCAAAATTCACAGCACTACCGCGTACATCCCCCAGGCTAATGGGTTATGCAAGCGTTTTCATAGGTTGCTTAAAGCAGCGCTCAGAGCTTTGCTCACGGACACAAATTGGGTCGACTGCCTTCCCTGGGTTCTTTTAGGGTTACGCTCCGCACCTAAGGAAGATTTGGCAGCCTCCCGGACAGAACTCGGTTTTTCTCAGCTGCTGCAAATTCTGGAGAATTTTTACTGGAAAACCCCGTGCTCAAAGCTGATCTGCCCGTGCAATTTTTACACAGTACAGAGGCTGTGAGCATACTGGGGCCGGCCCATTGTTTTCCCTGCACATTTGTCCCAACAAACTTGCAGAACACTAGTTTTGTTTTTGTCAGGCACGATGTGCACTGGACCCCACTGCGCCCACCGTACGACGGACCATTCAGGGTGCTGGAACCTGGGGCGAAGCATTTTGTTGTGAGACTTGGGGGGGGGTGGCATGGGGAGACCGTCTGCATCGACAGGCTGATGCCAGCTTTTGTGTTGGCAGACGAGCAGGTTGTGTTGGCCCAAGCTCGCCGGTGCGGACGCCCACTGTTGGTGGCTCTGCAGGTTGATGATCCCTCAGCAGTGACCTGCACTGGCGAAGATAATGTGTTTTCCCCCTCCCTTTTTCCCTCCACAGATTGATGTGCCCTCCTGTACACCTCACCAGCAGGGCGGTTCGACTAGACCGGCGACCCCCCGCTACAGCCGCTTTGGACGCCAGCTCAACGACGCCAACAAAGACCAAAAGTTCGGAGGTGAGCAATATCATTGTTTGTTTGTTTGTTTGTGGATTGCAAGTGCATACAGTCGTGAAAAAATTAGGACACCTGTATAAGCCTGTGTGTTTTTTTAACATATTTGGACATATAACACATAACAGACCTGTTGCCCTGACCTCTGTGGTCATGAAATCCTTGGAGAGATTGGTGCTGAACCACCTGAAGGTCATCACAGGCCCCCTGATGGACCCACTGCAGTTTGCCTACCGGTCAAACAGGTCAGTGGATGATGCAGTGAATATGGGACTACATTACATCCTGCAACACCTCGACTCCCCAGGGACGTACGCCAGGATCCTGTTTGTCGACTTCAGCTCAGCGTTCAACACCATCATCCCAGGCATTCTTCATCAGAAACTCCTCCAGCTCAAGGTGCCCCCCTCCACCTGCCAGTGGATCTCCAGCTTTCTGACTGACAGGTGGCAACAGGTGAAGCTAGGGAGATTTACATCCAGCTCCCGAAAAATTAGTACTGGCGCCCCCCAAGGATGTCTCCTTTCCCCACTGCTCTTCTCCCTCTACTCCAACGACTGCACCTCAGAGGACCCTTCGGTGAAGCTCCTGAAGTTTGCGGACGACACCACAGTCATCGGTTTGATCCGGGATGATGATGAGTCTGCATACAGGCGGGAGGTGGAGCAGCTGATCCTCTGGTGCAGCCAGAACCATCTTGAACTTAACCCAGCCAAAACGGTGGAGATGACTGTGGATTTCAGGCGACACCCCCCTTCATTCCCCCCACTCACCATCCTCAGCAGCACAGTGTCCACTGTGGACTCCTTCAAGTTTCTGGGTACCACAATCTCCCGGAACCTGAAGTGGTCCTCCCATATTGACACTGTCCGGAAAAAGGCCCAGCAGAGGTTGTTTTTTCTGCGTCAGCTCAAGAAGTTTGATTTGCCTCAGGAGCTGCTGGTTGTCTTCTACACCGCCATCATCCAATCTGTCCTCTGCTTTTCCATCACTGTCTGGTTTGGATCTGCCACTAAACAGGGCAAGACCAGACTGCAGCGGATCATTAAGTCTGCGGAGAGGATCATTGGTACCGACCTACCCTCCATTGAGAACTTATATCGGTCCATAACCAGGAAACGGGCGGGAAACATCTGTGCTGACCCATCACACCCCGGCCACAAACTGTTTGAACTTCTATCTTCTGGTCGTCGTTACAGATCACTGAAGGTCAAAACCACCCGTCACAGGAACAGTTTCTTTCCTCAAGCCATCACTCTGATGAACTCCTAACATTCACCTAGTCCTACCTGTTTGCTGTACTCATGACTTTTCATCCATTATTACATTGCACATAACTCTCACACTGCTTTTTACTTCATTCACATTATATCACTGAATCTGAGTCCACATTGAAATACTGTGTGATTGTATATTTTTTCATATATTTCTGCAAAGTGTGGTTTAGTCCGAGTAAATAACTGCATATATTCCTGTATATATTTGCATCCTTTTATAGAAACGTGGACAGACTGTAATTTACTGTACATACTCTGGTTGTCATTGAATCCTTATTTAAATCCTTCACCTGAACAACGAGAGCAAGTTTTTAGCCAAAGTCAAATTCCTTGTATGTGTTGTGCATACTTGGCCAATAAAGCTGATTCTGATTCTGATTCTGATTCTGATTCTGATTCATATGGTCAATGTTAAAAGTACTGGGAGTTTCACGTAATACAACTAAACAATTAAAAATGAATTAAATCATTTTTTTCAAATTTTCTGTAAAATGTAATGCTAAACAAATAGTGAGGAATCAATTAGGACACTCCCCACCTCTTTTGGGACACCCCCACATTAATTCTAGGGATGGGCGTATCAACACTCAAGTATTGATACTTCGATACCAGCTGCCCGATACTTTGGAGTCGATACTTTTTTTAAAATATCGCAATACCACTGTGTTAATATAAAACTTGCAATTTGTTTTCACTTCTGAGAGTTTTAAGCATAAAAATTATGCATGAAAACCAGTGAAAAACCAGCCCAAGCATATTTAGAAATGGTCTGCCGTGTTACATGATTATGGCCGCCAATCAGATATCGGAGCCGAAGACTCACTGCATGCTGTGCAGCCAAGCACTCACTCCATGTAGTGAGCTCAGCAGCGTCAGAGGTGGCAGAAGTATTACTTCTGAAATGTTACACCATTCATCCAAATTCTGTAGTGATACCAAGAAGCATAATTTTGAAAAATAAACAAAATAAGCACTATTTAAGTTTGCAAAATAATAGTCTAAAAATAAATAAATAAATGAATTAATTTAAAAAACCTTGCATTGTGGAAAAAAAAATTACACGTGTATTTTTTTCATATTTTTTCATGCTGCTTGCAAGGGCATATATTATATATGACATGAGCCATGTACTAAACAAGGAATATGTGCGGCTGCCCTCAGGGAGGAGATGCAGAGTCCCCAAGTGCAGGTTCCATAGATATAAGAACTCATGTATCCCAACATCAGTAAAACTTTTAAACTCAAACAGATAGGTCAGGGACACTTATAACTCCTGTTCTTAATGACTATCTATCTATCTATCTATCTATCTATCTATCTATCTATCTATCTATATCTATATATATATATATATATGTATTTTTTTTTAAATGAAGGATCTTATGTACTACATCCATTGTGTATGTGTGGATTGTGTGGTTGCAGCACGGGTGATAAGCCCAAGACAAATTTCGCCTTGAGGGACATTAAAGTTTATCTTATCTTATCTTATCTTATCTTATCTGCTGCTTGGTATTACATAGAATTTGGATGACTGGTGAAAGATTTCAGCAGTAAAAAATATTTGAATCCAGTTGAGAATTTTCACCAAATTAAGAAACTGAATTAATTTTGCATTCATTTTAAGTCTTAACTATTTTTATTATAATTGAAAAAAAAATCATTTATTTTTTATTTACTTTGCTCATTGTTCTATTTTGTTATCATTTTATAAGCATTTCATTCAAGTCTTTATGTTCATGAGTTTTATTATTCATATTTCTTATTCCCCTTGCAATAAAGTTGTTAATGAAACTGCAATCATTTTTGATTTTTGGCAAAAAGTATTGGTATCTAAGTAAAAGTCCCATAAATTAATTGTATCGTATCGAAAGGAAAAATGCTGGTATCTATAATTAAATCCCACTTTCAATGGCTAAAATAAATTTTAAAAAATGCAAATAAAACAAAAACAAGGTTAGACATAGATACGTGAAACATTTCTTAATAAAGAACTGAATATTTAAAGGGGTGCCCTAATTTTTTCACATGACTGTTTACTGACCTCATTGTTTGAGACTTTTATTTATAATTGTCCTTTCAGTATAATAGCAAATATTCAATTTGGGAAAAAAAAGTACAAGCATATTAGCTCCCTATAATATGTTGGTTCCGGTACTGATTGTGTACTTAATGGTTCCTGTGTCACCATTAAGTGGAGAGAGAACTGAAACAAAAAACTCATTTAAAAATACTGGGGATGTTTATTTTCAAAAATGCATTACAATCTGTGCAGAAGTCTGATACAAATTCTAAAATTAAATAAAAAATTCATACAAAGATGGTCATTGCAAAAAATAAATAAATAAATAAATAAATACAAAAATACATTTGAGAAGCAATCATAAAAATATGCCCATGGACGAGCACCATTATTCTTATTTGTGCGCCTCGTTGTTTATGTGCAATCCTGTTGCTGTTTAAAGGTTTTAACTACAATGCTCTCTTTTCACACCTCACACAACCATGGTGGCCCCAATTTTCCATTTAAGTTTGAAGTCTCTTGAGAACCAGCTAACATTAAAGCATCTTGCTGTCACTTTGTAGAACACAGGAAGTTTGGATTTAGGTGATAAGTCTGTTGGTCAGTGCAGCGTCGTCTGTTCTGAGTCAAGAGTCACAAAAGTTCCACCACAGCCTTTTAAAAGCCGTACATCCAGACCACAGGGCCCAGAATACACATGTAAATCACAGGTGGGCGGCTGCTTGGTGAAGCTCTAACGCACCTAAGTGTTTCAGTGGTGTAGCAAAGGGGCTTGAGCTAAACCTTTCCTTAACACATAAAAAATATTTTTTAAAACACTCAACAGTGATTCAAGCCCTGACACTAAAGTATTTTCATATATGTGCACATAAACAATGCAATGTTTTAACCACATCTTACAGTGGGACACCAAGAGTTGTCTGTGCAAAGCAAATCAATAATTTCTTCTCACACAATTAAAATTACAGTACTTAAAACTTGTGTGTACCTTAAATTGCTTCTATTTCCAACAAGCTAGTAAAAAAAAATTCTTTACCTAGAAGTCTTTTAGGTTTTGCAAAAGCCCCATTTGATCCAATTTCCTTAGAATTTCTGGTTAATTTATCTGCCAAAGGACGAAATGAAACACTAGATGTCAGCAAACTGGATATTATGATCTGTCGGTACGAATTACATAAAGTGTTATGCAAAACACCTTTGATATACAGTAAGTTGACCTTTTCTTCATCTTGTTTCATGCTATGAGAAATGAAATGTTTATGTAAATAATAAATGATGTTCACTAATATAGTGTTTTTTACTCATCTCTGGATGACCAAAGCTCTTTACAGATCCTCCTACTGTATCTACCCATTCACACACACATTCACGCATTGATGTGCAAGGCGCTGGCCTGACCCACCCACTGAACCTGGGGTGTCTTGCTCAAGGACATTTTGACATGCAGACTACAGACAGAGCGGGAATTGAAACACTGATCCTTCGCTCAGTAGTCGGCCACACTACACCTGCACTACAGCTGCCCTATAATATTGCAATGCTTGAAAAACGAGCATTGCAATATTATAAATGACAATACTACATAGCCTACCTTTAGCCACTTGGAGCATTTGAAATATCTGATTAAATAAAAGGGCCATGGTAAACCCCTGAAAAAATGCTTTAGTAAATCCCCCAGCAATCTACTCAAAAATACATGAGTAACATGTTATTATTAGTCTTAGTCAGGAAACTCTTTGGCTCAAATATTATGTAAATTACGACACTGAATCAAATGTTACTATAATCTACCACGCGACTGTCTGTTGAGCTTGTAGCACTACCCAAACAGACATAACCTACAGTGCAATAGCATGAAGGAGGGGGTCTTGTGTTAATGCAAATGAGAACTAAAGTTTTCTGCTAGCAGGCCTCCCTGTGCACACCCTGTAAAAACAGAGTTTAATAGGTCATGACTGAACTGCATGTTGCACCACAAACCAAAGAGTCATATTCACACACTGCATACAAACATACAGTGATCTGTGACTTTCACATACAGTACTTGCAGAGAGCCTTTGGTGATTTGCATGCTTAATGGCAACACAATAAGGGTGCATGTATTTGCAATTTAAAAAAAAGAACAAAAGCACATCAAACAATCCTACACTGTTAAGAAGACTATCACCAAAAAGTCAACTGAAAGGGCTATCACAGACAAAACATTAGGAATTCTCTTTTGCTTATAATAGAGAAGATATAAAGAATTGTTTTATGTTTCCACTACAAGTAAATTAAACATTCAGATTTTTTTCAATCAGTGGTTCAATCTAAGTTCACATATATAGTGGTGTTAAAAAGTGTTTGCTTGTTCCTGATTTTTCATGTTTTTGTATGTTTGTCACACTTAAATGTTCCAGATTATTAAACAAATTTAAATATTACACAAAGATAACACAAGTAAACACAAAATTGTCACGACTCGCCGCTCATCATCCGCCTCAGCTGCGCGCACACCTGCGCCTCGTCAGCCACGAGCTATTTAGCCCACTCAGCCCTGTGCAGCGGTCTGGAGCCGTCTGTTCGCATCGGCACTTCTTCGCAGTTGGATCATCTCCTGATCATCAGCGAAACTACGCTTCAACGTAAGCATTCCTTACCTTTTGCTAGTCTTCTCCCCTGTGCACAGGTGGATTCCCTGGCGGCGGATACCCCGTCATTGCCACCCAATCCTCACCATCGTCACAGGCTCTGCAGGACGCTGTCTTCCGGGCTTCTCCCTTGGCCAACGCCAGCCACCTGCCACCCACAAGTAAGCAGCACACAGGTCATTATTCCTGTTCAGGTGTGGTGCCCTTTACCCCTGTCCTCTGCTCTCTCCATAGGGTTGTCCAGCTGCACAGCGCACTGCTCTGCTTCCTGTGCATCAGCATTCACCCTCATCACATATACATATCTCACACATCCATCCAGACACACCTGCTTGTTGAATAAAGCTGTTAAATCTATCCTGAGCCTGCGTGCGTGTTTCCTGAGCCGGACATTATTGGCCCTTTTCCACTAGCCCCACTCAGCCCCGATTTGAAAACCCGGCTCTACTCACTTCGGTTCGGTTCAGCCTCAGTTGCTTTTCAACTACTGCTGGCGCACCTGCTGGCACACCTGCTGTGGGTGGGATTTGTTGAACAGCAGGCGGCGCCACACCCTCGTGACGTGAAACACACGCGACTGAATCCTCCACAACAAACATGGCTGTTGACGAGGAGAGAAGGAAGGAGGAATGACTGTGACATGAAACTGGTTAAATCTATGGTGCTGACTTGTTGTGCTCTGCACAATCTGTGTGAGAGTCATGGAGAGACGTTTGACACTACATTGGATGATGCAGTAGATGAACCAGTGGTGGCAGCGGCACAGAGAGCAGAGGAGCAGGGTGGTGATATTGTAGTGAACTCAATATAAGCACCCTACTTGGCTTGCCAAGTGGGTTGACCCTATTGGCGACACAGGTAGAGTGCGGGACTCCAGAGCCGGAGGCGTGAGTTCAAACCTCCCGGTGGGACGTCACCATGTCAAGCTGCATGTTACAATATAATACGAGATGCTGTGATGCAATACTTGTCTATTTCATCCACATTTATGTGCATACATATTTCAAAAATGTTTTTTGTAAATAAAATGTTGTGCATGGTCCATCTACCTGTCCTCTTGTTCATAACGCTTATCTGTTAAGAAGGTGCGAAGCCATCAGCCTAATGATGAGTCCACACTTCTCACTGTTGTGATAATTGCTCATGCTGAGCGCTCTGACAGCCCCGTACGCTGTGGGGGTCACACACGACGTGTTCCTCCCCACACTCAAATTTTTTTCCCGTATATTTTTCTCTTTGGCATACAGAAATGGCAATACGCCCGTATTTGCTAAAATTGCATTTTCCCCGTATTAAAATACGGCGAAACCGTATCACTTGACAGGTATGTAATTACATGCAGAAACGCCGCACAGGCCATCTTCACCAAAATCCAGCACGACAAGCCACTTTTGCTTAGGTGGAAATGCAAATTGAACTATAAATCATGTGCTGATACATGTCATATTTTCCTATGTAAAGGTCTCCCACTTTTACTTACAAATTGATTTTTAATTTTTGGGAAAAGGGAATATAAATTTTGCACTTGTTGGTAACAACAGTTGTGTGCAACAAAAACACAGTTGTGTATCCTTGTCCGATTTGTCTACTGTTATTAGTGCCAAATTTTTGCTAGATTCCTTCTTAATTTATTAAATTTTGACTGGCGATGCAACATTCAACTTACACGTACTTACCTTTAGCAGTGTCTACAAGTTCAAGCACACCTGTACAACTGCTTATAACCTAAAAAATGTACCCGTTCAAGAGAAATGGATTCCGCATTGCAAATTTGTTTAAAATAAAAAAACAAACCTACCAAGACATTACGTTTCGTTGTGTTGTTAAAAATTAAATTACCATTAGAAGGCTATACACCTGACCTGATGAACAGCAGCATGTGGAGTGAACAGAGAATGGAATGTGTATGTAATTATTGGCTTTTCTCATACGGTGTCATAACAGATAAACCAGACTTTTAATGCAAACAATACAATTTTATTCCAGAAGCAAAATTTACAAACAAAAAAACAGACTGGGCGATGACATCTCTGTGAGCTCTTCCCTTCGTAACGCAGCGTCCTGCTCCAGGGCTTCACGCGCATCTGCCCGCACATCTGCGGCCACCTGTCGCAAATGCTGCATGTACTCCTGATTCTTGCCGCTGGTCATGTTGCCGTTCCAAGAGCCGCATCTCTTCGTCATGCATGTTGACCATCGCTAATGTAAGGTCAGCGATGGGAGTTGTCTGTTTTCGTCTTGCCTAGATGGAAAGACAGAAAGGCATGGTCGTTAAAGCTGGATCACTACATATATTATGGAATTACACAGGTGAAAGTCTGTGGTGGAATGTCACTATTATATTATGCTTCATTGCTGTATATAAGCTGAACTGTCATGTTGCTGCCCCTCAGTAGAGCAGATTTTACAACACGCAGGGTGCTGTCTTCGGCTGCAGCCCCCCTGCAAAACTAAAAAGGATTAAGATTAAGAATATGGATGGATGGATGGGTAATGTTTAAACTAGCTGCTTGTAGTGTGGCCGCAGAAATCTGAATGGGTTAATACAGTCAGCTGACGCGAAGCATTTCAATGAAGCATGTTGTTTTCAACGGCAGTTCATGCACTTTGTTTGTCTAAAACAAGACTTACAACAGCACCAATCACCACACCTAAAAATGGTTGTGGAACACCGATAAGTGAAGACCAAAGAATAACCTTTTTGTACATTTAAAAAGACATTTTCAATTAATTAATATGCAGCTACAGGAAATTGCATTAATCAATTTGGTACATAACTTGTTAGGCTCCAGCCCCCCCGCGACCTGTAAAGGATTAAGCGGTAGAAGATGGATGGATGGATGGATTTTCGACCCTGGTTTCCGCTGCTGGACCTGTTTTAACCAAAAAAAAAATTGTGGTTATTGTGCCTTACTGGCACTTAAACGTGATCCAGATGGAGCTGGTGATGTGGAGCTGATCCAGCTGGCGCTCAGCCAGACGCAGACGCAGCGCCAGGAGAGTCCACTGTGTCAATCATCTCCACTGAGGTGGACCCCTGTGATATGAAATGCGATTCTAGAAAGAATGAAGACCACTTGATGAAGACCCTGGAGAGACTGCTCCTTGCTCATCTCCGCCCCCTGGTGGAACCAGCGATGGATCCACTCCAGTTCGCCTACCAGCATGGCATTGGGGTGGAGGATGCGGTGATCTTCCTCCTTCACCATTCTCTGTCCCACCTGGAGAAGCCCGGGAATATGGTGAGAATCATGTTCTTTGACTTCTCCAGTGTTTTCAACACCATCCAACCGATGATCCTGAAGGACAAGCTGCTGCGCGCAGGGGTGGACCAGCACCTGTCATCATGGATCCTGGACTACCTCACGAACCGGCCTCAGTTTGTGAGAACCCGGGACTGTGTTTCCGACACGATCATCAGTAGCACGGGGGCCCACCAGGGAACGGTTTTGGCTCCCTTCCTGTTCACTCTTTATACTGCGGACTTCTCGCACAACACAACACATTGCCATCTACAGAAGTTCTCTGATGACTCTGCGATCGTTGGTCTCATCTCCAACGGAGATGAAGCTGAGTACAGAGGGCTTATCCAGGACTTCGTGGACTGGTGCCATCGGAACTGCCTCCAGATCAACGCGAGGAAAACTAAGGAGCTGGTGGTGGACTGCCGCAGGCATGGGCAGCCCCTCACAGCACCAGTAAATATACAGGGAACAGACATCGAGATGGTGACATCCTATAAGTACCTGGGTGTTCATCTGAACAATAAACTAGACTGGTCACACAATACTGACGCACTCTACAAGAAGGGACAGCGCAGGCTGTTCCTGCTGAGGAGACTCAGGTCTTTTGGTGTACAAGGGGCGCTGCTGAAGTCATTCTATGACACGGTGGTGGCATCAGCCATCACTTTTGGAGTGGTCTGCTGGGGCAGTGGCATTACTGCAGCCGATAGGAAGAGACTGAACAAACTGATTAAGAAAGCTAGCTCTGTCCTGGGGCAGCGCCTTGATCCGATGGAGGAGATAGGAGAGAGAAGGACGGTGGCTAAACTGTCATCTCTGCTGGAGTCCGAGTTCCACCCTAGGCAGGACATACTGGATGCACTGAGGAGCTCATTTAGCAGCAGACTACATCATCCCAGGTGCACAACCGAGAGGTTTCGTAGGTCCTTCATACCAACGGCTGTCAGACTGTACAACCTAAGCAGGGCTGCTCGCAGAGATAGCAAAAAGACGTAACAAACTAATAGTTTTTTGAATGCAAAAGATGCAATAGACTTACACAATGGTCCTCTCCGGCATACAACTAGGAACATACCGGTCGCTATGGAGGGTGAGAATATGTATGGGCACATAATCATACCATGTAGGATAACTAAGTAGACGGTTATGCTGTTTCATCCCATCTAGCAACAATGCTCTGCACTGTGTGTGTTTATATATTTACATATTTATTCCATCTAGCTACAATGCTCAGCACTGGGTGTGTTTATATTTATATATCTATATATTTATTCCATCTAGCTACAATGCTCCACACTGTGTTTTTATATATCTACATATTATTCCATCTAGCTACATTGCTCCGCACTGTGTGTGTTTATATACTTGCATATTTATTCCACCTAGCTGCAATGCTCCGTACTGTGGGTGTTTATATATTTACATATTTATTCCATCTAGCTACAATGCTCTGCACTGTGTGTTCATATATTCATATATTTATTCCATCCAGCTACAATGCTCTGCACTGTGTGTCTGTGTGTATATATATATTTTATAGTAATATGTACATATGTATATTAGCTGCTCTTGCTTGCTTGTTTTTTTTTCTTGCCTTCTGATTGTTGCTCTGAGTGTTGCTATCCCTGTGCTGTTGCAATCCTGGAATTTCCCCGTTGTGGGACTAATAAAGGCTTATCTTATCTTATCTTATCTTAAAATGCACGCAATTTAAAACTTAACACCAAAGTGCAACATGTACACAACACTCTCAAGTTTTTAACCGGGATACAATAAGCGTAATTCAGCGTTTTGTTCGCGCTAATACTTAACACAAAGCAAGCGTGAATCTGCAGTTGGCTGCAAAACAATACGCGAGCCTCAGTAACAACCATTACCCACAATCTAACAACCTTCCTATTTCTTAAAAACAGTGAGCTTGGCACAGAAAGGATCAAGTGGCGAACAGATGCGCAATATCAAATAAACACTCACCATCCACGGTTTCCAAGGGCCGTGACCGTGACAGTGACCGTGTGGAGCCCAATGTCTCTCAGCGAACTACTTCCACTCCTTCCATCCGCTGAACTTCGAGCAATGTGGTCCTTCACTGCTCGGTAATCGCTTTTCAGCTTTTTCAGCTTCTCCCGACACTGTTTGGCAGTACGGATGTGCCCTTGAGAAGCCATCTGCTCGGACACCTGCATTTCGAGTAGATCCGTCCAACTCGCGCTGGATGCGATCGTCGCCTAATATAGAAAGAAAATTGCGCACCTCCTAATATATAATATTAGGAGTATATTATTATATAAGTATATTATACAGTATATTAATATAATATACCGTATTAAAGGGGCGCACTGTGTTCACTGCTGAACAATTACAAATGGCGGTCTTGGAGTAAATTCAGCAGAAAAAGTCGCTTTCATGACGTTACAACCTGACCAATCAGCGGCGACCAGTCTCTTAAAGTCATATCACAGCCCTACTCAGCCCAGTTAGACCCTGCCCTGGATCAGGTAGGGAAAAAGTACCTGCTAATCGGTGCTGGGGCTAATGGAAAAGCGCCTAAAGCGGGCTGAGTGGTGCGATGTAGGGCCAAGTGAGGCTAGTGGAAAAGGGCCTTAAGTCAGTACGGCTCCAGCAGAGCGGCTCAGCAGACAACGGGCTTGCACGCCGTCTTTCCACCCTCGAGGCTCGGGTGGATTTAATAGCCCACCAACAGCAGGTGATATTGAACCAGTTGGTAAACATCACTCACCGGTTAGACCGCTTGGACCCCCAGCAGGCGTTCCCCTCGGCTCGTCAGGGAGGGGTAGCTCCTGTCGCTCCGGTGGCCGGCCAGTGTACTGCGGGAACGCCAACCCGACTCACACCTATCCCATCCCCCGCCCGCTTCAGCGGGAAGCTCGGCGGAGCGCGGGGGTTCATCATGCAGTGTGAGTCGGTGTTTCTGCGCGTTCCCGGGGATTTTCCCTCGGACCACAGCCGAATTGGCTATATTGGTAATCTTCTGGAGGGGCGAGCGTTAACTTGGGCTTACGCCGTTATGGCGAAGCCCAGTTACGCAAACCTCTCGTACAGCCAGTTCGTGCAGAGCTTTCTCGAGGTGTTCGACCATTCCCGGCGTGATGGCGTCCTCACTGACCGTCTCCTTGGCCTCCAACAGGGAAGCCGGTCAGAGGCGGACTACGCTATCGACTTCCGGGTCACAGCGGAGGAGGTAGGCTGGGGTGAGGCGTCACTCTGTGGCATCTTCCTCCGCAGCCTCAGCTCGGGTCTGAGGGATGAGCTGGCCGGTCGAGACCTTCGGAGACGCTCTCGGAGCTAATCTCCGTAACTATTAGTTTGGATAACAGGCTGCGTGAATGGTCCACTGAGCGGAAGTTAATCGGCCGCTCCGTCCGCACGCCTCAAGCCCGCCCCCTGGCATTACCTCCTCCGGAGTCTTCCGAGGAATCGGAGGCGATGGTGGTTGGTCGGTTAAGGCTCCCCCTAGCGGAGAAACGGTGCCGCCGGGAGTTGGGCCTTTGCATGTATTGCGGAGGTAATCAACATACCGTGGAGCATTGCCCGGAGAAGCCAAATGGGGAGGTCCGCGAGTCACTGTAGGGGGTCTCGCGGACTCTAACCGGTCAAATCCCCTCACTAGTCTATCACTGCCCATTCGATTTTGTCACAATGCCATGGGGCACCTCACACACGCACTGGTGGACTCAGGAGCAGAGCAGAGCTTTATTTCAAAGAGCCTGACAACCCAATTGGGCATCCCCTGCCACCCTCTGGCCGCTCCTCTCAGCCTGGTCACCCTCTCCCGTGCGCCCCTTGGACAAGTGACTCATCGCACCCAGCCGGTCCCTGTTATTATCTCAGGTAACCACCGGGAGGATCTCACCCTGTACGTTCTGTCCTCCTCTGTGTCGCCTGTCATCCTAGGGTACCCCTGGTTGCGTCTGCACAACCCTGTGCTGGATTGGCAGACAGGAAGAATAGCTGCCTGGAGTTCCTTCTGTATGGGTACCTGCCTACAGTCCGCAGCCTGCGCCCCGTCCTCTCCCCCTCCAGCCAAAGACGCCGCACCTCCGGATCTCTCTCTGGTGCCCTCAGAGTTCCATGACCTGGGTCTCGTATTTAGTAAGTCCAGGGCGATGTCTCTTCCTCCTCACCGGCCCTACAACTGCGCCATCAACATCCGCCTGGGGGCGCCCCTGCCATCCGGATGCCTTTACAACCTGTCAGCGCCGGAGCGAGAGGCAATGGACAGTTACATCAAGGAGTCACTCAACGCAGGAATCATCCGTCCGTCCTCGTCTCTGCTCGGCGCAGGGTTCTTCTTCGTGTCTAAGAAGGATGGGTCACTCCGCCCCTGTATCGATTTTCGGGCCCTGAATGACATCACGGAGAAGGACCGTTACACCCTGCCTTTAATGGACACTGCCTTCCACTCCCTCCAGGGGGCGACCTGGTTCACCAAGTTGGATCTCCGCAGCGCGTACCACCTCCTCCGGATCCGGGAGGGGGACGAGTGGAAGACGGCCTTTCGAACGCCTAGTGGTCACTTCGAGTATCTGATGGTGCCGTTTGGACTGACCAACGCCCCCCACTGTATTTCAATGCCTAATCAACGACGTCCTGCGTGACTTCCTTGGCCTCTTCGTGTTAGTGTACCTGGATGACATCCTCATCTTCTCCAGGTCACGGGAGGAACACCAGGTTCACATGAGGCAGGTCTTACAATGGCTGCTGGAGAACAGGCTGTACGTCAAGGCCAAAAAGTATGAGTTTTACGCCAAGACCACCTCCTTTTTAGGATTCGTAATCTCACACAACCAAGTCCTTCCTGACCCTGCGAAGGTCAAAGCGGTGGTTGAGTGGCCCACGCCGACCTCCAGGAAACAGATCCAACAGTTTATTGGGTTTGCCAACTTCTACCGCCGTTTTGTGCCCAATTTTGGTGCCATCGTTGCCCCGTTGACCCGTCTCACTTCCCCAAGAACCCCTTCCGGTGGACCGAAGAGGTCGCAGCAGCGTTTCAGGCGTTGAAGACTGAGTTCTCCTCCTCCCGAGTCCTGACCCAGGTTGACCCCGCGCTGCAGTGTTTGGTGGAAGTCGACGCGTCTGATACGGGAGTGGGGTCGGTGCTATCCCAGCGATCACCCACCGACGGGGTCAAGCGACCCTGCGCCTTCTTCTCACGGCGTGTGTCTCCGGCCGAGCGGAACTACGACGTCGTGGACAGGGAGCTTCTCGCCATCAAGCTCGCCCTGCAGGAGTGGCGCCACTGGCTGGAGGGGGCTGTGTTGCCGTTTGTGGTGCTGACGGACCACAAGAACCTGGAATATCTTAGATCTGCCAGACGTCTGAATGCCCGCCAGGCGCGCTGGTCCTTGTTCTTCGCCCGGTTCCGCTTCACCATCACCTACAGCCCTGGTTCTAAGAACAGCCTGCCCGATGCCCTGTCCAGGCAGTTTGCCCCCGAGACGTCAGAGGAGCCAGGTCATACCATTCTGCCCAGCCCTTGTGTGTGGTGGGGGCGATTTCCTGGTCCATCAGGGACAAGATCCGGAGGGCGCAGGAGACCGAACCGGACCCTGGCGGCGGACCGGAGGGAAAGCTGTTTGTTCCATCTACTGTCCGGGGGGAGGTCATCCATTGGGTTCACACCTCCAAACTCACCTGTCACCCCGGTGCTTCCCGGCTAGTGGATCTCCTCCAGTGTTCCTTCTGGTGGCCAGGTCTTCAGAGGGACACCACCAACTACGTCCGGGCGTGCCCTGTGTGTGCCACCGGCAAGTCAGGAAATTCTCCCGCCGCGGGTCTGCTCCAGCCCCTGCCGATCCCGGGCAGGCCCTGGTCCCACATAGCCCTCGACTTTGTCACTGGTCTCCCGGTCTCCAACACCTATGATACTGTGCTGACCATCGTGGATCGTTTCTCCAAGGCTGCCCACTTCGTGCCACTTCGGGGCCTCCCAACGGCACGGGAGACAGCGGACCTTCTGGTTTAACACGTGGTCAGGCTGCATGGGATACCGGTGGACGTCGTCTCTGATCGGGGGCCCCAATTTGTCTCAGAGGTATGGAAGTGTTTCTGCAATGCCCTGGGGGCCACAGTAAGCCTCTCCTCCGACCACCACCCGCAATCCAATGGGCAGTGCAAACGGACCAACCAGGAGCTGGAAGCTGCCCTACGCTGCGTCACTTCCTCCATCCCATCCTCCTGGAGCACGCACCTGGCCTGGGTAGAGTACGCCCACAACACGGCACAGTCTTCTGCCACAGGGATGTCCCCCTTCAAGGCGTCCTTGGGATACGACCCACCTTTGTTCCCGGAGCAGGAGGGTGAGCTGGCTGTCCCATCCATCCAGGCGCACCTGAGACATTGTCGGAGTCTGTGGACCAAGGCGCGCGATGCGCTTTTACGTACGGCGACACGCAACAGCACCACGGCGAATCGCCACAGGAGACCAGCCCCTGCCTACCAGGCGGGCCAACGAGTCTGGTTGGCCTCTCAGGACATTCCCCTCAAGGCTGAGAAGAGGAAGTTGGCCCCACACTTCATTGGTCCCTTTACCATCTCGAAAATCATTAACCCGGTGGCTGTGCGTCTGGCCCTCCCCCCTCCCTCCGCATATGTCCCACCTTCCACATGTCCAAAATCAAGCCCATGGTCTCTGATCCCCTCTGTCCCCCGCCCGTGGCGCCGCCCGCACCTCTGATGATTGACGGCCACCCGGCCTGGAGAGTCGCTTCCATCATGGACTCCTGGCGCCGAGGTCGCGGGCTGCAGTACTTGGTGGACTGGGAGGGATTCAGTCCTGAGTGGAGGTCCTGGGTGCGCTGTTCCTTGGTGTTGGACAGGAGTCTCATCACGGAGTTCCACCGGGCGCATCCGGACAAACCAGCGCCAGGAGGTGCTGCTGGGGGGGGAGTACTGTCACGACTCGCCGCTCATCATCCGCCTCAGCTGCACGCACGCCTGCGCCTCGTCAGCCGCGAGCTATTTAGCCCACTCAGCCCTGTGCAGCGGTCTGGAGCCGTCTGTTCGCATCGGCACTTCTTCGCAGTTGGACCATCTCCTGATCATCAGCGAAACTACATTTCAACGTAAGCATTCCTTACCTTTTGCTAGTCTTCTCCCCTGTGCACAGGTGGATTCCCTGGCGGCGGATACCCCGTCATTGCCACCCAGTCCTCACCATCGTCACAGGATCTGCAGGACGCTGTCTTCCGGGCTTCTCCCTTGGCCAACGCCATCCACCTGCCACCCACAAGTAAGCAGCACACAGCTCATTATTCCTGTTCAGGTGTGGTGCCCTTTACCCCTGTCCTCTGCTCTCTCCATAGGGTTGTCCGGCTGCACGGCGCACTGCTCTGCTTCCTGTGCATCAGCGTTCACTCTCATCACATATACATATCTCACACATCCATCCAGACACACCTGCTTGTTGAATAAAGCTGTTAAATCTATTCTGAGCCTGCGTGCGTGTTTCCTGAGCCGGACATTATGTCAAAAATGGAGTTTTTAAATGAAGGTGTTTACTATTAAGGTAGAAAAAAATCCAAAACTACATGGTCCTGTGTGAAAAAATGATTGCCCCCCCTCCCGTTAAAACATAAATTAACTTTAGTTTATCACATCTTTGGAAAGCTGAGTTCAGTTTCTCTAGCTACACCTAGGCCTGATTACTGCCACACCTGTTCTCAATCAAGAAATCACTTAAATCGTACCCGCCTGACAAAGTGAAGTAGATCCAAAGATCCTCAAAAGCTAGACATCATGCTGCGCGCCAAAGAAATTCAGGAACAAATGAGAAACAAAGTAATTGAGATCTATTAGTCTAGAAAAGGTTATTAAGCCATTTCTAAATCTTTGGGACTCCAGCGAACCACAGTGAGAGCCATTATCCACAAATGGCAAAAACATGGAACAGTGGTGAACCTGGAGTAGCCGGCCGACCAAAATTACCCCAAGAGTGCAGCGATGACTCATCCAAGAGGTCACAAAAGACCCCACAACATCCAAAGAACTGCAGGCCTCACTTGCCTCAGTTAAGGTCAGTGTTCATGACTCCACCAAAAGAAAGAGGGGCAAATCCTTTTTTTACACCACTGTAAGTGTTGGAGAATCAACACAACGGGATGAAAAGAAATCATTTTTATGGAGTGGCTCCTACCACTCACTGTTGCCATTTTATAAGCTTTTGATTTACACAACCGTTCAAAAGTTTGGGGTCACCCAGACAATTATTTTGTGTTTTTCATGAAAAGTCACACTTATTTACAACCATGAGTTGTAAAATGAATAGAAAATATAGTCAAGACATTGACAAGGTTAGAAATAATGATTTGTATTTGAAATAATAATTTTTTCCTTCAAACTTTGCTTTCGTCAAAGAATCCTCCATTTGCAGCAATTACAGCATTGAAGACCTAACATGATTGCACAAGGGTTTTCTAATCATCCATTAGCCTTCTGACGCAATGAGCAAACACATTGTACCATTAGAACACTGGAGTGATAGTTGCTGGAAATGGGCCTCTATACACCTATGTAGATATTGCACCAAAAACCAGACATTTGCAGCTAGAATAGTCATTTACCACATTAGCAATGTATAGAGTGTATTTCTGATTAGTTTAAAGTTATCTTCATTGAAAAAAAGTGCTTTTCTTTCAAAAATAAGGAAATTTCTAAGTGACCCCAAACTTTTGAACGGTAGTGTACTTTAGTACAAAAGAACAAAATATGATTTTGAGCACCTTTTAAGATAACCAGGGGAAATTTTGATGGTGCAGTATGTTACATATGGAAAACAGAGGTAAGATGATGGCCTGGAAATTATCGGGGAATAAAAGGGGGTTGGCGGCCCACCTTTCTGATGGTGACACCAGCCAGGGTATAAAGGCCACGATCGGAAGGGGCACGTCCTCTTTCGCCGTTGATGCCTGGACCGAGAGCGCTGTAGTCCACTGTTGTTCTGTTCATAAGTTATTTAATAAACAATGTAAACTGCCTTCTGCCCTGCTTCTCATTTCACCAATTATGGACACAACATTTGGCAACGAGCAGAACACAGTTATGAAGCGTGCTGCAACCAGTTTTTGGCAGTTCCTGGAGGCCCCTGGCAAGCCTCCCGTGCCTTGGCTTAGGTGGTATGCTGCATTTAGCAACTACTTGTTGGCCCTCAACCTTGGTGAGTTGATGGAGCTGCGGGCTAGAGCAATATTAGTCCATAGTTTGGGCATGGAAAGGCAGAGAATCCTGGAAACATTGGGGAGAGCCGAGAGCTTTGAGGAAGTAGTAGAGCTTGTGGCGCCATACTTTCGTGCTCAGGACAGCGTCATCATTCGGTGGATCCAGTTTCGACAGAGCAGCCAGAGGACGGGAGAGTCAGTGAAGAGGTTTGTGGCAGACCTACGCCAACTGGCGGCAGAGTGCAGATTTGGGGCTCGATAGGATGAAAGGGTTTGGGATCAGCTGGCAGAGCACATTTGCTGCCCTGCTGCCCGGTCACGGTTCCTGACCTACTCGGGCAAAATGACTCTAGCCGCCGCTATTGAGATTGTGCAGTAGTTTGAGGCAGCTGAAGTATTAGCGAGGGACCTCAGTAGAGAGTCCTCCTCTCCTACATTGAATCGGCCTCGACTAAAGGTGCTGACAGCGGACCCTGAAGAGGAAGACAACATTGAGGATGAAGAATGCACCTCCATTGTCAAAATAAGGTCTACCCCGGGAATGCCGAGATGTTACGGCTGTGGGTCTACTAGACATAGGTACAAGTCCAGAGAGTGTCCAGCAAAAGGAAAGTGCTGTGGGAAATGTGGCCTGCTGCACCATTTTGCACGGTCCTGTAGGAACTTTGAGCTTGGGGAACTTGGATAGGGAAGGGGCCCCTCCACGAAGACCCCCGCTGCTGTGCATACGGTTGCACCAGAGTTGGGTGGCCATATCTACTGCACGGTATCACTGGATGCAGTCGGGGTATCGATGCTGGTGGATACAGGAGCAGTGGCTTCAATTCTTAATCTGCAAACAGTGTTCCCCCGATACTGCATCCAGAAGACAGCGGCCCCATTTTACGGCTATGGTAGGAGTTGGATCTCAGTATTGGGTTTCATTGAAGTAATGGCACAGTACAAGTTGCGGAGCATGACGGATGTCCAGGTGGTGGTGACTGATACGGGATCCGACATTATGGGATGCGACATGTGGGGATGGACCCGATGCCAGAGCCCAAATGACCCTGAGTGTGGGAGCTGGGTGGCACGACAGGGCCCCCGGATCGGGAGGCGGGACCGGGACATCAGCACTGAACCGCAACGGGGCTAGACTGACAGGTGCAAGTTTAAAACGCACCAGAAGATGGCCTTCGAAAAGGGCTTCAGGCCGGACTGGTGAAAAGGCCACCATGGGAAGGGGCACATCCTTTTTCGTTGTTGACGCCTGGACCAAGAGCGCTGTAGTCCACTGTTGTTCTGTTTGTAAGTTATTTAATAAACACTGTAAAATGCTTTCCGTCCTGCTTCTCATTTCACCAATTATGGACACAACACAGTAGCCCTAGCACTTAACAGTCCCTCCAGGATTTCCCTGGCTGTTTTTATGATTGTTGTGGCCCAAAAAGCCTGAATTTGCAACACATTTTCTAAAAAGTTGCAATGAAAGTTGAGATGTTTTAAGAGTTTTTTTGCACTAAAAGTGTGTGTGTAACCCAGTTAAAAATGTGGGTTTTAAAAGGTTATCTAATAAATACAGTGGGGTAAAAAAGTATTTAGTCAGCCACCAATTGTGCAAGTTCTCCCACTTAAAAATGAGAGAGGTCTCCAATTTTCATCATAGGTATACCTCAACTATGAGAGACAAAATAAGAAAAAAAAAATCCAGAAAATCACATTGAAGGATTTTTAATGAATTAATTGGTAAATTCCTTGGTAAAATAAGTATTTGGTCAATAACAAAAGTTCATCTCAATACTTTGTTATATACCCTTTGTTGGCAATGACAGAGGTCAAACGTTTTCTGTAGGTTTTCACAAGGTTTTCACACACTGTTGCTGGTATTTTGGCCCACTCCTCCATGCAGATCTCCTCTAGAGCAATGATGTTTTGGGGCTGTCGCTGGGCAACACAGACTTTCAACTCCCTCCAAAGATTTTCTATGGGGTTGAGATCTGGAGACTGTCTAGGCCACTCCAAGACCTTGAAATGCTTCTTACGAAGCCACTCCTTCGTTGCCCGGGCGGTGTGTTTGGGATTATTGTCATGCTGAAAGACCCAGCCACGTTTCATCTTCAATGCCCTTACTGGTGGAAAGAGGTTTTCACTCAAAATCTCACGATACATAGCCCCATTCATTCTTTCCTTTACACGGATCAGTCGTCCTGGTCCCTTTGCAGAAAAACAGCCCCAAAGTATAACGTTTCCACACCCATGCTTCACAGTTGGTATGGTGTTCTTTCTCCTCCAAACACGGCAAGTTGAGTTTTTACCAAAAAGTTCTATTATGGTTTCATTTGACCATATGACATTCTCCCAATCCTCTTCTGGATCATCCAAATGCTCTCTAGCAAACTTCAGACGGGCCTGGACATGTACTGGCTTAAGCAGGGGGACACGTCTGGCACTGCAGGATTTGAGTCCCTGGCGGCGTAGTGTGTTTCTGAAGTAGCCTTTGTTACTTTGGTCCCAACTCTCTGCAGGTCATTCACTAGGTCCCCCCACGTGGTTCTGGGATTTTTGCTCACCGTTCTCGTGATCATTTTGACCTCATGGGGTGAGATCTTGCGTGGAGCCCCAGATGGAGGGAGATTATCAGTGGTCTTGTATGTCTTCCATTTTCTAATAATTGCTCCCACAGTTGATTTCTTCACACCAAGCTGCTTACCTATTGCAGATTCAGTCTTCCCAGCCTGGTGCAAGTCTATAATTTTGTGTCTGGTGTCCTTTGACAGCTCTTTGGTCTTGGCCATAGTGGAGTTTGGAGTCTGACTGTTTGAGGTTGTGGACAGGTGTCTTTTATACTGATAATGAGTTCAAACAGGTGCCATTAATACAGGTAACGAGTGGAGGACAGAGGAGCCTCTTAAAGAAGAAGTTATAGGTTTGTGAGAGCCAGAAATCTTGCTTGTTTGTAGGTGACCAAATACTTATTTTACTGAGGAATTTACCAATTAATTCATTAAAAATCCTTCAATGTGATTTTCTGGATTTTTTTTTCTCATTTTGTCTCTCATAGTTGAGGTATACCTATGATGAAAATTGGAGACCTCTCTCATCTTTTAAGTGGGAGAAATTGCACAATTGGTGGCTGACTAAATACTTTTTTGCCCCACCGTATATAGCATTATAATGGTTTAAATAAAGTTGTTTTTTTTTAAAATGTTAAAAAGATGTTTAAAATACTGTGCAATGGTTAAAATCATTCTACAAGTATGACGTGTGTTTTATGTGTGAAACAGTATTATTGTTTTCTGGAAATTGTCTACACCAGCATTTATGGGGTTAATTGGAAGCTGCACAGCTCGGAGGGGTGAAGCCTGGGCAGAAGAGAGAGAGAGGAAAGGCAAGAATGAATGAACCTGGGGCCTCATCTACAAAGGGTACTACCACAAAAACATTGCGTACGTCCTTTTCCACGGAAAATTTCAGATGTATCAAGAATGAAATGACCGTGGAAATATGTGCATCCCCACGCCAACTTCATGGCTGGGATATGTACGTTTCTACTGTTATTGGTTCATTGGCGACACTTTGAGGTGATGTTGGGAGACTGATAATAACATGAAATGACTGTATGCAATTAGATGAGTGGATATAAAAGTAAGTGCAAAGAAGTTCAGAAAATGCCTCGAACAACAGAGGGTTAGAAGATATTGCAAATTGTGCAGTGAGAAGAGAAAGAGAGTATTTTAGAGACAAGATTTCCTGGCTCAGGATGATGACTGGCTTGTCAACCGGTTTAGGTTTCCATGCGCAGTCCTTGTGGAATGCACCTGTGTGCCCCCAAATATCACCCTGTCTTCAAGGCTTTGTTACATCTCAGTGGTTTGAGTAAATGACTTTTTTTTTTTGCTGATAAGACTACAGTTTGACAGCATTCTACCAAGTCCCCAATTGCCTCTTTGTGTACAGTAGTTATGTCATTAAACACGTGCGTAAAGTTTGAAATGCAACAGTCTCACCCTTTCCCTGGTGCACTTCATTCATTTACAATAGTAGTATGTGTAATCCATGTAAGTTGTATATTACTCTAAAGGATGAGATTTGCATTTTGGATATAAAATATGTACTTGCCGAGTCTAATATGATCTGCTTCCAGCTGACAGGTGGCCATGGCTACTCGTTAAATAGGTTCATATTGTCTTGTTTTTCATGACTGTTTTCCTTTAATTCAACCAGCTGATCGACCTCTGGCTCATCACAAATTGATTGATTGATTGATCGTTTAAAATAACACTGTATAAAAGATGCAACATACATTTAAAAGCAAAGGGATTACACAAAAAAGTGCACATACTTGTTTCCTTTGTGGTCCCTAAAAGAGATTGCAGCTGGTCTTGTACCTGAAACCTTCTGCTTTGAAATCTGGCACTATAACCACTGAGGTATTCACACTCCAAATCACAGCGATCAGCTGACACTTCTGAGGACAAGTGCAGACGTCAGTCTAAACATGTCAAACATCTTCTTATCCCTGTCTGAATAAAGGAAACAATAAACTAATCTTATAGGGCTGTGAGCATACTATTGAATTACCTGTATCAGGTGCTAATGCCGGAGGACAGTGCCAAACAAAATGTTTACGTGCCTCTACCTCATTCAGGAGCACCTCCAGCTCACATTTCGTGAAATTCCATTAAATCCATTATTTTTGATCGTGGATGCAGGACAATCAAATGTGCAGGGCTTGTATATATCTATTTACATACCTATTTGCATCTTATTGCATATTCAAATGGAGGCATGGCAAGGGAGGAGTCCAGCATTTCCTCACGTGCGTTCAATTTCAAGCAGATTGGAATGTACAAAGGAAATTGTCAGGAGCCAAACTGGCTTGGTTTCCCTGGCTAGGTCTTGCCCTCCCTGTGGGTCTTGGTACTGTTGTATACGTATGTGTTTATTGTGTATTTCTGTGTGCCTTCCTTACCCATAGCCACTGTCTGACCGGCAGCTGTTAGACAGCCGCGGTGACCTACTTTCTGTTAGCGCTGCTGACAGCTTGCCGGTCCAGCCATGCCCCCTCTCTTGTTAGTACCAGCTGTGTCTATTCCTGTGTGCCATCTTCCCGCTCCTCGCCCAGGTGCTTCCAATTTCACCATGACGAGCAATGCGTGTACGTAAGCAGCTTGTGCCAGTCATGCATTGCTGGGTCTTCAACGAACTGTTCTGGTTGTCTGCTGCTTTGTCTGGAGACTACATTATTCCACTGTATGTCACAGCGTGTAGCCACTCCACATCGCCGTGGTTCTCTTGCACCCACACAACAATACCAGCTGTGGGACACCAGCGTGGCTACGCATCTCTCCTCATGCATTCGCTGGGCGATGCCGGCCCTTGAACACCCACTGTAAGTTACTTTTGCATTTTTTGTATGTCTTCACCCTTTTTGGAGTTGTGTGACTTTACGTTAATAAATGTGTGGTGAATCCAGCACATAAATCCTCATTATTTCTCCCCTCGCCGTGCGCAGTGGAAAAGCACACAGGAGGGTTCATGACAGAAGACCCAGCCAAAAAGAGGATTTAGCGGGTACACCCTCACATCCCTTTTCTCCTTTATTTTTTTTCCCACTCACCTGGTTTTTGGAGTGCATGATGTCCCAGGCGCGCCGACCTCGGCACCGCAGAGGAGGACAGGTAGCTGGTGTCCCGATCCTGGAGGAAGAGTGGGCAGCGGACTTTATTCAGGATTTTGTGGAGGAGGCTCTTGCTTCCCGAGGTCCCAAGAAGAAGTGGGAGAATCTTCTTGGCGCCATGTGCATTCTGGAGGCACATCCTGGCCTCTGGAGATGCCCGCAATACACAGAGCTGCTCTCCACGGTCTGCGCGTTGGAGCAGCAATTTCCTGGGTTATCTGCGAGGGTAATTCCCATCGAGCCGAAGCGGAGATCCCCCCCTCGTCAGCTGTCTGCTTCTTCTTCTGCTCCGCTTGGCCAGCCAGCTCCAGCTCATGCATCTCAGGCTCCACAGCAACGGCATCATCCGGTGAGGAAACACCGGGAGAAGCCTTCCCCTTCTTCGGCTGTCAATGTCCTTCCAGCCGCCGAGAGGGCCATGGTTCCCCAGGTTAAGACCACTTCCGCATCTCCCCAGCCAGCTCTTCCATCGTCCAGAGGGGGAGCCAGAGCCAGCACAGATGTAAGAAAGGATGACTGCCGGCTCTCCACAGCTGTGAACATCGAGCGCTGGGAGAACAGGCAAGTGTGTTTTCATTCTATTCAATATAATAATGATAAACATTGTCTGTCTCCCTGAAGAGAGGCCCAGCTTCAGCAGTCCGCTGGGTCCTCCCCTCCAGCTCCGGAGGTAAACCACTTTCTTGTCTCTTCTGTGTCTCCCCCATCTATTCCTGAGAGTGAACAGAGCCACCGGATGATGGAGGAGCTGGAGGCCCCGGAGGATTACGCTCTGGAGCCAGCACGGAGCTGGTCCCCTGCAGCCACACCGAGGGAGTCATCGGCACCCTGGGAGGGGGCCAGAAACTCAGTGGACATGGAGAGGGACAACAGACCGCCTGCTGCAGCCAAGAACATCAAACGCCAGGATGACAGACAAGTGTGTTTTCATTTAACTCAGTTAACCCATAAAAAACCTTGTCTGTCTCCTGAGGAAGAGGCCTAGTCTAAGCAGTCCACTGGGTCCTCTCCTCCAGCTGCAGCTATAAACTCATCCCCTACTCTCTCCATGTCTCCTCCCTTAATCCCTGAGTGCCCGCCGGCCCTGGAACCGAGCCGCCAGACGGTGTAGGAGTTTTGGGACCTGGATAATCCTTCCCAAGGGCCCACACAGAGGTGTTCCCCTGTGTTGGAACCACTGCAGGGGCATCAAGTGACTGCTTTGACCATCTCGCCAGCTGCGGAGGTGACGGCGGTGGAGTGGGAGCCAGATCTGGACCTCCTGGAAGCCGGGCCCGGGACCGCATTGTCAAGTTGGTCGGAGTCCTGGACGGCAGTGGCGCTCCAACTCAGGCAAGTTCTCTCCCTTGTTTTTCTTATGTCAGTATTTGAGAGATCTTGCCTGGCTCTTGAGGAGGAGAGTCAGGTGTAGCCCTTGGCTGCATCTGAACTCACTTCGCCGGGCTCCACCACTGCCAGCGACCCTAACCACCTTTCTTCTCCTGCTATCTCTGAGCCTTCATCTAGGGTCGCCGGAGAGGGTGTGCTGTTACCGGTGGTCACAGAGGGCCCAGTCCAACCGAAGGAGGACACCACCGTTTCTGCTCCGCCGGCTAGGATTGTCAGGGTTCCCCCCGTCGACCGCCTCCTCAGCCTGATGCTCCTGCGTGTTGGTCCGCTCGTGGTGGGGGCAGCAGGGGCCCAACTGGGCCCCACCATGGGTGCAGCTAGGCTCCCGCCGGAGTCCACCGTGGATGCAGATAGGCTCCCGTCGGAGTCCACAGTGGGTGCAGCTGTGTCCCAGACTGGGACCATCAAGGGTGCTACCAGTCATCTGGAGGTCGCCGGGACCGTCACTCCTCAGCCGGACGCAGTCATGGTCCCCATCGCCTCCCAGCCTGATGCCTTGAGGGTTCCCTCTCTACGGTCCGGTTACCCACCACAGAGCCTCCCGGTAGGCAGGCCGCCTCCTGCGCCACCCACCGGGTCCTGGTGGCTCTACAACGTTGGCCGACGACTGTAGTTTCTGGACCAGAGGGCCCGGAGTTTCTGGCAGGCCACCAGACTCACTTCACCGGACTGTCTACTGGGCCTGGGACTCTGGGCAGCCTCCAGAGCCCCCACACTCTTGGACTTGGGGGGTGGGTAATTGTGAGCCCTGGGCAGGGAATTGTGTTCCCTCCTTTCCTGTTCCCCCTACCTCCCACCTGGGTTTGTGTTGTTTCTGTCTGCTGGGGGGGGGGGCTCCTCAAGATGTGATGGTGGGTGTCTGGGAATCCACCCCTAGAGAGGGAGGCTCTGTCAGGAGCCGAGCTGGCTTGGTTTCCCCGGCTCGGCCCTGCCCTCCCTGTGGGTCTTGGTACCGTTGTATATGTGTTTATTGTGCATTTCTGTGTGCCTTCCTTACCCATAGCCACTGTTTGACCGGCAGCTGTTAGACAGCCACGGTGACCTACTTTCTGTTTGCGCCGCTGACAGCTCACCAGTCCAGCCACGCCCCCACTCTTGTTAGTACCAGCTGTGTCTAATCCTGTGTGCCATCTTCCCGCTCTTCGCCCAGATGCTTCCAATTTCACCATGACCAGCAATGCATGTACTTAAGCAGCTTGTGCCAGTCACGCATTGCTGGGTCTTCAGCGGATTGTTCTGGTTGTCTGCTGCTTTGTCTGGAGACTACATTATTCCATTGTATGCCACAACATGTAGCCACTCCACATCGCTGTGGTTCTCTTGCGCCCACACAGCGATACTGGCCGTGGGACACCAGCGTGGCTACACGTCTCTCCTCAAGCATTTGCTGGGCAATGCCGGCCCTCGAACGCCCACTGTAAGTAACTTTTGCATTTTTCATATGTCTTCATACTTTTTGGAGTTGTGTGACTTTACATTAATAAATGTGTGTGGTGAACCCAGCACGTAAATCTTCATTATTTCTCCCCTCATCGTGCACTGTGGAAAAACATACGGGAGGGTTCATGACAGAAATGTTCTTGGATTCCTGCGTATGGACAGTTTCATACATCGGGATATTTTTTTGTCCCCGGTGGAAGAAAAAAGCTAGTGAGCACGAGACAAAAAGTTTCTGTGTAATATTAGAAGTAAACGTGCACAATCCAGTGTGTAACTTGTCTCGAGACTATTTGCTCAATAGTTGTCATATGGTGGAAATGGGAGGAATTTCTACTTGAAGATCAGAGACCGTTTACTTTGTGTGCTAATGCTAACGCTAGCCTGATCCAAGCATCTCCGTTAGTCCGTCCGTCCACTACAAGGGAACAGATTTTTCATGGCTGAAGTTTAACTCCCTCAGTTAAGTGGATTGAGAGGTGAACTGCTGTACTTTTTACCTGAACAGAGAGCAAGTACCCAAACAGACTTTGGAGCAAAACGGAGGGCACTTGGCCTTCTTTTGGTGACACAAGAGGAGAAAAAAATAACTGATGGTGAGTGTGACTGTTGAATGGAAAGACATACCAGGAACATACAGTACTGCACATTTTATTTTTTGCTTACTGAGAAGCGACGCAGCCATTAAGTTTTGGGCCTCAACGAACAAAAGCACCAAACCAGGCCTACAACTTTAGGTTTTGTTATAAGCAGTTTTGGTTTTGCCGGCTTTATGGGGCAATTTTAGTCTGGTGTGTTTGTGGGCCCACAAATTATTTTTAAGTTTTGAATGGTCTTAATGAGAGTTCAAGTGAGGTTTTCTACCTTAACACATTTGACGTAAGGAGTATGTTTTCATTTATGTATTTGCACTATTAAGAGCGTTTTTCCTGAAAAGAAGTCATTTTAATTTTGTATGGTTAAAGAACATGGTTATTTTTATTTATTTTCTGTCATGAATGGCTCTCGCGAGCCATAAAGGAGACGCTATAGGCGACCAGTGAGTTCATGTAACTTTATTAACAAAGGAACAATACACACAAATGGCAAAGTAAAGAGCCACGAGGGGCAAAAATACGCACATACACAAGGTAGACTCCAACTAGGGTGAGAGGCTAAGGAGTGCAGCGAGGAAGAAACCCACGCTGAGTAGTAACACTTACAGGTGGGTTAGGAACAGCAGAAACACCGAGGAAACTGGAGTTGGACGTAGGAACTCCAGTCGCGGAAACACGATGTACGTCCTTCCTCTGTTTAGGTCGCAGCGAGAAGTGATTCTCAGCTGCTCCCTTAAATGAGGGACAGAACCCAATCAGGAGCGGGGGAAGGTAATTGATAATAATAACAGACAGCTGTCGCGGAGCTGGAGAGGAGAGTCCGGCCGTTGGTCGAACCTCGGATTCAGGAGGAGCAATGTGGTTTTCGTCCTGGCCGTGGCACATCGGACCAGCTCTTTACCCTCTCGAGAATTCTTGAGGGTTCGTGGGAGTTTGCCCAACCAGTTTACATGTGTTTTGTGGACTTGGAGAAGGCATTTGACTGCGTCCCTCGTGGATTTTTGTGGGGGGTGCTTCGGGAGTATGGGGTATCGGGCTTGTTGTTACGAGCTATTCGGTCTCTGTACGACCGTTGTGAGAGTTTGGTTCGTATTGCCAACACTTGGTCGGAGTCATTCCCAGTGAGAGTTGGACTCCGCCAGGGCTGCCCTTTGTCACCGATCCTGTTTATAATTTTTATGGACAGGATTTCTAGGCGCAGCCAGGGAATGGAGGGTGTCATGCTTGGTGACCACAGGATCTCATCTCTGTTGTTTGCAGATGATGTTGTCCTGTTGGCTTCATCCAGCAATGACCTACAGCTCTTGCTGGGACGGTTTGCCGCTGAGTGTGAAGCGGCTGGGATGAGAATCAGCACCTCCAAGTCCGAGTCCATGGTCCTCAGTCGGAAAAAGGTGGATTGTCCTCTCCGGGTTGGGGACAGGCTCCTGCCCCAAGTGGAGGAGTTTAAGTATCTTGGGGTCTTGTTCACGAGTGAGGGGAAAATGGAGCGAGAGATCGACAGACGGATTGGAGCAGCAGCTGCAGTGATGCGGACGTTGTACCGGTCTGTTGTGGTGAAGAGGGAGCTTAGTTCTAAGACAAAGCTGTCGATTTACCAGTCAATCTACGTTCCTACTCTCACCTATGGTCACGAGCTTTGGGTAATGACCGAAAGAACGAGATCGCGGATACAAGCGGCTGAAATGAGCTTTCTCCGTAGGATTGCTGGGCTCACCCTCAGAGATAGGGTGAGGAGCTCAGTCATCCGGGAGAGGCTCAGAGTAGAACCGCTGCTCCTCCACATTGAAAGGAGTCAGTTGAGGTGGTATGGGCATCTGATTAGGATGCCTCCTGGACGCCTCCCACTTGAGGTGTTTCAGGTACGTCCCACTGGGAGGAGACCCCGGGGCAGACCCAGGACTCGGTGGAGAGACTATGTCTCCCAGCTGGTCTGGGAACGCCTTGGTATCCCCTCTGAAGAGCTGGAGCAGGTGGCTGGGGAGAGGGAAGTCTGGGCTTCTCTGCTTGAACTGCTGCCTCCGCGACCCGGACCTCCGGAAAAGCGGTAGAAGATGGATGGATGGATGGATGTCGCGGAGCAGCTGGGCTTGACAGCCGGAAGTCTGAGATGCTGTCAAAGCTACGAGCCTCGGAGGAGGCCGTAAGACCAGGCCCAGAATAAGATGGAGCTGGAGCGAAACTGGACAACCTGAGCGCGGATAGCAATCAGCGCTCAGGCGTGACAGTACTCACCTCCCGGGCCTACCCCCTCCCTCAAACAGAAGGCCACCAGGGCCGACCCAGGGAGGGTGGTGGGGGAACCGGCCAGGGGGAGAGAAATGAGAAAGGGGAAGAGAAGAAGAAAAAAAAAAAAAACATAGGGAGAAACCCAGGTACAATGGAATAAACAACACAATAAACATGCTGCCCGACAGGTCACAACAAAAATACAGACATACTCAAGACCATATAACACTGGGAAAAGGGAAAAAGAAAAATTCAGTATTACAGAGCAGTCTGACAGATCCTTTCAATCAGCAGAGGAAAAAAAAAGGCGAACCTGGAGGCCTAACTCAGAACATAGTAAAGTATGCCACATAGACAGTCTTAAACAAAAATAACCATCACCCCCTCTTCTGCAATGACCAAACGGTTGATACAAATAACCACAGAAGGCAGGACAAAAGGGAAAAACCACAATGAACTCAGGGTGAGGACAAGACAAAATTCATGTCCCGAAGGTCATAGAAAACAAATTAATTCTGTAAACATGAAGTTAAAGTAGGTTCCCACTCATGCAAACCCGGCCAAGACAGATCAGTACACTGAGAAAACAATGTGGGAGTAACTCCAAGAAATTGAGCCTGGTATTGCAAATTGACATACTGATACAAAAAAAATCAGTTCCTCAATCACATCATATCGGCACTACAGACGTCATAAATCAGTCTGGAGGAGGGTATGAATGCAGATAAGTTAAATTACTCAAAATGAGGCCAGGCAACATGAAGCAAAAATACTACTTTAAGGGCCAACTTAAATTAGAATAAATACTGTCCGTCCTATGGGCAAAATAGGACATAGGAAACAGTTCTTCCAAAGAAAATTTAGCTGGCCTGATACCATAGCAAAAACGCTTGCAAAAAAACCTTCAGTGTTCCGAATAGAAACAAATAAAGGAGGACAATCCAAACACAAAACTACTAACAGTCAATGCTTCCCGGGATGCCAGCAGGTGGAGAGGGGCAAGAGATGACAGTTTGTCCGGCGGGCGACCCAGACCCGGATTCCACCTGGCCAGGAGCGACATTCACAGTTCGGGCGGCCTACCCGAGTCCCAGGCTTGGGAACACAGTATCTCAGGAGACCAACCCAGATCACCGAACCAACCGGACGGTTTCGCAGGCGGTCGTCCCACGTCCTCAGACCACCGAGAGCAGAGGGAGAAGCTTCGGTGCGGCTTCCTCACCGAGGGGGAAAAGGCAGATCTGCGGGACAGGAGGAAAGTGACCCGGTGAGGGGAACCCCAACAGCACCCGGAGGAGAGAAGACAGAGGCAAGGGACGGAATCAGCCTGACGTCCGGGGAAAACGATCCTCCAGTTCCCTCACCGGCCTTTAACCGGACCGGCGCGGCACTCCCGGTGGGTCCCGATTGGACCGGCGCAGCACTCCCGGTGGGCCACGATTGGACCGGCGCAGCACTCCCGGTGGGCCATGATTGGACCGGCGCAGCACTCCCAGTGGGCCACGATTGGACCGGCGCAGCATCAGAGGCGAACTTCGTGCACAGAACCGGAACCTCCGTGGCGACAACCAGAGCGGATTCGTCTCCGGTGACCCTGGGGAAAGGCTCAGAGGAACAAAAGGAACTAGGATCAGGATCACCGGAAGCGCCAGAACCCGGTGAGACAAGCTCGGATGCAGTGGACGGCTGCACCTTGCTTGCCCCCCCAAGAGACAGGCAAAAATGCTCAATCATGGAAAAGACAAAGACAATACTGAGCACTTGCCTGATCTCGGGTTCCGACGCCGTCCAGGACTTCGACAATCCAGGTTCAGTATGCAGGAGTTCGTCTTCCGGCTCCCACTTGACTGCGACGGGCTCCGAAGCCGGCATGATGGTTACCACAGTCTGAAGGTCACCTGGCGCTGAAGTCCCCGTCGAAGGCCCGCACGGAGTGGTGGCAGGGGATCTGGGCTCTGCTGGGCCGAACCATTCCTCCGTGGAGACCCGGGGATGCTTTGTCGTCGGCGCAGGTTCCAAGTGGCAGTCCGACCTCCTCCTCTGCCCACGACGTGGCTGCGGGGATGGAATCAGGCTTCCCAGGGCCGCAGGCTCCCTCCTCGTCCGGTGGTGTAGTCCCAGAACCGGGGAGCCCTCAAGGGGGAGAGACACAGAAGGCACAGGTTCATATCTTATGTCTGCAGCAGGTGGAGAGAGCTCAGGGGACTGTGAACCCCGAACTCCACCTCCAGGAATCAAACAAGGCAATTCATCAATTAGAGGAAGAGAATGAAAAGGCACTTGCCTGATTCCCAGAGAACCGGTGGAACCCGCCGCAGTGGACTTGAGTCTTCCCTTCCCCCGCTGGATGGAAGTGGGGGACCCCCTGGGAAGACGAGGAGGAACCTCTCGCACAGGATCAGAACCGGGGGCATCCGGAGAGGGACTCATGCTCCTCACAGCAGCTGGAGTGAGCATCAAAGAGGGGGGAGAAACGGCCGAGGCGAACCGGGAACCCGAAACTGACGGGACAGCGGGGAGAGATGACCCGGAAATGGCTGATTTACCTCTTCGGCGAGAAACGGAGGCAACAGCTGGCAGGGAGATTGAGTTTGTGCGACTACCCGGAGCTGGATCCGGACGGGGTTCTCGCTGAGGTGTCTGAGAGGGTTGGGAGCAACGTCTTCTGGCCGAAGGTGAGGCGAATGTGAGATTAGGGAAACGCCGCTCCTGCGCAGAAACTGAAGTGAGCAGGTCAGCGTATTCCGGATAATCATGCAGCTCTGGGTTCTTCTCTACCAGCCTGACTGCCGCCGTCACGTGCTTCATGATTGCAGTGGGATGGGCGGTGGAGCGAGCAGCAGCCACTCGGTCCTGAATGCAGATTGCTGTCATCGGTATTCTCTCCGGGGGAATCCCGGATGGTCACTGCTTCATGAGGGTAACCCCAGGGTGGTGCAAACTCCTGGGCTGGATCGGAGGCTGGAGCGGGATCCCGAAGCGAGGAGCGATGGTGCCTTGTCTTCGGCTTCCTGCCGGGGTTTTCCTCAAGCCCACGGAGTTTCTCCCGGAGCGCAGAGATGTCTGCCCTCCTCGCCTTAACTTCGGGATGTTGGAAGTAGCGAGGAAGGCCGTTAATAATATCCTCAGCGAGGTCCAGGTGCCGGCGTACATCGCTGGGAGTATCATAGAGGCCCGCGGTGAAAAGCGTCCCATCCACGTAGTCCAGGGCTTCTGTGAGATCGTAGCCTGGGCGCCGCACGCGCCTCCTGAAGGACGACATAACTCCAGCTCGCCAGTACCCAGAAGAAGGGTAAGACAACAAGTCCAAATTAGCTAAACTCACGGTCTCCGGCGTCTCAGTCTGGCTGCGACCTACTGTCATGAATGGCTCTCGCGAGCCATAAAGGAGACGCTATAGGCGACCAGTGAGTTCGTGTAACTTTATTAACAAAGGAACAATACACACAAATGGCAAAGAGCCACAAGGGGCAAAAATACGCACATACACAAGGTAGACTCCAACTAGGGTGAGAGGCTAAGGAGTGCAGCGAGGAAGAAACCCACGCTGAGCAGTAACACTTACAGGTGGGTGAGGAACAGCAGAAACACCGAGGAAACTGGAGTTGGACGTAGGAACTCCAGTCGCGGAAAGACGATGTACGTCCTTCCTCTGTTTAGGTCGCAGCGAGGAGTGATTCTCAGCTGCTCCCTTAAATGAGGGACAGAACCCAATTAGGAGCGGGGGAAGGTAATTGATAATAATAACAGACAGCTGTCGCGGAGCAGCTGGGCTTGACAGCCGGAAGTCTGAGATGCTGTCAAAGCTACGAGGCTCAGAGGAGGCCGTAAGACCAGGCCCGGAATGGGATGGAGCTGGAGCGAAACTGGACAACCTGAGCGCGGATAGCAATCAGTGCTCAGGCGTGACATTTTCTGTTTGAATCAAAACTCATTATTTTTCTAAGTAAATAATTGAGATTATTCTTTATATAAACTGGAGTTGTTTGACTTTATTGCACTTGTTGAAAGTGAATAATTTAAGGCAACTGAGACAATTTTAGTTAAAAATCTTTTATTAAAGCTTTACGATTCAAGATTCTAGATTTCTTTATTGTCATTTAGTTTGTACACTTGCACATAAAAAATAAAATTATGATCCCCCAGCATAACACAGTACCACAATATACATAAAGAATAAGTTTAAAAGCAACAGCATAAATAAATAAAATACAGCAATAAAATATCAGTTAAAAACACTATGGTCAGACCAACCTAACAAAATACATGTACGAGTTTAGCAGAGGTGTCTGTGTGCACACATAAGGGGAGGAAAAAACAGTTGGCAGGGGAATACGGCACAGTCCATTTATAATCCTGACTGCATGTGGAAAAAAAAATGTTCAACATTCTAGCTTTCCTAGCCTGAAGACACCTGTACCTCTTCCCTGAGGGCAGAAGAGAAAACAAACTGTGGGAAGGGTGGTAGTGTGGAGAATGGAAGCAGGCGAGGCAACGAGTTTGTCGACACAGAAACTTTATTCCATCTCCAACATACAGTTCATTAAAAGAGCTCCGAGGTCTCTGTGCATTCCTCTTTTATATCTTTAATGCCATGCATTGAGACCCAGAACTTCCAACCATAATATATTGTTGTTTAGAACAAAGCCTGTGTAGCACATTAACATGACATAACGTCGGCGCCGCTCTGGCACCCTTCTTCTTCCAGTGGCTCCGGCAGTTACTCCTCTCCCCGGGGTGCACATAGTTCTTACTGTCCCGTCTGATACTGCCCGGTGACACCTCCTCCTACAGTCCATTGTTCCCCCTTCCCCAGCTGCCTTCTCTGGGTGGAGAAGTCCCACACCATGCCCCCACACAGTCCCCCCCAACACCCAGAAAGGGCACTAACCCGCCCGTCCTTTGGGCTTGAGCCGGCGCCCATTGTGGCTGTAGCGGGGTGTTGTTGATTCAGTCGAACTGCCCTGCTGGCGGAGTGTAGAGGAGGGCACATCAGTCTGTGTAGGGAAAAACGGAGGGGGAGAAAACACATCAGCTTCGCGAGCGCAGGTCCCTGCCAAGGGATCACCAACTTGCGGAGCCACCAATGGTGGGCGTCCACGCCGGGTAGCTTGGGCCAACACCACCTGCTCGTCTGCCAACATAAAAGCAGGCTTCAGCCTGTCAATGCAGACGGTCTCCCTACATCCCCCCAAGTCTAACACAAAGTGCTTCACCCCAGGTTCCAACACCATGAATGGTCCGTCGTACAGTGGGCGCAGTGGGGTCTAGTGCGCATTGTGCCTGACAAAAACAAAACTGGCATTCTGCAAGTTTTTTTGGGATGAAGGTGCAGGGAAAACAATGGTTGGCCGGGTCTGATATGTCAACATTAACTGTGTATGTTGCCAAATTGTGACATAACCCCTAGTGATCAACAGCTGTAAAAAAAATTTTCAAGAAAATATTCAGATCAGATTTCAGAACTTTCCAAGGCTATAACTTCAAAGTGGTAAGAGATAATGGCTTACTGTCCATTAGAAAGATGTAGAATATGATCCAAAGTTTCAGATAGCAGTAAATTTACACATCTAATTGGCATACAAACAAACAAAGACATTCTTCACTTACCGCTGGCAAAGTGGCGTCCTTTTGCAGCATTCTGGCAGTAATTTTGTCCTCTCCCAGTCATTTTAGCTTTCTCTCCTACATCCAGAAACTGTTATTGATTATTCCACCTTAATTTTGGTTTATTCCATAGCAATTTACCTTATATGACAACATGCAACCGGCGATTGCTCTACAGTCACATGGCACTCTGGGCGGCGGCAGGTGAAATGAACGAGCTTCACGGTCCCTGCGTTATAAGAACATGTAAACATCTACCTTCAAAAGCTAAATAATCTATTTTTAGAATCATAGTTTGCAAATTCGGGACCAAATCCTCCAAATTTGATCCTCCATCTGCGATCGTGTATGTCCACAATGATGGGTGCTGTCCATTTTGCTTTGTAATCTCAAAGACGAAGAAGAAGGATTTCTTCCTCTTTGGTGTATTATGTGTCATCCATGAGTCCTCAAATGTGTGTCTGCCAACTTGTGAAATGGCATGATCAGTACAAATCCTCAGTACAGATGGGCAGTGTTTCTGCATGCCATCAGTTGACAGGCGCAGTGCCATGCTCTGCCACTAGGGGCAAAAGAAGTCACACAGCTTAAAGGTCTGATGACACGTTTTTGAATTAATCTAATTTTTTCGCCTCTGTGTTCTGCAGCATGAAAGTCATGGGTACTGGAAGGTCATCACCCCCCTCTGGTTTCAAGGAACTACGAGCGGTGGTGATTATTATTCATCGGAGGCAGGAATACGAGTTCCATTGCGTAGTTATAGAGAAGGTCACATCACAGGAAGTGTTTTCAATATTGGTATGTTAAATGCATTTGACGCGGGGAGCATGTCTACGGTCGGGTCCGGACGGTGTTTGATGGTTTTATGGACCATGGAGTCACGGGCTTGAGTAGAGGCACGCCTAGTGTTCACAAAAGTTGTTTCCAAAGATGCAGAACCTTTAGGTTGTGGAGGGTCTGGGGAGCCAGTTGATTTGTCTCCTGTGGCCTCGCAGGCCACACAGGTGGGTGGGTGGTATTCAGAAGGTGACACCAACGTTGGGTCAAGGGTACAAAGGAGGCCATGTGGAGCTTTCTGCTCGGCCAGTGAGTTCACAAGGTCATTCGATTTCTTGTCTTGACCTTGTGTTTGAAGGTGACCTTTGACTTCTTGAGGGCAGTGTTCACCTTGGTTTTTGTGTTCTCTTTCGATAAGGTTCATTTGTTCCAACAGTGCTAGTTGTGTGAGACTTGGGTGTCCGAAGTGTCAAGAACAAAGCACTGTGATTCAGTTGTCCTTGATAGGTTGAATCGGTGAGGGTGTTGAGTTTGAGCTTATAGTTTGAGATTCTTGAAGTCAATCAGTGGTTCAAAGCGATTCAGTAGGTCTTTGCCAATGAGCAACGGAATGGAGTCAAGTTTGCACACATAGACTGGATGTGTCAAGGTCATGGGACCAATGGAGACTCTTTCTAGTGACACGTCCGGCAGAGTTGTGTTAGTGTGCGTGTATGGTCGAATGGCTAACGAACAAGGTTCCAATTTTAAATCTTTGTGAGCTCGGTTAGCAGCTACACATAGTTTGTCAAAAAGATTGTGTTGTGGGAATGTGAAAATGATGAGACGGGTTTCTCTCAAACCAAGTTTATTCACACTCACCATCATGTCACACAGAAGCAAAAAAGAGAATGATACAGGCAACTCTCGCCCTTAAATACTCGGGCTCTCCCAGTTCACAAGTCACATGTATCCAGACTAAGTTGCATTACAATGGACAGTAACAAAGCATCCCCACTCTCTCATCTCTCTCACTGTCTGCCATGCATCCTCCTTAATAATCCACCCCCACACCCTTGCAGCTTCCTGTCATCCCCAGGGAGCTCTGCCTTTGTTCAGATTCTAAAATGTGAGTTACACAGTGGATCAAATGTATATATCCGCTACAGTGTGACATAAGAATGATGTCAGCTCTGGTGTCTAAAAGAGCATCCTAGCAGATCACATCTTCAAAGGTCAGTGGAAGAGAGAATTTTAGTGCCACCCCCCTCTCTAAATCGCACAGAAATTGTCGAATCAGTGGTTCGACATGGATTTGCAAAATGTCATTTCTATAGGTGTGGTCTTTGGCTTGTGGTTGGGCTGCCATAACAGCACTGAACTGCATTGGGTCCTTTGGTTCTTCTCCATTTGTAGGAGGGGTTTTCCTTTTGCCTTTTCAACATGGTTTAGAGCATTTCTTCTGAGTTGGCATAGCTGCAATAACTAGGATGTCAGGTGTTTCATCTTCTCTGTTGTATTGAATCTTTGTTAGATGTTTGAGAGCTTCTATATCTTCTCTACTGAGAGTAGGAGTTTCTTTGGTTGGTTGGTTTCTACTTCTGAGCTTCTATGATGAGGTGGAGGAGACCATTTGCCACGGTTATTCATGTGTTCATATTGGTATCTGTCATTTTGAGAGTCCATACCATATTCTCGCAATCTATCTGGTGGATTTGGCCTATGACAATAGACAGGCTTTGGCAAAGTTGGTCCTGAGTGGGGTCCAGAGGACCCATTTTAGTTTTGACTTTGATTCGGTCAGTTGAACTCAGAACTCAGAAAAGGATTTATTGCCAAGTACATTAACAGTAAACAACTGATAACATACGAGGGATTTGACTTGACACAGACAATGACCTGCATTTCCGGTGACGCGGCAGCGTCGAAACGCGCCTGTCATCAGATGGGTACAGGATGCATAGGGAAGAAAAGGATAACACAATAGGAAAGAGCAAAAAACCATTGATTGTCAGAATACCGGTCATATATGATCAATATTATGATTACAAGAAAAAAAGCCCCCAATGCACAATTAGCAGACAAGAATGTATACAAAGACACAAAGGGAGCAGTGAGTGAATGTTCTTCTCATCAGTTTATTGAGTCAGTGTGGGTGTAGTGTTGAGTGGAGGTGTTTATATCAGTTAAGAACAACAAAGTCTCTTCGGCAGGAGATGTTTTGTCTAGCGGCTGGCATTTGTCCTTGAGCCAGGCAGCTGGCTGTCCATAGAGTCAATGCAGCTCAAAGGTTTTGGAAACAAAAAACAAAAAACTACAGATAATCTGGAGGACATTGTGTGAGGGCAGGTCAGATTAGTCGAATAGTACTGATCCCAGAGAAAAAGACTTTATATTCTCTTACAGATTCAGTACTTTAATCCTTCAGTGCTGGACGTTGAATTCTTCATGGACGGCTCTCAGCGTGATCATGATGTAATCCATTTTCCTAGACAGTTCTCCATTAGCTGCTGTCAGAGTCCTCCCCATTTGTTCAATTTGATGGTTAAGCCTGGCCTGGCCAGCATTTTGATAGGCTACGTCCATCTTCATCAATTTACGGTACACCAGGACAATCCCAGATCCAATCAGAACGATCCCGATGACCATTGCTACGAAGATGTATAAATCTTCGACATCTTCGATAGAGAGATCAGACAGGCACAAGAGTTTCCAATTACTTGTGTCCCTCAAATAGCCCGCAGCCGCAGTTCCTGCGGGGCAAACTACCTCCCCCGAGGCACTTTTCCTCGTTGAAAAAATAGTGTCAATTGCATTCAAAGCCCAGCTTATTAAATCCATAATTTCGTTCAATAATCAGCAGTAGAGACACACAGACAGACGATAGCAAGCTGGGATCCAGTCAGTTAGGGGAGGAAGGAGATAAAAAGTCAGAGCTGGAGAGAAGGAAAAAAGCATCTGCTCTCTTTGGGAGGCGGAAGTGAAGATGTTCCATCCCAGTTGGGGAAACATCTTGGATTTTCATGTGATTGCGGTGTAGGAGATGGAGTTGGCCTAAGGGCTCATTCCAACTCCAGGGTGTCAGAAGCAGCGCTGATTGCTAGCACGGTGGCAGACTCAGTGTGCTTGTTGCGACTTTGTTGTTGTTTTTGGAATGCATAATGTGCAAACTCTCTCAGCTGACTTATTGAGCTTTACCTTGGGTTAGCTGTAACTCCAAGGTGGTGACTCACATTGGGATGGAACTTCTGGATGAAGAGGGTCTTAAAATTGTGGTCTTCTTCTATCCCTGGTGTATTTTGGGATCCAAAATATGCAAGAAGGAGTTGCTGGTAATAGGCCTGTCTCGGCTCTGAACGACCTTGCTTCATGGACAGGGCTGCCGATAGCCCTGATTGTAAGCAGTCGTCAGAGAATTCCTTTTCAATTGCTTTGCAGAGTTGCATGTAGTCTGTCCTGATGTCTGTCGGCTTTCTGTCTATAAATTTTGAAACCGACCTGTTAGATGTTAGTTTAATCAAAGAGATGCACTCGTCGACAGTAGCATCAGGGTATTTACGCAGGTAGTAGTCAATGTCTTGTAAATAGGCTTTGGTATCAGGTGAACCCATAGGGCCTGGATTAAACTTCATGAGATTCTGTGCTATCTTGTCAAGGTCACGGTCAGAAGGGGCACACACACGCTTTCCACGTAATTGTCCGTACTCAAAACAGGAGTCGGGCGGTGGGGCGTGGTGGAAGTCCCGGTCTGGTGAGATGTGTTCTCCTTTCAGCCTATCCAACCTGTTTGCGGTTTGTGGCCTCGGTTGGGGAGCAGCTGGAGTTTCTGGAGGTCATGGAAGCGAATGTGGTCTTGCTTCCTTTTGTTGTCAGTATTCCTCCACTTCGTCTTTTAAATGCTTTAGATGTTGATGTGCTTCCTGTAGAAGCAGTTGACATTCCTTGTAGTCAGACTTCATGTTTTCAAGTTGACCTTCAAATCTTCTGAGTTCCTTCTTCATGTCATAAAGGGCATCTTCAAGTTCACTGTTCTCTTGGTGAAGGAAGTTGTTGTCATGAGTCAACCATCGCTTTTCTGGTTTTGCCTGGTTTAAATCTCGTAATGCGTTATCAAGTTGAGCTTGAGTATCATTGTTTTCATCGTGAGATTGTTCCAGTTTCTTCTTTAATGATTTGTTCTCTTCCTGGAGAAAGAAGGTTGTTGGTTGTTGATTCTTTAGCTCATTCTCAGTGCATAATGCTTTAGCTTCAGCTGCTTTTAATCTCGCGACTAATGCTGTTGTGAACTTTCCCAACGCACTGGGGAGATTCTTCCTTTTTGGTGGGTTTTTGGTGTAATCATCCAAAAGTTCTTCAGTGAGTTGCTTCAGATCTTCAAGCTGTGTTTTCTTGACCCGTGTTGTGAAGCTAGATATAAAATCAGAAGTCCATTCTTCCAATTTTGCTTGAAGGTCATCCAGTTTGGTAAATTGGTCGGTTGTTCGTAGACCCGCCATGTTTTACCGTTGTTTGCTAATTAGCTTAAAAATCAGCTTGTTGATTGTAGCTAAAATTATTAATCAAGGGTTAACCTTGATTTGTTATTTTATATTAGTGGTAGTTATAAGCATTTTTAGAACTTGTTCCAACTTACATGAAGGGAGATAGAATTTTGAAATTGTTGTAGAAATATGAAGACATGTTAATTTATTTGTTTGTTGAAACTACATTTTGATTTGTAGTTTAAAATTTGTGTGGACTGACTTCTTTACTGAAATTTTCAAAGCCTAATATTGGAATTGTCATCAAAACTAAATGGAATTTTGTTGAATGTCACTTTAAAGTGATTATTTTATTTACAAAATGGGAAAAAAACAAAAATAGAAAAGGTTAAATGCTTTAGAGATTTAAAGTTATGTTTCCTCTTTCTTTTAAAGTTAAAGTTGATTTTGTCTTTATTTGTTAAAGTCTGTTTCATTTGAAGCTTTAAATGTTTTAATATTTACAGATTAGGAAACACAAGTGATTTGTTTTTGTGTATTTTGCTACCAAGGAATTCTGAGGATTAAATCTAATGGTGATTTACTTGATTGTTTTCTATAAAGTTTTTTTTTTTTTTTTATTTACAGAATAATCAATGTTTCCACCATTTGACTTTTCTCTTTTAAATCCTGATGACAAGTAGGGAGTTGGTTAATGTTTTCCTTTTTTTCTGTGGAGAAAAAGCATGAACCAAGAATAACACAATGACTTTAGATAACACTTGGGGCTTTAAGAGTTAACTGATTAATGTGGTTTCCTATTTTTGAAAATTTTTGGTAAATTTTCAGTGAATCATTAAATCCTTTACCAGCATGCACAGGGTTAACATTACTTTAAAGTCACTTTTGAATAAATATTGGTATTTATTCAAATCCTTAAGATGAACAAAGAAAAATGATCAAATAATGATCAAATAATCAAATGATCAAATAATGCAGCTTAACACACACACACACACACACACACACACACACACACACACACACATATATATATATATATATATATATATATATATATATATATATATATACATATATATATATATATATATATAGAGAGAGAGAGAGAGAGAGAGAGAGAGATTCAAAAGCTTGCAATTGTTGCTTAAAATGTGTAAATATATGCTCTTTTAACTTTAAAGATTATAATGTGTGGTTAAAACAAGTGATTAAATACAAAGTGTATGCTTCATGCCCTTCTGGTATTCATTTATATTGGGCCAATGATTCACCAAATGAGAATAAACCTTCAACAGCCAACAACTTTCTTTTTCACTGCTTTTGGCACAGAAACTTTAAATTTGTTTTAAATTTAGGTTATTCTGAATAATATGGATTGCTTTGAAGTTAATTTGGAAGCTTGGTTTGGTTAGAAATCGGCTTTACCAAAAAAAAAAAATAATAAATCCCCAAGTGACTGGAGGAATTGAACTTTTAGAAGAGTGTGGGTATCTGTTGTTTGAAAATCACTCCTATGAAGTTTTGTTCAGACTGTTGACACCTGCAGTGATCATCTTCACTGGACCTGCTGCCTAATGCCAAATCACAGTTGTGCTGACACAACAGTGGCCCCAATGGCGTGATATGCTTTGGGTATTTATTGATTATTATTTTTTTAAGATGATACTTGCACATAAGTTGGATTACATTGCACATTTGCTTATAATTACAGGACAAGGTTTAAAAGTTTGAGGAAGCACTTCGGGAAAAAAAAAATAATCTGATTTTACCACTTTTAAGGATACAGTGATAAAATTACCAAAATATCTTTTTTTTTTTTTTTTCTCAGCTGACAACCTGGCTAGAACACATGTCAGGGAGTCAAATATTAATACTGGATAGGGTGTCAGCTTGTACTCAGTGGCATCACCCAAAGTTGCAATATCAGATTTGGGCCCCCTGACTATAAGGTGAAGGGGTTCTCATGGATCATGCATTGCTCACAGCTTTAAAACTTAAACTCATTTACAAGATTTGCACACTGCTCTCTTGTGTCCTGTGAATTCTGTGTGTAGCGAATATATGTGCATTGAGCTTTTTTTTCCCTTGAACTCTTAATATTGATTAAGTATGTAACCAGTATTTTGAATCAATGATTTTTTTGCTCCTTCCTATTGTATCATCTTTATGCGACCTGTACCCTCCTGCTGACAGGCGCGTTGCAGATGCGCCGCGGCATGGAAATGCAGGTTCATTACTGTGTCAAGTCAAATTCTCTCGTATGTTATCAGTGATCTGTTAATGTACTTGGCAATAAATCTTTTTCTGATTCTGATTCTGATTCTGAAGATTTAGTAGTGAATTTTCTTTTTAAAATGTATAGAGGGTTACAGCACTGGCTGTAGTGTTATATTTGCTGGTTTGTTTCTGGTTTTACGGTGTCACTCCTCAGACGCACACACTCTTGCAAAGGGGTGCTTTTCAAGCAGATGTACACACGTGGACAAAATTGTTGGTACCCTTCTGCTAATGAAAGAAAAACCCACAATGGTCACAGAAATAACTTGAATCTGACAAAAGTGGTAATAAATTAAAATTCTATGAAAATTAACCAATGAAGATCAGACAATGCTTTTGAATTGTGGTTCAACAGAATTATTTTAAAAAACAAACTCATGAAGCAGGCCTGGACAAAAATGATGGTACCCTTAACTTAATCTTTTGTTGCACAACCTTTTGAGGAAATCACTGCAATCAAATGATTTCTGTAACTGTCAATGAGACTTCTGCACCTCTCAGCAGGTATTTTGGCCCACTCCTCATGAGCAAACTGCTCCAGTTGTCTCAAGTTTGAAGGGTGCCTTCTCCAGACGGCATGTTTCAGCTCCTTCCACAGATGTTCAATAGGATTTAGATCAGGGCTCATAGAAGGCCACTTTAGAATAGTCCAATGTTTTGCTCTTAGCCATTCTTGGGTGTTTTTAGCTGTGTTTTGGGTCATTATCCTGTTGCAAGACCCATGACCTGCGACTGAGACCAAGCTGTCTGACACTGGGCAGCACATTTCTCTCTAGAATACCTTGATCGTCTTGAGATTTCATTGTACCCTGCACAGATTCAAGACACCCTGTACCAGATGCAGCAAAGCAGCCCCAGAACATACAGTGGGGTAAAAAAGTATTTAGTCAGCCACCAATTGTGCAAGTTCTCCCACTTAAAAGATGAGAGAGGTCTTCAATTTTCATCATAGGTATACCTCAACTATGAGAGACAAAATAATAAGAAAAAAAAAAAATCCAGAAAACCACATTGAAGGATTTTTAATGAATTAATTGGTAAATTCCTCGGTAAAATAAGTATTTGATCAATAACAAAAGTTCATCTAAGTACTTTGTTATATACCCTTTGTTGGCAATGACAGAGGTCAAATGTTTTCTGTAAGTTTTCACAAGGTTTTTGTTATATCTTTCACCGCTTTACGTTACTTAATATAACAATGATAACTTGGACCATCGACGTAATGTTAACGGTTTATTAGTGTAGCAGCAACTTCATAGCACATGGCTAACAACAACAACCTGACATTACAGGTTACCCATAATGCCTTGAGCAAAAACACTACGACGGGTGCCGTAGTAAACCAAAATACATAACATCTCCTCCCCTCTTACAATAGATGTCCTACAGGAAATAACAAGTGTCTGCTGAAATTCTTGTGTCTTCATTAGAACATAACACTGGCGAGCTAAACATATGAACATTTCTCCATTCTCTTCATCTGCCAAGTTAACTGTATCCATGTACAACAACTTCTCTTTTGTTTTTTTGTTTTTTTTTCTCTTTAATTATTATGCTACCTTAGGAGTGAGGGTAGACTACCTCATCCCCTAACTGTACCCCTGGGGATTATTCTGCCCCATTAGTGTGGGTCAGTTGCTATCTAGTCTAATAACTCAGACGGACAGGAGGTCGCCGCTCCCTGGTGGGGTATCGGCGATCTGCAGGAACATGAGTCTGTGTTCTTTCTAATGTGGAGTTTGCTTCTGGTGCTGATGCAGAAGAAGATGTCACATCTACAGCTGGAACTCTGGTCTCTGAAGTGGTTGAGTTCTGTACTGGTGTAGGTGGACAAAGTGGTGAGTTGGTGAGTGCATCTTTAGGATATCCAAGAGACGGTTCTGCAGGCGCTGGTGGTGTCTGCAGGAGTTGATCCACGTGCCTTTTCCAAACACTGTCAGTGGTTTGAACTGTATATGAGACTGGTCCAGTTTGTGCAATAACAGTTGCAGGAACCCACTTAGGTTCACCTCTGTAGTTCCTGGCCAGCACAGATTCTCCTGACGTGAACGCTCTGTCCTTTGCCCGATGTTCTCTGTGCATAATTTGTTTCTCTTGTTGCTTTTGCACAGTGTCCTTTAATCCTGAGGGTTTCAAAAGGTCAAAGGTAGTGCGCAGATCTCTCTTGAACATCAGACTAGCAGGGGTTGTCTTTGTGATTGCATGTGGAGTGTTGCGGTAGTTTAGCAGGAACTTGTGCAGCCTCTGATGCAGTGTTCCTTGACCTTGTGATGCTTTCAATCCATGTTTCATTGTCTGCACAAACCTTTCTGCAAGGCCGTTTGTCGCAGGATGGTATGGAGCTGATTTAATGTGCTGCACTCCATTAGCTTGTAGAAAAGCATCCATTTCTTGTGAAACCAACTGAGGTCCATTGTCAGAAACTAGTTGTGTAGGAGACCTAAAACGACTAAACATTTCTCCTAATGCCTCTGTGGTCTTCTCTGTGGTGGTTGACCTCATAATAGCCACTTCAGGCCATTTACTGTGTGCATCCACAGCAACGAGAAACATTCTGTCCTCAAACGGACCTGCAAAGTCAATGTGCACACGATGCCATGGCTCCTGTGGGAACTCCCAGGGATGGAGAGGAGCCAATGGTGGGTTGTTCCGTACCTTGTGAAAAGATGAACAGCTTTTGGCTATTTCTTCAATCTGCTTGTCAATGTTTGGCCACCAAAAATAGCTTCTCGCTATTTCTTTCATTCTCACGATTCCACTATGTCCTGCATGAAGTTGCTGTAACACTTTTGTTCGACATGACAGGGGAATAATCACTCTCCTCCCCCACAGCAAACAACCCGACTGAACAGACAATTCTGTCCACTTCCCAAGGAAGGGCTTCAAGGTTGCGTCATCACCCGCAGGTTGTCCTTTAATGATCAAGTCCATGACTGCAGACAACACAGGGTCATTTCTAGTCCCCTTTTTTCACCTGCACAGCTGAAACAGGTGTGTTTTCTACCCCTGTGAAGTAGAAGATGTCCACAGTGCTTGACTCTGGCTTCATGACAGGACGTGGTAATCTGGATAACCCATCTGCATTACCATGACAGTCTGACTTCCGATACCTGATGTCATAGGAGTGTCCTGACAACAGCAACGCCCACCTCTGCAGTCGGGACGCTGCAAGAGATGGTATTCCTGTGTATGGTCCAAGGATGGTTGTGAGAGGTCGGTGGTCAGTAAAAAGTGTAAACTTCCGTCCATACAAGTACTGGTGGAATTTTCTGACACCAAACACAATGCTCAGAGCCTCTCTTTCTAGTTGAGCATAGTTAGCTTCTGCCTTGTTTAATGTCCTTGACGCAAAAGCGATTGGCTTTTCCTCACCGTCTAGCATTACGTGGGAAATCACCGCCCCTACGCCATAAGGAGAGGCGTCGCAGGCAAGCTGGATCGAAAGTGATGGGTTGAAGTGGGTCAGAACCTCTGATGCAGTCAGCGCATCCTTTGCCTTCTGAAAAGCCTCCTGACAGCTTGCTGTCCACTTCCATGCTTCCTTTTTGTGCAGCAGGTTATGCAGTGGTTTTAATAGTGATGCCAAGTTTGGTATGAAACGTCCATAACAGTTCAGCAGTCCCAAGAAAGACTTCAGCTGACTGACATTTTGGGGTGGAGGTGCATCCACAATGGCTGTGATTTTCGATGGTGCAGTGTGTAGTCCCTTAGCATCGATCACATGACCTAAGTATTCCACGGATGACTGAAAAAACCAGCATTTATCCTTGTGGATTCTCAATCCATATTCCTCCAGTCTCTTGAGAGTTGCATCCAAGTTGCGCAGATGCTCTTCATCATCTGCTCCTGTACACAGGATATCATCCAGGTAGCACTGCACTCCTGGTAATCCACTCAGGATTTGATCCATAGCTCGCTGAAAAAGTGCTGGAGCAGATGTGATGCTAAAAGGCAGTCTGCAGTATCTGAAGAGTCCTTTATGGGTGTTGATAGTCAGCATTTCACATGACTGCTCGTCTACATGCATTTGTAAGTAAGCCTGGTTGAGGTCTATTTTGCTGAACTTTTGTCCCCCACTCACCCCCGCAAATAAGTCATCAATCAGTGGAAGGGGATACTGCTCTGCTGTTAGTACAGGGTTTACTGTTACCTTAAAGTCTCCACAAGTCCGGATTCCTCCATCCTTTTTGGGTACTGGAACTATGGGCGTGGCCCACTCACTGGTTGTCACAGGCTCCAGAACTCCATTCTTGACCAGAGCATCCAAGTCAGCCTCCACCTTTGGTCTGATGGCGTACGGCACTGGTCTGGCTTTCATGAACACTGGTTTACTGTCAGGTTTGACATGTAGCTTCACTATAATTTTTTTCATACTGCTTAGCTCATCACGAAAAACCTTTTTGTGTTTTTCCAGTATGGCCTGCAGCTGAGTGGAACTGTGTGACAGCTTCCTTACTTCTTGCCAGTCAAGTTGGATTTTCTTTAGCCACACACGCCCCATTATAGCTGGACAGTTGTTCTTGGTAACATAAACTGGAAGCTCAGCAGTTTGGCCATTGTACTGATCAGTTACCTCTGTCATCCCTTTCATGGGCACTCGGTGTCCAGTATACGCCCTGAAGACGGTGTCTGAAGGCCGGAGTGGAAGATGTTTCAGAAACTTCTTGTAAATGCCATGCGACACAAGTGATGCCTTTGATCCGGTGTCTATCTGCATTTTAACAAAATGTCCCTCCACTTTTGGTTTAGTTCAAAAGCCTTCTGAGCCTTCATTCACATTCATAATCCGGACAGTATTTATTGCAATTGACACCTCTTCCTCTGAGGAGTCGCTCATTCTGTCCTCGCCATGTTTAACTGTGTGAACATTTCTTTTCTTTTTGTATTTTACCATGTCACTTTTATTCCTTGTCTTTGGGCCTTTGTCTTTGCTCCTTTTGCTTCTACATGCCCGCTCCACGTGGCCTTTTTTCCCACAGTTGTTACAGTCCATCTCTTTGCACCAACAGTCATTAGGAAGGTGTCCCACCTTGCCACAGCGGAAACATGGACCTGTTGCATTGGTTTTACCACTGTTGAGCTTATGTACTCTGCCTGTAGCATGCAGTTGGTGGGCTTCTTTGGAAGCCATCTCCATCATCACACTAATGTTAATGGCTCTTTCAAGCGTCAGATCACTTTCTGTGAGTAACTTCTTCTGTGCTGCTTCATTTCGTAGTCCACACACAAGCCTGTCTCTTAATGTGTCATCTAAAACATATTTAAATTCACAGTGTTCGGCTAACTTGCGTAGCGCTGCAACAAACATGTTAACAGACTCACCCTCTTCTTGGTTACGTCTGTGAAACCTGTATCTTTCTGCAATCACTAGAGGCTTGGGTGAGAAGTGGTGGGTCAGTGTGGCCACAAGTTCTTTGTAGGTTTTAGAGCCTGGCTTTACTGGCTGTAGGAGGTTGCATAGTAGGTTAAATGTCTTGGGACCCATCACACTCAGAAAAGTGGGCACTAACTTTTCATCCGTTATTCCATTAGCCGCAACGAAATAGTCAAAGCGCTCTGCATAGGAGCTCCATTGTTCCGCGCTCTCATCAAAGGGCCCGATAGAGCGAATAACTCCAGCCATTTTAACGCTCCTGGTTGAATGTCGCTCTTTCCCTCGCAGCTCCTTTCTGTAACGTCGTTGCTTCCCTCCGGCGTTACTCACGGAGTTTTTTTGTCCTTAACGATTTCCACTGCTCCGCTCCTCCCCGCTTAGCAGACGGCCCGCAGCATCCACCTCAGCACAGCGGTGTGGTGTATCACCCCGTCAGCGCGAAGTAGCGGCAGGAAAAACACGACAAAAAAAAAACTCTCCTCCGTCGCGGACTGCAGCGTCGGTCCAGACGTCCTCGTCGCCACTTTTTGTTATATCTTTCACCGCTTAACGTTACTTAATATAACAATGATAACTCGGACCATCGACGTAATGTTAACGGTTTATTAGTGTAGCAGCAACTTCATAGCACATGGCTAACAACAACAACCTGACATTACAGGTTACCCATAATGCCTTGAGCAAAAACACTACGACGGATGCCGTAGTAAACCAAAATACATAACAGTTTTCACACACTGTTGCTGGTATTTTGGCCCACTCCTCCATGCAGATCTCCTCTAGAGCAGTGATGTTTTGGGAATGTCGATGGGCAACACAGACTTTCAACTCCCTCCAAAGATTTTCTATGGGGTTGAGATCTGAAGACTTGCTAGGCCACTCCAGGACCTTGAAATGCTTCTTACGAAGCCACTCCTTCGTTGCCCAGGCGGTGTGTTTGGGATCATTGTCATGCTGAAAGACCCAGCCACATTTCATCTTCAATGCCCTTGCTGATGGAAGGAGGTTTTCACTCAAAATCTCACGATACATGGCCCCATTCATTCTTTCCTTTACACGGATCAGTCGTCCTGGTCCCTTTGCAGAAAAACAGCCCCAAAGTATGATGTTTCCACCCCCATGCTTCACAGTAGGTATGGTGTTCTTTCTCCTCCAAACACGACAAGTTGAATTTTTACCAAAAAGTTCTATTTTGGTTTCATCTGACCATACGACATTCTCCCAATCCTCTTCTGGATCATCCAAATGCTCTCTAGCAAACTTCAGACGGGCCTGGACATGTACTGGCTTAAGCAGGGGGACATGTCTGGCACTGCAGGATTTGAGTCCCTGGCGGCGTAGTGTGTTTCTGATGTAGCCTTTGTTACTTTGGTCCCAGCTCTCTGCAGGTCATTCACTAGGTCCCCCCATGTGGTTCTGGGATTTTTGCTCACCGTTCTCGTGATAATTTTGACCCCACGGGGTGAGATCTTGTGTGGAGCCCCAGTGTGATTTCTTCACACCAAGCTGCTTACCTATTGCAGATTCAGTCTTCCCAGCCTGGTGCAGGTCTACAATTTTGTCTCTGGTGTCCTTTGACAGCTCTTTGGTCTTGGCCATAGTGGAGTTTGGAGTCTGACTGTTTGAGGTTGTGGACAGGTGTCTTTTATACTGATAACGAGTTCAAACAGGTGCCATTAATACAGGTAACGAGTGGAGGACAGAGGAGCCTCTTAAAGAAGAAGTTACAGGTCTGTGAGAGCCACAAATCTTGCTTGTTTGTAGGTGACCAAATACTTATTTTACTGAGGAATTTACGAATTAATTCATTAAAAATCCTTCAATGTGATTTTCTGGATTTTTTTTTTCTCATTTTGTCTCTCATAGTTGAGGTATACCTATGATGAAAATTGGAGACCTCTCTCATCTTTTAAGTGGGAGAACTTACACAATTGGTGGCTGACTAAATACTTTTTTGCCCCACTGTAACAGAACATCCTCCATGTTTCACAGTAGGGCCAGTGTTCTTTTCTTGGTATGCTTCATTTTTGCATCTGTGAAGTTCCAGTTTTGTCTCATCTGTCCATAGGACATTCTCCCAGAAGCTTTGTGGCTTGTCAACATGCAGTTTGGCAAATTCCAGTCTGGCTTTTTTATGATTTGTTTTCAACAGTGGTGTCCTCCTTGGTCGTCTCCCATGAAGTCCACTTTGGCTCAAACAATGGCGGATGGTGCGATCTGACACTGATGTACCTTGGAGTTCACCATGAATGTGTTTAGAGGTTGTTCTGGGCTCTTTTGTTACCATTCGTATTATCCGTCTCCTCCTGCGGCCACGTCCAGGGAGGTTGGCTACAGTCCCGTGGATCTTAAATTTCTGAATAATATGTGCAACTGTAGTCACAGGAACATCAAGCTGTTTGGAGATGGTCTTATAGCCTTTACCTTTAACATGCTTGTCTATAATTTTCTTTCTAATCTCCTGAGACAACTCTCTTCTTTGCTTCCTCTGGTCCATGTTTGGTGTGGTACACAACATGTCACCAAACAGCACAGTGACTACTTGTCACCCTTTAAATAGGCCGACTGACTGATTACAAGTTTGTAGACACCTGTGGTGTTAATTAGAGGACACATCTTGGTTGAACATGTCCCTATGGTCACATTATTTTCTAGGGGTACCATCATTTTTGTCCAGGCCTGTTTCATGAGTTTATTTTTTAAAGTAATTCTGTTGAACCACAATTCAAAAGCATTGTCTGATTTTCATTGGTTAATTTTCATAGAATTTTAATTTATTACCACTTTTGTCAGATTCAAGTTATTTCTGTGACCATTGTGGGTTTTTCTTTCATTAACAGAAGGGTACCAACAATTTTCTCCACGGCTGTACTTTTCTCAGCACAAACCCAGCCCTTCATACATGTGGTCAGCTTGGAGGCGTGGGGTGCCGTTCACCACTGGGCCGGGGGAGATGGAGGAAGGGATGGTGTGGGAAAGCTCGCGAGTGAGTAGTTATTTTTTTTAGCACACACTGTTTTTTTTCTTTACTAATGAATTCCATTCATAGTCACTGTATAGAAGGAAGTGAGCATGGCGAAGCAGCACATTTGATTGGTTAGACTGATGACGTATGTGTTTGAAACACTACTCAGGGACAAATTTGATTGCTGAAATTCGTTGAAGATGATGACAATTGGGAAAAATTGCTTGAAACTTGCGGTGATTGGTCAAAGTTGCAAGGTTGTGCAAAATTTGCAGAGATTGGTTGAATCTGCAATATCCTGAAGGGACTGATTTAAGCATACTCTGTCAAAGAGTTGAATGGTGGAGGACAGGACCCAGGCGCAGGCTTTTGGTGCAAACCATAATTTATTCCACTGACTCAAAAATCACAAAGAAATGGCAGCATATGGGCTGAACAAACAGAATACAAACTAAACTGGACAGACCTTACTGAAAACAAACATAACTCACGGGCTGGACTGGCAGGGAATGACACTGGAGACATAGGGCAGAAATATTAATGATAACACAACCGACACAGACTGAAAACTGGTACGTCCTCTGAACCAGCCGGTAAGGGTGCGCCAGGCACGGGAACAAACGGCGGGTGAGCACCAACTTCAGGAACAGATGGTGGATGGGCACGGTCCACAGGAACAAATGGTGGGTACGTGATAGCCTCAGGTGCTGAAGGATGTAGTCTACAGACCTCCAGTGACATGAGAGCATCTGACCTCATAACAGTCACCTCAGACGAAGGAGACAGGCAGGACATGAGTGAAGCATCACCATAATTACCAGGAGCTAGGCAAGTCTTAACTAATGTTTGAGAAGAGACAAGTACTTGCCTGAACTCCTGATCTACAGCTGCTGGGATGACCATCTCAGGATGAGCTGCAGGAACTGAAGCATGCATCTCTGACTGAACAGGAATAGGAGTGTGCTCCTCGAGAACAGCTGGAGCCGTGACGTACGCCTCAGGGACAGCTGGGGCTGTGATGCGCGCCTCACTAGCGGTGGGGGGAGCCGGCTTTACAGCCATGGTGCCAAGCCAAACTGCAGACATGGCAGGATTATTCACAACAGATTAACAGCAGATTCTTTTTCAGGCTGACCTGCAGGTTACCTCACAGGCTGAGCTGTTGGCTTTCCCCATGCTCGCTTCCTTGCAGAGCCTTTGGTGGCCAACCAATCCTTGTCCTGCTGAGAAACAGATTCTGGGAGTAACCAAGGTTTATAGTCAAGCATAATCTCAGTCTGGGAAAGCAAGACTTGCCTGTGCTCTTCCAGCTCTTACTCTTCAACCACACAGGAGGGCGCAGTCACTGTAACCCCGATCTGGCACATAGTGGGGTCATCAGGTGCAAGCGGTGATGGCAGAGGAGACGTGCGTAATGGTGTTTGGAGAGGTCTCACAGAAGGCGCTGGGTCCCGTCATGCCAGAACCAGGGTACACTCTGTTACCAGCGCAGGCTTTGGTATAAACAGCAGCCTCCTCTCCCATTCACGATGTAACGGCGGGTCTGGTAAGAGACATAGAGATGAGGGCAAAGTCGGAGTCAAGAGAAGCTGTCTCGTCGACACAGGCTCCATCTCATCCGGAGAACTCTCCTCCTGTCTGTGCACAGGTTGTTGGTCTTGGGTGGCTGACATGCTAGAGATGCTCCATACCCACTCCTGGTACCTGAGTCGGAAGTGGGTGACTGAATCCAACAGCCCAGCCAACTCAGGGCAGTTCTGTAAACCAGGGTTCATCCTCACCATATCCACGGCTGCACTCAGACACCCCAAGGCTTCCTGTAGTGTGTGACACTCACAAGAGCTCAAGACAAGGGGTTGGATGAGTTAGGCTGCAAAAGCCTGTTTAGCATCCAGCCCCAATCTCCCAAAATCTCCAACTGTTGGGTTCAAAATTGGTGGTGTCATTCTGTCAAAGAGTTGAATGGTGGAGGAAAGGACCCAGGCACAGACAGGATATGGTGCAAATTATAATTTATTCCACTGACTCAAAAAACACAATGAAATGGCAGCACGCGGGCGAACAAACAGAATATAAACTAAACTAGACAGAACTTACTGAAAACAAATATAACTCATAGGCTAGACTGGCAGGAAACAACAATGGAGACACAGGCAGAAACATTAATGACACCACAACCGACACAGACTGAAAACTGGTACTTATAGGCAGGGGAGCAATCAAAACAACACAAGACAGATGGGTGCAATGACGGGAATCAGAAACAGCAGGGAAGAGGCTGCAGGTGAGACACACAGGATGGGTGGAGCTGCACAGACAAACACAGACAGGAGACGCACACAAAACATGACAGCAGTACTAAGGACTGCATGGGGATAAATAATACAAAAAACAACCACAACTGGAACTGAACATAAGAAGAAAATACTGTCAAATTAAATCCCAAATACAAATAACACAAAACACAGAGAATACAGAAATAAACTCAGAGAATGGCAATGACCCTATGGTCATCCTCCAGACCATGACATACTTAAGTATGTGCATTTTTTTTTTTTTTTTTTCTGCCTGTTTTAAACAATGTTTAAAACAGGCACAATACATACCCTCCAAGGACAGTTTCAAGAGTAAAAGAAGAATGTTTTATTGTCTTCTTGCACTAACACAATGGAGCAGCTCCTGCTTCTTTCATTTCAGAAAACAAAAGCTTCCACTCAACTCACTACACAACTGATAACAGGCACTATACTGTGCCTGTTATCAATAATTGATATAACCACATGGGCAAGAGATTATTTTGACAAATCTTTGTCAGACATTACAAGGCAGAGCTGCAGTACATTCACAACACTTGAAAAAAGAGATTTACAATTTCAGTGCAACCATCCTGGTAAAATAAAGGTTAAATAAATTTAAAAAAAAAACTCTTCTGTGAAAAAAAGAAGGCTTATGTTAATCATGCCCACTTCTCTGGGTTCAGAGGCATCTCTGATGGGCAGTCGAACAGTGGAAATGTGTATTTTGGTCTTATGAACCAGTATTACAGATTTTTTTTTGGGGGGGAAGGGATGCCATGTGCGCAGATCAAAAATAAAATGTCTATTCAGTCAGTTGTCAGCAGTCATGCCAAAAAGTGATCTTTTATAGTATGAAATTGTGTCAATGGCCTATTATATGTACGTATTTATTCATACTTCTGTGATTTCAACATTAATGTAGAGAAGTACTTCAAATTTTAGAACAACATATGCATATTGTATGCAGGGATATCCATGCATTTGCTAATGAGACAACACAAAACCACATTATACACACACTACAAAGACATACCTGTGGAAGAGGATGTTGGCACTAGTACTGGATTGGCCTTACTGCAGTCCTGACCTGTCCCCAATAGAAGATGCGTGGAGAATTTCGGAATGAAACAAGCAAAAACAATGATCCCAACATCTTTTTTGGAAGAATGGGTCAAAGTAAGATCTGAAATGGTCCATCACTATATCCTCAATGCCAAAATGCCTTCTACTGGCAGCATTACATAGTGATGAATGCTTTACTGTCACAAACCTTTTTGGAATGTGTTGCAGGCCAGAAATATAGGATGGATGCGCAATGCGATGGCACAGTGGTTAGCACTGTGGCAGCACAGCAACTCATCCTTGGCCATGGGAACCCGGGTTTGATCCCAGCCCCTGACCAACAGTGATCTGTGTGGAGTTTGCATGTTCTCCCCGTGTTTGCGTGGGTTTACTCTGGGATTTCTCCAGTTTCCTCCCACAGGCCAAAAAACATGCAGATTAGGTTAATTGGAAACTCTAAAGTAGCCCTAGGTGTGAATGTGTGTGTGAATGGTGAAGGGATAGCGCCGTACCGTGGCTGCTTCATCCATCCAGGTGGATGCCCTGAATTTCCCCTCTGGGGATCAATAAAGTACACAAAATCAAAAAAAAAAAAAAAATCAAATCAAATGGATGTATCATGACAAATGAAATGAAGTTGACCAGCCAAAGCATCTCATGTAAACTGTCTACAATAATCTGTAAGTCAAATTCAGTTAAAGAAACACTGATTAATTGATTGACTGAGATTGTCCATACGACCTAGCTTTTTCTATTTTTTTGTATTTGAGGTTGTAATTTACAACTCCACCATCTTGGCTAAATATTGTTGGTTCTATCTCCAAAAACAAAAATGTAAAAATGCATTGGGGTGTTTTAGAAACACAATAAGGATAATCTACCTCCCTCAAGGTCTCCATATGCCCACATGAATTAATAGAGCTAATAATAAAATGTATTAGGCGTATAAAGTGTACAATAAAGTGTAAAGTGACAATCTTCCCGTTTCTTGACTACTGTGTCAAGTAAAAAATATCAAACACTGTCAATACCAGTGAAGTGTCATCAGTGATTTTATCTACAACTTCTGACCTGATTTCTGTTTCTTCGCCACCCAGTTCAATAAAACAGACCTCAGTGCACAAGAACAGCAAACACTGACACGCACCAACTTTCATTTTTTTCCATTCAAGAAATGAGTTGAGAAACTTTCCATTCCATGACACACATATTCTGACACCTCTAGTGCTCCAGAATAGCTACAATGAAAAAAATGAAAAAAGGACCTGACCCCAATTACACTTGCACTTGCATAGGTTCATCATTTGAAAACAAACAAATTATGCATCTGATCTGATTAAGTCAAACTCAGCCAATCACAAACAGCCTCCATCTCCTATAAGAGTTGGGCACATCCGGTATCTCAGAAAACAGGCCGCAATAACTTTAAAAATGATATTGCTTTGCATCATTCTTCTAATTCTACATAAAATATGTAAGTATTTTTCTCCTTTGTTACTGTATGCATGATTATGATTTTAAAATAACATGTCAAAATCTGCATGCAGGTCAAGTGTACACATCAAGCCTAATTCAGGAGAGTGGGATCAAGATCGTTAAAGCTGGGGAGAACGTGACCTTCCACTGCAGATGTCGAGACGATGCTGTAACTTTTATGTCTTGGTATCAGCAAAGCTTAGGTGATAAACCTCACATCATATCCAGTCGGATGAGGCATGGCGAAATAGCTGACATACACCCTGACTTTGAAGAAAGATACTCAGTCTTTGCCCAAAATGAAGAAGGGACCAACACCCTCACAATTACAGACCTTCGCTTGTCCGATACAGCAACATATTACTGTGGAGTTCTAGTATTCAATGCCATTGAATTTGGGGAAGGAGTGTTTCTTCATGTCAAAAGTCCACTGTCTGATAAACGTTCGGCTGTCCATCAGCATTCTTTGGAGTCAGTTCGACTGGGAGCCTCTCTCAATTTGAGCTGTAGAGTTAATGCTAAAGGATGTGCAGGAGAGCACAGCCTCTACTGGTTCAGACATAGAGCTGATCAACCTGCAGTTGTGTATCCCAGTGAAGGATTGTGTACAGGAAGTCATAGTAAAAATTGTACTTTGAACCTTGCATTTAAGTCTGTTACACCATCTGATACTGGAACCTATTACTGTGCTCTGGCCTCTTGTGGGGAGATTATTTTTGGCAGTGGGACAAGGGTTGAGATTGAAGGTAGGTGACATTGCATGTGGGGAATATTGCATGCTACCATTGCCTACAACCTACAAAACAAATGTTTCATTTCACATATATTTTCTACCAAAGTTTCGTCTCTCCTGGAATATTGCCTTTGTGTGGTACTGGCTGTTTCCATTGCCATCATCCTTATGTTGGTCTGTTGTATGTATAAGATTAAGAAAAATACATGCCCTGTCTGCAAAGGTAAGGTCTCTTGATGTATTTGAATGCTGTTACAATAAATTGGATGATGCATTTATTTATATCTTGGATTGCAGGGACTGCTGCTCATCTGACACGCTCTGGCAGTTCAGATGCTTTGGTACGTAAAAGTCAAATTCTTCTCTTCAGTATAGGTTTGATGTTTGCTAAAGCACCAATTGTGCTTCTGATTTAGTGACTATGCTTTAATCTGCATTTCTTTTTGCATGACTTTCTCATTCTTTGACTGCCAACTATTAGAACCAAGAAGAAGGCAGTCTTCATTATGCTGCTGTGAATGTGAAGAGGAACAGTGAACAACACCACCAAGAAGACAAGACAGAGACTGTCTGTGTATATACCAGTGTCAAGAGCAAAAATCAGTGAAGGACAGTTGTTCTGAAACGGATGCAGAAAAACATGTTTCACATCTGTCTGTACAATGTAAAATATGAAATAAACTTTTTTCTGCTGTATTTCTACATTGTAAATTAGTTTTCTACAAGCACCACAGTCACAATGTCAAGTATCAGTCCACACCAATTATACACTCACACACACACACACACACACACACACACACACACACACACACACACACACACAGGTACATCTCAAAAAATTAGAATATCATGAAAAAGTTCAATATTTTTTGTCACTCATTTCAGAAAGTGAAACCTGTATATTATATACTGTAGATTCATTACACACAGAGAGATACATTTAAAGTGTTTATTTATTTTAATTTTGATGATTATGGCTTACAGCCCATGAAAACCCAAAATTCAGATTCTCAAAAAAATAGAAAATTACAAAAAATCAATTTTAAAAACTGTTTTTGAACACAAATGTGTACTGACTGAAAGGTATGTCCATGTACAAACTCAATACTTGGTCGGGGCTCCTTTTGAATTAATTTACTGTATCAATGTGGCGTGGATGCCTCCCACTTGAGGTGTTTCAGGCACGTCCCACTGGGAGGAGACCCCGGGGCAGACCCAGGACTCGGTGGAGAGACTATGTTTCCCAGCTGGTCTGGGAACGCCTTGGTATCCCCTCTGAAGAGCTGGAGCAGGTGGCTGGGGAGAGGGAAGTCGGCTTCTCTGCTTGAACTGCTGCCTCCGCGACCCGGAACTCCGGAAAAGCGGTAGAAGATGGATGGATGGATGGATGGATGTGGCGTGGCATGGAGGTGATCAGCCTGTGGCACTGCTGAGGTGTTATGGAGGTCCAGGTTGCTTTGATGGTGGCCTTCAGCTTGTCTGCTTTGTTGGGTCTGGTGTCTCTAATCTTCCTTTTGACAATACTCCATAGATTCTCTATGGGGTTTAGGTCAGGAGAGTTTGCTGGCCAATCAAACACAGTGATGTCATGGTCATTAAACCAGGTTTTGATACTTTTGGCAGTGTGGGGGGGGTACCAAGTCCTGCTGGAAAATTAAATCAGCTTCTCCATAAAGCTTGTCAGCAGAGGGAAGCTTGAAGTGCTCTCAAATTTCCTGGTAGATGACTGCGCTGACTTGGGTCTTGATAAAACACAGTGGACCAACACCAGCAGATGACATGGTTTCTCAAATCATCACTGACTCTGGAAACTTCACACTAAACCTCAAGCAACTTAGATTCTGTGCCTCTCCACTCTTTCTCCAGACTCTGGGACTTTGATTTCCAAATGAAATGCAAAATTTACTTTTATCTGAACAGCGGTCATCTGCTGGTGTTTGTCCACTGTGTTTTATCAAGACTAATGTCAGCGCAGTCGTCTACCAGGAAATTGGAGAGCATTTCATGCTTCCCTCTGCTGACAAGCTTTATGGAGAAACTGAGTTCTTTTTCCAGCAGGACTTGGCACCCCCCACACACTGCCAAAAGTATCAAAACCTGGTTTAATGACCATGGCATCACTGTGTTTGATTGGCCAGCAAACTCTCTTGACTTAAACCCTGTAGAGAATCTATGGAGTATTGTCAAGAGGAAGATGAGAGACACCAGACTCAGCAAGGCAGATGAGCTTAAGGCCACTATCAAAGCAACCTGGACCTTCATAACACCTCAGCAGTGTAACAGGCTGATCACCTCCATGCCACGCCACATTGATACAGTAATTAATCCAAAAGGAGCCTCGATCAAGTATTGAGTGTGTACATGGACGTACTTTTCAGTCGGCAAACATTTCTATTAAAAAAACTATTTTTATTCTAATTTTTTGAGAAACTGAATTTGGGGTTTTCATGGGCTGTAAGCCATAATCATCAAAATTAAGATAAATAAACACTTGAAATGTATCACTCTCTGTGCAATGAATCTATATAATACTGTATATGGATTTCACTTTCTGAAATGAGTGACAAAAATATTGAACTTTTTATGATGTTCTAATTTTGAGATGTAGCTGTATCTATATGAATGAATGAATGAATTTATTTGGTAATGGACATACATACAATAAGAACAACAAAAATATGTAGAACACATAAAAGAACAACTGAAAGGTTGTAGGCTAAACCTAGTGCTTATATAGTGCCTACCCCGTTACAATTTTAAAATCAATAACATAAAATTTTAAGTCATACCCAATATCAACAATGAAAATCAAATAGAACAAATAGAAAAAAAAAAATGTTTGTTATTCCAAATTTATCTCCTAGCATTTACAGTGAGATACTGAGATTGTCTCATCATTGTACAATTTTTTGAATTGCTTCAGAGTAGAACATGCTTTAATATTTTCAGAGCAACAGTTCCACAGTTAAACTCCAGTGACAGACATGCAGTGATACTTTGTATTTGTTCTAACCTTTGCTTTATTAAAAACAGAGTTACCTCTTAGCTCATATTCGCTTTCCCTTTTTTAAAGTCTCTGAATATTAACAGGTAATTGGTTATTATTTGCTTTGTACATGATTTGAATGACATTATAATCTACTAGATCTCTAAATTTAAGAGTATGTAATTGAATACATATTGGATTTGTTGGTTCATGGTAAGGTTTCTTTGATACAATGTGTACGGCTTTTTTCTGTAGTAAAAAGATTAAGTTTGTGTTTGTTTTGTATGTGCTTCCCCAGATCTCCCCACAGTATGTCATATAAGGAACTATCATTGAATTATATAAAATGCAAAGAGATTTCTGACACAGGAGATCCTTAATTTTATACAGTACAGCAATGGATTTAGACATTTTAGCTTTAACAAAATTTATGTGTGATTTCCAGTTTAGTTTATTATCAACAATGACCCCTAGGAACTTGGTTTCCAAAACTGTGTCAGTTTCAACATTGTTTACTTTAATTTTTCTGTGATTATATAATTTGCGGTTTCCAAATATTATACATTTTTGTTTTTCCAAGGTGAATATATAATTTATTGGCAGTGAACCATTGATTGATTTGTTTAAGTTCATTTTCTACTGAATCCAGAAGCTGCTTAAGATTTTCTCCACTACAAAAAAAAAAAAAAAAGTTGTCATTTGCAAATAAAATACACTTGAGCAATTTTTATATATATATATATATAAATTCACACACACAGACACACACACACAAACATATATATATATTTAGATAAGTTGTATGTTGTATATATGTGTTCACTACCCAATGCTTAGCCTGAATGGTTAATGTTATAATCTATCAGGCTAAGCACAAATGCTTATGTAGCTAGAAACGCTCTCTCCAAAGTTGCCCATTTGGAGGGGGCGGGGTGCTTTACTGGACATTCACAGCAGAAAAAACATAGACTTGGGACTTGGGACTGATTTTGCTCTTGATATGTCTTGTAAGTCACAAAAAACACGCGACAGACATGTTAACAACAAATGTGGATTTTGGCGGAGTGTCACTTTAAAACATTAGGGGGATTGGACTTGGAAATATTGTCTGTGTTGCCTTTTGTGTTATGGACTGCTTCTTCTTTTTTTTGGGGGGGGGGGGTAGGTGGGGGCATGTCAGATTATTAACATCTTTGCTACTCATGGGAATGACCAGCTCTTTTTTTACCAACTTGAAATGACAACTATTTTACATACACTGTTTTTTAACATTAGTTAACATGCGTGAGATTGAAATCCTTTCTTTTGTTGTGTTACCTAATACGATAGATGTTGAGGCTCCTGCTTCCTCCATGTCAGAAAACAAACAGTGGTGGTCAGATCACAACTGGCATCCTCTTCCTATTTGTCTGCATAAATGAATTCAGATGTAATTATGTAATTCTTGCAAATAAAATCAGGGGGCCTAAAATCCAGAACATACTGTGACGTGATGTCACAGAATAAAAACCTGTTCTGCCACATGTTTTTAATGTCATGACAATCACTTTTCAAGTAACATCTTATAAATTCAGGCAGGAGTGCCAATTCATCCACCATGGTGATGGGACAATGATGCCAGATGGCAACATTGTCCCATCAAATGGCACTGCTACCAGTGATTGACATCATCAGCTTGTGCCAGATAAAAGAATTAGATTTATGAATAGTGCCTGGGACATGGCAGGAAAAGCATTCATGACAGCACCTTACAAATTCAAATTGGGACAACAGTACACATGACATGAAAAAATTCTGAATACCAGAAGGGACATCTGGCATAGAACGAACAATTAAAAACTTGGAATGAGGCATTCAACTGGGTTTTTGTAACCTACATTGCAAGATATCAGTTTGTAATTGTAAATGTGGGAGAAAATTATGAGGAAACAAAGAAAAGTTTGAACATTAATCAGAATATTAAATTTGTTATTTGGCACTTTAAATATAGAGCTGAATTTTTTTAGAGGTTTCAAAATATAATTTAAACATGTTATACTGTCCATAGCATGTTTAAGTATCCATTTCATGCTCATTTAAAGCAATACTCCGATTGCAGGAGCGGGGCCACCAGGGTGGCTGGACGTGGCATGGGCCACCAGTACAATCTCATTGGCCACCACAAGTACTGTACCACCTCATCTGAGTGAGAAGGTCATATGTCATTGAACCTGCCCGTATTAATTGGCTACAACTAGTTTGTAGCTCTCCAAATCTGCTTTTTAACTTAAAAAAAAAATCATATTACAGGTCTTTATTATTTATATTCTATTAGGGGCAGCGCAGTGGCGGAGTGGTTAGCACTGCGGCAGCACAGCAACTCACCCTTGGCCGGGGGATCCTGAGTTCGATCCCAGCTCCCGACCAACAGAGATCTGTGTGGAGTTTACCCCAGGATTTCTCTGGTTTCCTCCCACATGCCAAAAACATGCAAGTTAGGTTAATTGGCATAAAAAACTGGGGATTCTAAATTGTCCTTAGGTATGACTGTGAGAGTGAATGGTTGTCTGTCTCTCTGTGTTGGCCCTGCAATGGACTGGCGATCTGTCCAGGGTGTACCCTGCCTCTCGCCCAAAGATGCTGGGATAGGCTGCAGCCCCCCGTGACCCGAAAGGATTAAGGGGAAGAAGATGGATGGATGGATGGATATTCTATTAGTACATGCAAATAAACATCTGCAGTCACTTCTGTGACTGTTATGGTGCACATCACTTTGTACTGAGGAAGAACTGTTGTACCACAGATGTGTTTTTAGAGTGAAAGAAAGAAATGGGGAAGGGCGAGGATTATCTAAACTTATTTTAGACAAATTTTCTCATGCACAAAAGAGCATGGTGACAATGGTAAGTAAACTGTTGTTTTTTTTGTGTGTGTGCGTGCGTTCGTGCATGTGTGTGCATGTGTGTGTGTGTGTGGTGTGACTTAATGCGAAAACTTACAGGAAATGCTGTGACCAGATGTATCTTGGTGGGCTTTGGATGTTCAAGAGGTGAGGCTACCAGAAATTCTGTGGTGGCCATCTTACCAGACCCAACTTCGACATTTATTATAATGACATTAGCAGTGAATCAAGTTCTAGTTTAGTCATTTTCCAGAACTCTGTGGACAAAATGCCCAAGTGTGCTGCGTACAATTGTACGAACTTGTCACTACTCGCCGCTCTCAGGCATCCACCTCAGCTGCGCGCACACCTGCACGTCATTAGCGCTGAACTATTTATTCCACCTCGCCCTGAGCATCGGCCTGGAGCCGTCTGTCTTACAACACGTTCAATCCCTCAGCAGTATCCTTCCTCCAGGCCTGCTATTCATTGCTGCGACACGTAAGCTGTCTCATTACTTACCTGTTCTCTCAGCCTTCCCCTGTGCACAGGTGGATTCCCTGGCGGCGGACATCCTCTCCTTCGCCATCATCTCCTTCCCGCATCTCTACTCCTCGTTGGATGCACAGCAGGGCGCAGTCTCCCAGGCTTGGAATCCTCGCCAACGCCAGCCACCTATATCTCTGTAAGTAAGCACATCATCTTATCACTCTCCTGTGTGGTTTGCCCAGCTCACTCCCTGTTTGTGTCTCTCCCATAGGGTTGCCTGGCCGCACGGCATGCTGCTCTGTTCCTGTCTTCATCGTCCACCCACAATACATAACCATATCACATACACGCATCCAAACACGTTTCACTGGTTGAATAAAGCTTTCAAATCTACCTGAGCCTGCGTGCGTGTTTCCTGGGCCGAGAATTATGTCAGAACTGTTATGTTCTGAAATAACCACAAGCCAGAAGGAAGCTGGAATGAACATTATCTTTATTTCTAACCAGATTCCTTATATTTATATTCCCAGCCATAGCCCGCCTGACATCACACTGCCTCGCCCAGACCAGGCTACGGCAACCCCCAAAGTACAATTCCACTATGTCATATCCCCCCTCCCTTGGAAAAATCAAGAACCACAACCAACATGCAAAATAAAAACAGCTATATACATATCTGAACACCAAGTCAAAACAAATCAGATACCACACACTAATCCTTTCCCAGTCCTACCGGTAACAATATCGTCCAAGTACTTTGGTCGTCGGCGTTCCCTAACCAGGTGACCCTCGCGGGGATGCTCCGCCACCAGCACTGATGGCCCCATCTGAAGGTGAGCACCCGTCTGACCTCCCCAGTCCAAAAAGTCATTCAAAACATCCAATGCGGGGTTGCTCGCCACCTCCGGTGGGGACCTCCGCAGCCAACTTGCATGCTACCTGGACCCATCATCCAGCTCGAAAGTGTCCGGGCCTCTCTGTCTCACAATCGTACGTGGTCCAATCCACAGCGGCTAAAGCTTGTGGGTGCGTACAGGGTGTCTGACCCACACCCTATCTGCCACGTTCAGGCCATGTCCTTTCACCCTATGCTTCCTGTCGATCAAGTCCTTCATCCACCATTGCCGTTCCATGACCCAGCGCCTCAGCACCCCCAAATCCTCACTACATTCCTGTTGAGCCAGCCCCAGTCATCTCACCAGAAGCGGCGACTCCCTTCCTAGCATCAACGCCGCTGGGGAGTGACCCGTCGTGTCATGCACCGATGCCCTATAATGGAGCAGGGTGTTGTGCAGAACGTCGGCGAATGAAAACCCATCAGCCAGATGAGCTCTTAACCCATTCTTTAAAGTCCTATTAATCCTTTCCACACCCTTGTTAGCCTGTGGGTGATACACCACCGTCCTGATGTGTTTAACCCCTCTCGCCGGCAGGAAACCCTCAAAAGCCTCCGAAACAAACTGCGGGCCATTGTCTGTGATCACTGAAGCTGGGGTCCCCCATCTAGCAAACAACGATGACAGGAGCCCGGTAATGACCTCAGTCGTCACCGAGCCAGTCGGAAGCACTAAAGGACATTTAGAAAACAGGTCGTACACCACCACCAGGAACCTGCTGCCCAGGGGGACTGCGTGCAGTTCACCGCAAATGTCCAGTTCAATGTGCTCCCAGGGCCCCACAGGGTAAGTGATCGGCTGGAGAGGAGGCAATGTGGGTCTTCCAGTCTTACCGCTCTCCAGGCACGGGACACAGTTTCTGACCATTGTTTCAATGTCCTTGTCAATCCCTGGCCACCAAACTGAATCCCTGCCCCACTGTTTTACCTTAACCACCCTAAGGTGACCCTCATGTAGCATGTCCAGCACACACCCTCTCAGCGCCGCCGGGATCACTGCGCAATGGCCCCTCGCCACACGCACCTGATCCCAGCAGCTGAGCTCATCCCTAAACCAATGGAACGGAGCCAGGTCACACGACGCTTCCCCCGGCCAGCCCTCTCTGATCGCTGTGCGCAGTTTCTTCATCACTTGATCATTCTCCAAAATCTCCCTAAGTTCCCTAGGAGACACAATGTCCCTGAGAGTCCCGTGTAGGGTGTGGACCAGTTACATCTCAATTGGGTCCACGGTTTCCACTTCCGGCACCAAGACACACATCGGGGCCCTAGACAGAAGGTCCGCTACGATGTTGTCCTTGCCCGGAGTGTATTTCGTCTAAAAATTGTAAGCCCTCAGTCTTTCGGACCACCTGTGGATACGTAGCGGCCTGTGACCCGACCCCGCAGTCTCCAGCAAGGTCATCAGTGCTCAATGATCCATCCTTAACGTGAAGCGCTGGCCATAGAGGGACATATGGCACCTTTTACATGCCCAAACAGAGGCCAGCGCTTCCCTCTCACCGACAGCATACTTCCTCTTAGCCCCTGACAGAGATCTTGATGCGAAAGCAACCGGACGCTCTGTACCATCCTGCATCTGTGACATCACTGCTCCAGGGTGGAACCAGAAGCATCATAGGTCACGATCGTAGTGCAGTCAGGGTCAAAATGGGCCAAGACCAGAGGCGAGGTGAGCTGCTGTTTCAGCCTCCTCACAGCCGCAGAGCAGGCTGGAGTCCAAATTCAAGGTGTGTCCTGCTTCAGCAGCGCTCTGAGCAGCTCAATTGTTTCAGAGTATCTAGGGATGAACCGTCCATAAAAGTTCATCATCCTCAGAAATGATGAGATCTCTGCTGGTGAGGTGGGGTCCGCGAGGTGGAGCACTGCCTCTACATTTAAAACCAATGGCTTCAGACCATCTCCTGATAGCTGGAAATCCACAAAGTTCACTGACTCCACCACCAGGACACATTTGTCGCCATTCAGCATGACTCCGTGTTCCTGCAGCTTCTTCAGGACCATCTCAAACCACCTGTCATGTTCTTCGCTTGACGCCCCGTGCACCACGATATCGTCAAGGTACACAACTACCCCCTTCAGGCCAGCTAAAATGGTAGCCATGACCTTCTGGAAGCAGCTTGGCACTGAGCTCAGCCCAAAAGGCATCCTGGTGTACTGGAACACCCCCATGTGTGTCACAAAGGTGGTCAGGTTTCTGATTTTGCTCCACTGAATGTCGCCGTCAGTTCCTCCATAGTAAGTAGCGGGTACTTAACCGGGACAACCACCTTATTCACCGCTCTGAGGTCAATGCGAGGCCTAATGCCCCCCCCCCTTCTTCTTCGCCATCACAAGATTGGAGATCCACAGGGAAGTGTCGGTCCTCTCTATGACACCCAACTCCAGCAGTCTGTTCAGCTCCACCAATACCTCAGCCTGCAGTGCCAGTGGGAGGCACCTCAACGGTTGTATCTTCGGCGTGGTGCTCTCATTCACCAGAGGCTGATGATAAAACGCATCCATGTGGCCTAAACCCACGAATAGCGTTGGCCAGTGAAGGCGCCAGTCCGCTCCCATGGACAGCACCCGCGAGCCCCCAGGGTCTGTTATGGAAAAACCCAACCTTCCCAATAGGTCAACCCCCAGCAGGTCTGCCCCCTGACATGCCACTTGAAACGTAAAGTTAGGGACCCTCTTTGACCAGCAGGTCACCTCAAAGTCTGCTGTGCCCGCCATCTCAATCTCCACGTGGCTGTAGACAAAAAGCCTCACTGCTCCACCCTTAATTTGTTTTGTGGGGAACAGTCAGGGCAGGGTAGGGAGGCTCAGGATAGACCTCCCGGCCCCCGAGTCCACCATGAGCGGTACGCTGACTCCGTCCAATTGGAGGACGTACCACTTCAGCAGGCCTTTCCCCATCCTTGCAGCGTGAACCTAAGCTGGGCTCCGGGATCTTCCCACCCGCAAAGCCGCCCCTATCCTCGCTCGTCTCTTCTTCTTCCTGTTTTTCTTCTTTTTACCTCCACTACGCCACCCTGTCAGTGCACCATCTTCTGCGTTTGGCGGGAAACTGTGCTTGGACGGCCCTTGGCTAGCTTCAGCATCCTGCTTCAACTGGGTCACTGAGTCCTCTCTCCTCGCCAACTCCAACACTTCCCCCCATAACGTCAGTTCCTCAGCTAGCAGCAACCTAGCTGCTAACTGTGAGCATCTGGTGCCATGCACTAAACTGTCCTTAACCAGTCCAAATGCCTGTGGCCCAATGTTACTCTTATGCGCTAGGCTAAAAAGTTCCAGCAAAATCAAGCTTAGCGACTCACCCTTTTGTTGCCGTCTTTGGAAGAACTCCCATTGGCTTTCTGAGACTGCGGAGGGGTCACCAAATGCTCTATAAAATAACCTCATGCATTCTTCCAACAATACATCCTGGCACCGACCAAGAGCGATCCTCTATCTCTCGGTGCCAAGGTGATGGAGTAAAACGTGTTTCTGCCTTTCCTCGCTGGCCATGTCCAGGCTCGCTGCTGTCATGAACGCCTTGAAGCTCTTTTTCCAATGAAGCTATGACACGGCCTGTAAACCTGGGTGCTCCAGAAACACAGGCATGTGCCCAGTGTACGTCGCCATTATGTTCCTCGTCGCCAAATGTTATGTTCCGAAATAACCACAAGCCAGAAGGAAGCTGGAATGAACATTCTCTTTATTTCTAACCAGATTCCTTATATTTATATTCCCAGCCGTAGCCCACCTGACATCATACCGCCCCTCCCAGACCAGGCTACAGCAACCCCCAAAGTACAATTTCACTATGTTATACGAACATCAATAAAAGTGATGCTGGAAGTCATTTACCTGTAAGTGGTAAATAACTGACTTTTGGAAAGGTTCTGTTGAATGTAAAGCAGTGTCAGTTTTGGATAAGTATTACTCCTAATTTTGTTATGATTATTATTATTATTACACTGGTCAACACCAAATTTATTGTCTCAGTTTTGTAGCTGATTTAGGACAATTTTGATGTGCTGAATCCAAAAGTCACATTGGTTTTGCTTAATCAGGTTAAGTTTTTGAATTATGGCTACATGTTGTTTTATAAGTTTTTGTTTACATGTACGGGTATTTTCGCTTTATATGATGCAAAGTTCTTTTTTATGTCTTGAAATTCTCTGAATTTTGAACAATGATGATGTAACATTCAATTTACATATACTTACCTTTATAAAAAGGTAAGTACATGCACAATACTAAGTACTAAGTAAGTACAGGTTTTTACTTAGCACCTGATCAAGAGAAATGGATGTAATTTTTGGATTCAGCGGTGCAAAATTGTCTTAAATCAGCTGAAAAAACAGACAACTTACATAAAAAATATTTTTGTAACCCTGTGTTATTATTATTATTATTATTATTATTATTATTATTATTATTATTATTAATAATAATAATAATAATAATAATAATAATAATAATAATAATAATTTAACTATTAGTAGTAGTAGTAGTGGTGTGGTGATCCACTTGGTGTGCCTTTTGCCCTAATTGTCTCCACAGCTGCGCACACACCTGCTCCTCCAATTAGGCAGCCTTCTTAAGGAGTGCTGCCCTGCAATCCGCATGGAGCTGTCTACGCTCCTCCTGGGTGAAGTCCTCTGTGCTGGAGTCTATCCCAACCTTCTGCAAGGGAGTTTCACCTCCCTCATCTCTTCTACCACGCTTCGTCGTCTGGGAGTTTCATCTCCCTAACTCTACATAAGCTACCTTCAGGAAATTAATCCTCTCTGCTCCTTTGCCCTATCTTCCCTGTGCACAGGTGGATTTCCCCTTGGTGGACCTCCTCCTCTTGGCGGCAGACCGGACCTTCATCTGTGCCCTATTCCTCCTGTCTACAGAAACTCAGGTTTCTTTATTGGACTTTTGCCCTCTGAGGCACCTTCAATTCAATTCAATTCAACTTTATTTATATAGCGCCATTTCACAACAACAGTCATCTCATAGCACTATCAACTGTAGGGAGGACCCCCACAGTTGCAGAAAGACCCCAGCAATCAGGCGATCCCCTGTGAGCAAGCACTTGGCGACGGTGGAGAGGAAAAACTCCCTTTTAACAGGAAGAAACCTCCAGCAGAACCAGGCTCAGGGAGGGGCAGTCATCTGCTGCGACTGGCTGGGGGGTGAGGGGACAGAGAAGAAGAAAAGAACAGACATGTAGAGAGCAAACAGCACGATGGGGACTCAATCTATGGGAGAGAACAAACAAATGTTAATGACCAGCAAAAAAATATTTCATAGAGAGTGAGGAAAGGAGTGAGGCCCAGTGCATTACTGGAGGTCCCCCGGCTGACTAAACCTATTAGCAGCATAACTAAGGGAGGGTTCAGAAACACATGATCCCTCCCTAATTGTAGGCTATATCAAAAAGGTAGGTTTTAGCCCTATTCTTAAAAACAGAGATCGAGTCTGACTCCCGAATCCAGATTGGCAGCTGATTCCACAGGAGAGGAGCTTGATAACTGAAGGCTCTGCCTCCCATTGTACTTTTGGAGATTCTAGGTATTACAAGTAAACCTGCATTTTGGGAGCGTAGTGCTCTGTTAGGATGATACGGTAGTATCAGATCTTTTAAATAAAAAGGAGCCTGATTGTTTAGAGCTTTGTAAGTAAGAAGAAGGATTTTAAACTTAATTCTAAACTCTATGGGAAGCCAATGAAGGGAGGCCAGAACCGGAGAGATATGATCTCTCTTTCTAGTACCTGTTAAAACTCTTGCTGCAGCATTTTGGATCAGCTGAAGACTTTTTAAAGATGTTTTAGGACAGCCTGATAATAAAGAATTACAATAATCTAATCTCGAGCTAACAAAAGCGTGGATCAGCTTCTCAGCATCACTCTGAGACAAGATGCTCCTAATCTTGGCAATATTACGCAAATGATAGAAGGCAGTCTTAGAAACAAATTTAATATGTGAATTGAAGGACAAATCCTGATCAAAAATAACTCCAAGGTTCCTCACAGAGCTATTAAGAGAAAGAGTAACTGCATCCAAACTGAAAGTTTGATTTGGAAAGGAATTTCTAAGGTTTTTTGGACCAACAAGAATGACTTCAGTCTTATCTGAATTTAATAGCAGGAAATTACAAGTCATCCAAACTTTGATTTCCTTAAGACAGGCTTCTAACTTGGCTAATTGATTAGTATCATCTGGCTTCATTGACAGGTATAATTGTGTGTCATCTGCATAACAGTGAAAATGTATACAGTGCTTTCTAATAATGTTGCCTAACGGAAGCATATATAAACTAAAAAGAGTAGGGCCAAGCACAGATCCCTGTGGAACTCCATGACTAAGCTTTGAGCTGAGAGAAAACTCATCATTTACATGAACAAACTGGTACCTATCAGATAAATAAGATCTAAACCACTGCAACGAAGTTCCATTAAGTCCAACATAGTGTTCTAATCTATCAAGTAGAATATTATGATCAATAGTATCAAAAGCTGCACTAAGATCTAAAAGGACAAGTACAGAAACTAGTCCATTATCAGATGCAATGAGGAGGTCGTTAGTGACCTTCGCTAAGGCTGTTTCAGTGCTATGATGGATTCTAAACCCAGATTGAAACTCCTCAAATAAACCATTTCCCTGCAGGTGGTCAAATAATTGCGTAGCAACAACTCTTTCTAAGATTTTTGAAATGAAAGGGAGATTAGAGATTGGTCTATAGTTAGCTAAAGCTCCTGGATCTAGCGTTGGCTTTTTGAGTAAGGGTTTAATTACAGCCGTTTTAAAAGCCTGCGGTACATGGCCTAAAGTTAATGAAGAATTGATTATATGAAGAATAAAGCTACCAATAAGTGGGAAGACTTCTTTAAATAACCTGGTAGGAATAGGGTCTAAAAGACAAGTTGAAGGTTTGGATGAGGAAACTATTTTGTCTAACTCACAAAGGTCGATTGGAGTAAACTCATCAAGACAGACATCAATAGAAGGAGTTGTAGTAGTTACAGTATTTAAGTTAACTGTGGGAAGAATCTTCTGTGGGAAGAACCTTCACCATCTATTCCTGCACGAGCACACGACTGGCTGAGGCGCTGGCTACAGGTGTTGTCCCGATGCTCTTCGGCGCCACCACTACTCTCCTACGCTGCAAGATTGGTTGAATTGCCTATTTATTCATTCAGTTTTCAGAGAACTCATACTCCTGTCTCTCTTCTTTTTTAGGGTTGCCAGACCCGACCTTCCTCTGCTCGACTTCCTCCACTTATTCACACATACACACACACACTCACTCCGCCATTCATTCAATAAAGATTATTGTGTTTATTTTGAGCCTGTGTCTGTGCTTGGGTTTTGTCTGAATCATGTCAAGTAGTAGTAGTAGTAGTTGTTGTTATATATTATCATTGTTATTATTACTATCACAAAAACTCCCAAATTACCTACCCTATATGTTTGAACTTGTCATCCTCACAATTACAGTTCTTTGAATGAGCATCACTATAAAAAGCATATGACTATAAGAATAAAGAAAACATTTAAAAAAAATCACTTGCATACACAGGAGACAATCTTGAAAACTCTTTACTTTAATATTCTTTAATATGAATGGCTCGTTTAGTCTCACACACACACACACACACACACACACACACATATATGTATATACAGTGGGGCAAAAAAGTATTTAGTCAGCCACCAATTGTGCATCACTTAAAAGATGAGAGAGGTGTCCAATTTTCATCACAGGTATACCTCAACTATGAGAGACAAAATGAGAAAAAAAAAAATCCAGAAAATCACATTGAAGGATTTTTAATGAATTAATTGGTAAATTCCTTGGTAAAATAAGTATTTGGTCAATAACAAAAGTTCATCTCAGTACTTTGTTATATACCCTTTGTTGGCAATGACAGAGGTCAAACGTTTTCTGCAAGTCTTCACAAGGTTTTCACACACTGTTGCTGGTATTTTGGCCCATTCCTCCATACAGATCTCCTCTAGAGCAGTGATGTTTTGGGGCTGTCGCTGGGCAACACGGACTTTCAACTCCCTCCAAAGATTTTCTATGGGGTTGCGATCTGGAGACTGGCTAGGCCACTCCAGGATCTTGAAATGCTTCTTACGAAGCCACTCCTTCATTGCCCAGGTGGTGTGTTTGGGATCATTGTCATGCTGAAAGACCCAGCCACGTTTCATCTTCAATGCCCTTGCTGATGGAAGGAGGTTTTCACTCAAAATCTCACGATACATGGCCCCATTCATTCTTTCCTTTACACTGATCAGTCGTCCTGGTCCCTTTGCAGAAAAACAGCCCCAAAGTATGATGTTTTCACCCCCATGCTTCACAGTAGGTATGGTGTTCTTTCTCCTCCAAACACGACGAGTTGAGTTTTTACAATAAAGTTCTATTTTGGTTTCATCTGACCATATGACATTCTCCCAATCCTCTTCTGGATCATCCAAATGCTCTCTAGCAAACTTCAGACGGGCCTGGACATGTACTGGCTTAAGCAGGGGGACACGTCTAGCACTGCAGGATTTGAGTCCCTGGCGGCGTAGTGTGTTACTGATGTAGCCTTTATTACTTTGGTCCCAGCTCTCTGCAGGTCATTCACTAGGTCCCCCCATGTTGTTCTGGGATTTTTGCTCACCGTTCTCGTGATCATTTTGACCCCACGGGGTGAGATCTTGCATGGACCACCAGATCGAGGGAGATTATCAGTGGTCTTGTATGTCTTCCATTTTCTAATAATTGCTCCCACAGTTGATTTCTTCACACCAAGCTGCTTACCTATTGCAGATTCAGTCTTCCCAGCCTGGTGCAGGTCTACAATTTTGTTTCTGGTGTCCTTTGACAGCTCTTTGGTCTTGGCCATAGGGGAGTTTGGAGTCTGACTGTTTGAGGTTGTGGACAGGTGTCTTTTTATACTGATAAAGAGTTCAAACAGGTGCCATTAATACAGGTAACGAGTGGAGGACAGAGGAGCCTCTTAAAGAAGTTGTTACAGGTCTGTGAGAGCCAGAAATCTTGCTTGTTTGTAGGTGACCAAATACTTATTTTACTGAGGAATTTACCAATTAATTCATTAAAAATCCTTCAATGTGATTTTCTGGATTTTTTTTTTTCTCATTTTGTCTCTCATAGTTGAGCTATACCTATGATGAAAATTGGAGACCTCTCTCATCTTTTAAGTGGGAGAACTTGCACAATTGGTGGCTGACTAAATACTTTTTTTCCCCACTGTATATATATATATATATATATATAAGGTGCGTTCAGACCAGATGCAAAGCAAATTATTCACATGGCGCAAATATACTGTATGTAAAGTTAATTTAAACATGTGGAAAACATGTCAATTCGTGTCCGAGGGATAGTGCTAGCTAGTAATGACCCTTGAGATTCTGCCGTCACTGGAGCAAAAGTATCAATACTGAAGAGTAAACTCATTTGAAAATGGGACTGCCACCTGCAGACAGATGGACTGGGAGTTCTGGAGCTGAAACGGAGTGTCTGTTGTTTATATCCACCCATGGACTCCTGCTACGGATATGCTAACGAGGGCTAGCAGCCAGCTAGCAGGTAAACACTGTCATCCAGGTGGAATTTTGGTTGAGGCGGTGACAATTTTCCAGGTGAGAGTCCCGTCAGATAATGTTGTAAACTTAAACATTATAGCATTTTGGGAATTTCCACAGCAGGCAGAAAGCAGCTGCAGAAGTTATGAAGACAACTCTGTCCCTCTGCAACTCACTCTGACACTAATTCAGGTTTTTTTGAATTTTTACATTGAGTTAACATGTAATCGTGCCACCTGAAAAATTCATGCTTGGTCTGAACGCACCTTCTGACATTCGAAGAGACAAAGGCAGTTGAACAATTTTCTATCTGTCTTAACAAACCTGCAGGAATGTGTGAACCAGTCACAGCATCATCTCTGCCCTCATTTGGTAAAATCTAACAAGTCTGTTTCTCCTAATTTTGAGAAAAAGATGAAAAACTGAAAGCTGCCAGCATTTATCCATTTCAATTGATATTTGCCTATTGTTGGCATTGTTATTGGCATGACCTCTTATTAGTGTAACTAGTGTATCGCCCATAGAACCAAGTATTCCTGTCTGAAACAGGTATCCCAATCAGGCTTTACAGGCCCAAATGTAGGCTGTATTTGAAAGTGGAATACAAAGAGGTGTAACCTATATGTAGACAATCACGTTAGACTTTGACAAATATAAAAGGGACTAAATGGCACTAAGATTTATTTGGCTGTGTGAATATTAATTACAGAATACCTAAATATTGAAAATGAATGGGACATCCAATATTAGTGACTGTTTCAGATCCCTTGTTTATTTTTTTCTCAGATCACTTATTTGTCTGATCCTTTATCACTGTGATGATCCGAGTGCTGAGTGTATCCGCGCCCGGGCCACTCAGTATTCTCCCTTTTTCTCCCTTATTATTTCTGCTCAGTTATTATTGGTTCTCCCAGGGCTTTTACTGTGACAGCGCCCCAGCCAGACTTCCAGTTGTTAAAGTCTAGCCGGCACTGTCACAGCTGATCGTGATTTGTAATTATGTTTCCTCCTCTCCTGTTTGGATCAGTGCTTTTTGCCACCAGTATTTAAGGGAGCAGCTAAGGCTCACTCCTCGCTGCGACCTACACCAACGTTAGACTGGAGTCCCTACGCCCTGCTCCAGGCCTGTTCCAGTTTCCTTCCTTGCTCCTACGTATCTGTAAGTGTTTACTCCATAGCGTCAGGTTCCGCCCTCGCTACTTTCTTGTATCAGTGTTAGTTTTCTTTATTTGTGCCCAAGTTTAGTGTTTGTGTTTTGCCCCACGTGACTCTTTATTTTGTATCCTCAATAATAAACAAACAAACCCTCTGTTGGCATCTGGCGCCTCATTTATGCCCTGAAAGGGGCAAACATGACAATCACTTACATTCATAACAGTGCATCTTGCACTTTGGGGAATGGGAGTTGTTCAGTCACCGTTATAATGATTTTACTTTATATCAATGTTCAGTGATGGAGTTCAGTGGAATATTGAATTTCTTCTGTGTATCATCAATAAGCCCATGCAGTGCTATAACAGGACACATTTACAAATATTTGAGACCATTGTAGCGCATCATTTTATATTTTAGCAATATTTTGTTATTAAAGGTTTTTTTTAAAACTGTAATCAACCGAATTAACTACAAAACACCCAACGTCAATAAAGTACATCTGTCTATTATTGTTCACAGCAGAATGACCTGTTTGCAACCATTGCATCAGTGTTGCCCATTTGTCAGTAAATATTTAACTAAAAATGATGTATTTCATTATTTGGGTGTTTTTGTGTCCTGCATTTGGTCGTTAAGTCATTCCGGCCATTCCGCTCCACAATCATGGCGGTATTAAGTTTTTAATTTTTAGATACTTGCGCGGGAGGAGGGACTCGCAGTCCTGCAAAGTACAGTGCTACCACACAGGTGAAGCAGAAGCAGGGACTCCCATCTACTACTGGCTGGGCAGGCTGTGCGTGCCTCCCTGCAAAGGACTGTGGTCCGCCCGGTTAGGGTGCTGCTTTTCTCGTCATGTTCTGTGTTGATACACCAGTATTCTTTGTCAGACCCTGGTCCCCACTGATGCTCCGCCCACTCTGCTCACACACCTCATGTTCTCCACAAATACCGAATTATCCTTTAGACCTACGCAATCACGGCAACTTCAATATTATCTTTTTCTAGTCAAATTTGTCATTTTTCACTTCCTTGTTTTGTCCAGGGAACACTGTGGTGACTGACAGGTTTGCGACACCATGGGTCCCCGGCAGTGCCCCCATACCTCGTGTTCCCTATGGCGAGCCCCTACCCCCCCAACCTCATGTTGTCTATGGCAAATATATCCATTACACCTACGTAATCACAGCAGCTTTATGGTATATATTTTGACTGAGCGGCTCCATACTAATGGATGCACACCTCAGCAGCAAAGCACTTCTAAAATCTTTGTTTGCAAAGCATTGTTGTGATTGACAGGTCGTGATGCTGTGCTACCCAATTAGCATGGTTGTGATGCAACATATTCTCCAATGAGCACGGAGTCAATCCGAAACCCCGCCCACACTTCTTGAAGAAAGGGGGATGAAGTCATAGAGCGGTCACACAGCGGTGGCTAAACCTTTATTGATAAAAATTAGATATTTTGACTGAGTGACGCCATATTCGGGTATGCACACCCTCGTAGCTTCAACAAAGCATGTTTAAAATCTTAGGTCATTGTGACAAATGGTTTGAGAGATTTCTGAGGAACACACACACAGACACACACACAAACGGACAGAGATCCATTGAATTTGTAGATATATAATGATGAACTGGATATTTTACTCCGAAATGGTTACTTAATAATTTATTAAGTTTACAAGGTTTTACTAGAAGAGAAGCCTCTAATTTCCTGACATGCTAGGTTTTACCAGACCAAAATCTAATCAACCCTTCAGTATTTTTATTGGCCTTTCTAATAAGGTAAAACCTAGAAAGTGTAAAAATGGTTCAACCTCAGATTGTTACGTGTGGCTCTGGGGAACCACACAATGAGAGCCAAGGGCGAGCCAGTGAGTTGAGATGTTTTATTGATGACAGGGGTGAGGGATAAGGAAAGCACAGACACTCATACAGAGTAACGCTCATGAGCAGTACAGCACCAGAGTTAACAGCTGGCACCGGGCGTAGGGGTAACAGCATGAGAACTCACAGCCGGTAACACTCACGGGTTAAGCAGCCAGACGAGTAGAGAGCTGGCACTGGGCATAAGGACTCCAATGCACAGGTACTCATACAAGGTGACACTCCCAAGTGATGCAGTAAGGTGAACAGAGAGCTAGCACCGGACATGGGGGAACAAAGGCACAGTTACTTCTTACGGGAAAACACTTACGAGTAATGCTGCAGATGAGTCAAGGACTGGCACCGGACGAAGGGGCTCCAGCCTAGCAGTGCTTAAGTCGCAGCCCCGAATAATTGAAGCTGCTCCTTTTTATCCTCATTAGCAGCGCCCCAGCTGATGAGGATTAATTGGCCCCAGCCGTCCCGTAACATTGACAGCTGGGAGCCTGCTGAGACGCTGCCCAATGAGAGGCAGGGATGAGAAGGGGCATGGTCTGAGCGCCGGAACCCGGCGTCTCATCCCATGGTGACACAGATATGATGAAAAATAAGGGCTTATCTCTCTGCAGGTCAGTACCTGCATCTGTCAGTGGTGATTGGTCTAACAAGCCACAGTCAACACTAGACGGAACTCCACAACACCTGTGCTGGCTCTAAAATTGTGTATTGTTCAAAACAGAGGTGGGTAGAGGGGTCAGAAATTTTACTCAAGTAGTTACCTTAGTAGGCTTTGTTTATGATAAATATAAACGCACGAGAAGTCTACTGTAGTCATCAAAAAATGCTTGAGAAGAATAAAAAGTATCTACTAAAAATTGAGCTTTTAGCAAATACTTTCTAACCAGAATACCACCAAATGTTCACAAGTAAAGTACAGTTTTTTTTTTTCTTTATGAGTCTGTTATGTCTGGAAACCCGGAGTGATGCACAGAGAGTGGTGCTGTTGTGAACATGAACTTTATTATACACAGTAATACAGTGCATCCGGAAAGTATTCACACCGCTTCACTTTTTCTACATTTTGTTACAGCCTTTTTCCAAAACAGATTACATACATTTTTTTCCTAAAAATTCTGCACACAATACCCCATAATGACAACGTGAAAAAAGTTTTTTTTTTTTTTTTGTAAATTTATTAAAAATAAAAATAAAAAAAAAAAGAAATCACATGTACATAAGTATTCACAGCCTTTGCCATGAAGCTCCAAATTGAGCTCAGGTGCATTGTCTTTCCACTGATCATCCTTGAGATGCTTCTACAGCTTAATTGGAGTCCACCTGTGGTAAATTCAGTTGATTGTCTATATAAGGTCCCACAGTTGTGTCACAAACTGAGTTTGGATGTTCTCCCAGACTCAGTCTTGTGGCTTTTCTCTGTATTCATATTTATCTCTTGTATTGTTATACCCTTTTGAGTTATTACTGCCTCTCATTTTCCTTGTTTATGTCCAGTCTGTTTTGGCCATGTCTTGTTTCATTTGTAATTATTTTCTAGTCTGTTTCTGAGTGTTTATTTCTTATATTGGTTCTGTGGGCTGGCAGCTGTCAGGCAACATTTCTGGGTCTGCACTTTGCGTGGGTGTTTCCTGTCAGACTGTCAGTCCAACTACTCTCCTCTCATCATCACCAGCTGCTCCTGATCCTCATTAGTGTCCCCCTCACCTGCTCATGTGATTCCACACCTGTGATCACTCTGGTTATTATTCTCAGTTACTATTTAAGTACTGTCTGTTCATCTTTTCCCTGCGGCACTATTGAATCTCCTCCCGATCTTTACACTTCACTCAGCCTCTGAGCGCAACCTACTCAGAGGCTCGTCATCAAAAGTTATTTACCCTTTTTGTATTGTGAGCACTGTTTTGAACTTTATGTTGTTTTTTGTTAATAAATGGCACTAGCACAATTCAGTGTTTAGGTCTGTTTCCCTGCCCCGTAGGGGCCAGTACATGGCATGTTGACAGTGCATGTCAGAGCACAAACCAAGCATGAAGTCAAAGGAATTGTCTGTAGACCTCCGAGACAGGATTGTCTCAAGGCACAAATCTGGGGAAGGGTACAGAAAAATTTCTGTTGCTTTAAAGGTCCCAATGAGCACAGTGGCCTCCATCATCTGTAAATGGAAGAAGTTCAGAACCACCAGGACTCCTCCTAGAGCTGGCCAGCTGTCTAAACTGAGCGATCAGGGGAGAAGGGTCTTAGTCAGGGAGGTGACCAAGAACCCGATGGTCATTCTGTCAGAGCTCTAGCATTCTTCTGTGGAGACAGGAGAACCTTACAGAAGGACAACAATCTCTGCAGCAATCCACCAATCAGGTCTGCATGGTAGAGTGGCCAGACGGAAGCCACTCCTTAATAAAAGGCACATAGCAGCCCGTCTGGAGTTTGCCAAAAGGCACCTGAAGTATTCTCGTCGTCGGCCTCCGTCGGTCTATGATGACCATGGAAGAGAATCCTAAACGTCTACTCTGCTGGAACAGCACCGCCTGTGGCTGAACAGGCCGATGCGCACTGGTGTTCTACCTTCCAGCATTGGGCGTTGGTAGGATTCAAGCCTGGGCAGGAAGATATGGAGGACAAGATGTTACCCATGCAGCATGTCCCCCCTCTCCACGTCACTGATGAATCCAAAGGAACAGCAGGGATGCTATAGTTTGGCACCAGCGCCATCACAGGAGCTGCCAGAACGATGTTGAGCACAACAGAGAACTGCCTTAGGGGCTCCGACTCCGGATTTTTCCTCAGGGTTGACTCCCGAAGCCTTTCCCAAGACCGGGTGTGCCGCAAGGCAGCGGAGGTTTGAAATCAGGGTTTACCTTCCCCTAGATGGGCTACCTTCCCAGGTTGACGAGCCACCATCTACCCGAAGCATCTGGTTTTAAGGCGCCAGAGATCCGCCCTCGCCCCTTCTCCTATTAGTAAAAGCAGTTCCGCCGGGCTTAGAGACTAAACCACACGGGCAGGCTAGGAGTTGGACTTAGTTGTCAGAGGCTTTTCGAGACGCACGCCGTAAGGAGCATTTTATGAGCACTGGGAGCTTAACCCCAGTGCCGCTCCTGGCTATGACAACCTTGGAACCGAAGTACTCTCAGACCATCAGAAACAACCATGAGAAACAAAATTCTCTTGTCTGATGAGACAAAGATTGAACTCTTTGGCATGAATATCAGGTGTCATGTTTGGAGGAAACCAGGCACCGCTCATCACCAGGCCAATACCATCCCTACAGTGAAGCATCGTGGTGGCTGCATCATGCTGTGGGGATGTTTTTCAGTGACAGGAACTGGAAGACTAGACAGTATAGAGGGAAAGATGAATGCAGCAATGTACAGAGACATCCTGGATGAAAACCTTCTCCAGAGCTCTTTTGACCTCAGACTGGGGCGATGGTTCATCTTTCAGCAGGACAATGACCCAAAGCACACAGCCAAGATATCAAAGGGGTGTCTTCAGGACAACTCTGTGAATGTCCCTGAGTGGCCCAGCCAGAGCCCAGACTTGAATCCAAATGAACATCTCTGGAGAGATCTGAAAAGGGCTGTACAGTGGCACTTCCCATCCAACCTGATGGAGCTTGAGAGGTGCTGCAAAGAGGAATGGGCAAAACTGCCCAAAGATAGGTGTGCCAAGCTTATGGCATCATATTCAAAAAGACTTGAGGCTTTAATTGCTGTCAATGGAACATCAACAAAGTATTGAGCAAAGGCTGTGAATACTTATGTACATGTGAATTCTTAGTTTTTTTTATTTTTAATAAATTTGCAAAAATCTCAAAAATACTTTTTTCACATTGTCATTATGGGGTATTGTGTGTAGAATTTTGAGGAAAAAATAAATTTAATCCATTTTGGAATAAGGCTGTAACATAACGAAATGTGGAAAAAGTCAAGCGCTGTGAATACTTTCAGGATGTACTGTATAATGTACAACACAGGTCTCCTATCTCCTATTGTGCCAGCTGGGAAAGAGGTCCTAAGATGGCAGCTGTCACCTGAAATGGGCTGGCGTGATGACGGCACCAGCCAGCTGCGTCATCACGCCACTCCCTGCTGTTAACCCCTTCACTACCCCCCCCCCCCCGCAAAAACACGGAACACTTCTAATTCAATTTATTGACTATTTAGCCCTCCCCAATTTTGTACCCCCATAAGTCCACATTGTCAACACTCAACATTTATAAAACTTTAAACAAAACCTGGAACTAGGGTTGGCGGGTAGACTGCCGCCAGACCCAACGCGGCTAAGTGAATTATTCTGCCACTTTTCCCTAGCCGTGCTCCTAACTAAGGAGTAACTTTTTTCTTAACAGTCTTCCGCGGAAGGACCAGTTCTTCCTGAGGGGTTTGTGGTGAGCCCATGGTGGCCACCTCCCTGGAGCCTTGAAGAAGGCCCATGGCGGCCTCCTCCCTGGAGCTGTCAGACCCCTGGGGTCAATCTTCATGATGCTGGGCCTCGGGTCCCACACTGCAGTAGCTGACTTCCGCAGAGCCTCGCTTTCTGGAGCCACCACCCCGACACGCCGTAGTAGGTCCGCGTGCCGAACCGAACCATCTCTCAGCCGAAAGCATGTTGTTCTCAACTTTGTCATGATCCTCAGCGGTGCCCGCTGTTTCTCTGGCTGCGACCCAGTCAGTTGCTGTCCTGGTCTGTCGCCGGTGCGAACCCAAACCCAGTCCATGACTCGGATTTTTTTTTTTTTTTTGGACTTATTTTGTACCCGTAGGTAGATTTGTTCTGCAGTCCGGTGACAAGCCACCAGCTGCCGGTCGCTGCGTGCGCAAGCGCCCCTTAACTCCCTAGCCTGCATATTTTTGGCATGTGGGAGGAAACCGGAGAAATCCCGGAGTAAACCCACGCAAACACGGGGAGAACATGCAAACTCCACACAGATCACTGTTGGCCGGGGGCAGGGATTGAACCCACGATCTCATGATCCCCGCGATCCCCTGGCCGAGGGTAAACTGTGCTGCCGCGGTGCTAACCACTGCGCCACCGTGCAGCCACTGCGCCACCTTACTTGGTTTTATGCATTGTTGCTGTGCTCCTGGTGGGTCTACGCACTCATTCAGCTTGTGACCTCTGTCATGCTGCGGCGGTTCCATTGCCACTGTGTTCAGTGCGGACCCTTCACCCGTCGTTTCCGTCATCGGCTGAGGCTCGCTGTGGGTGCAGAAGGTGTCCAGTGCCTGTCTGCCATCTGAAGTGCTCTGCTGTGCCATGTCGTGCGTTGTGTTAAAGCCAGGTTGCTGCTGTGTTTCTGGGCTTTCTACATGCTTCGGCTCCCTCTCCCTCGGCTCCGGTTCTGGCTGACCGAGGGACGGAGGCGAGTCCAGCTGCCCCCCTCCCGGGCGGCTCTCCTCCTAGAGCGCGAGGTGCTGGTGTTGTGCCAGTGTCATTCTGAATTACCTCGTTGGCTTTGGTTTCGATTGACCCAGGCTCCCTCTCCTCCTGCTTTGGTTCTGGCTGTGCGAGAAACGGAGGTAAGTCTGGTCTCTCTTCTTTCTCCCTGATGTCTTCACCATTCGTGTTGTACCCACTCTCTGCATTATGTTCGCTGTCTGAGCTGTGCTCGTACTACACACTCTAGTCACTTCTTGTGCTGTATACACTCATCAGCTTGACACGGACAAGCTCATCTTTACCTCCGCCAAGGAGGTTATGTTTCCATCAGCGTTGGTTTGTCTGTCTGTCTGTCTGTTTGTTAGCAAGATAACTCAAAAAGTTATGGACGGATTTTCAAGAAATTTTCAGAGATTGCCAGAAATGGGGTATCCTACAGATGATTAGATTTTGGTGGTGATCCGGATCACCGTCTGGATCCAGGAATTTTTTTACTTATTGGGATTTCCAAAACGGGAATCACAGTAATTTCCATAATACAGGACAAGTTTTCAACAGCTTCTACAAGACATTTAAGACATAAGGAAATGGAATAAATCTGGATAATGATGCAAAAAAAATAAAAAAATAGGGAACCTTTCAAATTTTTAAAAGAACAAATGAAGCTATAAACACGCAATAAGCATCACAGTATAGCTATAATATATGCCACTTGCGGATGGCATTTTTTTCATGGTCAAGGAATCTATAAAGTTAGACAAAATAAATGGAGGATTAATATTTATGATAAACATTGTATGGGGGGAACTGTGCCACTTGGCGGAGGTCTGCGCTCTCCCAGTGCTTTTCTAGTTTAACCCTTTTACTTTCCAGCTGTCAAAAAATGTGTGTCACCTGCTGTCTATGTCACAGGTCCACGCCTGTTACGTGATGTGTCCCAAAAGCACTGAAAACCCAGTTGTAACAAGTATTTCACATCACAAGATGTCAGACACGTATAGCTTACTGCTCTTCACTGGAGGACTGGAGGACTTCACCCAAACGAGCTGCCTCAAAACACCATTTCCAGAAACGCGAAGAAGAGAATGTAAACAAAGGGTCCATCCCAACATATATTTCCTCACTGAGGAAGCGTTTGCTTCAGATTTTGCCAACTATGATTCTAAAATGAGATTATTTAGCTTCTGAAGAGAAATATTTACATTTTGTGCCAGCGGAAGATGATCTGGAGTGTGTACACTTTTGTCTGCTATCAACAAAGCTGCACGTGATGACAAAGAACAATAGCGCCGGTTCGGTGGCATAATGCAACCAAAATTGAGGTGGAATAAAACATAAAATAAATGTGAGAGTTTCTCGATGTGGGAGAGAAAGAGAAAATGACTGGCAGAAGACAAAATAAGGGCCATGGATGACAAAAATGGACAAATGAAGCCACGGTGAGTGGTAGGTCTGACCGTTTTTTATCGATTTGTGTACATTCTACTGATTTTCTGGTTCATATACTTTGAAGATAAGATAACAAAAAAACAAAAACAAAAATGGTGAAAAAAACAAACAAAACAAAACCACCCATTGTGTAAATATGTCCAAAGTCCACTTTTGACCGAAAGTTATGTAATGTGATACAGCTGCTGTCACATTATGCAAATTAGATGTTACTCCTATGTCAAACTTTGGATCGTATTCTACATCTTTCTAATTGACAGTAAGCCATTATCTCTCACCACATTCAAGTTAGAGCCTTTGGAATTTTTCATATCTAAACTGAATATTTTTTTTGAAAAAAATCTTGACTGCCAGAGGGAGGTGAGCTGATGGGAGCACTGCTTCGCCATAGATGGATAACAGGTTAAGGGCCAAAAGACGCACACGCTCGCTAAGACTTGGACCTCCAATATATAACGTCGAGTTGACTCACCCCTTCGCCATTTTTTCACTCCCAAAGAAACCGAACCTCCGGGCTATAACGCTGGTCCAGCCGTAGTAATGTCCCTCCATCAGAATCACACATTCGCCAAATGAGTCTGCCACGTGCTTTAGCTTCCCGTTGTTGGCGCCATCCAGGTCAGCCTCGTTGACATAGTCCTTAAACTTGTCGAGCCAGCGGCGCCATGAGATGCCCAGCTCACCCGGGTTTTCCAGAAACGGTCAAAGAGACCCCAATCACGCTTCCATGGTTAATCCTCTGTCGTCAAATGTTATGTCTGGAAACCCTGAGAGATGAACAGAGAGTGGTGCTGTTGTGAACACGAACTTTATTACACACAGTAATATAATGTACAACACAGGTCTCCTATCTCCTATTGTTCCAGCCAGGAAAGAGGCCCTAAGATGGCAGCTCTCACCCTATATGGGGTGGCGTGATGACAGAATCAGTCGGCTGCATCATCACGCTGCTCCCTGCTGTTGATCCCTTCACTACAGAGTCCACTCAAGCAAAAATTTAAAGTATCTCACAGTCAAAATAGAAATTTGTAAAAGTTACTTGTATTTGAGTAAATGTAAATAGTTGCTATCTACCTCTGTGCCTGAAAGAGAAAGACCCCTGCTGGGGGTCCACACGGTCTAACCGGTGAGTGATGTTAGGCAACTGGTTTAATATTACCTGTTGTTGGTAAGCTATTAGATCCACCCGAGCCTCGAGGGTGGAGAGACGGCGTGTGAGCCCGCTGTCTGCTGAGCCGTTCTGCTGGAGCCGTACTGACATAATGTCTGGCTCAGGAAACATGCACGCAGGCTCAGGGAAGATTTAATAGCTTTTATTCAACAACCAGGTATGTGTGGATGAGTGTATGAGATGTGTAAATGGCATGAGGGTGAACGCCAAGAATCACGAACAGAGCAGTTCGTCGTACAGCCAGGCAACCCTATGGAGAGAGCAGAGGACAAGGGGAAAAGGGCACTTCACCGAGACAGGCACAAAAGCAATGTGATGCTTACTTGCAGGTGAATGGTGGCTGGCGTTGGCCAGGAATCTTGCCTGGGAGACAACGTCCTGCTGCGCACACGAGGTGACGTGGAGATGAGGGATGAGGAGTAGGCGATGACGGGAGAGTCCGCCGCCAAGGAATCCACCTGTGCACAGAGCAGGTGAGGAAATAATATGACTTACTTGTCGTAGCGTAGATCAGCAGGAAAGGAAGGAGCGATCCTGCTGGGGCTTGAGCACGAAGTAGAACAGACGGCTCCAGGCCGAAGCTCTGGGCTGAGTGGGTTAAATAGCCCGTGATTGAGAAGGTGCAGGTGTGCACGCAGCTGAGGTGGATGACGAGGAGCGGCGAGTTGTGACAGTACTTCCCCCCCTAACAGCGCCTCCTGGCGCTGGTTTGTCTGGGTGCGCCCGATGGAACTCCGTGATGAGACTCCGGTCCAACACAAACGAAGAGCGCACCCAGGACCTCCACTCTGGGCCGAATCCCTCCCAATCCACCAAGTACTGTAGCCCACGCCCTCGACGCCGGGAGTCCAAGATGGAAGTGACTCTCCAAGCGGGGTGGCCGTCGATCATCATGGGCGCGGGCGGCTCCCTAGGGGGAGGACAGAGTGGGTCAGAGATCACAGGCTTGATCTTCGAGACGTGGAAGGTGGGACACACACGAAGGGGGGGGGAGGGCCAAACGCACAGCCACCAGGTTGATGATCTTGATGATGGTGAAGGGTCCGATGAAGCGTGGAGCCAGCTTCCTTTTCTCAGCCTTGAGGTTGATGTCCTGAGACGATAACCAAACACGTTGGCCCACCTGGTAACTGGGAGCTGGTCTCCTGTGGCGATTAGCTGTTGAACTATTGCGCGCCGCCGTGTGCAAAAGCGCCTCGCGCACCCTGGTCCACAAACCCCGGCAGCATCTCAGATGCGCCTGGATGGAGGGGACGGTCAACTCACTCTTCTGCTTGGGAAACAATGGGGGGTCGTAGCCCAATGATGCTTTAAAGGGAGACATCCCAGTGGCTGATGACCGTGCTGTGTTGTGAGCATACTCCACCCAGGGCAGATATGAACTCCAGGAGGACTGGTTGGAGGAGGTGACGCAGCGCAGGGCGGCTTCCAGCTCTTGATTGGTGCACTCACACTGCCCGTTAGATTGGGGGTGATGACCAGAGGAGAGGCTCACCTTGGCACCCAGGGCATTGCAAAAACTCCTCCATATCACAGACACGAACTGGGGCCCCCGATCAGATACGACGTCCACGGTGATTCCGTGCAGCCTGACCACGTGTTGGACTAAGAGGTCAGCCATCTCTCGTGCTGAAGGGAGACCCCGGAGCGGCACAAAGTGGGCGGCCTTCGAGAACCGATCCACAACCGTCAGCACTGCATTGTAGGTGTTGGAAACAGGGAAGCCAGTAACGAAGTCTAAGGCAATGTGTGACCAGGGCCTGCCCGGGACTGGCAGGGGCTGAAGTAGGCCCGCGGGGGGAGAGTTGGAGGATTTACCTGTAGCACAATCGGGGCACGCCCGGACGTAGTTGGCGACGTCCTTCTGGAGACCAGGCCACCAAATGGACCGCTGGAGTAGGTCCACCAACTGGGAAACGCCAGGATGACAGGCAAATTTGGACGTGTGGGCCCAGTGAGTGACCTCCCCCTGAAGAGCCGATGGGACGAAGAGCCTATCGTCCGGTCCGCCGCCAGGATCAGGTTCGGTCTCCTGCGCCCTCCGGATCTTGTCCCTGATGGACCATGAAACTGCCCCCATGACGCATGAACCAGGAAGGATGGTGTGATCCAGCTCTTCCGGGGCCTCAGGGGAGAACTGTCTGGACAGGGCGTCGGGCAACCCATTCTTTGTGCCTGGACGGTAGGTGATGTTAAAGCAGAACCGAGCAAAGAACAGAGACCAGCGCGCCTGGTGGGCATTCAGACGTCTAGCTGACCTCAGATACTCTAAGTTCTTGTGGTCCGTTCAGACCACGAAAGGCTGGGCTGCCCCCTCCAACCAGTGACGCCACTCCTGCAGCGCGAGCTTGATGGCCAGAAGCTCTCTGTCACCGACATCATAATTTCGTTCAGCAGGTGACAGGCGCCGGGAGAAGAAAGCACAGGGTCGCTTAACTCCATCTACTGGCAAACGCTGGGAAAGCACCGCCCCCACTCCCGTATCAGACGTGTCCACTTCTACCAGGCACTGCAGCGCGGGGTCAACCTAGGTCAGGACCTGGGAGGAGGAGAACTCCGTCTTCAGGGTGTTAAATGCCGCCGCAGCCTCCTCAGACCACCGGAAGGGGACCTTGGGAGAGGTGAGGCTGGTCAGAGGGGTGACAATCGCGCCGAAGTTGGGAACAAAGCGGCGGTAGAAGTTGGCGAAACCGATGAATTGCTGCACCTGTTTCCTGGAGGTCGGCGTGGGCCACTCGACCACCGCCTTCACTTTGGCGGGGTCGGGGAGAACCTGGTTATGGGAGATGACAAAACCCAGGAAAGAGGTGGTCTTGGCGTAGAATTCACATTTTTCCGCTTTGACGTAAAGCCTGTTCTCCAACAGGCGCTGCAGGACCCGCATCACGTGGACCTGGTGCTCCTCCCGTGACCTGGAGAAGATGACGATGTCGTCCAGGTAAACGAAGACGAAGAGCCCCAGGAAGTCCCGCAGGACGTCATTAATTAGCCGTTGGAAGACAGCGAGGGCGTTGGTGAGCCCAAACGGCATAACCAAATATTCGAAATGGCCGCTGGGCGTCCGAAAGGCCGTCTTCCATCCATCGCCCTCTCGGATCCGGACAAGATGATAGGCGCTGCGGAGGTCCAATTTAGTGAACCATGTCACCCCCTGGAGGGAGTGGAAGGCAGTGTCCATGAGAGGCAGCGTATATTTGTCCTTCTCGGTGATGTCGTTAAGGGCCCTGAAGTCGATGCACGGCCGCAACGACCCATCCTTCTTAGACACAAAGAAGAACCCAGTGCCAAGCGGGGATGAGGATGGGCGAATGATCCCGGCGCTGAGTGACTCCTTGATGTAACTGTCCATGGCCTCTGGTTCGGGTGCAGACAGGCTGTATAGGTGGCCAGATGGTAGCGGCGCCCCCGGGCGGAGATTGATGGCGCAGTCATAGGGCTGATGAGGAGGAAGAGACATTGCCCGAGACTTGCTGAACACCTGGCCCAGGTCATGGAACTCCGGGGGAACCACGGTGAGATCCGGAGGGGCGGAGACTGGGGCTGGTGGAGGTAAGGTCGGGGCACAAGCTGCGGACTGAAGGCAGGTGCTCATACAGAAGGTGCTTCACACAGTAACACTCCCAGTACGCTAGTCCAGGACAGGGTTATGTAAGCGCAGCCAGGGGTAGCCCAGGATGACGGGGGACGTAGAGGAGGCCAAGATGTAGAAACTGAGGTCCTCTCGGTGATTCCCAGACATGATGACAGGGGTAGGCTTGGTGCGGTGCATCACAACTCCCAGAGGGGAATGAGATAGGGCGATCAGTTTGAGGGGAGCAGACAATGGGAGACAGGTTATGCCCAGACGGGTTGCCAGGCTCATGGAAATAAAGTTCTGCTCTGCCCCCGAGTCCAACAGTGCGTGAGTGAGATGCCCTGTGGGGTTGTGGCTGAATCGGATGGGCAGAGAACAATGAGTGAGGGGATTAGACCGGTTAGTGTCCGCGAGGCCCCCTACAGTGACTCGCGGACTCCCTCGTTTGGCCTCGTCGGGCATTGCTCCACGGTATGCTGGTCGTCTCCGCAGTACATGCAGAGATCCAGCTCCCGGCGGCGCTGTCTCTCTGCTAGAGGGAGCCTAGTTCGCCCGACCTCCATTGCCTCTGACTCGTTGGCGGACCTCGGAGCAGGTAACGCCAGGGGGCGAGACTGAGGATTACATCACGATCACGCTGAGAGCTGTTCACAAATCGATTTCAAAGCCTGGCTATGATGGATCTGGAGCACTGAATCCGTAAGAGAATGGAAAGTTTTTTCTCTGAAGTCAGTGCTATTCGACCTGTTTTTCGGCACCATCAGCACTCAGTCCTCCTGATAATCAACAGTATAATTGTTTTCATAGCATTGGCAGGCAGTATCTGACTCTCAAGGACAGCTGTCTGGCTCAGACTATTCCATCTGCCTTGCTCAAGGACACGTGCCTTTGCTTCAGACTCTAGTCATAACATCTGCTGAGGAAGAGACTATTGCTGTCCACCTAACTGATTTGCCACTGATTGCATCCAACACACACACAACTGACCCATTTATACTGACAAAGACATATTCACTCACTGCTCTCTCTGTGTCATTGTGTGGATTCAATTGTCTGCTAATTGTGCATTGAGAGTTTTTTTCTTGTAATCACAATATTGGTCATATATATGAACTTTATTCTGATCAACAATGCTTTTTTCTCTCTCCTATTGTGTCCCCTCCCTCCCCCCCCGCCTTCTATTCCCCCCCTGCTGACAGGCGCCTCCATGGCTCGCCGCGTCATTGGGAATGTCTTCTATGACGTTTTCAGTGACAAGTCAAATTCCTCGTATATTTACCTGTTTATTTACTTGTAAATGTGCTTGGCAATAAACTTATTCTGATTCTGATTCTGATTCTGATTCTGATTCTGAAGAGCGTGAGCGGGAGCTATGCGTGACTGGCCGATTGACTTCCGCTCAGCGGAGCGCTCCCGCAGCCTATTGTCTAAGCTAATGGTCAAGGAGATTAGCTCCGACAGTCGCCCAGAGAGGTCCCGGCTGGCCAACTCATCCCGCAGACCAGAGCTGAGGCTGCGGAGGAAGATGCTGCAGAGTGACGCCTCACCCCAGCCAACCTGCTCCGCTGCCACCCGGAAGTCGATAGTGTAATCCACCGCCGATTGGTTTCCCTGTTGGAGAGCAAGGTGCCGATCGGCGAGGACGCTATTGTGCTGAGAGTGGTCAAACACCTCCAGAAAGCTCTGCACGAACTGGTCGTAGGAGAGGTTCGCATAGCTGGGCTTTGACATAACGGCGTAAGCCCAAGCTAATGCTCTCCCCTCCAGGAGATTAGCCATATAACCAATTCGGCAGTGGTCTGAGGGAAAATCCCCGGGAACGCGCAGGAACACCGACTCACACTGTAAAATGAACCCCCGTGCTTCGCTGAGCTTCCCGTTGAAGCGAGCGGGGGTCGGTATGGGCGTGAGCCGGGTTGGCGTTCCCGAGCTAGGCTGGCCAGCCACGGAGGCAGCCGAAGCTGATCCGCCTTGAGCCGGGGGGAACGCCTGCTGGGGGTCCACACGGTCTAACCGGTGAGTGATGTTAGGCAACTGGTTTAATATTACCTGTTGTTGGTAAGCTATTAGATCCATTCGAGCCTCGAGGGTGGAGAGACGGCGTGCGAGCCCGCTGTCTGCTGAGCCGTTCTGCTGGAGCCGTACTGACATAATGTCTGGCTCAGGAAACATGCACGCAGGCTCAGGGAAGATTTAATAGCTTTTATTCAACAACCAGGTATGTGTGGATGAGTGTATGAGATGTGTAAATGGCGTGAGGGTGAACGCCAAGAATCACGAACAGAGCAGTTCGTCGTACAGCCAGGCAACCCTATGGAGAGAGCAGAAGACAAGGGTAAAAGGGCACTTCACCGAGACAGGCACAAAAGCAATGTGATGCTTACTTGCAGGTGAATGGTGGCTGGCGTTGGCCAGGAATCTTGCCTGGGAGACAACGTCCTGCTGCGCACACGAGGTGATGTGGAGATGAGGGATGAGGAGTAGGCGATGATGGGAGAGTCCACCGCCAAGGAATCCACCTGTGCACAGGGGAGAATACTGCAGAGCAGGTGAGGAAATAATATGGCTTACTTGTCGTAGCTTAGGTCAGCAGGAAAGGAAGGAGCGATCCTGCTGGGGCTTGAGCACGAAGTAGAACAGACGGCTCCAGGCTGAAGCTCTGGGCTGAGTGGGTTAAATAGCCCATGATTGACAAGGCGCAGGTGTGCGCACAGCTGAGGTGGATGACGAGGAGCGGCGAGTTGTGACATTGAGAACCACTGGTTTAAAGGGAGCTATTATACCGCAGGGAAGAAAAAGTGATGAGAGCAGGAGTGGTAAATGTCATGATCAGGTAAGCGCGCGCTCCCCCTCCCTTCCTGCAAGACTTTCCCCGGCTCCGCAGGCAATCACCGCACCTGCATGATTAGATGCACCTGCTCCCTCTTCCCTGTCAGCGCTGAAATGGACCAGTTTGTGAATGCTCCAGCGCTGGCTTGTTGGGTAAACTGCCTCTAACAAGCAAGTAACTGAAGTTCTCACTCTCTAAGGAACAACGCTCTGGAGGAGCGCCAACGGTGGAGGAGGGCCGGTGCATGAATGTATTGTGGCTCTATGGAGCACACACTTCCTAAGTGCCACCAGAAGCCAAAAGACATGGCCTGTCAGTAGCTGTGGGGGGTCTGACGGGTTGGAATTCTTTTCATCCCCCCAGTAACTTCTCCATTTCGGCCATCATCCAGTTGCCAGAGGTTTAGAGGAGAGTCATGGCTTTAATAGACTCAGGGGAAGAGCAAAATTTTGTTTCTTCACAACTCGTGCAGGAAGTAGGCATCCCCATGATCAAATTGCTTATGGCCCTAAATGTCACTAACCTGTCGGGTGGTAACGTAGCTTACGTTACCGAAAGCATGACGCCGGTCTCCGTCCTTCTCTTTGGGAACCACCGGGAGATACTATCGTTCCTTATTCTCCCCAAATCATCACACCCGGTGGTTCTAGGGTTCCCGTGGCTCCAGAAGCACAACTCCATTATCAATTGGGCACATAACTCCATCTCTTCCTGGAGCCCATACTGTTTGGCATGCTGTCTCAGCTCGGCCAAGTGTTCACAATCACTACCCATCTCCTCTCCTCCGGTTGAGCCGCTGGATCTCAGTCTCATACACGATGTCTATCACAACCTCAGAGAGGTCTTTAGCAAGTCGGGAGCGCCTTCTTTGCCTCCCCATCAGTCTTATGACTGCGCCATAGACCTTCTCCCAGGTACGCAGCTGCTGTCCAGCTGACTCTACAGCATTTCTGGGCAGGAGCGGGAGGCAATGGAGAGCTATATTAAGGATTCTTAGAATGCCAGTGTCATTTGGCCCTTCTCGGCCCCTCTTGGGGCAGAATTCTTTTTTGTCGGAAGAAGGATGGATCCTTGCACCTGTGCATCGATTACCACGAATTAAATGCCATTACTGTCTAAGACAATTATCCTCTGCCCCTGATCAACTTCACATTTGAACTCCTTCAGCACATGCGGGTATTCACTAAATTAGATTTGCATAATGCCTACCATCTGGTTCACATTCGCGATGGGGACGATTGGAAGACGGCCTTTCAAACACACTTGGGGCAATTTGAATATCTGGTGATGCCGTTCGGGCTCACCAATGCTCCCGCCGTTTTCCAACATATGATCAATGACATCCTCCACAACATGGTAAATCAATATGTTTTTGTCTACCTTGACGATATTTTTTTCCGCACACCAGAGGAACACGCAGTCCATGTCAGGGAGGTATTACAATAGCTCCTGGAGAACCAGCTCTACGGTAAAGCTGAGAAGTGTGAGTTTTCCACCCGCTTCACTTCATTCCTCAGTTTTATAGTGGCTGAGGGGGAACTGAGGGCTGGCCTGGCCAAGGTGAAGGCTGTGCTAGATTGGCCTACACCCCACTCCCGCAAAAAGCCCCAGCGCTTCTTGGGTTTCATGAATTTTTATCGCCATTTCATAAGAAACTATAGTGGGGTAGCGCAGCCTCTGACCCAGCTTACTTTGGTTAAAGTACCTTTCAATTGGTCCGAAGCAGCGGAACAGGCCTTTTCAAAATTAAAGGGCCTGTTCTCTAACGCCCCCATCTTGGCCCAGGTCGACCCTCAGCTCCAGTTTATCCTGGAGGTGGATGCTTCTGACTCAGGGGTGGACACTGTCCTATCGCAGCTCTCGGCCTCCGGTCAGAAGCTCCACCCATGCGCGTATTTCTCTCGGCAGCTCACGCCAGCCGAGATGAATTATGACATAGGGGACCTAGAGCTCTCGGCCATTAAAATGGCCCTTGAGGAGTGGAGACACTGGCTTGAGAGAGCGGCCCATCCCATCACAGAGTGGACTGACCACAAAAATTTTGAATATCTCCGGTCGGCTCGCAGACTGAATGCCAGGCAGGCCCACTGGGGCTTATTCTTTGCCAGATTCAATCTCACCTTCACTTACAGGCCTGACTCCCGTAATGTTAAAACGGACGCTCTCTCCTGCCAGTTTAGTCCTGACCCCCCTACCCCCATTCCCTCCCCCAGCCCATTGTCCCACCCTCCTGCATCCTTGCAGCTCTTACGTGGGTCATTGAACAGAGGGTCCGGCAGGCTCAATCTACTGAACCCAAGCCTGAGGGGGGTCCCGACAACTGTCTGTTTGTCCCGGCTGGCCTCCCCAGCGACGTCATCAGGTGGGGCCATACCAGCCATTTCGCCTGCCACCCTGGAATCTCCCAGACTATCAACCTTATCCGGCAGGTTTTCTGGTGGCCTACCCTGCAGGACGGACGTCCGGGATTACATTAAGGCCTGCCAAGTCTGCACTTGTAATAAGTCTGACTCCTCACCCCCTGCTGGCCTCCTCCACCCACTACCCATCCCCAGTCGACTTTGATGTCACATTGTCCTGGACTTCATTACTGGACTTCCACCATTATAAGGCAATTCTGTCATTCTCACCTTCGTGGATCACTTTTCTAAGGTGATCCATCTGGTGGTCCTTCCCAAATTACCTTCTGCCTCTGAAACTGAGAACCTCCTAACCACCCACCTCATCCGTCTGCATGGCATCCCATTGGACATCATGTCTGATCGGGGTCCACAATTTACCTCCCAGGTCTGGAAATCATTTTGCTGCTTCTTAGGCATCACCATCAGTCTTACATCTGGATACCATCCTCAAAGTAATGGGCAGGCTGAGCATGCCAACCAATCTCTGAAGGCCGCCTTAAGGTGTGTCGCAACTTGCAACCCAAGTACTTGGAGCAACCATCTGACCTGGGTGGAATATTCTCATAATTCCACAGTCTCAGCGGCTACTGGACTGACTCCGTTCGAGGCTTCCATGGGGTATACCCCCCCCCATTATCTATGGTGGAGAGGGAGTTTGCTGTACCATCAGTGGGGGCTCACGTAGGTCGCTGCCATAGGCTCTGGAAGGCTACTCGAGCTGCCCTCACCTGCTCTGCTGAGCGAAATTGCCAGTGCGCAGACCATAGGCGGGTCCCTGTGCCCAAATACACTATCGGGCAACACGCATGGTTGTCAGCAAACCAGGTGCCCCTGAAGACGGAGTCCCGGAAACTTTCCCCTCACTTCCTGGGCCCGTTCTCCATTTTCCAGGTCATTAATGATGTCACGGCCCACCTGAAACTCCCACCGGCACTCCTGATTCACACCATCTTCCACATCTCAAAAATCAAGCCCCTCTCTTCCATCCCTCTCTGCACCCCCCCCCCCCCTCCCGAAGCCATTTCCTCCCCCTCGGGTCCTCAATGGCCAGACCACCTCCACGGTCCAGAGGATTCTGGACGTCCACCGATGGGGCCGGGGGCTACAGTATCTAGTCCACTGGAAGGGCTATGGACCAGAAGAAAGGTCGTGGATCCCTGATTCCAACTTCCGCGATAAGGGAATGGTCTGGGCCTTTCACAAGGCACACCCCTAACAAGCCCAGTGGGCCGCTAGGAGGCGCCCCTTGAGGGGGGGCACTGTCATGATCAGGTGAGCGCGTGCTCCTCCTCCCTTCCTGCAAGACTTTCCCTGGCTCCACAGGCAATCACCACACCTGTGTGATTAGACGCACCTGCTACCTCTTCCCTGCCAGCGCTGAAAAGGACCAGTTTGTGAACGCTCCAGTGCTGTGTCGTTGGGTAAACTGCCTCTAACGTGCAATTAAGTGAAGTTCTCACTCTCTGAGGAACAACGTTTAATTCCTCTTCTCTTCTCTTCCTTTTCCAGATTGCTGCCATCTTCGTGGTGCGTCTGCGGGGTTTGTTGTTCACTCACCTGCCCCATCATCTCATCACCATTTCAGCTGCCTCATTCCACCCTGTCAGACACCTCACCCAGCTTCACTCCTGCCTACCAGCATCCTCTCCTGGTTTGCCTGTCCTTCCTGAGTTCCTCTGCCGGGCTTCCTACTCATCCCACGTGAGTGCTGTCCTATTTTCCCTTTACCAGTCTCCCTCCTTATCTAATTTGCTCTCGTCTCCCCTTACAGGCTGAGCCTTCCTCTTCCACTGTGCATCTTTTTTGAATCAATAAATTTTGGTTAATCAGCTTCTCTGTGTTGTTCGTGTGTTTTCTTTGGTGTCGTTCCCTGCACGTGAGCTGTTCATTCTTGCCAATCATGACAGGAAAAATTAAAAGAGTGAACTAAATAAGGAAAATATTCATTCTCATGTATGACTACTGCATCAACAGCAAGGTTGAGGGGTTTTTTTTCTCAAGGACTTACTTCCGCTGCTTAAAAAAGTAATAAAGTTAGAGAAAAATTCAAATTGCTGTCATTGTTTATTTTAATGTCAAAATTGTTAAAATATACAATTTGTTAGAATTTACAAATGCAGATTGTTTTATAATTTATGCTTTTTCAATGTGTCAACTTTCTCTGAGAAAGTGGCCCTCCCCACTCCCCCATCATAAATTTTCTAGACCCACCCCTGTCTGATTGACACTGGAACAGTGCTGTGCAAAACAAGACAATGAAACTTTCCATTTCTGCTCCCCCTTCTATCAATAAATTTCTTCACTAGACAAAAATAGGGGCCCTAAAGGGTGCACTAAACATGTGATCACTCAGTCATCTCTGACTGGCCAATAAAACGCAGTCCTGTCTTAGAAAGATCGAGGACATAAAGAGATTTTCTCAATCAAGCACAGCAATTTCAGCAAAATGACTCTTTTAATGTTTTCTTTCTATTTCTTTTCTTTATTCCTGGAAACCATTGGTAAGTTACATGATCACTGATATTTTTAAGGTCTACATCATATTTTGAGAGTTTCAACATGTTGTCAGTCATAGTCTTAAGCTGATGGTATTCTTGTTTTCCTTTTCAGCTCATACAATGACTCCGGAAAAATCTTCACAGTTACATTTTAAATCCATCATTGTTGGTCAGAACCTTACTTTGAGTTGCTCTATGAAGCAGGATGATGTTTCAGTGATGTTGTTCTGGTATAAGCAAGCTCCAGGGCAGAAGCCGCAGCTAGTATCCACATTCTATAAGCATGAAAAAACTGGTGCTATGAGTGATACATTTAATAATTCACGCTTTGAGTTGGAAACTAGCAGCCGTAAAATGAACTTGAAGATCTCAAATGTTCAAATGTCAGAGTCTGGTACTTATTACTGTATACATGGCTTCTTACATGTATTTGTGTTTTGGGAGGGGACCATTGTCCAAGTAAAAGGTTCAGGTTTGGACAAACAAGCGTCAGTCCATCAGTCACTGCTAGTGACTGTCCAGCCGGGAGGATCCGTTACTTTGAACTGCACAGCACATATTAGAAGCTGTGATGGAGAACACACAATTTACTGGTTCAAAAACTCAAAAGAACCTCATGCAGGACTTATTTACACCAACGGAGGTAGGAATGATCAGTGTGAGATGACAACCAAGACACAGTCTTGTACTTGTGTCTACAACTTGCCAATGAAGAGCTTGAATCCTTCTCATGCTGGTACCTACTATTGTGCTGTTGCATCGTGTGGATACATACTCTTTGGAAATGGGACCAAGCTGGACATTGAAGGTAAGTAGTACTCTTACCGCACTTACATAAAAATATGGACATTTTCTATTCAAATCTGATTAGTCTAATGTCTGAATTTCTGGTTTGCTACAGATGAGCAGGGGTCTTTTGTTTTGCTGTATGTTTTGAGTGGAGCTTTGGGTTTCAACGCCATCCTGATCTTTTCCATGGGTCGTGTAGCATATAGCATGTATAAGACAAAGAGCGGCAAATGGCCAGGTAATCTCTGCTGCCATATTTTACAATTTATGGTGCATTTCAACATACAGTATATGATGGTGATGGTTGGACACTCAACACATTTTAAGAAACTTATGGACAATATTATTGAAGTTACTTTGTCAACAGAGGCTTTCTGGTCTGGCTAACATGGTTAAGCTCACAAAATGTGTTCGATGGGTTGTTTCAATTTTTACTTTGAACAAAGAAAATGAACATGACCCATGTGCAATTTTGCAGAGACTGTACTTATTTTTAGTGTTGATGCATTTCACATATGAATACTCATCTCAGGATTTCCCTTTTCATAACGCTACTTGTAGTTATGGCATGTTTAGATTTAATCTAAACATAATAGATATGTTTGAGACATCTTTGTCTTTTCTTCATGAACAGCAGCCCAAGACAGGACTCAATCAGACTCAGCTGTGAATGAAGATGTAAGTATTTTCACCTTGTTGTCAAACTTATAAAGGCTTTTTTTTGTTTGTTTTGGTTGAATTTAGTTGAATTTATTTATTGTACAGCAAACTACAGTATTTCCTCATCCTCTTATAATGTGATAGTATCGACTTTAAATGATTTGAAGTCCAGTTCACTGAGATGCTGTCTTATATGCTAATGAAACATTTGATATCGAGGCTCATTTTATGTTTCTATGTAGGATTACCAAAAAGCAGAGCATCTCCATTATGCTGCTGTAAGAGCCAACAAGCTCAGCGGATCAAGAAAGCTAGGGGATGGTGGCGCAAGTGAATGTTTGTACTCTGGTATAAAGATGTAAAGTTGGACTTGTTTCATTCATGTACCATATGGGTCAGAATTTATTAATGATGCTGTGAACATATTGATTGAAAATTAAAGTCCATGCAGAATCACTACTGTCAAGCAGAGTAATTAAATCAGAGGTCTATGGAAAAACTAAATTTGTACTGAATTGCTTAGTGTTTTGTGTTTACTGATCAGTTAAAGGCAACACAGCCAGTACAATGTCCATCCATCCATCCATCCATCCATCTTCTACCGCTTTTCCGGAGGTCCAGGTCGCGGAGGCAGCAGTTCAAGCAGAGAAGCCCACACTTCCCTCTCCCCCGCCACCTGCTCCAGCTCTTCAGAGAGGATACCAAGGCGTTCCAAGACCAGCTGGGAGACATAGTCTCTCCACCGAGTCCTGGGTCTGCCCCGGGGTCTCCTCCCAGTGGGATGTGCCTGAAACACCTCAAGTAGGAGGCGTCCAGGAGGCATCCTAATCAGACGCCCATACCACCTCAACTGACTCCTTTCAATGTGGAGGAGCAGCGGTTTTACTCTGAGCCTCTCCCGGATGACCGAGCTCCTCACCCTATCTCTGAGGGTGACTCCAGCAATCCTACGGAGAAAGCTCATTTCAGCCGCTTGTATCCGCGATCTCATTCTTTTGGTCATTACCCAAAGCTCGTGACCATAGGTGAGAGTAGGAACGTAGATTGACTGGTAAATCGACAGCTTTGCCTTAGAACTCAGCTCCTGCTTCACCACAACAGACCGGTACAACGTCTGCATCACTGCAGATGCTGCTCCAATCCGTCTGTCGATCTCTCGCTCCATTTTCCCCTCACTCGTGAACAAGACCCCAAGATACTTAAACTCCTCCACTTGGGGCAGGAGCCTGTCCCCAACCCAGAGAGGACAATCGACCTTTTTCCGGCTGAGGACCATGGACTCGGACTTGGAGGTGCTGATTCTCATCCCAGCCGCTTCACACTCAGCGGCAAACCGTCCCAGCAAGAGCTGTAGGTCATTGCTGGATGAAGCCAACAGGACAACATCATCTGCAAACAACAGAGATGAGATCCTGTGGTCACCAAGCATGACACCCTCCATTCCCTGGCTGCGCCTAGAAATCCTGTCCATAAAAATTATGAACAGGATCGGTGACAAAGGGCAGCCCTGGTGGAGTCCAACTCTCACTGGGAATGAATCCGACCGAGTGTTGGCAATACGAACCAACCTCTCACAACGGTCGTACAGAGACCGAATAGCTCGTAACAACAAGCTCGATACCCCATACTCCCGAAGCACCCCCACAAAAATCCACGAGGGACGCGGTCAAATGCCTTCTCCAAGTCCACAAAACACATGTAAACTGGTTGGGCAAACTCCCACGAACCCTCAAAAATTCTCGAGAGGGTAAAGAGCTGGTCCGATGTGCCACGGCCAGGACGAAAACCACATTGCTCCTCCTGAATCCGAGGTTCAACCAACGGCCGGACTCTCCTCTCCAGTACCTTGGCATAGACCTTCCCGGGGAGGCTGAGGAGTGTGATCCCTCTAAAGTTGGAGCACACCCTCCAGTCCCCTTTTTTGAAGAGAGGAACCACCACCCTGGTTTGCCATGCCAAAGGCACTGCCCCTGACCTCCACGCAATGTTGTGAGGCGTGTCAACCATGACAGCCCAACAACATCCAGGGCCTTGAGGTACTCAGGGCAAATCTTGTCCACCCCCGGGGCCCGGCCACCAAGGAGGTTTTTAACCACCTTGGCGACCTCAGCCCCTGTGATAGGCGAGTCATCCCCCTCGTCCCCAAACCCTGCTTCCTCTGTGGAAGGCGTATCAGTGGGATTGAGGAGATCCTCGAAGTATTCCTTCCACCAGCCGACGATATCCCCAGTCGAAGTCAACAGTGTCCCATCCGCACTATACACAGTGTGGACGGGGAGCTGCTTTCCCCTCCTGAGCCGCTGGACAGTTTGCCAGAATCTCTTTGAGGCCGACCGAAAGTCGGCCTAAATTTATCAATCCTTGATAAACTGTATATCAAGGATTCAGTGTACCCCACCGTATGGGGTTACCGGGGCCCCACCCTGGAGCCAGGCCTGGGGGAGGGGCTCGAAGGCTAGCGTCTGGTGGCCGGGTTTCCACCCATGGGACCCGGCCGGGCTCAGCCCAAAGGAGTTACATGGGTCAGCCCTCCAGTGGGCTCACCACCTGCAGGAGGGATCATGGGGGTCCAGTGCTATGTGGATTAGGTGGCGGCCAAAGGCGGAGACCTTGGGGGACTGATCCCAAGCTTTCTAAACTGGCCAGTACAATGTATTTACTATATTAAAAATCCTAATTTTCAGTCCTATTTTCCCAAGTGCAAAACATTAATCTCCACATTCAGTTTTGATGTTTATAAACTTTGCCTACAATGCAAATAATTTTTTCTTTGACCAAAGCTGATCATTACAGCTAATATTAATATTGCAATGTTACAACCTGTTTTCTTTGAGAGACCCTTGCAAAATATTGACAATTATGTAGAGAAAACATGGAGAAGATGCCTATAACGAGTTAAGCAATATAGTGTGCTGGAACACAGGGTGTCGTAGATACTCCTGCAGTTGTATTATTGAAAAGAAGAAAACATTATTCTAGTTTTAAGCTTGATGATACAAAAATTGTTATAGTTGCTAGGCAATGTGGAAAACCTACTCCAGTACTTCTTGGAATGCTGGTACTACTGGATTGATGTTTAGATTGATAGTATGTTGAAGAAGATAGTATGTTCAAGAAAATTGTAGTTTTTAAAAGGGGCATATCATGCAGTTTTTCCACTGCTGACAAAGTTCCAAGAGGTCTTAACGAAATATCTGTGATGTGATTTGGTCAAAATATATCATTCAGTGCCATTTCAACCCATTTAACCAGGCTTCCTCAGAATGGCTCGTTTCAGACCATGTTTCTTTTTAAGTTCAACCCATCTTCCTTGTTTTCATCACCACTGAAGAGTTTAGTTGAGGCACTGCAGTTAACATTTTTTAAACCCACAGCAATAAGGTTGACGAAAGTGTTAGCAGGCCGGTGAGCTGGCTTTTTACAGCCAAAATATAAGAATAGCCATCTGACTTCATCTGTGGATTAGTGAACCAGGGTTGAACACAGATGTCTAGTGAGAGTAGACAGAATATACAGAAAAGAGCTTTAGGACCCAGCTGCACTCTAACAGTTAAGCTGACACTTGGTGGGCTGATCCATCAGCTTCTACTCACCGAGGCAGTCTCCAAGACAGTAGACACACTGACCTTGGCCAGCTAAGCAAGGTGTGGGCCAATGTGTTACCCTATAATGGAACAGGTGTGGCGATGTTAAAATAAGGCACGGCGTCTGGAGTTTTTAAGGAAGTTTATTCATCAAATCATCGCCATCACGGAGCTCACCCCAGCTGCTGTATATGCATGCTGGGCATCACTCTCAGGCTCTCATGAGCAGTAGTCAGAAGCAGTCAGAAGAAGAAAAGAGGATGAGTTACAGAACATGTGCGGTATTTATACCCAGTTCAGACAATACATGAAAGGCATGTTATGATCAAAGAAACTGCATTCAGGCATGGGACATTTACATTTGAGCACAGAGCAGGAAGTCATACATAACAGCAGGATACTGACGCCTGAACTAGACACGGAGAGGCTGCCTATTGATCTCAACACCCACATCTCATTGCTCTGCTAATTGCCCCAGCTGGGCTCTCTGTTTGTCCGTGGCTGTTGTGGGGGTTACCCCATACACTCCCCCCCAGAGGGCTTAGCGGGGAGCTGAGACCTCGATAGTCCCGCTTTGGTGGCGAGCTGTGGTGAAGGTCTGTGCCGGGAAAGGGAGGAGGGTGGGGGTAGCAAGTGGCGGGGGATGTCCGTGGTTGTGGGAAGAAAAATTAGTCTCTGATTCCTCTCGCGATTCAGTCCGGCAATGAAGAAAAACAGGAGCTGAAGCTGTGTGAGGGACTTGGCGTGTTGGCTTCAGGTGCGTTCGCGGACCTAAAGCCCTCGGGGACAGCTGACGGCTCGATCCCCGTTGTGCGCCATGGCTGAGACCATAAGAAAATCCTGTGCGCCAGCTGCGTGCATGCCTTAGGTGAACGAGCAACCCTGAAGGGCCAGTGTGCAGCGGTGCAGGAGGGTGGGGGGTCTGCAGAGCCAGGTTGCCTCTGGTGCGCGGCACGTGCTGCGGCTGCGTACCTTCCAGCTGTGCTGTTCAGATGCGAGGCTTCTGTGCATGGCCGGTCCACTGTCGCGAGGCGAATCAGGGTCAGGGGGCTTGATGGAGATCTGCGCAGTCGGCGCCGATGGTCTCCCCTGTTCGGGCTGGTGGTCGTCGCTCGTGCCGGGTCATGGTGCGTTCAGGTCCACGCGTTCTCCGTCGGCCATGGGCCGCCGTCGTGGAGAGAGGGCAAGGTGCGTGCGCTCTCATGTGGAGACACAGAATCGTGTGTCAGGAGCCGTGAGAGCGGCCGGTCCAGCGTGGACGTGCCAATCTAGGCGTGCAGACCTCACCATGAAATTTCCTCAGCTTTCCCGGTCGTGGGTGGTCTCCGAAGAGCGTCAAAGTCTCCCTGAAGCAGAAAGGAAGGGCAGATCAGTCGGGCTGCCGCGTTCGCTTGTTGTCGGAGAATCACCGCCGGGTGCTGCGTTCGCTGGCAGCGTGTTCTTTTCAGCGTCGGGTCACCAGTGTGGCGATGTTAAAATAAGGCACGGCATCTGGAGTTTTTAAGGAAGTTTATTCATCAAATCATCGCCATCACGGAGCTCACCCCAGCTGCTGTATATGCATGCTGGGGATCACTCTCAGGCTGTCATGAGCAGTAGTCAGAAGCAGTCAGAAGAAGAACAGAGGATGAGTTACAGAACATGTGCGGTATTTATACCCAGTTCAGACAATACATGAAAGGCATGTTATGATCAAAGAAACTGCATTCAGGCATGGGACATTTACATTTGAGCACAGAGCAGGAAGTCATACATAACAGCAGGATACTGGCGCCTGAACTAGACACGGAGAGGCTGCCTATTGATCTCAACACCCACATCTCATTGCTCTGCTAATTGCCCCAGCTGGGCTCTCTGTTTGTCCGTGGCTGTTGTGGGGGTTACCCCATACAGGGTTGTCTAGTGGGGTCACTACACTTTAAATAGAAAAAAAGGGTTTTCTATAGAAAAAGCAAACATTTTAGGTCCAATCTCCATTGGTTTCTTGCAAAAATACAGAAAAATTACTTAAAATATCTGTCTGGTCAGATGCACCACCAACAAACGACAAAAAGTGGATCATTATTTATTTATTTATTTTCACACCAGAAAGTCTTGTTTCTGGGAGGAAAACAGCTGCAAAAAAAGTATTTTAGCAGTGAGCAATGGTATTTTGGCAAAGCTGCACATGTTCCAAGTTTGAAAAGTTCTAGACCTAATTATGAAAGGACAACGCCAGATCAGTGAAACTTGACAAATATGTAGTCTGGTCTTTTTGATGTACTTAAATGAGGAGATGTATTTTTTTTTTTTTTTTAACATAGCCTCCTTTGGTGTCACAACACTTCAATACCAGTTCTGGACAAGGTTCCTTATTCAGAATGTTGGAGGAGCACAACAATGAGTTTGAGGTGTTGATCCTCCAAATTCCCCAGATCTCAGTCCAATCGACCATCTATGAGCTGCGCTGGGCAAACAAGTCTGATCCATTGAAGCCTCACCTCGCATTTTACAGGACTTAAAGGATCTGCTTCTAACAACTTGATGCCAGATATCACGTTAACTGGTATAGTAGACTCCATGCCTGAATGAGTCAGAGATTTTTTGGCAGCAAAAGAAGGAAGAACACAACAATAGGCAGGTGGTCATATCTATCTATCTATCAATATATATATATACTGTATATACTGTATATATACCTCTTTAGTCATGCATGAAACTCTGAATGATCCCACAGTGATCTCTACTGGCCCCTCAAAGATCTCAATACATGGCCATGAAATTTGTCGAAACATCTCCCAAATGTTTACACAGAAACTACTTTTTCAAGGCTTAGTAGATCGTTGAGAGATCTGGCCAATTTTTGATCTTTCAATGGTCTCCCAACAGTTTCTGTTTGTGTAAAGGGGTCCTTGACTATGAAGGAGGCTGAAAAGTTTATAGTGGTCAAATTTGACCAAATGTGGTTAATTTTTCAACATAATCTCCCCTTCGGTTCACACACTTCTTCCATTGGTGTTGCAGCGCTTGGATCCCTGGGGTTGAAAAATAAACCACATTTGGTCATATTTGAACATTATGAACTTTTCAGCCCCCCTCATACAAGTAAGTAAAACTGGCTGTTCTCATCAAAAAGACGGTGCTTCAAGTTTGCCAAGTTTCAGTAAGCTGGCATTGCCCCATCATAGTTAGGATTGGAACTTTTCAATCACCCCTGTATAGCAAAGGTTGTGTTTACTACTGACGTGGTCAGTTTTACAGCATCACCTGACAATTTTCTGATGTGGTTGACATAATTTTCTGAGGGTGACACATTGAAAACTCAACCTTTGCATTTATGGGCAGTTGAGTGAGGTTGTTGTGATGTCAACAAAGTTACTGAATGTACTTTTCTAAAATCTTTTTTTTGTCCTCATGATCTCTAAATTTGCCATATTCAGTATTTATAATGTTTGCAAAAATACGTAAGAGCTAAATAACTAAAGTCTAATGTGTGAGTGTGTTACCAACACTATGATTGCCATATACTACAGTGCGGAAATTTTCTTTTATCTGCTGGTTTAATGGTCTCACAGTTAAAGATAGAAATAGTCTGAACAATATCGTGAAGGTCTGTTCCAAAATTATCGGTGTGAGACAGAGAGATCTGAATTCCTTTTGTAACCAGCAGATCATTCGCAAAGCAGAATGCGTTTTATCTTCTTCTGATCATGTCCTCTCAGATGAATTCTCTCTTTTGCCATCAGGGCGCCGTTATGATTTACCTGCTAGCAAAACTAATAGGTATGCCAAGTCCTTTATTCCCTTAGCAATAAAGCAACTAAACACTTCTTAAGGTTGTTAAATGACACACATAGGTTTTGTTTTTTTGTTTGTTTTTTTAACATATATATTATTATTTATTATACAGGTTTTAGGTTTTTATCATGACCGTTTTTTTAATCTTTTAGTAACCCCAATCTGATCTTATTGTTGTATTTTTTTTATAGTACTTTTTATTACAGCACTTTCTCTAATGGTTGGTTAGATGTGACTTTTATTTTCTTCCTGTATTGTCTGTTTTGTTTGCACAGCTTGGTGCATCAATGTACAAGTTGCTTTTTAAATCAATTGCACCTTGAGGGATAAATAAAGTTGTTTGAATTGAACTGAATTGAACTGAACTGAATTATACATTATTTTGTTTGTATTTAAAATCCAAGGCACACAATTGTAACACATGACACAAAGAGCACAATTTCCCTTCATGGATGATAGGGTGCCCACACACAGAGATGGTCTTTATGTCAGTGAGTTTTTGTTACAGTGCAACAACTCTATGGTTTAGAAAATATACGTCGCACACAAAGCTCTAAAACAGGGAGGGTCTTGGTTGACTGATAATGACAAATAGTCAAGGGTGTTTACTGTAAATGTAATTCTTTTTAGCAGATGTGTGATACACAGTCAAAAGATCAGCTCTCAGAACACCTCCGTCATGTACCGCTGCAGGACCCTGTTTTCTCTTTGTGGTCTAAGACAGGAAGCCTGCACTGTTTTCATGCACTGCAGCCACTTGGTGTGAGTCTGATGCCCACACCTTTCAGTAGGAGGAGAAAACATTTATTTCAGTAAAATACATTAGTCATGTTGCAAAAACAAAATCACACTTTTTCTTTCAAACGTGTGCATTTTGTGTGCATCATACTACAAATGAACATACCCACAAACTGTGAGAATCAGATTCATTTGGCCATTGCAAACGTCGATGCATCACAATATTGACATGTTAATGAATTATAACCTTTTTTTTTTATTATTATTACTTATTTTGTACCCGGAGGTAGATTTGTTTTGCAGTCTGGTGACAAGCCACCAGCTGCCGGTCGCTGTGCGCGCAAGCGCCCCTTATCCCTAACCTGCATATTTTTGGCACGTGGGAGGAAACCGGAGAAATCCCGGAGTAAACCCAGGCAACACGGGGAGAACATGCAAACTCCACACAGAACCTTGATATTCATGCCGAGGATGGTGGCCAATGAGGCGAAGAATCTCCAGTATAAGACAGAGTTGTGATCGGTGTTTCCTCTGGAGTTACTGAAAAACACCTCTCCAGATGCCTTTTTGAAATGTTTATTGTTTTACTGTCCTAAAACTACAGTTTAAACCACAGGTGTTCATGTTCTCTTTGTAGCCTCTGTGTGCTCATTGGTCAAACAGTTCTCCGCTGACTTTGGCTTTTCTAAAATTTTGCTCCCTTTGTCTTTGTGGTTTCAGACAGGAAGGTGCTACTGTGTTTTCCTGCACTGCAGTCACACGGTGTGATTGAAACCAACCAACTGCAGGTGCATCTCAATAAATAAGAAGGTCATCAAAAAGTTGATTTAGTTCAATAATTCAAAAAGTGAAACTCATATATTATATAGATTCATTACAGACAGAGTGATATATTTCAAATGTTTATTTCTTTTAATTTTTATGGTTATGGCTTATATCTCATGAAAAACCCAAATTCAGTTTCTCAAAAAATTAGAAAATTGCATAAAATTAATTAAAAAAAAATAATAGAAATGTTGGCTGACTGAAAAGTATGTCTATGTACACACGCAGTACTTGGTCGGGGCTCCTTCTGCATAATTACTGCATCAATGCAGCGCAGCATGGAGGCGATCAGCCTGTGTTACTGCTGAGGTGTTATGGAAGCCCAGGTTGCTTTTATAGTGGCCTTCAGCTCGTCTGCATTATTGGGTCTGGTGTATTTCATCTTCCTCTTGACATACGCCATAGATTCTCTATGGGATTTAGGTCAGGAGCGTTTGCTGGCTAATCAAGCACAGTGATACCATGGTCATTAAACCAGGTTTTGGTACTTTTGGCAGTGTGGGCAGGTGCCATGTGCTGCTAGAAAATGAAATCAGCATCTCCATAAAGCTTGTCAGCAGATGGAAGCATGAAGTGCTCTAAAATTTCCTGTTAGATGGCTGCACTGACTTTGGACTTGATTAAACACAGTGGAAAAACACCAGCAGATGACATGGCTCCAAATATCATCATTGACTGTGGAAACTTCACACTGGACATCAAGCAACTTGGATTCTGTGCCTGGTCACTCTTCCTCCAGATTCTGGGACCTTGATTTCCAAGTGACAGGACTTGGCACCTGATTTGGGGAGCCATGTCATCTGCTGGCGTTAGTCCACTGTGTTTTATCAAGTCCAAAGTCAATGCAGCTGTCTACCAAGGTATTCTAGAGCACTTCATGCTTCCCTCTGCTGACAAGGTTTATGGAGATGCTGATTTCATTTTCCAGCAGGACTTGGCACCTGCCCACACTGCTGCCAAAAGAAGCAAAGCCTGGATTAATGACCATGGTATCACCATTTTTTACTGGCCAGCAAACTCTCCTGATCTAAACCCCACACAGAACCTATGAAGTATCGTTAACAGGGAGATGAGAGACACCAGACCCAACAATGCAGATGAGCTGAAGGCCGCTATCAAAGCAACCTGGGCCTTCATAACACCTCAGCAGTAACACAGGCTGATCACCTTCATGCCATGCCACAGTGATGCAGTATTAATTCATGCTAAAGGAGCCCTGACCAAGTATTGAGTGTGTGCATGGAAATACTTTAATTGGCCAACATTTCTATTAAAAAAAAAAAAAAAGATCTTATGTAATATTCTAATTTTTTGAGAAATGGATTTTTGGGTTTTCATGAGCTGCAAGCCATAACCATCAAAATTAAAAGAAATAAACACTTGAAATATATTACTCTGTCTGTAATGAAGCTATATAAAAAAATGAGCTTCATTTTATGATTTGAATTACTGAAATAAATCAACTTTTTGATGACATTCTAATTCAGTGAGATGCATCTGTACATAGTGGAGCCAGTCATTACACACAGATACTGAAAAATGGGCAGTGCTTATCACAAAATCAAACCCACAACATTAGAGTAGGACATGAGGAAGGGTGGATGTCATTTGATTGTTGGAGGGACAATAAACAGAACAGTTTCTCAAGAGTTAATGTTGAGGGTGACATATACAGTACACAGTGCTGCTGTCAAAAAGAATTTGCTCCCTTCCTGATTTCTGACATTCTTGCTTATTTGTCACATTATAGCCACTGTCAAAATTAAGAAACAGCACCAAATAACAACAAATTTCTTCTTAACTTGATGCTTATTTGTAGGCAGAAGGTTGATGGAAGATGAAGTGATCTTGGCCTCGGAAAAATGTCCTCTCATACTCTGGTACACTGCCCAGAGGTTCCTTGATGATCTTCGGGAAAAATAAATTCCCTGTTATTGTGCACCAGTATCTGCTAGTAACAGGTATGCTATATCACCCATTTCCTCTGGTGATGTTGCTTGTAGTCCTGTCTCCACTCTGTTGAGCTACATCCACAAAAAGGTTTGGCCCCTGAGGGTCCTTATCAGCAGGTTTAAAGAAATTTCGTAAAGTTGCTTGTATTTTGGCCATTTTATTATCCTGCCATTCAAACTGTGCAGAGTGTTACATGAAGTGCTGCCTTCCTTTTTTCCTGTCTGCTAAAATATAACTTAAAATGCATTTAAAGATACACTCTGGCGACTCTAAATCCACCTCAGAAACAAATATGTATTGCCCAGAATAGTATACAAGGGGTGGCTGAAAAGTCCATAGTGGTCAAATTTGACCAAATGTGGTTTATTTTTCAACATAGTCTTCCTTTCAGTCCACACACTTCTTCCATCAGTGTTGCAGCACTTGGATCTCTGTGGTTGAAAAATAAACCACATTTGGTCAAATTTGACCACTATGAACTTTTCAGCCCCCTCGTATTTTTACCCACAAAGATACTTTCATTGCTTTAGAATTGCTTGGAAAGAGCTTTTACATCTTGGACCTACTTAAGTTTTTGCGGACCTATGAATATTCTAATCAGCTCCACCCATGCCTCCGCCCACCAGTAACTGATGCTGCAAGGCCAGCCGGAGCGCCCCCTCTGACCTGAAGACTGCTTTACTATGCAAAACGGACGCCGTCATCCCTTTAAAGATCCATGTCCACCTAGGCATGCGTTTTCACACTTCCCATTCATTGTCTATGTAGCACGCCCCGCATGCACTCTGGTAGGGTGGCATTAAGAAACTCGAGCCGTCGCTTGGAGGTGCCCACTCTACCACCTCAAGAGTCCCCGCTCACCTCGGGATCCATCAGGAGCGTGGAGGGTGTGTAACCAGGTGAGAGTCATCAGCCCAATACTCTGTAGCCGCAAACTGCATGGAGAGTATCACTGGTCAGAGAACCTCGGCCAGTTTTCACGCTGTATTTTCAGCTACAAAAGTGCAGTTTGATGAGCTTTTTTTGTCTACCCCTACCCGTTTTGCTCTCCCCGACCTGCAGGGCTTGCATGTGATTGGTCGCCGTGACTCCTGGTGGGTGGGCTGCTCTAGTCTGTTCATGACACTTCTGGGCGTTAAAATTTTGCCCATATCTTCAAAAGTAAAAAAGCAAAACATTTTTCTGAAAACGGTTGAGGCGAGAAATAAATGTGTACTTGCCAAATATGTGTTTACTTTTTACTAACAACCACAATTTCAAAAGCTCCAGGAAGCAATCGGCTCCACACACCTGCTCTTCATTTGCATATGATAGGTCTGAGTGGGGTCAGTGTAGGTAAAGGAATATTGGCCAAAGTGTTGTTTGTCACCGTGGGACCCTCGGTACAGTTTGAGCCAGTCGTCTCATGTCATCTCGCTGGGTCAGGGCCACATTCAAGCCGGGTCCCTTCCTCCCCTCCTCCCTCCTCCCTCCTCTCTGCATCTCATCTGCTGCCTCATTGTCTGTTCAAACTGGCCCATTTTTTTGGGGGGGGAGGGGCATCCCTAACTGGAAATTCACACCAGAAAAACACAGACTTGGGACTGCAGTAAGATTTTGCTCTGGATATGTCTTGTAAGTCACAAAAAAACATGTTGCAGACATGTTAACAACAGAAAAAAAAAATAGATTTTTGCCGGAGTGTCACTTTAAAATGGCAAAAACGTATTATTGTACAATTTTAAATGAATAAAGGCAATAATAACACAGATGACCTTATAGTAATGCATCCATCCATCCATCCATCCATCTTCTACCATTTTGTCAGGAACGGCTGATTGGAAGGCAGGTGTAGGTGGAGTGATGGACCCAGGGCGCAGGCTGGACTTAGGAGTAAAAGTGATTTATTAACAAAAACACAAAGGAACAAAATAAAGTGCAGCACAGGGCCTGGAAAATAACACTGGAAAATTACAGCTATAACTCATGGGAAATAAACCAGGGAACACACGGGGAGCTCAACAGAACAGGAGACAGGACGAAAAGCCGTTAACATTAATGACCCAACAATGAGCACAATTACAGACTCACATATATAGGCAGACTAATCACCACAGACGCAAGACAACTGGGAGAACAATCAAGGGCTGAACCAAGCACACATGAGGGAGAGTGGCTATGGGTACGGAAACATGAGGAGCTGGAACCACAGGTAAACAGAAACACACACAGACACAGGACAAAACAGGGGATGACACAGAAGACAAAGACGAGGGACTCAGGGGAACACAGAGGGTAATAAATGCAAAAGATAATCATAAATGATTACAGGCAGAACAAACACAAACACAAAGTGTGGGCAAGGACAGAGGGCAAAAGCCCAGATCACAACACGCTTATCCAGGAATCTGGGTCGCAGGGGCATCAGTCCAGACAGAGTAGCCCAGACTTCCGCCCGGTTCACATAGCACCATGATCCACATGATCCCTCCTGCAGGTGGTGAGCCCACTGGAGGGCAGACCCATGTGCCTCCTTTGGGTACACTACCCCCCCCCCCCGTCCTGTCAGGCAGCTAGGTGAGCAGAACAGAGATCTGCTACCCTTATTGTGCCAAAACAGATTTACTTTGCCAAAAGGAGCTTTATACAGTACCTATCTATGTACTGTATATTGTTATAAACTTCTCCTGTAATAACTTTTAATTCATTCATTCATCTTCTTCTGCTTAATCCTTTTCGGGTCGTGGAGGGGAGCTGGAGCCTATCCCAGCATCTTTGGGCGAGAGGCAGGGTACATCCTGGACAGATCGCCAGTCCATCGCAGGGCCAACACAGAAAGACAGACAACCATTCACTCTCACAGTCATACCTAAGGACAATTTAGAATCCCCGGTTTTGATGCCAATTAATAACTTTTAATACATTATTTAAATTATTTTACTCATGAAAGACCCGGCAGGATGGGGAAAGGAAGAATGTGGAGGGGGAAAGAAAAGGGAGAGGAACAGACAAAAAAGACAAACAAACCAACAACTAAAACAAAGAGAAGACAGACTGCTTCTTCCACCGAAGAGGTCTCAACACGAGTCTGGCATCCACACCTGTTCAAGGGGAGACATTTATGCGTGTGCGTGTCTATGAGAGTGCGTGCAAAATAAGTGTGTGCATGTGAAGGGTTTGCCAAGAAACATAGGAAGAGGGGGGCCAGTCGCAGCAACTCATCCATGCCCCCCCCCCCCCCCCCGGAAACCCCGAGCAGGCAAGGCAGCGCCACTTAACCCCACAGGGCACAAATGACCGAGGTCAACAACCCCAGGGACCCCCATGCCCAAAGAAGCCCCCCCCCCGCCCAGGAGAGCACATGCAGCTGAGAGGCACCACCCCCTCAATCCAGCACCTCTCGACTAACAGACACACCCATTCCCACACCTTCACACCCTCATGCTCTCATACGCACCCACAGCACTCACTCACTCTCCCACTCCCCCACACAGTCCCAAATTTGCACTCCCGTACCCACCCATTCTCTCTCACTCCAGTACCCACTCAATCTTGCTCCCATTCGCCCTCAGAGTCACCCACACTCACTCACATTCATACATGCACACACTCTCATTCACACTCCGACGTACTCACACCCATTCGTGCTCTCCCCCTCACATTCATCCTCCCTCATTCACCCTTATTTCTGAGGGTGACTGCAATGCAGATGCAGTGAGCCTGAACATGCACCAGTGCCTGGCAGTGCCCAGGGAGGACACTGACGCAGGCCAGCAGCCACCCCCTGCCGACCCACCCCAGGGCGGCCATGGCTACAGAAGCAGATGCCCATCTCCAGTGTCCACCCAAGTGACTGATCAGCAGACCACCGCAGGCGCCCCGAGATGCCATCCGACATGCAAAGCGCCACACAAAACTGACCCACCATCACCATCTCCATTCATCACTCCCTCACTCTCGCTTACTCTCTTGTTCAATCGCATTCTCACTCCCTTGCTCGTATCTATTCATTCAGCAGCACCCAGGGATTTTGACAACATGACTGGTCCTAGGCCACCCGCCGGGCCTCCAGGCCCCTGGCAGAACGAGGGCAACAGGAGCAGGTAAAGACCCCCCCCCCCCGCTCCTCGCCGCACAAATCATGATAGGTGTGTGTCGGGTGTATGATGTAATTGTATGCCGGTGTTTAAACTACCATAGTGCAGTTAAAATTGGGGGGATGGTAGTTGGAGCACCACTAGCCACTGCGATAGTTAGTGGGGCCCCAGCCCCCAAAGCCCTCGGTGTCTAAAATGCAATTAATTTTGAGGTGCGGGTAGCCTCACTATGTAGCAGAGGTATCCCCTTCACTGACACAGTGCAGCACACCCCCTCCCCAAAGCCCTAAGTGTATCCAAGAAGATGTATATTCCACACAGAATCGGAACGGGGGGTGGGGGGGGGTACTGGAAGGGAGGCGGTCCAAAAGTGAGCCCGTCCCTCCCCAGAACAAGCTCACAAACTGGTTCAGGAGGCCACCCACTGCCTGCAATTCCCAACCCATGGCGAGGGCCACCAGGCAAAGCAGCCCAGGACTCACCAGTGTCACGCCCCAGCACTCCCAGCACCACAAACATGATGGAGCAGCCATACCCATTCCCAATCATTATGCACACACAAACACGCACAACAAAATAGTTACAATAGTGAACAATGGACTGGACTCATATGATACCCCACACGTCAAGTGACACCCCCGAGTGCCCACCGAAAGCCCAGCGACCACCCACCAAAGACACACACCGACAGCAGCAGGCTGCCCTGCAGCCACAGCCACCCCGGAGCAGCCCAACGGCAACACGGCTGCTAACCCACGCCAACGTCCCCCCGAGCACCCCCGAGCACCCACACACACCCGGCACCAAAGACATCAGGGACAATGTGACCAAGCACCCCACCCTGTGACACAGCTGCAGGGTAGCCGGGACAAGCAGACCCCAAATCGCCAGCGCCCATGCCACTAGATGGTCCGCTTCACCCCCACCACCCAACGAGGTTCCCCCATCCATATATACATCCTCCACCCCCACACATCCACCCACAGGTATCCGCACCTGTACACACACACACACACACACCTGCCCACCCTCATGTGCACACCCACACACTCACCATCACACATGCCCACTTACACCCGCACACAGCTCCACCTTCCCACAAACAACACACACACACACACACACATTCTCACACACGTATACGCACACACACCCATATGCTTTCTCACAACTGCAGGCCCCAGAGGGCGGGGAGGGAAACCCCCCATGATGCAGGCACCTACCCCAAAGCGCTGCCAGGGCCCCTGGGAGGGGATGACCCCGCCACATAAGGACACACCGGGGCCAGCTCGCACCACTGGTGCACACCCGACCACAACTCATAAGGAGAAGCGCCCCCCCCCCCCCAAGCACCAGGGGTCCAGGGCCAGACCCAGGCCTGCCGAGGAGTTAAGGCCAGCCAGCCCGGGGCCACGGTGTACCCCCCAGCCAACCCTGCAGCCCCCCCCCCCCTCAACAAATCCCCCCAGCCAGACACATGGCCACCATGGAACAAGCCCCCCCAGACACTGGCCCCTCATAATAAGGGTGCAGCCAGCCACCAGAGGCACCAAGAAGAGTGAACCATCGCCCGCCACCCCTCAGGTTATATAATTAATAAGCAGGGACCAGAGAATTGAATTTATCCACTTGGCTATTTGAGGAGGCAGAAATTCTCTCCAGGCTAATTTAATCCAATAGCAGGTTATTATAGTGAGTCATGCATAAATTATTTCTTGATTTCCAGTTCATGAGGATAGTTTTCTTTGCGATGCATAAGGCGGTGAGAACCATGTGTGACATCCTTGCATCTATATTTATTTCACTTAGATCACCTAATATGCAAAGTGTGGGTGAGGATGGGGCATGATACCCAAGCCACACTGACAAGCCCTCACTTGTTTTCCGCCAGAACTTTTGGACCGGTGCACAGGACCACATAGCATGCATATAACTATCCGGGATGTTGCTGGTGCAGTAGAAGCAGATATTTGTGTGACTCAGGCCCATTTCAAACATCTGTTGTCCTGTATAATGAGTTCCATGTAGAACTTTGTACTCCATGAGTTGTAAATTAAAGTTTTTACTCATCTTAAAAGTGTTTAAACATATTTGTGTCCAGAAACTTTCATCCTTATTGATTGATAAGTATGTCTCCCATTTTGATTTTGGAAGAGATACGGACTCATCCAGTTTTGATAATAGTCCTTGTATTTTCAATATCAATTTTGGGGAACAAAGATTTAGAAACTCTGCCACCTTGACTGGTACCTCTAAATCTGTCTGATTAAGATTGAATCTTGCTTTTATTATGGATTTTAGCAGTTGGTACTCAAGAAACTTTTTATCACTGATATCGTACTGTGACACTAGTTCCTGAAATTGGATAAAATTTCCACCTGTAAGTTTTTTATTCCCTTCTCTTGCCATAGTGGAAAGTTTAATGTACTCTTTTGTTGCAAGATATCAGGATTATTCTAAATGGTGTGAGTTTATGAGGGACAAGTGAAGACCCCATTTTTTTTTTAAATTTCCACCATGCTGTCAGAGAGGAGCTTATGTTAATGCTTTTAAAAGCGTCATAGCGTTTAATACAGGGACTCATAAAAGGTAGGTCAGATATATTTAGCGACCCACAGCCTGCTCAGCATCAAACCATGGGTTTTCTAGTGGGGTTGATTTTGTTCATTGAGAAAAAAAACTGCAGTCTATCGGCTAAGAAGTTATTTAAAAAATTGGTAAATCTAAACCTCCACTCTTGCTTTTTGAAGAGTTTTTAAACTGATCCATGATGCTTTATCCTTCTATAAAAATTTACTTATACTTGAGTCTAAAGACTTAAACCAGGCCATAGATGGTTGGGTAGGAATCACTGAGAACAAATAGTTGATTTTAGGAAGGACCATCATTTTGATGGTTGTGACTCTTCCCATTAATGATATAGGTAGTGTCCTCCAGTGCGTAAGGTTGTCTTGTATTGTTTTTAGAAGGGGAATGTGATTTAGTTGTAACAACTCTGAGAGCCTGGAGCAAATATCTATTCCTAAATATTTAATATTACCTGATTGTATTGGAATAATGAATATATTTGAAAAATTACAATTTATAGGTAAGACTGTTGATTTACCCCAGTTAATAGAGTAGTCTGATAATGATGAAAATTTATCAGTGAGTGCCACTGTCTGAAGAAGAGATCTTTGTGAGTTTTCAAGAAAAATCAGTACATCATCAGCATAAAGATCGCCCCCTGCCCAACAATGCTGTGATCGTGAGACGTTTCGAGACTATTGTGCAATAATCCAAAATGGCGACTCCCATCAGCCGAGCTTAAACAAACTTTTCCACAGGTAGTTTTTTTTTCTCTTTTTGTAATTAATTCATTAACTGACTGTGTCTATCTTTCTTTTTTTTTTTTTTTTTTGTACGGACCTGGAGAAACTAGAGAACTATAATGACAAGTTTTATTGTTGCTGTGTCATGGAGCAGGTGAGTGTGTGTCCCGTCCCTGCTTCTCAGTCTAAACGACCGCAGACTCACCAAAAATAATGGCCGACAAATCACGGGAGCACCGTGGTTAGTGACTGACATTCTTTTCTGTATTGAGAATAAACTTACCAGCATGGATGGTAGACTGGCGCTGGTCGGGCTGCTTCATAAAGAATTCCAGGGCTTGCGTGAGAGTTTAGAGTTCAGTCAGGCGCAGCTCTTCTCTCTCGTAGAGGAGAATAATAGCCTAAAAAAGTCAGTAAACACACTAACCATGTGGCTTGGTGTTGTTGAGAGAGACAACCGAAAAATGAAGGAAACAGTTCTCAATTTGCAATCACACAGTATGAGAGATAGCCTTGTTTTTTTTCTGGAACCACTGAAAAAAATAATGAAAATCCAGAACAGCTGGTCTGTGAATTTATGTCAACACAACTGAAACTATCCCCTGAAGTCACAAATTCAATTACCTTACACCGAGTCCACCGAATTGAGCAAAAAAATTTCCCAGAATTAACGTCCCAAACCTATTGTTGCCAAATTAGAGCATTTCAAGTGAAAAATTTTGGTGCAGGGCAGGCAGCTTAAAAACACCAACTATGCTCTAAATGATCAATTTCCAAAGGAAATCTTGGAAAAGAGAAGGAAGCTTTTTCCCATTAGGAAACAAAACATCCAAGAAGGTAAACAAGCTGTTGTTTCTGTGGATAGACTGTATATAGATGGCAAGCTGTTTATGGATGAAGCTATAATGCCCTGGTTATTCTAGAGCCTATTTTGTTTTTGTTAGCTACAGGTGGAAAAAGAGTGAGATTGTGCACAGGCCTCTTACTTGATCTCAGTTTAATTTAACATTTGTCAAAATGTTTTTTTCTTTGTTGCTGAGGTTGTTGTTTGTTTGTTCATCTGTTGTAGTTAATTTTGTTGAAGTTGTTAGGTCATTGTTGTTTATTATCTGCATTTTTTCACCACTTGCTAGCCTTTATGTCTGTTTTCTCTCATACTTCTGGTTTATAGGAAATAAATTTAAGTACATGCACCCATTTGCTTGCAATTGCTGGCAACTGGAACAGAGACATCATGCGCACACACCCAATCATGTATGTGTAGATGTATATTTTACACACAACATATACTGTATATACACACATATGCATACATTACGGACATGTAATCACATAGGCACATTTAGTTTGTCTTTAGCACAAAACCAGTTAGTGAAAACATGTCGACATTTAAGTTTGTCACGTGGAACATACGTGGAATCTGTACCAGGGAGAAGAGGCTAAAAGTTTTTAATCAACTGAAGGATTGACAGGCAGACTTTGTCTTATTGCAGGAGACACATGTCTCTAAGTCGTCTGTAGATGTGCTCACCTCCCCAGAATTCCCCCACATGTACTCAGCCAGCTTTAATTCTAAACAAAGGGGGCTAGCTATACTGGTAAACAGAAGAATACACTTTGTTGTGAATAGTACCATAACAGATCCGGAAGGTAGATTTATAATACTAAAAATCTCCGTTCAAAATTTGGATCTATGTATTGCAAGCGTTTATGGCCCAAATGTTGACGACCCATCCTATTTTGACACTTTTTTCACTTATCTTTCTGAGCACTTGGAAACTACACTCATAATAGGAGGAGAGTTCAACCTAGTATTAAACCCTGCAATCGATAGGCTCAGTGCATTGGGGAATTACCAAAAATGGCAGGCTACTGACACTCTCCAACAATACATGAATGATTTTGGTCTTTGAATGTCGTTCTCTTCACCCAACTCTTTGGGAATACAATTTTTTTCATAAGTTTATAGTTCACATTCACGTCTAGGTTTCTTTTTAGCCAGTAACTCGATTGTGAGGGACATCACAGACACTGAAATATGTTCAAATCAAGCTATTAGCGATCACCATCGCGTATGTATTACATTAGTAAATAGGAAAGTTACAAGGGAAACTGGGAGCTGGAAATTTAATATAGCACTACTGAAAGGCAAAGACTTTATTAACTACTTTAATAAAGAGTGAGAATCATATCTGGAATATAATGATGTGCCAGGAATATCCCCATGTGTTCTTTGGGAAGCAATAAAAGCAGTTATGCGAGGTAAAATAATCTCTTACTGTTCATATAAGAATAAAAAAGAAAAAAGCACTGGTACTGGAGTTAGAACAGAAAATTAAATCACTGGAGATGACTTGCGCTGTTTCCCCACAGGGACAGACACTTAACGATCTGAGAAAATTAAAGCTGGAATTAAAAGAAATTACCAACAAAAGAGCACAGTTTTTAATACAAAGACTGCGTCTTGAGAAGTTTCAGCACAGTAAGAAATTGAGGCGATATCTTGCAAATGCAATTAGATTGAAAAAAGAAAAAAAAAAAAAACTATCCACTCAATTAAGGATATGACTGGAAATATTACCTATGGGCCTGAAAAAATAAATAACTCCTTATGAAAACCTCAACTCATCTCAAATTAACCCATCTGACTCAGAGATAAATAGATTTTTGGACGATATTAACTTACCACGATTAAATAATGAACAGATTGCAGCTCTGGATGCACCTCTTCAGGTGTCTGAACTCCAGGAGGCACTTAAGCACATCCCAAACAACAAAGCTCCGGGACCTGATGGTTTTCCAGTAGAATTTTATCAAGAATTCTGGCCTGTGATGGCACCTACTTTCTTTAAAGTGGTGAACCAAATTAAAGAAGCTAATGTAATCCCTCCAAATATGAATTTGGCTAGTATAATCCTGCTCCTTAAACCTGAAAAAGAGTTTACACTTTTCATCCAGCTACCGTCCCATCTCACTTATGAATGTTGATCTTAAAATAATTTGCAAAGCTCTCGCCAAAAGATTGAAAAGGATAATTCCATTTATTATACACCCAGATCAAACAGGATTCATCAAGGGTAGGCGCTCGGCTAATGATACACGCAGGCTATTTAATTTAATAGACTACTGCAAGATTAATAACTTAGAAACAACAATTTTTCAAAGCCTTTGACCGTGTTAACTTGAAATTTCTTTTAATGGGGTTCGATCCCAGCCGCTGACCAACAGTGATCTGTGTAGAGTTTGCATGTTCTCCCCATGTCTGTATGGATTTACTCCGGGATTTCTCCGGTTTCCTCCCACATGCCAAAAACATGCAAGTTAGGTTAAGTGGTTTCAAACTGGGGATTCTAAATTGTCCTTAGGTATGAATGTGAGAGTGAATGTTTGTCTGTCTCTCTATGTTGGCCCTGCGATGGACTGGTGATCTGTCCAGGGTGCACCCTGTCTCTCGCCCAAAGATGCTGGGATAGACTCCAGCCCCCCCGTGACCCGAAAAGGATTAAGCGGAAGAAGATGGATGAATGGATTGATGGATGGATGGATGGATGGATGGTGTTAAACAAGTTTGGGTTTAGTTCATCTTTCATAAACTGGATTAAAAGACTATATAGCTGTCCAGCTGCGTCTGTTGGAACAAATGATCAGATTTCCCGAAGCTTTAATCTCCAGAGAGGTACTAGGCAGGGTTGTCCACTCTCTCCCTCACTTTTTGCCATCTTTATTGAACCATAAAATGTTGATATCAGAAGTATCCAAACTGGAGAAAAAGAACAGAAGATAAGTCTTTATGCTGATGATGTATTGATTTTCCTTGAAAACTCTCAAAGATCTCTTCTTCAGACAGTGGCACTCACTGATAAATTTTCATCATTATCAGAATACTCTATTCGTCGGCCTCCATCGGTCTATGATGACCATGGAAGAGAATCCTAAACGTCTACTTTGCTGGAACAGCACCGCCTGTGGCTGAACAGGCCAATGCGCACCGGTGTTCTACCTTCCAGCATTGGGCGTTGGTAGGATTCAAGCCTGGGCAGGAAGATATGGAGGACAAGATGTTACCCATGCAGCATGTCCCCCCTCTCCACGTCACTGATGAATCCAAAGGAACAGCAGGGCTGCTATAGTTTGGCACCAGCGCTGTCCCAGGAGCTGCCAGAACGATGTTGAGCACAACAGAGAACTGCCTTAGGGGCTCCGACTCCGGATTTTTCCTCAGGGTTGACTCCCGAAGCTTTTCCCGTGACCGGGTGTGCCGCAAGGCAGCGGAGGTTTGAAATCAGGGTTTACCTTCCCCTAGATGGGCTACCTTCCCAGGTTGATGAGACACCATCTACCCGAAGCATCTGGTTTTAAGGCGCCAGAGATCCGCCCTCGCCCCTTCTCCTATTAGTAAAAACAGTTCCGCCGGGCTTAGAGACTAAACCACACGGGCAGGCTAGGAGTTGGACTTACTTGTCAGAGGCTTTTCGAGACGCACGCCGTAAGGAGCATTTTATGAGCACTGGGAGCTTAACCCCAGTGCCGCTCCTGGCTATGACAACCTTGGAACCTGGCAACCTCTATTAACTGGGGAAAATCAATATTTCTACCTTTAAATTGTAATTTCTCAAATACATCTGTTATTCCAATACAATCAGGTAATATTAAATATATAGGAATAGATATTTCCCCCATCTCTCACAGTTTTTGCAACTAAATCACATTCCCCTTTTAAAAACAATACAAGATGACTTTACGCGCTGGAGGACACTACCGATATCACTAAAGGGAAGACTCGCAACCGTTAAAATTATGGTCCTTCCTAAAATCAACTATCTGTTCTCAATGATTCCTACCCAACCATCAATGGCCTGGTCTCTAGACTCAAATCTAAGTAAATTTTTATGGAAGGATAAACCATCATGGATTAGTTTAAAAAACTCTTCAAAAAGTGAAAGAGTGTGGAGGCTTAGATTTACTTACTTTTTTTTTTTTTTTAAATTACTTTTTACCCAATAGACTGCATTTTGTTTCAAAATGGACAAAATCAACCCACTGGGAAACCCATGGTTAGATGCTGAGCAAGCTCTCTGTGGGTCGCTAAATATCTCTTACTTACCTTTCATAAGTCCCTATATCAAACGCCATGATTGTTTTAAAAGCATTAATATCAGCTCCTCTGATGGCTTGGTGGAAATTTTTAAAAATAATGGGATCTTCACTTGTCCCCTGTAAACTCATGCCCATTTGGAATAATCCTGATATCTTGCAACAAAAGAGGACATTAGAATTTCCACTATGGCAAGAGAAGAGAATAAATAACTTAGAACATTTTATTCCAGGTGGAAATTTTATCCAATTTCAGGAACTAGTGTCACAGTACGACATCAGTGATAAAAAAAGTATTTTGAATACCAACAGCTTAAATCCATAATAAAAGCAAGATTCAATCTTAATCAGACAGATTTAGAGGTACCAGTTAAGGTGGCAGAGTTCCTAAATCTTCGTTCCCCTAAATTGATATCGAAAATACATGGACTATTGTCAAAACTGGATGAGTCCGTACCTCTTCCAATATCAGAATGGGAGACAGACCTATCGATCAATAAGGAAGAAAGTTTCTGGACACAAATATGTTTCAACACTTTTAAGATGACTAAAAACTCTAACTTAAAACTTATACAGTATAAAGTTCTCCATAAAATTCATCACACAGGACAAAGGATGTTCAAAATAGGCCTGAGTCACACAAATATCTGCTCTCACTGCACCAGCAACGTCCCAGATAGCTATACGCTTGCTTTGTGGTCCTGTGCACCGGTTCAAAAGTTCTGGCAGAAGACATGTGAGGACTTGTCAGTATGGCTCGGGTATAGTGTCCCATCCTCACCCACACTTTGCATTTTAGGTGATTTAAGTGAAATAAATATAGATGCAAGGATGCCACACATGGTTCTCACCGCCTTATGCATCGCAAAGAAAGCTATCTTCATGAATTGGAAATCAAAAAATAACTTATGCATTACTTATTAGAATAACTTACTATTAGATTATATTAGCCTGGAGAGATTGTCAGCCTCCTCAAATAATTAATTGGCAGAATTCAATTCTCTCTGGTCCCTGTTTATTAATTCTATAACCTGAGTGCCCCTGACGGCTGGCTGCACCCTGACCGCGGGTGTCCAGGGGGCCTGTTCCAGGGTGGCCATGTGGAGCCTGGGGGGATTGGTCGGGGGGGGGGGGTGCGGGGTGAGCAGGGGTGGTGGGCTGTGACCCCCGGCAAACTGGCCTCATCTCCCAGGGGGGGTCTGGGTCTGATCCTGGGCCCCTGGTGCTGGGAAGGGGGTGTTCCCTCCCCCGGGCTGTGGTTGGGTGTGTGCTGGTGGTGCAGGTTATCCCCGGTACATCCTTGAGTGGCTGGATCATGCTCTCCCTTGGGTCCAGGCAGCACCCTGGGGCAGGTGCCTGCATCCTGGGTAGCCCTCCCTGTCCACTGTGGTCTGCAGGTGTGTGTGTGTGTGTGTGTGTGTGTGTGTGTGTGTGTGTGAGATTGGGTGTGAGTGGGGGCTTGTGTGTGAGTGTGTTATGGTGTAATGTGAGTGTGTCATGGTGCAGCCCTCATGGACCGCTAATGGCACTATAGGCCAGCTGATGAGTTTGCACATTTATTAAACAAGGACATAAACTACAAAATAATGAGTCTTGTGGGGCAAAACACAAATAAAGGCAAGACACAACACTTACATACAGTTTAGCAAGGATAGAATCGAACGCTGGAAACAACTGGCTTTGGGAATAGGGAAACCAGACTGGAAAGGCAGAGGTCGCAGCCCTGAGCAAACAGAGCTGCTCCCTTAAATAGGGCTTGACAGACTAATCAGCTGATAGGAATCCAGCCGTCTCGCGGAGCTTGGCTCTGACAGCCGGAAGCATCGCCGAGACGCTGTCATAATAAAAGCCTGGAGGCCAAGAGATGTGCCAGAGGAGAGAACGGGGAACTACCGCACAACCCGAGTGCAGACAGAGTCAGCACATGCACCATGACAGAGTGGGTGCGGAAGTGGGTATGTGTGTTGTGAGTGGGCAGGTGGGGCTGTGTGTGGGTGTAGGTGGGCATGTGTGATGGTGGGTAGGGGTACGTGTGTGTATGGGTGCGGTTACCTGTAGGTGGATGTCTGGGGGTGGAGGATGTGTTTATGGGTAGGAGAATTTTTGTTGGGTGGTGGGGGTGGGACAGTCTATCTAGTGGCATGGGGGCTGGCGTTTTGGGGCCTGCTTGTCTTGGCCGCCCTGCTGTTGTATTGCATTGCCCCTGGTGTCATTGGTGACGGGTGTGTGTTGGTGCTCAAGGTTGGTTGGAGGGGCCGTTGGCGCGGGTGGTGGCCGCGTTTCCGTCGGGCTGCTCCGGGGTTGCTGTGGTTGCAGGGCGGTCTGCCGCTGTCGGTGTGCATCTGGGGTGGGTGGTCGGTGGGTTTGCGTGGGCCCTCAGGGGTGTCGCTTGGCATGTGGGGCGCCGTATGGGTCCGGCACATTGTTCACTATTGTGACTGTTGTTGTCCATGTTTGTGTGTAAGAGATGAGTGGGAATGGGTATGGCTGCCCCATCATGTTTGTGGTGCTGGGAGCGAAAGGGTGCGATGCTGGTGGGTCCTGGGCTGCTCGCACTGGTGGCCCTCGCCCTGGGTGGGGATTTGTGGGCAGTGGGTGGCCTCATGAACGAGTTTGCAAGCTGGCTTCTGGGGGGGGGGGTGGGCTCACTTTTAGACCACCTCCCTCCCAGTCTTAATTCCTGCCCTCCCCCTCCCCCTGACTCTGGGGGGAATATACATCTTCTTGGATACTTTAGGGCTTTGGGGTGGGGGTGTGCCAAACTGTGTCGGCAACGGGGATACCTTTGCTGCACGGTGAGGCTGCCCTCACCTCAATTTTAATTGCATTATAGACACTGAGAGCTTGGGGGGATGGGGGCCCCGCTGCCCATCACAGTGGTTAGTGGTTCTTCAATCACCATCCCCCCAATTTTAATTGCACTTTGGTAGTCCACACATTTACACACAATTATATTATATAACCAACATATACCCACCATGTTTTGTGCCCCCTGTTGATCTCCTCCTGTTGGGGGGATGGGGGCCTGGTGGGGAGCCTGGGACCCGTCATATTGTCAAAAATCCCTTGGTGCTACTGAATGTATGGATACAACCAAGAGAGTGACAGCGGGACTGAATATGAGAGTAAGTGAGAGTGAGGGGGTGATGAATGGAGGTGGTGATGGTGGGTCGGTTTTGTGCGGCGCTTTGCATATCAGGTGGCATCTCGGGGCTCCTGCGGTGGTCTGCTGGTCAGTTGCTCGGGTGGGCACCAGGGTGGTGGTCTGCTTCTGTGGCCTGTGCTGGCAGTCTCCCCAGCCACTGCCAGACACTGGTGCGCGTTCAGGCTCACTGCATCTGCTTTGCAGCCAACTTATGAAACAAAGGTGAATGAGGGGTGAGTTTGAAGGGGTACAGGAGTGAGAGAGAATGGGTTGGTCTGGATGAGTGAGAGTGAGTTAGTGCAATGGGTGCGCATGGGAGCATGTGGGTGTGAAGGTGTGGGGAGGGGTGTGTCTCCAAGTTGGGAGGTGCTGGATTAAGGGGGGTAGTGCCTCTCGGCAATGTGGACTCCCCTGGGTGGGGGGACGTTTTTGGACATGGGGGTCCCCGGGGTGTGCGGCAGTGGCACTGGAGTGGGGGGCTCTGTGGGGGTGCCTTTGGGGGACTCGCTCCAAGAGGCGTGGGCCGGTCTCTGGCCTGGAGGGTGGGGTCGCTGGCCTCCTGTTGCCTGGGGCCCGGGAGTGGGCATTGGCCCCACTGGGGGGGTGGGGGTGGGTCCGGGGGTGTGGCCTCAGCGCGCTGGCCACCAAGCAACCTGGCCTCCCTCGATCATCCCTCCGGGGGCAGATGCCTGGCTTTCCTGGGGCTTGCTGACCTCGGACATTTGTGCCCTGTGGGGGTTGGTGGCGCTGCCTTTCCTGCTCGAGGTTCCCTGGTGAGAGCTTCTGCGACCGGCCCCCAGCATCATATGTTTCCTGACAAACCACTCACATGCACACACTTATTTTGCGCACGCTCTCATATATATGCACGCAGACATACATGCACAAGTGTCTCTACTTTAACAGGTGCAGAAACCAGACTCGTGTTGAGACATCTTCGGTGGAAGATGCAGTTTGTCTTTTGTTTGTTTTAGTTGTTGGTTTGTTTGGTTTTTTTGTCTGTTCCCTTCCCTTTTCTTTCCCCCTCCACACACTTCCTTTCCCTCTTCCCCATCCTGTCGGGTCTTCCATGAGTAAAATAATTAAAATAAAGTATTAAAAGTTATTACAGTAGGAGATGACAACAATATACACTACAAAGGCACTATATAAGCTCCTCTTGGCAAAGTAAATCTGTTTTGGCACAATAAGGGTGACAGATCCCTGTTCTGCTTGCCTAGCTGCCTGACAGGACAAGGGGGAAAAGAAGACTTATCTTGCGTTCTTTTTCTTCAGTTTGGATACCTCTGATATCAACATTTTGTCTCATGGCTACTGCTAATGGTTTGATAAAGATGGTAAAAAGTGAGGGAGAGAGTGGACAACCCTTCCTAGTAAGGAAAGCTTCAAGAAGTTTGGTCATTTGTCCGGACAGACGCAGTTGGACAGCTATATAGTGTTTTAATCCAGTTAATGAAAGATGAACCAAAACCAAACTTGTTTTACACCATTAAAAGTAATTTCCAGTTGACATGGTCAAAGGCTTTCTCTGCATCCAGAGATGTAATTGTAGTTTCTAAGTTATTAATCTTACAGTAATCTATTAAATTAAATACCCTGAGTGTATTATTAGTCGAGTGCCTACCCTTGATGATTCCTGTTTTATCTGGATGTATAATAAACAGAATTATTCTTTCCAGCCTTTTGGCGAGAGCTTTGCAAATTATTTTAAGATCGACATTCATATGTGAGATGAGACGGTAGCAGGATGGAAGCATAGGTTCTTTTCCAGGTTTAAGGAGCAGGATAATACTAGCCATGTTCATATTTGGAGCAATTTCATTATCTTCTTTAATTTGGTTCACCATTTTAAAGAAAGTAGGTGCCATCACAGGACAGAAGTCTTGATAAAATTCTACTGGAAAACCATCAGGTACTGGAACCTTGTTGTTTGGGATGTGCTTAAGTGCCTCCTGGAGTTCGGACACCAGAAGAGGTGCATCCAGAGCTGCAGTCTTTTCATTATTTAATTGTGGTAAGTTATTGTCGTCCAGAAACTTATTTATCTTTGAGTCAGATGGGTTAACCTGAGATGAGTCGAGGTTTTCATAAAACTTTCTGAAGGAGTTATTATATTTACTTACACTATATATTAAAAAAAAATCACATAACCTTTTTGTTCTCGCTGTCTGACATTTAATCAGATTAAACTTTTGCTGTTTTAGGTCAGTTATGATTACCTTTTTGGAGAATTTTTTTATTACATAGTTAAAAGTCAAAAGTTTATATACACAAAGATTACTATGCTTACAATCTGGGAAAGCCAAAATGATGGGTTTGAGAATCTGAGTTATTTGGAGGCACACCAGTGGATGCATTTTAAGGCAAACCTCAAACACACTGCTTCCTTGTGTGACATCATTGGAAATTCACAAGAAATCAGCCAAGATATCAGGAATGAATTTGTGGACTTCCAGAAGGGTGGTTCATGTAGATAGATAGATAGATAGATAGATAGATAGATAGATAGATAGATAGATAGATAGATAGATAGATAGATTCTTCTACACCGCTGGGTGGCAATGGCGCAGGTGTAGTGTGACCGACTACTGATCGTAGGGTCATGGGTTCGATTCCCACTCTATCTGCTGTCTGCTTGTGAAAGTGTCCTTAAGCAAGACACCGAACCTCCAGTTGCTCCTGGTGGCCTGGTTAGTGCCTGTGTGTATGGTAGCTCTGCCGCCATCAGTGTGTGAATGTGTGTGTGAATGGGTGAATTGCAGGATCTGTAAAGTGCTTTGGTCATCCTAGATGAGAAGAAAAGCGCTATATAACACCATTTACCATTTCTTCTTCTACTCCAGGGTTCTCAAAGAAGAAGAAGAATTTCTTCTTCTGTGGTATATTCTGTGTCAGCCATGATTCCTCCATCATGTGTCTGCCACCTTGTGAACAGGCATAATCAGTACAAATCCTCAGTACAGCTGGGCAGTGTTTCTGCACGCCATGTCACTTGACAGGTGCAGTGCTGTGCTTTGCCACTAGGGGCGCATGATCTGTCCATGAAATCTGGCCAATTAAAAGGTTAACAGTTTGAATGTGGCGAATTGCGACATAACCCCTAGTGGTCAAGAGTAGTAAATATTTTTTGTCAATAAAATAATTCAGATTTCCAAGGCTATAACTTGAAAGTGGTAAGAAATAATGGTTTACTGTCAATTAGAAAGATGTAAAATATGATCAAAAGTTTCAGATAGGAATAAATTTACGCTTCTAATTTGCATAATGTCATGGCAGCTATACTGTATAAATTCCATAACTTAGTCAAAACTGGACTTTTGGACATATTTACACAAAGAATGGTTTGTTTTTTTGACACCATTGTCTACAGGGGTACAGTATGCTGTTATCTTATCTTCAAAGTATATGAACAAGAAATCAGTACAATGTTAAAAAAAACAAAGAAATTTGTCACTTACCAATGGCTAAGGGGACTCACTTGCTGCCGTGGTCGCTGCGTTTTCATCCATCGTGGTCATTATATTGCATTCTGTTGGTCATTTAAGCTCTCTACCACATCTACAAAGTCTTATGATTCATTCATTCATTCATCTTCTTCCGCTTAATTCTTTTCGGGTCGCGGGGGGGCTGGAGCCTATCCCAACATCCCACATAAATTTTGCTTGTATCCCACAGCTATTTTCCATGTTCGAAGCCGTCTAAGTTGCAATGCACGACGATGGATGGCAGCCATATTAGCTTTCTGGGCTAAAAGGATGAAAACAGGAAAAGGAAATGAGGAGTCTTCTTCTTTGGTGTGTTACGTGTCATCCAGTGAGTCCTCCAACGCATGTCTGCCACCTTCTGAAACTGGCAGATCAGTACAAATCAGTACAAATATTCAGTGCAGCCGGGGATGTCAGAGTGAGATGACAGGCACAGCACTGCACTCTACCACTAGGGGCGCGCAAAATCTCACACTCAAAGGGTTAATATCAGGAAGAGAATTCTGGATCTCCACAAGTCTGGTTCATCTGTTGGTACAATATCCAGATGCCTGAAGGTGTCACGTTCATCTGTTCAAACAATTATGCAAGTATAAACACCATGGGAGTTTCCAGCCATCATACCACTCAAGAAGGAGACAGGTTCTGTGTCCAAGAGATGAATGTGTTTTGTTGTGAAATGTGTGTATCAACCCCAGAATAAAAGCAAAAGACCATGTGAAGATGCTGGCTGAAGCTGGTAAAATGTGTCATTGTCCACAGTGAAATGATTCCTGTACAAACATGGGCTAAGAGGCCCATGAAGAAGCCTTTACTCCAAAAGCAACATAAAAAAAGCTGTTGATTAAAGTTTGCAAACTTTACTGACATAGAAGACACTTGGAATGACATAAAAGCCATTCTTAAAGAGGCAGTGAAAATAATTGTCCCCAAAGCAGAGAAGAAGGCTAACCAAAAATGAATGACAGACTGTCACGGGGGCCCATTCGAGGCAGATAACCGGACTCAATTGCTGGGCATTTTCTCAGCATAATATTTTATTAAACAGAAAATAAAAGCAGCTTGTGGGCTGAAAACACAGGCTAGACACAATAAGACAAAAACACTGACATGGTTTACAGGCTGTGGTAAAGACAGGCAAAACTCAGGCAAGACAAAAGCGTGTACTCACCCACGAATGACGAGGACACCGCACCCAGGTAAGGGGTGACGTTTCTTAAATAGAATAGGACTAATCACAAACAGCTGAAGAAAATTAACAAACTAGAATCAAGGAATGGAAAGAAACTAGAACACTGTCAAAACAAAAGCTCACTCAAGACCAAGACAAGAATAAAGAAGGAAACATGACCATGATAATAATAATAATAATAATAATAATAATAATAATAATAATAATAATAATAATAATAATAATAATAATAATAATAAACAGAATGACCACAAAGAATGAAGATAATTATAAAAAAAACAGAGAATCAAGACAAAACTAAACTCAAAGTGAAAACTTGGGCTGGTCCCATGTCCTGGTGACAAGGAAAAATAAACTACAAATTAAAGTGAAGACATGAGACCAACCCACAACCTGACATTACCCCCCCCCCACCACCACCACCACCACCACCACCAAGAGGAGGCTTCCAGACGGCCCTGAAAACAATAACACCAAAAAACCCAAAACACCTTCCCAGGGTGAGTGGTGGGGGTACAAGGCCAGGCAAGCCAAAACAAGCCCTTACCCCCCTACAGAGTCCAAAACAAAAACAAAATTTGTGTGGGGCGCAACAACGTCCACGACCCCAAAATGCAAACCAAGGTGGGTCGAGTGGTCTACTCAAGTCCATTGACCACCAGACCAGAAAACAAGGTGGGTCAGGGGGCCTACCGAAGTCCATGGGTCCCCAGGCCGGACTACAGAGTGAATCAGATGGCCTCCCAATGTCCCTAGGCCACCGGACCACAGAACAAGGTGGGTCAGGAGGCCTACCAAAGTCCATGGACCCCCAAACTGAAGCACAGGAAAGATCTGCAGCAGGTGGTAAGGGCAGCAGAGAATATTATTGACACCACACTACTGCCTCTTGAAGATATTTATTCTGGAAAACTCCAAAAGAAGGCCAAGAACATCTCCATGGACCGAACTCACCCTGGACATTCTACTGTTCTCCCCCCTCCCCTCTGGAAAAAGACACCGGACAAATAAAACAAAAACAGACTGAAAAAAAGCTTCTTTCCCCAGGCTGTGAAAAGTATCACCACACCTCCATCTCTTCCCCCCATGATTGATGCATTCCCTCACCCTCTTCCCGAACCTCCCCCTCCCCTCGACAATTGCTCAGAACAATTACTGTCTGCACTGTTCTCTGTTTTACTGTTATTTTATTTACACTGCTGTGACTGGAGAACTACTTAACTGCATTTTACTGTTTGATATTGTTTAGGCAATGTTATATAGTGACTATAAAGATCTATCTATCTATCTATCTATCTATCTATCTATCTATCTATCTATCTATCTATCTATCTATCTATCTATCTATCTATCTATCTATCTATCTATCTATCTATCTAAACACATGGACAAAATTGTTGGTACCCTCTGTTAACCCCTTGCACTCCGGTCAATTTCCCTAAAAACGCCAAAAAATAATGTGCCCAAAGTAAATCGAAAGCTGTTCTTCAACCCTTTGCAGCATCTTCATGGGGTTGGTCTCATTTAAAAGAAAACACGTTGAATTTTTTGGCAAAAAAAGCATGATCTCTCTAAGTGCTCCGGCCACTGAGTTACAGTCATCTAAACATAGTGAACTTGAAGAAAATAAATTTGGCCTGGGTGTTTTTTTGGATACAAATGCTTGCAAATAACACACAGCTTCAGATCTGGGCTGGAAAATGCAACAGAAATGTAGAACCAAGTGTTATCCAGCTGAGGTCCAAATTTTGTAACAATACCACAAAAAATGAATATATTACACAACTTAGTTCTCAGGCTGTTCCCAGGCATTTTGGAACTGTGCCAAATTGTGCCAAATGGCACAGTTTGGAAAAACGTCTTTAACTTTTGAATGATTCAATGTAGAAGCTTCATTTTGGGCTCTAATGAAAGGTCACATTCAGGGCTGTGTCTGTGTGTGTGTGTGGGGGGGGGTTGTCCCCCCCCCCTCGCTACAGAGGACGGAGATCGGCCCTCGCTACATGACGGATTACACTCGGATGTGGCATGTTTCCACAGCAACGGTGTCACCGCGGCTCCCCCCACCCCCCGCTACAGAATGGTAGCGGCGGGGGGGGGGGTGCATTCACGGTCTTGAGGTGGCGAAGAACCGTGTAACGTGGCGTATGCACTTTGGACATCGTGCGCCGCACAGTTGTAATTTACCGATCGGTCAAAAGTCATTTTTGATTACAATTTTCAGGGATAAAAAATAATTTGGCTTATAACACCTTACCTCTTCACAGCCACATTGTCCTGGCCAACTTCTCTTCCTCATTGTCAGACGAACGCGACGCTGGTCCTCTCGTGGTTCTGGTCTCGCGACCCGGTCAAAACATAATTCCATTATTGCGGTTTTGTGCTTCCATGATTGCGGTTTTTGGCGAATGATTTTTCAAAACAAATAACAGTAGTAATTAAAAAAAGACTGGCGAAGGCATGTATGTCACTCAGCCTTCGTCGTCAGCCTCCGTCGGTCTATGATGACCATGGAAGAAATCATAACGTCTACTCTGCTGGAACAAAAAAACAGCGTTGGGAGGCGGGTCCTTCTGGCTAGGTTTTCATTCATTGGTTCTTCATGGTTTCAGAAACCCAATTCAAGGCTCCTGTTAATAGAATGACAGGTCAATCAGATGAACTAATCTGTTCGCGGCTGTGTCTGCAGCTTTTATTTTCAGTGCGTGCTTGGACGCCACACCACCTACATCACCACCATCAGGATCATGCGTCCGAGAGCGCCTCGTGCGCCCTAGGACGCAGAGACTTGCCCGTCGGCGGTACAACAGAGTGCAAGAGGTTAATGAAAGAAAAACCCACAATGGTCACAGAAATAACTTGAATCTGACAAAAGTGGTAATAAATAAAAAGTCTATCAAAATTAACCAATGAAAATCAGACAATGCTTTTGAATTGTGGTTCAACAGAATTATTTTAAAAAAAACAAACTCATAAAACAGGCCTGGACAAAAATGATGGTACCCTTAAATTAATATTTTGTTGCACAACCTTTTGAGGCAATCACTGCAATCAAACGATTTCTGTAACTGTCAATGAGACTTCTGCACCTCTCAGCAGGTATTTTGGCCCACTCCTCATGAGTAAACTGCTCCAGTTGTCTCAGGTTTGAAGGGTGCCTTCTCCAGATGGCATGTTTCAGCTCCTTTCACAGATGTTCAATAGGATTTAGATCAGGGCTCATAGAAGGCCACTTTAGAATCGTCCAATGTTTCGCTCTTAGCCATTCTTGGATGTTTTTGGCTGTGTGTTTTGGGTCATTATTCTGTTGCAAGATCCATGACCTGCGACTGAGACCAAACTGTCTGACACTGGGCAACACATTTCTCTCTAGAATTCCTTGACAGTCTTGAGATTCCATTGTACCCTGTACAGATTCAAGACACCCTGTGCCAGATGCAGCAAAGCAGCCCCAGAACATAACAGAACCTCGTCCATGTTTCACAGTAGGGACAGTGTTCTTTTCTTGGTATGCTTTATTTTTGCATCTGTGAACATAGAGCTGATGTGCTTTGCCAGAAAGCTCCAGTTTTGTCTCATCTGTCCATAGGACATTCTCCCAGAAGTTTTGTGGCTTGTCAACATGCAGTTTGGCAAATTCCAGTCTGGCTCTTTTATGATTTGTTTTCAACAGTGGTGTTCTCCTTGGTCATCTCCCATGAAGTCCACTTTGACTCAAACAACGACAGATGGTGCGATCTGACACTGATGTACCTTGACCTTGGACTTCACCATGAATGTCTTTAGAGGTTGTTCTGAGCTCTTTTGTTCGTATTATCCTTCTCCTTCTGCGGCCACGTCCAGGGAGGTTGGCTACAGTCCCGTGGATCTTAAATTTCTGAATAATATGTGCAACTGTTGTCACAGGAACATCAAGCTGCTTGGAGATGGTCTTATAGCCTTTTCCTTTAACATGCTTGACTATAATTTTTTTTCTAATCACCTGAGACAACTCTCTCCTTTGCTTCCTCTGGTCCATGTTTAGTGTGGTACACACCATGTCACCAAACAGCACAGTGACTACTTGTCACCCTTTAAATAGGCCGACTGACTGATTACAAGTTTGTAGACACCTGTGATGTTAAATAGAGGACACATCTTGGTTGAACATGTTCCTATGGTCACGTTATTTTCAATCTTTTCTAGGGGTACCATCATTTTTGTCCAGGCCTGTTTAATGAGTTTGCTTTTTAAAGTAATTCTGTTGAACCACAATTCAATAGCATTGTCTGATTTTCATTGGTTAATTTTCATAGAATTTTAATTTTTTACCACTTTTGTCAGATTCAAGTTATTAAATTGTGGGATTTTCTTTCATTAACAGAGGGGGTACCAACACTTTTGTCCATGGCTTTATCTATCTATCTATCTATCTATCTATCTATCTATCTATCTATCTATCTATCTATCTATCTATCTATCTATCTATCTATCTATCTACGGTATCTCAAAAAAGTGAGTACATCCCTCATATTTTTAAAAATATTTTATTATATTTTTTTCATGGGACAACACTGCCGATTTGACACTTTGATACAATGTAAAGTAGTCAGTGTACAGCTTGTATAACAATGTGCTGTCCCCTCAAAATAACTCAACACACAGCCATTAATGTCTAAACTGCTGGCAACAAAAGTGAGTACACCCTAAAATGAAAATGTCCAAATTGTGCCCAAGTGTCAATATTTTGTGTAGCCACCATTATTTTTTAGCACTGCCTTATCTCTCTTGGGCATGGAGTTCGCTAGAGCTTCACAGGTTGCCAGTGGAATCCTCTTCCACTCCTCCAAGACAACTTCAAGGAGCTGGTGGATATTAGAGATCCTGCGCTCCTCCACCTTCCGTTTGAGGATGCCCCACAGATACTCAATTGGGTTTAGTTCTGGAGACATGCTTGGCCAGGCCACTTTCTTTATCAAGGCAGTGGTCATCTTGGACCACCTATTCCTCTTCTTCTCCTTTTCCCTGCTGATTAGTGCAGTTTGGCAGGATTTAACACCTCCAAACACCGCCATTTAGTTCCCACGGGTGTCATTTAAAAAAAAAAAATGGTCAACACACGTCGATTTATCACATCCCTTTTCATGTAAATTAGAAACATTCTTTTGTAAATGTGAGGATTTTTCTCATAAATTTTCATGATTTTCCTGCAGTGTTACAGCCATTTTACTCAGAAATGTGCAGCTTCTTACTTGAAAATTTGAAGCTTTTTATTATTCATAATTTTGCATCTTTTTCCTCACGAATTTAGAACTTTTCTTACTCTTGAATTTGCAGTTTAACAAACAAACAAACAAAAAAAAAGCTTAAACTTACAGCATTTTACTCAAATCTTATATTTGCAGTGTTTTAGGTTGTAAACAGTTGGAAATTTACACCTTTTTTGTCTTTTTGCTAAAGGTGCAGCTTCTTACCCATAAAATTACACTTTTTTTGGTCAGAAATTGGCAGCTTTTAACTGAGACTTAACCCCACACCACCACTACCACCACCACCTTTTTATTTTTGTCAGGTCAGGCATTGGCTTGCTTGCTACCAGATAACCATGAAAACCGGTACTACCTGTCTCATGGGTCAGGCCGTCGGCGACTCAACCAGCATCCCTGCCCTTCCGAGGGTGTGGAGGGTGAAACAGGGCATCCTGGCAGAACTAAAAACAATATCTGCCACAGGTCTGTGGTGGACCACTCCCAGTTACACGGGGTGAGACTGGACATCCTGGCAGATAAACACATCTGTCGCAAGGTCTGTAGTGGACTGTGCCAGTCGGTGCATTGTGACATGCACTACACAAAGAGCTAGAGATAAACAAACCTATCATCTAGTCAGTCACTGCAACAGATACTGGAGTCAGTTTGTCCTGGCTTGTCCTTTCCACTGATAGTACCTTTATCTGCCAAGAATGTGCTGCTAACCCAGCAAAAGCTAGCAGTACTCAAATACTTTGCAAGCAGTTTCATGAAATGGTCAATCAGAAAGCAACTCGTACCGGCTCGGACATCGCCCGGGCTTACAAGGGCCGCGCTGATCTGTTCACACTCTGACAGGCAGCGAAAAGTAAGCTAGGAGCAGGAAGACAAAAGAAGAGGAAAACAGCAGCCTTGTGTGTAGCAGAATGGAATGTACGCATTCTGTTGGACAGAACAACATCACAGCACCCAGAAAGACAGACCACACTTGTGGCCCTGGAAATGAACTGGTACAATGTAGACATAGCTGCACTTAGCGAAACAAGATTGCCTGGATATGACAACTTGGAAGACCATGGGTACATCCTCTTTTGGAGTGGGAGATCAACTCAAGAAAGGAGAGAAGCAGGAGTGGGCTTTGCAGTTACAAAGGAGATAGCAGCAATGCTTGATGAGGAACCGGTGCCAATCAGTGACAGAATAATGACTATGAGACTCCCACTACAGTGGAAGATGTATGCCACACTCATCAGTGTATATGCCCCAACAATGACTAACACAGAGGAGGTGAAGGAAGAGTTCTACAGTGATTTACATGAGACTATCAAGCATGTACCGACTGATGACAGGCTGTTACTCGTTGGAGATTTTAATGCCAGAGTTGGTTCGGACACTGAGAAATGGAAAGGAGTGCTAAGCAGTCATGGAGTAGGCAAGTGCAATGCTAATGGAGAACTTCTACTTGTATTATGTTCAGAGTACAACCTTGTGATAACCAACACTATTTAAGCACAAGGACACACACAAGAAGACATTGATGCACCCAAGATCCAAGCACTGGCGCTTATTAGACTACATCATAGTCAGGCAGAGAGACATAAGGGATGTATTGGACACCAGAGCAATGAGAGGCACGGACTGTGGTACTGATCATGTTATGCTGAAACCTAGACTAAGGATTTGCAGATGAAAACAGCACTGCAGGACAGGTGCAAAGCCACCACGGAAGCTAAACACTAGTGCACTGAAAGGCCAAAAGAAGCAGGAAGAACTTACAGAGGAAATGGATAAAAACTTGAAAGAATGGGACAGCAACAACTCAGAGAATGACATAGAAGAGAAATGGGCAACACTGAAGGATGCGGTGTATCAGACCGTGAGTGATGTATTAGGCCACCCTGAGAGGAAACATCAAGATTGGTTTGATGAGCATGATGAACACCTGAAGAAACTACTAGAAGCGAGGAATACAGCTAGGCAGGAAAACCTACAGTGTAACACAAGATATAAAAAGAAGAAATACTCAAAGGCTCAGAGTGAGCTACAGAAGTACACCAGAGAAATGAAGTCCAACTGGTGGGATGAAAAGGCTGAGGAACTTCAAACTGCAGCAGACAGGAAAGACATGAAAACATTCTTCACAGGTTTGAGAGAAATCTACGGCCCTAAACCAAGAGGATTGATCCAATTAAAGGATATGGATGGTGAATCGGTTTTGCAGGAGAAAGACAAGATCTTGGACAGATTTGCAGACCACTTTGACCAACTACTAAGCAACCCTGGAGATCTCGCTGAAGAGGCTAAAGAAGCTCTAGCTCAGCGATCAGTTGTATGAACCATCAAGTCTTGATGAACTAATGGCAGCTATCAGGACAACACAGGATGGTAAAGCTCCAGGAAGGGATGAAATTCCAGCAGAAGTGTGGAAATTTGGTGGTGTTCTGCTGACCAACTGCCTGCACAAGCTCATCCAAGAGATATGGAATGCCCAGAAAGTACCTCAAGACTGGAAGGATGCAAGTATTGTGCCTTTGTTCAAGAAAGGTGACAGGAAAGATTGTGGAAATTACCGAGGCATATCACTGCTAGCCACTGTTGGTAAGATTCTCTCACATGTACTACTGAACAGACTCAATGAACACATCTCGCAGAATGTACTACCAGCAACCCAGTGCGGCTTTAGAAGTGGAAGAAGCATGACAGACATGATTTTCTGCTTGAAACAGGTTCAAGAAAAGTGTATCAAACAGAACATGTCACTTTATGTAGTCTTCACAGACTTCAGTAAAGCCTTCGATACTCTTTCGCGACAAGGACTTTGGCAGGTACTCAAGAAATATGGCTGTACAGAGAAGTTTGTCAGCCTGATCAAGGCTCTCCATACAGGTATGCAAGCAAACGTGGCAATGAGCGGTTCAGTATCTAAAGACTTTTCAGTAAGCAACGGGGTGAAACAAGGGTGTGTGCTGGCACTTACAATCTTCTCACTATATCTGGCAGCCATGCTTGAAGTGGCCTTCAAAGACACTTCAGAAGGAGTATACATTCAAACAAGGAAAGAAGCAGACTTATTCAATGTGGCACAGTTTAAAGTCAAGAGTAAGACATCAATAAAGGTAGTAAGAGAAATGCTCTTTGCTGACGACAGTGCTCTAGTTGCACACAGTGTGGAAGATATGCAATCTTTAGTGGAGAAATTTGCAAGAGCAGCTAGCCAATTCAGCCTCCAAATCAACATCAAAATGACAGAGTGCCTTTATCAACCACCAAAGTTCCAATTATCAACATCACTACCAGAAGAGATCAGCATTGGTCCAGAGCCACCAGTCAAGTGCAAGACTTTCAAGTATCTAGGGAGTACTGTTTCAGAGAATGCTAGGTTGGAGGATGAACTATCTCTTAGAATGGGAAGAGCGAGCGTTGTGTTTGGAAACTTGAGGGAGAGACTGTGGAACAATCGACATGTGTCTATCCGTGTGAAATGCAAAGTCTACAGAGTGACAGTACTGGCTACTCTATTGTACGGTGCTGAAACTTGGACTGTCTGCAGATTGCAGGTGAAGAAACTCCACGCGTACATGATGATACACCTTCGAGCCATAATGAACATCTCATGGAAAGACAATATAACCAATATAGAAGTGTTGAAACGAGCTAGTCTACCATCATTGGAGGACATGCTTATACAGATGAACCTGAGATGGCTCGGACATGTTGAGAGGATGGACCACCAGCATCTCCCTCGGCAGTTACTCTACTCAAAGTTATGCCAGTGCAAATGCAATCAGGGTAGACCAAGGTTCAGATTTAAAGACACCGTAAAAAGAAACTTGAAGAAATTGGATATAGACAGGAGTTCCTGGCCGCAGAAGGCTAAGGACAGAGCTGTGTGGAGGAATCTGATCAGACCTAAATGAAACAGTCATTGTCACCCACGACAGACTGCTATGATGATGATGATGATGGTCATCTTGGAGGTGTGTTTGAGGGTTTTATCATGTTGGAATACTGACCTGTGGCCCATATTCTTTCTTTCAAAGGTCTTTTTATTATTATTAATTGAAGTATCAATACAATACAAAGTATTGGAAATTTTCATTTTTGTTTTAACCAAACAGTGCAAAACTAGAATTTAAAACTAACAAATGTGGATGCTTCAAAACACAAAAACCTTTAAATAAACAGTAATAATAATAAAAAAATACAAAAAAAAAGAAAAATTGTGTGTGTGAGGTGGGGTAAAGGGGATATGAGCTACTCAGAAACTATAATCATGGGTCTTTCAAAGAAATCAAGAAACGGGCACCATAATTTATAGAATTTGTTTTCAGAGCCACAAACTGTATATCTGATTTTTTTCTAAATCCAAACAGGACATTATATCTTTTATCCACTGTAAATGTGAAGGGGACGAAGAGTCTTTCCACTTCAGTAATACAGCATGTCTAGCCAATAATAATGAAAATTTGAATACTTTTAATTTGGAATTTGGCAAGACAAGTTCTTGAGCCACACCAAAAATGGAGCATAATGGATCAGGTTTAATTTGATATTGCAGGACTTCAGACATAGTGATAAAAACAGAATGTCAAAAATTCATCAATGAAGGGCAGGACCAATACATGTGAAGCAAAGTGCCAGGAGCACTACCACACTTTTCACAAGTTGGGTCTATATCCGAGTAAATATGTGCTAACTTAACCTTGGACAGGTGCACCCGGTGTACGATCTTAAATTGAATAAGAGCGTGACGAGCACACATTGATGCAGTGTGAACCTGGCCAAGAATAGAGTCCCACAATTCATCAGTAAAAGTAAAATTAAGATCTTGTTCCCAATTCAATTTAATAGCGGCCAGAGAAGAAGATTGTAAATTTGAAATTAAATTATATAAAACTGATATTACCCCCTTAGAAGTTGGTTTAAATAATAAAAAATCATCTAGAGGATTATCAGAAGGTTTTTGATGGAATTGTTTTGTCATGGTTTGCACATAATGTCTGACCTGGAGGAAGCGGAAAAAATGTGTAGAAGTGATGTCGAATTTAGTGAAAAGTTGAGAAAAACTTGCAAATTGTCCATCAAAATATAAATCCGCAAAAGATTTCTTTTCTGTGCCATATATGAAATGCACTATCAATAGTTGATGGGGTAAATAAATGATTTGCGGCAATTGGACTTCTAATGGAAAAAAACTGAAGACCAAAATTTTTCCTGAATTGAGACCAAATTCTAAGAGACTGACAAACTACTTTGTTATTACCCGGTGTAGACAAAGCAAGGGGAAGTGGTGAACCTAAAATTGCCGGTAGGGAGGTTTGATTGTCCACATGTGACTCCATAAGGATCCAAATGGGTGATTTGGGTTCCAGATAGAAATGTTTCCAATATAACATGCACCTGATATTTGCTGCCCAGTAGTAATATTAAAAGTTAGGCAGAGCCATGCCACCCACTGATTTGGGTCTTTAAAGAAAAACTTTCCTCAATCTCGGATGTTTACCATTTCAAATAAATGAGGTAATCAGAGAGTCCAAAGACTTAAAAAAGGATTTAGAAATAAAAATGGGGAGACACTGAAACACATATAAAAACTTTGGAAGTAGCATCATTTTTACAAAATTGATTCTGCCAATTAAGGACAAGGATAATGGGGACCATTTGGAAAGTATTAGCTTGCACTGGTCAAATAAGGGGAGAAAATTATTTTTAAACAAGTAATTAAGTTGTTTAGTAACACATATCCCAAGATAATTAAAATGATCAATAACAACCTTGAAAGGAAAATTTTCAAGATCCTGAACTCGAATCTTTTCATTAATCGGAAACAATTCACTCTTATTAAAATTAATTTTATAACCAGAAAACCTACTAAAACTATCCAAAATGTTGAGTATTGCAGGTAATGAAGTAAGTGGGTTGGAGAGAAATAGTAAAAGATCGTCGGCATAGACTGAAACCCTATGCTCGATGCCACCCCTACAAATGCCTAGAAAGTCCCGGCTCCCACGGATTGCAATAGCTAACGGCTCAATTGCCAAGGCAAAGAGTAATGGGCTCAAAGGACAGCCTTTCCTCGTACCACGGTAAAGTCTAAAATAGTCAGAATAGCAACAATTAGTTAACACTGAAGCTAAAGGACTAGCATAGAGAAGTTTAATCCAGGAACAGAAGGAAGGACCAAAACCAAACCTCTCCAAAGTAAAAAACAAATACTCCCACTCAACCCTATCGAATGCCTTTTCAGCATCCAAACTAATAAGACATTCAGGTGTGTTGTGGTGAGGAGTATAAATAATATTAAACAACCGCCGCAAGTTAAAAAAAGAGGCTCATATTCTGAAGGGAGGGGATCATGCTCTTCTTCAGAATGCCACAGTACATGTTGGCATTCATTGTTCCCTCAATGATCTGTAGCTCTCCAGTGCGGGAAGCACTCATGCTGCCCCAAACCATGATACTCCCACCACCATGCTTGACTGTAGGCAAGACACACTTGTCTTTGCACTCCTCACCTGGTTGCCGCCACACATGCTTGACACCATCTGAACCAAATGAGTTTATTTTGGTCTCATCAGACCACAGGACAAGGTTCCAGTAGTCCATGTCCTTAGTCTGCTTGTCTCCAGCAAACTGTTTGTGGGCTTTCTTGTGCATCATCTTTAAAAGGGGCTTCCTTCTGAGATGACAGCTATGCAGACCAAATTGATGCAGTGTACAGCGTATAGTCTGAGCACTGACAGGCTGATCACTCACTCCTTCAACCTCTGCCATAATGCTGGCAGCACTCAAACATCTATTTTCAAAAGGCAATCTCTGGATATGACGCTTAGCATGTGCACTCAACTTCTTTGGTCGACCATGGCAATGCCTGTTCTGAGTGGAACATGTCCTATCAATCCACTGTATGGTCTTGCACCACCAAACACCGAATTTAACACCAAACACCTGCTCCCCATTCACACCTGAGACCTTGTAACACTAACGAGTCACATGACACCAGGGAGGGAAAATGGCTAATTGGGCACAATTTGGACATTTGCGCTTAGGGGTGTACTCACTTTTGTTGCCATCGGTTTAGACATTAATGGCTGTGTGTTGAGTTATTTTGAGGGGAAAGCAAATTTACACTGTTATACAAGCTATACAGTGACTACATTGTATCAAAGTGTCATTTCATCAGTGTTGTCCCATGAAAAGATATAATAAAATATTTACAAAACATGTGAGGGGTGTACTCACTTTTTTGAGATACTGTATCTATATGATGACTGTTGCAACTCTCTTTATTAAAATAAGATCAGTGTATGCCATTTCCTGAGCTCCGGAGCTGCGATTTCAAAACACCCCACTGAAATATCATTAAACAAGACGACAGACCTTCTTTTTCCTGATCAAAAGTGGATTCTCATGGAATGCACTGTAATAGTAATGCACATTAGATTTGCATGCCATCACACCTCTTTGAAATGATCCTCCTCCTCTCAGTGCATTGCGGGCACATTGTCTCCTGGTAATTTGATGGCATGACACAAGGTCTAAAAAACAGATAATGCACTCACAAAAACTAACAAAAGCACTGGGGTACGGCGAAAAGTCTGTCAGAAAAGTACACGGATGACCTTCAGAATAGGGCCCCATGTGTTTTGGGCCTGAAATTCTTAGGAATTTTGTGAATTTGTAGCTTTTGTTTTTGCATTTTAACAAACAGCAGCCATTTGGTGTAGATTTGAAACTTTATTCACATAAAATTTCTGACTTTTTCATGCAAATTTGTGATTTTTTTTCCTTGTAAATTTATATTTTTCATGAAAATTGGCCACATTTTTCATAGAATATTGTGACTTTTTTCTCATAAATTTGAACATTTTTTTTCCTTGTAGATTTATCACATTTTTCGAAGAAATTTCCAACTTCTTAAAAATGTGACTTTTCTTCTCATTTTTGTCTAGTAAAGTCAAATCTTTTTCCTGTATATTTTCAACTTTTTTCTTGTAGATTTGTAGCTTTTTTCCCTCATCAATCTGTAAGTTTTTTTCTTCTTGATCTGCAGCTTTTTCTTAAAAGTTTGACTTTTTTCTCATAACGTTGCAACTTTTTTCCTGTAAATTTTCAAAAATTTTTTCATAAATTTGCAATTTTTTTCTTATAAAATTGAAACTTTTTCTTCAAAAATGTTCTACTTGTTTCCTGTCAATATTCAGCTTTATTTTCATAAATATTCAAAGCTCATCTGGATGCTGTTAAATGTTCATTCTGTGCAATTAAATTTTAATTTGCAAGTTTTTAATGTTTAAATATATCTTTTACCATATTTTTGTACTTTTATTCTATCAATTTTGTAGCTAATTCCCATGTATTCATTTGTACCTCGTGTTAAATTGGTGAATACCCCCCCCCCCCCCCCCCCACACACACACACACACACCCTTGTTATAAAACAACAAAATTACCTTCTGGGGGGGGCGGCGCGGTGGTGGAATGGTTAGCACTGCGGCAGCACAGCAACTCACCCTTGGCCGGGGGATCCTGGGTTCAACCCAGCCCCCGACCAACAGTGATCTGTGTGGAGTTTGCATGTTCTCCCCGTGTCTGCGTGGGTTTACTCTGGGATTTCTCCGGTTTCCTCCCACATGCCATAAACATGCAAGTTAGGTTAATTGGCATCATACTGGGGATTCTAAATTGTCCTTAGGTATGACTGTGAGATCTCTCTGTGTTGGCCCTGTGATGGACTGGCGATCTGTCCAAGGTGTACCCTGCCTCTCACCCAAAGATGCTGGGATAGGCTCCAGCCCCCCCCGCTACCCGAAAAGGATTAAGCGGAAGAAGATGAATGAATGAATGAATGAATGACCTTCTGGGTGTAGCTCTATAAGTCTGTTCAGCTAACATTGCTGCATCAACACTTTTCTACAGTCTGAAGGTCAATTAAGACGTTCATCAGTGAGATTAAATTAAGTGAAAATGAGAACACGGACCATCATTACTAAGTTACACAAACAAACTGAATTTAAATAAACTAAAAGCTCCATTTTTTTCTCGATTAACAGACTTTTAATGACAAAATAATTTCAACTGTTTTTGTGAACTGAGATAATTGTGTGGTGTAGTGAGTGTGTTGTGTGCGTATGCTGCCGTACCCGCCCCTGGTGTGATGTCAGGCAGGCACCGCCCTTGTGTATTAATAGTTCTGTTCTCTTCAATAAAGGTTGTTGGCTGCATGAAGATTGATGCTGACTCTCTCATTATTAATACATAACATTTGGTGATGAGGAGAAACTATGGGGGCGTATGGGCTGGGTCCACCACTATTACTGTTTCTAGAGTACACGGGAGAGCCGGTCAGCCTGTGGACAAAGTGTAAGGGCATGTTTTAGGGTTACATCGGGGCACTGGGCCTAAGTGGACTCAACGGGAGGTGACGATGAGTGCTTTTGGCTCACCATCTCGGCACAGAGGGCTTAATAATTCTCGGTACGTTGGGTGAAACGGAGTGTTATGAGGATGCTGTCAAGCGGCTGGCCGAGTACTTCACCGAGCAGATGAGGACCACGAAGCTTTGGGCAGCGGGAGTGTTGGAGCCAAATAGAGCTATGCTAGTTAGCTCAGAGAAGCTAATGGCCCACACAGTGTCTATGGGCACGTTAGCCACAAAGCTAACTGCACGCCAAAAGCAAGTTCCAGGCTACCAGCTAGGCATCGAGGTGGGACCGGGGCCGTGAGTGGAGAAGTCCCCGGTCAGTGAAGACAGCGGGCCAGTCAAGTAGCTCAGCACGGTACAGGACCATAGCGCTGATGAGTCGGGCGGCGTGGTGTGCAACGACAGCGGAAAGGGAGAGCAGCAGGAGTCATCACCGCAGCTGGAGGCTAGGCAGCGAGTGAGCAGGACCATGGAGGCTGAAAGCCCCGGGGAAGAGCAGTGACAGCCGGGCATGGAGACGACGCAATGGAGCATCTGGTTCGAGGGTGCCGAGAGCAGCAACAAAACGCACGGGTCAGAGAGTGACGCCGACAAGTGACTCTGAGAGCCCCGAGGGAGAACAGCAGCAGCCGGACACGGAGGCAGCACAGCGGAGTGCTCTGGATGAGGCTACTGGGTGGTACGGCGAGGCGCCTGACGCAGTGAGCTGAGCCAACGAGCAGGCTTCAGGTCTCTCCAGAGTTCGGCCACAGGGTGCCAGAGTATGCAGCATGGCGAGTCCCGAGGACTGACGCAGTTGGCGGTGAAGAGGGACGTTATGGCGGTAGAAATTGTTTTTGATCCCAGAGGCAGACAGTGGCCACGAGCACACATGCCGTGGGGCTGCCCGGGGCCTCCGAGCCGGTCTTATCTTCAGCGGCCAGGGGAATGGATGGTTTGGTGCTGTCCTGGGCCTCCGGCTTGGTTTTACCCCTGGCTGCCAATGGACATTGGTGTAACTTAAATGTTAAAATGTAAATATGCATATATATTCTGCTGGTGTGCATGAGAGGATGTAGGTTATGGGATTATTTTATATGTTTTAGAGACATGGTCCAATTTTTGTTATTCTTTTGGATGAGTGTGTTAGGCTATTTTATTGCAGTTAATTTGTTCCCAATTTTCTTAGCGCATGATTCGGGGCCTAAATTTGGGAAGGTCTCGACTGTGTGTGTGGTTTGCACTTTTGTAAGGTGGAGGGGAAGTGTGGTGTAGTGTGGTGTTTGTGTGTGTGTGTGTGTGTGTGTGTGTGTGCTGCCGTACCCATCCTTGGTGTAACGTCAGGCGGGCACGGCCCTTGTGCATAAATAGTTCTGTTCTCTATAATAAAGATTGTTGGTTGCATGAAGATCAACTCTGACTATCTCATTATTAATACATAACAAATTGTTCTTGTTTAGTAAATAATTAAGTGTAATTTAGGGTGAACAGATGATCATTTTCATACCTGCTGTTACTTCTTCAGGATTTTCACTTGAATTCAGTCACAAAAACAGAAACAAACTGATTTTTTTTTTTTTTTTTTTTTATCTTAAGTGACCCTAAAGATGTGTTCACACCAAACGGCAGTGTGAATCCATACAAAGTGAATTGGAAGATGTGAGTACGCTCAAATTTGCACAGTCGCGCATTCACGTCCACTAGCTAGCTAGCTACTAGCTTTGAGATTCTGCTGTCACCGGAGTAAAAGTATCACCATTGCAGAATAAACTAGTTTGAAAATGAAACTTACTCACCACGAGACAAGAGGACCGGTAAGTCTTCAGCTGAATCGGGATTTTTGAGTTATTTGCCCTGGGTTTCCGGCCATGGACGTCCTAGCGAGCTAGCAAGCTAGCAACGTAAACACCCATCATCTGTGAAGCTTTGAAGGCTTATGACAACATTTTCAGGTAAGCCCCCGGTCAGATAATGTAAATCTAAGCATGATGTTATTTTTGGAATTTCCACAGCAGGTTGAACACAGCTGCAGAAGTTTTAAAGACAACTTTGCCTGTCTTCATCTCACTATTCATGCCTGTTGGCATGTTTACATTTATTTATAATGTAATCATGCCGTGCAAAAAATTTGCCCGTTCACATTTGGTGTGAACACATCTTTATATCTTTCTGCTTTAGCAAAAGTGACATTTTCCCCATTGCTAGGCACCGACCTTACTATTTTGAGGGTTCAAGGGTTCACACAATAATCAGATAGGATTTGGACTGTAACAGGCATATATTTCTTCATTGCCAAATTATGCAGAACAGAGGGGAGGTAATACACACACACTCACTTCACTCAGGTTGACAGACACAATCTCTCACACACAGGTTAAACAACACTGTCATGATCAGACTTATAACACAATTATAACACTACCCACAACCCGATTTAGTATGATCCCAGGCGGGTCATACTAAAGACCATATTAAAATGGTACTTTCTACCTTCTAGCTTGGCGCTCAGCAAAATGCACAGAGCTACCAAAGGACTGACCCCCCCTCCCCCCCCCCACTGTAGCTTTCACTACTCACAGTAGCTGTGTGGCCTAGGGTCAGTGAAACGGAGATAGGCACCGCCCCACACCCCACATCACATAGTGTGGAAGATATTAACTTGACTAACTTATAAAGCTACAACATTAACTCTCAGAACACAAGAATTATAACTGTCTTTGAATACGTCATGGTGCAAAGCATGCCGGGAGAACCCCCTGCCCAGGATCACAGCCCAGATGTTACACTGTTCCCCCATGGACTGGTTTTTGTCTCCAGAACAATAAGTCCAACTCAAAAGTCCAATAATAACCTGTCCAGACACTGGGGCGCCCCCCGTTGTCAGCTGCTGGCACACATGGGCCCATTAGTGTCCATCCAAGACTCAGCAGGAGTCTCCAGTTGGGATGGGGCCTCTTGCTTTGCCACCCGCAAGGCAGCTAGCTGGTACCTGGTGAGGCAGTTGCTGTGAAGCACCACACCCCGATTCCTCTTCTGCAGCCTCACCCTATACACTATGCCTGACAGCCTCTGTAGGACCATGCACGTCTCGACCAGTGGCTCGCCAGCTTTGGTCTCGAGAGCAGCAGCCCGTGAGACTACTGGGTCATGATCCTCAGCTCGCTGGCAGTGCCAACAGTCCTCAACAGCACAGGGGCGCCGGGACAGTGTGTCAGCATTGGCACGGAGGCAGCCTGCTCAATGCACAATCTGAAAGTCGTAATACTGCAGTGCCTCCAGCAATCTCGCTAATTGTCTGTTCGGCTCTTTAAAGTTCAGTAGCCAGGTCAGGGAAGCATGATCCATCCTGAACTGAAACCTGCCCCCGTGCGGAAATGATGGAGCCCTTGGATAACTGCCACCAGCTCTCAGTGGGTGACACAATAATTCCTTTTGGCTCTGCTGAGAGTGTGGCTGAAAAAGGCAACCACCTGCTCTTCATGTTCTCCCTACTGGGATAACATGGCTCTGAGCGGAGACGGGAAAAAGCAGCACCACAGTCCTTGTTCCACTTGAACAAGAAGCCCTTTTGTGTCAGCTGATGCAGTCGGCTGGTAATGTTTCCGAAATGCTTCACAAACTTCCTATAATAGGAGGCCAGTCTGAGGAAGCTCCACAGTTCTCCTTCATCCCGCGGGACTGTCCAGTTTCTCACCGCTGCTACCTTCTCTGGATCAGTGGCGACTGTGGCAGTGCTGACGATGTGGCACAGGAGGTTTCTTGCTGAAACAGGTGGAAATTCCAAGAGTGGAGCTGCAGCACGGCCCGGTGGATGGTGTCCAACACCTCCTTGAGTTTGGACAAGGCACCCCCAAAATCAGCTGAATGAAATTGCAGGTCATTTAGATAAACGATGCAGTGGGACGTGAGCCAGCACTCGCTCCATCAGGCATTCAAAAGTGGCCAGGGCATAGCAAAGTCCAAACGGCATCACCTTGAACTGCCACAGGCCCTGCCCAATGGAGAAGGCCGTTTTCGGGCAGGCCTCTAGTGACAGTTTCTCCTGCCAATAGCCGCTGTGGAAGTCAAACGAGCTGAACCAGCTGGAGCCGGCGATATAATCCACTGCATCATCAATGCAGGGCAGAGGATAGGAGTCCTTACGTGTGATGTCATTCAGGTGCCGGTAGTCCACACAGAACCACCACAAACCATCCTTCTTCTTGACCAGAACCACCAGTGCTGCCTGGGGGCTGCTGGAGGGTTCAATGACATCCACCTCCAGCATCTCCTGAATCTTTTGCTCTGCTGCCACCTGCCTTGAAAAAGGCAAATGGTGGGGTTGGAACCGGATCGGTCTGGTCTAACTGGTGTCGATCTGATGCTGCACTAAGCTGGTTTGGGTGCACTCTTCATTCCTGGCAGCGAAGATGTCGATGTAGCAGTCTAGCAGCTCCTGTAGCTGGCAACTCTGCCCTGACTCTAACCCCCTGCAGCTCCACTGGAACAGTTTTCTCAACCGCCTGCTGGGTTTCTGATGACGTGGAAAACTGTTGTGCTGACGGGTCCCTCGCTGCTGTCTCTGGTGGTGATGACGGTTCCTTCACTCGTGCTGATGGTGCTGCAGCGGTCGGCTCTGGCAGTGATCTCCTCAACTCGGCCTGCACTAACGGCTTCTTGATTGCGCGGGTCCCCTGGCTCCCTGTCTGGCTCTTGTTACAGAGCGTGGTCTTTGCCCCCAGAAGGACAGAAGAGCTGGCAGTGTTGATCTTTGCGCCCCATGCAACTAGCAGATCTAGTTCAATGATTCAGGGATCTTGGCTATCAACCAGCCAGATTGGGTGGTTTCTGTTCTGACCAGCCTCTCCCACACCAAGACCTTGTCACCTTCCCAATCTGGCACACTCACTGGTGGCTGTGGTGATACAGTGCCTAGTGGTTTCCCACCCCTGTGGTCTGAGTTCATCTGTACCGGGCAGCACCCAGGGTCGGACCAGGGAGATGGTGGAGGCAGTATTGATCAGGGCCTAGATTGGAGTGCTGTCCAGGTTGCACTGCAGGTACAGCCATGTCAAGTGTCCAAGTCAGCCCAGACATGGTGAGAGTTTGTTGTGCAAAATTTCTGTGAGAGGTGGCAGGTCCCCATCTGTGCCACCTTGTTCTAGTTTAACACTGGTGAGGGGGCTGTTTGTCATAGGGTAGGTGCAGGGCAGTGGCATGCAATGTGGCCTGGATCTCCACAGCAGAAGCATCCCTCCTCACGCTGCTGTCATACTCTCACTGGCATGGCAGCTGTGGCCTGGCGCAGCTCCTCTTCATCCTCACTTTCAAACATGGGCTTGAAAGCTCTCTGCCTTGGTGATGAAATGTCACCCACATGCTCCAGCATTGGCTCTATCCACTCTGCTTCTACCATGGCCATCTCCCAACTGCTTGTGGCGTGAATCCACACGTGTTCTCGGAGTAGGGCCGGGAGAAGCCCTCGGATGAAACTCTGAAGTGTGAGCTTCTTCACTGCCTCTGGCTTGAAGTATGGGTAGCTGCACTGTGTCAGCAGCCAGACATCTGCTGCAGAAGCCCCCAAGCTTTATCAGTCACATTGCCACCAGCTGGCCAGCTGTTCTCAGGTGTGGTCAGCGTGGGTTGCCCTCCTAAACCTCCTTCAAAGTACTCCCTGTAGCGTTGGTCAGCTGTGCCATTCCTCAGACCGGAGATCGGACAGCGTGCTGAGAGCTCTGCCCTCCAGAGCCAGTGTGACCTGCACAGCTGTCTTTTCAGTTACCCAACAATAGAGCATGGTGACCAGTTTAACCTGGATGAGGTAATTGTCCAGCAAGGTTTCGCCACCAAAGTGGGAAAGCTTAGCCTGTTGGCAGGTCGGTGGTACTGGGGTTGGGATGGTCACCTCTGTGCTGATCGCTGCCCTCGGCAGCAGTGGGGTCACTGGCTTGTAGTTTCCCCACTGGTGCTCCCTGTCCTGCCTTGAAAAAGGTGGGACAAGGGACGCACTTGCTCCGTCCGGCCCACTTCCCCATTCTTTGCAACGAGCAGCTCTGGGGACTGACGTGCCTGCTCTGCTGTTCATCTCTATCAGGGCCATGAGCTGTTCAAGCTGTTGAGTCTCTGCCTTGATCCTCGCTTCCATCTCTCAATAATCCCACTTTTGACACCAGTGTGACATTTCCAGGGTTCACACAATAATGACAGAGGATTTGGAACGTAACAGGCATTTATTTTATTTATAGCATTTATTTTTACATGTCTTAGCAAATCCTCTTTACACCGCCTACAGTTAGTCCAGAACGCTGCTGCAAGATTACTAACTAGGTCCAGTAGATTCTGTCATATCACTCCTGTTTTGGCCTCCTTGCATTGGCTTCCTGTAAATTATAGAATTGATTTTAAAGTTCTTGTTCTTACTTACAAAGCCATTGATGAAGAGGCACCTTTTTATATTAGTGACCTGCTCTCTCTACACCAGCCCAGCAGGTCTCTCAGGTCTTCTCATGAGAATCTATTGGTAGTTCCTAGTACTAGGCTCAAAACCAAAGGCGATAGAGCCTTTGCTGCTGTTGCTCCCAGACTGTGGAACTCCTTGCCTTTTGAACTTAGATCTGCACTTCCATTGGTGTTTTTAAGAAGCAACTAAAGACCCACCTTTTTAGCCTGGCTTTTTAACTATGTGCCGATTGTATTTTTATGTGCTTTTACTGTCTACTTTGTTTTACTGTTTTATGTGCCTGTGTTTTTATTTTGTTTTTTTACCATGTTAAGCACTTTGTGACTCTGTCTGTGAAAGGTGCTCTATAAATAAACTTATTATTATTATTATTATTTCTTCACTGACAAATTACGCAGAACAGAGGGGAGGTAATTCACAAACATTCATTTCACTCAGCATGACACACATATAATCTCTCACACGCAGGGAAAACAACACTATCACGATCAGACTTATAACATAATTATAATACTGCAACAATACCACTCAGAACACAAGATGTATAACTGTCTTTGAATACCTCATACTGCAAAGCATGCCGGGAGAATACCCCACCCCGTCACAGCCCTGACATTACACTATTTTTTTTTTTAAAAGAACTTTATTCACATCTAATCATGCACAAACATTTTTATTTTTTTTAACATCATGAGGCATGTTTCTTTGGAGTGTGACGTCACAGAGGTGCTATGTTCTAAATTCCAAACTTGTGACTTATTTAATTCCAGACTTCACAGCGATCAGATGCTTCACAGCTCTGAGCAGTAATGATTTCAGGAGAATTTAATCAGCAAACAGTTTATTTTAGACTGAATAACCTTCATTTCAAATCAGTCTTGTTGTAGAAGAGCTTGGAAATGAAGAGGCGATTTGATTTATAAACCAAGTTTAATAATCAGCATAATCAGCTCTTCTAACAAGTCTCATCTGGTGCAAAGAGTGGCAGAAGGGAAAAGAGACAGAATGTCTCCAGCTCACTGACTTTATACTGGCACACAATAATAGACATGCATAACAAAGGCTGACATCCCTCATTATCTTAATCCCCCCATTGTCTTGGTATTTCCTCTCCTCGCCTTGGGGGGTGAGGGTGGCTCCTCCGGTCTCCTCCGCCGCGTCCGGGAACGTCTCTGTTCTTCACTCGGCGGGTGAGAGCCCTTTGTCCTTTCAGAGGTGTGAAGTCCTTTACATATGTAATTACCAAACATTTCCACATGCTTCAACATATGTAGGTTATGGAATATATGGTTAATATAGACCACAGGCCCCCCAAACAACTAAGAAAAGACAACAGAAAGGTTCACAGTCTAAGATAGTTATTATGACATACTAAGTGTTACATCTGTTGCCACGGAAGAAACTTTCCAGCAGCCATGCTCCTAAGAGAGTTCAGTTCAACATAACAGCATAGTAAAATCATAAATCAGTCCTAAACTGTTGCAGCACAATTAGTGGATAATTGTGGAGTGGTTTGCATCAGTCCCTGTGCTGTCTGGGTTTTAATCTTCTCCCAAAGCTGCTGTAGGTTGGTTTAGGCGCCCTGCTGGGACCTTCTTGTGAGGAATCTGCAGTGTGGGAAGGAGAGAGGTTAACTGTTCCCTGCCGGGGGGCTGAGTCTTTTCTCTTGGGGGTCTACCCCGCCGAGGTGCTCTCGCCAACTGTGCAGGCTCGTCTTTCAACAAGAAGGCAGGTTTAAGTCTGTCAATGCTGACTGTTTCTTTTCTATCCCCAAAATCAAGCACAAAGTGTTTATCACCATGTTCCAGCACTCTGAATGGCCCATCTTATGCTGGGTGGAAAGTTGGTTTTAAAGCTTCATGCTTAACAAAAACAAACTCAGCGTTTTTTAAAGCTTGAGGGACAAAAACCCACGGGAAGGAGTGATGAGCTGGACCGGGGAGAGAGCCCGGTCCGTTGCTGCCTAAAAACCTTGGGACTGGAAGGTTCTCTGGGTTCTCTGGTAAAAATTCTCTGGTAAAAATTCACCTGGAAGCCTGAGAGGTTGTGCAAAGACTAATTCTGCGGGAGAGTCGTCTAGATCCTCTTTAGGTGCTGCACGCAACCCCAATAAAACCCAGGGAAGTTTATTTACCCAATTTGTGTCCGTTAGTGAGGCTCTGAGGGCAGCCTTTAAAGACCTGTGAAAACGCTCGCATAACCCATTAGCCTGAGGGTGATAAGCGGTGGTGCGATGAATTGTTGCCCCTAAGCTGTTGGACATGGCTGACCAGAGCTCTGAGACAAATTGAGGCCCCCTATCGGACGTGATGTCCGATGGGACGCCGAAACGTGCCACCCAGTTTGTCAAAAAAACGCGAGCGACTTCCTCCGCTGTGGTTGCTGCTAGAGGGACTGCCTCTGGCCAGCGTGTGGTGTGGTCTATCATTGTTAACAGGTGTGTGAAACCCTGGGAGGAAGGTAGTGGTCCCACGAGGTCGACATGAACGTGGTCGAACCTTCTAGCAGGGATTGGAAAAGGCTCCAGAGGGGCTTTTGTGTGTCTGTGTATTTTGGCGCGTTGACAAGAAATGCAAGTTTTTGCCCATTCTTTTACGTTTTTGCGCAGGCCTGGCCACACAAACTTTTCGGCGACCATTTTAACCGAGGCGCGCATACCTGGGTGCGCGAGGGAGTGAATTGCGTCGAAAATACGGCGGCGCCATGTAGCTGGTACTAACGGGCGAGGTCGGCCGGTTGAAACATCGCATATTAGGGGGGGCACGCTGTCGCGTAAACCCTTTTTCTCCAGCCTTAACCCTGTTGGTCCAGACAGGAGTGCGCGCACGTCCGCGTCACTGCTTTGTTCTTCCGCCATGGCTGCATAATCTATCCCTGCATGGATAGGTGCTGCGTATGTGTCTGCGTTAGTGAAGAGTTCTGCTGCTGAGGCAGTATAATCTGTCTCCCCGCGCTCTGGTGGTGTCACAGCGCGAGAGAGACAGTCCGCTACTACGTTAAGTTTGCCTGCCACGTGTCGAATGTCTGTGGTGAACTCTGAAATCGCAGCTAGCTGTCTTTGTTGCCTGCCTGACCATGGTTCTGAAATTTTAGCCATAGCAAAGGTGAGCGGTTTATGGTCTACAAAAGCCGTGAAACTCCGCCCTTCTAACCAGAACTGGAAGTGGCAGATGGATAAATGAAGCGCCAGCAGCTCTCTGTCAAAAGTGCTGTATTTACGCTCAGTTTGGTTTAGCGATTTGCTAAAGAATGCTAAAGGTTGCCAGACCCCGCTGACAAGTTGTTCTACAACTGCCCCTATAGCTAGGTCTGAAGCGTCTGTGGTTAGCGCGATGCGGGCCAAGGGATCTGGGTGAGCTAACAATGTGGCGTTAGCTAGGGCGCTTTTTACTTCCGCGAAGGCGCGTTCGCGCTCCAGGGTCCATTTGACCGCGTTGGAAGCTTTCTTTTTTCTGAGCGCGTCATATAGGGGCTGCATGAGCTGAGCCGCGTGGGGGAGGAAGCGGTTGTAAAAATTAACCATCCCTAAAAATTCCTGTAGCGATTTGACCGTTTGTGGCCGTGGGAAACTTTCTATCGCGTGAACTTTGTCTGGAAGTGGAACTGCCCCCTTCGGAGAGACTTTGTGTCCTAAAAAATCAATTTGTGACACGCCGAATTTGCATTTGGCTGGATTGATTATTAGCCCGTGCTCTTCTAGCCTCTGAAAAACCGTAGTGAGGTGCTGCTCGTGTTCTACCTCAGACGAGCTGGCTACCAGCATGTCGTCGAGGTAGACGAAGACAAAAGGAAGGTCGCGTAGGACCGCGTCCATCATTCGTTGAAAAGTTTGAGCAGCGCCTTTGAGGCCGAAAGGCATTCGCAGGAATTCAAAAAGGCCGAAAGGGGTTATTACCGCTGTTTTAGGAATGTCTTCTGCTCGGACTGGGACTTGGTGATAACCGTGGACTAAGTCTATTTTTGAAAAAATGCGCGCACCCGCCAGATGTAGTGAAAAATCTTGAATGTGAGGGATTGGGTAACGGTCATGCACTGTAGCGTTGTTTAATCTGCGGTAATCTCCGCACGGTCTCCAAGAACCGTCGGATTTCGGAACCTTGTGAAGCGGTGAGGCCCAGGGGCTCTTCGAGTGTCTAACAATGCCCAATTTTTCAAGAGTTGTAAACTCGTCCCGTGCTATGTTGAGCTTGGCCGCGTCTAAGCGGCGAGCTTTGGCAAAAACGAGAGGTCCCGTTGTGGGAATGAAGTGTTCAACCCCGTGTTTAGCCACAGTGGCTGAGAATTTGGGAATTGTGAGTGCTGGAAATTGTGTGAGGAGTTGCTCAAACTTACCTCCTGCCGTGGTGACGTTGGCCTGCACAGGTGGTGGAGAAACTCGGGCTGAGCAGGGAATAGAAGCAAAGGACAGTGCATTAACTAGGCGCCTATTTGCTAGATCCACTAATAACCCATGTGCACACAAAAAATCTGCGCCTAATAAGTTAAAACTCACCGCCGCTACAACAAATGTCCATCTGTAGCTGCGGCCGTGGATGAGGAGGTGCAGGCTCTTTTCGCCAAACGTGTCGATGCTAGAGCCGTTGGCTGCCACGGCTCCGTTGCCCCGGGTGCCCGTGGCTCGATCTGCGTGGGAGGGCATGACGAAACTCAGCTGGGCTCCTGTGTCGATGAGGAACTGCTTGCCTGTGTGTCCATCCGTCACGTACAACAGCTTATTCTTCTCACCGAGAACCGCTGCCGTTAACGGCTCTCGGCTTTGGCGTTTCGCAAATTTGCAGGGGGGAACGCATTTGTGGGCCTTCTCGGCGAAGCGGTGGTGATAATAACAGGCGTCGCTCTGTCTGCTAAGTTTGGGCCGTGTCGCTGTCACCGTGGGCTGGGTCTGCTCAGTGGGTTGTGGCTCCTCGTGGCTCGGGGCGTCAGCTTTGAGGTCTGCGGATGCTGCTGTGGGTGTCAGCTCCTTGCAGGCGTTGACGAGCCAATGAGCTTCGTTGGCCAGTGCCCGGAAGTCTTGGTGGTTGTTGCATTTCATGCTGGCGAGTGTCCCTCTCATGTGTGGCGGCAGCGTGCTGAGGAATATAAACTGGAAGAGGAAGTTGTCATTGTCCTCTTCTTTGAGCTGTAGCAAATCCTCCATGAGGGCCTTCGGTTTGCACCCTCTGTGGCCGTAGACCGCCAGGATCTTCTCGGCTCTCTCTTCCGCTGATGGGACGTAGTTCGCCACAATGGTTGCTTTGAGCGTCTCATATTTGTCCCGGGCCGGTGGCCGCCGGATCATGCTCCGCACACACTTCGAAGTGGCGGCGTCGAGTTTGGAGACGATATGGTAAAATTTGGTATCGTCAGCCGTGATGCCCGCCAGTGTAAACTGGGCTTCAGCCTGCTGAAACCAAGAGGCGGGGTCTTCTTGCCAGAAGTCTGGCAGCTGGACAGCGACGGCATTCGTGCATACCATCACTGCTGTGCCCGCCGGGTGAGAGTGCCTTGCCTCGGCTCTCACGGCGGTGCTGGTGCTCGGTTGAGCCCTCTCAATCTCTTCTGCCGGGGGGAACAGTTGTCCATCTGTTCCCTCGTCTGCGTTGGTCGCCACGGATGAGTCGATTGCGGGGGTATACCTCAGGACCATACTCGCATCAGGGGTCACCAGTGTAGAAGAGCTTGGAAATGAAGAGGCGATTTGATTTATAAACCAAGTTTAATAATCAGCATAATCAGCTCTTCTAACAAGTCTCATCTGGTGCAGAGAGTGGCAGAAGGGAAAAGAGACAGAATTTCTCCAGCTCACTGACTTTATACTGGCACACAATAAAAGACATGCATAACAAAGGCTGACATCCCTCATTATCTTAATCCCCCCATTGTCTTGGTATTTCCTCTCCTCGCCTTGGGGGGTGAGGGTGGCTCCTCCGGTCTCCTCCGCCGCGTCCGGGAACGTCTCTGTTCTTCACTTGGCTGGTGAGAGCCCTTTGTCCTTTCAGAGGTGTGAAGTCCTTTACATATGTAATTACCAAACATTTCCACATGCTTCAACATATGTAGGTTATGGAATATATGGTTAATATAGACCACACTTGTTTGTTTTTTGTTTTTTTTAAGACAAATCATCCATTTGTTTGACCAATTGTTGGAAATATTTGATCTGAGATTAGCAGAATTTTTGTCAAGACAAGAACTTTTTAAACGGTGTGAGAAACTTTTCTGTAAAGACATCATGTCTCACACATGTAAATCTGAGGATGTTATCAGGGCAGATGAGCCCTGGTCCGAACAGGTTCAGGTTCAGGTTCAGGTTACTTTATATGTACCCGTAGGTAGATTTGTTTTGCAGTCTGGTGACATCCATATATACAAGCCACAAATTACATTCAACATAGACACAAACACAGGCACATATGAAGCTGACTATAAACATGATAAAAATACTCAAGGCTCCATCAGTCAGGGTATAAAAAGACAAAGAGATGGGAGAAAAACCAGAGGTAAGAGAGAAGGGTCATAATAAAAGTTAAAAACTAGTCAAAGAGGTTAAAAACTCAAAGGTCTAAAACCCAATAAAATATTTAGAACCCAAGTGACATCCTACAAAAATAAGTAAATATAAAATGGAGTTAATAAATAGGTACCTAAATTATGTGCAATATATTTTTACAGCTTGTTCAACTCTTTGACAGCAGCTTGGACAAAGCTGTTTTTGTAGCGCTGGGTTCTACTTTTTGGGGCAGCAAACCTCCGTCTTGAGGGAAGAAGCTGAAAGTGGCAGTGCAAAGGGTGGGAGTCATCATTTAAAATGGAGGTAGCCATCTTCTGTACTTGTCTGGTGTACAGGGATGTCAGGCTCAGCTGTGGCTCACCAAGCAAACGACTGGACCATCGAACTACCTGATCCAAGGATTTCCTCTGTATCAGTTTTATCTAACCATGACACTAAAGAAAAGGATAAAACAGATTCAATAAAAGCCCGATAAAACATTGTCATTATGGTTCGGTCAACTTGAAAGCGTGCAAGTTTTCTCAAGCAATGCAAATGTTGCTGACCCTTTTTGCACACCCTTTCACATTTCTCTTCAAAGTTTAAATTACTATCAATAATTGTCCCAAGATATTTGTAGGATTGTACACATTCGGTGGTCTGGCCTTTTAGAACGGTGACTTTATGCCTGGGATTTTTCCTCCTAAAGTCAATAATCATGTCTTTAGTTTTTGTCGTATTCAGCTGCAGGTAGGAATCCTCACACCAGTGAACAAAATCATCAACTACTGGGCCATGGCCACTCTCACCATCCTGGAGGAGACTGACAATAACTGAGTCATCAGCATACTTTATAATGTGTCTGTTGTCATGTCTGCTCCGACATATGTTTGTGTACAGGATGAAGAGTAGTGGTGACAACACCCCCCCCTGAGGAAAGCCAGTAGAAGAGCACTTTAGGTCTGACAATGTACCATTGACCCTTACTCTCTGCGTCCTGTTGGTTAAGAAATCCAGAATCCAACCCACCAGATTATTGCTCAAATCAAATTGCTGCAGGAGCCTTTCAACTAAGATATGAGGTTGGATTGTATTAAAGATGGAGGAAAAGTCCACAAATAAAAGTCTGGCGTGTGTCCCATTAAAATCCAGATGTTTAAAAAGCATGTTAAACAGAGTGACAGTGGCATCCTCCACTCCTCTGTGAGGCTTATAGGCAAACTGCAGAGGATCCAATGCATGCTCAGTCTGCTTTAGGACCTCACATCTGACCAATTTTTCAAAAATGTTCATTAAAATTGAAGTCAAAGCAACTGGTCTAAAGTCGTTTACCATTTTAGGACTGCTGGATTTTGGAACGGGAACAACCACGGCTTCTTTCCAGATCTTAGGCACATGTTGTGTCTGAAAGGAGTTGTTGAAAATGTAATGAAATATAGGACTCAGTTCATGTGCACAGGACTTTACCAAGCGCCCACATATATTATCAGGGCCCTGACTTCTGTTCACTTTTACAGCGCAGAACTCCCTTTTAACATCCTGCAACTCAATATTAAAGTGCTGATTGTCTTTGAGTTTCTGTTTCAAATCTTGGGTTTCTGTGCTAAAATCAAAGGAGCCAAAACGACCATAAAAACAATTAAGAGCATTAGCCAGCTCTGTGTCTGAATTAAAACCATCTAAAAACACACGATTACTGCGCTCTGTGCTCTGAAGGCCTGCAATAGTTTTCATACTGGCCCAGGCTGAACCAAGTTTCTTTGCTGCCATCTTGCTTTCCAACTCTGATTTATAATTCTATTTTGCTCTTAAAATTTCAGCCTTCAGCTCCTTTGTGGCAACCTGTAGCTCAGAAACAGACCCCTGTTTAAAGGCAAGTGCTTTCCTCTGGAAGCAGGATTTAACTGATTTTGTAACCCATGGTTTGTTGTTGGGACATATTTTGACACGTTTACGTGGAACAATCTTATTTTTACAGAAAGCCATGCATGAGCATGTGACGTCCACCAAAGAGTCCAAATCATCCCCGCAGGACAGTGTGAACATCTCCCAGTCTGTACAGTCAAAGCATTCCTGGGGGCTGTGCACTGAATCTTCTGTCCACACATCAATGTCTCTCGTCTCCACCTTGCCTCTTCTGAGAGCAGTTTTATATGTGGGCAGCAAATGTACACAGTTGTGATCTGAGGATCCTAAAGGAGGAAGGGGAAGTGATTTATAGGCCCTCTCAATAGATCCATAGCACAGGTCCAATGTCTTTTTTCGCCTGGTTGGGCAGGAGACATACTGATGAAAGTTTTTAAGTGTCTTCTTTAAAGAAACATGGTTGAAATCCCCAAAAATGAAGTTTGGCGCCTCTGGAGAAATTGATTGCAGTTGCTGGATCACATCAAAGATAGTGCTGCAGGCGGAATCAGCATCTGCCCTTGGATGAATGTACACAGTTGTGATGAAAAGTTGGGGGAACTCGCGAGGCAAATAAAAGGGGTGTAGTGACACAGACAGCAGCTCCACATCGGGTGTACAGATGCGCTCTCTGACCGTGACAGATGTGCAGTACTGCTTATTAATGTATAAACATACGCCGCCCCCCTGACGCTTCCCCGTTACCTCTTCCTGCCGATCTGAGTGCACCGGGGCTCCAAAGCCGTCAATCCACAGGTCTGCGTCTCGGTCATGCGCAGTAAGCCAAGATTCCATGAAAGCCATGACACAGCAGTTCTTAAAGTCCTTCTGGTAGCGTACATTCCCTTGAATTTCATCCACCTTGTTTCTCAGAGACTGTACGTTCCCAAAAATCATTGAAGGAAGAGGAATGTTACCAAACTGACGTCTCCTCAGGCGCTATTTCACGCCTTCTGTGCTTCCTTCTCCCGTCTCTCTTTTCACCGCTATGTCCGTCTCTCAAAATAAAGTCCGGCAGTTGTGGCTTAGGCTCAATCACAGCCGCTGCATCAACCGTGTTTAAATGCAGCAACATGTCCCTGGAATCATGTATTCTGCCCGCCATGGTGCCGAACGCATTTACCTCATAGACAAAGAGCCGGAGGAAAAGTAGCAGCACTGCAAGAGAGGGGAGGAAGTCCATGTTGTAGGAACCAGGGAGCGCTTCGCCATACAGTCCACAAACATTCCAGGGCAGAAACGACACATGATCCCATAGCCCTGGCGTACCAGGAATGTCTCAACAAGAACAGATTGCTCAGACAGAAATGCAGTGAACATGTCGAGGACATCAAAGTTCTTCAGGCTGACAAACAGGATTTGGTTTCATAAATCCAACAGCTGGATAAGGAAATTCACAGACTCAAACAGAAGAACCAAATCAGTTTCCAGACAGACTTTTCCAGTCCTAGAAACATCATTATGGAGATGGACTTTCTAGAAGACCCAGAGAGAGGATCATAAAGAAACTGTGAATCTGAGCATGTCTCCTTTCCTCTGGTTTTCTAAAACAGCCACTCAGTGACAAGTCCACAGACTTCAGCTTTTCCGCCTCAATGTTCTACATCAAAAAACAAACTGCCAAACTTTCTGAGGAAAGTTTTGAAACTAGCAGATGAGCAGAAACCTCCCACTTCATCAGGTCTGCCAGCTCTGATCCAAATTTCTGAGCTAGATTTCCACAAGATGCCGGCAGAGAAGGATCAGAGAATCGCTGACCTGATCCAAGAAAAATGTGACCGTGACACTGAGTGGGAGGACAATGTGGAAAAGGCTGGACTTGCTCTGGAAGACATGAGGAGACAGCTGGATTACCAGAGACAGCTGCAGAACCAGGAGAGATATGGTTTGTTGGCAGAGCAGTGTAATATCAAATCCACCATTGAGGCCTCCCTAAACCAGGCAAAAGCTGACCTCCTCCATCAGAGACGGAAATTTGACCAGGAAAAGTTGGTTCTCCTAGGGAAGCTCAATGTCATGCAGGGGGCTTAAGATAAGACCAGCCAGCTAAAGGAAGCTTCCCAGGCATTTCAGAAGGAGACCGCTGAGGCAAAGCCCTGCTGGGAGAATCAACAGAAAGAAGTTGAGGCTGCTGTGACAGCAATGGTGGAACATCTTCAGCTGGTGAGAAAGCAGAGGTTCCAGTAAAGGACAGCCACTCTGCAGAAAATGAAGGAGTTTCAGGTTAAAACTGAAACGATAGCACATGAATTCAAGCAGAAAGACAGAAAACCGGAGAACCAAAGACCAGCCTCCACAAACAAGAGCAGAAAGCTGAGGCTGTTTTATCTGACACCAAGAAATGGCTTCAGAAGGAGAGACAGTAGTTGATGGACCAGAAAGGTGGTCTCCTTAGGCAGATAGAAGACTCTCACATGGCTGAAGAGGAGGCCAAAAAAACCCTTGAGGCCCAAAAGCAGCAATACATCAATCCATCCATCTACCGCTTTTCCGGAGGTCCGGGTCGCGGAGGCAGCAGTTCAAGCAGAGAAGCCAAGACTTCCCTCTCCCCAGCCACCTGCTCCAGCTCTTCAGAGAGGATACCAAGGCGTTCCCAGACCATCTGGGAGACATAGTCTCTCCACCGAGTCCTGGGTCCGCCCCGGGGGTCTCCTCCCGGTGGGACATGCCTGAAACACCTCAAGTGGGAGGAGTCCAGGAGGCATCCTAATCAGATGCCCATACCACCTCAACTGACTCCTTTCAATGTGGAGGAGCATCGGTTCTACTCTGAGCCTCTCCCGGATGACTGAGCTCCTCACCTTATCTCTGAGGGTGAGTCCAGCAATCCTACGGAGAAAGCTCATTTCAGCCGCTTGTATCAGCGATCTTGTTCTTTCGGTCATTACCCAAAGCTTGTGACCATAGGTGAGAGTAGGAATGTAGATTGACTGGTAAATCGACAGCTTTGCCTTAGAACTAAGCTCCCTCTTCACCACAACAGACCAGTACAACGACCGCATTACTGCAGATGCTGCTCCGATCCGTCTGTCAAATTCTCGCTACATTTTCCCCTCACTCATGAACAAGATCCCAAGATACTTAAACTCCTCCACTTGGGGCAGGAGCCTATCCACAACCCAGAGAGGACAATCCACCTTTTTCCGGATGAGGACCATGGACTCGGACTTGGAGGTGCTGATTCTCATCCCAGTCGCTTCACACTCAGCGGCAAACCGTCCCAGCAAGAGCTGTAGGTCATTGCTGGATGAAGCCAACAGGACAATATCATCTGCAAACAACAGAGATGAGATCCTGTGGTCACCAAGCATGACACCCTCCATTCCCTGGCTGCACCTAGAAATCCTGTCCAAAAAATTATGAGCAGGATAGGTGACAAAGGGCAGCCCTGGCGGAGTCCAACTCTCACTGGGAATGACTCCGACCGAGTGTTGGAAATTCGAACCAAACTCTCACAACGGTCGTACAGAGACCGAATAGCTCGTAACAACAAGCCCGATACCCCATACTCCCGAAGCACCCCCACAAAAAACCATGAGGGATGCGGTCAAATGCCTTCTCCAAGTCCACAAAACACATGTAAACTGGTTGGGCAACTCCCACGAACCCTCAAGAATTCTCGAGAGGGTAAAGACCTGGTCCGATGTGCCATGGCCAGGACAAAAACCACATTGCTCCTCCTGAATCTGAGGTTCGACCAATGGCCGGACTCTCCTCTCCAGTACCGGCAGGCCAAGCGGAGTGCAGCTCGGGTGGCTGCTGAAGCAAAAACCCAGGTATGGGAGGAGTTCGGTGAGGCCATGGAACAAGACTTTCGGTCGGCCTCGAAGAGATTCTGGCAAACTGTCCAGCGGCTCAGGAGGGGAAAGCAGCTCCCTGTCCACACTGTGTATGGTGCAGATGGGGCACTGTTGACTTCGACTGGGGATATCATCGGGCAGTGGAAGGAATACTTTGGGGATCTCCTCAATCACACTGATATGCCTTCCACAGAGGAAGCAGGGTTTGGGGACGAGGGGGATGACTCGCCTATGACAGGGGCCGAGGTCGCCTAGGTGGTTAAAAATCTTCTTGGTGGCCGGGCCCCGGGGGTGGACGAGATTCACCGTGAGTACCTCAAGGCCCTGGATGTTGTTGGGCTGTTATGGTTGACATGCCTCTGCAACATTGCGTGGAGGTCGGGGGCAGTACCTTTGGCATGGCAAACTGGGGTGGTGGTTCCTCTCTTCAAAAAAGGGGACCGGAGGGTGTGCTCCAACTTTAGAGGGATCACACTCCTCAGCCTCCCTTGTAAGGTCTATGCCAAGGTACTGGAGAGGAGAAGCAGCAATACATCCATGAGAAATCCGTTCTCCACCAAACCATTGACGAGGTCCACAAGAAAATTAAGAACCTGGAGAAAGATCTACAACATGAGAGGGACACCATCACTGAGTTGAGGACATGTGTGGCCAAATATCTGGTCACAGCAGTCACATCTGAGGCTGTTCAATCTGAGATGGACAAACTGCTTTAGCAGGAAAGACACCTGTGGACAAAACAGAAAGGTCTTCTACATCAGCAACAAGAGGCAGACAGAAACCTGAAAGCCCAAAAGCAGCAATGGGTCGAGGAAAAATCTGCTCTGACACAAATGATTGAATGGCTGCAGGGCTAAAGGCAGCAGTGGATGGAGGAGAGAGAGGAGACAAAGCAGATTTTTGAGGTTCAAAGGCTGCAGTGGGCTTCAGAGAACTCCACATTAGAGCAGAACCTCAGCCATCTGCAGGCAGACCTCCAAAAAGTTGACCAATCCAAGAAAGATCTGGTGGCTCAAGCTCAGAATCTGCATCAAGAGGTGGAGAACTTCAACAAGAAAGGCAAGCGCAAGTCCACATGGAAGATATTCACCAAAGTCTTTAGAAGAACCTGATCCCTCCATCATCAGACTCACAGCACCAAGGTTCTCGGTACAAATCTTCACATTTCTGGGTGGTCTAGTTCCCTCCTTGAAAAACGACTGGCCTGGGCTATGAGATCTTAATTTCAAAAAATATTTTATATGGTATTATATCTTTCTATTAGTTTGTGCAGCCTCTAAAAACTGTTGCATATAATATTAAGATAAAATATTGTTTTTACATCTTTTTTAAAATATATACTGTATATTATTTATATATAGAGTGCATCCGGAAAGTATGCACAGCGCTTCACCTTTCCACACATTTTGTTATGTTACAGCTGTCACGAGGCTGAGTGTGGTGTTTTCACCATGCTCATGCTCTCTACGTACTTCTGGTTTTCCTGCATTTTCACAGGGTTGTCTGATTATTTTACTGTGCACTTTTCCTGGATGTATGATGTGTTTGAATGGCCAGTTATTTCTGTTTATGCAATTCCTGTTCTCAGTATTATTTTGTCAGTTCCTTTTGGCATCGTTGTTCATCTAGGTCTTGGTGTTTATATTGTGTTTTCTGTTTGACATGAACTCCCCACCTTGTTCTCCAGACACTCCCACCTTGTCATCACCTTGTATGTGTTGCTCTATGTTCCTGCCTAGTAATTAGGCCACCTGCTTGCTCACGTGTTCCACACCTGCTAGCATTTGCCATGATTGATTACATGCCTTATATAATGACTGCCTGTTCACCCACTCCTTGTCAGAGCCTCATCATTGCTCCCCACCAGAACCCTTTCCCTGTTCTGGTGTATACTCCTGTATTTTGTCCCGCCGACTACTTGTAAGTTTATTTTTGCATACTTTATGGACTTTGTGTTTTCCTTAATAAATACCACAAACTGCAGCTCAGCACCTGGGTCTTTCCTCCCTGCTCTGAAGGGACAATTCCTGACAGTAGACTCTGACCTGTTTAAAACCCAGCTGCTGTAGTTTGTGTGTTTTTTTGTTTTGTTTTGTTTTTTTTTTTCACTCACCTGCTTTTTTGGGAGCAGTCAACATGTTGCCAGCTCACACGGACTCTGCAGGTGGGTGCTGGTACCTGATGAGCCTGGGGTGGGAGTGCTGCAGAACACTCATGGAGGTGAATGGATTAATCTCCGCATCTCGCATCGCTCCTACCCCGAAAGACGCACTGTGGTACCTGGGTCATGCGGATGCAGCTGTTTGCCCATGCCCTCAGCTCATGGCGCATGCTAAGGGGGTGGAAAGGATTTTGCTGGTGGCAGCTTGGCAACTTTTAGAAAAGTGAGATGGTGAGGAATTTCCCGAAGAAGCCTGGGTCAGCGCTGAATGAGAGGCATCCCCGAGCCTCCATAATTTTGGCTCCTCACCAGTCTCCGGCATCAGTTCTTGCTCCCACTCCACCTTCTCCAGGATGCCACTGTCCAGTGAAATCCCGCCAGAAGAATGCCTCCAACTCTCAGTCAGCAGTTTCTCCCACGCCAAGCCAGACAATCCCCGCAGCAGTTCCTTCTTCCAGTTCTCCGTCACCAGCTGTCCCGTCAGCCTCCACCTCCTCTTTTTTCTCTGCTGCGACTCCCCTCACCTTGAAATTTCCTCCCGCTGCTGAGGGTCCAGTCATTTTCTATCTGGCACCACCCATCACCGTAGCTGCAGGGGCAGCTCCTCTACATTCCTCTGGGGGGCCTTCAAACACTGAAGTCACAGAAAGGGCTTATTCTAAATCAGCTGCAACAGAGAACATCATGCCCAGGGAACTCAGGCAAGTGTTTTTTTTTTGTTTTTTTTTCATTCTCATTCACCATAACATGAATTATCTTGCTTGATTCCCGGTGGTGTGGCTCAGCCCATGCAGTCCTCTTACCTCTCACCACCTGCTGCAGCTATAAACTTTTCACCTGCTCTCTCTCTGTCTCCTCCTTTGCCCCTTGAGTGTCCGCTGGCCCCAGGATTGAGCTGCCGGATGATGGAGGAGCCTGCAGCCCTGGAGGACCTGGTTCCAGCCCTGCAGCCATGGTTTGGAGGGAGGGAGAGCGCTGTTACCAAGCTTAAGCCTGCGCCGATGATGGAGATCCACCTGGCCTCAGCAGTGCAGGATCCAGCGCTAGCAGGAAGCCAACATCCTGTTTCCACGCCGGGTGAGCCACCTGTGTGGGCCACTTCGCAGGGGGCTCCCGGGACTGCATCTACCACCATGAGTGCTGTAGGAGCCGCTGCAGCAGAACCAAAGCTGGACCTCCAGAGGACCGGGCACAAGGCATCGTCGCCTGGATCAACGGAGTCCTAGACGGCGGTGGAGCTTGAGCTCAGGCAAATGTTCTTCTTTGTTTTCACTATCTCTGTTTTAGAGAGATTGAAATTTTGAGAGAAATCCCGGATTTCTTGTGGTAACGTATTGTCACTTACTTTGTTGCTGGCTGTCGTGGTTTGCTCTATGGTTAGCTCTCATCACTCTACTGAGGATTATTTCCTTTAATTGTATTTTAATCGGGTTTTTTCTCCCCCATCTACCATTACCCTCACTTCTGTTTAACAAACCTCTTGCGCTTGTGTGCGCACTCAGTGTCACCTAATCACCCTCTTTTTCCTTCTGTTCATCTTTCATTGGTGTTTGTGTTAGCTTTGGGTTAGCCTCTAGTTATGGCTGCGAGCTCTCCTTCCTCTTCTTCTCTGGTGTGCTCTCTATGTCACATGTTTAGCTACACCTCTGCCTCTTTTAGTGATAATGGTAAATGTAATTGATGTTGTCTTTTTGAGGTGCTCGAGGCGAGGCTGTGTGATTTGGAATCCTGGCTCTGCTGCATTGAAACACCATAAGCGCCAGTTAATAATGATGGACGCCCCTTAACTGCAGCAGAGCATCCTAACATAGGGCCTGCTAGCTGTACCCCGGCTTCCACCTCTCCTGAGCAGCCAGGAGAGAACGGGTGGGTGACGGTGAGAAGGAAGAATAGTTGCAAGCCCCTGGTTCAACACCACCCTGGTAATGTTTCAAGTCACTTTTACCTGCTCAGCGACACACCCACTGAGAAGAAAACTCTGATCATTGGCGACTCTACAGTCAGAAACATGAACCTAGAGACTCCAGCTGCCATAGTCAAATGCATTCCCGGGGCCAGAGCAAGCGACATCGAGTCAAATTTGATATTGATGGCTAAAATTAACTGTAAATACTCCACAATTGTGTTCCACGCTGGCATTAATGACATCCAACTCCGGCGGTCAGAAGTCACAAAACTTAATGTGGAATTGGTGTGTAACTTTGCCAAAACAATGTCTGCCTCTGTAGTATTCTCTGAGCCCCTCCCCAATCTGACCAGTGGCTGTCTGTGTGGTGTCCTGCAAACGATGTGGGCTACATAGACAATTGGAACTCATTTTGGGGAAAACCTGGTCTTATTAGAAAAGACAGCATACATCCCACTTTGGATGGTGCGTCTCTTTTATCTAACAATCTGGCATCATTTTTATCCAAATTTCCAAAACCTTGACAATTCAGAGTTGAGACCAGGAAGCAGAGTGGCAGTCTTACACGCCTCTCTGCAGCTCCTCTTCATCCCCCACCCCCCAACTTAGCCCCTATTTTCCCCATCAGAAAATCATTGTCTGCTCCCTCCAAAGTAAATTAAAATCATTACGTATCAGCATCCCAAAGTGATGAAACAAAAAGTGGGTAAAACTCAAATTAAACATGAAGCCTCTAAATTTAATGACTTAGCCTCTGTTCCTCCTCATAATTTAAAAATTAAATGCAGTTTGCTAAATATTAGGTCTCTAACTCCCAAGTCTCTGCTAGTCCATAATCTGTTAATTGATCATCAGATTGATTTAACATCCCTAACAGAGACTTGGTTCGGGCAAGAGGATTATGCTGGTTTAAATGAATCGATTCCCTCTGGTTATTTAAACTGTCAAAATCTCAGAAGTTCTGGTTGTGGAGGAGGAATAGTGACAATTTACCATTCCAAATTACTAGTTAATGTAAAGCAAAAAACATGTTGTAATTCCTTTGAGGGCTTGGTCCTCAGTATTGGGCATGTCAGTAATTTTAGGTTAAACCCAATTTTATTTGCCATACTTTATCGTCCTCCATCAGCCTACTCAGAGTTTTTAATCTGAATTTGTCGAATTCTTAGCAGATTTAGTGCTGAAATTGTCATGTGTGGAGCTGGTGTTTCAGCTCCGCCCATGATTTGTGGCTGTAGCTTCTGATGTGTGTTAATTGGTTCCAGCTGGCAATTTGAGCCCTGAGCTAGGCCCTTGCCAGTCTACAGTCACACCCCCTCTCTGCCAGAACACTCACCAGCTGTCAGTTATATTCTCATTTGTTCCTGCACACATGCATGAACACACACACGCACACTCATACAAACTCCCGCCACACACCTGCGTCCACTTGTCACCCATTAGCCTACTTGGTATTTATTGGGTGACAGTGGGGGCATTCAGTGTCGTGGCGTAAGTCAGCATTGCACAGTCTATTCTATGGTCACCTGCCTACTCTGATGTCCTGTTGCTGTTGGGTTCTCTTTTCCCTTTGTACTGCTGTGGTGTTTTTTTCGCAGAGCCCACTGAGCTCCGGCACCCTATGCAAGTCTTCCTTTGTTATTAACTGCCCTTCTTTTTCACTGCCGGGTTCTGCTCTGGGAGTGTGTGGGGCTCTTCCCTTACCAACTGAAGCTTGGACTCCCAGCGCTGGTGTGCCTGACTGTGTTTTCCCATTGAACATTTCTTGTGTGTATTTTTGAGTTTCCCCTTTCTGTTAATAAACACTTTCACTTCACCTGCATTTTGGGCTCGTATCAATTCAATTGCCCGTTGCGAAGTTACGCAGCGGACATGACAGTGTGCCACGACCAAGTGAGCCCAAGCGGTGAAGTGGCGTGACATTTTTTTTTTTTTCATTTTTGTGTGGTTTTTTCAAATACCTGTTTGGAACATGATGTCCTAGGAGAGCCGTTCCCACACCGGCAGAAGTAGATGGGCAGCGGGACATCCCAGTGCAGAGGAGCAGGAGGCAGCCTGGTTGATCTGGGAGTTGCTGGAGGACGCTTATGCCATCAGTCCCGGAGAAAGACTGGACTGCCTCAACAGAGCCTTAAGGATCCTGGGGACTCATCAGGGCCTCTGGAATTACCCCCAATACTCCAAACTGCTGTCTGCTGTCTGCACGCTCGAACGGGCTTTTCCTGACCTGAGGAGAAGGGCTTTCCGCACAAAGCCGCAGCAGAAATTCTCTTCTCAGCCGGCGGCCATCTTTTCCTCCGCTCCATCTCCTGCTCCAAGATGGCCAAAACCAGGTCGATGGCATCGACGTCATCCGGCCCCGGATTCCTGGAAGAACAATCCAGCCCTGCTAACTGCTTCTCTCGCTACACCAAGCCCAGTTATTCCCGCAGTGGATCCTCATCCTCAAGCCTTAGCTGCTCTGTCTGCAGAATCCTCCTCCACATCCGCTGCGGGGTCTCCTTCCTCAGTGAATCTGGTTGTTTCCCTCACCAATTGCTTCCATTCCTGTGGTGAGAGGGGTGCTCCTAAACTGTCAGTAGAGGGGCCAAGCACCGCCTTTCCCAGATAGACAGGTGACGACGCCCAAACAACAGCAGCAGCCAACATCTTTATCCGGGAAAACAGGCAAGATAATTTTCATTCTATTCCTATAAATGATGAAATGTCTTGCCTGATTCCTGACTTGTTTGCCATTGATGGAGCTGCACGTGACAACAGAGAACAATTGCGCCAGTTCAGCTATGTTATATAACCAAAATTAAGGTGAAATAGTGGAATAAATCACAAGATTCATGTGAGACTTTCTGGATGTGGGAGCGAAAGCAAAACTTACTGGCAGAAGACAAAACAAGGACCGTAGATGACAAAAATGGATGAATAAAGACGCGACAAGCGGTAGGTCTAATTGTTTTTTATTGGTTTGTGTACATTGTACTGATTTTCTGGTGCATATACTTTAAAGATAAGATAAAAAAAAACAAAAAACAAAACAAGAAACGGTGACAAAAAGCAAAACCATTCTTTGTGTAACTATGTCTAAAGCCCGCTTTTGACTGAAAGTTATGTAATTCAATGTAGCTGCCATGGCATTATGCAAATTAGATGCATAAATTTACTCCTATCTCAAACTTTGGATCATATTCTACATCTTTCTATTTGACAGTAAGCCATTATCTCTTACCACTTTCAAGTTATAGCTTTGGAAATCTCTGACATCTGAACTGGATTTTTTCTTGAAAAAACCTTCACCACTAGGGGCTGACGGGGCACCGGAGCACTATCCACAGTTATTGGGTTTAAACAGAAGACTCGTCAATTAGAAAGAAAATGGTGCTCCACTAAATTAGATGAAATCTATTTAGCTTGGCGAAATCATCTTCTAATTTATAAAAATGTCATGGTGCAGTCCTCGCGGACCACTAATGAGATGCTATAGGCATCCGTAGAGTTTGCATATTTAGTAACGAAAGGAACAATGATACAAAATAATGAGCCACATGGGGAAAAACACAAATAAAGACTATGACTAAGACACACCAACGATATACTGAGAACTAGGAGAAACTTACTGGGAACACGGAGGATCAAGGGAGTGACTGAAGCCAGGGTTAGGGGCTTCAGCCGAATATTGGGGAGACCAGCGTTATTCGTATGTGAGTGAGGTCACAGCCCTGAGTAACAGAAGCTGCTCCCTTAAATAGGGCAGGAGGATTAATCAGCTGTTGAGAATGTCATCAGCTGAAATAGTGAACAGCTGTCACGGTGGAGCTGGGCTCTGACACCCGGAAGTCCCGCAGAGACGCAGTCATAATAAGAGCCCGGGAAGGCCATAAGGAAAACTAACAGAACGGGAGGAAAATACTGCATGACCCAAGCACGGACAATATTGGCATTCAGACCATGACAAAAAACCCTTAGGAAAGCTAGAACAAGTTATTATTCCACATTAATAGAAGAGAACAAGAATAATCCCAGGTTTCTTTTCCAGCACTGTACCCAGGCTGACAAAGAATACGGACTCTGTCAATCCTAGCATTCCCTTAGAGTTTACTAGTCTGGACTATATGAACTTTTTCGTTAATAAAATTTCATCTATCAGAGATAAAATCAGTCAGATTCTTCCCACAGTTAGCTTAAACACAGTAATGACTACAACTCCTTCAACTGATATCTGTTTGGATGAGTTTTCTCCAACTGACCTTTCAGAGTTAGATAAAATAATTTCCTCATCCAAGTCTTCAACTTATCTTTTAGACCCTATTCCTACCAGGTTATTTAAAGAAGTCTTCCCATTTATTGTTCGCTCTATTCTTCAAATAAACCATTCTTCATTAACATTAGGCCATGTACCACAGGCTTTTAAAACTGTTGTAATTAAACCCTTACTTAAAAAGCCAATGCTGGAATCCAGGAGTTTTAGCTAACTTTTGACCAGTCTCTAATCTGCCTTTCATTTCAAAAATCTTAGAAAGAGTTGTTGCTACGCAATTAGTTGACCACTTGTAGGGAAATGTTTTATTTGAAGAGTTTCAATTCTGGGTTTAGAATCCATCATACTACTGAAACAGCTTTATTGAAGATCACTAATGACCTCCTTATCGCATCTGATAATGGACTTGTTTCTGTACTTGTCCGTTTAGACCTTAGTGCAGCTTTTGATTCTCTTGATCATAATATTCTACTTGATAGATTAGAACACCATGTTGGCCTTAATGGAACTTTGTTGCAGTGGTTTAGATCTTATTTATCCGATAGGTTTCAGTTTGTTCATGTCAATAATGAGTTTTCTTCCAACTCAAAGAGACGTCAGGGAGTTCCACAGGGATCAGTGCTAGGCCCTATTCTTTTTTAGTTTATATATGCTTACGCAAGGCAACATTATTAGAAAGCACTGTATACATTTTCATTGCTATGCAGATGACACACAATTATACCTATCAATGAAGCCTGATGGTAGTAATCAATTAGCCAAGTTAGAAGCCTTTCTTAAGGAAATCAAAGCTTGGATGACTTGTAATTTCCTGCTATTAATAAGACTGAAGTCATTCTAGTTGGTCCAAAAAACCTTAGAAATACCTTTCCAATTCAAACTCTTAGTTTGGATGCGGTTACTCTTCCTCTTAATAGTTCTGTGAGGAACCTTTGAGTTATTTTTGATCAAAATCTGTTTTTAATTTGCATATTAAACTTGTTTCTAAGACTGCCTTCTATCATTTGTGTAATTTTGCCAAGATTAGGAGCATCTTGTCTCAGAGTGATGCTGAGACACTAATCCACGCTTTTATTAGCTCTAGATTAGATTATTGTAACTCTTTAATATCAGGTTGTCCTGAAACATCTTTAAAAAGTCTTCAGCTGATCCAAAATGCTGCAGCAAGAGTTTTAACAGGTACTAGAAAGAGAGATCATCGCTCTCCGGTTTTTGCCTTCCTTCACTGGCTTCCCACAGAGTTTAGAATTAAGTTTAAGATAAGATAAGATAAGATAAGATAAGATAAGCCTTTATTAGTCCCACAACGGGGAAATTCCAGGATTGCAACAGCACAGGGATAGCAACACTCAGAGCAACAATCAGAAGGCAAAAAAAAGCAAGCAAGAGCAGCTAATATACATATGTACATATTACTATAAAATATATATATACACACACACACACACACAGACACACAGTGCAGAGCATTGTAGCTAGATGGAATAAATATATGAATATATGAACACACAGTGCAGAGCATTGTAGCTAGATGGAATAAATATGTAAATATATAAACACCCACAGTATGGAGCATTGCAGCTAGGTGGAATAAATATGCAAGTATATGAACACACACAGTGCGGAGCAATGTAGCTAGATGGAATAATATGTAGATATATAAAAACACAGTGCGGAGCATTGTAGCTAGATGGAATAAATATATAGATATATAAATATAAACACACCCAGTGCAGAGCATTGTAGCTAGATGGAATAAGTATGTAAATATATAAACACACACAGTGCAGAGCATTGTTGCTAGGTGGGATGAAACAGCATAACCGTCTATTTAGTTATCCTACATGGTATGATTATGTGCCCATACATATTCTCACCCTCCATAGCGACCGGTATGTTCCTAGTTGTATGCCGGAGAGGACCATTGTGTAAGTCTATTGCATCTTTTGCATTCAAAAACTATTAGTTTGTTACGTCTTTTTGCTATCTCTGCGAGCAGCCCTGCTTAGGTTGTACAGTCTGACAGCCGTTGGTAGGAAGGACCTACGAAACCTCTCGGTTGTGCACCTGGGATGATGTAGTCTGCTGCTAAATGAGCTCCTCAGTGCATCCAGTATGTCCTGCATAGGGTGGAACTCGGACTCCAGCAGAGATGACAGTTTAGCCACCGTCCTTCTCTCTCCTATCTCCTCCATCGGATCAAGGCGTTGCCCCAGGACAGAGCTAGCTTTCTTTCTTAATCAGAAAGAAAGGTTTAAAACCCCCCTTCTAAATTACAAAGCTCTAAATAATCAGGCCCCTTTTTATTTAAAAGATCTGATACTACCTTATTATCCGAACAGAGCACTATGCTCCCAAAATACAGGCTTACTTGTGATACCTAGAATTTCTAAATGTACAATGGGAGGCAGAACCTTCAGTTATCAAGCCCCCCTCCTGTGGAACCAGCTGCCAATCTGGATTTGTGAGTCAGACTCTATCTGTTTTTAAGAATAGGGTTAAAACCTTCCTTTTTGATATAGCCTATAATTAGGGAGGAATCATATGCCTCTGAACCCTCCCTTAGTTATGCTGCTAATAGGTTTAGACAGCCAGGGGACCTCCAACAATGGACTGGGCTTCACTCCTTTCTTTACTCTCAATGAAATATTTTTGCTGGTCATTAACATCTGTTTGTTCTCTCCCATTGGTTAAGTCCCTGTCGTGCTGTTTGCTCTCTACATGTCTGTTCTTTTCTTCTTTTCTCTATCCCCTCACCCCCCCAACCAGTCACAGCAGATGACTGCCCCTCCCTGAGCCTGGAACTGCTGGAGGTTTCTTCCTGTTAAGAGAGTTTTTCCTCTCCACCGTCGCCAAGTGCTTGCTCACAGGGGATCGCCTGATTGCTGGGGTCTTTCTGGAAGTTCCCCCTACAGTTAGGTTATATTACAATCTGAAAATAAATATCAAATGTCGAACAACTGTTTTTTTTTGTTTTTTTTTTAATATTTGTGCTCGTAAAGCAATACATACCTCTAGCTACCTGCTGTAAATAAAAAAAAAAAAACCATCATGCTAACAATATCCACACTCTAAATAAGCCTTAAGGTTATCAACTTATTGTCAGTGGTCATGTTTTTGCATTTTGAATTTTGAATTTAGGAGTTATCACATAGCTCCTGTGCATTTTTACACATCACTTGTCTGGACAGCCAAAATGCAAAATGGAGGGGAAACTGAATTTGTATTTACTTTAAAAAACAAACAAACAAACAAACATACAGTGTCACTCTGTGTTGTCCAATCAAACTTATGTGTTCTCCTTCAAGGTAGAGGACAAATGGGAGTGTTCTTCATTCATCAAGACCTTCTGATCACAATGACATCTCTGAAATTTTCTGAATCTCTTTCTTTCCTGTTCTTGTGGATAATAGGTAGGTTATAGATATTTTTACATTCTTCCAACTTTATATTCATGATGATGCTATTTCTCTTCATGCCAGTTATATAATTTATATATTTACTGTAAAACATCTTTCTCTGTTTTGTTTTGTTTTTTTTCTTTTTCTTTTTCTAGGCTTGGCTGCCAAGCTGAATGTTCGTGTTTCTCAAAAGAGTGGCTTTATATCAGCCGACATTGGTGACAAAGTAACTTTGGAATGCTTCTATAAAAGTGATATTGCAGCCATGTTTTATTGGTATAAGCAAACTCTTGGAGAGAAACCAATGCTTATATCTACCTTCTATATACATGATAAGGGGGGGATTTTTAATGACAAATTCATGAATGATTCAAGATTTTCATTGGAAAGCAAAGACGGAAAGAACCACTTGATAATTTCAGATTTACACGCTTCTGACTCGGGCACTTATTACTGCGTTAGCTGCTATGCATGCAATTTTGAATTTACTGAAGGTGTTATGTTAAGCGTAAAGGGTTCAGGTTTGAACATCCCAACATCAGTGCAGCAGTCAACCAGTGACACCATCCAGCCACGGGCCTCACTGACTCTGAACTGTGTGGTACATCCTGGTATCCGTGATGAAGAATACACCTTGTACTGGTTCAAAAGTGCTGAAAGATCTCATCCAGGACTCATTTACACCCCTAGAGACAGGAATGATCAGTGTGTCTACAACTTACCAACAGAGAACATCAATCTTTCTAGTGCTGGGACCTACTGTGCTGTTGCCTCATGTGGACATATTCTGTTTGGGGATAAGATAATTCTGGAATTTGAAGGTAAACATGATCTATTAATAACTCAGTGATAATCTCTCAAAGGTTTGCCATGCCTGTGATTAAAGGTCTTCTGGTTTTCTGCAGATGGGGTGAAATCTGTGGACTCTATTGTGCAATTCTTAAGTGTAGCTTTGACATTCACCACCATTCTGATTGTTGTATTGGCTTTCTTATTGTACAAAATGAAAGAGGGAAATGGATGCCATTGTACAGGTACTCAGTACAGGTCATGTCAAGCACCCTGTATATACTGATGATGTCTTTTAAATTCATTGACTTTTTTGTCATTTTTCACATCAGAGTCACAAGCCAGATTTTCAGATCAGTCAGCAAATGCAGAGGTTTGTGTTACTTAAGAGCCTTAGACTATATTCCAGATATTTTTCAAAGTACTTTTGAATGACTAACCACATTATTATGTGATATGTTTGTAGGGTAACCATGATGCAGACAACCTCCATTATTCCACTTTACAGACACAAAGATCCAGCCGATCCAGGATACAAAGAGATGATGCTTTGACGCAGTGTGTGTACTCTGGCATAAAGATGTAACATACAGACCATCTCCTGTATATGTTGTTTCTGTGTACAGTGTGTATTTTGTGTGCTTTTCATGTGGTACCAATGATTACATACTTCCATCTTTTTACTGTCTCATTTCTTCAATGTGCTGATGAAAAATTCTATGTGCTTTTTTCTTCTACCACAAAACCTTTATGTTTATAGAAGTCAAAGAAGAAAGAGTTCACTTTCACAGTTCAAGAAATGTTTGTGTAGAATGCAGACAATCTGCAGACTAAAAAAAAAAAAAGTATGAAAATCAGTGTTACTGTTAACCAGTGATCTAAAAATCTTTTTGTGGAAGTTTTTGCGGTTTAAACATTATCGCTCTGTATGTTTGCTTCTTCTTCTTCTTCTTCTTCTTCTTCTTCTTCTTCTTCTTCTTCTTCTTCTTCTTCTTCTTCTTCTTCTTCTTCTTCTTCTTCTTCTTCTTTCTCTATCGGCTGCTCCCTTTCAGGGTCCTCACACCATATCATCACCTGATATCGAAATGATCCGCATGTTGATTTGGTAAGGATTTCTTTAGCCAGATGCCCTTCCTGTTGCAACCCTGCCCATTTATCTGGGCTTGGGACTGGCACAGGGGGTACACCCCCCTGTGGCTGGATAATCATCTTTCTGTATGTTTGCTAAAGGTCAAAAATTTGCATCTTCAAACTGAAGTCTACTTTTAGCATCTGTGTGGTTTTAAACAGGAAATCTCAACTATTTTCCACTATAGCTACTATGCATATATGATATATTCTTTTTTCTGTGGAGTCATATGTGTGTATAAAGGTTCTCTGAAAAGCCACACTATGGATATATTTAAAACTGCAGTGTTTTGTATTTTCCCTTTCAAGTAGAGATTTGAACCAAAAGTTTCACTTCTATTCAAAGCATGTAACATGTTTGTAGATGTGCAGCTGTTGATGAGTGGATGAGGGCTATAAATATCATAAATACAATGTCAGTTGCCCAACTATAAAGACCAGAATACAATGAACAATCATCAGGTTACAATACAGTATTTATCGTTATTAACTCGAAAATTGCACTAGAGTGTAATCATTGCCATTTGTAAGATTCTGTAATGTAACACATGGATATTTTGTGGAATCGGCACATATAATCAAGCATCAAGTGATTGTTCATAAAAATGTAAATTTGTCACTTCTGTGAAGGGAAAGAGGGTCTGTTCTGTTAGACAACTTGTGTTTATCATTTGGTGTTCAGGCTCTGGCTCATTACTGTCCACATTCAAGATGCAAGCGCTGGCTGGGGAGTGATGCAGAAATACATAACCACTGCAGAGCCTACAGGTGGCTGCTGGGAGGTGGTGGTGGTCGTCGTCGTTTTGGGGGCAGAGAACAGCAGGCAACAATGCACTACACTGCGACACCAACTTTTCACAGATACTGTATGGAAGATATGGGAAGTTCCACTGCTTAAATAGATTACAGCATTAGATATGTGTTTCAAGAATGACACACATTTTGTCTCATGATGTGGTGGAACTTGAGTTGATTTCTTGAAGTAGCTAAGACTCATTTTTCATACTCAAAGAACAAAAGTCAGAGACTAAAACTGAGACACCATCTTTAACCCGACCTGACCAGGTGTACCCAAACTTGTTACTCTGAAGATTATTTATTTTTATTCTTTTAATGAGGAAAAAAGCCTCTCTTTTAAAGTGTGTCATGCTTTGCATATTCATGTTAAACTTGCAGGGTGTAATATTCAATGCACTCTAGCAGATAGATTTAAAAATTAAACAAGTTCACATCATCACCTTACTCCAAAGCAGATAGGAAAACCTGCAGAAGCCATTTGTCAAATTATTTGATTAAAAAAACATCTTCTGTGTTCAAAATATCTACTCACTCCCTACCCCCTTCTCATGCCATAGTGAATTCAAATGTAGGGACTAAGATGCTGTGAAAAAGTGACTTCTCTTTTTTTGTATGTTTGTCTCACTGAAATGTTTCAGATCATCAAACAAATTTAAATATTAGACAAAGATAACCCAAGTAAACGCAAAATGCAGTTTCTAAATGAAGGTGTTTGTTATTAAAGGAAAAAAAAATCCAAACCTACATGGCCCTGTGTGGAAAAAGTGATTGCCCCCTAAACCTAATAACTGGTTGGGCCACCCTTAGCAGCAACAACTGCAATCAAGCGTTTGCAATAACTGGCAATGGGTCTTTTACAGCGCTGTGGAGGAATTTTGGCCCACTCATCTTTGCAGAATTGTTGTAATTCAGCCATATTGGAGGGTTTTCGAGCATGAACTGCCTTTTTAAGGTCATGCCAAAGCATCTCAATCAGATTCAGGTCAGGACTTTGACTAGGCCACTCCAAAGTCTTCATTTTGTTTTTCTTAAGCCATTCAGAGGTGGACTTGCTGGTATGTTTTGGATCATTGCCCCTGCTGCAGAACCCAAGTGGACTTCAGCTTGAGGTCACAAACAGATGGCTGGACATTCTCCTTCAGGATTTTTCGGTAGATAGCAGAATTCATGGTCCCATTTAACACAGCAAGTCTTCCAGGTTTTCAAGCAGCAAAACAGCCCCAGACCATCACACTACCACCACGATGTTTTACTGTTGTTCCTTTTCTGAAATGCCTTGTTACTTTTACATGGAACGCACGCCTTCCAAAAAGTTCAACTTTTGTCTCGTCAGTCCCCAGAGTGTTTTCCCAAAAGTCTTGGGGATCATCAAGATGTTTCCTGGCCAAACTGAGATGAGCCTTTATGTTCTTTTTGCTCAGCAGTGGTTTTCGTCTTGGAAATCTGCCATGCAGGTAATTTTTGCCCAGTCTTTTTCTTATGGTGGAGTCATGAACACTGACCTTAACTGAGGCAAGTGAGGCCTGCAGTTCTTTGGATGTTGTTATAGGGTCTGTTGTGACCTCTTGGATGAGTTGTTGCTGCGCTCTTGGGGTAATTTTGGTTGGCCACTCGTAGGAAGGTTCACCACTGTTCCATGTTTTCACCATTTGTGGATAATGGCTCACACTGTGGTTTGCTGGAGTCCCAAAGCTTTACAAACGGTTTTATAACCTTTTCCAGACTGATAGATCTCAGTTACTTTGCTTCTCAATTGTTCCTGAATTTCTTTGGATCGCAGTATGATGTCAAGCTTTTGAGAATATTTTGGTCTACTTCACTTTGTCAGGCAGGTCCTATTTAAGTGATTTCTTGATTGAGTACAGGTGTGGCAATAATCATGCCTGGGTGTGGCTAGAGAAATTGAACTCAGCTTTCCAAAGATGTGATAAACCACAGTTAATGTATGTCTTAATGGGAAGGGGGGGGGGGGGACTTTTTCAGACAGGGCCATGTAGGTTTGTATTTTTTTTTACCCTTAATAATAAACACCTTGAATTTAAAAACTGCATTTTGTGTTTATTTGGGTTATCTTTGTCTAATATTTAAATTTGTTTGATGATCTGAAATATTTAAGTGTGAAACACACAAAAAAATGAGAAATCAGGAAGGGGGCAAACACTTTTTCACACCACTGTATGTAGTGAACTCAAAAGAACAACAAAAAATTGAGCTTTTGGACATTATTTAGGTTATTTTCTCAGTGTCATCATTGTGAGACAGTAAAATTCAACACTTTAATGTAGTTCAAAAGGGAAACTTACATGTATTTTGTAGTAAATACACATTATATCAATTTACCATAATAAATAGAAATCCTTTATGTTGTTGTCATGGTCTGTGTTTGGTCTGTCTCCCTGTCTCTCTGTCCCTCTCATTAGACTCATTCCCTGCAACCTCGTTCATCACCTGTGGTTAATCAGAGAAGACCATTAAATAGGACGGTCTCCCTTCACTCTGCTTGGTGACTTTGACCCAACATAACTTTATCTGTCCTGAGCTCATTTTCATTTCTGCTTTGCCATGTTCTGTGATTTTTGCTTGCCCTAGACCCTGAGACTGCCTCCCTATCTGGAATTGAAACTGAGGCCTTGTGAAACAATGAGCAACTTTGAGACAATTGCTTCATGAGCAACACAGTGTTATGAAACATCTAATAAAGACTGCCATCTGGTGACTGACTGTCAGAACTGCATCTGAGTGGAAAACCTAAACAAAATCTAAATACTTTTTTTTGAGCATTTGGCCATCCAAGGTCTTTTCAAAATTGTATGGCAGGGACAAACAATACAATACAAGAAAAGAAAAGGGAAGTTTTTCTTTTGTTTCTTTTATTTTTGGAAAATAGTTTCCAAAAGAAACCATTTTTTCTCCCAAACTTCCTGCAAGCCCTCAAGTCACGTGATGTGACTGACATAACAAGGCCTCACTTGCTACGGTCACGTGACTGTGGGCATGCTGAAACAGTGCTCAATGCACTTCTCATGACACTTCCGCTTTATATTGCTCGAATCAGTGTTGAGTGGGCGGTGTCGAGCATAACAACACTAGGAATTGCCTGCCTGAGTTCTTGCCTAATGTGCCTCAACCCCAGCCTGCCTCTGGATACTGGAAATAGCTTCTTGGACTGGACTTGGATTATCTTGGACTGTGCACCTTCCCAATTCCCCACGTAAGTCGACTTACCACTGTAACCTCTTCTGTTTGTCACTCTCACTCCCCAACATGCAGGCCTTGCCAGTCTGTCCACAGCATCCCCTGGAGACGTCCCCGCAGCACCACAGCACATTTCGCCCTTGCAGCCTGTTTCACCAGCAAGGAGAACTGTCATCTGCTCCCAGCTGTTTACCCCTACTGATTTTCTACATGTCCGTCATTTGCATCATATTCCAAATTAAAACAGTAGGATTGTCACTACAGTTTTCAGTACAGTTTCTGTTTTTTAGAGTGAAATTTCCAGCAGCAGTATAAGGGATTTTGTCTTGCATTTCTGCAAACAGATTTGTGAAAGCGCACTCCACAGGATACCTCCTTTGTATCATTACATTTTGGTGAAAAACCCAAATTGAAATTGTTTTTACTACAATTTTTGTGAAAACAAATCGGTGAAGTAAAGAGTGTTGGATTTACCTTCATTAGGGGCTTTTTAACTTTAAGCAAAGAAATTCCAATTCCCGTAGTGTATATATATATATATATATATATATATATATATATATATATGGTATGTTGTTGATAAACTCCCCACTAACCAACTTATAACATTATCACTTGAGTTAATCACAGTAAAATGGGAATTCATAGCTGTTGTCACTCCAGCTGTTTCTTCTTCACTAAAGGCCCTTTTCCACTAGCCCCGATTAGAAAACCCGACTCTACTCACTTCGGTTCGGTTCGGCCTCGGTTGCTTTTCAACATTACTGCTGGCGCACCTGCTGGCGCACCTGCTGGCACACCTGCGGTGGGTGGGAGTTCCTCAACAGCAGGCGGCGCCACACTCTCGTGACGTCAAACACGCGACCAAATCCTCCACAACAAAGAAAATGGCTGATGACGAGGAGAGAAGGAAGGAGGAAGGAGAGAGGAATGACTGTGACATGAAACTGGTTAAATCTATGGTGCTGACTTGTTGTGCTCTGCACAATCTGTGTGAGAATCATGGAGAGACGTTTGACACTACATTGGATGATGCAGTAGATGAACTAGTGGTGGCAGCGACCCAGGGAGCAGAGGAGCAGGGAACCGATATACGAGATGCTGTGCTATGATGCAGTACCTGTCTATTTTGCCCACATTTATGTGCATACATATTTCAAAAATGCTTTTTGTAAATAAAATGTTGTGCATGGTCCATCTACCTGTCCTCTTGTTCATAACGCTTATCTGTTAAGAAGGTGTGAAGCCATCAGCCTAATGATGAGTCCACACTTCTCACTGTTGTGATAATAACTCACGCTGAGCACTCTGACAGCCCCGTACGCTGTGGGGGTCACACACACGACGTGTTCCTCAACACTCTCAACGATTTTTTTTCCCGTATATTCCCATGCAATGTGGCGGCATGGAATAATAAGCAGCGAACTGCGAGTTTTTAAGGGCGTTTATTTATTATTCATACCGCCATCACGAAACTCACTCCAGTGCCGTGCAGCGCACCAGAGCGAGCCCGGAGGCTCTCCTAGCAGACAGTGGATGCGTCTAGTCAGATGAGCAGTGGTCAGAGATTCTTTTTGGCGTACAGAAATGGCAATGCGCCCGTATGTGCTAAAATTGCATTTTCCCCGTATTAAAATATGGCGAAACCGTATCACTTGACAGGTATGTAATTACATGCAGAAACACCGCACAGGCCATCTTCACAAAAATCCAGCTCGACAAGCCACTTTTGCTTTGGTGGAAATGCAAATTGAACTATAAATCCTGTGCTGATACATGTCATATTCCCATGTCAAGGTCTCCCACTTTTACTTACAAATTGATTTTTAATTTTTGGGAAAAGGGAATATAAATTTTGCACTTGTTGGTAACAACAGTTGTGTGCAACAAAAACACAGCTGTGTATCCTTGTCCGATTTGTCTACTGTTATTAGTGCCAAATTTTTGCTAGATTCCTTCTTAATTTATTAAATTTTGACTGGTGATGCAACATTCAACTTACACGTACTTACCTTTATCAGTGTCTACTGTACAAGTTCAAGCACACCTGTACAACTGCTTATAACATAAAAAATGTACCCGTTCAAGAGAAATGAATTCCGCATTGCAAATTTGTTTAAAATAAACAAAAAAAAAACTACCAAGACATTACGTTTCGTTGTGTTGTTAAAAAGTAAATTACCATTAGAAGGCTATACACCTGACCTGATGAACAGCAGCATGTGGAGTGAACAGAGAATGGAATGTGTATGTAATTGTTGGCTTTTCTCATACGGTGTCATAACAGATAAACCAGACTTTTGATGCAAACAATACAATTTTATTCCAGAAGCAAAATTTACAAACAAAAAAACAGACTGGGCGTGGGGAGACATGGTTAGACACGCCGACTGCTAAATGCGTCCACAAGCCTGCCAAACATGACTGGCGCCTAGCGGCTGCCCCGGCCTTGGATGCGCTCTGCAGAGCGTGCCCAAATGCCAAGTCACGTTTCGTTACCGTGTAATGACAATAAAGTTGAATCTCATCTCATCTCTCATCTCAAATAGGGTCAGGAAATCTCTGTTGAATGATGACATCTCTGCAAGCTCTTTCCTTCGTAACACAGCGTCCTGCTCCAGGGCTTCACGCGCATCTGCCTGCACATCTGTGGCCACCTGTTGCAAATGCTGCATGTACTCCTGATGGTGTTCTTGCCGCTGGTCATGTTGCCATTCCAAGAGCCGCATCTCTTTGTCATGCATGTTGACCATCGCTAATGTAAGGTCAGCGATGGAGTTGTCTGTTTTCGTCTTGCCTAGATGGAAAGACAGAAAGGCATGGTCGTTAAAGCTGGATCACTACATATATTATGGAATTACACAGGTGAAAGTCTGTGGTGGAATGTCACTATTATATTATGCTTCATTGCTGTATATAAGCTGAACTGTCATGTTGCTGCCCCTCAGTAGAGCAGATTTTGCAACACGCAGGGTGCTGTCTTCGGCTGCAGCTCCCCTGCAAAACTAAAAAGGATTAAGATTAAGAATATGGATGGATGGATGGGTAATGTTTAAACTAGTTGCTTGTAGTGTGGCCGCAGAAATCTGAATGGGTTAATACAGTCAGCTGATGCGAAACATTTCAATGAAGCATGTTGATTTCAACGGCAGTTCATGAGCTTTAGTTGTTTTTATAAAACAGGAGCTACAACAGCACTTCAATCACCACACCTAAAAATGGTTGTGGAACACCGATAAGTGAAGACCAAAGAATAACCTTTTTGTAAATTTAAAAAGACATTTTCAATTAATTAATATGCAGCTACAGGAAATTGCATTAATCAATTTGATACATAACTTGTTAGGTTCCAGCCCCCCCGTGACCTGTAAAGGATTAAGCGGTAGAAGATGGATGGATGGATGGATGGATTTTCGACCCTGGTTTCCGCTGGACCTGTTTCAACCAAAAAAAAAAATTGTGGTTATTGTGCCTTACCGGCACTTGAACGTGATTCAGATGGAGCTGGTGATGTGGCTGACATCGTAGTCGATCCAGCTGGCGCTCCGCCAGACGCAGACGCACAGGCAGCGGCAGGAGAGTCCGCTGTGTCCATGTCCACTGAGGTGGACCCCTGTGATATGAACTGCGATTCTAGAAAGAAAATGCACGCAATTTAAAACTTAACACCAAAGTGCAACATGTACACAACACTCTACAGTTTTTAACCAGAATACAATAAGCGTAATTCAGCGTTTTGTTCGTGCTAATACTTAACACAAAGTAAGCGTGAATCTGCAGTTGGCTGCAAAACAATAGGCAAGCCTCAGTAACAACCATTACCCACACTCTAACAACCTTCCTATTTCTTAAAAACAGTGAGCTTGGCACAGAAAGGATAAAGTGGTGAAAAGATGCGCAATATCAAAACAACACTCACCATCCATGGTTTCCAAGGCCGTGGCCGTGACTGTGGCCGTGTCGAGCCCAATGTCTCTCAGCAAACCACTTCCACTCCTTCCGATCCGCTGCACTTCGAGCATTGTGGTCCTTCACTGCTCGGTAATCGCTTTTCAGCTTTTTCAGTTTTTTCAGCTTCTCCCGACACTGTTTGGCAGTACGGATGTGCCCTTGGGAACCCATCTGCTCGGACACCTGCATTTTGAGTAGATCCGTCCAACTCGCACTGGATGCGATCGTCGCCTAATATAGAAAAAAATTGCGCACCTCCTAATATATAATATTAGGAGTATATTATTATATAAGTATATTATACAGTATATTAATATAATATACTGTATTAAAGGGGTGCACTGTGTTCACTGGCTGAACAACTACAAATGGTGGTCATGGAGTAAATTCAGCAGAAAAAGCCGCTTTCGTGACATTACGACCTGACCAATCAGCGGCGACCAGTCTCTTAAAGTCATATCACAGCCATACTCAGCCCTACTCAGCTCGGTTAGACCCTGCCCTGGATCAGGTACTAAAAAAGTACCTGCTAACCGGTGCTGGGGCTAATGGAAAATGCTCAAATGCGGGCTGAGTGGTGTGGTGTAGGGCTAAGTGAGACTAGTGGAAAAAGGCCTTTAGTGGAACAGGAATCATGGGTACTGCAGTCTTGTGTGAGTGGGGAAGCAGTGAGCACACGTAACAAAAGGTATTGGTTCCCAGTCCTCTCACCGAGATCACCATTGTCTGGTACCACAGGTTATGCGTGTAATCCACGTATTGTCCATTGTCTGTACTTCGTGGGTTCCTTGGCAAAAAGGGTCCACCACCCTGAAAAGTAAGGAACACAGAATCATCAGTACTTTTGGTGCCATGCTTCAACCTGAGAGAGTACCCATCCGGGCCTCTTTCTTCACCAGGTTTGAGACGATCTCCCTAAATGGAGGAGGCACTCTATGACCTTACACACCAAGGTGTGTATCCCCTTTGTAGCTGGACTTACTCAGGGAAGCAGGTTAGTTCACTTACAGGCACACGTAGTTTCTTTACGTGTGAAAGATGAATCCAAAATGGTCGTTCAGCAATACGTACTGCAGTGGGGGTGGTTAACAGCACCTGATATGGCCCAAGCCACCTTACTGACTCCCAGTGCTGACGATGGTGGTTCTTTATGAAAACATAGTCTCCAGGCTTCTAGGGGTTATTCTGCCCTTCCTGTGGAGCAGAGAGAGTTCTGACAGTATCAACGTATTCCTTAACTTCACATGCACTTTTTAAATGGTTTACTGAATCACCATATTTATTAGAGGATACCAAAGGCTTTACTTCTGGCAATAAGTATGGCCTGTGGAATATGCATTCAAAGGGTGACAATCCTACCTTTGCGTCGGGTATGGTATTTATAGTCATTTTCATTATTTTTAATGCTTCTTGCCATGCTTTTCCTGTGTCCTTCATAACTTTTGCAAGCATTTGTTTTATAGTTGCATTTTTTTTTCTACAAGGCCTGCACTTTGTGGGTGGTAGGCGGTATGAAATTTGATCTTACTTCCTACAGCTTGGGTTAAGTCTTGAACTGTTTGGGCTGTAAAATGAGTTCCATTATCGGCATAAATCAGTTCTGGAACCCCAAAAGTGGGAAAAACATGATTCAATAGAGTTTTACACATGAATGCAGCATTTGCTGTGGATGTGGGATGAATTTCTGTCCACTTTGTAAAGGTGTCAACCAACACCAGGCAATACTGTAATACCCCATGCTTACCCAATTCAATAAAATCCATACACCATTGACTAAAAGGCTTTTTTGGTATGGGAAATTTTCCTTGTCTCATTCTCATTGCTCCTTGGGCATTATTTTGTAAACAAATGATGCACTTTTGGCATGTTGTTTTTACTTCTTTGAAAATATTAGGACAGAAAAAGTGCTTTTTAAACATCCTCAGCATCCCTCCTGTTGACACTATAGGGGGCCAGGGTAGCCCATTTGTATAATGTGGGTGGCAGAACATATGTTTATCCTGGACAGAACAAATGAAAATCCATATCATAATTTGGCAAGGCTAACGCACATACTGTAGTCAGTATGTGTTTCAAATCATCAATAAGTTCTTTATGTTCTCTTCACTGTTAGAAGCCACAAGCTTCTAGAGACAACCTTAATTAGAAAATAAAAAGTGGACACAACTGACACTTTTTTCTTTTTTTAAAAATTTACAACCTTTGCACCATTTGGCTGCTCCTTAGGGACAACATTTGTTGGCCATTGGGAGCAGACAAGAGGAGGAGGGAAAAGGCAAATACGCAAACATTGTCAGTGCATGCTATGAGGTTAAAGATGTAACAGGCCGTTAAAGAATGATTACCACACTGGAATGTTTGGAGTAATGAGAGAATCATATGAGGATGAAATTGATAGCATGGTAATCAATAGCATGGTAGATAGTGTTACAGCTTCTCTGCATCAGACTCCAGACTTTGTGGCCCCCCTTAAAGAAAGAAAAAGTCTAATCAAAGATTTCTAACTCCTTGGTTCAACACGAAACTCGTAGCTTAAAACAGAAAACTCATCAATTTTGAAAGGAAATGGTGCTTCACTGATTTACAGTAGATGAAATATATTTAGCTTGGAGAAACCATCTTTTAGTTTATAAACAATCTCTAAGAAAAGATAAAACAAGTTATTATTCTGCATTAATAGAAGAGAACAAAAATAATCTCAGGTTTCTTTTCAGCACTGTAGCCAGGCTGTCAGGACTCTGTCGCCTGATTGTTGAAGTCTTTCTGCAACTATGGGGGTTCCCCCTATAGTTGAAAGTGCTATGAGATGATTGTTGTTGTGAAATAGTGCTATGTAAATAAAGTTGAATTGAATTAAATTGAATTCATTATTGATCATTTTTTGTATTATCTATTTTTCTGAAGATTGCTAATTATTTTGCTAATTAATTTCTTTGATACCCCCTGTTTTGATACATGGAGATGCACACGCAGCAAAGTTACAGGGTATTTGCTTGATTCTTTTACTGAAAGGAAGTGTGCTACCACTTTTAATTTAGATGAAAATTTGTGGGTAGTACAGCTTCTTCAAAATGAGATTTCAATAATCATGGCTTCTTTTGTGATGTCTCTTAAACTAATTTACAAATTCCATTTAACAAAATAACTATCTGTGCATTTTTGATATGCTTCAGCGCTGATAAATAAGATCAGTTTGTCCAGTTGAACACAGATGTCTAATTTAGAATTTGGTTTAATTTTTTATAAGGAATTCCTCATTTTATACAATCCTTGGTAAATTATGGGGTGGAATGCAGTTCACCCTGACCCAGCTTGGCCACCGCCGAATCAGGAAAACATATTCCTCATTACTGTCACATTTCTGAAATATGATGCTGTCACACCATTATGTGGTGAGTAACATCAAATGTATCCTGCAGTGCAAAATCATATAAAATCATATAAACATTACATTTGTAAAGTCAAAGTCATTTAAATCAGTATACCTTATGTCATTTACAATGTCATACAAAGTCATACTTAGCTTCAAAAAATGCTTATCAATTTAAGGATCATTCCTCCTGTGGTCAGTCAATGTCAATGTCAGTTATTATTTTTATTATTTTATTACATATGTCACCAAAGATTTATTAAATTAAAAGGTAATTGATAGCATATTTTCAGGTTTCATTGATTTTTCTATATGATTTTAATGCTATGTGCAACTTTTTGCACACAAAATTACAGGTGTTTCTTAATACATTTGCAACTTTTTAAATGTAAAATCACAGTTTTTCCACAAAAGTTTGCACATTTTTCTGAATAAATGTGCAACATTTATCCCCATAAAGTTGCAGGTTTTTCTTGATCAATGTGCAACTTTTTACAGGTAAATTTACAGTTTTTTCTTGATGCTATTATAATTGTATCTGGTGCATATAATGAGCAAATGTCTGATTCACTGTATTTTTCCATTGTCTCAGAGCTTGAAAAGATTGTTTTTCAGTGGGAGATTAGGTTGAACAAGATTGTAAATAATAACGAGGGTTTCATTGTTTTATCATGCAAATGCTTGAGGTTAGGGTGACTTAGCTGACCAGGTCAAGCTAAGTCACCAGCAGAATGTTCAGTGCTGATTCTGTCTATTCTTATGCAGGTCAAAATGACACAGCTCACTAATCAGTCTTCTTGTGGTGCATCTGTCTTTTCAGTTCATAAATTTACCATAAATTTGCCAAGGACCTTAGACCTTACCAGGCCTAAGGTTGAAATGTAAATAAGATTGCACATGTCATTTATTAAAAGGGTAAGTATAGTATTATTTAAACAAGGCAACAATATAACATACACTTACCAAGACCTTTGTTTGATAATCCGTAGCCTCTGGCCAATCATATGCACAGACACATTAATTATCAATCTCTTTTGAACCTCTGTGCTTTAAATCATGTGATATAGGGTGTACATAAAGCCTTCAGTGATTAGGCATTATTAAATGACATCATAATATTGTAATATTCAATTAACTTCATCATTGTCATGCTGGTACCATTGATTAAGATGTAAACAGTTATACTAAACTTAATATCCTATGGGCCGGCCTGTGGTCACGTTGTCACACTTCAGTCCTTTTTCCTATAAAGTGCACTATTATGCTTCAGTCAAAGAAAAAAGGTCAATGGTGGTGCGGTGGTGCAGTGGTTAGTAGCACTGTGCCAGCACAGCAACTCACCCTTGGCCATGGGATCCCTGGTTCGATCCCAGCCCCTGACCAACAGTGATCTGTGTGGAGTTTGCATGTTCTCCCCGTATCTGCATGGGTTTACTCCGGGATTTCTCCAGTTTCCTCCCACAGGCCAAAAAACATGCAGGTTAGGTTAATTGGAGACTCTAAAGTGCCCCTAGGTGTGAATGTGTGTGTGTGAATGGTTAAGGGATAGCGCCGTATCGTGGCTGCTTCCAGGTGGATGCCCTGAATTTCCCCTCTGGGGATCAATAAAGTATACAAAACCAAAATAAAAAAACAAAAACAAAAAAACCCGTCAAAATTGCTTTAAAAATTATGTAAATAATTTATCACATACGCAACATTAGTTAAAACCCTGCAAAATTAGATTGAAAAGGTAAAACCCAAAACTTTGTAAAAATATCCATATTTAGATTACTCCTCTCCCACAGTCTGCTTTTCCCTTTTTTCTAAGACACTCACACACACACAAACACAGAATTGCTTCTTTTCTCCTAATCTCCACAAGGTCGAAGTAGGAACCTTCCAGAAAGACAAAACAACCAAACTGCAGCTGCTCCTATCTAAAACTCACACACACAAAAAATAAAATAACTGTGTTTCTCATTGTTCATTTTTAACGTTATCTGATTATATTACCACTTAATCCGACCGTCTTTTAATATTATAGTCTAATATCAGTATCTTATAACATAGAATTAAGTTATTATTATGATTTTATTTACTTCCTCCTTTTTTCAACCTCTTGGGCTTCTTTTAATAATTTGCTGGATGGACCCTCCTTAGGATCCATGGAAGGATAAGGAGGAGGGGGAGCGCTTGCTTTTCCCTCATCAAAATTTTAATAACGGTTCCTTACTGCTCTGATTTTTGTAATTTGTTTTTTTTCTGTTTTTGTTTGTTTTTATTCCTTGCCTCACCGGCTTTTGCTTTGGCGTCTGCAGCCTCCGCCGCCCAAAGATTTGCACATTGGAGCTCCGCGTTTGGTTTTTTACTTTTGTTTTTTCTACTTGTAATGTCTACTGTTGAGACGAGAACCGCACATTCGTCTACAATGAGTAATCCTTTTCCCATTCAGTCAAAAATTTTTCGGGACTTTTATTTGATTTTTTTCCTTTAATCGATTATTATAGTTTTTTACCGTCCGGCATTCCGTCTCTTCTTTTTTCTTTTGTTTTGATTTCCTTTTGTCTTCTGTTTTATCTGCACAGTTACCCATTTTCTTTTTATCAGGAAAAGTGTAGGGAACTCACTACACTACCATTACACCTCTTAGGCAACCTGATATTCCTTTTCAGTCCCAGACCGGGTTTCTCAACCCAAATCAAACTATTAAACTCACTGAGCAACACTCACTTATTGATTTTGAAAAGATTCTTGTGGCTCCTTATTACATTACTCACTCGGGATGGACTAGGAGATTCTTGTAACGTATTGAGAGTATATACTAATTACATTACTCACTCGGGATGGACTAGGAGATTCTTGTAACGTATTGAGAGTACTTTTATTCGTTTTGCGGTCCCCGACCGGGATATAAGAAACTCACTATATCCTTTTTCTCAATAACAAAAGGTTTTACGGTCCCCGACCGGGATATAGGAAACTCACTATATCCTCTCACTCAATATTACATTACTCACTCGGGATGGACTAGGAGATTCTTGTGATGTATTGAGAGTCTCAATAACAAAAGAAAAAAGAATGGATGTCACTTACTTCTTATCCTAATCGAGGATGGACGTCACCAGATGGCACCGGAGTCCAAGCTGTCCCCAAGGTTTCCCTGAAGTCGGGTTGTCAATACTATTGTCAGAACAAGCATGGATTTTAACCCGGAGGGTGCGTCGGTCTCCGGCGCCCTCTAGATGTTGTCCATCCAGGTCACGGCAGCACGTATGTCAAGAATCTAAAACTCAAATGATCGTATATTAGTTTGTTACCTCAATAAATATTCAAGACACAGAATATTCTATTTTATGAGTTTTACTTGCGCAAGGAGTGCCTGCAATGATTACATCTCACAAGACACTGAGGCATTCCCCAGTGAACTAAGCACTTTTATACACTGTTGGTCACATAATCACAAAGAACATTTTCTGAGTACTCCCTTCCGGTCACCCATACAGTCATGACAAAAAATATGCCGACATTCTCAAAGAGGAAGAACACAGTGACTTTACAAAAAGTACATCACATAAGGGCTTAACCACAATTAATCACAGACAAAGCATTTCAAACAAAAACAAGATTAACTTCCTTATTCTCAGACTTTTACACAGTTTCATCCCATGAGACAGCTTCATTCTCTCACACTAAGCACATTTTAATCTGCACATAAACAACACTCAGTAATCTTCTCATTATCTAAGCACAAAAAGGAAACAGTATACAATACACTCAACCTTATGTCATATAGAAAATGATGTATGTACAATTTCCCAACAATTTCTTAACACAATATGCATAGATGAGTATATGGCATACACTTGATTATATACAATGATAACATCTATATACAATTTTCTGACGCTTAAAAAGACATGGTCATCCAAGATGGCTTCCTAGATGGAGAAGAACCCTCTTCAAAAATGAAAGCATTTGTTCCATTGAATTATAGAGCTTAAATTATCTGAATTTGTACATACTGCATATGTGTAGTTCAGACCATAAAGTTTAAAACTGTAAGTTTTGTCTAACATTTATGCTCTACTATAAAGTATGACGTGTCATTATTTCATCTAATGAAAGCTATGTTTCTTTTTGCTCACTAACTAATGTTTGTTATGTACTTTTAAAAATTCAGCTATGATTGTAATCCAGTGCTGTCAGGGCCAGCAAGGCCTTCTCTGCTGGCCTAAACGCTGAGAATCACTGAACTATATTTACACCCTACATTCTTATATTTCTTCCATGAAGATGTATTAAATTATTCCCAATATTCTGTTCAATTCATAACTTTTCTCCTGGTTGCCCTACTTCTAGTAGTGTATGTAAATATTAGAGTTTTTGTCAATCATATTTCAGCCATTCATGAATCAAGAGTGTAGCTTTAAATAAATAGTAAAGTGACCTGTACTTTAACAAATCAGATTTTGAGTTTTCCACATGAGGGCAAGCTAGCAATAACAATAAAATCAACATTTTCACATCCTTTGATTGGATTGTCGTGGTAAAAAAAAAAAAAAAAAAAAAAAAATGAATCACATAGCCATAACCACGTAACCAGTTAAGTGACTGAAACTAATTGACTTTGTGAAAAAAACAGTAGTCAAAGAGTTCTGTCCAAGGGGAATGACACTCAATGGTCCTGCTGCTGAGAACAAAAAGGCTGCACCTTATTGGTCGATGCATACAACCATGGTCGGTCTTTCACCAGACTTCAGTTAAACTTTGTCTGAAATCTTTAAAACACACCAGTGAAAAAAATGTTTCAAGGGCATCTGAGGTAAGAAATAGCATGTGCAGTTAATGAATCCATTGTTATTTACATCAGCAACTGGTTAACATGTTTGCCATGATTGCTGCAGCTTTTTTGGTGGGAAAACTTTATTGGGAACACTGTAAATTACATTGCTACATCTGACACTTGGAAATGTACAAAATAAAGATACAGAAATTTTAAAAATATATATTTTTTTAAAAAAAATCATATTTTAATTTTTAAATTTATTTTGGGGAGGAGGATGTGAATGTGAGATTTCACAAAACTGGTATAAGATTTAAGATGGTGGCCACCAGAAGCTAAATATAAACACAGCAATTTAATAAAAAACATTCCTTTTCTTATTAATCGGAATATAGCCACCGTTCATCCTAGAAAATCTTGACAACTACATTGACACATATTTAAATTCATTTTGCACCATAAATGATGCAATACCTAGCAAAGACAACTTTGCTTCCAGTACAGCCATCCCGCTGCCATTCTACAATCCTGCTGCCCAGAGGACAGTGACATTTTATTCTCAATTAACAATACACTCTCTGGGCTTGATGCAAGCATAGCACTTGCTGAAATGCTGCATGAGGAATTCAAAGCTACTTTTAAAATATTGCTAGTAGCCAATTCTACTACTACTACTACAATCCCTGCAGGCCAGTCCGATGAAGGCCTATGTGTAAAATATATGTAAAATATATGACCACTGCTGTAACCATAACAAATGTCCTGTGGCACTAAGTACTTCAGTTATTTAAAAACAACCAATGATTACTTCTTCTAAACTCTAAAGCACTGGTCCCTATTGTGCCTATAGTGAGTAACGGAGAGACAGGTTTCTGACCCAGACAAATTTGCTTTTCTGCACAATTGTCAGAGCTTATTTGGGTTCTGTTACTGGAATAGCCACCCTGAAGAGTTCCAGAAAGATGGCATTAATGATGGAACACTGTCATTATTAAAAAAAATATTTCATGTCATTTATTGCTCCCTCTTAAGGGTATGTGAAGCTGAAAATGGGAGTTTGCACAACCAGTCTATTTGTACTTGTCTGGTTAAGGCCTGTTCCAGTGTTCTAGGTTTTCAACACTTGCGCCTCACAGTGACAACCAAAGCAATGGAAATTTGCAGGACTAATGCTTTTCACACATATTGTGATCCTGTTGATGTCCTTAAAAAAGGCCTTCAATTCACACTGATAGTTTACAGCTATGTATCACGTGGCCAGACTGAGGTTAATAAGAACAGGAACAACCCTGAAAAACTGAATGGCTAGTGGCAGTGGCTCAGGAGGTATATCCTACCTCATCCAATAATCGGAGGGTTGCCAATTCGATACCCGCTATCCTGCGTTGTATTCCTTGCAAGACACTTGATCCACCTTGCCTCCAGTATCCATGACACTAGGTAAAAATGTTTGGTAGTGGTTGGAGAGGCTGTTGTCACAGATTGGCAGCCACGTTTCTGTCAGTCTGTCCCAGGGCAGCTGTGGCTACAGTAGTAGTTTACCACTACCAGTGTCTGTCTGTAGAGGGAATGAATAATGTATCCATTTTAGACTGTCTTTGAAAAGCACTATACAGATCTGATGCATCATGATTCATTATTATTATCCTGGCCAGTGTTTAACAAACTATAGTAAAATTGTCACGTTCTGAGCACAGGGGGATTCTGCCGTGCTCAGTTTCTTTGCCTTTTTTCATATTTGTATAGTGTTGTAGTTTTGAGTTGTTATTCCTGTTATTTTATCTTTAGTTGGTTTTCTCATATTTTGTATTGTTTCTCAGTATTATTTGTTTTCCTGTTTACGTTCAATGCAGTTTTTGGATTTGGGTTTACTAGTCTTTATTTTCTCATTATATTCATATTCTGTTGCGTTTTCTCTCCTCCTGGGGATGCAGCTGTCTCCAGTCTTCCCCTTCCCACCGTCACCCTAGTCAGACAATTCCCACAGCAGTTCCTCTTCCTAGTTCTCCTTTGCCGGCTGTCCCATCAGCCTCCTCTTCCTCCGATGCTGCGGTGACCACCGTCTCCTCGACGAGTCCTCCCGCTGCTGAGGGTTCGGTCGTTTATTCCCTGGCCGAGGTCGTCGCGGGTGCTCCATTCCAGCACGGGACCTCCGTGGGTGCTGCTCCCCCATCAGCTGAGGTCATTTCGGGTGCTCCATCGCAGCCCGGGACCTCCGTGGGTGCTGCTTCTCTCCAGATGAGGTCTTCACGGGTGCTTCGTCCCAGCCCGGGACCTCTGAGGGTGCTGCTCCCCTTTCAGCTGAGGTCATCGTGGGTGCTCTGTCCCAACCCGGGACCTCCGTGGGTGCAGCTCCTCCTCAGTTCGAGTCACCGTAGGTGCTATGTCCTAGTCGGGGACAGTTGTGGGTGCTGCGCCCTAGCCTTAATCCAACATGGGTGCTGTGCTCCAGTGTGGGGCCACTGTGGGCATTACGCTCCAGCCCGGGGGCCACCAAGGGTGTAGCTCTGGCCCAGTCCGGGTCCACCGCAGGTGCAGCTTCGATCCAGCCCAGAGCCACCGTGGGTGTTGCCTTGTTTCAGCCTGGATCCACCGTGGGTGGTGCTTTGCTCCAGCCCGGGGTCAAAGCGGGTGTTGCGATATCCCAGTCAAGGACCACCGAGGATGTTGCAGAGCTGCCAGATGGCATCGTTGTCCCCTCTCCTCCATCAGACACAATTGCGGTTCCCTCTCCTCTGCAGATGCTGTCGTAGTTCCCTTTCCTCTGTCCGACGCCATCGTGGTTCCCTCTCCTCCACCTGACATTGTTGTGGTTCCCCCAACTCCTTTGTCCCCTTCTTCATTGGGCTTCCCCGTGGGGCAGCTGCCTCCTGGGCCCATCCTTCTGTTTAGGTGGCTGAAGAACCCTGGCCGACCACCTGACAGACTGTGCCGTTGGATTGAGTGGCCCATATTCACCGGCAGGCCACCCAGCTCTTACCACCTCAACATCTGCCAGGCCTGGGACTTTGGCCGGCCACCTGAACTGTTTAGCTCTTTGGTCCAGGGGGCCTAGGTGCCTGGTTCTGCGTGGGTGTGGATCCTGAGCGTGGTTTGTTGATTTTTGTTTCCTCCTGAGTGTTACTGGGGTGTGTGTTATGAGAATTTTGATTTCCTCTGAGTTGTTTCAGTCCCTCCGTGCCTGGGTGCCCCTCCTCCCACCCAGGGTGGGGTTGTTTTCTTGTCTTTAGTGGGGTGGGTTCTTTGTGTGGGTGGGTTCTTTTCTTTCCTTTCGATGTTGCCCAGGGTGTCTGGTTTCCACCCCTTGGGGAGGGGGGTGGCTCTGTCACGATCTGAGCATGTGGGGATTCCACCATGCTCAGTTTTTTTTTTTTCCTTTTTTCATATTTGTATAGTGGTGTAGTTTTGAGTTGTTATTCCTGTTATTTTAGCTTTGGTTGGTTTTCTCATATTCTGCTCTGCTTCTCAGTATGATTTATTTTCCCATTTATGTTCATTGTAGTTTTTGTATTTGGGTTTACTGGTCTTTATTTTCTCATTATATTCATATTCTGTTCTGTTTCCTCTCCCCCTGGGGCTGCAACTGTCAGTGGCACGTTCAGGTTTTTTGCTCTGTTGTGGGCAGTGCTACTGTCAGCTGTCAGTCCCATCCTCTCCCTCTCACTGCTCCCAGCTGACCCAAGTTTATAATCATCGTTTCCTCCTTCCCGCTTATGGTATCCACACCTGCCATCATTTGTTTTCATTTGTTTCTTGCTCTATTTAAGGATTGTTATTTTCTTCCCTCACTGCCGGAGTCTCTTTCTTCGTCTCCACCAGAACCCTGCCCTTGTTCTGGTGTGTTTAGTCCATAAGTTTGCTGTGTATATCAGTTTGGATTTTGTGTTGGTACACTGTTTGGACTTTGTGTTTTGTTTTTTCAATAAATTTCAGAAACAGCAGTTCAGCATCTGGGTCTTCCTTTCTGCCCCGAAGAGCAATTCATGACAAAAAATAAGCTAATATAACATCTAGGGATGAGGTATATGGTAAAATGCTAGTGGATGATCCAGCTGGGGTAATGGATATCTAGTGTGGTAAATAGGTAATATATAAAATTGAAATCAGCACACTTTTGGGGGTAGAAGTGATACTACACCAAGGTCCACGTGATATTTATGAAACCGTGCAGATCTGGTCAATCTCATCATATGCTCAATCACTCATTGATAAATCGGATTGTTGAAAATGATCCTTGTTTAATATTGCTATATCTATGATATTGACATGAATGCCCCTTTCAGGGCATTGAGGCACCAGATGTCAGTAGTAAGTTTGCTTGTTTATTTAACAAAAGGACAAAATGACAAAGTAAAGAGCCATGTGGGGTAAAACACATACAAGTCAAAGTCAAACTCAAAGTGCCTTTATTGTCATTCCATTGCTAATAAACATTGCAACAAAACTGAGATACTGCTCCCTAAAAACAAACTATCACACTCACAGTTCACTCATGCATTTAACATTCGCATAATTACAACAATAATTAATGCTTGAAACGATATTACCTAAAAGTTGAAAACAATATGTACATAGCAATAATGAAAACATACTGAGCGATAAATATATAAGACCAGCTTATACACACAGGGTTATTGCCACAAAATAACCTAAAATAACCTAAAATAATATCAGCAGTGTGTACGTGTTACATAAATCCGTTCAAAATACGTACTGCTGCTGGGAAAAAAAAAAAAAAAACTGTGATTAAACCTGGTAATCCGGGTTTTATGGGATCTGTACCGCTTTCCCGAGGGGAACAAGTGAAAGAAATCATAGGCTGGATGAGTGCAGTCTTTAATGATGGCAGTAGCTCTGTTGAGGTACCGAGACCTGGAAATCTCTTCCAGAGAAGGGACAAAACAGCCAGTGATTTTTTGTGCAGTCTCAATCACTCTCTGGAAGGCTTTGCGGTCTGTGGCTGAACAGCCCTCATACCAAACCGTGATGCCATATGACAAAATGCTCTCAATAGCAGAGCGATAAAATAAAACCAGCAACTGTGCATTCAGGCCATTCTTCTTGAGGAGCCTCAGAAAGTGTAAATGTTGTTGAGCCTTTTTTATCGTAGCTATGGTGTTAACTGCCCAGGTAAGGCTGTGAGAAATATGAACACCCAGAAACTTAAAAGCCTCCACCCTCTCCACACACTCCTTGCCTATATATAGAGGTGACGGCTCACTGATATGCTTCCTAAAATCAATAATGAGTTCTTTTTTTTTTGTATTCAATAGCAGATTATTATCTGAGCACCATCTCACCAGTTTCTGGACCTCATCTCTGTATGCGGATTCATCTCCTCCTGATATGAGCCCCACTACTGTTGTGTCATCTGCAAACTTCACTATAACGTTTGTGGGATGAACAGGTATGCAGTCATATGTGTACAATGAATACAAAGTGGGGCTCAACACACAGCCCTGTGGCAAGCCTGTGTTAAGCATGACTGTAGAGGAGGAATGGGGTCCGAGTCTAACAGTCTGTGTTCTGTTTGTTAGGAAGTCCTTAATCCAGCTGCAAGTGTGAGTAGGCGGACCAAGCTGAAGCAATTTGGTGATGAGAATGTTGGGAAAAATTGTATTAAATGCCAAGCTATAGTCCACAAACAACATTCTTACATAGCTCCCCTTGTCTTCTACATAGCTGAATGCTGAGTGGAGAGCTATAGCAATAGCATCTTCAGTGGATCTGCTCCGCCTGTAGGCAAACTGTTACCGATCAAATTCTGGGGGGAGACTAGGCAGAAGATGTTTCAATGCCATTTTCTCAAAGGACTTCATAATAATGGGTGTTAATGCTACTGGTCAATAGTCATTCAGACTGCTAATAATATGTTTTTTAGGCACAGGAATAATGACTGCAGATTTTAAACACTGTGGAACAATGGCTGCCTTGAGAGACAAGTTAAAAATGTCAGTCAAAACAGAGCATAGCTGATCTGCACATGCTCTGAGCACCTTTCCTGGCACTCCATTGGGACCAGTAGCCTTTCTCGGGTGAACTGCTCTCAGTGTCTGTCTCACCTTATGATCCTGCAGGGTAAGCACATCAGAGCTGGAATTCAATAACGTCAGTGGGTCCAGGTGAGGTGTATTTGCCTCAAACCCTGCAAAAAAGCAGTTCAATTCTTCTGCCAGTGAGGCGCTGATGTGACTGGAAATGATGCTGCTGCTCTTATAGTCTGTGATATGGTGAAAGCCTTACCATACTCGTCTCGAATCATTATCAGAAAAATGGTCCTCAACTTTCTTCTTATAGGCCTGTTTAGCCTCCTTAATGCCTTTCTTCAGATTAGACCGGGCGGTGATATACAGATCTGTATCCCCTGACCTGAAGGCTGTATCATGGGCTCTGAGGAGTGCCTGGACTTCTTTTGTCATCCAAGGCTTCTGGTTAGGAAAAGCTCTGATGCGTTTTTCCACAGTCACCTGGTTGATACAGTAGGTGATGTAGCATAATACAAGAACTAGGATACAAAATAAAGAACTCAGACAACAATAGTAGGAGTGTAGCGAGGGCGGAACCTGACGCTAACCACCACACACTAACTGGTGCTGGAGCGAAGATGGATCAAAATACAGAGGAAAGGCTGGAGCCGGGGTTTAGGACTCCAGCCCTGGTACACGGTTGTAGATCGCAGTGAGGAGTGAGCCTGAGCTGCTCCCTTAAATACTAAACCCAAAAGTAAAGGAACCATACAGGAAGGGGAAACATAATTAATGAAATCATGAACAGCTGTCAGGGCGCCAGCTCGGCTTTGACAGCCGGAAGTTCGGCTGTGACGCTGTCACAATAAAAGCCCTGGAAAGGCACTATTAACAAACCCAAAATAAAATGGGTGTAGCATCATCTCACTTTGGCTCAGCAATAAATATGCTTCTGCTTAAAGACATTTTGTTTCACCCAGGAGAAGGACAGTCAAAAGAACAGCTCTTTTACCCCAGGCCACAACTGAACTCGCCATTCCTTTGTTAAAACCAGTCTAAGGAATTCACCCTAATGCATTTCCTGCTGTGACTTTTATGGCCCCATAAACATGGAGACATGGGAAGCCCTCATGGCCCACAGATCCACCGCTCAACCTTGAATTAATCTCTTGGACATGCTGGATTTAACCAGTAAACTTTAAAATACATTATTACAAACTCAATTCTAAACCTTCTCTTCTTTTCCAGGACAACGAAAAGCAAATGGACTCTTGTTGTTTACTCTGGACAATCAATAATATGTTTGAAATGTATTTATCTGTGATTTATATATATATATATATATATATATATATATATATATATATATATATATATATATATACATACGTATATATACATACACAGTATATGCATGTTAAAAATGTTTAAATGAGTGTTTATTCCTGCATGTTAATTTAGAAGTACTGCTTATAAGTTACATTAATCACTAAGGTTAGCTTAGTTTATACATAAGGGTATAAAAGCATATTCCAGTATGTGTATTAAGATTTGCCTCTTAAACCATGTGACTCCAGCAGCCAATCTCTGCATGACAACAGCTCTCTTTCAAAGCTCCAGACAATAGACTGTTTGTTTATTGGACTAAAAGTTCATAAAGCCCACCCATGAAGGAAGCTTATTGGCTGGGAGTTCCTGTCAATCACGGAGCCCCGCAAAAATTCTCCACAGATAAAAGAGAACTCCATCCTCTTTTTCGCCAGATGCAAATTTTAGCCAGATCCCTTTCTCTTTTTGTCACCTTCTATTTGTCCTCATGACTACACAGCAGAGAACATTTCGGGAGAACAAAAGACTGGAGAACAAAGGGACTTCTCCCACGTGTTATTTTTCAACAATCACAGAGCAGATAACTCGTAATTTTGTGTTCTATAACTTTGTATTTTAATGTTTTTCTTTTCTCTTAAACGTCTGGGAATTGATTCTTTATTCTTTGAGCTCATTCTAATAGGAGTTAAACTCCAATCCTAGATGCTTATTCCTATCACTTTTTCCTGTTAAACTTTCTGTAAAACCACCGTTTTTAATTTTAATGTAAGCTTTAATTTCGACTTTAATTTTTTTTTAATATTTTTATTGACCAATCCCACACCAGAAGCTTTTTTATCTAGAGTCCGAAACTCTTTTAATTTGAGATCAGATTAGATATATCTAATTATTACTGAAGGCCTCTGGAAAGCCGCTTACCAACTAAGAGAAAAGGAGATGCAGCTCCCCACAATCACACAGCTGAAGGAATCAGCACGCCTCGGCTGGATTTCAACTATTGGGATCAAACTAACTCAAACTGATCCAAATTCATTTCACAGTGTAATCCTGGTTCCATAAATGTTGATATTGTTAATCTCTCATTAACAAGTTTAATTTTATGGTTAAATGAAATCACTGCAATGTCTGTTAATCTTCATTTCGTTTAATAAATATGTGAAAATGAGAGAAGTTGTTGAGAATTTATTTCATTCTGAGTCTGCTTCAAGTCCCCAGTATCAAATAGGCAGGTTTGTCTCAAGACAGCTTTATTACACATTCACCATCATCTCAAAGTAGAAAGAGGACATCACAGGAAACTCTCGTCCCTTAAATACCCAGGACTCTCACAGCTCACAAGTCACATTGCATCACAAGTCACATTGCATTATAATCACCAGTAACAATGCATCTCCTCTTAATCCCCTAATATGACCCCCACAGTCTCAGGCTCTGCATAACAAAGCTAACACCTTCACAGCTTCCTGTTATCTCCAAGGAAACTCTGTTCTTATCTAAAATGTGAGGCCTTATATAAGTCACAAAGTAGGTCACATGTGTGGCCACACTACCCCGGTCCCCCAAACATTTAGATCGAACACAGAATAACAGTTTGCATGCTGTGATAACATCATTGCACATCAATCCACATGTTGCTTGGGCTTCAGTCTTCTTCTGTATCTGCTGTAACCAGGTTTCACCGCCTCCGCGGCACCGTCATGCTGGGGAGCGGCTGTCTGGGGGTGCAAAACTTTTGACAGTCTCTGCTGGTGATCTGGGGAAATATTACTCTGGGAAACACCCCGTGGTGGTGTGCCACGTCGAGGGGCCCTTGCCAACAGCATTTGCTCGTCCACCACCACAAAAGTGGGTTTGAGTCTGTTTATGCCAACCTTTTCCCTCCTACCCCCAAATCTAGCAAAAAATGCTTGTCCCCTGTCTCCAACACTCTGAACGGCCCATCATAAGGTGGTCGCAGTGGTGTGCGATGCGCGTCATGTCTGATAAAAACAAACTCCGCATTTTTCAAAGCTTTAGGCACAAAAACACGTGGAAAACTGTGATGGACGGGGCCCGGCAGCGTGCCTGCGTCAACGCTATGCTGCAACAGCTGAGACGGGGAGCTGCTTGGTGCAGGATTATCCGGGAGAAACTCCCCGGGTAGCCGAAGTGGCTGCGCAAAAATGAGTTCAGCTGAGGAAGCCTCTAAGTCTTCTTTAGGCGCAGAACGCAACCCTAATAAAACCCACGGAAGCTTGTCCACCCAATTTGCATCCGTCAGTGACGCTCTAAGTGCTGCTTTCAATGACCTGTGAAAATCTTCGCACAACCCATTAGCCTGCGGATTGTACGCGGTTGTACGGTGAATTGTGACACCTAGGCTTCGGGCCATTGTTGACCAAAGTTCAGAAACAAATTGCGGGGCTCTGTCAGATGTAATGTCCAACGGGATTCCAAAACGCGCCACCCATGCTGTTAAAAATGTGCGCGTCACCTCCTCGGCCGTGGTTGACACCAGCGGAACCACTTCCGGCCAGCGCGTGGTGCGGTCCACCATTGTCAGAAGGTGTGTGCACCCCTGTGACTGCGGAAGGGGGCCCACGAGGTCCACATGAACGTGATCGAACCTCTTGGCCGGGATGTGAAATGGCTCCAAGGGAGCTCTCGTGTGCCTGTGTACTTGGGCTCGTTGACATGCCACGCAGGCTGCTGCCCACTCTTTAACTTGTTTGCGAAGGTTCGGCCACACAAATTTCTCTCCTACCATTTTGACCGACGCGGGCACTCCCGGGTGCGCCAAAGAATGAATCGAGTCGAAAATGCGGCGGCGCCACGGACGCGGTCGTCCAGTGGAGACATCACAGATTAGGGGAGGCATACCGTCTTGCAGCACCCTGTTCTCCAGACTTAACCCTGTTGGTCCAGACTGGAGCGCGCGCACATCCGCGTCACTAACCTGCTCCACGGTCATGACTGCGTAATCTATTCCTCCACTGACTGGGGCCGCCACGGCGCGTGAGAGGCAATCTGCCACTATATTCAGTTTGCCCGCCACATGCTGAATATCAGTGGTAAACTCTGAGATCGCGTCCAGCTGTCTCTGCTGCCGGCCTGACCACGGCTCGGAAACCTTGGCCATCACGGATGTTAGCGGCTTGTGGTCAACGAACGCGGTGAAACAGCACCCTTCTAGCCAGACCTTAAAGTGGCGGATGGCCAAATGGAGAGCCAGCAGCTCCCTGTCGAACGCGCTGTATTTACGTTCACTATCGCGCAAGGTCCTGCTGAAAAAGGCGAGGGGCTGCCAAACCCCGGCTACATGCTGCTCCACGACCGCCCCTATGGCCACATCTGACGCGTCAGTAGTGAGCGCTATGTGGGCCGTTGGGTCTGGGTGTGCCAACAACGCAGCATTTGCCAAGGCTGTTTTTACCTCCGAGAACGCTCGCTCCCGCTCCGGGGACCACTCGACCTTATTTGCAGGTTTCTGTTTTTTGACCGCGGCATAAAGCGGTTGCATGAGTTGCACTGCGCGGGGGAGGAAACAGTTATAAAAACTGACCATTCCCCAAAACTCCTGTAACGCCCTGACCGTCTGCGGCCAGGGGAAATTTGCTACTGCGCGAACTTTGTCAGGAAGCGGAACTGCTCCTTCGGGGGAGATGCGGTGTCCTAAAAAATCGATCTGCGCCACCCCGAACTGACACTTCGCTGGGTTGATTATTAACCCGTGATCTCCCAACCTCCGGAAAACTGTCGCTAGGTGGTTTTCGTGTTTGTCTTCGGACGCGCTGGCTACCAAAATATCGTCTAAGTAGACGAACATGAAAGGGAGATGGCGCAGCACCGCGTCCATCATGCATTGGAACGTCTGTGCAGCCCCTTTAAGCTCGACTGGCATGCGCAAAAACTCGAATAGGCCAAATGGAGTTATTACCGCTGTTTTGGGTATGTCCTCAGCGCGCACTGGGACTTGGTGGTAACCGCGGACCAAATCTATCTTAGAAAAAACACGCGCCCCTGCCAAATGAACGGAAAAATCTTGGATATGCGGGATTGGGTAGCGGTCATGCGCTGTGGCGTTGTTTAACCTGCGAAAATCCCCGCAAGGTCGCCACGAGCCGTCAGCCTTCGGGACCATGTGTAGCGGGGAAGCCCATGGGCTGTTCGAACGCCTGATGATGCCCAACCTCTCCAGGTTGGCGAACTCCTCGCGTGCTATGGCCAGTTTAGCTGCGTCCAAGAGCCGAGCTTTTGCAAAAACGGGTGGTCCGGTAGTGGTAATAAAATGTTCCACCCCGTGTTTAGAGACGGTTGCCGAAAATGTGGGGACCGTGAGTGCTGGGAACTGAGTGAGCAGTGTGTGGAACTTACCGCTTGCAGCTGTGACGTTGGCTTGTGCTGTCGGCGGGGCCACTCGCGCTGTACAGGGAATAGAATCAAAAGAAAGTGCATTAACCAGGCACCTGTTAGCGAGATCAACCAACAAACCATGTGAGCACAAAAAATCAGCCCCCAACATATTGAAATTCACTGCTGCTATAACAAAAGTCCACTCAAATGTACGGCCGTGTAGAGACAGAAGTAGAGTCCTGTCACCAAAAGTCTTAATCGCCGAGCCGTTTGCTGCTGCCACCCGGGGACCTTTGGAACCTGTTAGTGTGTCCGCGTAGGAAGGAGTGATGAAACTCAACTGGGAGCCTGTGTCAACGAGGAAATGCCTCCCCGAGCGTGCGTCCAACAAGTAGAGCAGCTTGTTCTCCTCCCCGAGGGTCGCGGCTGCTACCGACCCCCGGTCTTGGGGGTCAGTACACAAGTCCGCGCACAAGTCCCAGTGCGTGTTGAGGACATACCCAAAACAGCAGTAATAACTCCATTTGGCCTATTTGAGTTTTTGCGCATGCCATTCGGGCTTAAAGGGGCTGCACAGACGTTCCAATGCATGATGGACGCGGTGCTGCACGATCTCCCTTTCGTGTTTGTCTACTTGGACGATATTTTGGTAGCCAGCACGTCCGAAGATGAACACGAAAACCACCTAGCGACAGTTTTCCGGAGGTTGGGAGATCACGGGTTAATAATCAACCCAGCGAAGTGTCAGTTCGGGGTGGCGCAGATCGATTTTTTTAGGACCACGCGTCTCCCCCGAAGGAGCGGTTCCGTTTCCTGACAAAGTGCGCATGGTAGCAAATTTCCCCCAGCTGCAGACGGTCAGGGCGTTACAGGAGTTTTTGGGAATGGTGAATTTTTATAACCGTTTTCTCCCCCGTGCAGTGCAACTCATGCAACCGCTTTATGCCGCGGTCAAAAAACAGAAACCCGCGATTAAGGTCGAGTTGTCCCTGGAGCAGGAGAAAGCGTTCTCAGAGGTAAAAGCAGCCTTGGCAAATGCTGCGTTGTTGGCACACCCAGACTCAACGGCCCGCATAGCGCTCACTACTGACGCATCAGATGTGGCCGTAGGGGCGGTCGTGGAGCAGCATGTAGCCGGAGCCTGGCAACCGCTTGCCTTTTTCAGCAGGACCTTGCGCGATAGTGAGCGTAAATACAGCGCATTCGACAGGGAGTTCCTGGCTCTCCATTTGGCCATTCGCCACTTCCAGTTCTGGCTAGAAGGGCACTGTTTCACTGCGTTCGTTGACCACAAGCCGCTAACATTCGCAATGGCCAAAGTTTCAGAGTCGTGGTCATGCCGGCAACAGAGGCAGTTAGCCGCGATTTCAGAGTTTACTACCGATATTCAGCACGTGTCGGGTAAACTGAATGTAGTGGCAGACTGCCTCTCGCGCGCCCTGGCTGCCCCCGTCTGCATGGGGATAGATCACACAGCCATGGCCGCGGAGCAAGGTAGTGACGCGGATGTGCGCGCGCTCCAGTCTGGACCAACAGGGTTAAGGCTGGAGAGCAGGGAGCTGCAAGAGGGCAGGCCCCCCTTAATTTGCGACGTCTCCACGGGACGACCACGTCCCGTGGTGCCGGCCGCGTGGCGCCGCCGCGTTTTCGACTCGATTCATTCTTTGGCACACCCGGGGGTTCACGCGTCGGTCAAAATGGTAGCGGAAAAATTCGTGTGGCCCGGCCTTCACAAAAAAGTTAAGGAGTGGGCGGCAGCCTGCATGGCGTGCCAACGGGCCAAGATACACAGGCACACGAAGGGTCCATTGGAGACATTTTTCATTCCTTCCAAGAAGCTCGACCACATTCACGTGGACCTCGTGGGCCCCTTCTCGCCTTCACAGGGGTACACGCACCTTCTGACAATGGTGGACCGCACCATGCGCTGGCCGGAGGCGGTCCCTTTGGCGTCAACCACAGCCGAGGAGGTGGCGCGCGTGTTTGTAACGGCATGGGTGGCGCGTTTTGGAGTCCCGTCGGACATTACATCCGACAGAGGCCCGCAATTTGTTTCTGAACTTTGGTCAACAATGGCCCGCAGCCTAGGTGTCACAATTCACCGTATAACTGCATACAATCCGCAGGCTAATTGGTTGTGCGAACGTTTTCACAGGTCATTGAAAGCAGCGCTTAGAGCGTCACTGACGGATGCAAATTGGGTGGACAAGCTTCCGTGGGTTTTATTAGGGTTGCGTTCTGCGCCTAAAGAAGACTTAGAGGCTTCCCCAGTGGAACTCGTTTTCGCGCAGCCACTTCGGCTACCCGGGGAGTTTCTCCCGGATAATCCTGGGCCAAGCAGCTCCCCGTCTCAGCTGTTGAAGCATAGCGTTGATGCAGGCACACTGCCGGGCCCCGTCCATCACAGTTTTCCGCGCGTTTTTGTGCCTAAAGCTTTGAAAAAAGCGGAATTTGTTTTTATCAGACATGACGCGCATCGCACACCACTGCGACCACTTTATGATGGGCCGTTCAGAGTGTTGGAAACAGGGGACAAGCATTTTTTGCTAGATTTGGGGGGTAGGAGGGAAAAGGTTGGCATAAAAAGACTCAAACCCGCTTTTGTGGTAGCGGACGAGCAAATGCTGTTGGCAAGGGCCCCTCGACGTGGCAGACCACCACGGGGTGTTTTCCAGAGTAAAATTTCCCCAGATCATCCGCAGAGACTAACAAAAGGTTTGCACCCCCAGACAGCAGCTCCCCAGCATAACGGCGCCGTGGAGGTGGTGAAACCTGGTTACAGCAGATACGGGAGAAGACTGAGGCCCAAGCAGAATGTGGATTGATGTGCAATGATGTTATCACAGCATGCAAACTGTTATTCTGTTGTTCGATCTAAATGTTTGGGGGGGTAGTGTGGCCACACATGTGACCTACTTTGTGACTTATTTAAGGCTTCACATTTTAGATAAGAACAAAGACAGAGTTTCCTTGGAGATAACAGGAAGCTGTGAAGGTGTTAGCTTTGGTATGCAGGGCCTGAGACTGTGGGGGTGATATTAGGGGATTATAGAGGAGATGCATTGTTACTAGTGATTATAATGCAATGTGACTTGTGATGCAATGTGACTTGTGAGCTGTGAGAGTCCTGGGTATTAAAGGGACGAGAGTTTCCTGTGATGTTCTCTTTCTACTTTGAGATGTTGGTGAATGTGTAATAAAGCTGCTTTGAGACAAACCTGCCTCATCAATTGCACATTCCCACTATATATATATATATATATATATATATATATATATATATATATATATATATACACTACCGTTAAAAAGTTTGGGGTCACCCAGACAATTATTTTGTATTTTCCATGAAAAGTCACACTTATTTACCACCATGAGTTGTAAAATGAATAGAAAATATAGTCAAGACATTGACAAGGTTAGAAATAATGATTTGTATTTGAAATAATAATTTTTTCCTTCAAACTTTGCTTTCGTCAAAGAATCCTCCATTTGCAACAATTACAGCATTGCAGACCTTACATGATTGCATAAGGGTTTTCTAATCATCCATTAGCCTTCTGACGCAGTGAGCAAACACATTGTACCATTACAACACTGGAGTGATGGTTGCTGGAAATGGGCCTCTATACACCTATGTAGATATTGCACCAAAAACCAGACATTTGCAGCTATAATAGTCATTTACCACATTAGCAATGTATAGAGTGTATTTCTTATTAGTTTAAAGTTATCTTTATTGAAAAAAAGTGCTTTTCTTTCAAAAATAAGGACATTTCTAAGTGACCCAAAACTTTTGAACGGTAGTATATATATATATATATATATATATATATATGCATGTTAAAAATGTTTAAATGAGTGTTTATTCCTGCATGTTAATTTAGAAGCACTGCTTATAAGTTACATTAATCACTAAGGTTAGCTTAGTTTATACATAAGGGTATAAAAGCATATTCCAGTATGTGTATTAAGATTTGCCTCTAAAATCATGTGACTCCAGCAGCCAATCTCTGCATGACAACAGCTCTCTTTCAAAGCTCCAGATAATAGACTGTTTGTTTATTGGACTAAAAGTTCATAAAGTCCACCCACGAAGGAAGCTTATTGGCTGGGAGTTCCTGTCAATCACGGAGCCCTGCAAAAATTCTCCACAGATAAAAGAGAACTCCATCCTCTTTTTCGCCAGATGCAAATTTTAGCCAGATCCCTTTCTCTTTTTGTCACCTTCTATTTGTCCTCATGACTACACAGCAGAGAACATTTCGGGAGAACAAAAGACTGGAGAACAAAGGGACTTCTCCCACGTGTTATTTTTCAACAATCACAGAGCAGATAACTCGTAATTTTGTGTTCTATAACTTTGTATTTTAATGTTTTTCTTTTCTCTTAAACGTCTGGGAATTGATTCTTTATTCTTTGAGCTCATTCTAATAGGAGTTAAACTCCAATCCTAGATGCTTATTCCTATCACTTTTTCCTGTTAAACTTTCTGTAAAACCACCGTTTTTAATTTTAATGTAAGCTTTAATTTCGACTTTAATTTTTTTTTAATATTTTTATTGACCAATCCCACACCAGAAGCTTTTTTATCTAGAGTCCGAAACTCTTTTAATTTGAGATCAGATTAGATATATTTAATTATTATCGAAGGCCTCTGGAAAGCCGCTTACCAACTAAGAGAAAAGGAGATGCAGCTCCCCACAATCACGCAGCTGAAGGAAACAGCACACCTCGGCTGGATTTCAACTATTGGGATCAAACATACCAATCTCATCCCTCGTTAAAGAATATTTGCTTGTCAAATATTCCAACCTTTGGAGCCATCTAAGAACTACAGGCCAACACAGAAGGATTTTCAACTTCAACCATCACGCCAGTCACGTGAGCTGCAGTTTTAATTCATCTGCTGAATGAAAAGTCTGAGGTTTGATAATAATTTGATATCTAATCAGATGCAAATTAAGGACCCATTAACATAGCTACTCTTTTCATTAAAATTCCATCTTCATTTTCTTAAGAGTAATCGAAGAAGATGAATGAATGAATGAATAATCCAGACCTTTCATGTAATTAGTCAAACTTTCTCCATAAAGTTGCGATGTTTCCATAATCTGTTAACTCAAACTGATCCAAATTCATTTCACAGTGTAAACCTGGTTCCATAAATGTTGATATTGTTAATCTATCATTTACAAGTTTAATTTTATGGTTAAATGAAATTACTCTGTTAATCTTCATTTCGTTTAATAAATATGTGAAAATGAGAGAAGTTGTTGAGAATTTATTTCATTCTGAGTCTGCTTCAAGTCCCCAGTATCAAATTCACCAAAATTTTGAGACTGATTATTAATTAATTTATAGGGTGATTAAACAGGTATAAAGTGAAATTAAAGATTAAATTGCTTCTTAGAGATAGAAGCTGGTGCCCCACGATTGTTATTGACTTTTCCAGTGTATAGGAACCGAGAATTCACCTCAGGTTCCAATACATTAATATAAATTAAATAATGTTTATACCTGATCATAATTATTAATTCATACTGTATACTGTTACAATGGGAGAAAAGGGAAAATACTGAGTAACCCGAGCACGGATGGGATCAGTCCTCAGATCACCACAATACCCCCCGTTCAAAGGGCGCATTCCAGGCATCTAACATAACATTCAAGCCCCTTCCCCCACAACCAGAAGGCTACCAGGACGGACCCAGGGAGGGCGAAGGGGGAAACAGGCAAGGAGGGAGAGAACCAAAAAACAAAAAATGTCTACAGCGACACCCAGAGGAGGAAAAAAAAACACAAGGAATGGATAACAACATGGATTAAACATAAAATGGCATGGCTTAAACACAGATATGACCAAAACTAGATAAACACTTCAACCAGAAAAATACTCAAGTACAATAGAATGAATAAACCACAAATATATGTAAAGACCTACCCGTTAAGAAAACAAGAGAAAACAAAAATACAGGTACACTTCAAAATACATAAGTACCATATAACACTTCAACTAGAAAAAAAAAAAATCCTCAAGCACTACAGAATAAGCAAACAAAAAAATATATGCATAGTACATACGGTAATCCAGGCAAAGGAAAGAGAATCCCTATAATACACATGAAAAAAAAAAAAAAAAAACAACTTCAGGGACGCTGGCAGGTAGCGAGCAGATTGAAAAAAAAAAAAAAAACAGTTCAGGTGGTCTACCCGCATCCAGATTCCACATAACAAAAGAAAAAAAAACAGTTTGGGTGGCGTACCCAAGTTCCAGACCCAGGGAAACAGTACCTCAGGTGGCCGGCCCTGGTCACCGAACCAATGAAGCAGTCCTTCAGGCGGCCGACCCAGGACGCAGAACCGGCGAAACAGTCTCTCAGGCGGCCGACCCGCATCCTTAGACCACTAGGACCGGAGAGGGGAACTCGGAGGCGGCTTCCCTACCTAGGGGCACAGCGAGGGGAAGCCAACCCGAATAAGGGAGACCCAGCGGCGTCCGGTGGAGGAGAATGGGGGGAAGACGAGGAACCAGTCCAGTGTCAGGCAGAAGGGGATCTGCAGCTCCCTCACTGACCTCAAACCAAACTGGTGCAGCACCATCGATGGACCCGGACTGGGCCCGCATAGCACCCACGATGGACCCCGATTGGGCCAGCGCAGCACCCACGACGGACCTCGATTGGGCCAGTGCACCACCTGGGATGACCTCCAAACACAAACCTGGAGCCTCGATGACGATGACCGGAGCTGACTTTTTTCCGGTGACCCTAGGAGAAGGCTCGGATAGACAGGGAGAACAGGGGTCAGGATCACAGGCAGTGGCAGAGCCCGGCGAGACGAACTCGGATGCAGCTGTCGGCTGCCCCCGGCTCTTCTCCCCAAGAGACAGGCAAGAATGCTCCAGCACAGAAAGCAAGAAGACAAAATAGAGCACTTCCCTGATCGCAAGCTCCACCGTCGTCCAGGACTCCGACGATCCAGGCTCAATGATCTGGAGGTCCATTTCTGGTTCCGACTTAACTGCGGTGGGCTCTTCAGCTGGCATGATGGTCCTCACAGTCCGGGAACCCCCAGTGCTGAAGCCTACACTGAAGGCCCGCATGGCGTGGTGGCAGGGGATCCGTGACCTGCTGTGGCCGACTGTTCCTCCACGGAGACCTGGGGATACTTAATCATCAGCTCAGGCTCCAAATGACTGTCAGGCCTCCTCCTCTGCCCGTGATGTGGCTGTGGGACTGGAACCAGGCTCTCCAGGGCTGAAGGCTCCTCCTCCGTCCGACGGTCTACTCCTGGCACTGGGGGACGCTTGGAGAGAAGGGAAGGAGACACAGAGGTTGCAGGTTCAATGTTTATGGCTGCAGCAGATGGAGGGAGCTCAGAGGACTGTGAACCCTGAGCCCCACCCCCAGGAATCAGACAAGGCAATTCATTACACTGAGATTGAGAATGAAAAAAACACTTGCCTGTTTTCCCGGGCAACAGTGGTGCCTGCTGCAGCAGACTTGGTTCTCCCCTTTCCCCTGAGGATGGTGACAGAGGGGCCCCCCTGGAAGACGAGGAGGAGCCGCTCCCATGGGATCGATGATGGGCACAGCCAAAGTAGGACTCACTGGGCTCACAGCAGCTGAAGGGAGCGCCGAGGAGGAAGGAGGAGCAGCCGAGGCAGTCCGGGACAAGGAGCTGACTGGACAGCAGGGACAGATGACCCGGAGGCTGAGGCTGCTGTCTTTCCCTTCCGTGATGACGTGGGGAAAACAGCTGGCTGGGAGGCGGAGTTCCTATGGTGGCCTGGAACAAGATCCGGATGGGGATCTCACAGAGGTTGATCACGGACAGAGCGATGGGGTCTTCCAGCAGAGGGTGAGGCTAGGTTCAAGTCAGGAAAGCACCACTGCTGTGCAGAAACGGAGGCCAGCAGCTCGGTGTACTCAGAATAATCGCTGAGTTCGGGATTGGCCTCCACCAGTCTAACTGCCACCACCATGATCCGCAGGATTTCGCTGGGATGGGAGGAAGATCGTGCTTCAGCCACACGGCCCCTGATGAGCTTAGCTGCACACTGTGCCTCTTCACAGGGGGCCCCAGCTGCGGACTGGATGTATATCAGGAACCTGATCCTTAGACAAGGAGCAGGGATGCCTCACCGTCGGCTCTGACTTCAGCTTCCTTCTGGGACTCTTCACCAACCCACGGTTCCTCCACCGAAGTGCTGCGAGTTTGGCCATCCTCTCCATGCCCTCAGCGTGCTCGGCCAAGTGAGGATGGCGCTAAACAGCAGCCTCCACGAGGTCCGGGTACCATTGCGTGTTTACGGAGGTGGCGAACATAGGGACATCGGACAGGAGACTGTCTATTTCCATCAGAGCCTGAATTAGCTCAAACCCCATGCTCATCAAATATCTGGTCCTAGACGCCGCCATGACTCCACTCACACAGGTACCCGGAAAAGGGAAAAACTCAAGCCAGAAAAACAAACTTACTGAGGCTGGCACCTCTCTTGGCTGCGATCTACTGACATGAATGCCCCTTTCGGGGCATTAATGAGGCGCCAGATGCCAGTAGTAAGTTTGCTTGTTTATTTAACAAAAGGACAAAATGACAAAGTAAAGAGCCACGTGGGGCAAAACACATGCAAGAACTAGGATACAAAATAAAGATCTCAGACAACGATAGCAGGAGCGTATCGAGGGCGGAACCTGATGCTAACGAACACACACTTACTGGCGCTGGAGGTGATGGATCAAAACACAGAGGAAAGGCTGGAGCCGGGGTTTTGGACTCCAGCCCTGGTACACGGTTGTAGATCGCAGCGAGGAGTGAGCCTGAGCTGCTCCCTTAAATACTAAACCCAAAAGTAAAGGAACCATACAGGAAGGGGAAACATAATTATTTAAATCACGAACAGCTGTCACGGCGCCGGCTCGGCTTTGACAGCCGGAAGTTCGGCTGTGACGCTGTCACAGTAAAAGCACTGAAAAGGCACTAATAACAAACCCGAAATAAAATGGGAGAAAAGGGAAAATACTGAGTGAGTAACCCGAGCGCGGATGGGATCAGCGCTCAGATCATCACAACTATATTTGGATGGGCTTCCACACCTCCACAGTTACTAGGTAAACTCCAGATTGGTTTAATATTCAGTGACAGTGACTATAGGCTGTCATTAGCATAATTATGTTTATAGAAATAAATATATTCAATGATCTTTGGTTGCCAGTATTTAAATTACATTTCCACCACTACATTTTCAAGGATTTTAGTCATGTTTGGCTCTGCTAATATCCCAAAGCAGTGATTAATACAATTTTGCTTTACTTATAAAGCCCAATTCATGGTGACACAAATGCATCGGTCCGCAAGTGAGCGCATTGTGGACAGAACGTAAATGTCATTATCCTTTCTTCTGCAGAGGGTGAGTGCAAACCAAGCGTGTGCATCCCAAAAAAAGTAAGTACACAAGCAGTCCACACTAAACTCCAGCCATTGTTTACCCTGAAATATGCTCCTTTTTGTTCTCTCTGCTCATTTTATTTAATTCTGGGTGTTCCATTCAGGTTAATGGCATATCACGGTTATAATCGCAATCTTCACACTGCATGCACTTTGCCCTTAAACTACTCTGATCAGGCCTTAAGACTCAAAACAAAGCAATTCACTGCATTTTTCCAGATACAATGTTCTAGAAATACAATTTTAAAATAATTAGTGAAAAATGTTTTCTGCATACTGGGTTCCATCACCTCAAGTAGGAATCAAAATAAATAATCCCTTGCATATTTATCTAAACTATCTCTTAAATAATATCCATCCATCCATCCATCCATCTTCTACCGCTTAATCCTTTTGGGTCGCGGGGGGGCTGGACCCTATCCCAGCATCTTTGGGCGAGAGGCAGGGTACACCCTGGACAGATCGCCAGTCCATCGCAGGGCCAACACAGAGAGACAGACAACCATTCACTCTCGCATCCATACCTAAGGACAATTTAGAATCCCCAGTTTTGATGCCAATTAACCTAACTTGCATGTTTTTGGCATGTGGGAGGAAACCGGAGTGCCCGGAGTAAACCCACGCAGACACGGGGAGAACATGCAAACTCCACACAGAAGGGTCACTGATGGTCTGGGGGTGGGATCGAACCCACGATGGTCAAGGGTGGAATCGATCCCATGACCTTCTTGCTGTGCTGCCACTGTGCTATGTAGTAGCTAGTAGAATAGCTTTGTACTAGTAGCTAGTACAATGGGAGGCAGAGCCTTCAGTTATCAAGCTCCTCTCCTGTGGAATCAGCTGCCAATCTGGATTCGGGAGTCAGACTCGATCTCTGTTTTTAAGAATAGGGCTAAAACCTACCTTTTTGATATAGCCTACAATTAGGGAGGGATCATGTGTTTCTGAACCCTCCCTTAGTTATGCTGCTAATAGGTTTAGTCAGCCGGGGGACCTCCAGTAATGCACTGGGCCTCACTCCTTTCCTCACTCTCTATGAAATGTTTTTTTTGCTGGTCATTAACATTTGTTTGTTCTCTCCCATACATTGAGTCCCCATCGTGCTGTTTGCTCTCTACATGTCTGTTCTTTTCTTCTTCTCTATCCCCTCACCCCCCAGCCAGTCGCAGCAGATGACTGCCCCTCCCTGAGCCTGGTTCTGCTGGAGGTTTCTTCCTGTTAAAAGGGAGTTTTTCCTCTCCACCGTCGCCAAGTGCTTGCTCACAGGGGATCGCCTGATTGCTGGGGTCTTTCTGCAACTGTGGGGGTTCCCCCCTACAGTTGATAGTGCTATGAGATGACTGTTGTTGTGAAATGGCGCTATATAAATAAAGTTGAATTGAATTGAATTGAATTGCTAACCACTGCGCCACCGTGCTGCCCTCTCTTAAATAATAATTTCTTTAAAACATAATTGGACAATTATATTGCACAAGCAGGCTTGCTACATTATCTAGTGAACATGAAGAATTTTCAATAATCAAGCCTAATTTTAAATTTAAATTTACCTTAAAATATTATGTTCTTATTAAACAGAAAATGAGCACATGAAGAGCCTAATGCTCATCTTATATTTTGCACCCCCTTAATGTTGTCAAGAACCAAGCCTGATACTATAGGTGGCAGTGAAGATGTGACATTGTTTCCTTTGTAGGATATACAGTGTTAGATCAGACTGGCCAATCAAGCACAGTCTTGATGCTTAAGAGTTGAGAACGTATCCGGTTTCCTATCATTCAACACAAGTGCTTAGACAAGATGATTTCTGCAAAGTTTGTCTTTTGTTTGACATGCTTGTTCACAGGCAGAATGGGTGAGTTTTTTCTGTTTCTCCATCACTTAAAATTATCTGATGAAGTATACCACACTTATTAAGTATTCTTTTTGTTTTTTTCTGACTTCATTTCAGCTCAGAAGACTCCTCAGAAACTGTCTTTGTCTGTTCATCAAGAGAGAGGTTTTATTTTGGCAAATGTTGGCAAGAATGTCACTTTGCGATGTTTCTGGCAAAGTGATGATTCACTGTTGCTCTACTGGTACAAACAAACTGCAGGACATGAACCAAGGCTCATCTCTACTCACTATGTTTATGATACAAAAACCAGTTTTCATAATGAATTTAAGAACAACCCACGCTTTAAACTGGAAGCCAAAAATGGTGCACACCACCTGTCAATTTCAGATTTGGAAGTCTCAGACTCAGCTACCTACTACTGCGCAAGTTGCTACACATTTGTCTTGAATTTCAAAGAGGGAACTATTGTCACCGTAAAGGGGCCAGGTCTAAAATCCCAACCTTTGGTTTACCAGTCTGTGTCTGAGACCATCCAGCTAGAAGGATCCGTGACTCTGAACTGTACAGTCCAAACTGGGAGCTGTGATGGACAGCACAGTGTGTACTGGTTCAAGAGCCATGAAAACTCTCACAGAGTACTCATCGACACACAAGGGAGAAGGGATGATCAGTGCGAGGCTCACACTTGTGTCTACAAACTGCAGATGACCAAGTTAAATCTGTCTCATACTGGGACCTACTATTGTGCTGTTGCCTCATGCGGACACATCATATTTGGAAATGGAACCACGCTTGATTTCAGCAGTAAGTATTGTTTATTAGTCAAACATGTTGCTTTTTATTAAATCTTGGCTAAGATGTTGGAAAACAACCCTTGTACAGTCAGAGATTCTAACCATGATTTTTACATTAAAGTTTGCCAAATGTAAAGATATAATTGTATAACTAAGAACAATTTAATATTACATTACCCTTTTAAATATTAAAAAATATATATAATTTATCATAGGATTGGCTGTTGCTCTTGTTAATCCCCCTTTCCCTTTCTGTATGTGTGATGCTTGGCTTTTTCCAGATGAAGTGGACTCTCCACAGATGGTGTATTATCTGACCGGTGCTTTGACATTAGTCAGCATACTTTTAGTTGTACTGGCATTCTCAGTGTACAGCATAATCAAAGAGAACAAGTCCAGGCATCTTGGTAAGTGTTATTGCTTATAACTTGCTGTATAGATGTGTTGACTTTATTAAATATCACTTTTAAAAGAGTCTGCATTCTGTTTTCTCTACAACCACATCTTCAATCAGAATCTGCAGCTCATTGTACAACAAATGCAGAGGTGAAGTGGATTTTTTTTTTTTTTTTAGAATCTTTTGATTGCGTTGGAAGTACTTCCATATTTAGTTTCTTCTGATCACCAGTAATCTGACTTACTTCTAAAATGTGTGCAGGTTTCTCCAGCTGTGGAGAGCTGCCACTATGCTGCACTAGATGTCAACCAGCTCAACAGATCGAGAAGACAGAGGAGCACCACTGAGAGTGAATGTCTTTACTCTGGTGTTAAACTGTAAAACATGGACAACATAAATGTTTTCTTTTTAAATGAAGTTGTGTTTGTGTAATAAGTTGATATAAGTTTGGGTCTAGAATTATACAGCTCTGGAAAAAAAATAAGAGACCAAAAAGACCACCTCAAAACTGTCACTTTATCTGGTTTCACCATTTATATGTATGTGCTGAAGTAAAATGAACAATTTTGTTTTATTCTCTAACTTACTGAAAACAACTTCAAATTCCCAAATTCCAAATCAAACTATCATCATTTAAAATATTTATTTATAGACAATGACAACTGGTTAAAACAACAAAAAAAAAAGACGTTTTTAGCTCAAGTAATGCAAAGAAAACAAATTCATTCTTAAACACTATTACGAAGATCTCAGAGATCATTTTTTTGTGTAATAACTGACTTTTATTCACAGGTTTCATGTGTTTTACCATGCTTACTTAAATGATCACCTAATCAGTACCCCTTAAGTAGTTAAGTACATCAAGGTGTCCGTGTGTTGGAATTCAGCAGATACTCAAATTGAATGGCTGTCATACATGTAAAGATGATAATTTCAGAAAAAAATTGTAACGTTTCATATTTTCTTCCAAAGCTATATGCGTGTCTTCATTTCAGTTGTCAGAATATGCAAGTCATTATTGCACAAACGATATGACAGCATTCAGCAATAGAAGAGCTACACTAGCTTGAAAGATGAAAATATGGTGTGGAGCTGGGTAGGGGGTGGGGAAAAAAATCGATGCAGTGTAGTATTGAGATACTTTTTGTCCACAGTACTGCACTGATTCAGATAAACCAGTACTGTAATCCTTAAATAAAAGTATTAATAAATGTTGCAAACAAAAATTCATTTTTTTGGCTACAAGAGTAATAAAAAGAATTGACTTTTTCAATCCACTAGATTGTGTTAAATTCTCACTGTCTGGTTAGGTCAGTATAGCAAAGGAGAGACTCCTAGGATCTAGCCGGAGTTGAACAAGCCAAAGATCGTGATGGAAAATTGCAATATATGATATCACAATACACAGTACATCACAAGATTGTGATAATATTGTATCATGGCCCAACAATTGGGAGAATATCATGTCATGGGGCTTCAGGGGATTTCCATCCTTCGGAGTTGGTTAGTTTACTCGTATGTTTTTGTTTTTTTTTTCAGTAGCTACAAACCTTCTGGATTTACACTCACTCTGGATGCAGTCCGTTAACGGCTGTGATCCAGACTCTGCAGCAGTTCCCATTCTAATTAATGTTCTGATCCTCACCTGGTCCAGACCACTGTGGAACGAATCTGACTCGTCAGATTCAGTTCGCTAATGAAATGCAATGAGTCTATTTTTGACAGTTGCCGGATCTAATCCATAAGGAAATGCCACAGTATGTGGTGATATTTAATAGCCGTTTGTTCATTAAAAACACTTTAAGGAATGTCTGTTATTTTCTGAGGTCTACTACCCCACCATTGTGCCAGAGAAAGTAAAAACTTAACATAAAAACATTTCATAGAATTAACGGGCTACATACGTTTTATTTAAAGCTCAAAAATCCAGGTGGCGAGCCACTACATCACACTTTCTTGTTGTTATCACATGATCACAATCAGTTCATCTCAGTTACTCTTGAGTCTTTCTCGAGATCTCACATTATTTTGAATAATTCTCACGTAATCTTGTATTTCAAACTCTTCTTATCCATGCCGCTGCAAAACACAACTGGAGCTGGTAGGGATGAACGCAAAGGAACATCTGCACTGCATCTGCAATAGACTGCATCTGGAGTCAGTGTAAATCCTGGGTTAGAATTGTCCAAATTGTCTTTAAGGACTGTGCACATGAAACTTTATTTTTAAAAATGACAATGACTGTAATAACAAAAAACAAAAACTGCTGTTAACAACAATAAATGCATATTGTTTGATGTTGGCTAGAAATCCTGCTTATTCTGTGAGTACATGATGACTTATTGTGATCTGATACTTTTAAACTTGTATTTTAGCTTTGCTATTGCCAAGATGCTCGGGTTGAGATTGAATTTATGATGTCCCATTATGCCAGTTTTGGTCAAAAGTGCATTGTCAAAAATGCAACCCTCATTTAAAGGCATAGCCAAGTCCAATTTTGAGCTGTCAAAACGCATAAAAAAATTGTACTAAGGCTCTTAATTATTCAGAGGTGTGTTGTTGGTGTAACATGAATTAAACCTCAGAATGGCTGGTCACGTGACCTTTAAGGCAGGGGCTCATGATCTTTTGCTATTATGTTTACCTGGGAGGGCAGATTAGTTTTGCACTTAGTAACCAGACATGCTCTTGCAAGAGGTGAAAATAAGTGACAACATAATAAACCTGAGCACCACTGTTTCACCTAAGCTTTTTGAAGTGAATTGGGATGAAGTAGCAGTGAATGTGTTTTCAGGCATTAGCAGATCATCTCTTCTGTACCTGAATGCTTTTAGAATATGCCATGCAAAGAAAAATTTAATAATGAACCACGGCCGTCAGACATTAATTTTGTTGGTCAAAAGTGCAGTGTCATAAGCTACCAATTTGCACCCAGCCTCTTCTCTTAAAAAACACTCATACAAGCAGAAAGAAAGCACAAGTCATTTGTTATTTGGACAATGAGAGCACAAAGCCTAAAAATTGGAAAGGCACTGCCAGAAATGACCTAAACTATTAGAATTCCAGGCTACTAGCGTTGCTGTATATTATTTTTCTGTCAGTGTACCATCCACTGTGCCTTTAATAAGGATGTGAAGGTTTGGATTTTTTTTTTTTACCCTTAATAATAAACACCTTCATTTAAAAACTGCATATTGTGTTTACGTTTGTTATCTTTGTCTAATATTTAAATTTGTTTGATGATCTGAAACATTTAAGTCTGACAAACATACAAAAAAATGAGAACTCAGGAAGGGGGCAAACACATTTTCACACCACTGTATGTACAGTTATATACACAGTGCAGGAGCATTGCAGCTAGATGGAATAGACAGCATTACGGTTTGTTAAATTACCCTGCAGAATATGACTATATATCCAGACCTCATATTTCGCTTTTGAATCAAGAGTGCTGTTGCCACCCTCAGTAATGATTGTTATTGTGCTAGTTATGTAGTGGAGGGGACGTCACATGCCAAATGATGTCACACTTGATATCTGTTATTACATATATTAAAATCTGTATTGAATATAGGGATACTTTTTCATGGTATAGATGGATGGATGGATGGATGGATGGATGGATGCACTTTATTGATCCCAAACTGGGAAGCTGCAGCGTATCAGCAGCATGACAGTAGACAACCAAACAACAGAAAACACACGCATGACAGACAAAGGGATTACCCATGGAGAGTAAAGCTAACACTACTATAAAAAACCTATCCCTTACACTCGCTATGCCTTTCCAGAATTGTGGCTTGTACGCCCCTGCTCAGTTTGGTCATGTTCTCATGGCCTTGCAGGCAAGCATCAGGTCTTAATAACACTGTCTTTTACTTGTTTGGGAATTAATTTTTACTTATTTTCTTTTTACAAATTTAAAATCTCACAGGGAAGTTTTGGAAATGGTTTCAAAGTATATGTTTCTTGTCACTCAACCCATTTGTGAAAAATGGGTTACAGGTTTTGTAAGTAGGTCATACCATGCAGTGTTTTATCCGATCAGCCAATCAAATCTAGCTTTATCTATAAGAATGCTGAGAGTTCTCTCTTAAATGACTTCATGTCTCACAGCACCTGGAACACAATGATGTCTGAAGTGCTAGTTTGTTACTTCACAGTTCTATTCTTTGGCAACATAGGTGAGTATATTTCTGGTTTTCATGACAGAGGCTCATGTTTAAATATAATAACTACACATGTGATGTTATAATTATGTTGTTTATTTTATTTCAGCTCAGACAACTACTCTGAAGTTGTCTCCATCTAATGGTCAAGAGAATGGCTTTGTGTCTGCTAAAATAAGTGAGAAGTTGACTTTGGAATGCTTCCATCAAGGCGATGTCCATGCGAGACTTTATTGGTACAACCAAGCTCTAGGACTGGTACCAAGACTTATGTCTACATATCACATATATGAAGAAAATGGCAGTTTCCACGGAGAATTCCAGAACAATTTGCGTTTCAGTCTTGATACTAAAAAAAGGTAAAAACCATTTGATCATTACAGATTTGCAGCTTTCCGACTCAGCAACTTACTACTGCCTGAGTTCCTATTTATACACATTAGCCTTTTTACAGAGCATTACAGTCAGTGTATCATGGCCCAATGTTAACATCCCAACTTTAGTCCAGCGCTCAACCTCTGAGAGCATCCATCCAGGAGGCTCAGTGACTCTGAGCTGTACAGTATATACAGGGACCTGTGATGAAGAACAAAGTGTTTTCTGGTTCAAGAGTTCAAATGACTCCCATCCTGGACTCATTTACACTGATGGAGGCAGGCAGGATAAGTGTGAGAAAAAACACGACAAAGAAGCGCATGCCTGTATTTACAGCCTGACGCTGCAGAACCTGGATCTGCACCATACTGGGACTTACTACTGTGCTGCTGCCTCGTGTGGACACATAGTGTTTGGAAATGGGACCAAGCTGGACTTCTACTGTAAGATTGTTAGAAGGATTTCAAATCTGAAAACTATTTTTCTAAGTGAGAAAAGAAATTCACCCTATTTTTGGTGTCTGACTCTATGCAGATGATTATGTTTTGTATTTGTGGCGTGCCGGATTTGAATTCACTTCCATTCTGAGTGTACTATTGGCTTTCTCCTTGTGCATAATGAACAAGACAAGCAGTTTACAATCTACCGGTAATTTTTACTCTTTTACTATGTAACTGCTTGTATTCATTAATTAAGAAAAGCTTTTTTTTTCTGTTTCTTTACCAGAATCTCAAGCAAGATAGAGAGATTGCTTTAAACACCTTTCTGTCTGTATTCTGTGGATATGTGGTGTGATTACATATTTTAACATTTTTCTTGTCACCAGGGTGGCCAACTTCCAGGAAACCTTTATTTTGCTCCTTTAACTGTCAACCTGGCAAAGAAGACAAGAAGGCAATGGGATAACACCTGGACAGAATGTGTCTACAACAACATAAAGTAATGTGTTAGGACATGACTCATTTTTATCTTGAGAAAAACTTTGATTTTCTCTGATTTTTTTCTTTTTAATGTAGAAGAAATTCATAATTATTTTCATGCTTTGAATAAATGTGAGATCACGGCTTATTTTATTTTCCAGCATAATTATAGTTTAGCTTCAAGTTTTCATTATTAAATATTATATTCAATGTTGAACTAAATTTTTTGTGGGGTTTAAAGCAGATGATTACCACATTGATTTCATCATAATTTTTCATTGTTTTCTTGACTATTACTGTTTATTATTTAAAAAAAATTGAAATATTTAAACAAGTTAACATGTATGTTTGCTCATGGATTATGTGTGTGTGTTTCTGTCACTGTTTCTTAACAAAAACAACCATTTGTGCTTCTGTGAGTTTTAAGCCACTGAAAGTTAATTAAAATTGTTCAAATGCTAAGCTGTCACGACTGCATATTGTTTAATCACCGTTGTCAGGAGTCGCTGATTTCTATGGTTTTATCAGATAAGTGACCACAGACACTCCACATTTCTTAATCAAAAGGCATAAAACCAAAACCCATCAATCTCTATAGCTGAAAAATGAAACAATTAAGTGCCAATATGTTTCTATTACTCACAGCTTTGTGTGTTAAATTCACGATTGTGGAAGGTGTGATGGCACCGGTAAGAGCACACAACACAGAGCTCACTGGGTGACCACCGAGAGATCAAAGATTGGCCGGATCTCACAGCAATTTCCTGTTCGGGAGATCCTTGTGTGTTTTGGACTGAGTCAAAGCTTTGAAGAGATTGTGGAGATGTTGGAGGTTTTTATTCAGGGATTGAAATCATCAGGCTGAGCTCCAATAAGCCAATAGTCCAGATAGTTTTTTGGTTTTTTTTGTTACTTATTTGTACCCGTAGGTAGACTTGGTTTGCAGTCTGGTGACAAGCCACCGGCTGCTGGTCGCTGCGTGCGCGAGCGCCCTAAACCTACATGTTTTTGGTGTGCGGGAGGAAACCGGAGAAATCCCAGAGTAAACCCGCGCAACACGGGGAGAACATGCAAACTCCACACAGCTCACTGTTGGTCGGGGGCTGGGATCGAACCCACGATCTCATGATCCCCGCGATCCCCCGGCCAAGGGTAAAACTGTGCTGCCACAGTGCTAAACCACTGCGCCACCGTGCAGCCACAGTAGACAGTTTTATGTTAAACTGACATTATGAGTTGCATTCTTGTAATCCTTGTTTAGTAAACACACACAAATAATAAATTTGATAATGGCATAATTTAATTATTTTTTATGTCTTTTTAATTATGTTGTGGAAAAAAAAAAACTTTTTTTTTTTATTACTTATTTTGTACCCGTAGGTAGATTTGTTTTGCAGTCTGGTGACAAACCACCAGCTGCCGGTCGCTGCGTGCGCAAGCGCCCCTTAACTTCCTAACCTGCATGTTTTGGCATGTGGGAGGAAACCGGAGAAATCCCGGAGTAAACCCACGCAAACTCGGGGAGAACATGCAAACTCCACACAGATCACTGTTGGCCGGGGGCAGGGATCGAACCCACGATCTCACGGTCCCCGCGATCCCCCGGCCGAGGGTAAAACTGTGCTGCCACAGTGCTAACCACTGTGCACTGCGAGTTCTCAAGTGACCGGTGATTTATTTTTTTTTTAAATTTCTCAATTTTAATGTTTTGTAAACCAAACAATGAAGGAACACGGCCGTTTCCTGCTTTTTTTGGTGGGGGGTGGGGGGTGGGGGGGCAACTCAAGATTGCATTTAGGGGATCCTGTTTTTGTAAAGGAGAGGAAGATTATTCATGGAAGTGCATCAGTGTGGTACACTTGAAGAAGAAAACAGACTCGATTTGTCCATCTAAAATTCAAATTAAAGATCTCAATTTATCTGAAGTAATTTAAACGTACAGAAAATAATACTAGTGCCTCAGTAAATATTAATATTAGGATTTATAATTTTAAAAATTATAACCATAATCATCAAATGAAAATAAATATTTTTAAATCTTTCAAAAATAATGCAGTCACAAGGGCTGATGGGAAATGTTGAATGTTTGAAAATAAGCATTATCTCCTGAGCTCAACTGTCAGTTTACTGTATGTTATTGGCGTACATGGTGAAGCTTTGTTGCTTGAATATTTGATGACTTTTGTGTTTTCCAGCATGAGTGTACCGTGGTGTGAAAAAGTATTTGCCCCTCCCTGATTTCTCTTTTTTTTTTGTATGTTTGTCACACTTAAATGTTTCAGATCATAAGACAAATTTAATTATTAGACAAAGATAACTCAAGTAAACACAAAATTCAGTTTTTAAATGAAGGTGTTTATTATTAAGGGTAAAAAAAAACAAAAACATCCAAACCTACATGGCCCTGTTTGAAAAAGTGATTGCCCCCTAAACCTAATAACTGGTTGAGCCACCCACAGCAGCAACTGCAGTCAAGCGTTTGCAATAACTGGCAATGAGTATTTTACAGCACTGTGGAGGAAACACAAACAGCTCGGCTTCTGAGCTGTTTGTGTTAATAAATAATGTTTAACGCTCGCCACACATATGAGTCCTGCTTTCTGCCCCATCGGGGTGAAAACCATGATAGAAACAGGTGATTAAGAGTCGCTATCTCTGCCTTGTTCCACAGAGGTGAGGTTGAAGCTTTCATTCAGCTGAGCAAGTTGCATGCATTTTAATAAAAACTGGTAATGAATAGTTGAAGAGTGGCAACAACATCTATAAATTCAAGGAATCTATTCCTCACATACCTCTCAAACCATTCGTCAGACAGACCTCAAATTTTATCTGTGCTTTGCTGAGCTTACAGGGGTGTTCATCCTCGAGTATGGAGTTGCTCAGTAAAAATATATAACTTTTATCAATAAAAGTTTAGTCACCGCTGTGTTTCCTCACATTCTGGCTTCTGGAAGTGTGGGCGGTGTTTTGGATTGACTCCCTACTGATTGGATAATATGCGTCAAAATGACCAGTCACTCCCCAGCCACAGGGGGTGCACAAGACAGTATACTCCTAGTGCTGGCCCCAAGCCCGAGTAAGTAACATGCAGATCATGACAAATGAGATTTTCATACTGGATCAGTAAAGACCCGGATAAACATTGACCGCCACCGGTGCTGTTAACCGACAGAGTGCCGGTGGAAATTGGGCTACTGTGGGTCAAAGATCGAAGAGGAGGAGAGGCGGAAGGCGTGTTAGGAGGGAGAGAGAAAAAAAGGAAAGGTAGAAGTGTTGAGGTGAGAGTAGGGACGTTAAATGTAGGGACTATGACTTGTAAAGGCAGAAAGTTGGCTGATACTGTAAGCACATGGCAAAGAGAGAGGTAGCAAAGGAAAAGGCATATAGTGAGTTGTATGAGAGGCTGGACACTAAGGAAGAAGAAATTAACTTGTATTTATTAGCTAGACAGAGAGATCGAGCTGGAAAGGATGTACAGCAGGTTAGGTTGATTAAGGACAGAAATGGCAATATACTAACAAATGAAGAGAGTGTGTTTAGAAGGTTGAAGGAGTATTCTGAAGAGCTGATGAATAACAAAAATGAGAGAGGGGGGATGGATGAAGCAAAGATAGTGAACAAGGAAGTCCTGAGGATTAGCAAAGCAGAAGTGGGGGCAGCTTTGAAGAGGATGAAGAATGGAAAGGTGGGTGGTCCAGAATACATACTTGTGGAGGTGTGGAGATGTTTAGCAGAGATGGTAGTGGAGTTTTCAACCAATTTTGTTCAAAAAATGTCTTCCAATCCTTTGTGGATTGTCAAGGAGCTGCCCCTGTAGACACTGGAATGGGCGTTGTCGGCAGAAGAATGGAGCACCTCTTGGCAGCAGGGAGGGACACTGAAGTGACGGACTCCGCAGCACTTATGGAGGAGGATTGGGCTGACGAAACAGCCGATTAAAACAAAGAGGAAAGATAAGAGTCTGCTGCGGGGAATGTTGGGCTCAGTGTTTGGGTAGAGGCTGTCAACAGGGCAAGATTATTCCTCCAGCAGTCCAAGGCAGGGTGACACTGACGCCGCGGCATTGTTGACTAACACGCTGGGGTTGGAGGTGAAGCCAGCGAACCGGGAGAGGAGATGGTCTTTTGCCTTGGAAAGTGCCCTTGCTTCAGCCCCGCTAGGAACGCCTCCCTCGACAGTCCCGGGAAAGATTGCTGGAGTGCACAGACCACAGACAGCAACTCTGTGTAGTGTGGGTAACTCCACAAGTCAGGATGCACTTCCAGAATCCCCACTTCTCCATCCAGACACTCCCAAGTCCTCTTGGGTCCCCGAGCCTCCAGTGCCTCATCCATGAAGTCCTGGATGAATACCGCTGCCCATTCTTCCTCCACGCTGGGAGCCCCCACTGCCGCTCCTCCTTTGCTAAGGCGAGGTCGGTGAGCCTGGGGCATGTTGGACTCAAACCACCAGGTGAGTCAAAAAATACACAAAAGAGGTGAAAACAGTGCTCCACTACAGAAACTGGGTTATAATTTGGTGGCACTCTACTATCACGAATGTCCCTCCGGGACAAAAACCAGCCCAAGATCTTGACTGTAGTGAAACATTTATTAACGGAAAAACAACATAAACAGTCAAAAAATAACCATGCACAAAAACAATGCAACTAGAATAACTTACACAGATTTGGCTTCTCAGAGCAGAGTGTGCCCTGGAGAGAAAGGAGGGGGAGACTGACCGTAAGCGCTTAGTCCAGTCTAAACACTATTGAGAGTGCCACAAGGACAGAGAGGAAAGGCAGAGTTTAAATACATAGAATGTGATGAGCAGCAGGTGCGAGAGCGGGGCTGGCAAGCATTAATTTTCTAACTGCTCTCAGCTGATGGGAGAGTAGACTGAGAGCAGTGAGATGGGGAAAAATAGCAGGAGTCAAAAAACACAATCACTTGCAGTTGATGGACTGGAAACAGACTACGAGTAAAAGGTGGGTGTGCCTGGAATGGAGGAAATGGGCTCGTATCACCCAGACAATATAACAGAACTAACAGGAAAATAATAATGAACAGAAAAACACTCAAAACTACAAAGGGAGTCTGAGTGCTGTGGACAGACGCTCAGACATATGACATATGTGGCCACATATGTACGGTTTTACTAAACAAAGACCGTGACCAAGCAGAACACAAAAAAATGCTCAAATAACAAAATAAATAATTTTGATTTAAGTATTTACTGACAAATGGGCAACACTGATGCATCAGTTGCAGCCAAATGGGTCATTCTGCTGTGTATAACAATGTTGGGTGTGTTGTACATATAATCTTGCTAAAATATAAAAAGATGCACTGTAATGGGTCTCAAGTATTTTAAAATGTATCCTGTTATAGTACTGCATGAGTTTATTGATGATAGACTACATATAAACTACACATATAAACTAAAACAATTATGATGGTGATTGAACAACTCCCATTCCTCAAAGTGCAAGATACAACACTTATGAATATAAGTATCATAGTCTAGGCATGATCATGTGATCATGCCCACACTTTGTTTATTTTTGTTCTCTCTGAATATTTATGATATTATTTGCATTATTTGCCTTCTGTGTTCCCTGGTCCTGCCCTTTATTATTATTATTAATATTATTATTATTATTATTATTATTTCAGTTATGTCTGTGTTAATCGTCCCAGTCTCAGTTTCTATGTTTATAGTCATTGTCGTTGTGTTCCGTCCAAGTCAGTCATATCCTGTTCATGGTTATGTCTGGCTTTTTTTTTTTTTTTGTTACTTATTTGTACCCGTAGGTAGATTTGGTTTGCAGTCTGGTGACAAGCCACCGGCTGCCGGTTGCTGCGTGCGCGAGCGCCCTAAACCTACATGTTTTTTTGGTATGCGGGAGGAAACCGGAGAAATCCCGGAGTAAACCCACGCAACACGGGGAGAACATGCAAACTCCACACAGCTCACTGTTGGTCGGGGGCTGGGATCGAACCCACGATCTCACGATCCCCGCGATCCCCCGGCCAAGGGTAAACTGTGCTGCCGCAGTGCTAAACCACTCCGCCACCGTGCAGCCCACGTACATGGAATGTCATCTCTCTGGTGGGGAAGGAGCCTGAGCTGGTGTACGAGGTTGAGAGATACGGGCTAGATATAGTCGGCCTCACCTCAACACACAGCTCCGGTTCCGGAACCAGTCTCCTGGAGAGGGGCTGGATCTTGGCCTTTTCTGGAGTTGCCCTGAGCGAGAGGCGATGAGCAGGGGTGGGTATTCTTGTATCCCCCCACCTTGCTGCCTCTATATTGGAGTTTTCCCCGGTGGATGAAAGGGTTGCTTCCCTGCACCTTCAGGTTGGGAAACGGGTCCTGACCATCATTTGTGCCTATGCACCAAATGATGTTTCAGAGTTACCACCCTTTTTGGAGTCTGTGACTGGAGTGCTGGAGGGTGCTCCTCTTGGAGACTCCATTGTCCTACTGGGGGACTTCAGTGCACATGTGGGCAACGACAATGAAAGGCCCGAGCTGAAGCACTGGATTGAGACACAGCCGATGGTCCCGATCCCAGCGTCTTTTTGTCTTTTTACAAACAAAAAGAAGGATTTGTAATGGGAGACTCACTATCAGCCATTATGAGCAGCTTTTTCATGGAGGATCTGGAAAACAAAGCCATCAACACAACACCTACACAATGTAAACCCACCCTTTGGAAGAGATACGTGGATGACGTTCTGGAAAAAAATAAGGAAAGGACACACACAAGAACTCACTGACCATCTGAACAGCACGGACAGCACTGGAAATATAAAATTCACACAAGAAGAGGAGGAAAATGGCACCATAGCCTTTCTGGACATGAAAATCCACCACAATGATGACGGCAGCATAAAACTCACAGTCTACAGGAAACCAACCCACACAGATCAATACCTACTATGGACATCGGAACACCCCACAGCACACAAGCTATCAGTTGTCAGGACGTTATATGAACGGGCCACCATCATCACAGACCAAGAAGACAGACAGGAGGAGGAAAACCACATAAAACATGCACTTATATGCTGCCAATATCCAGTATGGGCCATAAACAAAGGGAAACAGCAAGTCAAAAACAAAGAAAACAAACAGGAAATAAGACACAGAACAAAAGCCGAAATCAAAAACAAGGACACCATAACCATACCATACATAACAAGGGATCATGGAACCAATTCAAAGGATCATACAAAATAAACACAGCAGTAAAACCACAGTAAAACCACACAAAAAATTAAGACAGTTATTAGTACACCCCAAGGACAGAATAGAACAAGACAAAAAATGCAATGTAATATATGAAATATCATGCAGATCATGCAACAAAACCTACATTGGAGAAACTGGAAGATCATTCACCACAAGAAAAAAAGAACACCAGAAGGAATATGAGAACGACTCACAAGATCACAAAAAGAAAAGGCACAACAAGAAACGTTAAAATCAGCAATATCAGATCACTGCAAAAGAAATAATCACATCATGGACTGGGACAATGCAAAAATTATTGGATCAGAGAGCAACAGACACAAACGCTGGATCAAGGAGGCCATAGAAATCAGGAAGCGGGGAAAAGACACCATGAACCAAGATGAGGGGGCCTTTATGCTTTCCCACACCTGGGATCATATTCTCCAGAGATCATTTGACGGCGGAAGGCGGGGCCGGCTCAGTGGATCTGACAGATCTGCTGAGCTGGCCCTGCCTACGAAAATCAGCTGATAAATGTCACTTGGCAGCAATAAGCTGACTCTTCTGACGAAGGCTGCAGTGTACAGTCAAAACATGTTAAGAAGGTAAATACATCTCCTTTCTATTCTTGTCTTTAATAAGAACAAAAGATTGATAATTAAAAGAAGACAAAATGAACCTACTTGAGCTAGTGAAACCTGGAGGGGGGTGATTGGGAGGAATGGCCTGCCCCATTTGGACTTCTGCGCTAACCACAGTTTATCCATAATGAACACCATGTTCAAGCAAAAGGGTGTCCATATGTGCACCTGACACCAGGACACCCTAGGTCGCAGGTCGATGATCGATTTTGTTATCGTGTCATCAGACCTGTGACCGTATGTCTTGGACACTCGGGTAAAGATAGGTGCAGAGCTGTCAACTGATCACCACCTGGCGGTGAGTTTGATCCAATGGCAGGGGAGGAAGCCATTCAGACCTGGTAGACCCAAACGTATAGTGAGGGTGCGCTGGGAACGTCTGGCTGAGGCCCCTGTCCGGAAGGTCTTCAACTCCCACCTACGGAAGAACTTCAATCACATTCCGAGGGAGTCTGGAGACATAGAGTCTGAATGGGCCATGTTCTCCACCTCTGTTGTTGAAGCGGTGGCCCAGAGCTGCGGCCGCAAGGTGGTCAGTGCATTTTGTGGTGGCAACCCCCGAACCAAGTGGTGGACACCAGTAGTGAGGGGGGCCATTAAGCTGAAGAAGGAGTCCTATCAAGCTTGGTTGCCTTGTGGGACTCCCAAAGCAGCTGAGTTGTACCAGCAGGCCAAGCGGAGTGCAACTGGGGTGGTTGCTGAAGCAAAAACCTGGGTATGAGAGGAGTTCAGTGAGGCTATGGAACAAGACTTTCAGTCGGCCTCGAAGACATTCTGGCAAACTGTCCGGCGGCTCAGGAGGGGAAAGCAGATCCCTGTCCACACTGTGTATGGTGCGGATGGGGCGCTGTTGACTTCGACTGGGGATATTGTCGGGCGGTGGAAGGAATACTTTGAAGATCTCCTCAATCCTATTGATACGCCTTCCACAGCGGAAGCAGGGTTTGTGGACGAGGGGGATGACTCTCCTATCACAGGGGCTGAGGTCGCCAAGGTGGTTAAAAATCTCCTTGGTGGCCAGGCCCCGGGGGTGGACGAGATTCGCCCTGAGTACCTCAAGGCCCTGGATGTTGTTGGGCTGTCATGGTTGACAAACCTCTGCAACATTGCGTGGAGGTTGGGGGCAGTGCCTTTGGCATGGCAAACCGGGGTGGTGGTTCCTCTCTTCAAAAAAGGGGGCCGGAAGGTATGCTCCAACTTTAGAGGGATCACACTCCTCAGCCTCCCTGGGAAGGTCTATGCCAAGGTACTGGAGAGGAGAATCCGGTCGTTGGTCGAACCTCGGATTCGGGAGGAGCAATGTGGTTTTTGTCCTGGCCACGGCACATTGGACCAGTTCTTTACCCTCTCGAGAATTTTCGAGGGTTCGTGGGAGTTTGCCCAACCAGTTTACAAGTGTTTTGTGGACTTGGAGGAGGCATTTGACTGTGTCCCTCGTGGTTTTTTGTGGGGGGTGCTTCGGGAGTATGGGGTATCAGGCTTGTTGTTACGAGTTATTCAGTCTCTGTACGACCGTTGTGAGAGTTTGGTTCGTATTGCCAACACTCGGTCGGACTCATTCCCAGTGAGAGTTGGACTCCACCAGGGCTGCCCTTTGTCACCCATCCTGTTCATAATTTTTATGGACAGGATTTCTAGGCGCAGCCAGGGAATGGAGGGTGTCATGCTTGGTGACCACAGGATCTCATCTCTGTTGTTTGTAGATGATGTTGTCCTGTTGGCTTCATCCAGCAATGACCTACAGCTCTTGCTGGGACAGTTTACCGCTGAGTGTGAAGCGGCTGGGATGAGAATCAGCATCTCCAAGTCCGAGTCCATGGTCCTCAGGTGGAAAAAGGTGGATTGTCCTCTCTGGGTTGGGGACAGGCTCCTGCCCCAAGGGGAGGAGTTTAACCCCTTGCACTCTGGTCAATTTCCCTAAAAACGCCAAAAAAATAACGTGCCCAAAGTAAATCAAAAGCTGTTCTTCAACCCTTTGCAGCATCTTCATGGGGTTGGTCTCATTTAAAAGAAAACACTTTGAATTTTTTGGCAAAACAGTCATAATCTCTCTAAGTGCTTCTGCCACTGAGTAACAGTCATCTAAACATACTGAACTTGAAGAAAATAAATTTGGCCTGGGTGTTTTTTTGGATACAAATGCTTGCAAATAACACACAGCTTCAGATCTGGGCTGGGAAATGCAACAGAAATGTAGAACCAAGTGTTATCCAGCTGAGGTCCAAATTTTGTAACAATACCACAAAAAATGAATATATTACACAGCTTTGTTCTCAGGTAGTTCCCAGGCGTTTTTGAACTGTGCCAAATTGTGCCAAATGGCACAGTTTGGAAAACCATCTGTAACTTTTGAATGATTCAATATAGAAGCTTCATCTTGGGCTCTAATGAAAGGTGACACTCAGGGCTGTGTGTGTGTGGGGGGGGGAGGGTTGTTTATCCATTCATTCATGAATGAATGAACAAACAAGCCCCCACACACAAAGAAGCATGCCACGTAAAAAATGTGTGGCTTTTTTTTACAAGAAAAAATAACCTACAGTGCACTAAAAATTATTCTAAAATATTTGTAATGTAGAAGATAATAACTCCCACCACCCCCCACCCCCACCCCCGCTACAGAGGATGGACATCGGCCATCGCTACATGACAGAATATTCATGTGGCGACCGCGGCGACAGTCACCGCGGCTTCCCCCCCCTTGCTACAGAAGAGTAGCGGGGGGGGGGGCATTCACGGTCCGGACGCGGCGCACGAACCGTGTACCGCGGTGCACGGACTTCGGACTTCGTGCGCCGCACAGTTGTAATTTACCGATCGGTCAAAAGTAATTTTTGATTACAATTTTCAGGGATTAAGAATAATTTAGCTTATAACACTTACCTGTTCACAGCAGCTGCATACCTGGCGAACTTCTCTTCCTCATTGTCAGATGAACGCGACACTGGTCCGCTTTGGTTCTGGTCTCGCGACCCGGTCAAAACATAATTCCATTATTGTGGTTTTGCGCTTCCATGATTGCGGTTTTGGCGAATGATTTTTCAAAACAAATAACAGTAGTAATTCAAAAAGACTGGCGAACGCGGGTGTGTCACCCAGCCTTCGTCGTCGGCCCCCGTCGGTCTATGATGACCATGGAAGAGAATCCTAAACGTCTATTCTGCTGGAATAAAAAAAAAAAAGCACCGCCTGTGGCTGAACAGGCCGATGCATGAATGGCAGTCCCTGTCACACAGGTCACACTTGTGGGTGGTCTCCGTGCTGCTGGGTCTATGGTGGTTCTTCCTGCAGGTCCTTTTTTCATCTGCTGCAGCAGTCAGTCTCTTCACCCAGCCTTACACAAAACAGCTTTCGAACTTCTGTGCTTCAATTGGCTCGTTGCATTTGCAGCGTTGGTAGGTGGGTCTTTCTTGCTAGGTTTTAAGTCATTGGTTCTTCAAGGTTTCAGAAACCCAATTCAAGGCTCTTATTAGTCGAATGAGAGGTCAATCATATCTGATCTGTTCGCGGCTGTGTCTGTAGTGGAAGAACGGACATGCAGCTGTTTTTTTCAGTGCGCTCTAGAACGCAGAGACGTGCCCGTCCGCGGTACACCGGAGTGCAAGAGGTTAAGTATCTTGGGGTCTTATTCACGAGTGAGAGGAAAATTGAGCGAGAGATTGACATACGGATCGGAGCAGCATCTGCAGTGATGCGGATGTTGTACCGAAAGCTAGAGCTTAGAGCTTAGTTCTAAGGCAAAGCTGTCGATTTACCAGTCATTCTACGTTCCTACTCTCACCTATGGTCACGAGCTTTGGGTAATGACCGAAAGAACGAGATTGCGGATACAAGCAGCTGAAATGAGCTTTCTCCATAGGATTGCTGGAGTCACCCTCAGAGATAGGGTGAGGAGCTCAGTCATCTGGGAGATGCTCAAAGTAGAACCGCTGCTCCTCCACATTGAAAGGAGTCAGTTGAGGTGGTATGGGCATCTGAATAGGATGCCTCCTGGACGCCTCCCACTTGAGGTGTTTCGGGCACGTCCCACTGGAAGGAGACCCCGAGGCAGACCCAGGACTCCGTGGAGAGTCTATGTCTCCCAGCTGGTCTGGGAATGCCTTGGAATCCTCTCTGAAGAGCTGGAGCAGGTAGCGGGGGAGAGGGAAGTCTGGGCTTCTCTGCTTGAACTGCTGCCTCCGCGACCTGGACCTCCGGACAAGTGGTAGAAGATGGATGGATGGTTATGTCTCCCCTGGTCCTTTGTCATGTTTCATGTGCATCCCTTGTCCATGATTGTCTGTAGAGCCCCACCCATTCTGTTCTCCATACCTGTAGCTGGTCCCCTAATTGTTCCCACCTGTCTTTTGTTTTGTGATTACCCTGCTGTCTATATATACTGGTGCCAGTCTGTGTCAGGTGTGGCGTCATTAATGTTTCTGCCTGTGACCCGTGATGTTCCAGTCTGTATCCTGTAATGTTTGCTGTCTATTCTGTCTGTGAGTGTTCATGCAGGAGTTTTCATGGCCTAGTTTGCCTTATCTGTGAGTTGTCGTCCTTGAGTCTTGTTTTCAGCCCATGTGCTGATATTTTATTTTGTGCTTGAGTTTTGTTTAATAAATCATTGTTTTTGCACCATACGTCTGCCTGCACCTGAGTCCTCTCCACCACCAAACCATCACAATAAGTCATAAAAGATCAACAAATAAGTGATCTGACAAACAAATATACAAGGGTTCTAAAACAGTTGCTAACATTGGATGTCCTATTCATTTTCAGTAATTCTGTAATTAAAATTCACACAATCAAAAATAAATCTTAGTGTTCAGTCCCTTTTATATTTGTCAAAGTCTAACATGTGGAATTGCCTACATATAGGCTACACCTCTTTGTGCTCCACTTTAAAACACAGCCTACATTTGGGCCTGTAAAGCTTAACCGGCCTATTTGTTTTCAGACAAGAATACTTGCTTTCTACAGGTATGCACTAGTATGTATAAAAACAGTTTGTAAGTTAAAGTGAATATTTTCCAACTGAATAGTTGAAACTGATTAATGCAGACTCTACGACGACAGGTCCCCGAGGCAGACCTTGCTATTAAGCCTCCCAGTGCAGTTCACCTTTTTTTTTGACCATCCTAAGTGTATATTACATTTATATTGTACTGCTAGAATATCCTTTCAAGTGAGCAGCAAAGATAATCATGGATCATATAAACACCTGTTGCTGGAACTTACCGGCCAGTATCACAGCTCATATTCCCCATTTCTCAGCATCAGAGTCCCATTTCAACTATTCACAATAAGAAAATATCTGTCATGAAAACTGCCTTTGGCAGATGAAAGTGGATGGAAGGACTCAAAGGTTCAGGCAGGACTGGATGCAATAATGATTTATTTAACACAGAAACTCAAGGAAACAAACAGCAGCATGAGGGTTAAAAACAAAGCCAAAGAGGCAAACACACTCACGGGGGTAAACTCAGGACACACAGGAAACAACAACAGCATTCAATTCAATTTGATCATAACGTTAATGATGCCACAGAAAACTGAAAACCATGGACAACTTAAATAGGAAACAGAATACAGTACATCCGGAAAGTATTCACAATGCTCAGCCTTATTCCAAAAGGGATTAAATTCATTTTTTCCCCTCAAAATTCTACACACAATACCCCATAATGACAATGTGAAAAAAGTTTTTTTTTTTTGTGGTTTTTGCAAATTTATTAAAAATAAAAAAAACTAAGAAATCACATGTATTTAAATATTCACAGCCTTTGCCATGAAGCTCAAAACTGAGCTCAGGTCCATCCTGTTTCCACTGATCATCCTGGAGATGTTTCTCCAACTTAATTGGAGTCCACATGCGGTAAATTCAGTTGATTGGACATGATTTGGAAAGGCATACACCTGTCCATATAAGGCCCCACAATTGACAGTGCACGTTAGAGCACAAACCAAGCATAAAGTCGAAGAAATTGTCCGTAAATCTCCAAGTTAGGATTGTCTCCAGGCACAAATCTGGGGAAGGGTACAAAAAAATTTCTGCTGCTTTGAAGGTCCAAATGAACACAGTGGTCTCCGTCATCCATAAATGGAAGAAGTTCAGAACCACCAGGACTCTTCCCAGAGCTGGCCAGCAGTCTAAACTGAGCAATCAGGGGAGAAGGGCCTTTGTCAGGGAGGTGACCAAGAACCCGATGGTTACTCTGTCAGAGCTCCAGTGTTCCTCTCTGGAGAGAGGATAACCTTCCAGAAGTACAACCATCTCTGCAGCAATCCACCAATCAGGCCTGTATGGTAGACCGGCCAGACGGAAGCCACTCCTTAGTCAAAGGCACATGCCAGCCTGCCTGGAGTTTGGCAAAAGACACCTGAAGGACTCTCAGATCATGAGAAACAAAATTTTCTGGTCTGATGGTCTCTGGTCTGATGAAACAAAGATTGAACTCTTTGGTGTGAATACCAGGCATCATGTTTGGAGGAAACAAGGCACCATTCATAACCACACCAATGGTGGTTGCAGCATCCTGCTGTGGGGATGTTTTTCAGTGACAGGAACTTGAAGACTAGTCAAGGTAGATGAAAAGATAAATGCAGCAATGTACAGAGACATCCTGGATGAAAACTTGTTCCAGAGCACTCTTGACCTCAGACTGGGGAGGCAGTTCATCTTTCAGCAGGACAACGACCCTAAACACACAGCCAAGATATCAAAGGAGTGGCTTCAGAGCAACTCTGTGAATGTCCTTGAGTCACATTGTCATTATGGAGCATTTTGTGTAGAAGCGGTGGCGGAGTGGTTAGCACTGCGGCAGCACAGCAACTCACCCTTGGCCGGGGGATCCTGAGTTCGATCCCAGCCTCCGACCAACAGTGATCTGTGTGGAGTTTTCATGTTCTCCCCGTGTCTGCTTGGGTTTACTCCAGGATTTCTCCGGTTTCCTCCCACATGCCAAAAACATGCAAGTTAGGTTAATTGGCATTAAACTGGAGATTCTAAATTGTCCTTAGGTATGACTGTGAAAGTCAATGGTTGTCTGTCTCTCTGTGTTGGCCCTGCGATGGACTGGCGATCTGTCCAGGGTGTACCCTGCCTCTCGCCCAAAGATGCTGGGATAGGCTCCAGCCCCCCCACGACCCGAAAAGGAATTTTGAGAGAAAAAATTAAATTAATCCCTTTTGGAATAAGGCTGCAACATAACAAAATGTGGAAAAAGTGAAGCGCTCTGAATACTCTCCAGATGCACTGTAATCAGGGAACCATGGGACAGCTGGGATAACAATCACGGCTGAATGGTAAGACACATGAGGGAAACACTCTGAGTACAGAGAACACGAGGGGCTATGAACAATAGGTAAACAAGTACACACACAATCCAAGATCAGACAGGGGATGGACAAAGACAACAATATAACCAAATAACAAAAAAAAAACAAAAAAAAACAAAGACAACATGGGATGAGCACATTGGACCAGGGGAGACACAGAAGACAATCAGAGGAACCAGGGAAAATACAAAAGGCACATAACACAAATAATTATAACCAGGGAAAACACAATAACATCAAAACAGACTTAAACCATGGGCATGGTCCCAAGCCCATCCCAGATCAAAATATTACCACCCTTTAAAGGGTGGATTCTAGACACCCCTAGGAACCACAAAACACCAAAATTGATGGGGGCAGGGGAACAAAGGGACGGTGGGAATAAACAAATTCAAAAACACAAAACTACAAAAGGAAGCAATGTCCATTGGGTGGTCAGCCAAAGTCCCACGACCACCACCTGGGAAGGCACGGCATGTTGGAGGACCCACTAGAGTCCTAGGACCACTAGGCTAGAGAGCTAGATGGGTTATTGGGACCTACCAAAGTCCCTTGAACCCCGGACCAGAGAGCACGACACTTTGGGAGGCCAGAGTCCATGGCCCGACTGACCGGAGAAAGTGGAAGGTTAGGTGGCCTCCCAGAGTCCTTGGGCCATGAAAGTGAGAAGCACCATGCATCAGATGACCTCCCAGAGTCAACGGGCCACCCTACAGAGGAGCTGGGTGCCAAATGAACACCGAGGTCTGAGGGCAGGAGCAGGGGAGCTCTGAGCACAGATAACAACAACAGGGGGGCTCTGAGCTCTGGGGACTGCAGCAGAGGAGCTCTGAGCAAAGGCTAAAGGTGCTGAAGAGCCCAGAGCTCAAGAGGCTGCAGCTGTGCTGCACTGACCACAGGAGATGGCTGCTGAGGAACGTCAACCACCAGAGACAATTGGGGAGCACAGACCAGGGAGAGATACAGCGACTGGGGAGCGTTGGTCACAGAGAGAGACAACAACTGGGGACCGTTGGTCACAGAGATTGCTGGAGCTGACACATGTACCTCAACGACAGCTGGAGCAGAAGTGTGCACCTCGGAGACAGCTGGAGTTGTAGTGTACACCTCTGAGACAACCAGAGCTGAAGTGTACACCTCGGGGACAGCTGGAGCTAAAGCCTGCACCTCAGGAGAAATAGGGGCTGGATCGTGTACCTCCACCCCCTATGTAGCCATCTCGGATGGGGAACAAGGAACAGATGTAAGTGTCATGTCCACATCACAACCACCAGCAGAGGAGTTTGGCGGGGAGAGCTCAGAAGCAGATGGGAACTGCAACTGGGTGCTCCTACCAGAAGTAGTTTTACAAAATGGTGTAGAAGAAATTAAGAGGACTTGCCTTAACTAATGCTCCACCGTTGGTGAGGACCCCGGTGGCTCAGCTGCCGGTTGGGTGACATCTGTCATAGCTGCTGTAATGACCACACCATCTGGGGATGCTGAAGGGACAGTGAACAAGGTGATCTGAGGATGACAGAGCCGGCATTGCAGCTGCCGTGGGAACTGGTATTGCAGCTGCCGTGGGAGCCGGCATTGAAGCTGGAGCAGTGGTGAATTGCAGAGCTGGAGCGGATCAAGGAGGTGTGAGCGCAGGAGCTGGAATAATGTGCCAAGAGGAGTGGCGTCTCCCAGACCCATCCTTCCAACTGGGACGGCCAAACACCAAGCGGGATGTCCAGAATTGCTCACGCTAGGTGGCGGACATCTCCCAAGGAGCTCGTGGACCAGCGGGCTGCTGCTTGGGAGATGGAGAAGGGGCTGGACCTGGTGAAAAGTGAGGAGAAGGGGGCGCCGGACTCAGAGGATGCTGCATCATCAGCAAAGAACCAAGCATCTCTGGAGAGGTCCTCACTAGCTCCTGAAAACCCCAGTGGAGGTTGGAGATGAGGCCACTCAGTTTCGCCAACTTGGGGCAGCTCTGCACGCTGGGGTATGCTCCCAATACCCCAAGCGCAACGTCCAGGCACCCCAAAGATTCCGCCGGAGTGCGGATGTTCGAAACGAGGTCATGGATGGTCTGAACCACCCACCGCACATCCACATCAGGACCACCAACCTCCTGCCTGCTGAGTCCTGTTTTGGTGGCGGCATTGTGTCATTAAAACTGTCCTCGTCAGTGTGGGTAAATGGAAGCACTCAAAGGTGCAGGCAGGACCGGATGAAATAATAATTTATTCAACACAGAAAATCAAGGAAACAAAGGGCAACAGGAGAGCTGAAAACAAAACCAAAGAGGCAAACCACTCATGAGGGTAAACTTGGGACACACGGGAAACAACGACAGCAACATATTTTACCATAATGTTAATGATACCACAGAGAACTAAAAACCAAGGACAACTTAAATGGGAAACAGAATAATCAGGGGAACATGGGAAAGCCAGGATAACAATCAAGGCTTAATGGTAACACACATGAAGGAAACTGGCTGAGTACAGAGAACACAAGGGGCTAGGAACAATAGGTAAACAAGTACACACTCTACCCAAGACCAGACAGGGGATGGACAAAGGGCAACAACACAAACAGAAAGAACACAAAGACAACAATAATGACAATAAAGACAAACAGGGGATGGATGACAAAACTGACTTGGTTTTGGTAACAGACCCAAAAGCAGACAGTGAGGAAATCCAAATTGGTGAGACAATAATCTTTATTACAATAATAGTGATAGTGATAGGATGATGAGAGTCTGGCAACCCTGCAGAGTGAAGAGAAGAGACAAGGGATAAGTACAAGCTCTAACAGTCTGATAATGCTACTGTGTGTCTGTTTTCTTACAGGCTGTGGAGTTCCATCCCATTGGGAGCATTATGGCAGCAGACTCTTGACGTGGATGTTCCATTCACTGGGTGTGTATTTACAAGGTAGTGTGGTGGTGCTAGGAGTGGAGGGAAAAGGGGGTTTAATGTGCACATACTACGCTTGCCTTGCATTTCTCAGCTCCAAATTATAAATGCTCAATCTCTCATTATAGATTTCATAATGAACCTGTAACTTAGTTTTTCGCCACCTGCGTTCAACTTTTTGACACTCTCTTTTTTCAGGTCTTACTAGTTTGGCATTTCTCCATGGAGGTTTCTTTTTAATAGTGACCACCTTCACCTTGATGGGAGCAATGGTATTGATTATCTTTGTGATTTTACTATTGAAATCTTCCACAAGCTCATTTACTGAAGGTGAAGAGAGGGGGGTTGAGGAAGAGAAAGCTTGAATGAATGTTTCACTGGTATTATCACTGATGTACCATTTCTTGATAACCTCTGTCTGGATATTTATTTTGACATTAATAGCACTCTCAAATAAAACACAAGAATGGCCGACTGAGCAATGTCCATCACCATAACCTTTGGAGATGACTACGTCCAGACTGTGTCCTCTGTTGTGTTTTTTTCCATTACATGCTGTCAGTCCAAAGTTACCAAGGACACAACACAATTCTTTGGTCCCTCTGTCCTGAGGGTTGTCAACATGGATGTTAAAATCACCAACAATAACTACACAGTCAAAGTCAACACAGATGATAGACAGCAGCTTTGTAAAATCATTAAAAAAATGTTGCCTGGTATTTAGGTGGTCTGTAAACATTAAGAAACAGTATGCAGGAGGAGGAATTCAGTTGAAGAGCCACATATTTAAATGAAGCAAACTTATAAGACAACTGCTTGCATCGGAGGGAATCATTAAACAAAACAACTATCCATCCTCCTTTTTAACACAGCGTGGGTTCACTTACAAAGATGTAGTTGGGAGGGGCTGCTTCAATAAGAAGAGATCTACTGTTATCATCTAACCAAGTCTATGTTAAAAACACAAAATCCAGTTTGTGTTTTATAAGGAGATCATTAATTAAAAATATTTTCCCGCCAAAGACCTAATATTTAATAAAGCTAGTTTCAGTGTGTTAAGTGTTAAAAATCTGCCAGATTTTTTTTTTTTTAATTATTTTTGGTTAAGCTGTGACTGGTGAGAAATGAACACTAGATTTAATAACTTTACAGGATGTGTAGAATGAATCTTGTTTCTCTGTAAATTTACCAACCTTTTTCTGCTACCTATTAAAACAGGAATTAAGGAAACTACTTCCATACCTGGCCCCGCCTTGTCTTGGAAAGAGCCAAGAGTATCAGTGGTATCAGATCCTGGACCAAGTATATATCATACCCAGCTTGCATTGTTATTGTCAAATGCATGCGTTTTTTATGCAGCGCATGTAGGAATTGGAGAAAAAACCCAAACGCAGGAGTGAGTTGAGTGTGCTTTATTAACAAAATGTGAGGACAGTCCAGGAACAAACAGATGAATGACATTAGGCATACAAGGGAGACTGCTAGGATGCTCTACAGCACGCAGGAAAATGGAACATGGAGGAAATGGCCCAGGTGCTACAGGCGGAACTGTTAGCAGAGGGAGACAGAGGAATCCAAGGCACTTCCAGACGGAACTGGTAAGACATGGGAAAAACTTATAGGGCTGGAGCAGTCTGAGTCAACCCCAGGGAACAGTCCCAGTGGAACAAAAACGGCAGAGAACTAGCTGGTGGACAATACAGATGATCCAACGAACAGCAGTGCGAGCAGTTTAGTTCAAACGTTGAGGAGAACGAACAGTGTGTGGAACAAACAATAATTTGGCAATCTACAACAGTGAACCCAGATCTTAAATAATACGATTACTGATGAGCTGAGTGATTGCCAGTGTGTGAGTGAGAATGAATGTGTGTGTGTGTGTGTGTGTGTGTGTGTTTTTGCGTATGTGTACAAGGGTGTGCATGAGAGTAAGAATGAGGGTAAGCATGTAAGTGTTTGTGTGTGCGTGAACAACAGAGGAGTGCACACAAACGATAATGACAAACAGCTGGTGGGTGTTGGCAGGAGAGGGAGGAGTGGCTGTCAGCTGGTAGGGAGCCAAGGACCCAGATGCTCCTAAAGATCTGCCAGCAGCAAAAAAGGAAACAACTGCACAGAGGAAAATACAGCCACAAACCATGGAGAAGGGTTGGAGTCATCCAACCCAGTCCATGACAGTTATCTTTCTTCATAAAAGATAGAAAGGGGATAAGAACATAAAACAAAAAAAATAAAAAAGAGAAGAGGTTAAACAGCAACTTAATGATCAAATGTCCTGCTAAAAAAGGTTTAAGTCCTCTTTTAAAACTGTCTGTTGATTGTGATGCCCTCAAGGTGTCAGGGAGGGCATTCCACAGACGTGAGGCAGCAAGACAAAATGCCCTGTCCTCCATGGTGCTAAGTTTTGTCCTGGGTGTATGAAGGCAGTTTGAGTGATTGAAATGGAGGGAATGCATTGTGGTTAGTGGAGTTAACAGTTCTTTGAGGTGTGGGGGGGGGAATTTTGTGGATGCACTGGTGAGTGAGGAGGGAGACCATATATTCGATCCTGATGGAAACAGGAAGCCAGTGAAGGGATTTAAGAATGGGCATGATATGCTCATATTTTCACACCCTCATTGGGACCCTAGCTGCAGAATTTTGGATGAACTACAGTCTTTGAAGACTCTTGCCAGGAATCCCAATGAGAAGCTCATTGCAATAATCCAGTCTGGAGGAGACAAAGGTGTGGACCAGCTTTTCAGCATCTGGGAGGGTGAAAGATGGGCGGAGTTTTGCAGTGCTACAAAGGTGTTAGAGATCTTACAGAGGTGATTTACATGGGATTCAATGGTGAGGTTTGAGTCCATTTTTACACCAAGATTGTGACTGATGAGGAAAGGGGGATATTGTGACCACAGAAAATGATGCAGGTTATGGATGATGACTGAATCTGGTGAGATGTGCCAACCATGATCGCACAAGTTTTGGAGGTGTTGAGTTGAAGAAAGTTGTGCTCCATTCAAGCCTTTATCTCTTCCAGACAGATGGTGAGAGGTGATGGAGATGATGGTGATGATCATAATGATAACGACAATGACGACGACAGTGAGGACGACAACGAAAATGAGGATGACAACGACAATGCCGATGATAGAGATGGAGCTGCAGCAGTGGTTTTGACATAGAACTGTGCCATCAACTTAACAATGGAATGCAATTCCTTGGTGTCTGATGACTTGGCCAAGGGGGGACAGATAGGTGATAAAGAGGATGGGGCCAAGAACTGATTCCTGGGGGACCCTGCGGGTCACTGTATGTGGGTTTGATAGAGCCTGTCCAAGAGAGCTGTATTCTGAGAGATGAGTGGAATCAATTGAGCGCAGTCTCGACGAGAAAAAGGAGATGGTTGAGGATAATATGGTCAACTGTATCAAATGCAGCAGATAGGTCGAGGAGGATGAGAAGAGAAGGAGAGCCAGTATCAGCCACTGATAGAAAAATTCCATGTTATCCACATTATTATTGTTATTAATAATGTATTATTGTTCTTAAGAAGTTTCATGCCTTTCCTATGCCATGTTTAATGTTTATATGTTTGTATGTTTATATATATAATAAGGAAGAAGAAAATCATGCAAATTTATGAGAAAAGTTCCAAATGTCTAAAGAAAGTCCAATTTATGCTGAATTTAGGCTATCAGTGGGACTCAATTTAGAATCTACTACAAAGACAATACAGATTCTTACTCAATTATGTAAGAAGAGAACAATGCTTTAGGGAGCTCAAAGCAAAAATAATTTAATCTTCCCTGCATAAACTTAGTCTTTTCAAAACCTTTTCATGGATCTCATTGAGCTAAATAAGAGTGAAGGTAAAAATGTTTAGTAATTATTGACATACTTATTGAATATACAAAGGCGTTCCCCTGCACTAATCTGAATACTGCTATGGCAACACCGAAACAATATCAAGATTTAAAAAAGCTGAAATGATTTACTTAGTGGAAAACATTTGAGGGAATACACTTTTGTTCATCAAATCATGTCACATTTAGGTACAGTACCCAAATTATTAGTACTGTGGGGAACGTGAAATGAAGAAGCTGAGTGATTTTATAAACCAGATTTAATGTCGGCTTCCCATCCCCAACATGTCTCATCCCAAGGCAGAAGCAGAAAGAGGCTGATCGCAGTCAGACCCCCATACTTATGCAACACACAACAAAAGCCAACATCATTATGCATTACATCACAAAAGCCGACTTCACACGTCCTTGTCATATCCCTCCGATGTCCTCCTGTTCCTTCGCCTGACCCCCGGGGGTCAGGAAGTCTTTTCAGGTCTGCACTGCCGCTCCTCCATCTCCTTGTTGCTCTCTGCAGGCGGTGGAGACTCATTGTCCTCTTCTGAGACGTGAGGTCATTCCACACATGTAATTACAACACATAATTACAATTACAACACATGTAATTCCACACATGTATTAAATGTCCAAACAGAGGAAATAACACGCTAGATCACTGTTATACTTCAGTAAAGGACGCATATCGCGCTGTTCCCCGCACTGCGCTGGGACTATCTGATCACGTGATGGTTCACCTCATCCCCACATACAGACAAAGACTGAAACTCACTAAACCTGTTGTGACCACCACAAAGAAATTGACCAGTGAAGCTGGAGAGAAACTGAACACATGCATGGAAATAACTGACTGGGGCATGTTTAAAAGAGCCACACATGATCTTAATGAGTACACAGACACTGTGAACTCGTATATCAACTTCTGTGAGGAGGACATTCTCCCATCGCGCACCAGGGTAAGATATTCTAATGACAAGCCCTGGTTCACAGTTAAGCTCAGACGGATCAGGAAGGAGAAGGAAGCAGCGTTGAAAAGTGGAGACAGGGACTGCTACAGAGAGGTCAAATATCGGTTTAACAGAGAGCTGAGGAAAGCTAAATCTGTGTATTCTGAGAAACTCCAGCAGCAGTTCACTGCTAATGACTCGGCTTCTGTGTGGAGAGGACTGAGGCAAATCACCAACTATTGGCCTCAGGCTTCTAAAGGTCAGGATGACAAAGCCCTTTGTCAAAGACTGTCCCAACATTACGCCCGTTTTGACACCTCGTCAGCTGTGTCCAACTCACCCACTCCACCCAGCTCCACTGCCTCCTCAGCCCCTAATTCATCAAAAGCGGTCCCCCCCTCCTCCTCCTCCTCCCCCCCTCCCCTTGTCATCAGTGAGCAGGACGTGCACAGACAGTTCTCCAGACTGAACCCGCGCAAGGCCTCCGGGCCGGACGGTGTGTCTCCCTCCACCCTGAGACACTGTGTGAAAGAGCTGGCTCCTGTCTTCACAGACATTTTTAACACCTCCCTTAAGCAATGTCACGTGCCGACCTGCCTCAAATCCTCCACCATCATCCCTGTCCCCAAGAAGCCACGGATTACTGGACTTAACGACTACAGACCTGTAGCGCTCACCTCTGTAGTCATGAAGTCCTTTGAGCGCCTGGTCCTGTCTCACCTCAAGTCCATCACCACACCCCTCCTAGACCCGCTGCAGTTTGCCTACCGTGCTAACAGGTCTGTGGACGACGCAGTCAACCTGGCCCTCCACTCCATCCTGCAGCACCTGGACTCCCCGGGAACCTACGCCAGGATTCTGTTTGTGGTCTTCAGCTCCGCATTCAACACCATCCGCCCCGATCTGCTCCAGGACAAGCTGTCCCTGCTCAACGTGCCTGACTCCCTCTGCAGGTGGATCACCGACTTCCTGACGGACCGGAGACAGCATGTGCGGCTGGGGAAGTCTGTCTCAGACTCTGTTAGCATCAGCATTGGATCACCCCAGGGCTGTGTTCTTTCCCCCCTACTCTTCTCCCTTTATACCAACTCCTGCACCTCCTCCCACCAGTCTGTTAAGCTGATTAAGTTTGCGGACGACACCACCCTCATCGGGCTCATCTCCAATGGCGACGAGTCCGCCTACAGGGAAGAGGTGGCCCAGCTGGTGTCCTGGTGCAGCCACAACAACCTGCAGCTGAACGCTCTGAAGACAGCGGAGATGATTGTGGACTTCAGGAAAGTCACATCCCCCCTGCCCCCCCTCACCATCACAGGCTCTCCCATCACCATTGCAGATTCCTTCCGCTTCTTGGGCACCACCATCACCCGGGACCTCAAATGGGAGCCAACCATCAGCTCCCTCATCAAAAAGGCCCAGCAGAGGATGTTCTTTCTGCGGCAGCTGAGGAAGCTCAAGCTACCCACCAAGATGTTAGTGCAGTTCTACACGGCCATCATCGAGTCCATCCTCACCTCCTCCATAACTGTGTGGTATGCAGGAGCCACTGCCAGGGACAGACTAAGGCTGCAGCGCGTCGTGCGCACTGCTGAGAAGGTGATAGGCTGCGAGCTCCCATCTCTCCAGGACCTGTACATCTCCAGGACCCGGAGGCGTGCTGGCCGGATCATAGCCGATCCTTCACATCCTGGTCACGTGCTGTTTGCCCCCCTCCCCTCAGGTAGAAGGCTTCGGTCCATTCGGACTAAAACCTCCCGGCACATGAACAGCTTTTTCCCCTCTGCCATCAGACTGCTGAACACTAAGTGACTTTTGACTCTCGTGCACTATGTACAGCAGCTCAACCAGACCCATGTCAATCATCACTGTTTTTCTGTTGCATTATTGACTGCACTATGTGGTACTTCACATTATCTGCTACATGCTAATTTTTTAAAACTGCCTTGACTAGTACTACTCATTATTACTAGTATTATTATTATTATTACTTATTATTACTTATTTCTCTACACTTATTGCACGTTTCTAGTCCTTTAGTTTTTTAGTTTATCCCTTTTTCTCATTATGTTTTTAATGTTGCAGCATGGCACCGAGACAAATTCCTAGTTTGTGTATTACATGAACAATGGCAATAAATCTGATTCTGATTCTGATTCTGATTCTGATTCCCCCTGTGTCTATCATATGCGGAAATGGATACATGAACTACAGCCCCCCCCAAACATCTAAGAAAAGGACAATATATGTAGGTTCGCAGACTATGATGACATCACCGGCATAACTATACAAGTTGATCACGTTAAAAACACAGTGATAACAATAACAGTACAGTCTATGCCCCCTGTCCGCCTTAAAACTGTTATGATAACCCCGACAGCATATCTTAAAACACGTTATCATGTTCACATCAGTCTGTGTGTCGTCTGGGTTTCAACAGTCTTCCAAATCTGCTGTACGCCTGCTTCGGCGTCCCAGCGGTGCTGTCTTGTAAGGGATCTGCAGCTTGAGGAAAAAAGTGGTTATTTGATCCCTGCGGGGGGTTTGGGACGTGTCCCTTGGGTGGTCTACCATGTCGAGGTGCTCTCGCCGCCCGTGCAGGTTCGCCACTCAACATGAAGGCAGGCTTGAGTCTGTCAATGCTGACTGTCTCTTTTCTGTCCCCCAAATCCAGCACAAAATGCTTATCACCAGGTTCCAGCACTCTAAATGGGCCATCATATGGTGGGCGGAGGGTTGGCTTTAAAGCGTCGTGCCTAACAAAAACGAACTCGGCATTTTTTAAAGCCTGGGGAACAAAAACCCGCGGAAAAGTGTGATGAACCGGGCCCGGGAGCATGTCTGCTCCCGTGCTGCTTAGTGGTCTCAGAGCTGAGAGGCGCCCCGGCTCTGGATGTTCTCGTAAGAATTCACCGGGGAGCCTGAGATGTTGTGCAAACACTAACTCTGCTGGGGAGGCGTCTAGATCCTCCTTGGGCGCAGAACGCAACCCCAATAAAACCCATGGTAGTTTGTTAACCCAATTTGCATCCGTTAGTGACGCTCTGAGGGCAGCCTTCAAAGACCTATGAAAACACTTGCATAAACCGTTAGCCTGTGGGTCATACGCGGTAGTGCGATGGATTGTCGCCCCTAAGCTGCTGGCCATCGCAGACCAGAGCTCTGAGACAAACTGAGGACCCCTATCGGACGTGATGTCCGACGGGACCCCGAAACACGCCACTCAGGTCGTTAAGAAAACGCGAGCCACTTCTGCGGCCGTAGTTGACGTCAGCGGAATGGCTTCTGGCCAACGTGTGGTTCGATCCACCATTGTTAAAAGATGTGTGAACCCCTGCGACGACGGTAGGGGGCCCACGAGGTCGACGTGCACATGGTCAAACCTCCTGGCCGGAATTGGGAACGGTTCTAAAGGAGTTTTCGTGTGTTTGTGAATTTTGACGCGCTGGCAAGACATGCATGTTCTTGCCCACTCCTTTACGTGCTTGCGCAGGCCCGGCCAAACAAACTTCTCCGCCACCATTTTCACCGAAGTGCGCACTCCCGGGTGCGCCAGGGAGTGAATCGAGTCAAAAACGCGGCGGCGCCACAGGGCCGGGACTACCGGGTGAGGTCGCCCGGTTGACACGTCGCAGATTAAGGGGGGCACACCGTCACGCAAACCCCTGGTCTCCAGCCTTAACCCTGTTGGTCCAGACTGGAGTGCGCGCACGTCCGCGTCACTGCCTTGTTCCGCTGCCATGGCTGCATAATCTATCCCTACGTGGACTGGGGCCGCGTACGCTTCCGTGTTGGGCTTGTGCCCTGCGGCTGCGGTAGTATGATCTGTCTCCGCGTGCCCTGACGATGTCACGGCGCGGGAGAGGCAATCTGCCACCACGTTGAGTTTGCCCGCTACGTGCTGAATGTCTGTGGTAAATTCTGAAATGGCGGCCAGCTGCCTTTGTTGCCGGCCCGACCAAGGCTCTGAGATTTTAGACATCGCAAAAGTGAGCAGTTTATAGTCGACAAAAGCCGTGAAACGCCGACCTTCCAGCCAAAACTGGAAATGGCGGATGGCTAAATGAAGCGCTAACAGCTCTCTGTCAAACGTGCTGTATTTGCGCTCGGTTTCATTTAGGGATTTGCTAAAAAAAGCTAGCGGTTGCCAAACCCCGTTAACGTGCTGCTCCACGACCGCCCCTATGGCCAAATCTGATGCGTCCGTGGTAAGCGCTATGCGGGCCGAGGGGTCGGGGTGGACCAAAAGTGCAGCATCAGCCAGGGCTCTTTTAACTTCCGCGAACGCGTGTTCCCGCTCCGGGGACCACACAACTGCGCTGGAGGGCTTTTGCTTTCTAAGAGCGGCGTATAACGGTTGCATGAGCTGAGCTGCGCAGGGTAGGAAACGGTTGTAAAAATTTACCATTCCCAAAAATTCTTGCAGCGATCTGACCGTTTGTGGTCGGGGAAAATTTGCCACTGCGCGCACTTTATCGGGCAATGGGACTGCCCCTTCTGGGGAAACGCGGTGTCCCAAAAAAATCAATCTGTGCCACACCGAATCGGCACTTGGTTGGGTTAATTATTAACCCGTGCTCTTCCAGCCTCTGAAAAACTGTAGTGAGGTGATTTTCGTGTTCCTCCTCGGACGCGCTGGCGACTAAAATATCGTCGAGGTAGATAAACACGAAAGGAAGGTCGCGTAGCACAGTGTCCATCATACGCTGAAACGTTTGTGCTGCGCCTTTCAGGCCAAAAGGCATGCGCAGAAACTCAAAAAGACCAAAAGGGGTTATTACGGCCGTTTTAGGGACGTCCTCAGGTCGGACTGGGACTTGGTGGTAGCCGCTGACAAGGTCTATTTTAGAAAAAATACACACACCCGCCAGATGTAGTGAAAAATCTTGGATGTGAGGGATTGGGTAGTGGTCATGAGCTGTAGCATTATTTAATCTGCGATAATCGCCTCAAGGTCTCCAGGAGCCATCAGCTTTCGGGACCATATGCAGTGGCGAAGCCCATGGGCTTTTCGAGCGCCGAATAATGCCCAGTTTTTTCAGGCTGCCGAACTCATTGCGTGCTATGGCGAGCTTGGTCGCGTCTAAGCGCCGAGCTTTAGCGAACACCGGGGGGCCCGTTGTGGGGATGAAGTGCTCCACCCCGTGTTTCGCTACTGTTGCCGAAAATTTGGGAACTGTGAGTGCTGGAAATTGGGTGAGGAGTTTGTCAAACTAACCTCCTGCTGTAGCGAGATTGGCCTGCACGGGTGGTGGGGACACTCGAGCTGCACAGGGGGTAGAAGAGAATGACAGTGCATTGATTAAGCGTCTGTTTGCAAGATCAACCAACAACCCATGTGAACATAAGAAATCAGCCCCTAACATGTTGAAACTCACCGCCGCTATGATAAAGGTCCACTCATAAGTGCGGCCGTGTAAGGACAGAGACAAGGTCTTTTCACCATAAGTGCTGATGATTGAGCCGTTCGCTGCTGTAGCATCATCTCACTTTGGCTCAGCAACAATTATTCTTCTGCTTAAAGACATTTTGTTTCATCCAGGAGTAACACAAAGAAATGGATTTTCTTTCCCCAGGCCACAGCTGAAATCCCCTTTCTTTTGTTAAAACCAGCCTAAGGAATTTCCCCAATGTCCGGCTTTGCTTTTATTGCCCCCATAAACATGCACCAGTCCTGGTCACACACAGACCCACAACTCAGCTAATTTCCTTAAACTCTGGACATGCTGGATTTAACCAGTGAATTTTAAAGTACATTATTACAAACTCAATTCTAAACCTTCTTCTTTTTAGGACTATGAAAGGCAAATGGACTCTGATGTTTTAATGTGGAAAATCAATAATATGTGTGAAATGCATTAATCTGTGATTATATATATATATATGCATGTTAAAATTGTTTAAATGAATGTTTATTCCTGCATGTTGATTTAGAAGCACTGCTTATAATTTATACTAATCACTAAAGTTATCTTAGTTTAATACATAAGGGGAAAAATTAACTTCCAGTATGTATCAAAGTTTTGCCTCTAAAACCATGTGACTCCAGCAGCCAATCTAGGCATGACAGCAATTCTTCATCCTAATGGTCTCTCACAGACGAGGCCTGTTATTGGACGAAAAGTTCATCGAGCCCACCCACGAAGGATGCTCATTGGCTGAGATCCCGGAAGCCCGCGAAGCTGAACAGAACTTATAAAAGGCGAAAGACTCTTCGCTCCAGTTTTTTTTTTTTTTCTCTCTTCCCCTTTGGCTCTTTTCCCGGATCGTCTTCTCTCTTTCCGGCTCCTCTTTTCACTGATCGTCTCTCTCTATTGTCTACACACAGCAAGGAAGAACAAAGGACCGTCTGAACAAAGACTTGACCACGTGTCGCTTTTCTGAACACAGAGCAGATAACTCGTAATTCGTTTATGTAACTCTATATTTTTAATGCCTTTTTCTTTTTCTCTTAAATACCTAGGAATTCCTATTTCTTTGAGCTCAATTCTTAATCAGAGTTAAACTCCAATTTTTATTCATCACTTTTTCTTTGTTAAACTTTATGTAAAATCACTGTTTGATTAATTTTAAGGTAAACTTTAATCTTAACTTTGTTTTTATATTTTTCTTGACCAAGCACCCACCAGAAGCTACTATTTTTATCTAAAGTCCGAAAGTTTTTTTTTTTAATTTGAGATCTGATTAGATCTAATTATTCTCGAAGACCTCTGAAGGCTCGTGTCTACAAGGAGAAAATGTGCAGCTGTTCATCACACACTGAAGAAGCGTCGGCACCATCTGGCTCAGAGCCCAGTTTCAACTGTGGGTCATACGGCCAAGATCCAGCCCCTTCGACCGCTTGACTTTAAAGGTCGAAATGTGGATCCTGAAATATCTGCGGGCAGATATTTACCCTAACATCCACGAAATCTTGGGCTGAGGACGATGCCGAACGAGGAATCACGTGAGCTGCAACTTTAATTCATCTGCTGAATTAAATGTCTGAGGTTCGGTAATAATTTGTGTATCTAATCAGATGCAAATTAAGAAGCCCTTAACATAACTCTTCTTTTCATTAAAATTCCGTTTTTATTTTCCTAAGATGAATCAAGGACTTTTCATATAATTAGTAAACTTTCTCCGTAAATTTGCGTTGTCTCCATAATCTGTTAACACAAACTGATAGTAATTGGTTTCTCAGTTTAACCCTGGTTCCGAAAATATTGACATTGTTAATCTATCATTTACAAGATTGATTCTATGATTAATGAAATTACTGCAATGTCTGTTAATAATTTTGTTTAATAAATATTTAAAAATGAGAGAAGTTGTTGAGAATTTATTTTATTCTGAGTCTGTTCAAGCCCAGGCATCGAATTCACAGAAAATTTTTGAGACTGATTATTGATTAATTTATTGAGTGATTAACAGGTATAAAGTGAAATTAAAGATTAAATTGCTTCTTAAAGATAGAAGCTGGTGCCCCTTACAAGTGTTATTAACTTTTCTGATGTATATGAAATGAGAGTTGATCTCAGATTCCAATACATCAATATAAATTAAATAATTCATACCTGATCATATTCATATTTATTAATACTCTCTATTTCCCCCTGTATATTTTGGTGCATCCCGTGTGAAGGCCTGGTTGAACTTGACACAACTCAGAATGAAAGAAATTAATACATAAGCTGTGTGTGATTTTGGTCAAATTTTAACTAAAAAAAAAAAAGTTGGTTCATTTGCCTGCAGCCAGTCTATTGTCTCTGTCTCTGTGTCACGAGGGGGAGGGGGTGAATTTGCCCCCCTGATTACTGCTGTGTGTGTGTGTGTGTGTGTGTGTGTGTGTGTGTGTGTGTGTGTGTGTGTCTGCTGACCAAGAGAAGGTGGGGGTGAAGAGACCCCACTGCACCCTAGTCAGTTTTTAGTTTTTTTGTTGTTCAATGCATGCTTAAGAAATGTGATTACACGCTGAATAATTAAAATAGGCCTGGGAACAAAATAGCGAAGAAATCCTATTTGTTTTCCCCGTTACTTCAAAACCCGCAGGCGAAGCAAACCCTTGGGGGATTTAATTGAATTAACCATTGTTCAAACTTGTTGAATAAAGTTTAGGGAGATCAAAGTTTTCCCGCCTTTGGAAAGCAAGGCATGGTTTTATGGACTAAAGCTTGAGCTGCATCCACGTGGCACGTGCACGCACAGTCACGCATGCGACCGTCAAGCTGTGCATGAAAAACTGCGCATGTGTAGATCGGCTCAGCGACGCCATCTTAAGTCTAGGTAGAGTTCCCTGTAGCCGCCATTTTGAGTAGAGATCCTTGACTCCTTGTGACGTCATTGGGTTTCCTCTTCTGGAAGTGCAGACGAAAACTGCCTCCATCTTGTGGTGAAACATAGGGACTGCAATTTTTATTTAAACTTCTAATCTTTAAAGACGAATTATAACCAAATTAAGTCTTCAAAGTAACTTCAAAGCAATTCATATTATTCAGAATAAACTAAATTTAACACTAATCCAAACTTTTATGCCAAGAATAAAAGGAAAAGAACCTGTTGGCTTCTGAAAGTTTTTTTTTTTTTTAGTGGTGAAACCCCACTCACTGTATAGATACCTATAGCAGGAACATACATAAACACCCCTATTGTATTTAATCACTTATATAACCACATATTATAATCTTTTAAGCTAAAAGCAAACATATTTACACACTTTTAAGCAAAAAGTTGCAAACTTTGAAGCTATATGTGTGCTTATTTTGCTGTTTTTAAATGTGATATGGTGCGATTCCCTTCCCACAGAAACCCGGTTTTAGTTTAAGGATTCTAATGCTGATGTTTACTCAAGAGTAACATTAAAGTAGGATTAAATCTGTGCATTTTGACAAATTTACAGACTTAGTGAATATTTATAATTTTTCCTCTTTCTCAAATTTAGGAAACCACATTAAGCAATTAACACTTAAGCGAAGCTCTAGGTGTTATTTAAACTCATTGTGTCATTTCTGATTCATGTTTTCTCTACAGGAAAAGAAAACATTTAACCAACCAGCATAATTTTCAAATTTTCCCAGGATTTAAAAGAAAAGTCAAAAAGGTGCAAACATTGATTATTCTGTAAATAAGAAATTTATAGATCACAATCAAGACAGATCACTATTGGCTTCAATCCTAAGAAATCCTTGGATATCAAATACTCAAACAATTCACTTGTTTCTAATTTGTAAAATTTTTAAACATTTAATGCTTCAAATGAAAATAGGCTTTAACAAATAAAACCAAAGGAAAGCCTTAACTTTAAAAGAAAGTGGAAACGTATAATTTTAAATCTTTAAAGCATTTAGCCTCTTTTGTTTTTGTATTTCTTTTGTAAATAAAATCCTCACTTTCAAAGTGACATTTTGCAAAATTCCAAAGCTAGTTATTGATGACAAATTCCAATACTAGACTTTGAAAATCAAAGTAAGGAAGTCAATCCACGCAATTGAAATTCCTGTTTTGTTTTGTGAAACAAATTCCATCCAATTTCAATTCAACTTTATTTATCAATACGGTTTCAACAAACGAATTATTTGAAGCATCTCTACATTTCTAAATAATTTCAAAATTCTATTTCCCATCTTGCAAGCCTACAAGTTGAAAAAAATTCTAAAGGAACTTTCAACTATCACAGTTGTAAAATAAAACACTCACAGTTAAACCTTGTTGAACAAATTTAAGAATAATCAACAAGTTGATTTTTTTTTAAAGGCTAAATAACAACAACGGTCAAACATGATGAGTCAACAGACAACCGACCGATTTACCAAACTGGATGACCTTCAAACAACATTGGAAGCATGGACTTCTAATTTAATTTCTAGCTTCACAACATGGGTCAAGGAAAAACAGCCCAAAGAATTGAAGCAACTCACTGAAGAACTTTTGAATGAACACACTGAAAAACCACCAGAAGGCAAGGACCTCACCAGTGTGTTATGTAAGTTTGCGCTAACATTAGTCGCAAGATTAAAGGTAGCCGAGAACGAGCTAGCAAATCAACAAACAATGATCTTATCTCTCCAAGAGGAGAATGAAACACTGAAAGAAAATCTGGAACAATCTCAAGAGGAGAATGACACAACTCAAAATCAACTGGATGAAGCATTACAAGATTTGGACCGTGCAGAGTCAGAAAAGGAACGGTTGATTCATAACAATGATGTGCTTCACCAAGACAGCAATGAACTTGAAGATGCCCTTCAAGACACAAAGAAGGAACTCAGAAGAGTTGAAGGTCAACTGGAAAATGTGAAGAAGGACTACAAGGAATGTCAACTGCTCCTAAAGGAAAGACATGAACACCGGGACATACACCGCGCTCCCTCGCCCGATTCCCGTTTCAAATACGGCCAACCGCATGGACAGCGTGCGTGTGCCCCTTCAGACCGTGACCTTGACAAGATCGCGCGAAATATCACCAAATTTGATCCAGGACCTACGGGTTCACCTGATGCCAAAGTCTATTTACAGGACATTGATTACTACCTGTGTAAGTATCCTGATGCTACGATTGACGATCGCATCTATCTGATTAAGCTAACATCTAACAGGTCAGTATCAAAATTCATAGACAGACAGCCGACAAACATCAAAGCAGATTACATGCTGCTCCGCGAAGCCATCGAAAAGGAGTTCTCCGACGACTGCCTACAAGCAGGGCTAACCGCATCCCAAGCCGTGAAGCAAGGACGCTCAGAGCCAACACAAGCCTACTACCAGAGACTCCTACTTGCATATTTTGGATCTCAAAATACACCAGGGATGGAAGAATACCACAATTTCAAGACCCTCTTCATCCAGAATCAGAATCAGAATCAGAATCAGGTTTATTGCCATTGTTCATGTAGTACACAAACTAGGAATTTGTCTCGGTGCAGTGCTGCAACATTAAACATGATAAGATAAAAGAAATAAACTATACATGCAATAAAGTGTAGAATAAGAGTAAGTGATACTGGTCAGCAGTTAAAATATATTAGCGAGCAGCAGATACTGTGGAGAACTATATAGTGCAGTCGGTAATGCAGGAAGAAAACAGTGATGATTGACATGAGTCTGGTTGAGCTGCTGTACATAGTGCACGAGAGTCAATAAGTCACTTAGTGTTCAGCAGTCTGATGGCAGAGGGGAAGAAGCTGTTCATGTGACGGGAGGTTTTAATCTGGATGGACCGAAGTCTTCTACCAGAGGGGAGGGAGGCAAACAGTACGTGACCAGGGTGTGAGGGATCGGCTATGATCCGGCCAGCACGCCTCCGGGTCCTGGAGATGTACAGATCCAGGAGAGATGGGAGCTTGCAGCCGATCACCTTCTCAGCAGTGCGCACGACGCGCTGCAGCCTTAGTCTGTCCCTGGCAGTGGCTCCTGCGTACCACACGGTTATGGAGGTGGTGAGGATGGACTCGATGATGGCTGTGTAGAACTGCACTAACATCTTGGTGGGTAGCTTGAGCTTCCTCAGCTGCCGCAGAAAGAACATCCTCTGCTGGGCTTTTTTGATGAGTGAGCTGATGGTCGGCTCCCATTTGAGGTCCCGGGTGATGGTAGTGCCTAGGAAGCGGAAGGAATCAGCAGTGGTGATGGGAGAGCCTGAGAGGGTGAGGGGGGGCAGAGGGGTAGTGACTTTCCTGAAGACTACAATCATCTCCACTGTCTTCAGAGCGTTCAGCTGCAGGTTGTTATTGTTGCACCAGGACGCCAGCTGGGCCACCTCTCTCCTGTAGGTGGACTCGTCGCCGTTGGAGATGAGCCCGATGAGGGTGGTGTCGTCCGCAAACTTGATCAACTTGACAGACTGGTGGCTGGAGGTGCAGGAGTTGGTATAAAGGGAGAACAGTAGGGGGGAAAGTACACAGCCCTGGGGTGATCCGGTGCTGATGCTAGTAGAGTCTGAGACAGTCTTTCCCAGCCGCACATGCTGCCTCCGGTCCGTCAGGAAGTCGGTGATCCACCTGCAGAGGGAGTCAGGCACGTTGAGCAGGGACAGCTTGTCCCGGAGCAGAGCGGGGCGGATGGTGTTGAATGCGGAGCTGAAGTCCACAAACAGGATCCTGGCGTAGGTTCCCGGGGAGTCCAGGTGCTGCAGGATGGAGTGGAGGGCCAGGTTGACTGCGTCGTCTACAGACCTGTTGGCTCGGTAGGCAAACTGCAGCGGGTCCAGGAGAGGGGTGGTGATGGACTTGAGGTGGGGCAGGACCAGGCGCTCAAAGGACTTCATGACTACAGAGGTGAGCGCTACAGGTCTGTAGTCATTAAGTCCAGTGATCCGTGGCTTCTTGGGGACAGGGATGATGGTGGAGGATTTGAGGCAGGACGGCACGTGGCATAACTTAAGGGAGGTGTTAAAAATGTCTGTGAAGACAGGAGCCAGCTGTTTCGCACAGTGTCTCAGGGTGGAGGGAGACACGCCGTCCGGGCCGGGGGCCTTGCGCGGGTTCAGTCTGGAGAACTGTTTGAGCACGTCCTGCTCACTGATGATAAGGGCAGGGGGGGAGGAGGGGGGGTGCCTTTAATGAAGTAGGGATTGTGGAGGCTGTGGAGCTTGAGAGAGGGGGGGAGTTGGACACAGATGACGAGGTGTCAAAACGGGCATAGTGTTGGGACAGTCTTTGACAAAGGGCTTTGTCATCCTGACCTTTAGGAGCCTGAGGCCGATAGTTGGTGATTTGCCTCAGTCCTCTCCACACGGAAGCCGAATCATTAGCAATGAACTGCTGCTGGAGTCTCTCTGAATACACAGATTTAGCCCTCTTCAGCTCTCTGTTAAACCGGTATTTAACCTCCCTGTAGCAGTCCCTGTTTCCACTTTTCAGCGCTGCTTCCTTCTCCTTCCTGATCTGTCTGAGCTTAGCTGTGAACCAGGGTTTGTCATTAGAGTAACTCACCCTGATGCGTGATGGAAGAATGATCTCTTCACAAAAGTGGATATATGAGTTCACAGTGTCCGTGTACTCATCCAGATCATGCGTGGCTCCTTTAAACATGCCCCAGTCAGATATTTCCATGCACGTTTCCAGCTTCTCCTCAGCATCACTGGTCCGTATCTTCGTAGTGCTCACGACAGGTTTAGTGAGCTTCAATCTCTGTCTGTATGTTGGAATGAGGTGAACCATCACGTGATCAGATAATCCCAGTGCAGCGTGAGGAACAGCGCGATATGCGTCTTTCACTGTGGTGTAACAGTGATCCAGTGTGTTTAATCCTCTGGTGGGGCATTTAATAAACTGTTTGTAGCGGGGGAGATCGTGGCTCAGATTGCACTGATTAAAGTCGCCAGCCACAATAACCAGAGAGTCTGGGAAACTCCGCTCTGTGTGTTGAATGTGATCTGCGAGCACGCGCTGAGCTTCGCGCGTGTCCGCGTCAGGAGGGGCGTACACAGCAATCAGTATAAAAGAAGCAAACTCCCGCGGGGAATAAAAGGGCTTGCAGTTGATAACAAGAAATTCCAGGGCGGGAGAACAGTGTTTGGAAATTACCGTTACATCAGAGCACCAGCTGCAGTTGATGTAGAAGCAGACTCCGCCTCCATCCCACTGTGAGCCATTACCTGGGAGTTACAGCTAACCCAAGGTCAAACTCAATAAGTCAGCTGAGAGAGTTTGCACACTATGCGTTCCAAAAACAGCAACAAAGTCGCAACAAGCACGCTGAACCTGCCACAGTACTAGCTATTAGCGGTGCATCTAACACCTTGGAGTTGGAAGGAGCCCCTCGTTCTACTCCACCTCTTACACCGGGAGTACATAAATAGCCGAAGCATTTTCCCAAGCGACCTCATCAAGGTCAAAACCACACTAGGTCCTCTGGATATCACTTTGGACCAACTTTGCGAAAACTCGACTACCATCGTAGACCATATCCACGGGATAGGTCACGAGAAAGCGATACGGACTACCATGATGACAAATACCGATACAAAGACACGCGTAACCGCGACAAATGGTCTCCATCCCATCACAGAAGCTCAGAAGCAGAGACCTATCACAAACCTTGGAAGGAAGAAGAAACTCCTACATTCAGTAGAGAAGACATTGAAATTGTCCAACACCTCCTAGCAGAGATTCAAAACTACAAAGAGAATAAAACTGCTAATATTCTAGCTATATCAGCTGTGCCAACTCAAAACAAGCGTTCCAAATGAAGGAAACGCAAGAAGAAAATCCCTCATACAAAGGAGGAAGGACCAAAGGACTCAACGCAGTCCAGTGCTGTTATGGCCGCCCAACCACAGGCCACAGACCACTCCTCTAACAACATTTCGCAACTCTGTGTCGAACCACCGGTTCCACAATTTCTATGCGATTTAAACGAGAGGGGGGTGGCATGGAAATTCTACCTTCCACTGACCCTTGAAGACATGGTGCGTCAGGACGCTGTTTTAGACACCGCTGCTGACATCACTCTCATGTCACACACCCTTTTTGACAAACTATGTGTAGCTGCTAACCGCGCTCACAAACATTTGAAACTGGAACCCTGTTCATTAGCCGTGCGACCATATGCGCTCACTAAAACAACCCTGTTGGGCGTATCACTACTAAACATGTCCATTGGACCCATGACCTTGACACATCCGGTCTATGTGTCCAAACTTGACGCCATTCCATTGCTTGTTGGCAAAGACCTACTGAACCGTTTTGAGCCACTGATTGATTTCAAGAACCTCAAACTATGGGCTCAAACGCAACACCCTCACCCATTTGACCCAACAAGAACAACTGAATCACAGTGCTTTGTTCTGAACACTTTGGACACCCCAAGTCTCACACAACTAGCACTGTTGGAACAACTGCAACCGATTGAAAGCGACCGCCAAGACCAAGGTGAGTACTGTCCACAAGAAGTCAAAAGTCACCTTCAAATACAAGGTCAAGCCAAACACTCAAATGACCTTGAAAACTCAACGGCCGAGCAGAAAACCCCAAACGGCCCCGTTAAAACGCTTGATACCCATGATTCAATTGTGGTGTCACATTTTGAAACCCACCCACCCGCCCATGAGGCCTGCATGGTCACAAGAGCCACACCAACCGGCTCTCTACACCCTCTGAAACCTCAACTTTTTGCGACAACGAACCCAACTTTTACAAACGCAAGGCGCACACTCACTCAACCTTGCAAACAAATGATCCATGAAACCGTCAAACACCGGTCGGATAAAATGGTACATGCGCTGCCCGCATCTAAACCCTATGACATACCAAACCTGAAACCACTTCATGCGACACAATCTTCTCTGCAGCTATACAATGGCACTCCTGTTCATGCTTCCGACGAACTATCATCGCCACCGCTCAGAGTTCCTCGAAACCAGAGGGGGGTGATGACTGCCAATGCCTATAACATTCAAGCTGCAGAGCACAAAAGCGTCAAAACGACATACAAAGCTCCCAAGGCTGTATTTCAAAAACATTCGGACCGAGTCGCCAAACGACAGAAAGCGTACAACGATCAAAAACTCTTGCATGACGAACTGCGAAGGGGGGACAAGATCTTCCACCCTACATTTGTACCGCAAACACCTGAAATCAATTTACAGGAAAGGAAAATCACTCCTAAATTCCTGCCCGAGTGGATGAATCCACACATTGTCACCAACAAACTTTGGCCACTCAAGTGCCAAACCCAGGACCCCATTTTCAAATGGGCTCACCAAAATCAGAGTAACCTTTACCAAAACCCCATGGGACTTGTCGGGTACAACACTGTCAAAGTAAGTCCATAAATAAGATTAAAACCAAACCTACGTCTGAGAAATAACTGTAGCTAACTACTAGCCTCAGGTGCACTCAGTCAAATTTCTCTGAACAATCAGTTAACTGCATCCAAACCTCCAGAAAGGAAAGGGTATATTAAAACCAAATTAGCCCTTAAACTAATTTCAAAGACCTCTGTAAAATCTAATAAACTTCAATCAACTTACTATTACCAAATAGTATACACAAGACATTCAACACCATTAGCTTGAGCTAATAATCTTAAAACTCCCATCAAAGGTGAAAACAAGCACAAGGTTTAGAGTTCAATCTCTTAAGCTCTATTCTGTAATTTCCCAGTTTTGGGATCAATAAAGTACATCCATCTAAAAGAAATCATTCCACCTCTAAGAGGAATTTTCATTTGCCAACCAGGTATCTAAAGAAAGATCAACAAGAAGATTAAGATCCAAAACCACTCACTTTTATGTTTGCCAAGATGATGGCCCTCCTGTTTATCAGTTTAGCCATCTGCCTAGCAATCACACCCACTGTTACCCAGTCAGAATTGGGCCAAGCCAAAACGAAAGGTCAAAGATCCTCGGGTGGATTCTTAATAACAGCCTCATCGTTAGAGCCTCTTGTTAACCTTAGCACGCCCACTGTTAACTCTGTCAACATCGCTAAACCAAAACGCCAGGTTGTCAAACCACAAATGGTTACCAAAATCTTACAAGACACTGTGTTGGTTTTGAATGCTTGCTCCGAAGCTTCAGTCAAACTCAACAAGGTCTTGAACTCTTTGCTCTTTGTGTTAAAGGTTGACTATGCTCACACACAGCCAATGTCTATGTTACTCTCAGAAGTAGCTAGAAACATTAGCTTTTCAGTTAACGCTTTAGCAATGAATATGCTCTCTCATCATATCCTTTTTTGCAGTAAATCCAAATTTACTTCTCATTGCCATCCAAAGAATAACGACATCCTATGCCCACTCAGTTTTTCTGAACAAAAGCCTCAAACACCCTATGATTTGGACATCTGTGGAACCATGGTTTAGTCTAACTAAACAAATTCAATTTGAACCTCCATGAGTCACCTCAATATTGATTAGTCTGAATCTACCTCAAGTATGAAAGAATTTTATTTTTGCTTTTGACTAAGATTTTTGGATACATGCATGTGTATATACAAATAATCCTTTATACTTTATTTAGATTTTATGCACATTTAAACTGTTTTTGAAATTTTGAATAGATATTTTTCAGCAAACCCAAAACATTTATATCAAGTATGTCAAAACCCACATACTCCTAGTTCATTTTTTTTGTACCCAGAATTTTTAAGTCTTTACAGGCTTATACAGAACTTTAGTATATCCTAGACAATTATACAATGTTTATATTTGGTCATGCCAAAATTATTTTTGAAATTTCCAGAAGTTTTTCAGAAAACCAAATTTAAGGACCTACACTTTGGAATAGATACTGTGTACAAGCTTAAGACTTATCGACATCAGAACTTTAGTTCAGCATTTGGATCAAGCCTCGCCAAATTGGGATTTGATGCATAGGATTGCTATCAATGCTGAATCAATGTCACCACTGATACCAGAGGGGGGACTGTAGCATCATCTCACTTTGGCTCAGCAACAATTATTCTTCTGCTTAAAGACATTTTGTTTCATCCAGGAGTAACACAAAGAAATTGATTTTCTTTCCCCAGGCCACAGCTGAAATCCCCTTTCTTTTGTTAAAACCAGCCTAAGGAATTTCCCCAATGTCCGGCTTTGCTTTTATTGCCCCCATAAACATGCACCAGACCTGGTCACACACAGACCCACAACTCAGCTAATTTCCTTAAACTCTGGACATGCTGGATTTAACCAGTGAATTTTAAAGTACATTATTACAAACTCAATTCTAAACCTTCTTCTTTTTAGGACTATGAAAGGCAAATGGACTCTGATGTTTTAATGTGGAAAATCAATAATATGTGTGAAATGCCTTAATCTGTGATTTTATATATATACAGTGGGGAAAAAAGTATTTAGTCAGCCACCAATTGTGCAAGTTCTCCCACTTAAAAGATGAGAGAGGTCTCCAATTTTCATCATAGGTATACCTCAACTATGAGAGACAAAATAAGAAAAAAAAAAAAAATCCAGAAAATCACATTGAAGGATTTTTAATGAATTCATTGGTAAATTCCTTGGTAAAATAAGTATTTGGTCAATAACAAAAGTTCATCTTAATACTTTGTTATATACCCTTTGTTGGCAATGACAGAGGTCAAACGTTTTCTGTAAGTCTTCACAAGGTTTTCACACACTGTTGCTGGTATTTTGGCCCATTCCTCCTTGCAGATCTCCTCTAGATCAGTGATGTTTTGGGGCTGTCGCTGGGCAACACGGACTTTCAACTCCCTCCAAAGATTTTCTATGGGGTTGAGATCTGGAGACTGGCAAGGCCACTCCAGGACCTTGAAATGCTTCGTACGAAGCCACTCCTTCGTTGCCCGGGCGGTGTGTTTGGGATCATTGTCATGCTGAAAGACCCAGCCACGTTTCATCTTCAATGCCCTTGCTGATGGAAGGAGGTTTTCACTCAAAATCTCACGATACATGGCCCCATTCATTCTTTCCTTTACATGGATCAGTCGTCCTGGTCCCTTTGCAGAAAAACAGCCCCAAAGTATGATGTTTCCACCCCCATGCTTCACAGTAGGTATGGTGTTCGTTCTCCTCCAAACACAACAAGTTGAGTTTTTCCCAAAAAGTTCTATTTTGGTTTTATCTGACCATATGACATTCTCCCAATCCTCTTCTGGATCATCCAAATGCTCTCTAGCAAACTTCAGACGGGCCTGGACATGTACTGGCTTAAGCAGGGGGACACGTCTGGCACTGCAGGATTTGAGTCCTTGGGGGTGTAGTGTGTTACTGATGTAGCCTTTGTTACTTTGGTCCCAGCACTCTGCAGGTCATTCACTAGGTACCCCCATGTGGTTCTGGGATTTTTGCTCACCGTTCTTATGATCATTTTGACCTCACGGGGTGAGATCTTGCATGGAGCCCCAGTTGGAGAGAGATTATCAGTGGTCTTGTATGTCTTCCATTTTCTAATAATTGCTCCCACAGTTGATTTCTTCACACCAAGCTGCTTACCTATTGCAGATTCAGTCTTCCCAGCCTGGTGCAGGTCTACAATTTTGTTTCTGGTGTCCTTTGACAGCTCTTTGGTCTTGGCCATAGTGGAGTTTGGAGTTTGACTGTTTGAGGTTGTGGACAGGTGTCTTTTATACTGATAAAGAGTTCAAACAGGTGCCATTAATACAGGTAATGAGTGGAGGACAGAGGAGCCTCTTAAAGAAGAAGTTATAGGTCTGTGAGAGCAAGAAATCTTGCTTGTTTGTAGGTGACCAAATACTTATTTTACCGAGGAATTTACCAATTAATTCATTAAAAATCCTTCAATGTGATTTTCTGTATTTTTTTTTCTCATTTTGTCTCTCATAGTTGAGGTATACCTAAGATGAAAATTGGAGACCTCTCTCATCTTTTAAGTGGGAGAACTTGCACAATTGGTGGCTGACTAAATACTTTTTTGCCCCACTGTATATATGCATGTTAAAATTGTTTAAATGAATGTTTATTCCTGCATGTTGATTTAGAAGCACTGCTTATAATTTATACTAATCACTAAAGTTATCTTAGTTTAATACATAAGGGGGGGAAATTAACTTCCAGTATGTATCAAAGTTTTGCCCCTAAAACCATGTGACTCCAGCAGCCAGTCTAGGCATGACAGCAATTCTTCATCCTAATGGTCTCTCACAGACGAGGCCTGTTATTGGACTAAAAGTTCATCAAGCCCGCCCACGAAGGACGCTCATTGGCTGAGATCCCGGAAGCCCCTGAAGCTGAACAGAACTTATAAAAGGCGAAAGACTCTTCGCTCCAGTTTTTTTTTTTTCTCTCTTCCCCTTTGGCTCTTTTCCCGGATCGTCTTCTCTCTTTCCGGCTCCCCTTTTCACTGATCGTCTCTCTCTATTGTCTACACACAGCAAGGAAGAACAAAGGACCGTCTGAACAAAGACTCGACCACGTGTCGCTTTTCTGAACACAGAGCAGATAACTCGTAATTCGTTTATGTAACTCTATATTTTTAATGCCTTTTTCTTTTTCTCTTAAATACCTAGGAATTCCTATTTCTTTGAGCTCAATTCTTAATCGGAGTTAAACTCCAATTTTTATTCATCACTTTTTCTTTGTTAAACTTTATGTAAAATCACCGTTTGTTTAATTTTAAGGTAAACTTTAATCTTGACCTTATTTTTATATTTTTCTTGACCAAGCACCCACCAGAAGCTACTATTTTTATCTAAAGTCCGAAAGTTTTTTTTTTTAAATTTGAGATCTGATTAGATCTAATTATTCTCGGAGACCTCTGAAGGCTCGTGTCTACAAGGAGAAAACGTGCAGCTGTTCATCACACACTGAAGAAGCGTCGGCACCATCTGGCTCAGAGCCCAGTTTCAACTGTGGGTCATACGGCCAAGATCCAGCCCCTTCGACCGCTTGACTTTAAAGGTCGAAATGTGGATCCTGAAATATCTGCGGGCAGATATTTACCCTAACATCCACGAAATCTTGGGCTGAGGACGACGCCGAACGAGGAATCACGTGAGCTGCAACTTTAATTCATCTGCTGAATTAAACGTCTGAGGTTCGGTAATAATTTGTGTATCTAATCAGATGCAAATTAAGAAGTCCTTAACATAACTCTTCTTTTCATTAAAATTCCGTTTTTATTTTCCTAAGATGAATCAAGGACTTTTCATATAATTAGTAAACTTTCTCCGTAAATTTGCGTTGTCTCCATAATCTGTTAACACAAACTGATAGAAATTGGTTTCTCAGTTTAACCCTGGTTCCGAAAATATTGACATTGTTAATCTATCATTTACAAGATTGATTCTATGATTAATGAAATTACTGCAATGTCTGTTAATAATTTTGTTTAATAAATATTTAAAAATGAGAGAAGTTGTTGAGAATTTATTTCATTCTGAGTCTGTTCAAGCCCAGGTATCGAATTCACGGAAAATTTTTGAGACTGATTATTGATTAATTTATTGAGTGATTAACAGGTATAAAGTGAAATTAAAGATTAAATTGCTTCTTAAATATAGAAGCTGGTACCCCTTATGAGTGTTATTAACTTTTCTGATGTATATGAAATGAGATTTGATCTCAGATTCCAATACATCAATATAAATTAAATAATTCATACCTGATCATATTAATATTTATTAATACTCTCTATTTCCTCCTATACTGCCATTGCCCCGTTGCCGCGGGGTCCAGCCACCCGGTCAGCGTAGGACGGGGTGATGAAGCTCCTTTGAGCTCCGGTGTCTATGAGGAAGTGTCGCCTGGAGCTTTCATCAGTTATGTAAAGCAGCTTGTTGGCCTTGCCGAGAGCCGTAGCTGCTAACGGTTCCCGGCTTTTGAAACTTGCAAGGTGGTACACACTTGTATGCCCTCTCAGCGAATCGCCGGTGGTAGTAGCAGAGGCCGTCTCGTCTGTTGCGTCGCGGCAGCGTCGCTGCCATGGTGGGCAGGGTTTGTTCTGTTGCCTCTGGCTCCCTGATGTCCTGGGCTTCTGCACCGAGGTCTGCCGCTGCTGCTGTGGACGTCTGCTCACCGCAGGAGTTGAGGAGTCGCTGTTCTTCTCTGGCAAGCGCGCGGATTTCCTGCTGGGTCTTACAACTCATGCTGGCCAGAGTCCCTCTCATGTGCGTCGGGAGAGTGCTGAGGAAGATGTGCTGAAAGAGGAAGTTGTCATTGTCTGTCTCTCTCAGCTGAAGCATGTCTTCCATCAGGGCCAACGGTCTGCGCCCACCGTGGCCATATATCGCCAGTAGTCTCTTGGCCCTTTCCTCGGCCGAGGGAACGAAGCTCTCGATGAGTGTAGCCTTCAGCTCCTCGTATTTGCCGCTGGTGGGTGGCTGCTGTATCACGCTCCGCGCGCATTGCACTGTGGCGGCGTCGAGCCTGGCGACGACGTGGTAGAACTTGGTTTCTTCCGTCGTCACCCTTGCGAGCGCGAACTGTGCCTCAGCCTGCTTGAACCACGAGTTCTGGTCGTTCTGCCAGAATTCTGGGAGCTTAATGGCGACTGCGCTTGCTTGGGCCGCCTCAGACGAGTCTGCAACGGGAGAACGCCTTTCGTCCATTCTCACGTCTGGTCACCAATGTGGGGAACGTGAAATGAAGAAGCTGAGTGATTTTATAAACCAGATTTAATGTCGGCTTCCCATCCCCAACATGTCTCATCCCAAGGCAGAAGCAGAAAGTGGCTGATCGCAGTCAGACCTCCTTACTTATGCAACACACAACAAAAGCCAACATCATTATGCATTACATCACAAAAGCCGACTTCACACGTCCTTGTCATATCCCTCCGATGTCCTCCTGTTCCTTCGCCTGACCCCCGGGGGTCAGGAAGTCTTTTCAGGTCTGCACCACCGCTCCTCCATCTCCTCGTTGCTCTCTGCAGGCGGTGGAGACTCATTGTCCTCTTCTGAGACATGAGGTCATTCCACACATGTAATTACAACACATCCCCGTGTGTCTATCATATGCAGAAATGGATACATGAACTACAGTACTAAACATTTACCTAAGAAACCATTTTCCTTGCCATCAACAGTCTACAGGATTAGGATAATACACAAATAAGGAAAGTAGGGAAATTGTGAATGGCAAACCCTACTATTGAAGCCATTTAACTTAGGTGATGAGGAAGGGTTTTCTGGGTGATTACATGAAAAGAATGACAACTGGTAGAGATGTTATCCATACTGTCCTTCCCATGAGGGACCATTTGACGAAAGAACCATGGGAAGTGCATCCACCTTTTGGCCAAACCAGGGGATCTGGTCATCAAATGAAACTGGATCGAAATTCCCTGGCAAGGACAGCACAAAGGTTATCCTGCTGACCCAAACAGCCATGGAAAATGAAGGACATGGCATCTGGGTGCATCTGACATTTTGCCTCACTTAAAACCCTCAGCAACAGAACTGTTTAATATACAAACAAACAACAAATGACTAACTGTTTCTCTATGCAAGTGTCAGCTGACGGCTCCATCTGGCGTCCAGCAACAGTCTTTGCTTTCGAGAAACAGGCTGTTTGTTTATCATGACAAGGGAAAAATACAAGGGAAAGAAAGGTGTGGTTAGTGTTGTTATCTTATCATCCTCATCATCCTCTAGTAGTACTTAATATTGGTTATTAAGTTGTTCCAGTGCTTATACACTGTAGAGAATTGTTATGTTTGCTCCTTAATAACACTAACAGTTAGGCAAGATATCTTTATTGCTAAAATGATGCAGCTGCTAGAGGCTGTTTGGTTTCTTAAGAGAGGCTATTTACAGAAATAACATAGGAAACTTCACTTTGAATCACACCTGTCACAACACTTGTCACTCCACTGATAAGAAACATGATGACGCTCCCTTACTCTATGAATGCAAGGTTAATCTCATCAGGGAACTCCTCTTTTGAAGTGGTGATGTCCCTTTCCAGCAGCTTAACACTATCTAATTGTGCAACGGCTTACAGTGCATCTCTCCCCTGTACTGCTACTCTGCTTGACCGAAGTGAGCAAGTGTTATAATAAGGATCTGCATTACCAAAGGTCATTGAATCATTGGGCATGTTTGCACCTGGCCAGAACACCGGGCAGGCTTGTGCACCCCGTTTTGACAACTGACCGTACCCTCATCATGTCGGCAGGGCAGGCGGGCAGGGTGAAGATATGCTTTTCTACCACATGATGCCATTTTGGAGCATGAATTCAATTTCAGATGGAAAGTACAGGAGTGAGGGTCTTTTGTTCACTGTTTCTTTGAGTGAGACTGGATACGAACACCTTAGGGATTAAAACATTTAGTTATAGGCTACAATTATTTATAAAATTGTAACAGAATAGAATGGTTCTTGGTTAACTGCCACCCATAAGGGTGTGTGCCCTATTATAGGAGGTTATCGTTGTACTTCTATCCATGAAAATGATGCAAATGGTCATATTAATACTTTGGATACACATAGCTTCATTGCTTTGTAGGCAATGGTAACAAAAATGATTAAGTTAGTGTTTCTCTTCATGAAGAAGTCTCATCATGAACTTGGTAATGATTTTTATAGTGATAACTTCGGACTTTTCTTGTGTGAGTCCTTAATATGATGATGAGGCTGGTTATTGTGAGCTTAGCGATTTACCTTCATACAGCTGCTGCAGATGATGAGGATGGTGAAAGGGGTAATACTAACCTAAGGAATACGAAGGTTGCAGTATAATTTAAGTCTGTTTTGAGTATCTCCATTTCATTTTCTACAGACTAAGATTAATTTTGATCATATTACACATATTCACTCTTAATGACATATTCTACACATGTTTTAAACCACCTCATAATAGAACAACATGTAAATTCTTACACATATCCTTATATTATTTCATACACTTTATTTTACTGCCACTTTATTTTTCTTTTAGTTATGATGCTTTAATAAGCATCAAGGGTTGATATGAAAGAAAAAAAATCCATATTACCCTCATTATTATTGTTATTAATAATGTATTATTATTATTATTAAGAAATACCATGCCTTTCCTATGCCATGTTTAATGTTTATATGTGCATTCCATGTTGGATAAGTTCATATATTCCTTTATATTATTCTTTCATATTATATTTCATATTATATGTCTGATATATTCTTGACATGTTTCTGTGAGCAATTATTGGCCTTCAGAGGATTCAGAGACTGATGGTCAGTAGCAAGCGTAAAGGATTATCTAAGCTACATTGATAATCCCTTTGACATGTGCTGCTTTACTTTGTGTCCCAGGAATGTGCTGAAACTCCCAGTTTGTGTAGATTAGATTTATAGGCATCCTGTCTCCGGGATATCTGTGGCATCTCTTCCTTTGTTCACCACCCAGGATAAGCTCTCACGTCATACTAACCTGCTAAGATACTAGGACTGTGATAGGCATTTGTACAGTCTCTGAGATGTCTCTGCTCTCCCCCTTTCTCCTCCTTCCCCTCCTTTCTTTTTACCCATAAATACCAAGCCTAGAGAATATATGTTCAGAGATTTGGGGTATGGTGTGCTGAGACCACTCTCTCTCTGTAATCTCTCCCTCAAAAATGCCCATTTGATGTTAACTTGAACTGCAACTTTTCTTTTATTTCTTTTATTTATTTTTATAATAAATGTACCTAAATCAATATTCCGTCTGATTTTTGACTTTGAATAATTTATGCTCAAAATTATTCGAACAGCTGCCATTAGGTCATTTGTGACTCTAACAAGAACTGTCTCTGTACTGGTTGTAGAGGGGAAATCAGACTGGAATTTTTCAAAGAGGTTATTCTGTTTGAGATGATCCTGTAAATAGGTAGCAATTGCTTTCTCCAGTACTTTAGAAATGAATGGGAGATTGGAGATGGGCCTGTAGTTGGATAGGACATCTGGGTCAAGGGTGGGGTTTTTGAGCAATTGTTGAATTAATGCATTTTTAAGAGCAGAAGGGACATGACCAGATTTGAGGGAGTGATTGATAACAGCACTGATCATCAATCCATCCATCCATCCATCCATTTTCTATCACTTTTCCAGAGGTCCAGGTTGCAGAGGCAGCAGCTCAACCAGAGAAGCCCAAACTTTCCTCTCCCTGGCCACCTGCTCCAGCTCTTCATAGAGGATACCAAGATGTTCCCAGGCCAGCTGGGAGACGTAGTCTCTCCAGCATGTCCTGGGTCTGCCCCAGGGTCTCCTCCCAGTGGGACATGCCTGAAACACTTTGGTGGGAGGCATCCAGGAGGCATCCTAATCAGATGCCCAAACTACCTCAACTGGCTCTTTTCAATATGGAAGAGCAGCAGTTCTACTCTGAGCCTCTCCCGGAAGACTGATCTCCTCACCATATCTCTAAGGGTGAGTCCAGCAATCATACGGAGAAAGCTCATTTCGGCCGCTTGTATCTTCAATCTCATTCTTTCAGTCATTACTCAAAGCTCATGACCATAGGTGAGGGAAGGAACTTGCATTGACCAGTAAATCGACAGCTTTGCTTTAGAGCTCAGCTCCCTCTTCACCACAACAGACCAGTACAACATCCGTGTCACTGCAGAGGCTGCTTGGACCACTCCAAAAGTGATGGCTGGTGCCACCACCGTGTCATAGAATGTCTTCAGCAGTACCCCTTATACACCAAAAGACCTGAGTCTCCTCAGTAGGAACAGCCTGCGCTGTCTGGTCTGATGTGCCACGGCCAGGACGAAAACAACATTGCTCCTCCCGAATCCGAGGTTCGACCAGCGAATGGACTCTCCTCTCTCCTGGCATAGACCTTCCCAGAAAGGCTGAGAAGTGTGATCCCCCCAAAACTGGAACACACTCACTGGTCTCCTTTTATAAAAATAGGAACCACCACACCGGTTTGCCATCCCAAAGGCACTGTCCCCAACCTCCACGTAACATTGCAGAGGAATTTCAACCATGACAACCCTACAACATCCAGGGCCTTGAGGTACTCAGGGCAAATCTCGTCCACCCTCGGGGCCTGGCCACCAAAAAGTTTTTTAATCACTTCGGTGACCTCAGCCCCTCTGATGAGAGAATCTTCTCCCTCATCCTCAAGCCCTGCTTCCTCTATGGAAGGCATGTCAGTGGGATTGAGGAGATCCTTGAAGTATTCCTTCCACCACTTGATGATGTCCCCAGTTGAAGTTAGCAGTGTCCCATCCGCACCAAACACGGTGTGGACAGGGAGCTGTCCCCCCCCCCCCCCCCCGAGTCACCGGAGAGTTTGCCAGAATCTCTTCGAGGACAACCAAAAGTCTTGTTCCATGGCTTCACCAAACTCCTCCCGCACCTGAGTTTTTGCTTCAGCAACCACCCGAGCTGCATTCCGCTTGGCCTGCCGGTGCACCTCAGCTGCTTCATGAGTCCCACAAGCCAACCAGCAGTGATCAGTGGACTAAAATTAAAGATGCATGTCTTTACCAGGATGGTGGGAAAGGCTTCTAGAGCACAGGTGGAAGATCTTATTCTCCTGATGATATCTTCAACCTTTTCCTGAGTAACTTCAGGGAAGCAGCTGAGGGGGTGGGAGATGAAGACAGAGCAGATTTTGGAGGTGCAGTTGAGGTTTCAGGGCCAGTGAGCATCGAGCAAATAGAGGCAAAATTTGTTTTAAAGAAAGCCATGAAGTCATTACATTGTTTTTCTGAGATGTTTGTAGGCAGAGGATATTGTGGTTAGAGAAGATGGCTGACAGTGGAAAATAGCTGCTTGGAATTTTCTGGAATGTTTCTGATAGCATCTGAAAAAAAAAAAAAAAACTGTGCCCGTGCTTCTTTGAGAGAATTTGTGTAAGCCTTTTGGTGTTTGCAATAGACCTGTCTGTGGACAGTGAGCCCAGAGGCTTTGTATTGCCATTCCAGGACCCAACCTTTTGCCTTCATCTTTTGTTGTTCAGCTGTGAAACAGGGTGATGAATGAGTGAAGGTAATCATTTTGGTTTTTTACAGGGGCATGGAGGTCCAGTAGATTGCTCAGGTGGCTGTTGTAAAAGTCCACTGTCTCATCAGCTGACGAAAAGTTGGTGGGAAGATGCTTTAAGTCTGCTGACATGGCTTAGAAGCCAAACCCAGAAGTTTTAATGGGATGAATGAACTGTAATATTTGCTTTCTGAGTTATCCCCATCTAGTGACTGTGGGTGGAAGCTGATATAAGGCCAAGGACACTACCTGGAGGTTGTGGTTAAAGCATGAAGACTTCTGACCTCACTTCCTGAGTTCTGGCAGCCACAGACTGTCCATTTGTACTAGAGACTTCTTAGTTTATCTTTACAATCCTATGTTCTATCCAAGCTGTGGCATTGTGAGTATTTTGTTATTTTAAAGTTGTAAATAAATACCTCTTCATTTGTTGGACATTTTTTTTGTGGACCTGGATTATTTTATGTGTCCAGTGTTCAACTTTTTTGCTCAACTACCATAGTGGTTATAAAATTGAACCGTGGAACAGGAATAACCACTACAAGAAGCCAAAAGACTTCTTTCAAGACTTCTTGCAAGAATTGAAAGACTTCAGGACATCCAGCAAACAAAGATTCCAAACCTCAAACAATTGGAAGTGGGCCTGCATGATAATTGGAGAGCTATATGATTACTACCTGGCCTGACTGACTTATAGAAAGCATGGTATGCACTTCTCTTCATATATTTCTGGATGTGAGTAATAGAAAATACATAAAGGAAATCTGCTTTTGGAACTGTGAAATCGTTTGAATTTATAGAGTCTGTTATGGGATGGATTATTGGAATGTCCAGATAATTTCTAGAACAGAAGGTCATAAACATGGCTCATTCTATGAAGGAAGGTGAAGAGGAAGAAATGATCAGTACTTCAAAAACAGGCACAGAAATGGATGGACTTGAAGGTGTACTGAAACTAAAAGGCATTGGTAAAGGAAGGCTTGCAAATCTCACTAGAAGGAAAAACATAATGACTCAACTCATGGAAGATTCATCATGTGTACACAAACTTAAAGAAAACCTTTTCAAGTATGAACAATTGTTGAATGATTTTAAATCAATACAAAAAGTCTATCAAGATCTGTTGACAAAAGAAGAGGCAACTGAAAATGAAAGCGTGTGATTTGAGCCTAAAATGGCAGAAATTAACATTTTTTCTTTCAAATGTTTCTGAGTGGCTGTTGGGGGTATCCAGGGATGGCAATATTAAGATGGCAGCACTGAAAGAAAGAAGACAGTCTTCTTTAGAAACAAATCCCATTTCTCTTTTAATCTTAGGAAAAGGTTTGCTGCTTCCACCTTGTTGTTTATTCTTTACTATGGGGATATTATTTATATGAATGCCTCTGCTCAGTCTCTTCACTTGTTGGATGCAGTCTATCATGGAGCACTAAGATTCATGACGGGATGTAAACCCCTCACACATCACTGCACTTTGTACTCCCTGGTCATCTAGTCATCACTGTCCATGTGCAGACTGTTGCACTGGTATAATTTCATCTACAAATCAATCCTAGGCCTACTGCCCCCATATTTATTATCTTACATGTTACGTACTCAGTGCAGTCATAGTTTGCGCTCTGAGAACTTCATTATTTTTAATGTTCTCTCTGTACATAGCTTGGCAAAAAGGCATTTTTGTCCTCTGCTCTCTCAACTTGGAACTCACTACAGCAGAGTCTGAAGTTGTCTACCTTGATTCCTTGAGGAGGTTTTAAACTTTTTGTCGGGTCAGGGGAGAAGGCATCATTCGGAACTGTTTTTGTTCTTAGTATTCTCTTTCTTTTTTTCCCCCTTGTCCTGTCAGGCAGCTAGGTGAGCAGAAAAGAAATCTGCTACCCTTATTGTGCCAAAACAGATTTTCTTTACCAAAAAGATCTTTATACAGTACCTATATATGTACTGTATATTGTTTTAAACTTCTCTTGTAATAACTTTTAATACTTTAAATTATTTTACCCATGAAGGACCCGACAGGATGGGAAATGGGGAAAGGGGGTTTGGGGAGGAGGAAAGAAAAGGGATAGGAACAAACAAAAAAGACAAAGAAACAGCTAAAACAAACAGAAGACAGACTGCTTCTTCCACCGAAGAGGTCTCAACACGAGTCTGGTATCCGCACCTGTTAAAGGAGAGACATTTATCTGTCTGCATCCATGCGCGTGTGTATGAAAGCACGGCAAAATAAGTGTGTGCATGTGAATGGTTTGTCAGGAAACATACGAAGAGGGTGGCCGGTCGCAGCAACACCGCCCACCCCCCATTCCCCAGAAACCCCGAGCAAGCAGGACAACGCCACTAACCCCCACAGAGCACAAATGTCTGAGGTCAACAAGCCCCAGGAAAGCCAGGCATACACCCCAGGAGGGAAGGGAGGCGCAGTCGCCAGGCAGCCAGCTCAGTGGGCCCATGCCTCCTGACCGGCAACCCCCCCCCCCCCCCCCCCCGCGGGACCAACGCCAGTCCCCAGGCCCCAGGTGCTGGGAGGCCAGTGCCCCCCACCCCACCCCCTGGTACGGAGACCTGCCCATAGCCCCTGGTGTGAGCCCCCAGGCACTCCCACAGCGGGCCCACCCCCCACCCCAGCTCTAAAACCGGACACCCCAGTGACCACCACCCCCAAAGAAGACCTTCACCCCCATCCAGGGGAGTTCACTTGGCCAAGAAGCACTACCCCCTCAATCCAACACCTCCCAACCAACAGACACACCCATTCCCACACAATCAAACCCTCATGCTTTCATACGCACCAACACACATTCACTTACTCTCGCGCACCCTCTCCCCCACACAATCCCACACTCGCACTCCCGGACCCACCCACTCTCTCACTCCTGTACCTGCTCAGCTCACTCCCACTCCCACTCACCCTCAGAGTCACCCACACTCATTCATGTTCACCCATATACACACTCTCACTTGTGCTCCAACCTAGTCACATCCATCCGTGCTCTTCCCCACACACTCACCCACACTCACCCTTTTACTTAGGGTGACCGTGATGCAGATGCAGCGAGCATGAATGCACACCAGCACCAGGTAACTGCCAGGGAGACCGCCAGCACAGGCCAGCAGCCACACCCCCGCCAACCCACCCCAGGGCAGCCGCTCCCACAGAAGCAGACCACCACCCCCAATGCCCACCCGAGAGACTTAGCAGCGGACCACCACAGGTGGCCACCTTACATACAAAGCACCACACAAAACTGCCCCACCATCACCATCTCTACTCATCGCTCCCTCACTCTAGCTTACTCTCTTCTTCGATCACTATCTCACTCCCTTGCTCACATCTATTCATTCGGCAGCACCCAGGGATTTTGACAACATGACGGGTCCCAGGCCACCCGCCAGGCCCACAGGCCCACAGCAGAAGGAGGGCAAGAGGGGTGGGGGAAGATGACTGTTCTTAGTATTCTAATTTGTTATCAATTGGCACTTTCTGTTCATTTTCTTCATTGTTTTGTACTGATTAAGGTTGGTTAGTGTTGTCTGTAATGCTGTGCTGTACTGTGCGTTGTCTTGACAGGTGTCTCTTGAAAATGAGTTCTTGTGTCTCAATGAGACTACCTGTATGTCATGTACCGAGTTTGGGATTTCCCCTCAAACTTGGTTTCATAACTTCCCTGTGTATTCATATTGGACTACCATATTGTTATATCTTGTGTTGTCCTTGGCACCCTCCGTTATCTCTGTATTGATCTGTATCTGTTCCAGGTATCTAGGTTCTGTTGCCATTTTCCTGTGGTGTTTGATTTCTGCAGTTGTATGTATTATTTTGGATGACATTTTATTTTTATGTTTTCCTGTGTTTCCTTTTTCACTTTTGACAGCGGTCAAGGTTGTGCAGTCTTGCATGGGCATGCCCTACCGCTTGTCAAACTGCCAGCTGCCCCTCCCTCACCTGTCACCCTGTCAGCTGTTCTTTTTCATTATTATTAGCCAGCTGTGGCCAATTATTAGTTGATGCTGCCTTCCCTTACTCAGGTCAGCCCACATCTGTCTCTCATTGTAATTAATTTGTTCCCTATTTAAAGAAGATTGTTTTCCATTTTCATTGTCACTGTTTCGACATCTCTGTAAAGGACTGTTTCTCCCTTGTCTCCACCAGAGCCCAATCTTGCTCTGGAGTGCCGTCTTTGTAAGTTGATTTCTTGTTGCTATTTCGTAGTTTGTTCACTTTGCTCTTGTTTCTGTTTTTGCCAAATAAACACACAAACTTACAGTCCAGCGAATGGGTTGTTTTTCCCTCCTTGCATTGCATTGAGGCACATATATGACACTGTATAAATAAAGGTTAATAAAAAGACATGACCTGGAGGAAAGGGAGGAAGAGCTGAATAAATCCATGCAAGTACTGAAGTATCAATGTGAAGCCCTGGAGCTGAAAAAACAGCTAGAAGCCTCAACATCTAAAATTGCAGTCCTCACATCAGCTGAGCGCCATCAAATAGCCATGCTTCCTTTTGAGGAAAATCAGCAAAACCAAGTACCTGAAAACCCACCAAGTCAAGGTAAAGATGGAATGAATGAATACCTTGTTGAAATGTCTGCTAAAAAGTGATACAGCAGAGAGTGAATTTCTTTCCTTAAACAAAGCTTGTAAAGCCCAGTCTGTGGTACGAACTCTTAGTGTTCACTTTAAGGAGGGTGTTCCGTGTCAGCCAGTCTTTACGCAGTCAGACAATATGAAAACAAGTTCTGTACAGATGTCTAGTCCTTTTAAGCCTTTTGATGAGGGAGGTCAATCATAAACATCCAGTGTACCCCAAAATACCTCTGAACAGCCAATATTTACTTCACAGAGCAGTTTTACCTTTGATAGACTGACAAATATCCCCCAGTATCAACATGATATAACACCACTTCTAGTGAACCATTAAGACCGCTCAAATATCCCACTTAAAGAAGTACCAGTCTTCAGTGGTGATGTTCTTTCATATAGATTATTTATTAGTGCTTTTGAACATCCAGTTGAGCTTAAGAGAGACAGTAGTGCTGACAGACTTTACTTTCTTGATCAATATGCCAGTGGCCTTCCAAGAGATCTTGTTAGGAGCTGTCTTCACATGAGCCCAGACAGAGGTTATGAAAGGGCAAAGGCTTTGTTAAGAGAACACTATGGAGATGAGTTCAAAATTCATTCTGCCTATATGAAGAAAGCATTGGAAGGGCTTGCAGTTAAAACAGGAGACTCAAATTCATTACAGACATTTACACTGTTTTTGAGGAGTTGCTGTAATGTAATGGAGGAAATAAAATACTCAGGTGAAATCAATTTGTCTTCAAACTTAAAATCCTGATCATGAAACTTCTCTACAAATTAAGGGAAAGATGGTGGTCATAGTATATGTCTGAATTTCAGGAAAGACAAAACAGCAGACCACAATAAAACCTTGTGGCATTTCTTGAGACGCGTCCTTTCTGACCTGGTATATGGAGACATTCAGGATAAACCAACCAGTTAAGGAAAAAACTGTGATTAAGTCTAAGTACAAGTCAAGTGGAAGCAGTTATGCTACTGGAGTTTCTACTGCTGTTTTTTACCCACCAGACAATCTCAGGATTCTAACATGCAAGTCACTTGTGCTTTACACAGCAGCCATCACTCATTAGAACATTGCAGCTCATTTAAAAAATATGAAACATAAAGGTAAAATAAAGTTCTTAAAGGAAAGGGGAATCTGCATCTGTTGTCTGTTGCAGGGCCATAGTAGCAAGAACTGCAGAGCAAGACTTGCCTGTTCTCTGTGTTCGAAACAACATCCCAGTGTCCTGCATATAGAACAAATAGAAAATCGAAAAAAAAAAAACAAACAAACAACACTGCTTCTGAATCAATGGATGTTGTACTGATGCACCCCAAAGCATGTGGGCATACAGGAGCTGGTGCTGGGGCCAGCAATGTCCTTTCTGTAGAGCCCGTACAAGTAAAAGCTAGTAAAGTTGAAAAGGTCATCCAAGCATATGCCTTCATAGACCTGGGCAGTACAGATACTTTTTCTACAGAGTGCCTCATGTCACAGCTGAAGATTAGAGGCAGAAAAACTAACATTTTTTTGAAAGCAATGAGTCACAAAAAGCTGGTGTCAACATAAGCAGTTTCAGGCCTTGAAGTTTCAGGAGTGGATGAAAACTTTTTTTTTTTTTGTTTTTACCATTACCTGATACATTTACGCAAAAATAAGTGCCTGTAGCTACTGACAATATACCAAGGCAGGAAAATCTTGCTAAATGTCCATACTTGCAAACAGCTGACATTCCAGAGATAGGTGCCAATGTTGAGCTGCTAATAGGAACAAATGCTCCCAAGATCATAGAACCCTGGGAAATAAACAGCCAGGGTGAGGTACCATAAGCAGTAAGAACACTAATAAGATGGATGATCAACAGCCCATTAAGAGGAAAATAATCCAGTACCTATGACTATTATGTCACAGTAAACAGAATCTCTGTAGCTAACCTGGAAAAGCTACTGATTAGTCAGTACAATCATGACTGTAATGAAAATGCATGCATGAATGAATGAATGAATGAATGAATGAATTTATTTTGGATAGTACAGTACAGGTTAAAAGAAACTGAATAATGTAACAACAAGGTCAAATTAGACAATGACTCCTCTGATTTTACAATTCAACGTAAGTTATCCGAAATGGGTGATGGCTGAAGCCGCAGCTTATATTGCCCACTCATAATCCATCCAAGAATTCAAAAGAGAAAAAGAGAAAACAGACAAGAGCGATTACAATTCAAAACAAAGCTAAGACAAAATGTGACAGAGAAAAAAAAAAACTAAGCTAAGCTAAGTTAAGCGATTACTATTCAAAAACAAATCTAAGACAAAATGTGACAGAAAAAAACAAAAAAACAAACAAAACAAAACTAAGCTACAACACAACACAGGCTGGATATGGCAATCCTTATATGATTTTACATGTCGTCTTGTATATAGCTGTATATATTGTATATAGCTTGTATATAGCTGATCCAAAATGCTGCAGCAGGAGTTTTAACAGGTACTAGAAAGAGAGATCATATCTCTCCGGTTCTGGCCTCCCTTCATTGGCTTCCCATAGAGTTTAGAATTAAGTTTAAAATCCTTCTTCTTACTTACAAAGCTCTAAACAATCAGGCTCCTTTTTATTTAAAAGATCTGATACTACCGTATTATCCTAGCAGAGCACTACGCTCCCAAAATGCAGGATTACTTGTAATACCTAGAATCTCCAAAAGTACAATGGGAGGCAGAGCCTTCAGTTATCAAGCTCCTCTCCTGTGGAATCAGCTGCCAATCTGGATTCGGGAGTCAGACTCGATCTCTGTTTTTATGAATAGGGCTAAAACCTACCTTTTTGATATAGCCTACAATTAGGGAGGGATCATGTGTTTCTGAACCCTCCCTTAGTTATGCTGCTATTAGGTTTAGTCAGCCGGGGGACCTCCAGTAATGCACTGGGCCTCACTCCTTTCCTCACTCTCTATGAAATATTTTTTTTTTGCTGGTCATTAACATTTGTTTGTTCTCTCCCATAGATTGAGTCCCCATCGTGCTGTTTGCTCTCTACATGTCTGTTCTTTTCTTCTTCTCTATCCCCTCACCCCCCAGCCAGTCGCGGCAGATGACTGCCCCTCCCTGAGCCTGGTTCTGCTGGAGGTTTCTTCCTGTTAAAAGGGAGTTTTTTCTCTCCACCGTCGCCAAGTGCTTGTTCACAGGGGATCGCCTGATTGCTGGGGTCTTTCTGCAACTGTGAGGGTTCCCCCTACAGTTGATAGTGCTATGAGATGATTGTTGTTGTGAAATGGCGCTATATAAATAAAGTTGAATTGAATTGAATATATGTTTGGGGTATTTCTTCCTTTAGTTTTTGTTTAAATTGTCCAAGTGTTGTACATGATTTTAATTCAGGTCCAAAATCGTTCCATAATCTGACTCCTTGCACTGAAATACAGTGTTGCTTGGTGGTTGTTCTCACGGTAGGCTTTTGAAATATACATGTTCCTCTGAAGTGATATCGTTTCTCCCTTATTTGGAACAACTTTTGGATATTTGCGGGCAGTGATAAATTCTTCACTTTAAACATTATTATTGCAGTTTTAAAGTCAACCAGATCTTTCAACTTGAGAGTTTTTTGTTTAAGAAAAAGTGGGTTTGTTGGTTCCCTGTAAGCTGCTTTGTTTATTATTCTAATAGCTCTCTTTTGAAGCATAAAGAGTGGATATATGTTTGTTTTATATGTATTTCCCCATACTTCATTACAATATGTCATGTATGGGAGTATTAATGAATGATACAAGGTGTATAGTGTGGGTTGATTCAGCAAATATTTCACTCTGTGTAATATTGCAATTGATTTGGATACTTTACCTTTAATATAATTAATATGTGACTTCCAAAACAGTTTATTATCAATTATTACTCCAAGAAATTTAGTTTCAGATACCCTTTCAATCTCCACACCATTTACACTGAGTTTAGGTACTGGGATGTTGTGATGGTTGTTAACGACTATAAATTTTGTCTTACTTAAATTGAGCGTTAATTTGTTTGAATCAAACCACATTTTAAGCTTTCCTAATTCCTTTCCGAGTGTATCCAGAAGTTGTTCCAAATTGTTTCCACTGCATAATAGATTAGTGTTATCGGCAAACAATATTAAGTCCATTTTTTCTGAAACTTTACATATATCATTTATATACATATTGAATAATAATGGTCCCAAAACTGAACCCTGTGGGACTCCACAGGTAACCTTCAGTAACTGAGAGTTTTTGTTGTTAACACATACATACTGATATCTATTCTTTAAGTAACTACTTAACCAGGACAGTGCTACCCCTCTAATACAACAATTTTGTAGTTTCTTTAATAATAGATTATGATCTACTGTATCAAATGCTTTTTTAAGATCCAGGAATACTCCAACTGAATACTCTTTATTTTCGATGGCTGTTGATATTTTTTCTGTAAATTCCATTAGGGCATATGCAGTTGTCCTCTTGTGTCTGAACCCATATTGCTGCTCACACAATAAATTATTCTTCAGTATGAAGTTGTCAATTCTCTCATAGAATATTTTTTCAAGTATCTTGGAAAATTGCGGTAATAGTGAAATTGGTCTATAGTTTGAGAGTTCCCCTCTGTCGCCCGTCTTGTATATCGGAATTACTTTAGCTATTTTCATTGCATTGGGAAATATACCTGTTTGGAGAGACAGGTTACAGATATACATCAGTGGTTTTACTAGGCATTCAATAACAGTTTTGACTAGGAGTATGTCAATACCATCAGAGTCCGTAGATGTTTTACTTTTGAACGATTTAACAATTTCAATGACCTCTCTTTCGTCTGTGTTCTTTATGAAGATGGAGTCTTTTACAGCAGTGTTATTGCATATTGTATCACCTGTAGGCACCGTAGTGGGTATTTCTCGAGCCAGATTAGGTCCAATGTTAACAAAAAAAAAAATAAATTCATCTGCAGGTGAAGCTATATTCACACTCTGAGTCGTTTTATTATTTTTTTGGAATATTGGTTGGGTTGCTTGTATTTCTGCTTTTATTTCCAAGGATACTGTTGAGTATTGTCCATGTATTTTTAATATTGTCTTTGTTTTTCTCCAGTTCTTTACTGTAATAGTCTCTTTTACTACATCTTATTATATATGTTAACTTATTTTTGTATGTTTTATACCGCTGCTCTGCTTCTTTTGTCGTTTTCTTTAGGAAAGCTTTATATAATAAATTTTTCTTTTTACACGCCTTTTGTAGACCTTTGGTTAACCATGGCTTATCAGCAAATTTATGTTTAAGCTTTTTTTTTTACTAATGGGCAGTTTTTTTCATAAAGAGTGGTTACAATGTTTATAAATGCGTCATAGGCTTCATTTACATCTGATACATAGACTTCTGTCCAGTCTTGCTTCAGCAAGTCCTCTTTAAAAGAACTGATTGCATTTGGTGATTTGTATCTGAACAATTTTGAATTTTTTTCTGTGTTGGCCCCGGTGTGGCCATGGATAAGTGCAAAGGTTGGCAAGTGGTCACTTATATCATTTATCAATAATCCACTTTCTATTTTCTTATCAATAACATTGACAAACAGGTTGTCAATAAGTGTAGCAGTGTGAACTGTGATTCTACTGGGATGTGTTATTGTGGGATATAGACTCATGCTGTACATAGAGTTCATGAACTCTGTAATTACATTTTGTTGTTGTGGATTCAGTAAATCAATATTGAAATCTCCACAAATTGCTACCATTTTCTTACTAGTAATATTATTGTACAGCTCGACTAATTTATCTCTGAATGTCTCAATGCAAGTTCCCGGCATTCTATATATACAACTTATAATTTGATTTTTTGTTTTATCTTGGTCAATCTCAACAGTGACACATTCCAAGATCCCTGGTAGTGCAAAGGGCATTCCATTTACAAGCTTACACCTATACAGGTCATCAATATACAGTGCAACATCGCCACCCTTTTTTTGAGATCTGTTAATATGAAACATCTGATATCCCTCTATTGCCATCAGGGGAGCCTGCTCTTCATTAAGCCAAGTTTCAGAGACTGCAATAGCTGTAAATTTTCTGTCTAGCTGTTTTAAATAGTCCTGAATCTGTGGAAAGTTTTTGTTAAGACTTCTGCTGTTGAAGTGTATTATTAACTGTTTACCATCTAATTGCACTTGACTTTTGAATTGCTTTTCATTGTAACATTCACAATGGTTATGAATATTATTGAAAAAGTGGTTATCAGGATCAATATCATTCTCCATCTCTTGTGGTTTATGTTCAGCATAATGGCATATTTTCAGAGTTTGAGTTTCCTCACTCTGTGTCAAATGACTTCCTCCAACTGGGGATAATTGGTGTCTACTCGAGTCGGTCATAAGTTTTTGGTTTTTTTTTGCTTATTTTTTTTAAAGTACTTTGGCATGGTGTATCAAAAGAATTATTCTTACCTTGTGTGTGAATATGGATTATCATTGACTCATAATTTTCTTAATCAGTGTTCATCTGTATTTATCTAAGTCAGTAGCATCTCTGATCATTATACTCTTTGCTTGCTCAGGTGTTCCATTTAGTTTAATCCAAATTCTACAATTTCTTGTCCAGGTTGCCTGTATCTTATTTTGTCTTTTCAGCATCTGTGCCTGTCGTGCTATTTCAGCGTTTGTTTTTGTCAGATGTTCATTTAGGTAAACTTGTGTTCCCCGTAGCTTTCTGGCCTGCCTCAGTATGTCATTCTTTACCCTTCTGTTCACAAAGCGCATCACAATTGATTTCTTTGTTTTGTTATCTTTCTTCGGTAAAGCATAACAGGCTGAAATTGCATTAGCTTCTACCTTAATATCTCTATTATTAAGGAACTGAAGCACCTGATTTTCTAGGGAGACTGATTCACTCATGGGAGCATCCTCACCACTCAGTCCTGTTGTGGCATGGGCGTATGACTGATATCTATGACTGATATCTTCTGGCATCAGAAGAAATGCTTGAAATGCCAACAGAAGATAAAAGATTCCTTCAAATTGCAAATAATTCAGTATCCTTTACTGATGGGCACTGTAATCTTAACTTATCCTCTAGGAAATATGATGTACAAATGCTTAACAATTGCCATTTTGCCATGCAATGTCTGCTGAGCCTGAAAAGAAAGTTTAGGAAAAATGAATCTTTCCACAGAGAATATAAAGAATTTCTCAGTGATGTCTTAACCAAAGTAAATGCTGAAGTTGTCCCACAGGAAGCAGTGAATGAAGCCATTGGAAGAACTTGGTATATTTCACATCATGGAGTATACCCCAAGAAGAAAACACTCAGGGTGGGGTTTGACTGTGGTGCAGTGTACCAAGGTGTGTCACTGAACTCTGAACTTTTGCAGGGTCCTGATCTTACTGATTCATTGACTGAAGTCCTATTCATGTTTAAACTGCAGTCCCTGAAAAACCACACAAAAGGAGGGGAATTTTATCAATGGTAAGCTCCATTTACAATCCACTTGGCATTCTTGCACCCCTCACACTCCCAGTCAAACAGCTATTACGGGAGCTCTGTAAATAGGGTTATCAGTGACATAACGCACGGCTCAGGAGACGCACACACACAGGCTTAGAGTAGTTCAAAGAGTTTATTAACAGCAGGAGTGAATGAGTGCGTGTCTGCGGGATGTAAATGTGTTGGTGATGGTGTCTGCTCCAGGCACAGAGGCAGGTGACCGTACAGCCGAGCAACCCTATGGAGAGAGCACAGGGAGAGGGTGACGGGCATACACCAACACAGGAGGGATTTATGGCGAGAGAAGGACTTACTTGGTGGGTCAGGACAGCTGGCACAACAAGGGGGCGAAGCCCGGAAGACAGCCACCTGGAGAGCTCCGTACAGCAGCGAGGATTGGGCGATGGAGAGGAGATGTCCGCTGCTGGGGAATCCACCTGTGCACAGGGGAGAAGACTGAAGAAAAGAGGTAAGCGATCTTCTTACCGAAATGGTGACGCTGAAGGGAAGTATGCTCACAACGGTGAGGGACGAAGTCTGACGGCTTCAGGCTGAGCCTCCGGGCGAGACGGCCTTTATCCCTCGCCGCTGATGATTGTCAGGTGCGTGAGCAGGTGGCGCCGCTGATGAATGGCGCGGCGTGACAGTACTCCCCCCTCTAGCAGCGCCTCCTGGCGATGGCTTATCCGGGTGCGCTCGGTGGAAGTCCGCGATGAGCGATGGGTCCAACACAAACGACGGGGGCACCCATTGTCGATGCTCGGGCCCATAGCCCTCCCAGTCCACCAGGTATTGCAACCCACGACCTCGGCGCCGGGAGTCCAGGATGGAGGAGACGGACCAGGCCGGATGGCCACCAATCATCCGGGGCGCGGGTTGCGCTGCAGGAGGAGGGCAAAGGGGGTCAGTGACTGCCAGTTTCACCTTCGACACATGGAAAGTGGAATGGATGCGGAGGGAGGGGGGAATAGCCACGCGCACAGCCACCGGGTTGATGATCCGGGTGATGGGAAAGGGACCCATGAATCGCTGTGCCAGCTTCCTCCTCTCGCCTTTTAACGTGACGTCCTGGGTAGACACATACACGAGTTGCCCAACTCTGTACGCCGGGGCAGGTCTTCTGTGCCGGTCCGCCACGGTCCTGTTGCGCTCCGCTGTGCGTAAAAGTGCATGACGCGCGGCAGCCCAGGTGGAGCGGAACTGCCTAAGGTGCGCCCTAACAGAGGGGACAGTTACCTCGTTCTCCTGCGCTGGAAACAGCGGGGGGTCGTAACCCAGGGACGCCTTGAAGGGGGACATCCCCGTTGCAGAAGAGCGGGCGGTGTTGTGGGCATACTCCACCCAGGCGAGATGGTTGCTCCAGGACGTCGGCTTGGATCTAGTAACACAGCGGAGCGCAGCCTCCAGCTCCTGATTGGTCCTCTCACACGGCCCGTTAGACTGGGGGTGATGGCCGGAGGAGAGGCTCACCTTGGCTCCGATGGCGTTACAAAAGGATCTCCAAACCTCGGATGAAAATTGGGGACCCCGGTCCGAGACCACGTCCACCGGAATCCCGTGCAGCCTGACCACGTGTTGGACGAGGAGGCCCGCCGTCTCCAGGGCAGTAGGGAGACCTCGCAGGGGGATGAAGTGCGCCGCCTTGGAGAAACGGTCCACGATGGTCAGGACGGTGTCAAAGGAGTTGGAAACGGGGAGTCCGGTGACAAAGTCCAGTGCGATGTGCGACCAGGGCCTGCCGGGGACCGGCAGAGGCTGGAGCAGACCCGCTGGGGGGGCATTTCCCGACTTGCTGGTGGCACAGATTGGGCAAGCCCGGGCGTAGCGGGCTGCATCCCTCCGCAGGCCTGGCCACCAAAAAGACCGTTGGAGGAGGCTGATCATCCGAGAGGTGCCGGGATGACAGGTGAGCCGGGAGGTGTGGAGCCAGTGGATGACCTCTCCTCGGACCGCAGATGGGACGAACAGTCTTCCCTCCGGTCCGCTGCCAGGATCAGGTTCCACCTCCTGCGCCTTCCGGATCTTGTCTTCAATGTCCCAAGAAATGGCACCGAGGACGCACGACCTGGGCAGGATAGTGTGGGGCGTCTCCTCAGCCTCCACGGGGGTGAACTGCCTAGAGAGGGTGTCAGGCAGGCCGTTTTTGGAGCCCGGCCTGAAGGTGATTGAGAAGCGGAACCTGGCGAAGAACAAAGACCAGAGCGCCTGGCGGGCATTCAGGCGCTTGGCAGATCGTAAGTACTCTAAGTTCTTGTGGTCCGTCAGGACCACAAACGGCAGGTCCGCCCCCTCTAGCCAGTGGCGCCACTCCTGTAAGGCGAGTTTAATGGCCAGGAGCTCTCTGTCCCCCACATCGTAGTTTCTCTCCGCTGGGGACAGGCGCTGGGAGAAGAAGGCGCACGGCCGTTTGCCGCCATCGTCAGGTGACCGCTGGGATAACACTGCTCCCACTCCCGTGTCCGATGCGTCCACCTCCACAATGCACTGCAGCGCGGGGTCGACCTGGCGAAGGACCCGGGAGGAGGAGAACTCCGCCTTCAGCGCCCTAAAGGCAGCAGCGACCTCTTCAGTCCACCGGAATGGGACCTTCGGGGACGTGAGGCGGGTCAGCGGTCCGACGATCGAGCTGAAATTTGGGACAAAGCGGCGGTAAAAATTGGCAAAGCCAACAAACTGTTGCACCTGCTTCCGGGATGCGGGAGTAGGCCACTCCACCACCGCCTTCACCTTCTCTGGGTCTGGGAGCACCTGATCTTGAGCGATGATGAATCCCAGGAAGGATGTGGTCCTAGCGTAGAATTCGCATTTCTCAGCCTTCACGTACAGACGATTCTCCAGCAGTCTTTGGAGGACCCGCCTCACATGGACCTGGTGCTCGTCCCTGGACCTGGAGAAGATAAGGATGTCATCCAGGTAGACGAACACAAAAAGGCCGATGAAATCCCGGAGGACGTCATTAATGAGGCGCTGAAAGACGGCAGGAGCGTTGGTCAGCCCGAACGGCATGACGAGATACTCAAAGTGGCCGTTCGGGGTACGGAAGGCTGTCTTCCATTCATCTCCCTCCCGGATCCGGACGAGGTGGTAAGCGCTGCGTAAATCCAGCTTGGTAAACCAGGTCGCCCCCTGGAGGGAGTGAAAGGCAGTGTCCATGAGGGGCAGGGTGTAACGGTCCCTCTCAGTGATGTCATTTAGCGCTCGGTAGTCTATGCAGGGGCGGAGGGATCCGTCCTTTTTCGCGACAAAGAAAAACCCTGCCCCCACGGGTGACGACGATGGGCGAATAATCCTAGCGCTCAGTGATTCCTTCAGGTATGTATTCATGGTCTCCTTCTCCGGCGCCGACAGGCTGTAGAGCCGACCAGATGGCAGGGGAGCCCCCTGGCGGAGGTTGATGGCACAGTCATATGGTCGATGCGGGGGAAGAGACATAGCTTTCGATTTGCTAAATACCATACCCAGGTCGTGAAATTCTGGAGGCACCAGTGACAGGTCCGGAGGTGCTGTATCCGCCACAGGGGGAGCCGCGGATGGGGAGCAGGCAGCGGACTGAAGGCAGGTGCCCATACAGGAGGTACTCCATGCCGATACCCCAGCGGACCTCCAGTCCAGGACAGGGTTGTGGAGGCGTAGCCAGGGATACCCCAGGATGACGGGCGACACAGAGTTGGGCAGGACGTAAAATACCATCTCTTCCCGGTGGTTCCCTGAGATGATGACTGGGACAGGCATGGTTTGGTGAGAAACTCTCCCAAGGGAGGCACGGGAGAGATGGACCAGGGAGATGGGGTGTTTTAATGCCTGACAGCGGATGCCCAATCGGGTTGCCAGGCCTTGTGAAATGAAGCTGCCCTCTGCGCCCGAATCCACCAGTGCGTGGGTGAGGTGCCCAGTGGGATTGTGGCAAAAACGGATGGGCAGCTTTAATTGAGTGAGAGTGTCTAACCGGTTGGGATCCGCGAGGCTCCCTACAGCGATTCGCGGACCCCGCCGACTGGCTTTCCGCGGGCAACGCTCCACAGTGTGTTGGTCACCTCCGCAATACATGCAGAGGCCCAACTCACGGCGGCGTTGTTTCTCCGCAGGGGAAAGCTTGGTCCAGCCCGTCACCATCGGCTCCGACTCCTCGGGGCACGATGCTGGCGGCGCCGCCAGGGGGCGAGCTTGGAACAGGTGCGGCGAGACTCCACGAGGGCGAGAAGAAGAAGACTTCCGCCCCGAGGAGCGCTCGCGCAACCTGTTATCCAAACTTATCGCTAAGGATGTCAGCTCCGCTAGCGTCCCAGGGATATCCCGTCCAGCCAGTTCATCCCTCAGATCACTATTGAGGCTGCGGAAGAACAGGCCACAGAGGGAGCGTTCCTCCCAGCCCAATTCCTCCGCCGCTACCCGGAAGTCGACCGAGTAGTCCGCTGCCGACCGGCCTCCCTGCTGGAGAGCGAGAAGCCGATCGACCTGGACCGTCTCGGTTTGAGAATGGTCAAAGACCTCCAGAAAGCGCCTCACGAACTGGTCATAGGTGAGGGTGGCATAACTGGGCCTCGCCATTACGGCGTAGGTCCAAGTTAACGCACGCCCCTCCAGAAGATTCCCTATGTAACCAATCCGACTGTGATCCGAGGGAAAATCTCCGGGCACACGGTGGAACACGGACTCACACTGCATAATGAACCCCTGCGCTCCGCCGAGCTTACCGCTAAAGCGGGCGGGGGTCGGAATCGGTGTGAGCCGAACCGGTGCCACTGGAGCCGGCTGGACGGCCGCTGGAACAGCAGGAGCCGCGCCACCCTGACGAGCCGGGGGGAACGGCTGTTGAGGATCTAAGTGGCCCAACCGGTTAGTTAGGTTTAATAATTGATTTAGGATAACCTGCTGTTGATAAGCAATCTGATCCACTCTAGCCTCGAGAGTGGTAAACCGGTGTGCGAGCCCGCCGTCCGCCGAGCCGCTCTGCTGAAGCCGTACTGACATAACGCACGGCTCAGGAGACGCACACACACAGGCTTAGAGTAGTTCAAAGAGTTTATTAACAGCAGGAGTGAATGAGTGCGTGTCTGTGGGATGTAAATGTGTTGGTGATGGTGTCTGCTCCAGGCACAGAGGCAGGTGACCGTACAGCCGAGCAACCCTATGGAGAGAGCACAGGGAGAGGGTGACGGGCATACACCAACACAGGAGGGATTTATGGTGAGAGAAGGACTTACTTGGTGGGTCAGGACAGCTGGCACAACAAGGGGGCGAAGCCCGGAAGACAGCCACCTGGAGAGCTCCGTACAGCAGCGAGGATTGGGCGATGGAGAGGAGATGTCCGCCGCTGGGGAATCCACCTGTGCACAGGGGAGAAGACTGAAGAAAAGAGGTAAGCGATCTTCTTACCGAAATGGTGACGCTGAAGGGAAGTATGCTCACAACGGTGAGGGACGAAGTCTGACGGCTTCAGGCCGAGCCTCCGGGCGAGACGGCCTTTATCCCTCGCCGCTGATGATTGTCAGGTGCGTGAGCAGGTGGCGCCGCTGATGAATGGCGCGGCGTGACAATCAGTGGCATGACCAATACCCATGGTTCAGCCTACACAATGTCTTAACTGGACTCAAGACCTTCCCAAATTGGCAGACTTTAGTATTTCATGATGCATCAAGCCTAATGACTTTGGAAAGCCACAATCTATTCAGCTGCACAATTTTGCTGATGCAAGTGAAACTGAATATGGGACAGTAAGCTATTTGAGGATGATCAATACCAGAGGTGAGACACATGTGTCTTTCCTGTTAAGAAAGGCAAGAGTTGCACCCCTAAAGCAAATGACAAGTGTTGGGCAATTTACTAAAAAATAGTAACTAGTTACAGTTACTAATTACTTCTTTTCAAAAGTAACTGAGTTACTTACCAGTTACTGCATGATTAAAGTAAGTAGTTACTTGGAAAAGAAACTTTCACGTTACTTTTAAATGCATAATTAAATTGTCTTGCACATATAGCAAGATCAAAGGCCCCTTGTTCTCATCAGAAAAAGAAGAAAAAGAAAACTGATGAGAAAAAGTCTCATCTTACAGGAAAAAAATGTCTCAGATTAACACAAACTATTGTAATCAGTAGAAAGTTCAATTCAATTCAATTCAACTTTATTTATATAGTGTGGTACACATATTTGAGATGCTTAGGCTGCATATGTATATTACTGTTACCTCACATCTTAGAAGGAACAATAAGTCTGGACCTCCTGGGGAAAACAGGAGGGTGTGAAATCTGTCTTTAGAAATGGTTCTGAGAAGACTTCCTGACCACCAGGGTTTTAGGTGGAGAAGAGAAGACCTGGGGGGGTGATGTATTGTCTCTGGGGATTGAATGACAATGTGACTCTGTACTTTGATGTCCCGGGTATAAAAAGGGGAGATGTGGGAAGTTCTTTCTCTTTTCTGTTTGAGAGGATGTTGGAGACATGTGATTGTTAATAAACCTGAATTGAGAAATAAATTCAGCCTCTTCATTTCACGCTCTCCACAATAGTGCCATTTCACAACAACAGTCATCTCATAGCACTATCAACTGTAGGGGGAACCCCACAGTTGCAGAAAGACCCCAGCAATCAGGCGATCCCCTGTGAGCAAGCACTTGGCGACGGTGGAGAGGAAAAACTCCCTTTTAACAGGAAGAAACCTCCAGCAGAACCAGGCTCAGGGAGGGGTAGTCATCTGCTGCGACTGGCTGGGGGGTGAGGGGATAGAGAAGATGAAAAGAACAGACATGTAGAGAGCAAACAGCACGATGGGGACTCAATCTATGGGAGAGAACAAACAAATGTTAATGACCAGCAAAAAAAATATTTCATTGAGAGTGAGGAAAGGAGTGTGGCCCAGTGCATTACTGGAGTTTCCCCGGCTGACTAAACCTATTAGCAGCATAACTAAGGGAGGGTTCAGAAACACATGATCCCTCCCTAATTGTAGGCTATATCAAAAAGGTAGGTTTTAGCCCTATTCTTAAAAACAGAGATCGAGTCTGACTCCCGAATCCAGATTGGCAGCTGGTTCCACAGGAGAGGAGCTTGATAACTGAAGGCTCTGCCTCCCAAAGCCAAAGTCAGAAATTTACTAGAAATAAAGCTGTAAATTCACAGAGAAAATTTTGGATCCCCTGGTGGGCAGTTTTTTGCCCACGAGACATATGATTGACACCCCTGGACCAAACAATTCAAAATTCATATTTAGAGTATTTTCTTCCATGAAAAAGTTGCATATCACAACAGCATGAAAATGAATAAGATAAAATGAAACAGGAAGCACAGATAAATGAAATTCACCTTAAGCTGTTCTCTACTGCAACAAATCACAGTCACTTTTTCTCTCTGCGGTAAGAAAGCATTTATACAACTGTGGACATTAAATGCAGCTTCTTGCTCTAATAATACTCATGTTTAACCACAGAGGTAGGAGCTGATGCTTGGGCTACTCATTGCTTGGACAACAGGTGATAAGGGCTCGATATGAGAAGTCGCCACCGCCACGACTTTTCTTGCCACTGGGTTGTGTGTCAGCAGGACAGGAAACCGACCTGTGGAGGAGACTGATGGCTGAGCCAGCTATGTAGGATCAGTTCATATTTATCTGCAATAAAAATATCTATTCATATTAATGGAATTAGTAATGCAAGTAACACATCTGATCAAATTTCAGTAACTGCAATGCATTGCTGAATTTTTAAACAGTAATTTCATTACACATGACGTTACTGCAACAGTAGTGGCGTTACAGTACTCCCAACACTGCAAATGACCATCCCAAGGTTTGAGCTTACAGCTGCAGTGTTGGCCATTAACCCCTTGCACTCCGGTCAATTTCCCTAAAAACGCCAAAAAATAACATGCCCAAACTAAATCGAAAGCTGTTCTTCAACCCTTTGAAGCATCTTCATGGGGTTGGTCTCATTTAAAAGAAAATACTTTGAATTTTTTGGCAAAACAGTCATAATCTCTCTAAGTGCTCCGGCCACTGAGTTACAGTCATCTAAACATACTGAACTTGAAGAAAATAAATTTTGCCTGGGTGGTTTTTTGGATACAAATGCTTGCAAATAACACACAGCTTCAGATCCGGGCTGGACAATGCAACAGAAATGTAGAACCAAGTGTTATCCAGCTGAGGTCCAAATTTTGTAACAATACCACAAAAAATGAATATATTACACAGCTTTTTCCTCAGGTAGTTCCCAGGCGTTTTTGAACTGTGCCAAATTGTGCCAAATGGCACAGTTTGGAAAAACGTCTGTAACTTTTGAATGATTCAATATAGAAGCTTGATGTTGGGCTCTAATGAAAGGTGACACTCAGGGCTGTGTGTGTGTGTGTGTGGGGGGGGTTTGTCCCCCCCCCTCACTACAGAGGACGGACATCGGCCATCGCTACATGACGGAATAGACTCGTGGCTATGTGGCGACCGCGGCACAGTCACCGCGGCTTCCCCCCCCCTTGCTACAGAAGAGTAGTGGGAGGGTGGGGGCATTCACGGACCGGATGCAGCGAACGAACCGTGTACCGCGGTGCACACACTTCGGACTTGTTGTAATATACCGATCGGTCAAAAGTCATTTTTTGATTACAATTTTCAGGGATAAAGAATAATTTGGCTTATAACACTTACCTCTTCACAGCAGCATTGTCCTGGCGAACTTCTCTTCCTCATTGTCAGACGAATGCGACGCTGGTCCGCTCGTGGTTCCCGGTCAAAACATAATTCCATTATTGCGGTTTTGGCGAATGATTTACGACATTTGTCGTCGGCCTCCGTCGGTCTATGATGACCATGGAAGAGAATCCTAAACGTCTATTCTGCTGGAATGAGTGCAGGTCGCACTTGTGGGTGGTCTCCGTGCTGCTGGGTCTGTAGCAGGTTCTTTCTGCGGGTCCTTTTTTTCATCTGCTGCAGCAGTCAGTCTCTCTTCACCCAGCCCAAACTTCTGTGCTTCAATTGGCTGGCTGCATTCACAGCGTTGGTAGACGGGTCCTTCTTGCTAGGTTTTCAGTCATTGGTTCTTCAAGGTTTCAGAAACCCAATTCAAGGCTCTTATTAGTCGAATGAGAGGTCAATCATATCTGATCTGTTCGCGGCTGTGTCTGTAGTGGAAGAACTTTTTTTTTTTTTCAGTGCGCGCTTGGAGGCAGCGCCCTCGTGTGTCCTAGAGCGCACGAGGGCACACGAGAGCGCCCTCATGCGCTCTGGGACGCAGAGACTTGCCCGCCCGCGGTACAACGGAGTGCAAGAGGTTAAAGTAGACAAAATGCTGAAATCAGAACTGCAGCTCCCCTTAGAGAATTCCTCTTTCTGGACAAACATTCAGGCAGTATTAAAATATATTGCCAATGAAACTGCAAGGTTCCACACATTTGTTGCAAACACAGTCTCCATCACAAGACAAAACACTAGCCCAACAATGGAGGTACATTGACAATAAACACAATCCAGCAGATGGCTCCTCAAGAGGGCTGAGTAAAAAAAAAAAAAAAAAAAAAAAAAAAAAGCCTTATGAAGATAAGATAAGATAAGATAATGAAGCCTTAATGACAGATATTGATGAGTTACTTCAGAGATGGATGTCACTACCAATGTCGATGATCGGGAGAATTAATATACTTAAAAGTAATATCTTACCTAAAATACTTTATTTATTTCAATACATTCCCTTACCACCACCTTTAGATTTATTCTCAAGAATTAAAAAAAGTTAGTGGAATTTATGGAACAACAGGAGGGCTAGATTACGTCTGTCTTTATTATATTTACCATTTGATCGTGGAGGTCTGAAATGTCCAAATTTTATGTTGTATTATTGGTCGGCACAACTGAGGTCTATGACATATTATTTTTCATCAAATGATCTCCCTCACTGGACTGAAATGGAATCATACAATTTACCTTTACCTCTTCCCATATTCATATACTCTGATTCGGCAAAAAAATTACAAAAACAAGTTAAAAATCCATTTGTAAAGCATATGATCAAAATATGGTGTGAAGCTAAAAACTATTTAAAAGAACCACAGTTATTGTCACAATTTAGTCCAATATGGGGTAATCAATATTTTAAACCAGGGAGAGCGGACGCTGTATTTAAAGTATGGAATTTAAAAGGGATACAAAAGATTCAGGATTTATTTTTGCCATGTGCAGAAAACATAATGTCTTTTGAAGAGCTGAGGATCAAATTTAATCTCAATAGAACACATTTTTTTAAATATCTTCAACTTAGAAACTTTATTCTAACTAACTAACTAACTAACCTGCACTTATATAGCGCTTTTCTAGTCACAAAGACCACTCAAAGCGCTTTCTTTAATACTAACCCTCTATTCTAAGGGCCTATAGGAAACAGATATCTAGGGACAATTTAGAACAGCCAATTAACCTAACATGCATGTTTTTGGCATGTGGGAGGAAACCGGAGAAATCCCGGAGTAAACCCACGCAACACGGGGAGAACATGCAAACTCCACACAGATCACTGTTGGTCGGGGGCTGGGATCGAACCCACGATCCCACAATCCCCCGGCCAAGGGTAAACTGTGCTGCCGCAGTGCTAACCACTGCGCCACCGTGCATATTCGATCAAATCAAAATAAAGCTCTCACTCGACCTATCTATTCATCCTTGGAAAAAATGTTGATGAAAAATAGTAAAAGAAAGGGTATTATTTCAGAGTTTTATAACTCATTGACACTATCTTCAAGTGAAAATTCACTGAAAAGATTAAACTACTGGAAAGAAGATCTGCAAACTGAAATTTCAGAGGAACAATGTGAATTGGCTTGTACAGAAGCTCAAACCAAATAAATAAATGTATGCCTTAAATTGATACATTTCAAATGGTTAATGCGGATGTATGTTACACCGGAAGAGTTAAATAGATATAACAAAAATATACCAGATACATGCACAAAATGCATGGAAAGTAAAGGAACTCTATTTCATTGTGTATGGGAATGTAGATTAATAAGAATGTTTTGGGAAGAGGTGAGGGTAACAATTGAAAAAATAATCTCAAAACAAATCATATTGAATCCTAAACTGTTTTTGTTGGGTCTGTACCCAGAAAAGCATAATTTTAATAAAAGTGAAAGAACATTCATAGACCTCAGTTTGCTTAATGCCAAAAAATGTATTGCACTATTATGGAAAAAGACTCATAGACCAGATGTGACTCAGTGGTTAAGACAGATGTTAACAAACCTTCCATTAGAAAGAATAACATATATACTGAAATCAAAGGAAATTGTGTTTGAGAATATATGGAGACTTTTTATTGATTATGTAAAAAATTTAAACATAACTCTTGAAGAAGAAGGTGGATGATGTGTGTGGACCTTGTAAATTCCAAACTGGTGAACATAATATGTATACTTATGTATTGGATTGTCTAGACTAAACAGAGGAGCATTGTTGAAGATTTGATTTTGTTGGTGGTTGTTGGTGTTTTTTAGTGCATTTTTTTTTTTTTTTGTAGTACTTTAGTGTTAGTGTTTGATTGTTTGTATCATGTTTGTTAAAAAAAAGGTTCAATAAAGATATTGTGGAAAAAAAAGAGGGCTGAGTATAATCAGATTCATTGAGAACACAAGACAGATTAATGGACCAGAATTCCTTTGGAAATCTAAGCATACATGACCAGAAGACACCATGAAATGTTGTCTTCTGACACAAAATGACCCAGAGGTCAAAGGTTGCACTCTTCTATGTAATTGTTAGAATAATTTTGGGCTTAAATTATTCAAAATCAAATAACCAGGCGGAAAGTTGAAATTATGTACATTTATTATAAAAACATAGGGAGTCACCCCAATGGCAACTTGGGGGAGAGTTTAAAAGGCATGACATTCAGACACACCTAGAATCTCTAAAGGATCCATTCTTCTAAGTCTGATATATATAGGTAGGAGAAAGGAGAAGGATGATGAGGATAAGGGAAGGGACAGAATGGGACAGTCCTGATAACCGAGCTTATCCAGGTGGACGTCAGACACTCTGGAGACATGGGTCATGAAGACATGAGATCCATAAAACTAGCAGAATGTCCATCTACCACTGATCTGTACTGGCTGAGAAGTTCCTGTGCATTCCTGTGACCCAAAACAGGTTATGTCAAAGAGACTGTAATAAATGGCTTAGATCATTCCTTACGCATGTACTGATCCTCAGTCTGAACTTGCTCACAGAAACAGGCCAAGAATATATAAACTTATCCTATGTGGAATGCACATATAAACATTAAACATGGCATATGAAAGGTATGATACCTCTCAAATATAATAATACATTATTAATATCAATAATAGTATAGATATTATGGAATTTTTCTATCAGTAATGCTATTAGCCAAGATGTTCCAAGTCCAACTCATAAGCTTCTCAATTTCTTCTCAGTCTTGACCAGACTATTGAAAGCTGTGGTTTTGACTCAAAGGTTTGGAGATTACCTGTAAGCCCTGGCAAGCAAAAGGAAAGAGATACTCCCAACATCAACACACGCTCTCACCAGCAGAAGTTAGCATCACAGCTGCAAGTTTTCAAGTCAACACTTGGTTATCAGTGCATATCTTTGAAAGCTCTTTGCCAAGCTGAGAAAGCTGTGGTATCATTTATGCAAAAACAGGCTTTCTCAACTGAGTTAGAAAGGTTAAAAGTTACACAATCTAGTATTGCCAAAAAGAAAAGCTCAATCTACAGATTAGATCCATTCATGAAAGAAGGGTGTTAAGAATAAGAGGACGACTGTCTCAAGCAGCCATGTCTGAAGCTATAAGACATCCCATCATCCTTCCAAAACAGTCTCACATCTCTAATCTATTGCTACAACATATTCATGAAAGGTATGGCCACTGGGGCAGAAACAACATTCTTGCTCAACTGTGAAATAAATATTGGCTCATCAGTGGTAATAGCACAGCAAGAAGAATCATTGCAAAATGTAAAACATGTAGATGCTTTAAAGCAAAGACAGGGGAACAAAAATGGCTTATTTACAGTACCACCAGAACAAACCCTACCAGGGCTCCCAATATTCATAAATGTTGGTATGGACTATTTTGGCCCAGTAGAAACCAAGAGAGCGAGAGAAGCTTGGTGAAAAGATACTGTGTGCTCTTTATCTGTTTATCTTGCAGAGCTGCTCTTCTTGAGATGGCCTTTTCCCTTGACATGGGCTCCTGTATGCATGCCATAACTAGATTTGTACGCAGATGAGGATAGGTAAAACACATCTGGTCTTGGTGCGGAAAAGGAACTGAAAAAAAAAACATTGTCCAGCTTTAACAGCAGTAAGATCCACTGCACAGTGCTTGACAGAGGAATAGACTGGAGTTTCAATCCACCAGGGACATCTCACCATGTTGGAGTGTGGGAGAAATTAATCCTGTCAGCCAAATGGATCCTGAATTCTCTGCTACACCAGCAAATAGTTGATGATGAAGGTCTTCAAACTTTATTGTGTGAGATTGAAGCAATTCTTAACAACCACTCAATTACTACCACTTCCTCTGACCCCTTTGATTTGGAACCTCTGACTCCAAATTATAAGCTTCTGTTAAACTCTCAACCTGTCCTCCCTCATGGTGAGTTTTCAAGAGCTGACTCATACACCAGGTGCTGGTGGAAACAAGTGCAGTACCTCGCTGACTTGTTCTGGAGGAGATGGACTCAAGAATACCTAACAGTTATGCAGGAAAAAGAAAAACTTTAAAGTGAGAGTTGATCCTTCATCACTAAGATCTTTATGGGCTCTTGCAACCATCACGGAGACAATGCCTGGTTCAGATGGACTCATCAGGTAGGTTAAGCTGAAGACTATGACATGCAGCTTTGCACACCCTCTGTCATAACAAAATGATGTAAACATTTACCTTCATAACCTAAATAATCTCTTTTTTGAATCATAGTTGGCAAATATGGGAGCAAATGCTGACACAGCCGTGCTCACAGCAATCGGTAACGTCCATATGCGTTTGTGTACTCTAAAAGAAGAAGAAAAATTTCTTCCTCTTTGATGTAATACAGATGCTTCCAGGTCAGCCATGATTCTGCCAACGCAAGAGCAGTAAGTTATTCGTGTCTTCCACCTTGTGAGCTGGCATCATCATTACAAATCCTCAGTACAATCCTCAGTGCAACTGTGGAGTGCTTGGCACTTCAAAAACACTTGACAGGCACAGTGCTCTGCTGTGCCACTGGGGCACGATTTTTCAAAAAAAAAAAACAAAAACTGGGGAGTTAAAGGGTTTTACGCGATGGTATATAAGGACACGGCAACCTTTCCCATTGTAATGTCTTTCTATCACTGTGACGTCCTCAGATGTTCGCCAAATATCTGAGTGTGTTGTCAGCCGTTGAGGAGATAGCGTTGAGCTCCTACCAGTTAATTAAAACTGCCTCCAACAAAGAGAGGTTTTTCTTTCTACGGCATGATTTGATATTTCTGTTTGAGACTACGACTATCTTGTAGATGCAATAATGGAATATTTCATTATGTGACCAGATGCTTAACCTGGTCGTGACCAGTGTGAAGAAGATGCAAATAAAGAGTCTGCAAATTTCACCCCAAACTACAGTGGGAGTGACACTGAAGAGGTTCCACATTCTACACTACATATGCTACACGATTCAGATACAGGGTATTAAACCTTTACTCTTCCACTGAAACTGATAAGGAAAGTCTTGAAAAACTTTAATAATTATTGTTCATTATTATAAAAATATGATACCCAGCTGAAGTTCACAATGAAGAATTTAGCCTCATTGCTATTGTAGCTTAATAGATGAATGAATGAATTTATTTGGTGCTAATAATAATAAACACATACAATACAATAAAAACACACAAAAGAACAACCGAAAGGGGGTAGGCTGCTTTTTTCTGTAGTAAAAAGATTAAGTTTGTGTTTGTATTATGTGTTTCCCCAGATCTCCACAACAGTATGTCATACAAGGAACTATCAGTGAATTATATAAAATGCAAAGAGATATTCAGTGTACCCCGCCCGGTATGGGGTTACCGGGGCCCCACCCTGGAGCCAGGCCTGGGGGAGGGGCTCGAAGGCTAGCGTCTGGTGGCCGGGTTTCCACCCATGGGACCCGGCCGGGCTCAGCCCGAAGGAGTTACATGGGTCCGCCCTCCAGTAGGTTCACCACCTGCAGGAGGGATCATGGAAGTCCGGTGCTATGTGGATTAGGTGGCAGTCAAAGGCGGAGACCTTGGCGGACTGATCCCAAGCTTTCTAAACTGGCTTTTGGTACGTGGAATGTCACCTCTCTGGTGGGGAAGGAGCCTGAGCTGGTGTACGAGATTGAGCGATACCGGCTAGATATAGTTGGCCTCACCTCAACACACAGCTCCGGTTCCGGAACCAGTCTCCTGGAGAGGGGCTGGAGCTTGGCCTTTTCTGGAGTTGCCCCGGGCGAGAGGCGACGAGCAGGGGTAGGTATTCTTGTATCGCCCCACCTTGCTGCCTCTATATTGGAGTTTTCCCCGGTGGACGAAAGGGTTGCTTCCCTGCGCCTTCGGGTTGGGAAACGGGTCCTGACCATCATTTGTGCCTATGCACCAAATGATGTTTCAGAGTACCCACCCTTTTTGGAGTCTGTGACTGGGGTGCTGGAGGGTGCTCCTCCTGGAGACTCCATTGTCCTACTGGGGGACTTCAATGCGCACGTGGGCAACGACAGTGAAACCTGGAGGGGGGTGATTGGGAGGAACGGCCTGCCCGATCTGAACCCGAGTGGTGTTCAGTTATTGGACTTCTGTGCTAACCACAGTCTGTCTATAACGAACACCATGTTCAAGCATAAGGGTGTCCATATGTGCACCTGGCACCAGGACACCCTAGGCCGCAGGTCGATGATCGATTTTGTTATCGTATCATCAGACCTGCGACCGTATGTCTTGGACACCCGAGTAAAGAGAGGTGCAGAGCTGTCAACTGATCACCACCTGGTGGTGAGTTGGATCCGATGGCAGGGGAGGAAGCCATTCAGACCTGGTAGACCCAAACGTATAGTGAGGGTGTGCTGGGAGCGTCTGGCTGAGGCCCCTGTCCGGGAGGTCTTCAACTCCCACCTCCGGAAGAACTTCAACCACATTCCGAGGGAGTCTGGAGACATGGAGTCTGAATGGGCCATGTTCTCCACCTCTGTTGTTGAAGCGGCAGCCCAGAGCTGCGGCCGCAAGGTGGCCGGTGCATCTCGTGGTGGCAACCCCCGAACCAAGTGGTGGACACCAGTGGTGAGGGGGGCCATTAAGCTGAAGAAGGAGTCCTATCAAGCTTGGTTGGCTTGTGGGACTCCCGAAGCAGCTGAGGTGTACCGGCAGGCCAAGCGGAGTGCAGCTCGGGTGGTTGCTGAAGCAAAAACCCGGGTATGGGAGGAGTTCGGTGAGGCCATGGAACAAGACTTTCGGTCGGCTTCAAAGAGATTCTGGCAAACTGTTCGGCGGCTCAGGAGGGGAAAGCAGCTCCCCGTCCACACTGTGTATGGTGCGGATGGGACACTGTTGACTTCAACTGGGGATATCGTCGGGCGGTGGAAGGAATACTTCGAGGATCTCCTCAATCCCACTGATACGCCTTCCACAGAGGAAGCAGGGTTTGGGGACGAGGGGGATGACTCGCCTATCACAGGGGCTGAGGTCGCCAAGGTGGTTAAAAATCTCCTTGGTGGCCGGGCCCCGGGGGTGGACGAGATTCGCCCCGAGTACCTCAAGGCCCTGGATGTTGTTGGGTTGTCATGGTTGACACGCCTCTGCAACATTGCGTGGAGGTCGGGGGCAGTGCCTTTGGCATGGCAAACCGGGGTGGTGGTTCCTCTCTTCAAAAAAGGGGACCGGAGGGTGTGCTCCAACTTTAGAGGGATCACACTCCTCAGCCTCCCTGGGAAGGTCTATGCCAAGGTATTGGAGAGGAGAGTCCGGCCGTTGGTCGAACCTCGGATTCAGGAGGAGCAATGTGGTTTTCGTCCTGGCCGTGGCACATCGGACCAGCTCTTTACCCTCTCGAGAATTCTTGAGGGTTCGTGGGAGTTTGCCCAACCAGTTTACATGTGTTTTGTGGACTTGGAGAAGGCATTTGACCGCGTCCCTCGTGGATTTTTGTGGGGGGTGCTTCGGGAGTATGGGGTATCGGGCTTGTTGTTACGAGCTATTCGGTCTCTGTACGACCGTTGTGAGAGTTTAGTTCGCATTGCCAACACTCGGTCGGAGTCATTCCCAGTGAGAGTTGGACTCCGCCAGGGCTGCCCTTTGTCACCGGTCCTGTTCATAATTTTTATGGACAGGATTTCTAGGCGCAGCCAGGGAATGGAGGGTGTCATGCTTGGTGACCACAGGATCTCATCTCTGTTGTTTGCAGATGATGTTGTCCTGTTGGCTTCATCCAGCAATGACCTACAGCTCTTGCTGGGACGGTTTGCCGCTGAGTGTGAAGCGGCTGGGATGAGAATCAGCACCTCCAAGTCCGAGTCCATGGTCCTCAGCCGGAAAAAGGTGGATTGTCCTCTCCGGGTTGGGGACAGGCTCCTGCCCCAAGTGGAGGAGTTTAAGTATCTTGGGGTCTTGTTCACGAGTGAGGGGAAAATGGAGCGAGAGATCGACAGACGGATTGGAGCAGCATCTGCAGTGATGCGGACGTTGTACCGGTCTGTTGTGGTGAAGAGGGAGCTTAGTTCTAAGGCAAAGCTGTCGATTTACCAGTCAATCTACGTTCCTACTCTCACCTATGGTCACGAGCTTTGGGTAATGACCGAAAGAACGAGATCGCGGATACAAGCGGCTGAAATGAGCTTTCTCCGTAGGATTGCTGGACTCACCCTCAGAGATAGGGTGAGGAGCTCAGTCATCCGGGAGAGGCTCAGAGTAGAACCGCTGCTCCTCCACATTGAAAGGAGTCAGTTGAGGTGGTATGGGCATCTGATTAGGATGCCTCCTGGACGCCTCCCACTTGAGGTGTTTCAGGCACGTCCCACTGGGAGGAGACCCCGGGGCAGACCCAGGACTCGGTGGAGAGACTATGTCTCCCAGCTAGTCTGGGAACGCCTTGGTATCCCCTCTGAAGAGCTGGAGCAGGTGGCTGGGGAGAGGGAAGTCTGGGCTTCTCTGCTTGAACTGCTGCCTCCGCGACCCGGACCTCCGGAAAAGCGGTAGAAGATGGATGGATGGATGGCAAAGAGATTTCTGACACAGGAGATCCTAAACTTTATACAGTACGGCAATGGATTTAGACATTTTAGTTTTGACATAATTTATGTGTGATTTACAGTTTAGTTTGTTATCAACAATGACCCCTAGGAACCTGGTTTTGAAAACTGTGTCAATTTCAACATTGTTTATTTTAATTTTTCTGTGATTATATAATTTGCGGTTTCCAAATATTATACATTTTGTTTTTCCAAGGTGAATAGATAATTTATTGGCAGTGAACCATTAATTGATTTGTTTAAGTTCATTTTCTACTGAATCCAGAAGCTGCTTAAGATTTTCTCCACTACAAAAAAAAAAAAAAAAAAAAAAAAAAAAGTTGTGTCATCTGCAAATAAAATACACTTGAGCAATTTAGACACAGAACATAAATCATTAATATACAAAATAAACAGCAATGGACCAAGCACAGAACCCTGTAGTACCCCACACGTCATCTTCAGCAACTCAGAGTCTGTATTATTCACATGAACATTTTGATATCTGTCTTCTAAATAGCTGGGTAACCAGATGCTGTTGTAAATTAGCACTTGTATCATTTGTAGCTATATAAGTGATTCTTTATGCTCCCTTTAGACATACCCAAGTATCCAGCAGATGGGCAAAAGCATCCACAGCTGAAGGTATGTTGGAATGATCCAAAGTGACAGGAAGAAGACCTTCACCAGAACATGGTACACACAGCACCCATGGCTTGAGTACTCGAAGCTGGGACTGTGCATCCAGCATTGCTTGGTTTTCCCTTTCCAGTGCTCCTGAAACACCCTTTCAATCAGAACAAGAACATTCCAACTGGAAAATGACTGCTTAATAAACATACTGTATGGTTATTGGTAAAGTTTGTTAATACTTTGACTCCAGAGATGTTGATTGTTTGTGATTTATGCTATTTCAATGTGTCACCCTTTTCTGAGAATAAGCCCCACCCTAGCCACCCCATGAAACATTTTCTAGACCCGCCCCTGCCTTTAAGACCCAATACTTCTTAACAATCTCTTCTTACGTGTGTCATTGCAGCAGGCTTTGTGGTTTTTAGCAGGATGTGTTTAAACATTTACAAAGAAACCCTTTAATACAAAGACAACTTTCAGGAAACATTCAGAGTCTATTTTAACAGGTCAGATTCAATCATTCCTCCAAATACTGTGCATCTGGAAAGTATTCACAATGCTTCACTTTTTCCACATTTTGTAATGTTACAGCCTTACTCCAAAAGGGATTAAATTCATTTTTTCCCCTCAAAATTCTACACACAATTCCAGATAATGACAATGTGAAAAAAAGTTTTTTTTGAGGTTTTTGCAAATTTCTTAAAAATAAAAAACTAAGAAATCACATGTACATAAGTATTCACAGCCTTTGCCATGAAGCTCAAAATTGAGCCCAGGTGTATCCTGTTTCCACTCATCATCCTTGAGATTTTTCGACAACTTAACTGGAGTCCACCAGTGGTGGTGAGTGTGGTGAATTCAGTCGACCCAACATGATGTGGAAAGGGAAACACTTGTCTACTGTATATAAGGTCCCACAGTTGAGAGTGCATGTCAGAGCACAAACCAAGCATGAAGTCAAAGGAATTGCCTGTAGACCTCCGAGACAGGATTGTCTCGAGGCACAGATCTGGGGAAGAGTACAGAAAAATTTCTGCTGCTTTGAAGGTCCCAGTGAGCACAGTGACCTCCATCATCTGTAAATGGAAGAAGTTCAGAACCACCAGGACTCTTCCTAGAGCTGGCTGGCTGTTTAAAATGAGCGATCAGGGGAGAAAGGCCTTTGTCAAGGAGGTGACCAAGAACCCAATGGTCACTCTGTCAGAGCTCCAGCATTGCTCTGTGAAGAGAGGAGTACCTTCCAGAAGGACAACAATCTCTGCAGAAATCCACCAATCAGGCCTGTATAGTAGAGTGACCAGATGGAAGCCACTCCTTAGTAAAAAGTTCATGGCAGTGCACCTGGAGTTTACCAAAAGACACCTGAAGGACTCTCAGACCATGAGAAATAAAATTTTCTTGTCTGATGAGACAAAAATTGAACTCTTTGGCATGAATGCCAGGCGTCATGTTTGGAGGAAACCACCTTTCATAACAATGGCAATGTTGGTAGCAGCATCATGCTGTGGGGATGTTTTTCAGCAACAGGAACTGGAAGACTAGTCAGGATAGAGAGAAAAGAAGAATGCAACAATGTACAGAGACATCCTGGATGTAAACCTGCTCCAGAGCACTCTTGAACTCATACTGGGTCAATGGTTCATCTTTCAGCAGGACAACGACTCAAAGCACACAGCCAAGATATCAAAGGAGTGGCTTCAGGGCAACTCTGTGAATGTCCTTGAGTTCCCCAGCCAGAGCCCAGACTTGAATCCAGTTGAACATCTCTGGAGACATCTGAAAATGGCTGTGCACCGACACTTCCCATCCAACCTGATGAAGCTTGAGAGGTGCTGCAAAGAGGAATGGGCAAAACCGCCCCAAGATAGGTGTGCCAAGCTTGTGACATCATATTCAAAAAGACTTGAGGCTGAAACTGCTGCCAAAGGTGCATCAACAAAGTATTGAGCAAAGGCTTTGAATACTTATGTACATCTGAATTCTTAGTTTTTTTATTTTTAATAAATTTGAAAAAATCTAAAAAAAACACAACTTTTTTTTCACATTGTCATTTTGGGATATTATATGTTGAATTTTAAGGAAAAAAATCAATTTAATCTCTTCTGAAATAAGGCTGTAACATAAAATGTAGAAAAAGTGAAGTGCTTTGAATACCTTCCAGATGCTCTTTTTTTTTTTTTTTTTTTTTTTTTTGTACTTATTTTGTACCCGTAGGTAGATTTGTTTTGCAGTCTGGTGACAAGCCACCAGCTGCCGGTCGCTGCATGCGCAAGCGCCCCGTATCCCTAACCTGCATGTTTTTAGCATGTGGGAGGAAACAGGAGAAATCCCGGAGTAAACCCACACAACACAGGGAGAACATGCAAACTCCACACAGATCACTGTTGGCCGGGGGCTGGGATCGAACCCACAATCTCATGATCCCCGCGATCCCCCGGCCGAGGGTAAAACTGTGCTGCCGCAGTGCTAACCACTGCGCCGCCGTGCAAAAATAAAAAAAAAATAATAATTGGATGTAAGTTAGTATAATATGTAGCTGCTGTCTCAATGCAGGGATATGGGCAGCATGGTGATGCAGTGGTTAGCACTGGTGCCTTACAGCTAGAAGGTTCTTGGTTTGAATCCCCAGTCTGGCAGGGGTTGGAACCTTTCTGTGTGGAGTTTGCATGTTCTCCCTGTGCTGCGTGGGTTTACTCCGGGGCCTCCGGTTTCCTCCCACAATCCAAAGACATGCATGTTAGGTTAATTGGCTGTTCTAAATTGGCCCTAGATATCTGTTTCCTATAGGCCCTTAGAATGGAGGGTTAGTACTAGTGAAAGCGCTTTGAGTGGTCTTTGTGACTAGAAAAGCGCTATATAAGTGCAGGTTAGTTAGTTAGGATATGGCATGCATCCTTGCAGATCATACTGGCATTTGAGTCTGGTAGTAAGTTCATTAGAAGTTACTATAATTTTGAAAGCAGTGATAATTGAATGAAAAAAAATGCAGTGTGTTAAGGTATGTTATGTTTTGTAAGAGATTAATAAAAAAAATAGGCCTATTCTATCAAATATTACATAAAAAAGTTGAATATTTCCATTGATAATTAACCATTTCCATATTATTGGCCATAAACTGACAAGTCTTCTACCGACTGTCAACACTGAATGTAGAAATAGCTCACTTTTTATATGATTTTATATTTTCTTATTTCTGGTAATATTTCAAGATGCGATTCTTACTCAATACCCATGAGTGACAAAAACATGTGCTCATATTTTCTAGACAGGATATACTGTGTCACTCCTGGCTGGCCAATCAAATGCGTTCTTGCATCTTAAGACTGTTGAAAGTCACAAAATTGTTTCATTTACCAGATGAATCTGAACACAATGGCGTCTCCTGTGGTTTCTATTTGGCTGTTATGTCTGTACTTTGGAAAACTGGGTAAGTTCTTTTTTTCACCTTTTGTGTACGGTCACTCATCATGCACAGTTTATACCGGAGTGGTGGCTCAGTTGGTAGAGCATCCGCCCCACACCCGGGAGGCAGGGGTTCAAATCCCGGCCGGGTCATGCCGAAGACCATATAAAAGTGGAACTTCCTGCCGTCCAGCTTGGTGCTCAGCAATAATGGAATGGAGGAGGGAAATTTGTGGCGGCGCCTTGCATGGCAGCGGCCCTCTGATTCTGCACTTGGGGTGTGTGTGATTAACACAGTAGATAGGTAAAAACACAATCTCGTTCTACTGTACATGATTGGTTGTACGGTTGAATGACAATAAGGGTGATTTAATTTAATTTAATTTAATTACTCTGAATTTGTTTTTAATTCTCTTACAGCCCAGATGGCACAGGAGTCTCTTCCTGAAGAGAGTAGCTTTGTATCAGCTCATGTTGGAGGAAGGGTGACACTGCAATGTTTTTTTGACATTTCTACTCCTCCTCAAGTTTACTGGATTAAGCACACTCTGGGAGAGACACCAAGGCTCATCTCTACCCTCTATAGATATCCCCTTAACAACTCCTTTTCTCATGAGTTCGACAATCCACGCTTTACAGTGAACATAGAAAAGGGCAGCAATCACTTGACAATATCAGACTTGCAGATTTCAGACTCAGCCAGTTACTACTGTATTCATTTTTTATACACAATAAAATTTTCAAAGAGCTTTTTTGTCAGTGTAAAGGGTTCAAAATTAAGCACCCATGCTTCAGTCAAGCAGTCAACACCTGAGACCATCTGGCCTGGTGGACCTGTGACTCTGAACTGCACAGTACAAACGGGGAGCTGTGATGGAGAACATAATGTTTATTGGTTCACAGACTCTGAAGAGTCACATCCAGGACTCATTTACACTCATGATAGATGTGACAGAAAGCCCAATACAAAAGGAAACACCTGTGATTACACCCTCCCAGTGAAGAATATGAATAATAGTAGGACCTACTACTGTGCTGTTGCTTCATGTGGACACATATTGTTTGGAAATGGGACCAAGCTGCATTACCAGGGTGAGTCATTTTTATGTAGGTGTTCATGTATATATATGTGTGTGTGTGTGTGTGTGTGTGTGTGTGTGTGTGTGTGTGTGAAATTAATATGTATTTTTTTACTGACCAAGCTGGACTTTGACTGTAAGACTGTTAAAAGGTTTTCAAATTTGAAAACTATTTTTCTAAGTGAGACAAGAAATTCACCCTATTTTTGATGTCTGACTCTATGCAGATGATTATGTTTTGTATTTGTGGCGTGCCGGATTTGGATTCACTTCAATCCTGAGTGTACTATTGCCTTTCTCCTTGTGTATAATAAGCAAGAGAAACAGTTTCCAATCTACAGGTAATATTTACTCTTTTTACTATGTAACGGCTTGAATTCATTCATTAAAAAAAAACTTTCTTCTGTTTCTTTACCAGAATCTCAAGCAAGATTATTAAGCCTAACCACAAAAAAAGCAAAAGTAAGGGATTGCTTTAAATACCGTCTTGTTTGCATTTTCTTGATATGTGGTGTGATTACAGATTTTAACGTTTTTCTTGTCACCAGGGTGGCCAACTTGCAGGAAACCTTTATTTTGCTGCTTTAACTGTCAACCTGACAAAGAAGACAAGAAGGCAATGGGATAACACCTGGACAGAATGTGTCTACTACAACATAAAGTAATGTGTTAGGACATGACTCATTTTTATCTTGAGAAAAACTTTGAATTTCTCTGATATTTTTCTTTTTTTATGTAGAAGAAATGCATAATTATTTTCATGCTTTGAATAAATGTGAGATCACGGCTTATTTTATTTTCCAGCATAATTATAGTTTAGCTTCAAATTTTCATTACTAGATATAAGATAAGATAAGCCTTTATTAGTCCCACAATGTGGAAATTCCAGGATTGTAACAGCACAGGGATAGCAACACTCAGAGCAATAATTTAGAAGATAAGAAAATAAGAGCAGTGAATATACATATGTACACATAAGTATATAAATATACAGTATATACACAGTGCGGAGCATTGTAGCTAGATGCAATAAACAGCATAACCATCTATTTAGTTATCCTACATAGTATGAATATATACCCATACATATTGTCACCCTCCATAGCGACTTATATTGTCCTAGTTGTATACTGGAGGGGACTATTTGTGTAAGTCTGTTGCGTCTTTTGCATTCAATACTATTAGGTCGTCACGTATTTGTTTTTTCATTGCTATCTCTGCGAGCAGCCCTGCTTAGGTTATAAAGTCTGACAGCCGTAGGTAGGAAGGACCTGTGAAACCTCTCGGTCGCTCACCTAGGATGATGTAGTCTACTGCTAAATGAGATCCTCAGTGCGTTCAGTATGTCCTGCATAGGGTGGGACTCGGACTCCAGCAGAGATGACAGTTTAGCCTCCATCCTTCTCTCTCCTATCTCCTCTACTGAGTCAAGGCGCTGCCCTAGGACAGAGCTAGCTTTCTTGATCAGTTTGTTCAGTCTCTTCCTATCGGCTGCTGTAATGCCACTGCCCCAGCAGACCACTCCAAAAGTGACGGCTGATGACACCACTGTGTCATAGAAGGTCTTCAGGAGCACCCCTTGTACACCAAAAGACCTGAGTCTCCTCAGTAGGAACAGCCTGCGCTGTCCCTTCTTGTAGAGTGCGTCGGTATTGTGTGACCAGTCTAGTTTATTGTTCAGAGGAACACCCAGGTACTTGTAGGATGTCACCATCTCAATGTCTGTTCCCTGGATGTTTACTGGTGCTGTGAGGGGTTGTCCTTGCTTGCGGCAGTCCACCACCAGCTCCTTAATTTTCCTCGCGTTGATCTGGAGGCAGTTCCGATGGCACCAGTCCACAAAGTCCTGGATAAGTCCTCTGCACTCAGCTTCATCTCCGTTGGAGATGAGGCTGATGATCACAGAGTCGTCAGAGAACATCAGAGAACAGATATTATGCTGAATATAATTTTCTGTGGGGTCTAAAGCAGATAATTTCCTAATTGATTTCATCACATTTTTTCTATTATTTTTTGACTATTAATGTTTATTATTTTAAACAGTTACAATACTTAAACAAATCAGTGTGTATGTTTGATCAAGAATTATGTATGTGTGTTTCTGTCACCCTTTCTTAACAAAAACAATCATTTGTGTTTCTGAGTTTTAAGCCGCTGAAAGTTAATAAAATGTTTCAGATGTTAAACTGCCATGACTGTATATTGTTTAATTCCCGTTTTTAAGAGTAGATGATTTCAATGGTTTTATCAGATATGTGACCGCAGACACTCCACAATTCTTGATCAAAAGAGATAAAGTCAAAAACCATCAGCCTCTATGTCTGAAAAAAGAAACAACAAAAGTTCTAAAATGGGTCTATTACTCACAGCTTTGTGTGTTGAATTCACAATTGTGAAAGGTGTGATGGCACCGGTAAGGGCACACAATACAGAGATCCTTGGGTGACCGCTGAGAGATCAAAAATTTGCCCAATCTCACAAAGATCTCCTGTTTGGGACATCCTTGTGTGTTTTGGACAGAGTCAAAACTTTGAAGAGATCATGGAGATCACTGGAAGATCACTGAGAGGTCATTGAGAGATGTTGGTGATTTTTAGGCAGTCATTGAAAGACCATTGAGAGATCTGGCTATTTATTTTTTCCTTGCTCAGCAATCTCCATGCGTCAGTCCCCTTTGTACTAAGCCTCACCTCCTCTAATTGGTCACAAAAATGAACCTATAGGAACTGACAAATAACGATCCGATTTGAAGAACAGCTTCTACATTTAGTTTACCTTTGTTTGGGGATGGAGAATAGAAGAGTCTCACTGGGGGAGATATGGAGGAAGCACATCTTTGCAGCATTCTTTAGGAAATCATTTGTGTTTCTTTTCAATTAAAACGTTTTGTCAGTTTTAAGAGAATATTCTGTCAAATTCTGAAAATAAACACAAAAGAGAGGGTACAGTCATTTTTTTGCCATATTTTAAATAACCTAAGAGTACTTTTTTAATAAAAGAAGTAAGTAAATATAACTTAATCCTTCAAAAAAAAACAAACAAAAACACTCATTTTACAAATACAAATGTAACCTTACTCAAAAATTCAGGTTTGGAATAGTAACTAAGCTGCAGTGACAGTACTTGATTTTTTTTTAAATTATTATTATTAGTGTTGTGTGTCATAATTCCAGTTTGTTGCATTTACACATTTCTGCTGAGTTAACGTCTATATTGCCATAAAAATGACGGCTGACATTTAGTTTTGATTCAGGGTTTGAAATGAATGAATGAATGAATGAATGAATGAATGAATTTATTTCGGATAGTACAGGTTAAAAGAAACTGAATAATATAACAACAAGGTCAAATTAGACAATAACTCCTCTGATTATACAATTCAACGTAAGTTATCCGAAATGGGTGATGGCTGAAGCCGCAGCTTATATTGCCCACCCATATTCCATCCAAGAATTAAAAAGAGAAAAAAGAGAAAACGAGACAAGAGCGATTACAATTCAAAAACAAAGCTAAGACAAAATGTGACAGAAAAAACTAAGCTAAGCTAAGTTAAGCAATTACAATTCAAAAACAAAGCAAAGACAAAATGTGACAGGAAAAAGAAAAGAAAAAAACAAACAAACAAAAAAAACTAAGCTACAACATAACACAGGCTGGATATGGCAATCCTTATGTGATTTTACATGTCATCTTGTATATATGTTTGGAGTATTTCTTCCTTTAGTTTTTGTTTAAATTGTCCAAGCGTTGTACATGATTTTAATTCAGGTCCAAGATTGTTCCATAATCTGACTCCTTGCACTGAAATACAGTGTTGCTTGGTGGTTGTGAAATCCTGGATCTTAAAAAATGCTTTTTTAAGATCCAGGAATACTCCAACTGAATACTCTTTATTTTCAATGGCTGTTGATATTTCTTCTATAAATTCCATTAGAGCATATGCAGTTGTCCTCTTGTGTCTGAACCCATATTGCTGCTCACACAATAAATTATTCTTCAGTATGAAGTTGTCAATTCTCTCATAGAATATTTTTTCAAGTATCTTGGAAAATTGCGGTAATAGTGAAATTGGTCTATAGTTTGAGAATTCCCCTCTGTCACCCGTCTTGTATATCAGAATTACTTTAGCTATTTTCATTGCATTGGGAAATATACCTGTTTGGAGAGACAGGTTACAGATATACGTCAGTGGTTTTACTAGGCATTCAAAAATAGTTTTGACTAAGATCATGTCAATACCATCACAGTCCGTAGATGTTTTACTTTTAAACGATTTAACAATTTCAATGACCTCTCTTTCGTCTGTGTTCTTTATGAAAATGGAGTCTTTTACAGCAGTGTTATTGCATATTGTATCACCTGTAGGCACCGTAGTGGGTATTTCTCAAGCCAAATTAGGACCAATGTTAACAAAAAAGTTATTAAATTCATCTGCAGGTGAAGCTACATTCGCACTCTGAGTCGTTTTATTATTTTTTGGAATATTGGTTGGGTTGCTTGTATTTCTTCTTTTATTTCCAAGGATACTGTTAAGTATTGTCCATGTATTTTTAATATTGTCTTTGCTTTTCTCCAGTTCTTTACTGTAATAGTCTCTTTTACTGCATCTTATTATACTGTATATGTTAACTTATTTTTGTATGTTTTATACCGCTGCTCTGCTTCTTTTGTCGTTTTCTTTAGGAAAGCTTTATATAATAAATTTTTCTTTTTACACGCCTTTTGTAGTCCTTTGGTTAACCATGGCTTATCGGCAAATTTATGTTTAAGCTTTTTTTTAACTAATGGACAGTTTTTTTTCATAAAGAGTGGTTATGAAGCGGCATGAAATAATGCAGCGTTGGTGAAGGTTTTAAGTAGAGTTTATTAAATCATACCGCCTTCACAGGATCCCCGCTCCGGAGCAAGTGTGAGCAGACCGGAGCGGGATCCTCAGGCTCTCAGAGGAGGAGACACAAAGTGTGTCAGCAGCAGCAGTTGAAGAGTGAGAGTGAGAGGATGAGCATGGATTACAGTGCAGTATATATACCCAACTACAACAATACATAAAAGAGCATTCCCCAGCAGTTGGTATGATCAAAGAGATTGCAGAACAGGCATGAGATATTTGCATTTGAGAGACATACATCACAATAGGCAGATTGCTGGCCTCTGCTCCAGCTGCAAGACAAAGAGGTTACAAGGCACATCTACATATTGATCTCAGAAATCGTCCTGGCCGTGCAAAAATTGCTTGTTGTTCCGCGATGTCGAGGGGCTGTCCCGTTGAACTTGCGGAGATCACAAGAAGAAAAATTAGTCTCTGACTCCTCTCGTGGCCATGAAGAAAAGCAGGAGCGGCTGTAAGAAAAAAAAAAAAGGAACAAAAGCAGAGGGACTTGGCGTGTTGACTTTAGATGCAGGCGCAACCCTAAAGCCTCGGGAACCGCAGACAGCTGAATTCCCCTTGTGTGCCGTGGCTAAGACCATAAAATCCAGTGGGCAAGCTGCGTGCCTCAGGTGTACGAGCAAACCTGAAGGGCCAGTGTGCAGCAGAAGGAAAGCGGTCAGCGGAACCGTATGTGTCCCGTGCGTGGTGCGCCGTCCTCGTAACTCCCCAGTGCGTGTGCCGGGGTTCCATGATGGGTGGGCCAACTGGAGAGGAGAACCAGGGTGAGGAATCTTGGTGGAGATCAGCGCAGACGGCGCCGATAAACATCTATGATGAGCTGTGGCTGCAGATTAGTCATGGTGCGTTGGAGCGTTGAGGGGAGATAGACGATCTTTGTTCCTCAGGCTCGGGTAGATGAGTAGGATCACTGAGAGGGAGGAGTAGCGGTGAGAGGGAGAAAACGTTCTGTGTCCCTCGGCCGGTCCAGCGTGGACGTCCCGATCTCAGGCGAGGGTCGTGCCATGACGTTTTCTGCAGTTTTCCCGGTCGTGGGTGATGTCTGGAGAGAAGCTCGCCTGTGTTGGCTTCGCGTTGAGGTCTCCCTGAAGCAGAAGGGAGGGCAGCTCATTTGCGTCAGGCTGCTGTGTTCGCTGGCAGCGTGTTTTTTTCAGCGTCGGGTCGCCAGCGTAGCCGTCCAGAGCAGAAGGTTGCGTTGCACAAAGCGTGTGCATTCTTGGGGTCACCAGTGAAGCGGCATGAAATAAAGCAGCGTTGGTGAAGGTTTATTAAATCATACAGCCTTCACAGGATCCCCGCTCCGGAGCAAGTGTGAGCAGACCGGAGCGGGATCCTCAGGCTCTCAGAGGAGGAGACACAAAGTGTGTCAGCGGCAGCAGTTGAAGAGTGAGAGTGAGAGGATGAGCATGGATTACAGTGCAGTATATATACCCAACTACAACAATACATAAAAGAGCATTCCCCAGCAGTTGGTATGATCAAAGAGATTGCAGAACAGGCATGAGATATTTGCATTTGAGATACATACATCACAATAGGCAGATTGCTGGCCTCTGCTCCAGCTGCAAGACAAAGAGGTTACAAGGCACATCTACATATTGATCTCAGTCTCTAGGTCACAGTAAGGACAGGACGCATGAACACAATGCATGAAAGGCACATTAACATCACAGTAGTGAGCCAGAAGAAGCGGGGCTGCCTGTAGACATTAATACACACATTTCACTGTTCTGTTAATTGCTCTAGCCGAGCGCTGTGTCTGTCCAGTCTGTTGTGGGGGTTACAACAACCCGCCACAGTTACAATGTTTATAAATGTGTCATAGGCTTCATTTACATCTGATACATAGACTTCTGTCCAGTCTTGCTTCAGCAAGTCCTCTTTAAAAGAACTGATTGCATTTGGTGATTTGTATCTGAAAAATTTTGAATTTTTTTCTGTATTGGCCCCCGTGTGGCCATGGATAAGTGCAAAGATTGTCAAGTGGTCACTTATATCATTTATCAATAATCCACTTTCTATTTTCTTATCAATAACATTGACAAAAAGGTTGTCAATAAGTGTAGCAGTGTGAACTGTGATTCTACTGGGATGTGTTATTGTGGGATATAGACTCATGCTGTACACAGAGTTCATGAACTCTGTAATTACATTTTGTTGATGTGGATTCAGTAAATCAATATTGAAATCTCCACAAATTGCTACCATTTTCTTACTAGTAATATTATTGTACAGCGCGACAAATTTATCTCTGAATGTCTCAATGCAAGTTCCCGGCGTTCTATATATACAACTTATAATTAGATTTTTTGTTTTATCTTGGTCAATCTCAACAGTAACACATTCCAAGATCCCTGGTAGTGCAAAGGACATTCCATTTACAAGCTTACACCTATACAGGTCATCAATATACAGTGCAACACCGCCACCCTTTTTTTGAGATCTGTTAATATGAAACATCTGATATCCCTCTATTGCCATCAAGGGAGCCTGCTCTTCATTAAGCCAAGTTTCAGAGACTGCAATAGCTGTAAATTTTCTGTCTAGCTGTTTTAAATAGTCCTGTATCTGTGGAAAGTTTTTGTTAAGACTTCTGCTGTTGAAGTGTGTTATTGATAGTTTGCCATCTAGTTGCACATGACTTTTGAATTGCTTTTCAGTGTAATATTCACAATGGTTATGAATATTATTGAAAAAGTGGTTATCAGGATCAATATCATTCTCCATCTCTTGTGGTTTGGTTTATGTTCAGCATAATGGCATATTTTCAGAGTTTGAGTTTCCTCACTCTGTGTCAAATGACTTCCTCCAACTGGGGATAATTGGTGTCTACTCAAGTCAGTCATAAGTTTTTGTTTGTTTTCCTTATTTTTTTTAAAGTACTTTGGCATGGTGTATCAAAAGAACTATTCTTACCGTGTGTGTGAATATGGATTATCATTGACTCATAATTTTCTTAATCAGTGTTCATCTGTATTTTTCTAAGTCAGTAGCATCTCTGATCATTATACTCTTTGCTTGCTCAGGTGTTCCATTTAGTTTAATCCAAATTCTACAATTTCTTGTCCAGGTTGCCTGTATCTTATTTTGTCTTTTCAGCATCCGTGCTTGCCGTGCGATTTCAGCATTTGTTTTTGTTAGGTGTTCATTTAGGTAAACTTGTGTTCCCCGTAGCTTTCTGGCCTGCCTCAGTATGTCATTCTTTACCCTTCTGTTCACAAAGCGCATCACAATTGATTTCTTTGCATTATTATCTTTCCTGGGTAAAGCATAACAGGCTGAAATTGCATTTGTTTCTACCTTTATATCTCTATTGCCAAGGGACTGAAGCACCTGGTTTTCTATGGAGACTGATTCACTCGGAGGAGCATCCTCTCCTCTCAGTCCTGTTGTGGCATGGGCGTATGACTGATATTTGATGTCTAGTCCACTTATAACTAGGTCATCCATACGAGAACCTTGTTCAAGATCCTCGACGCGTTGTTCCAAGCCCTTAATTTTTTTGTCTTTTTCTTGAATTGTTAATTGTAGGGCTCGTACATCTTCCATTAGGCCTATCATTTTGGCCTGCTGGCTAACCAATTTGGCCAATTCTTCTGACACGAAGTTCAGAGATTTTTTGATCTCTTCCATTTCCTCCTTCTTTGGTGGCATTTTTTACTGACCTGTGGATAGTAAAAACAGTGAATCCAGCTGGGCCTCAGCTAGCCCCTCCGCTGCTGGTCTCTCTGCTCACCGCTGCCGCAACCGAGCTCCTGTACAGCTCCTCCACCGAGTCACGCCGCACACCGCCGGTGCAGCCGAGCTCCGCTGGGGTCACGGTAGATGCTTCGCTGATCACCGCCGCCTGCCACTGTCTGTCTGGGTGGTACGTCCGCTGGGCCCCGTCACCAACCGCCGTCAGTCTGGAAGTTCCTCAGCTGGGCCTCGCAACTGGGCTCCGTCTCAAGCTATTGTTTGGCTGGGTCCAGGTGGCCCCCGTCTCTCACCAACGCCGCGCCCGAGCTCCGATCCGGCTCGCGCCCAACTGCCGCCTCGGTTAATTCCTCCGGTAGGCCCTCACCCGGGACTGAGTCACTTCGTGTCGGAGTTAGGTGGCGCAACTGGGGCCAGCGTTAAGCTAACTAGCGTTAGCTTAGCAATCACTTCGGGTAGAGTGCAGCAGCTCTACCAGATTAAAGGGGTATTCCAACGGTATTCTAACGGAGGTGGAAATTCAGCCCGTGGGTGTCCGTCACGAGCACCGATCGCTGTTGGTTAGGTATTTTTAATGGGAAAATCAGCGACTTTGTCTCAGCACTGGAAAAGTGTGACCATCCCAGTCGCCATCTTGTTTTTTTTCTCTTCTCACTCTGACTGCTTCTGACTACTGCTCATGAGAGCCTGAGAGCCCGATCCAGCATGCTTATACAGTAGCTGGGGTGAGCTCCGTGATGGCGATGATTGATGAATAAACTTCCTTAAAAACTCCAGTCGCCGTGCCTTATTTCAACATCGCCACACTAGAAATCATCAGGCTGAGCTCCAATAAGCCAATAATCCAGATAGTTTTATGTTACACTGACATTATGAGTTGCAGTCTTGTAATCCTTGTTTAGTCAGCACACACAGATAATCAACATTGATAATGGCATAATTAATTTTTTATGTCTTTTTAATTATGTTGAGAAATAACATTTGGAAGGATCACTACGAGTTACAAAGTGACCAGTGTTTTGTGTTTTTTTTTTAATTACTATATTTTAATGTTTTGAAAAGGGCTGTTTCCTGCTTTTTTTTTGGGGGGGGGCAACTTGGGGGCTCCTGTTTTTGTAAAGGAGAGGAAGATAATTCATAGACGTGCATCAGTCTGGAAAACAGACTCGGTTTGTCCATCTAAAACTCTGATTAAAGATCTCAATTTATCTCAAGCAGTTTAAACCTACAGAAAATAATACTTGTGCCTCTCAGTAAATATAAATATTATGATTTATCATTTCAAAAGTTATAATCATAATCTTCAAAAGAAGGTAAACATTTTTAAATGTTTCAAATATATTGCAGCCACAGGAGCTGAGAGGAAATGATGAATGTTTGAAAATAAGCATTAGCTCCTAAGCTCAACTGTCAGTTTACTGTATGTTACTGTTGTACATGATGAAGATTTGTCGCTGGGATATTACAGTTTTAGATAACTTTTGTGTTTTCCAGCATGAGTGTAACTACTATGGTGTACTACAGTGATACAAACTGCCATAGCAGTCCCCTCCCCTTTGTACCACAGCAGCAATATTTGTAGCTTATGGGGCTTCTCAGTCACTGAGCGCCCAATAGTGTTTGAATACACTGCCCTATGGAGGAAATGACTAGACCAAATGTGAGGTGATGTAAGCAGTCATAACTAGATTGTGGTGGTAAACCTTAATAGAAATAATAAGATAAGCAAAACTTGAATAGTATTTTAGTGTGAAAAATATAAATTTAAGGTAACTCTTTATACATCTCAGTTTACTTAGCTGAAAAAAAAAATGCTTGAATTGTTCGAGTTAACAAACTTAAATGATTCAAGACAATCAATTTCCTCAAGCACTTTGAGCTGACCCAACTCATCAGGTTTCACATTGTACCTATACCAGGGGTGTCCAATCATGTGCCAAGGCCCTGCAGGTGTTCTCTTCTAGCCAGTATCTTCAGCAGGTGTTTTCACTGATCAGCAATCAGTGGGAAGAAGTTCAGTGAAATCTGCTGTTGAAGACGCTGGTTGGAGGTAAAGCCTGCAGGGTCTTGGCCCTCCATGACACATGAATGGACACCCCTGACCTATACACCTATTGACATACCCCATAAATTTCTACAAAATTATTAACTCACACAGAGACCATGATCTTCATCACTATGTCAATGGCACAAGGTCAATGACAAAAAATGGCCAGTGCGCCCATTACATGTATATATATATATATATATATATATATATATATATACTCACCGGCCAATTTATTAGGTACACCATGCTAGTAACGGTTTGGACCCCCTTTTGCCTTCAGAACTGCCTCAATTCTTCGTGGCATAGATTCAACAAGGTGCTGGAAGCATTCCTCAGAGAGTTTGGTCCATATTGACATGATGGCATCACACAGTTGGCGCAGATTTGTCGGCTGCACATCCATGATGCGAATCTCCCGTTCCACCACATCCCAAAGATGCTCTATTGGATTGAGATCTGGTGACTGTGGAGGCCATTTGAGTACAGTGAACTCATTGTCATGTTCAAGAAACCAGTCTGAGATGATTCCAGCTTTATGACATGGCGCATTATCCTGCTGAAAGTAGCCATCAGAAGTTGGGTACATTGTGGTCATAAAGGGATGGACATGGTCAGCAACAATACTCAGGTAGGCTGTAGCGTTGCAACGATGCTCAATTGGTACCAAGGGGCCCAAAGAGTGCCAAGAAAATATTCCCCACACCATTACACCACCACCACCAGCCTGAACCATTGATACAAGGCAGGATGGATCCATGCTTTCATGTTGTTGACGCCAAATTCTGACCCTACCATCCGAATGTCGCAGCAGAAATCGAGACTCATCAGACCAGGCAACGTTTTTCCAATCTTCTATTGTCCAATTTCGATGAGCTTGTGCAAATTGTAGCCTCAGTTTCCTGTTCTTAGCTGAAAGGAGTGGCACCCGGCGTGGTCTTCTGCTGCTGTAGCCCATCTGCCTCAAAGTTCGACGTACTGTGCGTTCAGAGATGCTCTTCTGCCTACCTTGGTTGTAACGGGTGGTTATTTGAGTCACTGTTGCCTTTCTATCAGCTCGAACCAGTCTGGCCATTCTCCTCTGACCTCTGGCATCAACAAGGCATTTCCGCCCACAGAACTGCCGCTCACTGGGTATTTTTTCTTTTTCGGACCATTCTCTGTAAACCCTAGAGATGGTTGTGCGTGAAAATCCCAGTAGATCAGCAGTTTCTGAAATACTCAGACCAGCCCTTCTGGCACCAACAACCATGCCACGTTCAAAGTCACTCAAATCACCTTTCTTCCCCATACTGATGCTCGGTTTGAACTGCAGGAGATTGTCTTGACCATGTCTACATGCCTAAATGCACTGAGTTGCCGCCATGTGATTGGCTGATTAGAAATTAAGTGTTAACGAGCAGTTGGACAGGTGTACCTAATAAAGTGGCCGGTGAGTGTATATATATACAGTGAGGCAAAAAAGTATTTAGTCAGCCACCAATTGTGCAAGTTCTCCCACTTAAAAGATGAGAGAGGTCTCCAATTTTCATCATAGGTATATCTCAACTATGAGAGACAAAATGAGAAAAAAAAATCCAGAAAATCATATTGAAGGATTTTTAATGAATTAATTGGTAAATTCCTTGGTTAAATAAATATTTAGTCACCTACAAACAAGCAAGATTTCTGGCTCTCACAAACCTGTAACTTCTTCTTTAAGAGGCTCCTCTGTCCTCCACTCGTTACCTGTATTAATGGCACCTGTTTGAACTCGTTATCAGTATAAAAGACACCTGTCCACAACCTCAAACAGTCAGACTCCAAACTCCACTATGGCCAAGACCAAAGAGCTGTCAAAGGACACCAGAAACAAAACTGTAGACCTGCACCAGGCTGGGAAGACTTAATCTGCAATAGGTAAGCAGCTTGGTGTGAAGAAATCAACTGTGGGAGCAATTATTAGAAAATGGAAGACATACAAGACCACTGATAATTTCCCTCGATCTGGGGCTCCACGCAAGATCTCACCCTGTGAGGTCAAAATGATCACGAGAACGGTGAGCAAAAATCCCAGAACCACATGGGGGGACCTAGTGAATAACCTGCAGAGAGCTGAGACCAAAGTAACAAAGGCTACATCAGTAACACACTACGCCGCCAGGGAATCAAATCCTGCAGTGCCAGACGTGTCCCCCTGCTTAACCAGTACATGTCCAGGCCCGTCTGAAGTTTGCTAGAGAGCATTTGGATGATCCAGAAGAGGACTGGGAGAATGTCATATGGTCAGATGAAACCAAAATAGAACTTTTTGGTAAAAACTCAACTTGTCGTGTTTGGAGGAGAAAGAACATCATACCTACTGTGAAGCATGGGGGAGAAAACATTATACTTTGGGGCTGTTTTTCTGCAAAGGGACCAGGATGACTGATCCGTGTAAAGGAAAGAATGAATGGGGCCATGTATCGTGAGATTTTGAGAGAAAACCTCTTTCCATCAGCAAGGACATTGAAGATGAAATGTGGCTGGGTCTTTCAGCATGACAATGATCCCAAACATACCGCCCGGGCAACGAAGGAGTGGCTTGGTAAGAAGCATTTCAAGGTCCTGGAGTGGCCTAGCCAGTCTCCAGATCTCAACCCCATAGAAAATCTTTGGAGGGAGTTGAAAGTCTGTGTTGCCCAGCGACAGCCCCAAAACATCACTGCTCTAGAGGAGATCTGCATGGAGGAATGGGCCAAAATACCAGCAACAGTGTGTGAAAACCTTGTGAAGACTTACACAAAACGTTTGACCTCTGTCATTGCCAACAAAGGGTATATAACAAAGTATTGAGATGAACTTTTGTTATTGACCAAATACTTATTTTACCGAGGAATTTACCAATTAATTCATTAAAAATCCTTCAGTGTGATTTTCTGCATTTTTTTTTTTTCATTTTGTCTCTCATAGTTGAGGTATACCTATGATGAAAATTGGAGACCTCTCTCATCTTTTAAGTGGGAGAACTTGCACAATTGGTGGCTCACTAAATACTTTTTTTTACCCCACTGTATATATGTGTGTGTGTGTGTGTGTGTGTGTGTGTGTGTGTGTGTGTGTGTGTGTGTGTGTGTGTGTGTTGAAAATAAATAAATCTTTGCAAAAATATGAGTTTTCTTTCAACAAATAAAATGTTAAACCTCCATGAAAAATAAATAAATCTTTGTAAAAAGAGTGGCAATGACATATGTATAAAACAGATAATTTGTAAATTAAATTAAGGATATTTTCCAACTGAATAATTGAAACCGCTTAACCCACACTCTACAATGATGGAGCTCCGAGGCAGGCCTCACTTTTCAGCCTCCCAGTGCTGTTCACCTTTTCATTTTTTTTTTTAACTTTCCTAAGTTTATATTGTATTTCTATTTTACTGCAAGAATAGTTTTTCAAGTGAGCAGCAGAGACAATCATGGATCATATAAACACTGGCTGCTGGAGTTTACCGGCCAGTACTGCAGCTCATCTGCCCCATTTCCCAGCAGCAGAGCCCCATTTCAACTATTCACAATATGAAAATACCCTAAATTTAAACCGTACCTGTGGTGGTCGTGAAAAAAAAGATATTATATTGAGCCCCTGTCTCACGTTCTAGTTCAAGTTTAAGTTCAAAGCAATGTGATATAAATCCATTGCTGATGTGCTGGTTCAGCTATGTCAGCAAAACATGGGTGCAGCCATACTAGCGGCTACATGGCCTGCCAGGAAGCTTCCTGTGATGTACGGTGGCGCAGTGGTTAGCACTGCGGCAGCACAGTTTACCCTTGGCCGGGGGATTGTGGGGATCGTGGGATCGTGGGTTCGATCCCAGCCCCCGACCAACAGTGATCTGTGTGGAGTTTGCATGTTCTCCCCGTGTTGCGTGGGTTTACTCCGGGATTTCTCCGGTTTCCTCCCACATGCCAAAAACATGCATGTTAGGTTAATTGGCTGTTCTAAATTGTCCCTAGATATTTGTTTCCTATAGGCCCTTGGAATGGAGGGTTAGTGTTGATGAAGGCGCTTTGAGTGGTCTTTGTGACTAGAAAAGCGCTATATAAGTGCAGGTTAGTTAGTTAGTTAGTTAGTAGCGTGGATACCGCGATCTGGATCAATATTGGCTCAGCCTGGAGTGCCCGGATGAGCAGTGGCTTTCGGGATATTCAAATTCAAATTCAAACGTTTATTTCAAAGTCAGGGTTCATATTAAATGCAGAACTAAAACGAGTAGAAAATAAATAAATAAATGCTTAAATTCAGTGGGTCGTCTCGTCTGATCTGAGGTCATAACGGCCGCCAGACGGCAGATGATTCTACAGAGCAGCAGACACTCGGCGCTCTTGTAACAACAAAAACATACAATGCGATGTGGATATCGCAACATGGCGGAATGTAAAGCCTTTGGATGTCTCAATAATAAGCGAAAAAACAAAGATAAACACTTATTTTGTGTACCCAAACCCAGCTCACCTTGTCAGAAGATCGTAGCGGAAAAGTGATTGTGCAATCTCGGAGCAGGGCGCAGACAAATCCTTTCAGAAGAAATTGCGTTGTGTGTGAAGACCACTTCATCACTTTCACCCTCAGAAGACCTTTCTGGCTCAAACCTGTAGCCATGTTGGATGAATTCTTCCTCAGAGTCTGACAATTCAGCCATAATAGAATAAAAACACTCACAACAGCACCCTAGTCGCTCATACAGACGGAGTATTGACTTTTCAGTGTCAACGAAATGACGTCACATCCGCATGTGTCATGAGTTTTCATTGGCTGGCCATGCCTGCGGTCGTATTTGCATATTTCTCTGGTGGTATATGGCTGGCAATAACTATTTAACCAAATAATGAATACTTTGCCTAATGTTTTTAAGTTGAATGCGTTTAGACGACCACCACAGGTACGCTTTAATAAACAGGCACAAGCAGTCTCAGCCAGCAGGATGTGGCAAGTGGTCCAAAAAAATCTTGCTAACTTTTTTTGGTGATAATTTATTTAAAATATAGGCCCTTACTGTAAATATAAACAACAGAGTCTTGAGGTGGAAACTGACATGTTTGGACAAACCCAGATGCAGACACACACTCAGAATAAACACAATTATTTTTATTTGATGCGTGAGTGAGTGTGTGTGGGAGTGTGAATGAGGATGAGTGCAGGGGAGCGACCAGAGCGAGGACAAGTCTGGCAACCCTAGGAGAGAGGAGAGACAAGAGTATGAGCTCTCTGAAAATGGATTGCATAAACGAGTGATTAATCAGCCTTACGGTGCAGGTGAGAAGTTGTGGCACCGAAGAACATCCATGCTGCCCTAAATGTCTGCTTCGGGCCGTTGTGTGTCCGTGTTGGTGTAGATGGTTCAGGTGTGGCAGTGCAGAATAGTCCATTCATGGAGCACAGTGTATCCTCAGAGTGTAGATGTGAGTCCTGGTCCACCGCCAGGAAGAGGAGGTCCGCCCAGGGGAATCCACCTGTGCACAGGGAAGAAGAGGGAAGGAGCAAAGAGGAAGGATTTCTTGAAAAACGCTTTCTTGGCATTGGGGAGATGAAACTTCCAGAAGATCCATCATTTCATGAAAGATGAGGGAGGCAAAACTCCCTAGCAGGAGAAGTAGATGACTCGAGCACAGAGTTCTTATATCCGAGTGGAGCGCTGACATCTCCGTGCAGAATGAGAAGCAGCGCTCCTTAAGAAGGCTGCCTAATGGGGATAGCAGGTGTGCGCGCAGCTGTGGAAACAATTAAGGCAGCAGGCACACAGAGCGGATCACCACAGTACCCCCCCCCCCAAGGGACACCTCTCAGCGGCCCATCTAACTTACCCGGGTGCGTCCAGTGGAACTCCTTCCATCACGAAGGAAGGATGCACCCAGGACCTCCACTCCAGAGCATAACCCTCCCAGTCCACCAGGTATTGTAGACCACAACCCCTGTGTTGGACGTCCAGAATGCAGTTGACCTTGTATGCAGGGTCGCCATCCACCACCACCGGCAGGGGCGGAGTCTTGGGAGGGGGCACAGAGGGCTGGACACAAACGGCTTCACCTGAGAGACATGGAAGGTGGAACAAATGCGGAAGGAGAGCCAAGTGCACAGCGACTGGGTTGACAATGTGGGTAATGGTATATGGACCAATAAAGTGCTGCGAAAGCTTCTTGGACTCAGTCTTCAGGTTGATATTCTTGGTCGACAACCATACCTGCTGTCCAACCCGATAAGGCGGAGCCGGGGTCCTGCGGCGGTTGGCGATGTCAGAGTTGCGGCTTGCCATGCGTTGCAGCACAGCCCAGGTGGCCCTCCACAGCCGCTGACCGCGCTTTATGTGGGACTGGATTGATGGAACAGCGATGTCCTCCTCCTCCTCTGGAAAGGGGGGGGGGTTGTAACCTAGGGATGCTTCTAAAGGAGAAAGACCAGTAGCATTGGAAAGAATTGTGAGCATACTCACCCCAGGGTAAGTAGGAACTCCAGGACGCCGGGTTGGAGGCCGTGACACACCTCAGAGCCACCTCCAACTCCTGGTTGCTGCGTTCACTCTGGCCGTTGCTCTGTGGATGGTAACCAGATAGCAGGCTCACCATAGCCCCAGTAGCCTTTCAGAAGGCCCACCAAACTTGAGAAATGAACTGGGGCCCACGGTCCGAAATGATGCCCACTGGAATGCCATGAAGCGGCACCACATGCAGAGCGAGGAGGTCTGCCGTCTCCTTGGCCATAGGGAGCTTCTGCAGAGGAATAAAGTGGGCAGCTTTGGAAAACCTATCCACAATAGTGAGGATGACTGTGTGACCTGCAGAAGGGGGAAGACCGGTCACAAAGTCCAGGGCCACATGGGACCAGGGTCTGCTAGGGATGGGGAGAGGATGCAATAGGCCTGAAGGGGGAGACGAGGATGACTTGCAGGTTGCACACTGAGGACAAGCTCGGATAAATTCCCCAACGTCCCCCCATAACAAGGGCCACTAGAAGGTCCTTTGTAGCTGGGTCACAGTACGCACTACTCCAGGGTGACACATCATCTTGGAGCAGTGCAACCAATCGATGACCAATACATCCATCCCGCTGGTCCCCCGCCCGGGTCGGCCTTGGTCTCTTGTGCTCTCCTAACCCTCTCCTTGATGTCCCAAGAGGGGGTGGCAACGATGCACGAAGGGGGAACAATAAGATGCGGCGGCATCTCAGCTGCTTCAGGAGAAAATTGCCTGGACAGTGCGTCCGGCTTGGTGTTATTCGGTCCAGGTGGTAGGTGATAGTAAAATTAAATCTGCCAAAAAACAGGGACCAGCGGGCTTGTCTGGAATTAAGTAATTTTGCCATCCTAAGATACTCCAGGTTCTTGTGATCAGTCCAAACGACGAACGGCTGGGAGCCTCCAGCCAGCGGTGCCACTCCTCCAAGGCGAGTTTAACCCCCAGCAGCTCCCTGTCCCCAATGTCATAATTCCTCTCCGCAGAAGACAGACGGTGGGAAAAGAAGGCACGGGGCGGATCTTGTCAGCGGTGGGAGAGCGCTGCGACAATACTGCTCCCGCCCCAAATTCCGAGGCATCAACTTCCACCAGGCACTGCAGAGAGGGATCCACCTGAGCCATAACAGAAGGAGAAGAAAACACAGATTTCAGTTCGACAAATGCCACCTCCGCTTCTTCAGATGCAGACACAGACTCAGAATAAACACAATTATTTTTATTTGAAGCGTGAGTGAGTGTGTGTGGGAGTGTGAATGAGGATGAGTGCAGGGGAGCGACCAGAGCGAGGACAAGTCTGGCAACCCTGGGAGAGAGGAGAGATAAGAGTATGAGCTCTCTGAAAATTGACTGCATAAACGAGTGATTAATCAGCCTTATGGTGCAGGTGAGAAGTTGTGGCACCAAAGAACATCCAAGCTGCCCCATATGCATGTCTCTGTCCATCACTTGTCCATGCTGGTTTAGATGGTTCAGGTGTGGCAGTGCAGAATAGTCCATTCATGGAGTACAGTGTATCCTCAGAGTGTAGGTGTGAGTCCTGGTCCGCTGCCAGGAGGAGAAGGTCCGCCCAGGGGAATCCACCTGTGCACAGGGGAGAAGGGGGAAGGAGCAAAGAGGAAGGATTTCTTGAAAAACGCTTACTTGGCGTTGGGGAGATGAAACTCCCAAAAGATCCAGCATTGCAGGAAAGATGAGGGAGGCAAAACTCCCTAGTAGGAGAAGTAGATGACTCGAGCACAGAGTTCTTACATCCGAGTGGAGCGTTGACATCTCCGTGCAGAATGAGAGGCAGCACTCTTTAAGAAGGCTGCCTAATGGGGAGAGCAGGTGTGCGCGCAGCTGTGGAAACAATTAAGGCAGCAGGCACACAGAGCCGATCACCACAGAAATATTTCTCCCCTCTGGGCTAAAGAATTATCCCCTGCATATTTCCTTGCATAGATCCAGCCACAGGGGGTGCACAAGCCAATGTACTCCCAGTGCCGGTCCCAAGCCCGGGTAAATGTAAATGGTTGTGTCAGGAAGTGCATCCATCCTAAAACCTCTGCCAAATCAAACATGTGGATCATGAAGAATGAAACTTTCATACTGGATCGGTCAAGGCCCAGGTTAACAATGCCCACCACCGGTGCTGTTAACCAGTGGGTGCTGGTGAAAATTAGGCTACTGTTGGTTGAAGATCAAGGAAAAGGAGAACGGGAGTGTTTGGAGTGAGAGAGAGAAAAGGAAAGGTAGAAGTGTGGAGGTGAGAGTAGTAACATTAAATGTAGGGACTATGACTGGTAAAGGCAGAGATTTGGCTGATATGATGGAGAAAAGAAAGGTAGATACAGTATACTGTGTGTTCAAGAAACCCGATGGAAAGGAGGCAAGACTAGGAGCATTGGAGGGGGATTTAAATTGTTCTACCATGGTGTAGATAGGAAGAGAAATGGAGTAGGAGTAATCTTGAAGGAAGAATATGTGAAGTGTTCTGGAGGTTAAGGGGAGTCAGATAGAATCATGAGTTTGAAGCTAGAAGTCAAAGGTGTGATGTTGAATGTTGTCAGTGCGTATGCCCCACAAGATGGATGTCAGGTAGAAGAGAAAGAGGAATTCTGGAGTAAGATGGATGAAGTGATAGAGAGTGTTCCCAGGGAGGAGAGAGTGGTGATTGGAGTCAACTTCAATGGACATGTTGGTGAAGGGAAAAGAGGTGATGAGGAGGTCCTGGTTAGGAATGGTCTTTAGGAGAGAAATGTTTAAGGACAGATGGTTATGGATTTTCCTAAACGGATAGACATACCTGTGGTGAACACATACTTCAAGAAGAAAGAGGAACATAGGATGACTTACAAGAGTGGAGGAAGGCACACACAGATGGACTGCAACTTATGGAGAAGCAGAAATCTGAAAGAGATAGGAGACTGCAAGGTTTGGGCAGGGGAGAATGTGACATAACGTTCGGCTCAGGAGACGCACACACACAGGCTCAGAGTAGTTCAAACTGTTTATTAACAACAGGGATGTTTGGGTGCGTGTCTGCGGAATGTTAATGTGTTGGTGGTGGCGTCTGCTTCGGACCCAGAGGCAGGAGACCGTTCAGCCGGCAACCCTATGGGAGAAATTAGACACAGGGTGATGAGCACACACCAACACGGGAGGAGAATAGGCGAGGGAGAGAAGCTTACTTGTTTGGGCAGATGACTGGCGCTTCAAGGATGGAAGCCCGGGAGACAGCCACCTGCAGGGCTCGGTGCAGCAGCGAGGAGAGACGAAGGACGGGATTGTCCGCCGCCGAGGAATCCACCTGTGCACAGGGGAGCAGACTGGAGAGATGAGGTAAGTGAACTTCTTACCGGAGATGAGGATGCTGAAGAGAATATGGTAGAAGTTCATACAAGCGAAATGAAGTCTACGGCTTCAGGCCGACGCTCAGGGCGAGGCGGCTTTTATCCTTCGCCGCTGACGAGTAGCAGGTGCGTGAGCAGGTGGCGCCGCTGATGAATGGCGCGGCGTGACAGAATGTAGCTAGACGGCATTGGATGGTAGTCTGTAGGATGGTTTTGCAAAGCAAGAAGAGAAAGAAAATGAAAACAGAGCCAAATATTAAGTGGAGGGAGTTACAGAAGGAAGATGGTTGCACAGAGTTCAGGAAGGAGTTGATACAGGCTCTGGGTGGTAAGGAAGAATTACCAGATGACTGGGAAAGAACAGCAAAAGTATTGAGGGAAACAGGTAGAAAGGTATGTGGTGTATCCAGTGTACAGAGGAAGGAAGACAAGGAGACTTGGTAGTGTAATGAGGAGGTACAGGAAAGTATTCAAAGGAAAAGAGTAGCAAAGAAAAAGTGGGATAGTCAGGGAGATAAAGAAAGTAGACAGAAGTATTTGGAATCTAGGCACATGGCAAAGACCGAGTCAGCAAAGGCAAAGGCAAAGGAATGTAATGAGTTGTATGAGAGGCTAAACACTAAGGGGCAGATTTACTAAGTGTATATGTGAGAGGATGCTTGAGGAGAGGAGAAGTAATGTTTTGGTACAAATTTTTCAGAACAATGGTGATGCTCAGAGCTGTAGTAACTACAAAGGCATAAAGTTGATCAGCCACACTATGAAGATAAGGGAAAGAGTTGTTGAAGCCAGGTTAAGGGGAGAGGTGACAATCAGTGAGCAGCAATGTTTGCTCTAAGAGTGTTGATGGAGAAGGCTAGAGAAGGTCAGAAGGAGTTGCACAGTGTCTTTGTGGGTCTGGAGCAGGGGTGTCCAATCATGTGCCATGGAGGGCCAGGACTCTGCAGGCTATACCTCCAACCAGTGTCTTCAACAGCAGATTTCACTGAACTTCTTCCCGCTGATTGCTGATCAGTGAAAACACCTACTGAAGAGTCTGGGTAGAAGAGAAAACTTGCAGGATCTTGGCCCTCCATGGCACATGATTGGACGCCCCTGGTCTAGAGAAAGCATATGATAGGGTGCCAAGAGAGGAAGTGTGGTATTGTATGAGAAAGTCAGGAGTTGCAGATAAGTATGTGAGGGTGGTGTAGGTCATGTAGTAGGGCAGCAAGTTGGTGGTGAGGTGTGCTGTATGTGTGACAGATGGATTCAAGACGGGGGTGGAGTTTCATCAGGGATCAGCTCTGAGCCCCTTCTTGTTTGTCATGGTGATGGACAGGCTTACAGATGAGGTCAGGCAGGAGTCTCCGTGGACCATGATGTTTGCAGAATACATTGTGATCTGTAGTGAGAGTAGGGAGCAAATGGAAGAGAACCTGGAGAGGTGACATATGCTCTGAAGAGAAGAGGAATGAAAGTCAGTAGAAGAAAGACAGGATACATGAGTGTGAATGAGAGCGAGGAAGGTGTAACTGTGAAGCTGGAAGGAGTAGAGGTAGTGAAAGTAAATGAGTTTAAATACATGGGGTAAACCAACCAAAGAAATGGAAAATGCACAAGAGAGGTAAAGAAGAGAGTGCAGGCAGTGTGGAGTGGGTGGAGACGAGTGTCAGCGGTGATTTGTGACAGAAGGGTAGCAGCAAGAGTGAAAGGGAAGATTTACAAGATGGTAGTGAGACCTGCTATGATGTATGGTTTGGAGAAAGTGGTTCTGACAAAAAGACAAGAGATGGAGCTGGAGGTGGCAGAGTTGAAGATGCTAAGATTTTCATTGGGAGTGACAAGGAGTGACAGGATTAGAAATGAGTATATCAGAGGGACAGCTCAGGATGAGCAGTTTGGAGACAAAGTAAGATAGATAGATAGATAGATAGATAGATAGATAGATAGATAGATAGATAGATAGATAGATAGATAGATAGATAGATCTTTAATTGTCATTGTCACAGGTACAACGAAATTCAAAGTGCTCTCCAGTCAACGCCCCATTTATAAAAACATTACCCCATTATAAAAAAACATAGACCTAAAATTACTAAAAATCAGTTAAAAATAATAATTAAAAAGAATAAATAACTAGCCACATTCACACAGACATCAACACAGGACATCATGCACACACAGTCATTGCAAAGAGCATTCAACAACATACAATCATGTCAATTTAGCACATTACTTCCTCGTTTTATTCAAAATGGTTATTGCTGTTGGATAGAAGCTATGTTTGAGTCTGTTTGTCCTTGTGTTCATTTGTCTATATCGTTTCCCAGATGGCAGTAGTTCAAACAGTGAGTGTCCAGGATGTGAAGTATCCTTTAAAATATTTTGGGGCTTTCTTCTGGCAACGAGAGCAGTGTAGGTCTTCCAGCATGAGGAGAGGACAGCCAATGATCTTCAGGGCGGTGTCAATGACCCTCTGTAGTGCTTTCCTCTGAGCTACTGTATAACTACTGTACCAGATGCATATGCAGTATGTTAATATGCTCTCAATGGAAGCTCGGTAAAAGGACACCAGCAGTCTCTGTGTGATGTTCTCCTTCCTGAGAATCCTCAGGAAGTACAGTCTCTGCTGGGCCTTTTTCACCAGCTCAGAGGTGTTCACACTCCAGGACAGGTTCTCCTTTATGTGGACTCCCAGGAAAGGGAAGTCAGCTACCCTCTCTACACAGTCCCCGCTGATGATGAGAGGGGGGATCTCTGTCTTATTCCTCCTGTAATCTATTATCAACTCCTTGGTCTTAGAGATGTTCAGGAGAAGGTTATTGTCTTTACACCATGACAACAGCCGCACCACCTCATCTCTGTAAGCAGACTCGTCACCCCCCCCCCCCCCGAAATGAGACCCACCACTGTAGCATCGTCTGCAAACTTCACAATGGTGTTATTGTGATGGGCGGGGGTGCAGTCATGTGTATATAGACAGTAGAGCAGGGGACTCAGCACACAGCCCTGGGGGGATCCGGTACTGAGGCTTAGGGCCAAAGATGTATGATGGCCCACCCTGACTCTCTGTCTGCAACCAGAAAGGAAGCTGCTGATCCACATACATATGGCCCGAGGAAGCCCCAGGTCCCCCAACTTGACCACCAGTATGTGTGGAAGAATGGTGTTAAATGCAGAGCTGTAATCCACGAAGAGCATCCCCACATAGCTCCCCTGCTGTTCAAGGTGGGCTAGCGTGGCATGGAGTGCTGTGGCCACCGCATCTTCTGTGGATTGATTCGCTCTGTAAGCAAACTGGTGGGGGTCAAGACTGCGGGGCAGTGCTGCTATGATATGACTACGGACCAGCCTTTCAAAGCACTTCATCCCCACTGGGGTGAGTGCGACTGGTCTGTAGTCGTTGAAGCTGAAGATGTGAAGTTTCTTGGGTAAGGGGACTATGGTGGAGGACTTCAGGCAGGATGGGACAGTGGACTGTGCCAGGGATTGGTTGAAAATCTTAGTAAAGACTCCAGCCAGCTGATCTACACAGTCCCTCAGCACACGTCCCGGGACGCCGTCCGGACCCGCTGCTTTTCTTGGGTCAATGGACTGCAGGGTGCGCCTCACCTCATGTTCCTCCAAAGTGAGGAACGTGCTGCTGTGGGCCTGGTGTAGGTTGGCCGAGACAGGTGCAGCGACCTCAAAGCGGGCAAAGAAGATATTCAGCTTCTCCGCCAGCGTGAGGTCACCTACCGCGGTTCCCGGATTAGTTCGATAGATAGAACATCAAATAACTGCTTTGGAAGGCAGCTGAGTTTTTAAAGTGGGACCCAGGGTAGCAAGCAGGACTGGGTGCAACAATGACTTATTAATGAGAAAGCAAATGAACAAACAAAAGCAGCTCAGGGGCTGTCAAACACAAATTATGGTGATAACACTTACAAACAAAAGATGATGAAGAGGGACCAGAGGGAGAATTGTGGTTATCCGCACTGTGTGTGCCTTTGTCCTAATTATCTTTATATTATTATCTGTCAGCCAGAGCCTAACTTCTCCATCTCTGCTATCATTCCAGGGTTGCCAGACCTGTCCTGCTGTGCACACTCATGCTCCTGCTACACTACACTCTCACAACACCATACGCCATAATAAAGGATCATTATTGTAGCTGAGCCTGTGTCTGCTTCTGGGTGTTTCTGGAATCATGTTAGTACATCTCCGTCAAGGAACCCCAGCAGACAGTGCCTTGGCACACAAACTTAACACCATGGAGGCTTGCTTAGATCAATTAACACACCAGTAAAAGGTGATCTTAACCCAACTCACGCACATTAAGTCACGACTGGACCAGCTCTCCCCGCTGCAGTCTCCTCCACCTTCTTCTCGGGATCTGGCCTTGCCGGCAACCTCCTCCTGTCCGGCTAACCCCCGTTCCCACTCCCACGCACTTTAGTGGTAAGTTAGGCGAGGCATGGGGTTTCTTGTTGCAATGCAGCTTTTTTTTTTCAGCGTGTGCCAGGGGATTTCCCCACTCATCATAGCCAGATTAGTTACGTATATGGTGAATTTGTTGAAGGGACGGGCTTTGGCGTGAGCTACTGCCATTTTGACCTGACCTGAATACGCTATTAAGACGTATGGCTGATTTGTGGCTGAATTTTTTGAAGTCTTTGACCATTCTGATTGAGATAGCATTCTCACCTCAACCTCCTTAATTTGAAACAGGGAGTTAAATCAGTGGCTCATTACTCAGTGGATTTTTGGGTAGTGGCTGCTGAGGTGGGGTGGGGGGATGCCTCATTATGTAGCATTTTTGTCCAGAGCCTTAGCTCCCGCTTGAGGGATGAGTTGGCTCGGGGGGAGAGACCCACTAAACTTAATGAGATCATTTCCCTAGCTATCTCCATCGACAACAGGTTAAGGGAACGGGCTAGTGAGTGTCGCTCGGGTGCTCAATCTCGCTACTCCCCGCAGCCTCCCCTTAAAGCCCCCCCCCCCGAGTTCCTAGGGGAGGAAGAGCCCATGCTTGTTGGCCGGTCCAAATTGCCCCCGGCGGAACGACAACACCGCCATGATCTGGGGCTTTGTTTATATTGTGGCAGCGCCAAGCATGAGGCTGCGTCCTGTCCCCATTGGGTAAAAGGGGGAGTCCGTTAGTCAGTATAGGGGGACTAATGGACGGTGGCAGTATTAAAACCCTTACACGCCTTATGTTACCCATTCATTTTCAACACGCACCCACTGAAATATCCTCACATACTCTCATTGACTCTGACCAAAGCTTTATTTCGGAGGGTCTGGCAACCCAGCTGGGGCTTCCATGCCATAACCTGGAAAGGCCTCTCAAGCTGATTGCTCTCTCCAAGATGCCCCTCACCATTGTCACCAAGCAGACTGCTCCCATCTCCGTGCTGGTCTCGGGTAATCATCGTGAGCACATGAGGTTTTTTGTGCTTCCTTCCACCGCCTCCCCTGTCATCCTGGGATTCCCGTGGTTAAGCTTACACGGGGCGGCGTGGTGGCAGATTGATTAGCACTGTGGCAGCACAGCAACTTACCCTTGGCCGGGGTATCCTGGGTTCGATCCCAGCCCCCGACCAACAGTGATCTGTGTTGAGTTTGCATGTTCTCCCCATGTCTGTGTGGGTTTACTCCGGGATTTCTCCGGTTTCCTCCCACATGCCAAAAACATGCAAGTTAGGTTAATTGGCATCAAACTGGGGATTCTAAATTGTCCTTAGGTATGACTGTGAGAGTGAATGGTTGTCTGTCTCTCTGTGTTGGCCCTGCGATGGACTGGCGATCTGTCCAGGGTGTACCCTGCCTCTCGCCCAAAGACGCTGGGATAGGCTCCAGCCCCCCGCGACCCGAAAAGGATTAAGAGGAAGAAGATGAATGAATGAATGAATCCCTCTATAGATTGGCATATGGGCAGAATTTTATCATGGAGTACATTTTGTCTGGGTGCATGCCTACAATCTGTTGTTTGTTCTCCCTCTGTTCCCTTCGGTTCTCAGGATCCGCCTCCACCCAATGTCTCGTCTGTGCCCACGTAGTACCATGACCTGGAGGTGGTGTTCATCAAGGCCAAAGCCCTGTCACTTCTCCCCCACCGTCCATACAATTGTGCCATAAATCTCCTGCCGGGGGCTCCCTTGCCTTCGAGTCGGCTCTACAGCCTCTGTGCCCAGGAATGTGAGGCCATGGATAAATACATTAAGGAATCCCTGAGTTCGGGTATCATCACACCATCCTCCTCGGCAGTGGGTGCGGGATTTTTCTTCGTGGGTAAGAAAGACGGTTCACTCAGGCCATGCACTGATTTCAGGGAGCTCAACAACATTACTGTCAAGGACAAGTACACTCTTCCCCTGATCAACACGGCTTTTGATTCCCTACAGGGATCCAGGGTCTTCACCAAATTAGATCTGCAGAACCCTTATCACCTGGTCCGCATCAAGGAGGGGGATAAGTGGAAGACTGGTTTTTGCACCCACTGTGGCCATTTTGAGTATTTAGTTATGCCTTCTGGGTTAACCAATGCTCCTGCCGTTTTCCAGCGGCAATTAATTATGTGCTGAGGGATTTTCTGGATGTTTTTTTGTTTGTTTATCTTGATGATATCCTGATCTTCTCTCGTTCTCTGGAGGAACACCGTATCCAAGTCAGATGGGTCCTGCAGCGCCTACTGGAGAACCAGCTATATGTCAAAGCCGAGAAATGCGAGTTCCATGTTTCTTCCACCCCGTTCCTGGGATTTGTGATCTCCCATAAGAAGATCATTGCTGATCCGGAGAAGGTAAAGGCAATGGTGGAGTGGCCTGTTCCCTCTTCCTGCAAACAATTCCAACAATATTTGGGCTTTGCTAACTTCTACCGTTGTTTCATTAAAAACTACAGCATTATTGCTTTACCTTTCACCCACCTGACCTCCATGAAGGTGCTGTTCTGGACTGAGGAGGCAGAGACGGCATTTTCAAAGCTTAAGGCTGAGTTCACCCTCCCCCTCCCCACATTCTGGCCCAGTTGACCCCGCTCTGCAGTGTTGGTGGAGGTGGACGCCTCGGATTTTGGGGTGGGAGGGGTACTTTCCCAGCGCTTCCCCATTGACGACAAGATCAGAATCAGAATCAGAATCAGGATCAGAATCAACTTTATTGCCAAGTATGCTTACACATACAAGGAATTTTACTTATCACTAAGGTGCGCTCGTGTTAAGCGCTCCCTAATGACGCTGCAGCCATACAGGCGCCTAGTACAGTGGGGGGTAAAGAGGGGGGGGGGGAGGGGGTGACACATTAGGCAAAGAGAAAAACATAGTTATCAAAATATAGCTTGAGTGAGCAAGATTGTGATCACATAGAAAAAAAACCCTCTAATTGCACACTTAGCAGACAATACAGATCCACACATCTGCACCCTGCTCGTTCTTCTCCCACCAGCTGTCTCCTGCTGAGAAGAACTATGTGGGGGACGAGGGAGCTGCTAGCCATGAAGTTGGCCTTGGAGGAGTGGTGTCACTGGCTGGATGGCACTTCACTGCCATTCGTCGTCTGGACGGACCATAAGAACCTGGAGTACATCTGGACTGCTAAACAGTTGAATGCCAGACAAGCCCGCTGGTCCCTGTTTTTCTGGAGATTCAACTTTACCATCACCTACCGCCCGGGTTCGAAGAATGCCAAGCCTGACGTTCTCTCTAGACAGTTTTCACCTGAGGCTGCCGAGACGACACTGCATCCTATTGTTCCTCCTTCCTGCATCGTGGGCATGCTGCCCTGGGACATTAGGGAGAAGGTAAGGAGAGCGCAGGAAACGGAGCTCGACCCGGGTGGAGGGCCAGCGGGACGGATGTACATGTCCTCTGCTGTCTGGGGGGAGGTGATTGACTGGCTGCACTCCTCTAGGTTTATGTGCCATCCTGGGGTAGCACGCACTGTGGCCCAATTGCAAAGGTCCTTCTGGTGGCCCTCTCTGCTGAAGAATGTGGCTGAATTCATCCGTGCCTGCCCTCAGTGTGCAACCTGCAAGTCAACCTCTTCTCTACCGGCAGGCCTGTTGCATCCCCTCCCCATCCCCAGCCGTCCCTGGTCCCATGTTGCGCTGGATTTTGTAACCGGTCTGCCCCCCTCTGCAGGCCACACTGTTATCCTCACCATTGTGGACAGGTTCTCCAAGGTGTCTCACTTTATCCCTTTGTAGAAGCTGCCAGCGACCAAGGAGACGGCAGATCTGCTGGTTTTACATGTGGTCTGGTTTGATGGCATCCTGGTGGACATCGTGTCAGATTGTGGACCCCAATTCATTTCTCAAGTCTGGCGGTCCTTCTGCAAGGCTATGGGGGCTGTGGTGAGCCTGTCTCCAGGATCTCACCCTCAAAGCAATGGCCAGTGGGAGTGCACTAATCAGGAGTTGGAGGCGGCCCTGAGGTGCATCATGGCCTCGAATCCGGGGTCTTGGAGTACGTATTTACCTTAGGTTGAGTATGCGCATAACACTGCCGTCTCGTCTGCCACTGGTCTCTCCCCTTTCCAGGTTTCTTTAGGCTACAACCTCCTGCTGTTCCCGGAGGAGGAGGAGGAGGAGATCGCCGTTCCCTCGGTCCAGGCTCACATCAGGCGTTGTTGGCAACTCTGGAAGTCCACCAAGGCTGCTCTGTGACACACGGCGGTCCGCAATACGGTGATCACCAATCTCCACAGGACCCAGGCTCCCTCCTACCGTGTGGCGCAGCAGATATGGCTCTCCACTAAAAACATCAACCTGAAGAGTGAGACCAAGAAGTTGTCACAGCATTTCATTGGTCCTTTTCCTATAACTGATATCATCAACCCTGTGGCTGTGCGCCTGGCTCTTCCTCCCTCTATGCCCATCTGTCCTACCTTCCATGTCTCCCAGGTTAAGCAATTCGAGTCCAGCCCGCTGTGTCTCCCATCCAGACCTCCACCCCCACCCGCAATGATCGATGGTGGTCCTACGCACCAGGTCAATCGCATCCAGGATGTCCGCCACAGATGCCGCAGACTGCAATATCTGGTGGACTGGGAGAGGTATGGACCTGATGCGCAACCCTGGGTGCGTCCTTCATTTGTGTTGGACCCTCAACTCATCAGGGAGTTCCATCGGACGCACCCGGACAGGATAGAATGACCACCGGGAGGCGTCCTATGGGGGGGGGGACTATGTGTGCCTTTGCCATAATTATCTTTCACAGCTGCAGGCACACCTGCATCCCCTCATTAAGCACCCTTTATAAGGAACGCTGCCTAGAAGGTAGCACGGAGACGTCTACGCTCTCTCCCAGGAAGAACTCATACCTAAAGTCTTCCTCCACAGCTGTACGAATTTCCTCGCCCCTCAACTGCTTCTCGCCTCACAGGAGTTCCGTCTCCCCAATGCCACGTAAGATTTCACAGAGTGTTTCTCTGCAACTTCCTATTCTCCCTTTGTTCCCTGTACACAGGTGGACCACCCTCCAGGCGGACCTTTCCTTCCTCCTGGTGGTAGACCGGACCTCGTCTGTGTATGGCAGCTTCCCTCTCCTCGCTAACGGTGAGCTGGAGCACACGGCATGCCTTCTTCACTCCAAGCTGCACTGTAAATATACTGCATCTGCACCATGACATCGCAGTGGAATGCTAGACCGGTATTGGATAATCATCTCTTCGGAGCCAGATTCACTCTATGCTGCTGTAAGACTATAAAATCTCCGTTAACGTCAATATCTATCAGCCAGAGCCTAACCTCTCTATCTCTGCTGTCATTCCAGGGTTGCCAGACCTGTCCTGCTGTGCATTCTCCTGCTCCTCCTACACTATACTCTCACAACACCATACGCACACACAAACCTTCACTTTCACTCAATAAAGGATCATTATTGTTGCTGAGCCTGTGTCTGCTTCTCGGTGTTTCTGGAATCATGTCAAGAATAGACAAATGATGTCACAACAACACAAACTCAGGCTGACATATATATATATAGGGAGCAAATAATTAAACTAATATAAGACAGCTGAGACTAATTAGGTGATGACGGAGGAGCAGCTACAAATAGGACAGATGGGGCTTTGCAGACAAAGGACACAGGAGAACAAAGAAAGCAAATAATGCAAACAATAATCATAAATAAATCACAATGGAGAAAACATAATTGAACTAAGAACTGAGGATAACCCAGAAAACCAATGAAAATGGAATTATGCAAACATTTCAAAAATAACAGGAAACATGGATAGAATGTCTAGATCATAACAGTGTCCCCCCTTCAGGGCAGATTCCAGACGCCCAAAAACAAGCATGATTAAGGGGACAAAGGCACGGCGGGGCCAAAGCAAGGACACAAACAACAAAAAAGTAGTCATCAGGTGGTCGGCCAAAGTCCCAAGACCACCTCCAGGTGGAATTTGGAATGTCTGGCGGTCTACCCAAGTCCATGGACCACCAGATAGAAAAACATGGTGCACTGGGTGGCCTACCAAAGTCCGACGGCCACCAGACAGATGAACACAGTGTGTCGGGTGGCCTGCCACAGTCCATAAGTCACCTAATGGAAAAACAAGGAACTGTTGGGGTGTAAGGCTCAGGAGCCTTTCACACAGAGAATAATACAGAGGCTTTAAACTTAGGAGAAAATGGCATGATAACTTTACCCTCTGAAAGTTTAACCTCAGGAGAAGACAGCAAAGAACCTTAAATTCAGAGGATGACAACATGGAATCCTTAAACTCAAGAGGTGTCAACAAGGAATTTTTAACCTCGGGAGATAACATGGAACCTGTAACCTCAGGACGTGATGATATGGACACTTTGAACTCGGGAGATAATGGAAACATGGAAACTTTACACTACGGAGATAGTAATGTAGGAACTATGAACTCAGAGGGTGATAACATAGGAACTGTAAAGTTAAGAGGTGTCCAAATTTCCCTTCTGGGGATCAATGTTTCCCCTCTGGGGATCAATAAAGTACACAAAACAAAAAATAAATAAAATAAAATAAAATAAAATAAAGGTGGTGCGGTGGTGCAGTGGTTAGCACTGTGGCAGCGCAGCAACTCACCCTTGGCCATGGGATCCCAGGTTCCATTCCACCCCCTGACCAACAGTGATCTGTGTGGAGTTTGCATGTTCTCCCCATATCTGCGTTGGTTTACTCCAGTATTTCTCCAGTTTCCTCCCACAGGCCAAAAATATGCAGGTTAGGTTAATTGGAGACTCAAAAGCGGCACTAGGTGCAAATGTGTGTGTGAATGGTGAAGGGATAGTGCAGTACCGTGGCTGCTTCATCTATCCAGGTGGATGCTCTGAATTTCCCCTCTGGGGATCAATAAAGTACCTACACAAAATTAAAAAAAAAAAATGGACACTTTGAACTCAGGAGGTAATGACGATACAGGAACTTGAATCTCAGGGGAGAATGAAAACATGAGATTTCCTTACATTTGAGATAACAAAGAAGTTTTAAACTCAGAAGGTAACATAGGTGCCTCTAGCTTAAAAGAAAATAACGTGAGTTTTAAATTCAGGAGATGACATTGGGGTTCTTTGCTCTGGAGACCACAAAGGAACTGTTTGCTCTGAAAATAACCACATATTTTAGGAGAGCCCTTTCCTCTGAAGATGACAATATACGAGCCCTTTGCTCTGAAGATAACAATATGGATCTTTGAAGCCTGTTATGATCAGCAGCAGAATTGCCCATTTTCCTTCCATAGGGGGTATATCGGTGTGATGGGGAAGGCCGACCACCCTCTTGCCTTCGGCGGTGATTGGGGTCATGGCGTGGGGTATTCGAACAGAGCCTTTTGTACTGAAAATGAAAACATAGGAGCTGATTGCTCTGAACATAACAATATAGGTGCTCTTTAGAGATAGCAACATGGGAGCTTTTTGCTCTAAACACGACAACATGGGAGCCCTTTGCTCTGAACACAACAACATGGGAGCCTTTTGCTCTGAATACGGCAACATGGGAGCTTTTTGCTCTGAACATAACAACACGGTAGCCTTTTGCTCTTAAGATAAAAATATGGGAGTCTTCCGCTCCAAAGATGAAGATAACAACACAGGAGCTTCCTCGTCCAAAGATGAAAATAACACAGGAGCCTTCCGCTCCAAAGCTGAAGATAACAACACAGGAGCTTCCTGGTCCAAAGATGAAGATAACAACATGGGAGTTTTTTGCTTTGACTATAACAACATAGGAGCTTCTTGCTCTGACAATAACAATGCAGGAACTCTTAACTCCAGGGATCCAAACATAGTAACCTTTGGCTCTGGAGACACCAATACACAGTGGGGCAAAAAAGTATTTAGTCAGCCACCAAATGTGCAAGTTCTCCCACTTAAAAGATGAGAGAGGTCTCCAAGTTTCATCATAGGTATACCTCAACTATGAGAGACAAAATGAGAAAAAAAAAATCCAGAAAATCACATTGAAGGATTTTTAATGAATTAATTGGTAAATTCCTCAGTAAAATAAGTATTTGGTCACCTACAAACAAGAAAGATTGCTGGCTCTCACAGACCTGTAACTTCTTCTTTAAGAGGCTCCTCTGTCCTCCACTCGTTACCTGTATTAATGGCACCTGTTTGAACTCGTTATCAGTATAAAAGACACCTGTCCACAACCTCAAACAGTCAGACTCCAAACTCCACTATGGCCAAGACCAAAGAGCTGTCAAAGGACACCAGAAAAAAAAAAAAACTGTAGACCTGCACCAGGCTGGGAAGACTTAATCTGCAATAGGTAAGCAGCTTGGTGTGAAGAAATCAACTGTGGGAGCAATTATTAGAAAATGGAAGACATACAAGACCACTGATAATCTCCCTCGATCTGGGGCTCCATGCAAGATCTCACCCCGTGGGGTCAAAATCATCACGAGAACGGTGAGCAAAAATCCCAGAACCACATGGGGGGACCTAGTGAATGACCTGCAGAGAGCTGGGACCAAAGTAACAAAGGCTACATCAGAAACACACTACGCCACCAGGGACTCAAATCCTGCAGTGCCAGACGTGTCCCCCTGCTTAAGCCAGTACATGTCCAGGCCCGTCTGAAGTTTGCTAGAGAGCATTTGGATGATCCAGAAGAGGACTGGGAGAATGTCATATTGTCAGATGAAACCAAAATAGAACTTTTTGGTAAAAACTCAACTTGTCGTGTTTGGAGGAGAAAGAACACCATACTTACTGTGAAGCATGGGGATGGAAACATCATACTTTGGGGCTGTTTTTCTGCAAAGGGACCAGGACGACTGATCCGTGTAAAGGAAAGAATGAATGGGGCCATGTATCGTGAGATTTTGAGTGAAAACCTCCTTCCACCAGCAAGGGCATTGAAGATGAAACATGGCTGGGTCTTTCAGCATGACAATGATCCCAAACACACCGCCCGGGCAATGAAGGAGTGGCTTGGTAAGAAGCATTTCAAGGTCCTGGAGTTGCCTAGCCAGTCTCCAGATCTCAACCCCATAGAAAATCTTTGGAGGGAGTTTAAAGTCTGTGTTGCCCAGCAACAGCCCCAAAGCATCACTGCTCTAGAGGAGATCTGCATGGAGGAATGGGCCAAAATACCAGCGACAGTGTGTGAAAACCTTGTGAAAACTTACAGAAAACGTTTGACCTCTGTCACTGCCAACAAAGGGTATATAACAAAGTATTGAGATGAACTTTTGTTATTGACCAAATACTTATTTTACCGAGGAATTTACCAATTAATTCATTAAAAATCCTTCAATGTGATTTTCTGGATTTTTTTTCTTCTTATTTTGTGTCTCATAGTTGAGGTATACCTATGATGGAAATTGGAGACCTCTCTCATCTTTTAAGTGGGAGAATTTGCACAATTGGTGGCTGACTAAATACTTTTTTACCCCACTGTAGGTGATTCTAGCTCAAGAGGTACCATTATAGGAGCTTTTTGCTCAGGGGTCAATAACACAGGAGCTTTTAGTTCAGATGTACCTGAGGGGCCTTCGGTGCAGGGGCCAATGGCAGCGTTGAAGCAGTGACCACAGGCAGCAAAGGTGGAGCAGACTGCTCTGTTGGCCTAGGTGGAGCAGACTGCTCAGACAGCCCAGGTGGAGTGGACCGCTGAGTCGGCCCAAGTCGAGTTGACTGGTCTATGTCTTGGGCAATGGGTGAAGGTATCCTGACTTCTTGGACAAAGGGTGGAAATCTCTTGACCTCTTGGGCAAAGGGTGGAGGTCTCCTTGCCTCTTTGAGAATGGGTAGATGTCTCCTGACCTCTTGGACAATGGGTAGACGTCTCCTGACCTCTTGGATGAAGGGTGAAGTGGAAAACTTGACCCCTTGGATGATGGGGGGAGTGGACTCCTCTGAAGACAGTGATGATCGAGCGGCATGCTTCAATGATGGAGATGATGGAGCGTGGTCCTCCTGCAGCTCCATCTTCGACACAGCCACCTCGGACAAGAGAAGAAAACAGGGGGTCAGTGAGGTGACACCACAGTCATAAGCAGCAGAGACTGCTGGGGAGTGTGATTGGGTCCCCCCATCAAGAACAAGGCAAGTCTTTTCAAAAATAGTGGTACAAGATAAATGAAACAGTACTTGCCTTAACTCCTGGTCTCCTGCTGCTGGGGTGATGACCTCAGGGTATACTGCAGGAAAGATGACCAGTGGAGCTGGTACTTGAGCTGGGAAGCACCGAGGGGCAGGTACTCGAGCCAGGACGTGCCGTGGAGTGGGTACTGGAGCCAGAAGGTGCCATGGAGCAGGTACTGAAGCTGAGGAGTGATGAGGAGCTGGCACTGGAGCTGGGATGTGCATCACAGAGACCGCTGAAGGTAAAGCATCCTCCTCCATCCCTGCCACAATCACCTTGGATGGGAAGGAAGAAACACAGGATGGGTTGCCATAGTTGTCAGTGGCAGAGACTGGCAAAGAGGACCCAGAGGCAGATGGGAACTGCACTTGGGATCCCCCATCAGGAGTAAGACAAGTCTTTTCAAAAATAGATTTTAAAAATAAGGGGAAAAGCACTTGCCTTAACTCCTGGTTCTCTGCTGCTGGGTTGTCAGTCTCAGGTGAAGCTGCTGGTGGTGTGACAACCTTGGAAGACCATGGAGGAGCTGCTGTGATGGCCTCTGGAGATGTTGGCAGAACAATGGAGGAGGAAGTCTGAAGAAAAGCTGTGGGCGAGGGCACCAGCAAAACAACTGTGGGAGCCGGCAGTGCAACTGGTGTAGGAGGGCCTTCCAGGGCTTGACAACTCCATGGGGCTGGAGCAGAGGCAGAAGAGTGATGATGAGGAGGAAAAGCTGGAGCTGTGGGTGTTGGAGGCTCAGCTGGTGGAGCAGCAGTGAAATGCCAGGAGGAGCAACGTCTCCCAGAGCCTCCTTTCCAACCCAGACCACCGCATGCCCTGCAGGTCCCATTGTACTCCACAGGGACGGAGGGAATGACAGCATACGGCGGGTTGGTGAAAACGGGCTGCAAGGCTGGTAACAGAGGTAGGAGTGGGAGAAACTCAATCTAGCTGTCATAAAGTTTGCTACTCCCCCCCAGCAATCACAAGCGTCCTCTGAGGAAGAGCTGCTTCAATTGGCGGCCACCAGATCCTCCACCTCTTGTTCGTTGTGTCTCTACTTCCTCCTCCTCCTGTCGGGCTCACTGGTAGAGTCCGTGCCTGCTGGGTCCCTTTTTGATCACGTCATTCTGTCAAATAACTGTTTTGGAAGGCAGATGTGATTTTAAAGTGGGACCCAAGGTAGCAGGCAGGACTGGGTGCAAAAATGATTTACTAACAAAAAAGCAAATGAACAAACATAAGCAGCTCAGGGTCTGTCAACCACAAATTAAGCTGATAACACTTACAGACAACAGAAGATGAAGAGGGACCAGAGGGAGAATCGACAAATGATGCCACAATAACACAAGCTCAAGCTGACATATACAGTGGTGTGAACAAGTGTTTGCCTTCTTCCTGATTTCTCATGTTTTTGTATGTTCGTCAAACTTAAATGTTTCAGATCATCAAACAAATTTAAATATTAGACAAAGATAACAAGTAAACACAAAATGCAGTTTTTAAATGAAGGTGTTTACAATTAAGGGTAAAAAAAAAATCAAAAGCTACATGACCCTGTGTGAACCACAGTGAGAGTCATTATCCACAAATGGTGAAAACATGGAACAGTGGTGAACCTTCCCAGCAGTGGCCGGCCGATCAAAATTACCCCAAGAGCACAGCGACAACTCATCCAAGAGATCACAAAAGACCCCACGACAACATCCAAAGAACTGCAAGCTGTCATGGTCCGTGTGCTGACTCTGTCTGCACTCGGATTGTGCGGTAGTTCCCCGTTCTCTCGTCCGGCGCACCTCTTGGCCTCCAGGCCTTTATTATGACACCGTCTCGGCGGCACTTCCAGCTGTCAGAAGCCAAGCTCCGCGGGACGGCTGGATTCAAATCAGCTGATGGCTTTTCATCAGCTGGTCAATCTGTCAAGCCCTATTTAAGGGAGCAGCTCTGTTTGCTCGGGGCTGCGACCTCGTGTATGGATAACGCTGGTCTCCCCAACGTTAGGCTGGAGTCCCTATGTCCCGGCTCCAGTCATCCTCTAATTCCTCGCTACTCTCTTTAAGTTTATTCCTTAATCTGTGTGTATTGTCAGTGTGTCTTTGCCTTAGTCCTTATTTGTGTTTTGCCCCTCGTGGCTCATTATTTTGTACCTTTTGTCCTTATTTAATAAATACGCAAACTCACTGGTCGCCTATAGCGTCTCATTTGTGGTCCGGGAGGACCGCACCATAACAGTAGGTCGCAGCCAAAAGAGACGCCGGTGACCGTGAGTTTGCTTAACTTTGACTTGTAGTTTTTTCTGTTCAGCGTACCAGTGTGCTAGGAGATGGTGTCACCACCTAAGGGCTACGCTATGAGCCTAGGCTACGAGCTAGTCATGGCTCTCTTCGAGATCAACGGGATCCTCTCCAACGCTCATATCCATCCCGTCCCCAGCGGCTCACGCTGGTACCTGGACCTCGCTGAGGCAACAATTAACCGCCATCCTCGCTATGCCGACCACCCTGAGATCACGGCGAAGATGGCGGACATCTCTGCTCAACGGGAGAAGCTCCGTGGGCTAGAGGGAAACTCCGGCAGGAAGCCGAAGAGGAGGCATCCTCGCTCCTCGCTTGGGGATCCCATTCATGTCCTTCATCCAGTCCAGGAGTTCGCACCACCCAGGGGACATCCCCAGCGGATGGATGATGTCAGCTGGGATTCCCTCAGAGGAGACGCAGTGGACAGCTGTGATCCTCCAGGACCGTGTGGCTGCGGCTCGCTCTGCTTCCCATCCTTCCGAAATCATAAAGCATGTGACGGCGGCAGTTAGACTGGTGGAGCTCAGTCCGGAGCTCCATAATTAACCCGAATACGCTGACCTGCTCGCCTCTGTTTCTGCACAGGAGCCTCGTTTCCCAAATTTCTCCTTCACCTCGCCCTCTGCCAGAAAACGTTGTCACCATGCTGATTGCAAGCCTCAGTGAGAACCCCGTCTGGATCCAGTTCCGGGTAGCTGCATGAACTCTGTCTCCCAGCCAGCTGTAGTCTCCGTGTCTCGGCGAAGGAGTAAGACAGCCGCCTCTGCCTCCGGGTCATCTGTCCCCGCTGTTCTGTCAGCTTCTCTATCCCGGTTCTCCTCGGGTGTTCCTCCCCCCTCCTCGATGCCCCCTCCAGCTGCTGTGAACTCCACGAATCCGTCTCCGGCTGCTCCCATTCCTGGTCTGGTGCGAGAGGCTCCTCTTCAACTTCCTGGGGGGTCCTCCGTCTCCATCCAGCTTGGGAAGGGAAGAACCAAGTCCACTGCAGCGGGTTCTATTGGCCCTCAGCGGATCAGGCAAGTGTCTCTTCATTCTTTTCCTTCACTGGTTGAATTGCCTTGTTTGATTCCTGGGGGTGGAGTTTGGGGTTCACAGTCCCCCGAGCTCCCTCCACCTGCTGCAGAAATTAATTATGAACCTGCCACCTTTGTGTCTCCTTTCCCTGTGCGTTCCTCAGCGCCAGGACAATGCCGCCGGATGAGGAGGGAGCCTGCGGGCCTGGAGAGCCTGGTTCCAGCCCCGCAGCCAGGACACAGGCAGAGGAGGAGGGTGTACTGCAGCTTGGAGCCTGTGCCGATGAGCAAGTGTCCTCGGGTCTCCACGGAGGGACAGTTCGACCCAGCAAGTCATGGATCCCCTGCCATCACACTGTGCGGGCCTTCGGTGTGGACATCAGCGTCAGAGAATCCCCAAACTGTGGATACCATCATGCCAGCTGCGGAGCCCGCCGTAGCTGAGTGGGAGCCAGAAGACGACCTTCTTCCATTGGAACCCGGATCGTCGAAGTCCTGGACGGCGACAGAACTCGAGATCAGGCAAGTGCTCTATTTTGACTTTCTTTTTGTCTTCTTTTGTCAATTCTGGAGCATTTTTGCCTGTCTCTTGGGGAGACGAGCTGGGTGCAGCCGTCTGCTGCATCGGAGCTTGTCTCGCTGGGCTCTGTCACTACCGGTGATCCTGATCCCGGTTCTTTTTCATCTCCTGAGCCTTCTCCCAGGGTCACCAGTGCGGAGTCGATCCCGGTCGCTGTGCTGGAGGTTCTGGGTTTGGGTTTGGAGGCTGTCCCTGGTGCTGCACCGACCCAATTGGGATCTGACGTGGGTGCAGCTGCGACCCAATCAGGGTCCATCACGGGTGCAGCATTGACCCAGTCGGGGTCCATCATGGGTTGTGTTCCGGCCCAATCGGTGTCTGACGTGAGTGCAGCCGCGACCCATTCGGGGTCCAACGTGGGTGCTACGTGGACCCAATCAGGGTCCATCATGGACACTGCTCTGACCCAGTCGGGGTCTGTCATGGATGCTGCTCTGACCCAGTCGGGGTCTGTCGTGGGTGCTGCACGGTCCCGCTTGGGACCCAACGTGAGCGCAGCGCCAGTCCGTGTGGGGTTCGGAGAAGGAGCTGCAGATTCTTTGCCGATCAGCGCCGGACTGGTCCCTTCCCCTTTTCCCATCCCCTTTTCCCTTCTACCTGGGGCCGCTGGGTTTCCCCGTTATTGGCTCAGCTCTCCCTCACTACCCCTCTCAACAGGGAGGCCATCTCCGGATTCTCCCCTGTGGTCCTGGTGGCGGAATGACGCGGGTCGGCCGACTGAGAAACTGCTTTGCCCGTTTGGCGATCTGGGTTGGCCACCCGACAAACTTGACTTTCTGTTCGGTGATCTGGTCCGGCCGCCAGAGGTACTGTTTTTCCTGGCCTGGGACTGGGGTAGGCCACCCAAACTTTTCCTTTTTCCCCTGCCAGCGATTTGGACGCTAGACGCAGGAAGACCCGCCAAACTATTTGCGTTCATGCCATTGTGGTCTGCCTGCTGTCATCCCTGCTTTTTTTCCCTGCTCTGCTGTAATTTTAGGGATATGCGGGTGTGTTGGTGACTGAACTATGTATTTTGCCACTCCTTAGCGTGTGTTTTTTTTTTTTCCCTCTCTCTTTGATTGATCCCTCAGTAGTCTTGGAGATGTCCTTTTGTTACCTTTAACAGTTTATTTGAATGGATTTAAACTGTAGGTATTTGCCGCTATTTAGAGTGTTTTTTTTTCTCTCTCTCTCTTCCTCTGTTTGAAGGATGATATGTGGCGGCCATTTATTTCTTCTGGGTCTGTGTATCTTGGTCGATAGACCTGGTATTTCTGTTTGTGGCCTGTAGCCTTAGTATTCCATTATATGCATTTATTGTCCTGTCTGTTTTCCACCTGTGCATTATGGAGTATTTTTGCATTTGTTTCCCCATGCTCTGTAGTTGCTCCATGTTTTATTTTTCTGTATTTGCACTTGTCACCTGGTTCTGGCCCTCCTTAGCCTTTTCCCCCCTCCTCCCTCCCTGGGGCGGTCCTGTTGACCTTCCAGGTGGGGGGGCTCGATGTTACATGGTGTCTGGAATCCGCCTCGTGAACGAGGGCAACTGTCGTGGTCTGTGTGCTGACTCTGTCTGCACTCGGGTTGTGCGGTAGTTCCCCGTTCTCTCCTCTGGCGCACCTCTTGGCCTCCAGGCCTTTATTATGACAGCGTCTCGGCTGCGCTTCCGGCTGTCAGAAGCCAAGCTCCGCGGGACGGCTGGATTCAAATCAGGTGATGGCTTTTCATCAGCTGGTCAATCTGTCAAGCCCTATTTAAGGGAGCAGCTCTGTTTGCTCGGGGCTGTGACCTTGTGTATGGATAACGCTGGTCTCCCCAACGTTAGGCTGGAGTCCCTACGTCCCGGCTCCAGTCATCCTCTAATTCCTCGCTACTTTCTGTAAGTTTATTCCTTAATCTGTGTGTATTGTTAGTGTGTCTTTGCCTTAGTCCTTATTTGTGTTTTGCCCCTCGTGGCTCATTATTTTGTACCTTTTGTCCTTATTTAATAAATACGCAAACTCACTGGTCGCCTATTGCATCTCATTTGTGGTCCGGGAGGGCTGCACCATGACACAGGCCTCGGTTGCCTCAGTTAAGGTCAGTGTTCATAACTCCACCATAAGAAAGAGAGTGCAAAAATGACCTGCATGGAAGAGTTCCAAGATGAAAACCACTGCGGAGCAAAAAGAACATAAAGGCTCATCTCAGTTTTGCCAGAACACATCTTAATGATCCCCAAGACTTTTGGGAAAATACTCTGTGGACTGACGAGACAAAAGTTGAACTTTTTTGAAGGTGTGTGTCCCATTTCATCTGGTGTAAAAGAAACACAGCATTTCATAAAAGGAACATCATACCAACAGTAAAATATGGTGGTGGTAGTGTGATAGTCTGGAGCCGTTTTGCTGCTTCAGGACCTTGAAGACTTGCTGTGGTAAATGGAACAATGAATTCTGCTGTCTAGCAAAAATTCCTGAAAGAGAATGTCCAGCCATCTGTTTGTGACCTCAAGCTTAAGCACACTTGGGTTCTGCAGCAGGACGATGATCCAAAACACACCAGCAAGTCCACCTCTGAATGGCTTAAGAAAAACAAAATAAGACTTTGGAGTGGCCTAGTCAAAGTCCTGACTTGAATCTGATTGAGATGTTGTGGCATGACCTTAAAAAGGCAGTTCATGCTTGAAAACCCTCCAATGTGGCTGAATTACAACAATTCTGCAAAGATGAGTGGGCCAAAATTCCTCCACAGTGCTGTAAAAGACTCTGCCAGTTATCACAAACGCTTGATTGCAGTTGTTGCTGCTAAGGGTGGCCCAACCAGTTATTAGATTTAGGGTTCAATCACTTTTTCACACAGGGCCATGTAGGTTTGGAATTTTTTTAACACTTAATAATTAACACCTTCATTTAAAAACTGCATTTTGTGTTTACTTTTGTTATCTTTATTTAATATTTAAATTTATTTGATGATCTGAATCATTTAAGTGTGACAAACATACAAAAAAATGAGAAATCAGGAAGGGGCAAACACTTTTTCACACCACTGTATGTAGGGAGCAGATAATTAAACTAATATAAGACAGCTGGGACTAATTAGGAGATGACAGCGGAGCAACTACAAGCAGGACTGGCGGATCTGTGCAGACAAAGGACACAGGAGAACATAGAGGGCAAATAATGCAAACAATAATCATAAACAGAACAAAACAGGGAGAAAATATAACTGAGGAAAACCCAACAAACTAATAATAACAGAACTGTGCAATCATCTCAAAAATAACAGGAAACATGGACAGAATGTCCGCATCATAACAAAGAGAGACGAGGCTGAGATGGTTCGGACATGCGCAGAGGAGGGACAGTGGATATATTGAACAAAGGATGTGGAAGATGGAGCTGCTTGGCAGGAGGAAAAGAGGAAGACCACAGAGAAGATTCATGGACGTAGTGAAGGAGGATATGGAGAGGGTTGGTGTTACAGAGGAAGATGCAAGGGACAGGGTGAGATGGAGGCAGATAATCCGCTGTGGAGACCCCTAAAGGGAGCACTCAGAAGAAGAAGAAGAAGAAGAAGAAGAAGAAGAAGAAGAAGATATTTCCTTGCATAATAAAACACCAAATCTAAATTTGAGACCCACCATCAATATCCCCAGGTCATCATTCATGCATGTTCATGTTGAATGTAATCGTGGTTTGTAAATATGGATGTCACCTGACTGCAAAACAAATCTACCTACGGGTACAAAAAAAGTAACCTGAACCTGAGCCTGATGTTGCCTACTTGCTCAAATGAAATTATTGCTGCAGATGTGACCCATGCTGTGCCTTGCTGGCAGCCCCTCAGTCTGCCTGCACACTTCTCTATTAATTCGATCTGATGAAAAGCGATAAAAAGACCTTCCTGTGGTTTTATCTTGGCTATTATGACAACCTTCCACCATGCATGTAGTGACCATGGTCAGAGTTGTAATTTGCGCCACTCTAATCCATAGACTGTACAAAAAAGTTGGCAAAAATATAAAAATAGTGCTCTAATCTAGCACAAATGCATTGGCAGCAATACATTTCTTGCCTACGGTCAAGAGACGAAGACAGAACGTCATGTGATTTTGCAGCATTTCTGCATATCCTCAATACAGGACAACTTAGTATATCAGTGAGAGTATGGCAGCAAGTGTACAAGAACAACTAGAAAAGCACTCGGAGAGCGCAGACCTCTGCCAAGCGCCACAGTTCCCCCCATACAGTGTTTGTGTGTACGTTGTCAGATTCCTTGACCATGAAAACATCTGAGTAGCAATTGGATTCACAATGATAGGATTAGTGGTTCAGTAGTAAAAGCATTACCTCCTTGGCGGAGGTAATAAACTGAAGTGTTGGTGTTGTGTCCATGTCCTGCATCTGCAAACTCCCAGGCTGGGGGTGTTGCAATTGAATGAAGGAATGAATTAATCTTTATTTCGAATAGATTAAGAGTACAGGTTAAAAGAAAGTGAATAATATAACAAAGGGGGTAATAAAATCCAACAAGGTCAAATTAGACAATAGCTCCTCTGATTATACAGTTCAACATAAGTTATCCGAAATATGTGATGGCTGAATCCGCAGCTTATATTGGCCACCCATGTTCCATCCAAGAATTCAAAAGAAAAAACAAAAGAAGTAATGACACAACTGCGTACAACCCACAGGCCAATGGGTTATGTGAGCGTTTTAGATCACTGAAAGCAGCACTGAGGGCTTCACTGACGGATGCCAATTAGGTAGACGGGTTGGCGTGGGTTTTATTCAAAATTCAAACGTTTATTTCAAACTCAGGGTTCATATTAAATGCAGAACTAAAAGGAGTAGAAAATAAATAAATAAATAAATAAAAGTATATACAGATCAGCAGACAGTCGGCGGTCTTGTAACAACAATAACATACAATATTGGACTCAGTATAAAATGGAACGCCACCAGTTCCAAATGCTGAAGTGTGAGTGACGAGTTGACAATTGGTGATATAAGATGATTGTTACATGGAAGCAACCTTGTCATCAAACTGTAAACATCGTTACGTATCAACTCGCCAAAAGACGGAATGTTCACAGACACAAACATCTTGCTTGCACTCGACCTTCGTGGTACATGTAATCTTTATCTTTATTGGGGTTGCGCTCCGCGGCCAAAGATGATTTGGAAACTTCCCCGGCAGAGAGCTTCTTTTTGCGGAGCTACTATGGCTGATCGGGGAATTTCTGCCAAATAATCCAGCGGCGGACAGCTGGCCATCTGAGCTTTTGCAGCGTTGCGCAAACACAGGCACACAGCACGCTGCCGAGCAGCTCGTTTTTGCGCAGCACCTATGGCTGCCCGGGGAATTTCTGCCAAATAATCCGGCGGCGGACAGCTGCCCGTCTCAGCTTTTGCAGCGTCGCGCAAACACAGGCACGGTGGCGGGCCCAGCCCACCAGTGTTTTCCGCGTGCTTTTGTGCCTAAAACGTTGAAGAAGGCGAAGTTTATGTTGGTCAGACACGATGACCAGCGCCCTCCATTGCGCCTGCGCAGATGTTGAAAATAGCCGTATGTCACAGTGTTAAAGAATGCTTTAAAAAATTCCTGTATCCAGACGGTGATCTGGATCATCCCCAAATTTTAATCAGTTCTTCCTTGTACCATTTCCAACAACGCCTGAAAGTTTCATGGAAATCCGTACAAGACTTTTTGAGTTATCTTGCTAACCAACAGACAAACAGACAGACAGACAGACAGACAGAAAGATAAACAAACAGACAAACACACAGACAAACCCCGGCAAAAACATTACCTCCTCCTGGCCTTTTCGGCCTGGCGGAGGTAATCATAAAAACTTGAGAAAAAAGTTGAACATTTTATTGAAAACAGTTGTAAAAGTAGGAGCATATTGTTGTAAATTTGTGTTGATTAAAGGTAACAAGTTTATCATAAAACATGGCAAATTTATAGGAAAAAAGTACTGAACCAGAAAAGCTGAAAATTTATCAAAAAAAAAAAACATGTTAAAGTGTACAAGAAAAACATCACTTATTGGTGGGAAAACTGTACATTTATGAAAGAAAAAAGTCAAAAACAAATAAAAAAATGTTCTAGAAATTTAGAAAATTTCTTACAAATTTGTGGCTTTATTGTTGTACATGTATTACAGTTTTCTTAAAAATGTAGGTTTTTTTCTGCATTTCGAAGTTATGGTTTTTCTCACAAAAAACAAAACTTTTTTTTTATAAATTTGTGACTTTTTACAGTAAATTTGTGATTTTTTTAAGTTGTAAATTAGCATTTTTTATCATATTTTTGCACCTTTATTCTAGCATATTTGTTCTAAAATTATGTTAGCACTTATGCAAAATTCGTGAAGATCCCCTATAACCTGCAACATTCCTCTTGTGAAAATAAATCATCTAGTGCATGTATTTTCACAACAGCAACAAAAAATGCAGAGGCTTGGGGCAATTAAAACACTAATCTCACTCTGCTTGAAGGAGGGGGCATTCAGGGCTCATGCGCTGGTCACACAGAATTATGACAAAATGAAGTTATTGAGCATTAAGACACATTTAATTGGCAATTTGTATCCACATGGGGAGAAATTAAAATCTATAATACCTTTAAAAAATTTTCCAGAAGGGCAGGGGCAAATGGCAAAGGGCCTGTCTTAGAGCATCACCTGGGCCCTGTTTGTGCCCATGCCTGATCACATGACAGAGTATCATGAAATATCGCAGTAGGCTCCTAAAGCCTTAGTGAACAGTACAGAGGAAAGGAGACGAGGGATGCAATCAAAGATGTTACTGATGAAGAAGAAGGAACAGACTTGGAAATGTAGGATTCAAAGCCAATGGTGATGTCTTTGCCCATATGTTTGGGTGATTTTTTTTAATCTCTTTTATGATGGATCGATTGATTAATTGATTGCAGAGGCCTTACAAGCACATAGGGACAATAAGAAAATATAGCCGCAAGCAGCGATCATCGAGTTCCAAACAGATGTAGACTTCAAGGTCTTCTGTTGTTTAGTAACAGCATTTAAAACTTAAGGTCTGCTACAGATTCATTTTAAAGCAGCACTGTGTAACTTTCCTGTTCCTTATAGGAACACTGAAAAGGTCACAACCATGGAAACCATTGCCCCACTCCCAACAGCCAACCACAAGGTGTTTCGTTGTTGGTGGCTAAAGTCGTTCCTTGTGATATGCTGCTGGAACCAAGGCCACATCTGCTGTCCCCCCAGTAATCACAAAAAAGAGCCGTTGGAAGCAATGTGGATCCACTCAGGCTATGGAGGAAGTGACATTCACATGGTCAAATGTTGGTGTACCATCAAATTAACTTTGCAAACATTATTTTGAGGTTAAAATCTTTCTTAGTGTAGCTTTAAGAAGTACAAGACAGGCATTCTGTACTTCAGAAGAACAAGACCTCCCGGGAAAGATTGGAACCTGGGCCCTCCTACACACCAAGCACTCACCTTAAACACAACACTATATAACAGGAGGATTTGAACTCAGATCTCCTATGTGGCAGACGAGCGTCTTAACCCCAACACTCGACACACACTGCTTTGGCTGATATACTGACTTCCTCACACACTAATAATAAAATGTTCCATTGACAAGAGAAAATGGTTGATTGACATTTCATAAACATGATTTTTGGAACATTAACAGAACTGTATGAAGTTTGGTGCTTTGCTGATGAATACTGTGAATTTTCATCAAATTTGAATCTCTGTATCAGAAGTTCAACACAAAACTACATGCCAAAAAGAAACTGTACAACTCAATTGGCCAGTCAAAATGGATTGACATTTCTGGATAATTTTAACAACTTTTCTTTATCAATGTCTGTAGATGATCTCTGCTTAATTTCAAGCAAGTTGTATGAATGGCCTAGGAGGAGTTCATTTTGAGTTCACTTGCACATTTTTGAAAATATGATGCCAAAAAATTAATTTTTAGAGTTTGCCACCATTAAAAAAAAAAAAAAAAAGTTGTGCAAGATTTCAGTGAATAGAATGATGAAAGAATTTGTTGTCTAGACCCAGCCACTCTCGAGATATTGGCAAAAACATAAAACTGTTTATTATAGCACCACCTGTGTACACAGTGTCTTGAGTTTTGTTCTCTTAGTAGTGGAGAGGATTTCTGATCAGACTGTAAAATTTAAAGCTTCTACATATTACCGTTTTTGCTCTCCATACACTTTTTGCAGAAAAAAAAAATAAGAACAATCAGAACAAGAACAATGGGTTTCAGGCAGCACAGCTGCTTGGAACCCTAATAAGGCCTCATTGTATTTTACAGTTTTAATAATGGTCCATTATAGAACTGGACCCTTACCATTAAAAATTTTTTGCATGTGAACTCACTTTGTAGACACAGCAAACACCCTGAGGTCTTTATGACAGTCTAGTAAAAAATGAGATGTCAAAAGTGCAAACCTCATTTATGGGTATTTCCAAGTCTGTTTTGCTATAACAATGGTTGAAAAGCAGATTTTGCATTGACAAAATGTGAAAAAAGGTTGTCCCAACTCATTTAATTATTCAGAGATGTGTTTTGGCATAATATGCAAGAAGCCAATTCGAATGGATTAGCACCTTACTTTACAAGGCAGGGGGTCTATGTTCTACAGTGGATTGCTACTATATTGTTTACCTGAAGGTGCAGATCCATTTCATTCCGAGAAAACAGATGTGCTACTGTGCAAACTCAAAATAATGTCCCACAGATCAGCTAAGTTCACCTAAAATATGTCAGAAAGTGGGTTGTGCCCCTGTCCTCGCCTCCGTTTCTAGTTTATGTATTTTATTGTAACCAGGACATGGGCCCAGCCCACGTTCTCACCCTGAGTTTGTTATTATGTGGGTTTTTTGTTTGTTTTGCCATGGTTCTGTCTCTTTTTGTGTTGCTTTGTTATTTTTTCCTGCCCTAGTCTAGTTGGTCTTTAGTATTATCTGTATTATCATGTTCTTGTTATATTTATTCCTGCCTTAGTTCTAGTGTTATCGATCATTATAACTATTATCATGGCTCTATTTATGTTCCACATTAATTATCCCTGCTTTGTATTTTGTCCAGTATGTTTAATATTGTCATTGTGGTCTCTGTTCTGTTCTTGTCCTCGTCTGTATTCTGTTCATGGTCATGTCCCCACTGTCCTGTGAGTATATCTCATGTGTACGTATCCTCTATCCTGATTTGTCTGTCCATCTCAGCCCATCCTGTCTCCTGTACCTGTTGACTCTGTTTTCCCAGTGTGTCAGTTGTCAGTCGTGATTAGTCTCCCGACCTACTCTGTATTGGTTGATTACCCCTTCTCTTATTTAACTGTGTGTCCATCAGTGTCCTGCTCAGTGTCCTTATATGTCATTTGGTGTGAACAACACGCTTGAGTCTTATATCCTGCCTTGCTTTATTTTTGCCTAGTCTTGCCTTATGTTGTTTTTGCCTAGCCATGCCTATGTTTTGTTTTTCAACCCTTGAGCTGCGTGTTGGTTGACCAGCTCAGTAAAACTTTTGAACTTTAAGTCCTGCATTTGGGTCCTACGTGACCGGATACACTAAGGGCCCTTTTACACAGATAAGTGGCTGCTGAAAGATCAGTCTCTCAGCGATCTCTCAGTAATCTTTCTTTGATGCCAAATTTTTACACCCTGAAGGTAGAGATGACTGAGAGATCAATGAGAACTTCTGTAGAAAGACCAAAAGACCAAAATGTGTTTAAACATTTACAAAGAAACCCTTTCATCCAAAGACAACTTTCTGGAAACATTCAGAGTCTATTTTTGACAGATCAAACTGAATCCTTCCTTCTTATACTATTAAATCAAAAGTATAAAAATAATTGGATGTAAGTTAGTATAATATGTAGCTGCTGTCTCAGTGCAGGGATATGGCATGCATCCTTGCAGATCATACTGGTCTTTGAGTCTGGTAGTAAAGTGGAGTGTGTAACTGACGAGGCAGGTTTGTCTCAAGGCAGTTTATTACACGTCTCCAACATGAGCAAAGTAGAAAGAGGACATCTCAGAAAAAACTTGTCCCTTATATACCCAGGACTCTCACAGCTCACAAGTCACATTGCATTCAAATCACAAGTCACAATGCATTTCCTCTTTAATCCCTTAGCATTCCCCACACAGTCTTTAGCCCACAAAGGAACCTCCCAGCAGACTCTCGGCACACAAAGGATTACACTTTTCACAGCTTCCTGTTATCTCCAAGGAAACTCTGCCCTTTGTTCTTATCTAAGATGTGAGGCATTATGTAAGGCACATGTGTGGCTACACGACCCCCCCCCCCAAACATTTTAGATCGAACAAAAGAATAACAGTCTGCATGCCGTGATAGAATCATTACACATCAGTCCACATGCTGCTTGGGCTTCAGTCTTCTCCCGTATCTGCTGTAACCAGGATTCACCGCCTCCGCGGCGCTGTCATGCTGGAGAGCTGCTGTCTGGGGGTGAAAACCTTTTGTCAGTCCCCGCGAGTGTTCTGGGAAAATATTACTCTGGGAAACTCCTCGTGGGGGTCTTCCTCACCGAGGGGCCCTCGCCAACAGCACTTGCTCGTCCGTCACCACAAAAGCGGGTTTGAGTCTGTTTATGCCATCCTTTTCCCTTCTACCCCCCAAATCTAGCAAAAAATGCTTGTCCCCTGTTTCCAACACCCTGAACGGTCCATCATAAGGCGGTCGCAGTGGGGGGCGATGTGCATCGTGTCTGACAAAAACAAACTCCGTGTTTTTCAAAGTTTTAGGCACAAAAACGCGTGGAAAACTGTGGTGGGCAGGGCCGAGCAGCGTTGCCGTGTCAATGCTACGCTTCAACAGCTGAGACGGGGAGCTGCCTGGCGCCGGTTTATCTGGGAGAAACTCCCCGGGCAGCCGAAGTGGCTGCGCAAAAACAAATTCAGCTGGGGAAGCTTCTAAGTCTTCTTTAGGCGCAGAACGCAACCCTAATAAAACCCACGGTAGCTTGTCTACCCAATTTGCATCCGTCAGTGACGCTCTGAGAGCTGCTTTCAATGACCTGTGAAAACGTTTGCATAACCCATTAGCTTGTGGATTGTATGCGGTTGTACGGTGAATTGTGACACCTAGGCTGCGGGCCATTGTTGACCAAAGCTCGGAAACAAATTGAGGGCCTCTGTCGGATGTAATGTCCGATGGGACTCCAAAACGCGCCACCCATGGTGTTACAAACATGCGAGCCACCTCCTCGGCTGTGGGTGATGCCAAAGGGACCACCTCCGGCCAGCGCGTGGTGCGGTCCACCATTGTCAGAAGGTGCGTGCACCCCTGTGATGGCGGGAGGGGACCCACGAGGTCCACGTGAACGTGGTCAAACCTCTTAGCCGGAATGAGAAATGGCTCCAAGGGAGCCCTCGTGTGTCTGTGTACTTTGGCCCATTGGCACGCCATGCAGGCTGCCGCCCACTCTTTTACTTGTTTGCGGAGGCCCGGCCACACAAATTTTTCCGCTATCATTTTGACCGACGCGCGCACCCCCGGGCGCGCCAAAGAATGAATCGAGTCAAAAACGCGGCAGCGCCACGTTGCCGGTACCACGGGACGCGGTCGCCCCATGGAGACATCACAGATAAGCGGAAGCATACCGTCTTTCAGCACCCTGCTCTCCAGCCTTAACCCTGTTGGTCCAGACTGGAGCGCGTGCACATCCGTGTCACTACCTTGCTCCGCGACCATGGCTGTGTAATCTATCCCCACATGGACGGGGGGAGCCACGGCGCGTAAGAGGCAGTCTGCCACTACATTCAGTTTACCCGACACGTGCTGAATATCGGTAGTAAACTCTGAGATCGTGGCTAGTTGCCTCTTCTGCCAGCCCGACCACAGCTCTGAAACTTTGGCCATCGCGAATGTTAGCGGCTTGTGGTCAACGAACGCGGTGAAACAGCGCCCTTCTAGCCAGAACTGGAAGTGGCGAATGGCCAAATTGAGATCAAGCTACTCCCTGTCAAACGCGTTGTATTTACGCTCACTATCGTGCAAGGTCCTGCTGAAAAAGGCGAGCGGCTGCCAAGCCCCGGCTACATGCTGCTCCACGACCGCCCCTATGGCCACATCAGACGCGTCAGTGGTGAGCGCTATGTGGGCCGTTGGGTCTGGATGTGCCAACAACGCAGCGTTTGCCAGGGCTGCTTTGACTTCCGAGAACGCTCGCTCCCGCTCCGGGGACCACTCGATCTTATTCACCGGTTTCTGTTTTTTGAGCGCGGCATACAGCGGTTGCATGAGTTGCGCTGCACGGGGGAGGAAACGGTTATAAAAATTCACCATTCCCAAAAACTCCTGTAACGCCCTGACCGTCTGCGGCCGGGGGAAATCTGCCACCGCGCGCACTTTGTCAGGTAGTGGAACTGCTCCTTCGGGGGAGACGCGGTGTCCTAAAAAATCGATCTGAGTCACCCCGAACTGACACTTTGCTGGGTTGATTATTAACCCGTGCTCTCCCAACCTCCGGAAAACTGCCGCGAGGTGGTTTTCGTGTTCATCTTCGGACGCGCTGGCTACCAAAATATCATCCAAGTAGACGAACACGAAAGGGAGATCGTGCAGCACTGCGTCCATCATGCGTTGGAACGTCTGTGCAGCCCCTTTAAGCCCGAATGGCATGCGCAAAAACTCGAATAGGCCAAATGGAGTTATCACCGCTGTTTTGGGTATGTCCTCAGCGCGCACTGGGACTTGGTGGTAACCATGGACCAAGTCTGTCTTAGAAAAAATGCGGGCCCCTGCCAAATGAACGGAAAAATCTTGGATATGCGGGATTGGGTAGCGGTCATGCGCTGTGGCATTGTTCAACCTGCGGAAATCCCCGCAAGATCGCCACGAGCCGTTAGCTTTCGAGACCATTTGTCGCGGGGAAGCCCATGGGCTGTTCGAACGCCTGATGATGTCCAACCTCTCCAGGTTGGCGAACTCCTCGCGCGCTATGGCCAGTTTAGCTGTGTCCAAGCGCCGAGCTTTTGCAAAAACGGGCGGTCCTATGGTGGTAATAAAATGTTCCACCCTGTGTTTAGCGACAGCTGCCGAAAATGTGGGGACCGTGAGTGCTGGGTACTGAGTGAGCAGAGTGTGGAACTTACTGCTTGCAGCTGTGACGTTGGCTTGTGCTGTTGGCCGGGCCGCTCGAGCTGTACAGGGAATAGAGTCAAAAGAAAGTGCATTAACCAGGCGCCTGTTAGCGACGTCAACCAACAAACCATGTGAGTACAAAAAATCAGCCCCCAATATATTGAAATTCAATGCTGCTATGACAAAAGTCCACTCAAATGTACGGCCGTGTAGAGACAGAAGCAGAGTCCTCTCACCAAAGGTCTTAATCTCCGAGCCGTTCGCTGCTGCCATCCCGGGACTGCTGGAACCTGCCAGCCGGTCAGCGGAGGAAGACGTGATGAATCTCAGCTGGGCGCCTGTGTCCACAAGGAAATGCCTCCCCGAGCGTGCGTCCGTCAAGTAGAGCAGCTTGTTCTCTTCCCCGAGGGTCGCAGCTGCTACCGACCCCCGGTCTTGGCCTTTCCCGAGCGCTTGAACCGGCACGGTGGTATACATTTGCATGCCTTCTCTGCAAAGCGGCGGTGGTAGAAACAAAGGGTGTCTCCTCCGCGTTCCTTGGCCCCTGCCGCCGCCGCCGTCGGTGGTTCTGCTACCGCTGTCCCTGGCTCCCTGCCATCTCCGGCCGTCGTGCCAAGCTCCATCGCTGCCGCCGTGGCCGCGCGCTGTATGCTGGCATTGACAATATGATGCGCCTCCCGGGCCAGCGCGCGGTACTCCCGCTGGGCCAACAACGGCGAACTAGCACATGTGTGGCTACAGTAAGCTCATTAGAGGAGATTATAATTTTGAAAGCAGTGATAATTGTATCCAAAAAATGCAGTGTGTTCAGGTATGTTATGTTTTCTTAGAGATTCATAAAAAATAGGTCTATTCTTTCAAATATTACACATAAAAGTTGGATATTGCAGTTGATAATTAACCATTTCTATATTATTGGCCATAAAATGACAAGTCTTCTACCGATTGTCAACACTTAATGTAGAAATAGCTCACTTTTTATATGATTATATATTTTCTAATTTCTGGTAATATTTCAGGGTGTGATTCTTTCTCAATACCCATGAGTTACAAAATGTTGCTTTGAATATGTGCTTATATTTTCTAGACAGGATATAACGTGTCACTCCTGGCTGGCCAATCAAATGCGTTCTTGCATCTTAAGACTGTTGAAAGTCACAAAATTGTTTCATTTACCAGATGAATCTGAACACAATGGCGTCTCCTACGGTTTTTATTTGGCTGTTATGTCTGTACTTTGGAAAACTGGGTAAGTTTTTTTTTTTTTTTTCACCTTTTGTGTATGGTCACTAATCATGCACTATTTATTACTCTGAATTTGTTTTTAATTCTCTTACAGCCCAGATGGCACAGGAGTCTCTTCCTGAAGAGATGAGTTTTGTATCAGCTCATGTTGGAGGAAGGGTGACACTGCAATGTTTTTTTGACGTTTCTAGTCCTCCTAAAATTTACTGGTTTAAGCACACTCTGTGAGAGACACCAAGGCTCATCTCTACCTTTTCTGTTTCATCCTGCATGATTAATCTGTTGAAGAAGCCCTCCTGGTTTTCTTGTCACATGGCCAAAAGAGCCTTGGAGCATGTGACTCTTTCCTACTTCAGGACAGGTGTGAGCAGTCATGGAATCCATTGTGCAGACAATTTCCATGTGCAAATGGTCATAGATCTTTTTTTTTTCCTTATACCCCACACTGATCTTGGTATCTTAGGCTAGGTGGTGAATAGTTATGTGGTGCTGCGCCAAAATGGTGGCTTCCACTTGCTGGATCGTGTCTTTATCAGTGGTGCACCGTGGTAGGTGAAAATGGGTACGTGCTTGACTACTTAATACAACAGGGCATCCTCCCCATACGTCGCTTTCATCTCATCAATCATGTCCTGTGGTCCGCGGCCTAACAGGTACAGGAACCTGATGACTGCTCTGCTTTTCACTGGCTCCATTTTCACACTTTACTCCACCTTAGCACATATAAAAGAGAAACTCTTAGCAGTTCAGAACTGAAAATTACCATGTGACCAGGTATTATTATACCTGTGCAATATCAACCAATATTCCGGCCGGGTCATACCAAAGACCATATAAAAATGGTGCTTTCTGCCTTCTAGCGTGGTGCTCTGCATAATGGAATGGGGAAAGTAAAGTTACACACAGAGCTACCAGAGGACTGACCCCCCGCTGTAGCTTTCTCTACTTACAGTAGCTGTGTGGCCTAGGGTCAGAGAAACAGAGATAGGCGCCGCCCCATACACCAACATGGTGTGAAGGGAATGAAAAGAAAGAAAAGAATATCAACCTCATACAATAACTGGATGTAGGTCAGGGGAAATCTTTAATGAGCAGTCCTCGGAAAGAGGCAAACAGTCTGAGAAAGAGAACAAGAAGAACTTAATACACTGTAGTTTTTACAGATGTGACAAAAACTACAGTACTATACATGGATACTTGGGGTGGCTTAATAAAAAAAAAAGAAGAAGAAAAAACTTACCATGTTTCAAATGCTGACATGCTCTGTTTTTTTTTTTGTTTTTTGTTTTGTTTTTTTGGGGGGGGTTCAGTCAATATAATTAACTGTATTTTTTAAATCCTTAGTAATTATATTGTAAAGTTGATAATATTAAAAGCAAAACTCTTCATAATGACAGCTCTTTATAATTCGTTTAACATTTTGGGAAAAAAAAGATTAAATATACTTTTTCAAAGTATTTTGCACAGCTGAGCTTGAAAACATTCACTAGGTTATAAAGAATTCAAAACAGAAATCTGTTCTAGTTCTAGCATGAAGAGATCAATTTTTAAAATGCAGTTTAAATTTAAAAAAAAAAAAAACAACAGGCCAAGTTACCTATTAAAACACAAGCCATTCTTTGACATAAATTTAACAAAACTCTTATTTATTAAGTCCTTGTAGCGTCTGCCTGTTTTTCAGTTGCGGTTTCCAGTATGGCCTCCCAGAGTTGCCGTTTGGAGGCTTGTTGATACCCATCCTTACAGATCTTCATTTTAAGGATGATCCACAAGTTGTCAATATGGTTGAGGTCAGACAATGATGTGATGGCAACCACACCATGATTTTATCTCTCTTTATACCTGTAGCAAGAAAGAAGTCACTTCTGTTTTTTGCAGCATTGTCTTATACGAACATAATGTTCATATTTGGGAAGGACATTATTCATGTTGGGGGTGGCTGTAGCGCAGGTGTAGTGTGGCTGACTACCGATCGGAGGATCAGGGGTTCGATTCCCACTCTGTCTGCAGTCTGCATGTTGAAGTATCCTTGAGCAAGACACTGAACCCCCAGTTGCTCCTGGTTGGCCAGGCCAGCATCTGTGCATGGCAGCTCCATTGTCATCAGTGTGTGAATGGGTGGATGACAGCATCTGTAGAGTGCTTTGGTCATCTAGAGATGAGTAAAAAGTGCTATATAAGTGAAAGTCATTTACCATTTGTTTTTATACCATACCAGAAAATGGACATTTAAAAATCCCACATATTTTGCAGAGGTCATGTTGACACTCTCAGGGACCCTATATGAGACCTTGGTTGTGAATGGGTGGATGACAGCATCTATAGAGTGCTTTGGTCATCTAGAGATGAGTAAAAAGTGCTATATTAGTGAATGCCATTTGTTTTTATACCATACCAGAAAATGGACATTTAAAAATCCCACGTATTTTGGAGGGGTCATTTTGACACTCTCAGGGACCCTATGTGAGCCCTTGGTTCCCACTATTCTGGCCATGTCATAACCTGGGTATGGTTTGGGACCATGCTCACGCTTTATATTAATTTTGAGATCCTTGTTTTCCTCTCTGTTATTATTCATATTGTTATTGGTAGTGTTGATTGTCCCTTGTGTCTTTGGTTATGTTTCGTCATCCTGTTTGTCTTATTGTCATCATTGTGATCTTTGTATTCCCCCTGCCCTTGGTCTTCTCCGTTGTCTAGTTCTGGGTCGGGCATGTATGTTTGTTTACATATTGTTCTGAGTCCCTCATGTTTCCATACCTCTAGCCATTTCCTCATGTGTTACCATGTTGGCCTTTGATTATTCACCCAGCTGTCCTGCATTTGTGATTGTTGTTTACTCTATTTATTGCCTGTGTCAGACCCAGGTCCTCGTGGCATCATTAACGCTCTTGCTGTGGTCCATGTCAGTGTTCCCAAAAGTTCTTGTGTTTCCCGAGTTTCCTCTGTGAGTATGTGTGCCTTTATGATTAGTTTTGCTTTCAACCCTCGTGCTGCTGTTATTTTGTTCCTGAGTTTTTCATTAATTAAATATCATTGCACCATATTCCTGCCTGCCTCTGGGTTCTCCTTCAAAGACCTCATCTGCCTGGAAGCCAGAATCTGAAAGGCCTAAAACATCCACTACCTTCTTGCTTACATTGCAGTCTTGTTGGAGGACAGTATTCAGCAACCATCCAGACTTCCTTCCATCTGCACCAGGGGTGGACTGGGACAAAAATTCAGGCCCGGAATTTGACTTCATTCTAAGCCACCGTGTTGATGCAAATCAGAAATCAGAAACCACCACAATTTCAGTAGGCCAAAATTTTAATATAACAGCTATCAAACCAGTTATAAATGTAATTACAACCTTCAGCTGGGAGGAAAATGATCAGGATTGTATTTTGATAGTCATTTGATCTATTGATTACTAAATCAATTGCTCAACTAATTTAAATCTGGTGCTGCTTCTGATTTCTGCACCTTTTCGTGATAAAAATACAAGAACAATGCATATAGTCAAGTTACTGTGCTGCTATTAAAATCCAGTGCACTTAGATACATCGGGTGTTAGTCTGCAATGTTTCGGTAAAAAGTTACAATTGTGCATGGACAAGGTCACAAATTTATCACCAAAAACAGTTCAAAACATATCAAAAAATGTACCTTTATGAAAAGATGCTAAAGAATAAGAAAAGAGAAATTTAGGAGAGAATGATAACAAGTAGATGAGAGTAAAGCTGATGCATAGTTTATAGCTTTGAAAATTATGCAGATTTTTTCTTAAAACATCGGAATAGTCCTGAAAACGTTGCCTTATGAATGTAAGATAAGGTATTATAACTAAAGTATTCATTAGATTAAAGAACATAAACCCTAAACTATAAGCTGCTAAATGATAAATGGTGAATGACGTTCACTTACTGTATATAGCGCTTTTTACTGATTTCTGGATGACCAAAGCACTTTACAGATCCTGCTATCCACCCATTCATACGCACCTTCACACAATGATGGTGGATAAAGGCTAGTAAATGGTTAGGAAAGTGATTACTACAAGGCCTCATTTCACCTAATCCTGCATCATAGAAATGGACTTCTCAGCTATGGTTATAACAAAGCATGTCTATTTTGTAGAATTAGGATTTGTTTATATCCTGTTTAGCACTAATTAGCAGATGTGTGGGTCAGCAAAAAGACTAAGCAGTGCAAACATGTAGAAATTATTGTATTAAAAAATACAAAATGGCGGCGGCGTGCATGGACGCAGCAGCCCCTCTTGGCATCAGCGAGTGTGAGAGTTTTGAGTGTTTTGATCATCCCAGACGTACATTCTGTAAAACTTACAACCGTGAGAACTTATTAAACATCAAGGTACTGCTCGCTGCAAGAATCGTGGCGCTCGGTTGTGATTTGGACATTCTACGCCAGCATGGAATTCTGGCAGAGTCCCTGCTGGAAGCTATCCGAGAGACGAGGAAGCGCAGACGGTGTGAACGCAGGCAAAAGCGTGGAAAAAGGGCCGGGGTCCATGCTGGGCTAAAGGCTAACCCCTCCAGACCAGCTGTACGTCGCTTCTTCTCTCTAACGTCGGCTCCCTCGACAACTCCCTCCGTACTGTGTGTGTTTATATATCTACATATATATTCCATCTAGCTACAATGCTCCGCACTGTGTGTCTATATATATATATATATATATATATATATATATATATATATATATATATATATATATATATTTATTTGTACATATGTATACTTGCTGCTCTTGTTTTGTTTTGTTTTTTTCCTCTTGCCTTCTGATTGTTGCTCTGAGTGTTGCTATCCCTGTGCTGTTGCAATCCTGCAATTTCCCCATTGTGGGACTAATAAAGGCTAATCTTCCATCCATCCATCCATCTTCTACCGCTTTTCCGGAGGTCCGGGTCACGGAGGCAGCAGTTCAAGCAGAGAAGCCCAGACTTCCCTCCCCCCAGCCACCTGCTCCAGCTCTTCAGAGGGGATACCAAGGCGTTCCCAGACTAGCTGGGAGACATAGTCTCTCCACCGAGTCCTGGGTCTGCCCCGGGGTCTCCTCCCAGTGGGACGTGCCTGAAACACCTCAAGTGGGAGACGTCCAGGAGGCATCCTAATCAGATGCCCATACCACCTCAACTGACTCCTTTCAATGTGGAGGAGCAGCGGTTCTACTCTGAGCCTCTCCCGGATGACTGAGCTCCTCACCCTATCTCTGAGGGTGAGTCCAGCAATCCTACGGAGAAAGCTCATTTCAGCCGCTTGTATCCGCGATCTCGTTCTTTCGGTCATTACCCAAAGCTCGTGACCATAGGTGAGAGTAGGAACGTAGATTGACTGGTAAATCGACAGCTTTGCCTTAGAACTAAGCTCCCTCTTCACCACAACAGACCGGTACAACGTCCGCATCACTGCAGAGGCTGCTCCAATCCGTCTGTCGATCTCTCGCTCCATTTTCCCCTCACTCGTGAACAAGACCCCAAGATACTTAAACTCCTCCACTTGGGGCAGGAGCCTGTCCCCAACCCGGAGAGGACAATCCACCTTTTTCCGGCTGAGGACCATGGACTCGGACTTGGAGGTGCTGATTCTCATCCCAGCCGCTTCACACTCAGCGGCAAACCATCCCAGCAAGAGCTGTAGGTCCCCCCCTCATGGATCGTCACCTTATCGTGGGGGGGGGGTTTGCGTGCCCCAGTGATCCCAGGAGCTATGTTGTCCGGGGCAATTTGCCTCTGATAGGGTCTCCCAAGACAAACTGGTCCTGGGTGAAGGGCCAGTCTAAGAACGATCCAACAGACTCTCATGATAAATTGTATATCAAGGATTCAGTGTACCCCGCCCGGTATGGGGTTACCGGGGCCCCACCCTGGAGCCAGGCCTGGGGGAGGGGCTCGAAGGCTAGCGTCTGGTGGCCAGGTTTCCACCCATGGGACCCGGCCGGGCTCAGCCCGAAGGAGTTACATGGGTCCGCCCTCCAGTAGATTCACCACCTGCAGGAGGGATCATGGAAGTCCGGTGCTATGTGGATTAGGTGGCAGTCAAAGGCGGAGACCTTGGCGGACTGATCCCAAGCTTTCTAAACTGGCTTTCTAAAGGCTTATCTTATCTTAACAAATTGGATGAGCTGCGTCTGCTGAGAGAAACCCGGAGAGAGTGGAAGGACTGCTGTGTGCTTGTGTTCACGGAGACTTGGCTCCACGACAACATCCCTGACGAGGCCATTCAACTGGAAGATATGGTGATGTTCGGTGCCGACAGAGTAATGGCGAGCTCCAGTAAGAGCCGGGGGGGGGGGGGGGCTGTGCATCTATGTTAACAAGAACTGGTGCGTTAATGCCACATTAGTGTCTAAACACTGCTCTCTGTTGGCATTTATACAACTGTGGACATTCAATGCAGCTTCTTGCTCTAATAATACTCATGTTTAACCACAGAGGTAGGAGCTGATGCTTGGGCTACTCACCGCTTGGACAACAGGTGATAAGGGCTTGAAATGAGAAGTTGCCACCGCCGCGACATTTCTTGCCACTGGGTTGTGTGTCAGCAGGACAGGAAACCAACTTGTGGAGGAGACTGATGGCTGAGTCAGCTATGTAGGATCAATTCATATTTACCTGTGATAAAAATATCTATCCATACTAATGAAATTAGTAATGCGAGTAATGCATCTGATCAAATTTCAGTAACTGCAATGCATTACTGAATTTTTAAATAGTAATTTCGTTACACATGATGTTACTGCAACAGTAGTGGTGTTACAGTACTCCCAACACTGCAAATCACCATCCCAAGGTTTGAGCTTGCAGCTGCAGTGTTGGCCATTAAAGTAGACAAAATGCTGAAATCAGAACTGCAGCTCCCCTTACATAATTCCTCTTTCTGGACAGTCAGGCAGTATTAAAATATATTGCCAATGAAACTGCAAGGTTCCACACCTTTGTTGGAAACACAGTCTCCATCACAAGACAAAACACGAGCACCCAACAACGGAGGTACATTGACAGTAAACACAATCCAAAAGATGGCTCCTCAAGAGGGCTGAGTACAATCAAATTCATTGAGAACACGAGACAGATTCATGGACCAGAATTCCTTTGGGAACCTAAGCATACATGGCCAGAAGACACCATGAATGTTATGACTCGCCGCTCATCAGCGGCGCCAGCCGCGCGCACACCTGCTCCTCGTCAGCGGCGAGGTATTTAATCCACTCTGCCCTGGTCTTTGGCCAGGACACCGCGCCCCCGGATCTCACCCTAGTGCCCTCAGAGTTCCACGACCTGGGTGCCCTTTTCAGTAAGTCCAAGGCGATGTCTCTTCCTCCTCAACGGCCCTACGACTGCGCCATTAACATCCGCCAGGGGGCGCCCTTACCCTCAGGACGCCTCTACAGTCTGTCAGCGCCGGAGAAGGAGGCAATGAACAGCTACCTGAAGGAGTCGCTCAGTGCTGGGATCATCCGACCGTCCTCCTCTCCAGTAGGTGCAGGGTTCTTCTTCGTTGGAAAGAAGGACGGATCTCTTCGTCCTTGTATCGACTATCGAGCTCTCAACGATATCACGGAGAAGGACCGGTACACCCTGCCCCTTTGGACACTGCCTTCCACTCACTCCAGGGGGCGACCTGGTTTACTAAGCTGGATCTCCGCAGCGCTTACCACCTCGTCCGGATCCGGGAGGGAGATGAGTGGAAAACCGCCTTCCGAACCCCAAACGGGCATTTTGAATATCTTGTGATGCCGTTTGGGTTGACCAATGCTCCAGCCGTCTTTCAGCGCCTCATCAGTGACGTCCTCCGGGACTTCATCGGCCTGTTCGTATCCGTCTACCTGGACGACATTCTCATCTTCTCCAGGTCCAGGGATGAACACCAGGTCCACATGAGGCGGGTCCTGCAGAGACTGCTGGAGAACCGTCTGTACGTCAAGGCGGAAAAATGTGAATTCTACGCCAAAACAACTTCCTTCCTGGGGTTCGTCATCTCCCATGACCAGGTGCTTCCGGACCCAGCGAAGATCAAAGCAGTGGTGGATTGGCTCACACCAACCTCTCGAAAGCAAGTTCAGCAGTTCATCGGGTTTGCCAATTTCTACCGCCGCTTTGTCCCAAACTTTGGAGCCATCGTCGGACCCCTGACCTGCCTCACCTCTCCTAAGACCCCGTTCCGGTGGACTGACGAGGCCGCTTCGGCCTTCCAGGCGCTGAAGACAGAGTTCTCCTCCTCCCGGGTCCTCAGCCAGGTCGATCCCACGCTGCAGTGCATTGTGGAGATGGACGCTTCGGACACGGGGGTGGGGGCGGTGTTGTTCCAGCGGTCCCCAGCCAATGGAGTCAAGCGACCCTGCGCCTTCTTCTCTCGGCGCCTGTCCCCGGCGGAACAAAATTACGATGTGGGGGGACAGAGAGCTTCTTGCCATCAAGCTTGCCCTTCAAGAATGGCGTCACTGGCTGGAGGGGGCAGCCTTGCCTTTTGTGGTCCTCACTGACCAAAAGAACCTGGAGTACCTGAGATCTGCCAAGCGTCTGAATGCCCGCCAGGCGCGTTGGTCCCTGTTCTTTGCAAGGTTTAAGTTCAGCATCACATATAGGCCTGGCTCCAAGAACGGCCTACCCGACGCCCTCTCCAGGCAATTTGCCCCGGAGGCCGCAGATGACGTTGCTCATACCATCTTGCCCAGGTCGTGCGTCGTGGGGGCTGTTACATGGGACATAGAAGACAAGATCCGGAGGGCGCAGGAAGCGGAACCGGACCCTGGCGGCGGACCGGAGGGGAGGCTCTTCGTGCCATCTGCCGTATGGGGGGACGTTATACACTGGCTCCATACCTCCAAGCTCACCTGCCATCCTGGAGCTTCGCGGATGATCGACCTTCTCCAGCGATCCTTTTGGTGGCCAGGTCTGCGGAAGGATGCTGCCCGTTACGCCCGGGCCTGCCCCGTCTGTGCTGCCAATAAGTCAGGTAACGCCCCCCCTGCGGGTCTGCTCCAGCCCCTGCCCATCCCTGGTAGGCCCTGGTCACACATCGCGCTGGACTTCGTCACCGGGCTCCCTGTCTCCAACAACTTTGACACAGTTCTTACCATCGTAGACTGTTTTTCCAAGGCCGCCAACTTCGTGCCCCTACGTGGACTTCCCTCAGCCTTGGAGACGGCGGACCTCCTCATCCAGCACGTGGTCAGACTGCATGGAATCCCGGTCGACGTGGTCTCCGACCGCGGCCCCCAGTTTTCTTCGGACATCTGGAGGTCATTTTGCAACGCCCTGGGAGCCAAGGTAAGCCTCTCCTCCGGCCATCACCCCCAGTCTAACGGGCAGTGTGAGCGGACAAACCAGGAGCTGGAGGCTACGCTCCGCTGCGTAACTTCATCTAAACCCACGTCCTGGAGTTCTCACCTCGCCTGGGTGGAGTACGCCCACAACACCTCTCGCTCTACGGCCATCGGGATGTCGCCCTTTAAAGCATCCTTGGGCTATGATCCACCCCTGTTCCCCGCGCAGGAGGGCGAGTTGGCTGTTCACTCTGTCCAGGCACATCTGAGGCGGTGCCGTTCCCTTTGGTCCACGGCGCGTAATGCGCTTTTACTCACGGCGGAGCGCAATAAGTCTACGGCGGACCGACATAGGAGACCTGCACCTGCCTACTAGGTGGGACAGCAAGTTTGGGTATCCACACAGGACGTAAACTTAAAGGGTGAGAGGAGAAAGCTGGCTCAACTGTTCATCGGCCCTTATCCCATAACCAGGATCATCAACCCGGTGGCTGTGCGTGTGGCTATTCCCTCCTCCCTCCGCATCCATCCCACCTTCCACGTCTCCAAAATCAAACCGGTGGTCTCTGACCCCCTCTGCCCTCCACCTGCAGCGCACCCCGCTCCCCGGATGATTGGTGGCCATCCGGCCTGGACCGTCGCTGACATCTTGGACGCCCGACGCCGGGGTCGTGGATTGCAGTACCTGGTGGATTGGGAGGGCTATGGACCCGAGTGGAGACAGTGGGTGCCTTCCTCACTGGTGTTGGACCGGTCACTCATTTCTGAGTTTCATCGAGCGCACCCGGAAAAACCATCGCCAGGAGGCGCTGCTAGAGGGGGGAGTACTGTTATGACTCGCCGCTCATCAGCGGCGCCAGCCGCGCGCACACCTGCTCCTCGTCAGCGGCGAGGTATTTAATCCACTCTGCCCTGGGCTTCGGCCTGAAACCGTCTCACTACTTCAGCCCCTTTGCTACTACGGATCTCAAACCTACTAGCGAAGATATCTTGGGTAAGCTCCCCTTACCTCTCTCCTCTAGCTTTCCCCTGTGCACAGGTGGACATCCCCGGCAGCGCATTTCATCACCTCGCCGTTGGCTCTACGCTGCTGCCACAGGTACCGCAGGTCGCTGTCTCCCGGGCTCCGCCCTTGTCGACGCCAGCCACCTGTCACAACCAAGTAAGCCAGCTACCATCATTATTCCCCGTATTGGTGTGGTGCCCGTTACCCTTCTCCCTCTGCTCTCTCCCACAGGGTTGTCTGGCTGTACGGCCTTCTGCCCCCGTGCCTGACGCAGACGCCACCACCAATACATTCTTATTCCACAGACACGCAGCCATACACTTCCCTGTTGCTAATAAAGCTGTTAAATCTATCCTGACACTGCGTGTGTGTCCCCTGGGCCGTGCGTTATGTCAATGAAATGTTGTTCTCTGATACAAAATGACCCAGAGATCAAAGGTTGCATTCTTCTATGTAATGCTATTAGCCAAGATGTTCCAAGTCCAACTCATAAGCTTCTCAATTTCTTCTCAGACTTGACTAGACTATTGAAAGCTGTGGCTTGGATTCGAAGGTTTGGAGATTACCTGTATGCCCTGGCAAGCAAAAGGAAAGAGCTTACTCCCAACATCAACACACGCTCTCACCAGCAGAAGTTAGCATCAAAGCTGCAAGTTTTCAAGTCAACACTTGGTTATCAGTGCATATCTTTGAAAAATCTTTGCCAAGCTGAGAAAGCTGTGGTATCATTTACGCAAAAACAGGCTTTCCCAACTGAGTTAGAAAGGTTAAAAGTTACACTATCTAGTATTGGCAACAACAACAAAAAAAAAAAGCTCAATCTACAGATTAGATCCATTTATGAAAGAAGGGATGTTAAGAATAGGAGGACAAATTTCTCAAGAAGCCATGTCTGAAGCTATGAGACATCCCATTGTCCTTCCAAAACAGTCTCACATCTCTAATCTATTGCTACAACATATTCATGAAAGGTATGGCCACTGGGGCAGAAACAACATTCTTGCTCAACTGCGAAATAAATATTGGCTCATCAGTGGTAATAGCACAGCAAGAAGAATCATTGCAAAATGTAAAACATGTAGATGTTTTAAAGCAAAGACAGAGGAACAAAAATGGCTTATTTACAGTACCACCAGAACAAACCCTACCAGATCTCCCAATATTCACTAATGTTGGTATGGACTACTTTGGTCCAGTAGAAACCAAGAGAGTGAGAGAAGCTTGGTGAAAAGATACTGTGTGCTCTTTATCTGTTTATCTTGCAGAGCTGTTCTTCTTGAGATGGCCTTTTCCCTTGACATGTGCTCCTGTATTCATGCCATAACTAGATTTGTACGCAGATGAGGACAGGTAAAACACATCTGGTCTTGGTGCGGAAAAGGAACTGAAAAAAATATTGTCCAGCTTTAACAGCAGTAAGATCCACTGCACAATGCTTGACAGAGGAATAGACTGGAGTTTCAATCCACCAGGGGCATCTCACCGTGGTGGAGTGTGGGAGAAATTAATCCTGTCAGCCAAATGGATTCTGAATTCTCTGCTACACCAGCAAACAGTTGATGATGAAGGTCTTCAAACCTTATTGTGTAAGGTTGAAGCAATTCTTAACAACCACTCAATCACTACCACTTCCTCTGACCCCTTTGATTTGGAACCTCTGACTCCAAATCATAAGCTTCTGCTCAACTCTCAACCTGTCCTCCCTCATGGTAAGTTTTCAAGAGCTGACTCATACACCAGGTGTCGGTGGAAACAAGTGCAGTACCTCGCTGACTTATTCTGGAGGAGATGGACTCAAGAATACCTAACATTTATGCAGAAAAGGCAGAAGTGGTCCAAAGTAAAGAAAAACTTCAAAGAGAGAGATAAAGTGGTGATCGTTGGTCCTTCATCACCAAAATCTTTATGGGCTCTTGCAAACATCATGGAGACAATGCCTGGTTCAGATGGACTCATCAGGTAAGTTAAGCTGAAGACTATGACATGCAGCTTCGCACACCCTCTGTTATAACAAAATGATGTAAACATTTACCTTCATAACCTAAATAATCTCTTTTTTTGAATCATAATTGGCAAATTTGGGAGCAAATGCTGACACAGCCATGCTCACAGCGATCGGTAACGTCCATATGCGTTTATGTACTCTAAAAGAAGAAGAAGAAGAAGAAGAAAAATTTCTTCCTCTTTTATGTAAAACAGATGCTTCCAGGTCAGCTATGATTCTGCCAACGCAAGAGCAGTAAGTTATATGTGTCTGCCACCTTATGAGCTGGCATCATCAGTACAAATCCTCAGTACAATCCTCAGTACAACTGTGGAGTTTTTGGCACGTCAAAAACACTTGACAGGCGCAGTGCTCTGCTGTGCCGCTAGGGGTGTGATTTCCCCCCCCCAAAAAAACTGGGCCGTTAAAGGGTTTTAAGTGATGGTATATAAGGATGTGACAACCTTTCCCATTGTCATGTCCTTCTATCACCGTGACATCCTCAGATGTTCGTCAAGTATCTGTTTGTGTTGTCAGCCGCAGCCGTTGAGGAGATAGCATTGAGCTCCGACCAGGTAATTAAAACTTCCTCCAGCAAAGAGAGGTTTTTCTTTGTACGGCATGATTTGATATTTCTGTTTGAGACTACTACTATCTTGTAGATGCAATAATGCAATATTTCATTATGTGACCAGATGCTTAACCTGGTCGTGACCAGTGTGAAGAAGATGCAAATAAAGAGTTTGCAAATTTCACCCCAAACTACAGTGGGAGTGACACAGAAGAGGTTCCATATTCTACACAACATATGCCAGATGACTCAGATACAGGGTATTTAACCTTTATTCTTCCATTGAAACTGATAAGGAAAGTCTTGAAAAGCTTTAATAATTATTATTCATAATTATAAAAATATGATACCCAGCTGAAGTTCACAATGAAAAATTTAGCCTCATTGCTATTGTAGCTTTAGAGATGCTGTTGTAAATTAGCAATTGTATCATTGGTAGCTATATAAGTGATTCTTTATACTCCATTTAGACATGTCCAAGTATCCAGCAGGTGGGCAAAAGCATCCACAGCTGAAGGCATGTTGGAATGATCCAAGGTGACAGGAAGAGGACTTTCACCAGAACATGGTACACGCAGCTCCCATGGCTTGAGTACTCGAAGCTGGGACTGTGCATCCAGCGTTGTTTGATTTTCCCTTCACAGTGCTCCTGAATAAGATAAGATAAGATAAGATAAGATAAGATAAGCCTTTATTAGTCCCACAACGGGGAAATTCCAGGATTGCAACAGCACAGGGATAGCAACACTCAGAGCAACAATCAGAAGGCAAGAAAAAAAACAAGCAAGCAAGAGCAGCTAATATACATATGTACATATTACTATAAAATATATACTGTATATACACACACACACACAGACACACAGTGCAGAGCATTGTAGCTGGATGGAATAAATATATGAATATATGAACACACAGTGCAGAGCATTGTAGCTAGATGGAATAAATATGTAAATATATAAACACCCACAGTACGGAGCATTGCGGCTAGGTGGAATAAATATGCAAGTATATAAACACACACAGTGCGGAGCAATGTAGCTAGATGGAATAATATGTAGATATATAAAAACACAGTGCGGAGCATTGTAGCTAGATGGAATAAATATATAGATATATAAATATAAACACACCCAGTGCTGAGCATTGTAGCTAGATGGAATAAATATGTAAATATATAAACACACACAGTGCAGAGCATTGTTGCTAGGTGGGATGAAACAGCATAACCGTCTATTTAGTTATCCTACATGGTATGATTATGTGCCCATACATATTCTCACCCTCCATAGCGACCGGTATGTTCCTAGTTGTATGCCGGAGAGGACCATTGTGTAAGTCTATTGCATCTTTTGCATTCAAAAAAACTATTAGTTTGTTACGTCTTTTTGCTATCTCTGCGAGCAGCCCTGCTTAGGTTGTACAGTCTGACAGCCGTTGGTAGGAAGGACCTACGAAACCTCTCGGTTGTGCACCTGGGATGATGTAGTCTGCTGCTAAATGAGCTCCTCAGTGCATCCAGTATGTCCTGCATAGGGTGGAACTCGGACTCCAGCAGAGATGACAGTTTAGCCACCGTCCTTCTCTCTCCTATCTCCTCCATCGGATCAAGGCGCTGCCCCAGGACAGAGCTAGCTTTCTTAATCAGTTTGTTCAGTCTCTTCCTATCGGCTGCAGTAATGCCACTGCCCCAGCAGACCACTCCAAAAGTGATGGCTGATGCCACCACCGTGTCATAGAATGACTTCAGCAGCGCCCCTTGTCACCCTTTCTATCAGAACAAGGACATTCCAACTGGAAAATGACTGCTTAATAAACATACCGTGTGGTTATTGGTAAAGTTTGTTAATATTTTGACTCCAGAGATGTTGAATGTTTGTGATTTATGCTATTTCAATGTGTCACCCTTTTCTGAGAATAAGCCCCACCCTGGCCACCCCATGAAACATTTTCTAGACCCGCCCCTGCCTCTAAGACCCAATACTTCTTACCAATCTCGTCTTGCATCCGCCATTGCTGCAGGCTTTGTGGTTAGGTTTAGCAGGATGTGTTTAAACATTTACAAAGAAAACCTTTAATACAAAGACAACTTTCAGGAAACATTCAGAGTCTATTTTAACAGGTCAAATTCAATCATTCCTTCATATACTGTGCATCTGGAACGTATTCACAGCGCCTCACTTTTCCCACATTTTGTTATGTTACACCCTTACTCCAGAAGGGATTAAATTCATTTTTTCCCTCAAAATTCTACACACAATACCCCATAATGACAATGTGAAAAAAGTTTTTTGAGGTTTTTGCAAATTTGTTAAAAATAAAAAAATAAGAAATCACATGTACCTAAGTATTCACAGCCTTTGCCATGTAAGCTCAAAATTGAGCCCAGGTGTATCCTGTTTCCACTGATCATCCTTGAGATTTTTCTACAACTTAACTGGAGTCCACCTGTGGTGAATTCAGTTGACCCAACATGATTTGGAAAGGCAAACACCTATCTACTGTATATAAGGTCCCACAGTTGAGAGTGCATGTCAGGGCACAAACCAAGCATGAAGTCAAAGGAATTGTCTGTAGACCTCCGAGACAGGATCATCTCAAGGCACAAATCTGGGGGAGAGTACTGAAAAATTTCTGCTGCTTTGAAGGTCCCAATGAGCACAGTGACCTCCATCATCTGTAAATGGAAGAAGTTCAGAACCACCAGGACTCTTCCTAGAGATGACCAAAAACTCGATGGTCACTCTGTCAGAGCTCCAACATTGCTCTGTGAAGAGAGGAGAACCTTCCAGAAGGACAACAATCTCTGCAGAAATTCACCAATCAGGCCTGTATGGTAGAGTGACCAGATGGAAACCACTCCTTAGTAAAAAGCACATGGCAGCCTGCCTGGAGTTTGCCAAAAGGCACCTGAAGGACTCTCAGACTATGAGAAATAAAATTCTCTGGTCTGACGAGACAAAGATTGAACTCTTTGGCATGAATGCCAGGCGTCATATTTGGAGGAAACCCCCATTCATAACAATGACAATGGTGGTAGCAGCATCATGCTGTGGGGATGTTTTTCAGCAACAGGAACTGGGACACTAGTCAGGATAGAGGGAAAAGATGAATGCAGCAATGTACAGAGACATCCTGGATGAAAACCTGCTCCAGAGATCTCTTGACCTCAGACTGGGTTGACGGTTTATCTTTCAGCAGGACAACGACCCAAAGCACACAGCCAAGATATCAAAGGAGTGGCTTCAGGACAACTCAGTGAATGTCCCTGAGTTCCCCAGCCAGAGCCCAGAACTGAATCCAATTGAACATCTCTGGAGAGATCTGAAAATGGCTGTGCACCGACGCTTCCCATCCAACCTGATGAAGCTTGAGAGGAATGGGCAAAACTGCCCCAAGATTGGTGTGCCAAGCTTGTGACATCATATTCAATAAGACTTGAGGCTGTAATTGCTGCCAAAGGTGCAGCAACAAAGTATTAAGAAAAGGCTTTGAATACTTATGTACATTTGAATTCTTAATTTTTTATTTTTAATAAATTTGCAAAAATCTAAAAAAACCAACAACTTTTTTTTTTCACATTGTCATTATGGGGTATTACATGTTGAATTTTAAGGAAAAAAAATAAATTTAATCCCTTCTGAAATAAGGCTGTAACATAAAATATGGGAAAAGTGAAGTGCTTTGAATACTTTCCAGATGCTCTGTACTATCAATGCAAAAATTAAAAAAAAATAATTGGATGTAAGTCAGTTCAATATGTAGCTACTGTCTCAGTGCAGGGATATGGCATGCATTCTTGCAGATGATACTGATCTTTGAGTCTGGTAGTATGTTCATTAGAGGTGACTATAATTTTGAAAACAGTGATAATTGTATGAAAAAAAGGCAGTGTGTTCAGGTATGTTATGTTTTCTAAGAGATTCATAAAAAAATAGGTCTATTCTTTCAAATATTACAAATAAAAGTTGAATATTGCAGTTAATAATGAACCATTTCCATATTATTGGCCATACAATGACAAGTCTTCTACCGACTGTCAACATTGAATGTAGAAATAACTCACTTTTCATATGATTATATATTTTCTTATTTCTGGTAATATTTCAGGATGTGATTCTTTCTCAATACCCATGAGTGACAAAATGGCTGCACGGTGGCGCAGTGGTTTAGCACTGTGGCAGCACAGTTTTACCCTCGGCCAGGGGACCGCGGGGATCATGAGATCGTGAGTTCGATCCCAGCCCCCGACCAACAGTGAGCTGTGTGGAGTTTGCATGTTCTCCCCGTGTTGCGCGGGTTTACTCCGGGATTTCTCCGGTTTCCTCCCGCACACCAAAAACATGTAGGTTTAGGGCGCTCGCGCACGCAGCGACCAGCAGCCGGTGGCTTGTCACCAGACTGCAAACCAAGTCTACCTACGGGTACAAATAAGTAACAAAAAAAAAAAAAAAATAAAAAAAATGTTGCTTTGAACATGTGCTCACATTTTCTAGACAGGATATACTGTGTCACTCTTGGCTGGCCAATCAAATGCGTTCTTGCATCTTAAGACTGTTGAAAGTCACAAAATTGTTTCATTTACCAGATGAATCTGAACACAATGGCGTCTCCTACGGTTTCTATTTGGCTGTTATGTCTGTACTTTGGAAAACTAGGTAAGTTTGTTTTTTTTGTTCAACTTTTGTGTATGGTCACTCATCATGCACTATTTATTACTCTGAATTTGTTTTTAATTCTCTTACAGCCCAGATGGCACAGGAGTCTCTTCCTGAAGAGATGAGTTTTGTATCAGCTCATGTTGGAGGAAGTGTGACACTGCAATGTTTTTTTGACGTTTCTACTCCTCCTAAAGTTTGCTGGTTTAAGCACACTCTGGGAGAGACACCAAGGCTCATCTCTAGCCTCTATAGATATTCCATTAACAACTCCTTTTCTCATGAGTTCAACAATCCACACTTTACAGTGAACATAGAAAAGGGCAACAATCACTTGACAATATCAGACTTGCAGATTTCAGACTCAGCCAGTTACTACTGTATTCATTTTTTATACACAATAAAATTTTCAAAAAGCTTTTTTGTCAGTGTAAAGGGTTCAAAATTAAGCACCCATGCTTCAGTCAAGCAGTCAACACCTGAGACCATCTGGCCTGGTGGACCTGTGACTCTGAACTGCACAGTACAAACGGGGAGCTGTGATGGAGAACATAATGTTTATTGGTTCACAGACTCTGAAGAGTCACATCCAGGACTCATTTACACTCATGATGGATGTGACAGAAAGCCCAATACAAAAGGAAACACCTGTGATTACACCCTCCCAGTGAAGAATATGAATAATAGTAGGACCTACTACTGTGCTGTTGCCTCATGTGGACACATACTGTTTGGAAATGGGACCAAGCTGCATTACCAGGGTGAGTCATTTTTATGTAGATGTTCATGTATTTGAGTGTGTGTGTGTGTGTGTGTGTGTGTGTGTGTGTGTGTGTGTGTGTGTGTGTGTGTGTGTGTGATTAATATGCATTTTTATTTTATTTTCCAAGAAAACTTTAGGTAAACAACAAAGCCAAAAAAGCAGAAGTTCTAAGATGTATTATAAATAACAGGGGCAGTTCAAATCAAGTATATTTAAATTACCAACAATGAATATGATAATATATGTGTGCACTTAATGATGACTTTCTAATATTTGCTATATACTGTATTAGATTGGTATTTTTTTATTAGCATGTTCTGATGTGTTGATGGAAGAAACGATAGCTTCATTAATACTGATGACATGACAGTCCCAGTCCTATATGTTTCTGCAGGCAACACTCACTGGCTTGTCTTGGTCACTTTCTTGTGCGGAGTTTTGACATTCACCACCATCCTGTGTATAATACTTGGCTTCTTACTGTACAGAACAAAAAAGAGAAGCAGAAAATACACAGGTATGTAGCATTGCCATGTACTGGTAACAGTTATTTAAGTAACTTTTTACTGAAAACAAAAGTTTCTGGTTTTCAACACCAGGATCTCAAGCAGGATTTCCAAATTGCTCCACAACAAACACACAGGTGAATATTACTTTGATATTCCAGTTCTCTTACCTCATGGAACTTTCTTTAATCTTTATTTATATACCGTGATCTACTAATTAAATATTTTGTTTTCAGGGCTGCCAAGAAGCTGACAGTCTCCTCTATGCAGCTTTAAGTGATCATCGGCCAAAAAGGTCAAGAACACAGCAAAGCAACACTCACGATGATTGTGTTTACTCCCATATAAATGCATAGAACTGGATGTGCAGTGTCTGTGATTATCTGTCAAGATGTGACATCTTTAGATAAACGTGGACTTGTACTGACAGCAAGGTTAAAAACCTTGAATGCTTCAGAACCTGTAGACTTTTTTTGTCTTTGTGATGTAAAAGAGTTCTGCAATGAGACAGTGTTTGCTAATACTATCAAGGTTGCAATTTGAAATTTTGAGAGATATAAAAATGCATGTTCCAGTGTACAGTCAGTAATAAATTATTAATTACACATGTTTAAGCACAAATAAAACAGTCTTGGACATGATTTATTTTAAATTGGCCTCCCATTTCAGAACCTTTAATATCTCCTCTTTAATAAAGTATATTCCCTGCACAGTTGTGGGTTATCAACAAGACACATATACAAGTGCTGATCATTAAAGATTTCCCCTGACTCATTTCCCATGGACTGAGGGGAACCAAACTTGGAACAGTTATTAGTCTTTCTCTACATACTCTAGGTACCACCAACAGTAACACACTTCTGCCATCTCTGTATGCAGCTGTGAAGACCTCCCCTGCAGTGGTAACAAGCCACATCTTGACCGTGGGAAACAGTGTTTTATTGTCTTGGAAGTGCTTTCCCTTCAAAAATGACTTGATGGTTGGAAAGAGTTTGAAGTCAGATGGTGCAAAGCTGGAAGACTGCGGGGTGGGGGTGGTGGGTGGTGGTAAGGATGGATTTTTAGCAACATGCAAGTTGTGAACCTGGGTGTTGTCTGGCAGGAGGCAGACACCTTTGGTCAGCATGCCGTGCCTCTTGGTTTTGATGGACTTCTGCAATTTCTGCAGCAGTAAAGCATAGTAAGTCCTGGTAAGTGTGGTACGCTTTACTAGGAAATCCATCATCAATACTCCATGCTGGTCCCAAAAGACCATGACCATGACCTTGTACACTGAGGGCTGGACATGGGGCTTTTTTGGAGGTGGTGAGTCATTATGCTTATATTGCTTCAATTGGACTTTATTCTATGTGTCATAGTGATGAACCCATGTTTCATCCTGCATGATTAATCTGTTGAAGAAGCCCTCCTGGTTTTCTTGTCACATGGCCAAAAGAGCCTTGGAGCATGTGACTCTTTCCTACTTCAGGACAGGTGTGAGCAGTCATGGAATCCATTGTGCAGACAATTTCCCTGTGCAAATGGTCATAGATCATTTTTTTTTCCTTATACCCCACACTGATCTTGGTATCTTAGGCTAGGTGGTGAATAGTTATGTGGTGCTGCGCCAAAATGGTGGCTTCCACTTGCTGGATCGTGTCTTTATCAGTGGTGCACCGTGGTAGGTGAAAATGGGTACGTGCTTGACTACTTAATACAACAGGGCATCCTCCCCATACGTCGCTTTCATCTCATCAATCATGTCCTGTGGTCCGTGGCCTAACAGGTACAGGAGACTGATGACTGCTCTGCTTTTCACTGGCTCCATTTTCACACTTTACTCCACCTTAGCACATATAAAAGAGAAACTCTTAGCAGTTCAGAACTGAAAATTACCATGTGACCAGGTATTATTATACTTGTGCAATATCAACCAATATCCCGGCCGGGTCATACCAAAGACCATATAAAAATGGTGCTTTCTGCCTTCTAGCATGGTGCTCTGCATAATGGAATGGGGAAAGTAAAGTTACACACAGAGCTACCAGAGGAGTGACCCCCCCCCGCTGTAGCTTTCTCTACTTACAGTAGCTGTGTGGCCTAGGGTCAGAGAAACAGAGATAGGCGCCGCCCCATACACCAACATGGTGTGAAGGGAATGAAAAGAAAGAAAAGAATATCAACCTCATACAATAACTGGATGTAGGTCAGGGGAAATCTTTAATGAGCAGTCCTCGGAAAGAGGCAAGCAGTCTGGATAAAGAGAACAAGAAGAACTTAATACACTGTAGTTTTTACAGATGTGACAAAAACTATAGTACTATACATGGATACTTGGGGTGGCTTAATAAAAAAAAAAGAAGAAGAAAAAACATACCATGTTTCAAATGCTGACATGCTCTGTTTTTGTTTTTTTTTGTTTTTTGTTTTGTTTTTTTTGGGGGGGTTCAGTCAATATAATTAACTATAGTTTTTAAATCCTTAGTAATTATATTGTAAAGTTGAATGAATGAATATTATTTATTTATTTGAATGAATGAATTTATTTATTTCGGATAGTACATTACAGGTTAAAAGAAACTGTATAATATAACAACAAGGTCAAATTAGACAAAGACTCCTTCTACTATACAATTCCACGTGAGTTATCCGAAATGGGTGATGGCTGAAGCCGCAGCTTATATTGCCCACCCATATTCCATCCAAGAATTCAAAGGAGAAAAAAGAGAAAACAAGACAAGAGCGATTACACTTTAAAACAAGGCTAAGACAAAATATGACTGAGAGAAAAAGAAAACTGAGCTAGTCTAAGTTAAGCGGTTACTATTCAAAAACAAATCTAAGACATAGTGTCACAGAGAAAAAAGAAAAACTAAGCTATAACACAACACAGGCTGGAAATGTCAATCCTTATGTGAGTTTACATGTCGTCTTGTAAATATGTTTGGAGTATTTCTTCCTTTAGTTTTTGTTTAAATTGTCCAAGCTTTGTACATGATTTTAATTCAGGTCCAAAATCGTTCCATAATCTGACACCTTGCACTGAAATACAGTGTTGCTTGGTGGTTGTTCTCACTGTAGGCTTTTGAAATATACATGTTCCTCTGAAGTGATATCGTTTCTCCCTTGTTTGGAACAACTTTTGGATATTTGCGGGCAGTGATAGATTCTTCACTTTGAACATTATTATTGCGGTTTTAAAGTCGATCAGATCTTTCAACTTGAGAGTTTTTTGTTTAAGAAAAAGTGGGTTTGTTGGTTCCCTGTAAGCTGCTTTGTTGATTATTCTAATAGCTCTCTTTTGAAGCATAAAGAGTGGATATATGTTTGTTTTATATGTATTTCCCCATACTTCATTACAATATGTCATGAATGGGAGTATTAATGAATGATACAAGGTGTATAGTGTGGGTTGATTCAGCAAATTTTTCACTCTGTGTAATATTGCAATTGATTTGGATACTTTACCTTTTATATAATTAATATGTGGCTTCCAACACAGTTTGTTATCAATTATTACTCCAAGGAATTTAGTTTCGGATACCCTTTCAATCTCTACACCATTTACACTGAGTTTGGGTACTGGGTAGTTGTGATGGTTGTTAAAGACGATAAATTTTGTCTTGCTTAAATTGAGCGTTAATTTGTTTGAATCAAACCACAGTTTCAGCTTTCCTAATTCCTTTCCGAGTGTATCCAGAAGTTGTTCCAAATTGTTTCCACTGCATAGCAGGTTAGTGTCATCAGCAAACAATATTAAGTCCATTTTTTCTGAAACTTTACATATATCATTTATATACATATTGAATAATAATGGTCCCAAAACTGAACCCTGTGGGATTCCACAGGTGACCTTCAGTAGCTCTGAGTTTTTGTTGTTAACACATACAAACTGATATCTATTCTTTAAGTAACTTCTTAACCAGGACAGTGCTACCCCTCTGATACCACAATTTTGTAGTTTCTTTAATAATAATAATAATTTAATAATAATCTTTTTTTTTTCTCTCTCGGCGCCACACAAGTAGGCTGCCTTTTGCAACAGCGGCTCGATTCCGAGTCTTTTTCCCTTCCTCTCTCTTTTGATCCGTCTTTTTTTTTTTTTTTTTTCACCCCACTTATATCACGGACACACAGATCGTCCTAAATGTCTCCTGAGCTGGTGGACGGAGCCACTGTTTATAGCAGGATACGATACAGCAGAGAAGAGCTGCTAGCATTCAACCGCCACCCGGTCCCATTGGAAAAACTCGACATACCGAGAGAACTGAGGCGAAAACGCCGCGGCTGCCGGGCTGGAGTAAGGCGGAGGACAAAAAATATAAGGTACAGACCCTCCCTTCCATCTGTTGTCATGGGAAATGTACGGTCGATACTGGGAAAGTTAGATGAGCTAGCGGCTATCTCCCGTTATGATAGCACATACCGGGAGTGCTCTCTCCTTTTGTTTACTGAGACGTGGCTAACTGAACTAGCAGCAGATGCTAACATTGAGCTGGAGGGTTTTCACATGATACGAGCTGACCGAACACCAGACAGTGGCAAGGCTAGGGGTGGTGGAGTGATAATGTATGTTAACAACAACTGGTGCAGACCGGGACATATCACTGTTAAACAACGACACTGCAGCAAAGACATTGAGTTGCTAGCTGTTAGCATGAGGCCTACATATCTCCCGAGAGAACACTCACACGTGATCTGCATTGTTGTTTATGCAAATCCGACGGCGAACGCTGGGACAGCACGTGACGTCATCCATTCAGTAACCAGCAGGCTGCAGACTGAACACCCAGATGCTCTTCTCCTCATCTCAGGCGATTTCAACCATGTTTCACTATCTCCCATTCTACCCACGTTCACCCAGTATGTCACATGCCACACTAGAGACAATAAAACACTGGATTTATTCTACGCAAACACTAAGGAGGCGTACACCTCATCACAAATCCCCCCACTCGGGAGATCGGATCACAACTTGGTTCATCTCCGGCCGGTGTACAAACCCCTAGTGCACAGACAACCTCCGGCCATGCACACTGTGGAGTTATGGTCTGAGGAGACAATGGACACTCTAAAGGGCTGTTTTGAAGCCACCGCCTGGAAGCAGCTCTGCGATCCACATGGTGAGGACATCGATGGCCTCATTCACACCTTCACGGGCTACCTCAGCTTCTGTGTGGACAAATCCGTTCCCACCAAGACCATACGGCGTCACTCAAACAACAAACCCTGGATCAACCCTGAGATAAAAACACTTCTGAGAGAGAAGAAGAGGATCTTCAGGTAAGGGAACAGGGAGATGCTGAAGTCCGTACAGAGGGAGCTGAGGAGAAAGATCAGAGAAGGCAAGGACAGCTTCAGGAAGAAGATGGAGGACAAGCTGCAACAGAGCGACATCAGCGGGGTCTGGAGAAACCTCAAAACCATCTCGGGGCTCCAGAATACCTCCCCCCAGGCCACAGGGGGCAGGGAGTGAGCGAACAACCTGAATCTGTTTTTCAATAGATTTGACCAACCGCCCTCCCCCCTGACTGCACAACAACCACTGCTGCCTCTAAAGAAATCAAGTCCTGCTGCCCACTCCCCACTCCACCAACACCCCCCCACTCCCAACACACAGCCCCCCATCCTGACCCTGACCAGGACCCAGGTGAGGACGGAGCTGAGGAAGATCAAGGCGAGGAAGGCGCCGGGACCGGACGGCATCAGCGCAAAGCTCCTCAAGTCCTGTGCAGACCAGCTGTGTGGGATTGTGACGTATATCTTCAACATGAGCCTGAAACTGGGGAGGGTACCACAGCTGTGGAAAACATCTTGTGTGGTACCTGTACCAAAAACTTCCCACCCCAAAGACCCGAACAGCTACAGACCGGTGGCCTTGACGTCCCACTTGATGAAGACCCTGGAGAGACTGCTCCTTGCTCACCTCCGCCCCCTGGTGGAACCAGCGATGGATCCACTCCAGTTCGCCTACCAGCATGGCATTGGGGTGGAGGATGCGGTGATCTTCCTCCTTCACCGTTCTCTGTCCCACCTGGAGAAGCCCGGGAATATGGTGAGGATCATGTTCTTTGACTTCTCCAGTGCTTTCAACACCATCCAACCGATGATCCTGAAGGACAAGCTGCTGCGCGCAGGGGTGGACCAGCACCTGTCATCATGGATCCTGGACTACCTCACGAACCGGCCTCAGTTTGTGAGAACCCGGGACTGTGTGTCCGACACGATCATCAGTAGCACGGGGGCCCCCCAGGGAACGGTGCTGGCTCCCTTCCTGTTCACTCTTTATACTGCGGACTTCTCACACAACACAACACACTGCTATCTACAGAAGTTCTCTGATGACTCTGCGATCGTTGGCCTCATCTCCAATGGAGATGAAGCTGAGTACAGAGGGCTTATCCAGGACTTCGTGGACTGGTGCCATCGGAACTGCCTCCAGATCAACGCGAGGAAAACTAAGGAGCTGGTGGTGGACTGCCGCAGGCATGGGCAGCCCCTCACAGTACCAGTAAATATACAGGGAACAGACATTGAGATGGTGACATCCTATAAGTACCTGGGTGTTCATCTGAACAATAAACTAGACTGGTCACACAATACTGATGCACTCTACAAGAAGGGACAGCGCAGGCTGTTCCTGCTGAGGAGACTCAGGTCTTTTGGTGTACAAGGGGCGCTGCTGAAGTCATTCTATGACACGGTGGTGGCATCAGCCATCACTTTTGGAGTGGTCTGCTGGGGCAGTGGCATTACTGCAGCCGATAGGAAGAGACTGAACAAACTGATTAAGAAAGCTAGCTCTGTCCTGGGGCAGCGCCTTGATCCGATGGAGGAGATAGGAGAGAGAAGGACGGTGGCTAAACTGTCATCTCTGCTGGAGTCCGAGTTCCACCCTATGCAGGACATACTGAATGCACTGAGGAGCTCATTTAGCAGCAGACTACATCATCCCAGGTGCACAACCGAGAGGTTTCGTAGGTCCTTCCTACCAACGGCTGTCAGACTGTACAACCTAAGCAGGGCTGCTCGCAGAGATAGCAAAAAGACGTAACAAACTAATAGTTTTTTGAATGCAAAAGATGCAATAGACTTACACAATGGTCCCCTCTGGCATACAACTAGGAACATACCGGTCGCTATGGAGGGTGAGAATATGTATGGGCACATAATCATACCATGTAGGATAACTAAGTAGACGGTTATGCTGTTTCATTCCATCTAGCAACAATGCTCTGCACTGTGTGTGTTTATATATTTACATATTTATTCCATCTAGCTACAATGCTCAGCACTGGGTGTGTTTATATATTTATATATCTACATATTATTGCATCTAGCTACATTGCTCCGCACTGTGTGTGTTTATATACTTGCATATTTATTCCACCTAGCTGCAATGCTCCGTACTGTGGGTGTTTATATATTTACATATTTATTCCATCTAGCTACAATGCTCTGCACTGTGTGTTCATATATTCATATATTTATTCCATCCAGCTACAATGCTCTGCACTGTGTGTCTGTGTGTGTGTGTATATATATATATTTTATAGTAATATGTACATATGTATATTAGCTGCTCTTGCTTGCTTGTTTTTTTCTTGCCTTCTGATTGTTGCTCTGAGTGTTGCTATCCCTGTGCTGTTGCAATCCTGGAATTTCCCCGTTGTGGGACTAATAAAGGCTTATCTTATCTTATCTTATCTTAATAGATTGTGATCTACTGTATCAAATGCTTTTTTAAGATCCAGGAATACTCCAACTGAATACTCTTTATTTTCAATGGCTGTTGATATTTTTTCTGTAAATTCCATTAAGGCATATGCTGTTGTCCTTTTGTGTCTGAACCCATATTGCTGCTCACACAATAAATCATTCTTCAGTATGAAGTTGTCAATTCTCTCATAGAATATTTTTTCAAGTATCTTGGAAAGTTGCGGTAATAGTGAAATTGGTCTGTAGTTGGAGAGTTCCCCTCTGTCGCCTGTCTTGTAAATCGGAATTACTTTAGCTATTTTCATTGCATTGGGAAATATACCTGATTGGAGAGACAGGTTACAGATATACGTCAGTGGTTTCACTATGCATTCGATAACAGTTTTGACTAGTAGCATATCAATACCATCGCAGTCAGTAGATGTTTTACTTTTGAACGATTTAACAATTTCAATGACCTCTCTTTCGTCTGTGTTCTTTATGAAGATGGTGTCTTTTACAGCAGTGTTATTGCATATTGAATCACCTGTTGGCACCGTAGTGGGTATTTCTCGGGCCAGTTTAGGTCCAATGTTAACAAAAAAATTATTAAATTCATCTGCAGGTGAAGCTATATTCACATTCGGAGTCGATTTATTATTTTTTGGAATGTTAGTTGGGTAGCTGGTATTTCTGCTTTTATTTCCAAGGATACTGTTGATTATTGTCCATGTATTTTTAATATTGTCTTTGTTTTTTTCCAGTTCTTTACTGTAATAGTCTCTTTTACTACATCTTATTATATATGTTAACTTATTTTTGTATGTTTTATACCGCTGCTCTGCTTCTTTTGTCCTTTTCTTTATGAAAGCTTTATATAATAAATTTTTCTTTTTACACGCCTTTTGTAGTCCTTTGGTTAGCCATGGTTTGTCAGTAAATTTGTGTTTAAGCTTTTTTTTAACTAATGGGCAGTTTTTTTCATAAAGAGTGGTTACAATGTTTGTAAATGTGTCACAGGCTTCATTTACATCTGATACATAGACTTCTGTCCAGTCTTGCTGATAATATTAAAAGCAAAACTCTTCATAATGACAGCTCTTTATAATTTGTTTAACATTTTGGGGAAAAAAAAGATTAAATATACTTTTTCAAAGTATTTTGCACAGCTGAGCTTGAAAACATTCACTAGGTTATAAAGAATTCAAAACAGAAATCTGTTCTAGTTCTAGCATGAAGAGATCAATTTTAAAAATGCAGTTTAAATTTTAAAAAAAACAACAGGCCAAGATACCTATTAATACACAAGCCATTCTTTGACATAAATTTAACAAAACTCTTATTTATTAAGTCCTTGTAGCGTCTGCCTGTTTTTCAGTTGTGGTTTCCAGTATGGCCTCCCAGAGTTGCCGTTTGGAGGCCTGTTGATACCCATCCTTACAGATCTTCATTTTAAGGATGATCCACAAGTTGTCAATATGGTTGAGGTCAGACAATGATGTGATGGCAACCACACCATGATTTTATCTCTCTTTATACCTGTAGCAAGAAAGAAGTCACTTCTGTTTTTTGCAGCATTGTCTTATACGAACATAATGTTCATATTTGGGAAGGACATTATTCATGTTGGGGGTGGCTGTAGCGCAGGTGTAGTGTGGCTGACTACCGATCGGAGGATCAGGGGTTCGATTCCCACTCTGCCTGCAGTCTGCATGTTGAAGTATCCTTGAGCAAGACACTGAACCCCCAGTTGCTCCTGGTTGGCCAGGCCAAGCATCTGTGCATGGCAGCTCCATTGTCATCAGTGTGTGAATGGGTGGATGACAGCATCTGTAGAGTGCTTTGGTCATCTAGAGATGAGTAAAAAGTGCTATATAAGTGAAAGTCATTTACCATTTGTTTTTATACCATACCAGAAAATGGACATTTAAAAATCCCACATATTTTGCAGAGGTCATTTTGACACTCTCAGGGACCCTATATGAGCCCTTGGTTGTGAATGGGTGGATGACAGCATCTATAGAGTGCTTTGGTCATCTAGAGATGAGTAAAAAGTGCTATATTAGTGAATGCCATTTGTTTTTATACCATACCAGAAAATGGACATTTAAAAATCCCACGTATTTTGGAGAGGTCATTTTGACACTCTCAGGGACCCTATGTGAGCCCTTGGTTCCCACTATTCTGGCCATGTCATAACCTGGGTATGGTTTGGGACCATGCTCACGCTTTATATTAATTTTGAGATCCTTGTTTTCCTCTCTGTTATTATTCATATTGTTATTGGTAGTGTTGATTGTCCCTTGTGTCTTTGGTTATGTTTTGTCATCCTGTTTGTCTTATTGTCATCATTGTGGTCTTTGTATTCCCCCTGCCCTTGGTCTTCTCCGTTGTCTAGTTCTGGGTCGGGCATGTATATTTGTTTACATATTGTTCTGAGTCCCTCATGTTTCCATACCTCTAGCCACTTCCTCATGTGTTACCATGTTGGCCTTTGATTATTCACCCAGCTGTCCTGCATTTGTGATTGTTGTTTACTCTATTTATTGCCTGTGTCAGACCCAGGTCCTCGTGGCATCATAAACGCTCTTGCTGTGGTCCATGTCAGTGTTCCCAAAAGTTCTTGTGTTTCCCAAGTTTCCTCTGTGAGTATGTTTGCCTTTATGATTAGTTTTGTTTTCAGCCCTCGAGCTGCTGTTATTTTGTTCCTGAGTTTTTCATTAATTAAATATCATTGCACCATATTCCTGCCTGCCTCTGGGTTCTCCTTCAAAGACCTCATCTGCCTGGAAGCCAGAATCTGAAAGGCCCAAAACATCCACTACCTTCTTGCTTACATTGCAGTCTTGTTGGAGGACAGTATTCAGCAACCATCCAGACTTCCTTCCATCTGCACCAGGGGTGGACTGGGACAAAAATTCAGGCCCGGAATTTGACTTCATTCTAAGCCACCGTGTTGATGCAAATCAGAAATCAGAAACCACCACAATTTCAGTAGGCCAAAATTTTAATATAACAGCTATCAAACCAGTTATAAATGTAATTACAACCTTCAGCTGGGAGGAAAATGATCAGGATTGTATTTTGATAGTCATTTGATTTATTGATTACTAAATCAATTGCTCAACTAATTTAAATCTGGTGCTGCTTCTGATTTCTGCCCCTTTTCATGATAAAAATACAAGAACAATGCATATAGTCAAGTTACTGTGCTGCTATTAAAATCCAGTGCACTTAGATACATCGAGTGTTAGTCTGCAATGTTTCGGTAAAAAGTTACAATTGTGCATGGACAAGGTCACAAATTTGTCACCAAAAACAGTTCAAAACATATCAAAAAATGTACCTTTATGAAAAGATGCTAAAGAATAAGAAAAGAGAAATTTAGGAGAGAATGATAACAAGTAGATGAGAGTAAAGCTGATGCATAGTTTATAGCTTTGAAAATTATGCAGATTTTTTCTTAAAACATCGGAATAGTCCTGAAAACGTTGCCTTATGAATGTAAGATAAGGTATTATAACTAAAGTATTCATTAGATTAAAGAACATAAACCCTAAACTATAAGCTGCTAAATAATAAATGGTGAATGGCGTTCACTTACTGTATATAGCGCTTTTTACTGATTTCTGGATGACCAAAGCACTTTACAGATCCTGCTATCCACCCATTCATACGCACCTTCACACAATGATGGTGGATAAAGGCTAGTAAATGGTTAGGAAAGTGATTACTACAAGGCCTCATTTCACCTAATCCTGCATCATAGAAATGGACTTCTCAGCTATGGTTATAACAAAGCATGTCTATTTTGTAGAATTAGGATTTGTTTATATCCTGTTTAGCACTAATTAGCAGATGTGTGGGTCAGCAAAAAGACTAAGCAGTGCAAACATGTAGAAATTATTGTATTAAAAAATCCAAAATGGTGGCGGCGTGCATGGACGCAGCAGCCCCTCTTGGCATCAGCGAGTGTGAGAGTTTTGAGTGTTTTGATCATCCCAGACGTACATTCTGTAAAACTTACAACCGTGAGACCTTATTAAACATCAAGGTACTGCACGCTGCAAGAATCGTGGCGCTCGGTTGTGATTTGGACATTCTACGCCAGCATGGAATTCTGGCAGAGTCCCTGCTGGAAGCTATCCGAGAGACGAGGAAGCGCAGACGGTGTGAACGCAGGCAAAAGCATGGAAAAAGGGCCGGGATCCATGCTAGGCTAAAGGCTAACCCCTCCAGACCAGCTGTACGTCCCTTCTTCTCTGTAACGTCGGCTCCCTCGACAACTCCCTCCGTACTGTGTGTGTTTATATATCTACATATATATTCCATCTAGCTACAATGCTCCGCACTGTGTGTCTATATATATATATATATATATATTTATTTGTACATATGTATACTTGCTGCTCTTGTTTTGTTTTGTTTTTTTCCTCTTGCCTTCTGATTGTTGCTCTGAGTGTTGCTATCCCTGTGCTGTTGCAATCCTGCAATTTCCCCATGGTGGGACTAATAAAGGCTTATCTTATCTTAACAAGTTGGACGAGCTGCGTCTGCTGAGAGAAACCCGGAGAGAGTGGAAGGACTGCTGTGTGCTTGTGTTCACGGAGACTTGGCTCCACGACAACATCCCTGACGAGGCCATTCAACTGGAAGATATGGCGATGTTCGGTGCCGACAGAGTAATGGCGAGCTCCAGTAAGAGCCGTGGGGGGGGGGGGGGGGCTGTGCATCTATGTTAACAAGAACTGGTGCGTTAATGCCACATTAGTGTATAAACACTGCTCTCCATTGGCATTTATACAACTGTGGACATTCAATGCAGCTTCTTGCTCTGATAATACTCATGTTTAACCACAGAGGTAGGAGCTGATGCTTGGGCTACTCACCGCTTGGACAACAGGTGATAAGGGCTTGAAATGAGAAGTCGCCACCGCCACGACATTTCTTGCCACTGGGTTGTGTGTCAGCAGGACAGGAAACCAACTTGTGGAGGAGACTGATGGCTGAGTCAGCTATGTAGGATCAGTTCATATTTACCTGCGATAAAAATATCGATCCATACTAATGAAATTAGTAATGCGAGTAACGCATCTGATCAAATTTCAGTAACTGCAATGCATTACTGAATTTTTAAATAGTAATTTCGTTACACATGATGTTACTGCAACAGTAGTGGCGTTACAGTACTCCCAACACTGCAAATCACCATCCCAAGGTTTGAGCTTGCAGCTGCAGTGTTGGCCATTAAAGTACACAAAATGCTGAAATCAGAACTGCAGCTCTCCTTACATAATTCCTCTTTCTGGACAGTCAGGCAGTATTAAAATATATTGCCAATGAAACTGCAAGGTTCCACACCTTTGTTGCAAACACAGTCTCCATCACAAGACAAAACACGAGCACCCAACAATGGAGGTACATTGACAGTAAACACAATCCAGCAGATGGCTCCTCAAGAGGGCTGAGTACAATCAAATTCATTGAGAACACGAGACAGATTCATGGACCAGAATTCCTTTGGGAACCTAAGCATACATGGCCAGAAGACACCATGAAATGTTGTTCTTTGACACAAAATGACCCAGAGATCAAAGGTTGCACTCTTCTATGTAATGCTATTAGCCAAGATGTTCCAAGTCCAACTCATAAGCTTCTCAATTTCTTCTCAGACTTGACTAGACTATTGAAAGCTGTGGCTTGGATTCGAAGGTTTGGAGATTACCTGTAAGCCCTGGCAAGCAAAAGGAAAGAGCTTACTCCCAACATCAACACACGCTCTCACCAGCAGAAGTTAGCATCAAAGCTGCAAGTTTTCAAGTCAACACTTGGTTATCAGTGCATATCTTTGAAAGATCTTTGCCAAGCTGAGAAAGCTGTGGTATCATTTACGCAAAAACAGGCTTTCCCAACTGAGTTAGAAAGGTTAAAAGTTACACTATCTAGTATTGGCAACAACAACAAAAAAAAAGCTCAATCTACAGATTAGATCCATTTATGAAAGAAGGGATGTTAAGAATAGGAGGACAACTTTCTCAAGAAGCCATGTCTGAAGCTATGAGACATCCCATCATCCTTCCAAAACAGTCTCACATCTCTAATCTATTGCTACAACATATTCATGAAAGGTATGGCCACTGGGACAGAAACAACATTCTTGCTCAACTGCGAAATAAATATTGGCTCATCAGTGGTAATAGCACAGCAAGAAGAATCATTGCAAAATGTAAAACATGTAGACGTTTTAAAGCAAAGACAGAGGAACAAAAATGGCTTATTTACAGTACCACCAGAACAAACCCTACCAGATCTCCCAATATTCATTAATGTTGGTATGGACTACTTTGGTCCAGTAGAAACCAAGAGAGCGAGAGAAGCTTGGTGAAAAGATACTGTGTGCTCTTTATCTGTTTATCTTGCAGAGCTGTTCTTCTTGAGATGGCCTTTTCCCTTGACATGTGCTCCTGTATTCATGCCATAACTAGATTTGTACGCAGATGAGGACAGGTAAAACACATCTGGTCTTGGTGCGGAAAAGGAACTGAAAAAAAAAATATTGTCCAGCTTTAACAGCAGTAAGATCCACTGCACAATGCTTGACAGAGGAATAGACTGGAGTTTCAATCCACCAGGGGCATCTCACCGTGGTAGAATGTGGGAGATATTAATCCTGTCAGCCAAATGGATTCTGAATTCTCTGCTACACCAGCAAACAGTTGATGATGAAGGTCTTCAAACCTTATTGTGTAAGGTTGAAGCAATTCTTAACAACCACTCAATCACTACCACTTCCTCTGACCCCTTTGATTTGGAACCTCTGACTCCAAATCATAAGCTTCTGCTCAACTCTCAACCTGTCCTCCCTCATGGTGAGTTTTCAAGAGCTGACTCATAGACCAGGTGTCGGTGGAAACAAGTGCAGTACCTCGCTGACTTGTTCTGGAGGAGATGGACTCAAGAATACCTAACATTTATGCAGAAAAGGCAGAAGTGGTCCAAAGTAAAGAAAAACTTCAAAGAGAGAGATAAAGTGGTGATCGTTGGTCCTTCATCACCAAAATCTTTATGGGCTCTTGCAAACATCACGGAGACAATGCCTGGTTCAGATGGACTCATCAGGTAAGTTAAGCTGAAGACTATGACATGCAGCTTCGCACACCCTCTGTCATAACAAAATGATGTAAACATTTACCTTCATAACCTAAATAATCTCTTTTTTTGAATCATAATTGGCAAATTTGGGAGCAAATGCTGACACAGCCATGCTCACAGCGATCGGTAACGTCCATATGCCTTTATGTACTCTAAAAGAAGAAGAAGAAAAAAAATGTATTCCTCTTTTATGTAAAACAGATGCTTCCAGGTCAGCCATGATTCTGCCAATGCAAGAGCAGTAAGTTATATGTGTCTGCCACCTTGTGAGCTGGCATCATCAGTACAAATCCTCAGTACAATCCTCAGTACAACTGTGGAGTGTTTGGCACGTCAAAAACACTTGACAGCCGCAGTGCTCTGCTGTGCCTCTAGGGGCGCAATTTTTCCCCCAAAAAAATTGGGCAGTTCCAGGATTTTAAGCAATGGTATATAAGGACATGACAACCTTTCCCATTGTCATGTCCTTCTATCACCGTGACATCCTCAGATGTTCGTCAAGTATCTTAATGTGTTGTCAGCCGCAGCCGTTGAGGAGATAGCATTGAGCTCCGACCAGGTAATTAAAACTGCCTTCTGCAAAGAGAGGTTTTTGTCATGCGATGACCCTCGTGGGCCACCATAAGACGCCAAAAGTCGCCAGTGAGTTTTGCATTAGATATTTATTAAACAAGACAAGACGAGAACACAAAATTATGAGCCACTGAGGGCAAAAAACACATACTACAGGGTACAAGGGGTCGTAGGGCTAACCCCAGCTACTACGACCTTAACTATGAGCAAGACATGAACAAGAATAAGCACGAACCTGACATTACCAGGAATGTTTGACGATACTCCAGCATCAACCAGCTTTCAGCGCCCGCTAGTAAAGCCAGCGACTAACAAGCAGTGATGCAGAACAGCTGATCGACCTTGACAGCTGGAAACCCCACCGAGCGCTGTCACAATAAGAGCCCGGTGGAGCCAGAATGTAATCCACAGCTGTCAAGGTCGGCAGAGATGATGCATGGCCCGAGCGCGGACGAGATCAGCGCTCGGGTCATGACAATACCCTCCCTCTGAGGGCGGGCTCCTGACCACCCATAGACATCCAATCCCACCCCCCCTCACCCCCTCCAGGGTGGACGGATTGGGCAGGAGAGGATCAAACCACAGATAGAGAACCAGAGCACAGACAGGAAGAAAAAAAAACACTCAAAATACATGGAACAGTCACACAGGCATGAAATAACAGGAGAGAAAAAAAACCTCCCTAAAGTACAAAACGTGATGACAAGACAATTGAAGCAACTGCAGAACACAATTCAAACTCCAAAAGGCACAAATGGCAACTACAAGAAACAAAACACTGGACAGCAAAAAGAACAGAATTACAGGACCAGACTACTTTCCAAAATACATGAAATACAATGCCCAGGAACGAAAACAAAATATACCACACTCTCAGGTCAAAAAGCAAATGCAGCACAGGGCAGAGAAAAAACAAAAAACAAAAAACAGAACAATTACAGGGCCAGACTATACTTCAAAATACATGAAATGCCATTCCCCAGACACGAAAACAAAACAAAAAACAAACAAACAAAAAAAAATCCTCACTCTCAGGTCAAAAGTAAACGCAGCACAGGACAAAGAAAAAAACAAAACAAAAACAGAACAATTACAGGGCCAGACTATACTCCAAAATACATGAAACACAATTATACTGGCACAAAAACAAAGATACCAAATTCTCACGTCAAAAAGCAGATACAACACAGGACAGAGAAAAAACAGAACAATTTCAGGGCTAGACTATATTCCAAAATACGTGAAACACAATTACCCAGGCACAAAAACAAAAAAACAAAACAACAAATTCTCAGGTCACAAAGCAAATACAACACAAGTCAGAAAAAAAGGAACACAGAACAATTTTCAGGGCTAAACCACCACCAGGAATGACCTCTACCCCTGACAGTTCATGCCGAGCGGCGGAGACCAAGCGCCACAGGAACAGTTCAGGCGGTCTCCCCGCGTCCAACAGCCGGCGGGTGGTCATGGGAGATGGAACATGACCGGGCAGCTTACCACAGTCCCAGACCTGGAAAGTCCACTCCTCCGGTGGTCGAACCAGATCGCCCAGTGAAACACACAAGTCAGGTGGCCGACCCGAGGCGCCGAACCGGCGAAACAGTTCCTCATGCGGCTGACCCGTGTCCCTCAGCCACCAGTACCAGGGGAAAACAGCCCGCGGCGGCCTCCCTGGAGAGGACAAAACACGGGAGAGCCAGGGCGAGAAAAAAGGGACCCCCACGGCCCCCAGCGATAATGCGCTGGGGCGATGACTCCGTAGAGGGGACAGAAAGCAAGGATGAGCCTGAACTGGGTCAGGCGGTGAAGGGTCTGCAGCTCCTCCTCCGTCCGTGGACCACACCTGCTCTGTACCTCCGCTGGACCCGAATTAGGTCCCGGCTGCACCCACGTCAGACCCCGGTTGGGCCAGAACCGCACCTACGGTGGACCCCGATTAGGCCTCTGGCGCACCCACATCGGACCCCGATTGGGTCAAAGCAGCTCCCGCGATGGACCCCAATTGGGTCTCGGGCGCACCCACGTCGGACCCTGATTGGGCCAAAGCAGCCTCCACAACGGACCCCGACTGGGTCTCGGGCGCACTCACGTCGGACCCCGATTGGGCCACAGCAACCTCCACAACGGACCCCAACTGGGTCTCGGGCGCACCCACGTTGGACCCCGATTGGGCCCCAGCAGCCTCCACAACGGACCCCGACTAGGTCGGTGCAGCTCCGCTGACGACCTCCACCCCCGAACCTGGAACATCCGACTCGGCAACTGCGACTGGCTCTGCGCCGGTGACACTGCAAGGAAGCTCAAGACACAGAGAAAAACCGGGATCAGGGTCACCGGCAGCAACAGAACCCAGCGAGACGAGTTCGGGCGCAGCAGGCGGCTGCCCCTCACTCGCCTCCCCAAAAGGCAGGCAAAAATGCTCCAACACAGGGGCCAGAGATACAAGAGGGAGCACTTGCCTGCACTCGGGTTCTGTTGCCGTCCAGGACTCCATCGATCCAGGCTCAGGGCGAAGAAGTTTGTGCGTAGGCTCCAACTCAGCTGTGTCAGCCTCCGCAGCTGGCTAGATGGATTCCGCAGTCTGAGGTTCCACTCGCGTTGATGCCCATGCTGATGACCCGTGTGGCATGGAGGCAGGGAACCCTCGACCCACTGGTTCGGACCGCTCCAGCGAGGAGACCCGGGGTCGCTTCATCATCGGCACAGGCTCTGGGTCGCAATCCACTCTTCTCCTCTGTCCACGGTGTGGCTGCCGGGCTGGATCCAGGCTCTCCAGAACCGCAGGCTCCCTCCTTGTCCAGCGACGTAGGCCTGGCGTTGTGGACCGTTCCGCGGAGGAAGACACAGAGGCAGCAGGTTTAGTTATTGTAGCTACAGCAGGTGGAAGGAGCTCGGGGGACTGCGAACCCCAAACTCCGCCCCCAAGAGTCAGACAAGGCAGATCACAATTATCATGTAAAGAATGAACTAGCACTTGCCTTTCTCCTGGAGGGAGGATGGTGCCTGCTGTAGGGGACGTAGTTCCTCCCCCTCCCCGCTGGATGGCGACAGAGGGCTCCCTGGAAGGACGAGGTGGAGCCGCTCTCGGAGGTCTGCTGACGGGCTTCGCTGGCAGCGGGTCCAGCCGGGGATTCTGCTGAGGTTCACCTTGGCCGTGGCCCCGATGTCTTCAACGGCCCCCAGATGGCAAGAACTCCTGGACCGGAGCAGGGGCAGGAACGATCTCCCAACACGGGAGCAAGGATGCCTCCTCCTCTGCTTCCTTCCAAAGTCCACCTCCAGCCCACGGAGTATCTCGTGCTGTGTGGCGAGTTCATCTCTCCTCGTCATCACCTCCGGGTGATCGTCATAGTGGAGAGGAAGGTTATCGAGAAGAACCTCAGCACAGTCCAGGTGCCAGCGTCTGTCGCTGGGAGTGTCGTACAGCATAGCAGTGAATAGAGTTCAATCCACATACTCCAGAGCCTCCGCTAGCTCCTTGCCCAAGCGCCGACCGCAGCCCCTGGATGACGGCATTCTCCCAGCAATTGACACCCAGACAGGGAAGAAAAATTGTCCAATTTGCGCAAAACTCATGGTGAAAAGGCGTCTCGGTGTGGCGTCTCCGTTTAGATGACCTGGCTGGAGTATACTGTAATGCGATGACCCTCGCGGGCCACCATAAGACGCCAAAAGTCGCCAGTGAGTTTTGCATTAGATGTTTATTTAACAAGACAAGACGAGAACACAAAGCTATGAGCCACTGAGGGCAAAAAACACACACAACAGGGTACAAGGGGTCGTAGGGCTAACCCCAGCTACTACGACCTTAACTATGAGCAAGTCATGAACAAGAATAAGCACGAACCTGACATGACGAGGAATGTTTGATGATACTCCAGCATCAACCAGCTGTCAGCGCCCGCTAATAAAGCCGGCGACTAACAAGCAGTGATGCAGAACAGCTGATCGACTTTGAAAGCCCGAAACCCCACCGAGCGCTGTCACAATAAGAGCCTGGTGGAGCCAGAATGTAATCCACAGCTGTCAAGACCGGCAGAGATGATGCATGGCCCGAGCGCGGATGAGATCGGCGCTCAGGTCATGACAGTTTTTTCTTTCTACGGCACGATTTGATATTTCTGTTTGAGACTACTACTATCTTGTAGATGCAATAATGGAATATTTCATTATGTGACCAGATGCTTAACCTGGTTGTGACCAGTGTGAAAAAGATGCGAGTAAAGAGTCTGCAAATTTCACCCCAAACTACAGTGGGAGTGACACAGAAGAGGTTCCATATTTTACACTACATATGCCACATGACTCAGATACAGGGTATTTAACCTTTATTCTTCTATTGAAACTGAAAAGGAAAGTCTTGAAAAACTTTAATAGTTATTATTAATTATTATAAAAATATGATACCCAGCTGAAATTCACAATGAAAAATTTAGCCTCATTGCTATTGTAGCTTTATAGATGCTGTTGTAAATTAGCAATTGTATCATTGGTAGCTATATATATATATATATATATATATATATATATATATATATATATATATATATATATATATATATATATATATATATATATATATATATATTTATTTATTTATTTTTTTTTTTTTTCTCCCGGCGCCACACGAGTCGGCCGCCCTTTGCAACAGCGGCTCAATTCCGAGTCTTTTTCCCTCCCTCTCTCTTTTTGATCCGTCTTTTTTCACTCCACTTATATCACGGACACACAGATCGTCCCAAATGTCTCCTGAGCCGGTGGACGGAGCCACTGCTTATAGCAGGATACGATACAGCAGGGAAGAGCTGCTAGCATTCAACCGCCACCCGGTCCCATCGGAAAAACTCGATATACCGAGAGAACTGAGGCGAAAACGCCGCGGCTGCCGGGCTGGAGTAAGGCGTAGGACAAAAAATATAAGGTACAGACCCTCGCTTCCATCTATTGTCATGGGAAATGTACGGTCGATACAGGGAAAGGTAGATGAGCTAGCAGATATCTCCCGTTACAATAGCACATACCGGGAGTGCTCTCTCCTTTTGTTTACTGAGACGTGGCTATCTGAACTAGCAGCAGATGCTAATATTGAGCTGGAGGGTTTTCACATGATACGGGCTGACCAAACACCAGACAGTGGCAAAGCAAGGGGCGGTGGAGTGATAATGTATGTTAATAACAACTGGTGCAGACCGGGACATATCACTGTTAAACAACAACACTGCAGCAAAGACATTGAGTTGCTAGCTGTTAGCATGAGGCCTACATATCTCCCGAGAGAACACTCACACGTGATCTGCATTGTTGTTTATGCAAATCCGACGGCGAACGCTAGGACAGCGCGTGATGTCATCCATTCAGTAACCAGCAGGCTGCAGACTGAACACCCAGATGCTCTTCTCCTCATCTCAGGCGATTTCAACCATGTTTCACTATCTCCCATTCTACCCACGTTCACCCAGTATGTCACATGCCACACTAGAGACAATAAAACACTGGACTTATTCTACGCAAACACTAAGGAGGCGTACACCTCATCACAACTCCCCCCACTCGGGAGATCGGACCACAACTTGGTTCATCTCCGGCCGGTGTACAAACCCCTAGTGCACAGACAACCTCCGGCCATGCACACTGTGGAGTTATGGTCTGAGGAGACAATGGACACTCTAAAGGACTGTTTTGAAGCCACCGCCTGGAAGCAGCTCTGCGATCCACATGGTAAGGACATCGATGGCCTCATTCACACCTTCATGGACTACCTCAGCTTCTGTGTGGACAAATCCGTTCCCACCAAGACCATACGGTGTCACTCAAACAACAAACCCTGGATCAACCCTGAGATTAAAACACTTCTGAGAGAGAAGAAGAGGATCTTCAGGTCGGGGAATAGGGAGATGCTGAAGTCCGTACAGAGGGAGCTGAGGAGAAAGATCAGAGTAGGCAAGGACAGCTTCAGGAAGAAGATGGAGGACAAGCTGCAACAGAGCGACATCAGCGGGGTCTGGAGAAACCTCAAAACCATCTCTGGGCTCCAGAATACCTCCCCTCAGGCCACGGGGGGCAGGAAGTGGGCGAACAACCTGAATCTGTTTTTCAATAGGTTTGACCAACCGCCCTCCCCCCTGTCTGCACAACAACCACTGCTGCCTCTAAAGAAATCAAGTCCTGCTGCCCACCCCCCACTCCACCAACACCCCCCACTCCCAACACACAGCCCCCCATCCTGACCCTGACCAGGACCCAGGTGAGGACGGAGCTGAGGAAGATCAAGGCGAGGAAGGCGTCGGGACCGGACGGCATCAGCGCAAAGCTCCTCAAGTCCTGTGCAGACCAGCTGTGTGGGATTGTGACGTATATCTTCAACCTGAGCCTGAAACTGGGGAGGGTACCACAGCTGTGGAAAACATCTTGTGTGGTACCTGTACCAAAAACTTCCCACCCCAAAGACCTGAACAGCTACAGACCAGTGGCCTTGACGTCCCACTTGATGAAGACCCTGGAGAGACTGCTCCTTGCTCACCTCCGCCCCCTGGTGGAACCAGCGATGGATCCACTTCAGTTCGCCTACCAGCATGGCATTGGGGTGGAGGATGCGGTGATCTTCCTCCTTCACCGTTCTCTGTCCCACCTAGAGAAGCCCGGGAATATGGTGAGGATCATGTTCTTTGACTTCTCCAGTGCTTTCAACACCATCCAACCGATGATCCTGAAGGACAAGCTGCTGCGCGCAGGGGTGGACCAGCACCTGTCATCATGGATCCTGGACTACCTCACGAACCGGCCTCAGTTTGTGAGAACCCGGGACTGTGTGTCCGACACGATCATCAGTAGCACGGGGGCCCCCCAGGGAACGGTGCTGGCTCCCTTCCTGTTCACTCTTTATACTGCGGACTTCTCACACAACACAACACACTGCCATCTACAGAAGTTCTCTGATGACTCTGCGATCGTTGGCCTCATCTCCAATGGAGATGAAGCTAAGTACAGAGGGCTTATCCAGGACTTCGTGGACTGGTGCCATCGGAACTGCCTCCAGATCAACTCGAGGAAAACTAAGGAGCTGGTGGTGGACTGTCGCAGGCAAGGACAACCCCTCACAGCACCAGTAAATATACAGGGAACAGACATTGAGATGGTGACATCCTATAAGTACCTGGGTGTTCATCTGAACAATAAACTAGACTGGTCACACAATACTGACGCACTCTACAAGAAGGGACAGCGCAGGCTGTTCCTGCTGAGGAGACTCAGGTCTTTTGGTGTACAAGGCGCGCTGCTGAAGACATTCTATGACACGGTGGTGGCATCAGCCATCACTTTTGGAGTGGTCTGCTGGGGCAGTGGCATTACTGCAGCCGATAGGAAGAGACTGAACAAACTGATCAAGAAAGCTAGCTCTGTCCTGGGGCAGCGCCTTGATCCGGTGGAGGAGATAGGAGAGAGAAGGACGGTGGCTAAACTGTCATCTCTGCTGGAGTCCGAGTTCCACCCTATGCAGGACATACTGAATGCACTGAGGAGCTCATTTAGCAGCAGACTACATCATCCCAGGTGCACAACCGAGAGGTTTCGCAGGTCCTTCCTACCAACGGCTGTCAGACTGTACAACCTAAGCAGGGCTGCTCGCAGAGATAGCAAAAAGACGTAACAAACTAATAGTTTTTTTGAATGCAAAGATGCAATAGACTTACACAATGGTCCCCTCCGGCATACAACTAGGAAAATACCGGTCGCTATGGAGAGTGAGAATATGTATGGGCACATAATCATACCATGTATGATAACTAAGTAGACGGTTGTGCTGTTTCATCCCATCTAGCAACAATGCTCTGCACTGTGTGTGTTTATATATTTACATATTTATTCCATCTAGCTACAATGCTCCGCACTGGGTGTGTTTATATTTATATATCTATATATTTATTCCATCTAGCTACAATGCTCCGCACTGTGTGTTTATATATCTACATATTATTCCATCTAGCTACATTGCTCCGTACTGTGGGTGTTTATATATTCACATATTTATTCCATCTAGCTACAATGCTCCGCACTGTGTGTTTACATATTCATATATTTATTCCATCCAGCTACAATGCTCTGCACTGTGTGTCTGTGTGTGTCTATATATATTTTTTATAGTAATATGTACATATGTATATTAGCTGCTCTTGCTTGCTTGTTTTTTTTTTCTTGCCTTCTGATTGTTGCTCTGGGTGTTGCTGTCCCTGTGCTGTTGCAATCCTGGAATTTCCCCGTTGTGGGACTAATAAAGGCTTATCTCATCTTATCTTATATAAGTGATTCTTTATGCTCCATTTAGACATGTCCAAGTATCCAGCAGATGGGCAAAAGCATCCACAGCTGAAAGCGTGTTGGAATGATCAGAATCAGAATCAGAATCAGAATCAGGTTTATTGCCATTGTTCATGTAGTACACAAACTAGGAATTTGTCTCGGTACAATGCTGCAACATTAAACATGATAAGATAAGAGAAATAAACTATACATGTAATAAAGTGTAGGATAAGATTAAGTGATACTGGTCAACAGTTAAAATATACGTATATTAGCCAGCAGCAGATACTGTGGAGAACTATATAGTGCAGTCGGTAATGCAGGAAGAAAACAGTGATGATTGACATGAGTCTGGTTAAGCTGCTGTACATGGTGCACGAGAGTCAATAAGTCACTTAGTGTTCAGCAGTCTAATGGCAGAGGGGAAGAAGCTGTTCATGTGACTGGAGGTTTTATTCTGGATGGACCGAAGTCTTCTACCAGAGGGGAGGGGGGCAAACAGTACGTGACCAGGGTGTGAGGGATCGGCTATGATCCGGCCAGCACGCCTCCGGGTCCTGGAGATGTACAGATCCTGGAGAGATGGGAGCTTGCAGCCGATCACCTTCTCAGCAGTGCACACGACGCGCTGCAGCCTTAGTCTGTCCCTGGCAGTGGCTCCTGCGTACCACACGGTTATGGAGGTGGTGAGGATGGACTCGATGATGGCTGTGTAGAACTGCACTAACATCTTGGTGGGTAGCTTGAGCTTCCTCAGCTGCCGCAGGAAGAACATCCTCTGCTGGGCTTTTTTGATGAGTGAGCTGATGGTCAGCTCCCATTTGAGGTCCCTGGTGATGGTAGTGCCTAGGAAGCGGAAGGAATCAGCAGTGGTGATGGGAGAGCCTGAGAGGGTGAGGGGGGGGCAGAGGAGTAGTGACTTTCCTGAAGTCTACAATCATCTCCACTGTCTTCAGAGCGTTCAGCTGCAGGTTGTTATTGCTGCACCAGGACGCCAGCTGGGCCACCTCTCTCCTGTAGGCGGACTCGTCGCCGTTGGAGATGAGCCCGATGAGGGTGGTGTCGTCCGCAAACTTGATCAACTTGACAGACTGGTGGCTGGAGGTGCAGGAGTTGGTGTAAAGGGAGAAGAGTAGGGGGGAAAGTACACAGCCCTGGGGTGATCCAGTGCTGATGCTAGTATAGTCTGAGACAGTCTTTCCCAGCCGCACATGCTGCCTCCGGTCCGTCAGGAAGTCGATGATCCACCTGCAGAGGGAGTCAGGCACGTTGAGCAGGGACAGCTTGTCCCGGAGCAGAGCGGGGCGGATGGTGTTGAATGCGGAGCTGAAGTCCACAAACAGGATCCTGGCATAGGTTCCCGGGGAGTCCAGGTGCTGCAGGATGGAGTGGAGGGCCAGGTTGACTGCATCGTCTACAGACCTGTTGGCTCGGTAGGCAAACTGCAGCGGGTCCAGGAGAGGGGTGGTGATGGACTTGAGGTGGGACAGGACCAGGCGCTCAAAGGACTTCATGACTACAGAGGTGAGCGCTACAGGTCTGTAGTCATTAAGTCCAGTGATCCGTGGCTTCTTGGGGACAGGGATGATGGTGGAGGATTTGAGGCAGGACGGCACGTGGCATAACTTAAGGGAGGTGTTAAAAATGTCTGTGAATACAGGAGCCAGCTGTTTCGCACAGAGTCTCAGGGTGGAGGGAGACACGCCGTCTGGGCCGGGGGCCTTGCGCGGGTTCAGTCTGGAGAACTGTTTGAGCACATCCTGCTCACTGATGATAAGGGGAGGGGGGGAGGAGGGGGGGGGTGCCTTAAATGAAGTAGGGAATGTGGAGGCTGTGGAGCTGGAGGGAGGGGGGGAGTTGGACACAGATGACGAGGTGTCAAAACGGGCATAGTGTTGGGACAGTCTTTGACAAAGGGCTTTGTCATCCTGACCTTTAGGAGCCTTAGGTCGATAGTTGGTGATTTGCCTCAGTCCTCTCCACACGGAAGCCGAATCATTAGCAGTGAACTGCTGCTGGAGTCTCTCTGAGTATAGAGATTTAGCCCTCTTCAGCTCTCTGTTAAACCGGTATTTAACCTCCCTGTAGCAGTCCCTGTCTCCACTTTTCAGCGCTGCTTCCTTCTCCTTCCTGATCTGTCTGAGCTTAGCTGTGAACCAGGGTTTGTCATTAGAGTAACTCACCCTGGTGCGTGATGGAAGAATGTTCTCTTCACAAAAGTGGATATATAAGTTCACAGTGTCCGTGTACTCATCCAGATCATGCGTGGCTCCTTTAAGCATGCCCCAGTCGGATATTTCCATGCACGTTTCCAGCTTCTCCTCAGCATCACTGGTCCGTATCTTCGTAGTGCTCACAACAGGTTTAGTGAGCTTCAATCTCTGTCTGTATGTGGGAATGAGGTGAACCATCACGTGATCAGATAATCCCAGCGCAGCTCGAGGGACAGCGCGATATGCGTCTTTCACTGTGGTGTAACAGTGATCCAGTGTGTTTAATCCTCTGGTGGGGCATTTAATAAACTGTTTGTAGCGGGGGAGATCGTGGCTCAGATTGCACTGATTAAAGTCGCCAGCCACAATAATCAGCGAGTCTGGAAAACTCCGCTCTGTGTGTTGAATGTGATCCGCGAGCACGCGCTGAGCTTTGCGCGTGTCCGCGTCGGGAGGGGCGTACACAGCGATCATTATGAAAGAAGCAAACTCCCGCGGGGAATAGAAGGGCTTGCAATTGATAACAAGAAATTCCAAGGCAGGAGAACAGTGTTTGGAAATTACCGTTACATCAGAGCACCAGCTGCAGTTGATGTAGAAGCAGACACCGCCTCCTGTGGTCTTGCCGGAAAGCTCTGTGTCACGATCAGCACGGAAGAGCTGAAAGCCGTCGAGGCGCAGCGCGCTGTCCGGTATATTTTCCCGGAGCCAGGTCTCAGTAAAGCAGAGGACAGCTGAGGAGGCGAGGTCCTTAAAACGCATCAGCAGTCTCAGTTCATCTACCTTGTTAGAGAGAGAGTTGGTATTGGACAGAAATATGCCAGGCAGCGCCGTTCGCGAGCCTCTCCTGCGAAGCCGCACGAGAGCGCCCGCTCGTCTTCCTCTCTTCCGCCGTCTCACTTTCCGAGCCAAACAATAAACCAGATCGGCGGCAGGGGCTAGAAAAACTGGGAGGAGGTCCCTGGGGGTGAAAGTCCTGATATTTAGAAGTTCTTCACGGGTATAAGTGCAAGCAGACACACAATTGACAAACAAAAACAAACAAAGAGCGCAGCGAAGCACCATGTCGACCGCTGTGGGCGCCATCTTGGAGGTGACCAATGATCCAAGGTGACAGGAAGAGGACCTTCACCAGAACATGGTACACGCAGCTCCCATGGCTTGAGTACTCAAAGCTGGGACTGTGCATCCAGCGTTGTTTAGTTTTCCCTTCCCAGTGCTCCTGAAACACCCTTTCTATCAGAACAAGGATATTCCAACTGGAAAATGACTTCTTAATAAACATACCGTATGGTTATTGGTAAAGTTTGTTAATACTTTGACTCCAGAGATGTCAAATGTTTTTGTGATTTATGCTATTTCAATGTGTCACCGGGGGGCAATGGATCAGCGTTCTCGTCGCGCCCTCCGCCAGTACCCGGGCTCGCCTGGGGAAGCTAATGATCCTACCAGCAGACTAAATTCGAAGAGACGACGCCTCTGTGCCAAGTCAAAGAAGAATCCTAGTCACAGTCCTAAAGCCGAAAGCAAACAGCCCCAAGAGCACTTTGTGGTAGGATCTGCCCTTCGCATATTACAACTAAACGTTGAAGGCCTATCTGCAGCCAAGCGAAGCCTTATCGAAGTCCTCGCCTTCCAACATTCGATTGATGTAATCTGCCTCCAAGAGACTCATATTGGCACAGAGGAAGCTGGCCGCTTCACCATCAAAGGCTTTGACCTCCTGTGCTATGTTCTACATGCTAAACATGGACGTGCCACCTATGTGCGTTCTGACATAGTTGAAGCAAATCACCTGATAACAACACATTTCTCAGACACCATAATCATTGGTGGCTTCCATATTGTCAATGTGTACAAGCCCCCTAATGCCAACTGGGATCTGCAGGTCTTACCCACCCTACCCCACCCTGCCATCTATGTGGGGGACTTTAACAGCCATCACCCTGACTGGGGGTACCCAGCAGTGGACAGTGATGGGGAGGCACTTTCAGACTGGGCATCCAGAAATGACCTCGCTTTGATATACAACCCCAAACAAAGAGGAACCTTCCACTCTGCTAGGTGGAAGAAGGACTATTCTCCTGACCTGTGTTGGGTCAGCTCTTTGAATGGAGAGCCATATCCTACACAGATCCTCATTCTTGATGATTTTCCACACAGCCAACACCGGCCCCTGCTTGTACACATTGGCCTACAACTTCCAGTCATATAAAGCCCAAGGAAGATGCGCTGGAACTTCCGCAAAGCCAACTGGAAGAAATTCAGTGAAACTCTGGACCGGAGCATTGTTACCATCCCACTCCACACCATCACTGTAGATGAAGCATACAACCGCTTCTGCAGCGCAATCTTCAAGGCTGCCCATACTGCAATCCCACGAGGCTACCGACCCCTCTATGTCCCATGTTTGGACGGAGAAAGTGCTGCCCTCCTACAATCCTATCAAACATCAGGGGACCCAGAGATAGCAGACCATCTCATTGATTTGCTAAATACAGCCCGGCGAAAGAAATGGGAGGAGACAGTTGCTGACCGGAGCTTGACCCACTCTAGCAGGAAATGTTGGAGCCTCATCCGTCGCCTAGGAGCTGCACAGAAGCCCCCTAGCCAAAGCCGAGCATCCGTCACACCCAACCAAGTTGCATCCCACCTACTGACTATCGCCAAAGCACCCCAAGACAAAGACACCAGAAGAGCAGTTACAACTGAGCTAAAAAAACACCAAAAAATGCCTGTAGAGGAAACGAACCCTGAACCCTTCGAGGCTGCTGAACTGGAGAAAGTCCTACAGGGTCTGAAATGTGGAAAGGCAGCAGGATACGATAACATCTTCCCAGAATTCATGAAAAATCTTGGCCCCCGAGCCCTAACCTGGTTGACACAATTCTACACAAGGATCACACAAACGAACTCGATCCCAAAGAAATGGCGGACAGCAAAGGTCATTGCCATCCCAAAACCTGGCAAAGACCACAAACTACCAGCAAGCTACCGCCCAATCTCCCTACTCAGCGTTCCTTACAAAATCATGGAGCGCCTAATACTGCAACGCATTTCCCCAGAAATAGAGGATATTCTAAGTGTGGATCAAGCAGGTTTCCGCAAGGACCGCAGTACAGGAGAACAAGTACTGGCCCTAACCACCTTCATTGAAAATGGCTTCGAGAGCAGACTGAAGACAGGGGCTGTGTTTCTCGATCTTACAGCCGCCTATGATACGGTCTGGCACAAAGGCCTCCTCCTGAAACTTATAAAGGCGATCCCTGCTAGGCAACAGCAATTATAAAAACCCTGCTGACAAACCGAAGGTTCAGAGTCCACCTCAGTCAGAACACAAGTGCATGGAGAATGCAGAAAAACGGACTCCCACAAGGCTCAGTTCTAGCTCCAACTCTGCTCAACCTCTACATAAACGACCTGCCTACTACAAAATCCCGCAAATTCATCTATGCAGATGACATCTGTTTGGCATTCCAAGCACCAGACTTTGAACCACTGGAACGGGTGCTCACGGAAGATCTTGCTAAACTGGACCAGTTCTGCAAAATCTGGCGCCTAAAACCAAGCCCAGCAAAAACCGTCTCCAGTGTATTCCATCTCCACAATGCAAAAGCTGCCAGAGAACTAAACATCCACCTGAGCGGACTCAAGCTTAAGCATGCCCCAAATCCAACTTATCTTGGAGTGACCCTTGATAGGACCTTATCCTTCAAGGAACATCTAAAGGGGACGGCTGCTAAGGTGAAAGTACGAAACAACCTGCTCTGCAAGCTCGCTGGTGCAAAATGGGGGGCGGCAGTCTCCACCCTGCGCACCTCAGCACTGGCCCTTTCATACTCTGTAGCAGAATATTGTGCCCCTGTCTGGTCCAGGTCATCTTACACACACCATGTAGACACCCAGCTCAACTCAACCATGAGAACTATAACTGGAACAATCCGCTCAACACCACTCCCCTGGCTCTCTGTACTGTCAAACATAGCCCCTCCACACATCCGGCAAGCAGCATTAACTCAAAGGATGCTCCAAAAAGTTAAAGATTTTCCTCACTTACCAATCCATGCAGATATCTACACCCCACCCACTGCTCGACTTTCATCCAGACGGCCGATTTGGAAAAACCCTCCCCCAGCTGACTTTACCATCCAGACAGCTTGGCAAGAGGAATGGGAGACCAAGGAGGTCCCAAACAAACAGCTGGTGATAAACCCCAACCAACAGGTCCCGGGCACCAACCTCCCAAGGAGACAGTGGTCTACACTCAATCGCTTCAGGACTGGACATGGCCCCTGCTTGGCCAGCCTTCACAGATGGGGCAGTAGCCCTAGCCCACTGTGCGCATGTGGAGAGGAGCAAACTATGGAACACATCATAGAGGTTTGCCCACTCCAAAGACTGGAAGGAGGATTACACACCCTCCATACAGCAAACCAGGAGGCAACTGCTTGGCTTAAGGACTTTGCATTCGCTAAATAAATAATGTGTCACCCTTTTCTGAGAATAAGCCCCACCCTGGCCACCCCATGAAACATTTTCTAGACCCGCCCCTGCCTCTAAGACCCAATACTTCTTACCAATCTCGTCTTGCATGTATCATTGCAGCAGGCTTTGTGGTTTTTAGCAGGATGTGTTTAAACATTTACAAAGAAACCCTTTAATACAAAGACAACTTTCAGGAAACATTAAGAGTCTATTTTAACAGGTCAAATTCAATCATTCCTTCATATACTGTGCATCTGGAAAGTATTCACAGCGCCTCACTTTTTCCACATTTTGTTATGTTACAGCCTTACTCCAAAAGGGATTAAATTCATTTTTTCCCTCAAAATTCTACACACAATACCTCATAATGACAATGTGAAAAAAGTTTTTTGAGGTTTTTGAAAATTTATTAAAAATAAAAAACTAAGAAATGATTTTTCTACAACTTAACTGGAGTCCACCTGTGGTAAATTCAGCTGACCCAACATGATTTGGAAAGGCAAACACCTGTCTTCTGTATATAAGGTCCCACAGTTGAGAGTGCATGTCAGAGCACAAACCAAGCATAAAGTCAAAGGAATTGTCTGTAGACCTCCGAGACATGATCATCTCGAGGCACAAATCTGGGGAAGAGTACAGAAAAATTTCTGCTGCTTTGAAGGTCCCAATGAGCACAGTGACCTCCATCATCTGTAAATGGAAGAAGTTCAGAACCACCAGGGCTCTTCCTAGAGCTGGCTGAACGTTTAAAATGAGCGATCAGGGAAGAAGGGCCTTTGTCAAGGAGGTAACCAAAAAGCAGATGGTCACTCTGTCAGAGCTCCAGCATTGCTCTGTGAAGAGAGGAGAACCTTCCAGAAGGACAACAATCTCTGCAGCAATCCAACAATCAGGCCTGTATGGTAGAGCGACCAGATGGAAGCCACTCCTTAGTAAAAAGCACATGGCAGCCTGCCTGGAGTTTACCTAAAGGCACCTGAAGGACTCTCAGCCCATGAGAAATAAAATGCTCTGGTCTGATGAGACAAAGATTGAACTCTTTGGCATGAATGCCACGCGTCATGTTTGGAGGAAACCACCATTCATAACAATGGCAATGGTGGTAGCAGCATCATGCTGTTGGGATATTTTTCAGCGACAGGAACTGGGAGACTAGTCAGGATAGAGGAAAAAGATGAATGCAGCAATGTACAGAGACATCCTGGATGAAAAACCTGCTCCAGAGCACTCTTGACCTCAGACTGAGTCGACGGTTCATCTTTCAGCAGGACAACGACCCTAAGTACACAGCCAAGATATCAAAGGAGTGGCTTCAGGACAACTCTGTGAATGTCCCTGAGTTCCTCAGCCAGAGCCCAGACCTGAATCCAATTGAACATCTCTGGAGAGATCTGAAAATGGCTGTGCACCGACGCTTCCCATCCAACCTGATGAAGCTGGAGAGGAATGGGTGAAACTGCTCCAAGATAGGTGTGCCAAGCTTGTGACATCATATTCAATAAGACTTGAGGCTGTAATGGCTGCCAAAGGTGCATCAACAAAGTATTGAGCAAAGGCTTTGAATACTTATGTACATTTGAATTCTTAGTTTTGTATTTTTAATAAATTTGAAAAAATCTAAAAAAAACTTTTTTTCACATTGTCATTATGAGGTATTATATGTGGAATTTTAAGGAAAAAAAATCAATTTAATCCCTTCTGAAATAAGGCTGTAACATAAAATGTGGAAAAGGTGAAGTGCTTTGAATACCTTCCAGATGCTCTGTACTATCAATGCAAAAAAAAAAAAAATGGATCTAAGTTAGTATAATATGTAGCTGCTGTCTCAGTGCAGGGATATGGCATGCATCCTTGCAGATCATACTGGTCTTTGAGTCTGGTAGAAAGTTCATTAGAGGTGACTATAATTTTGAAAGCAGTGATAATTGTATGAAAAAAATGCAGTGTGTTCAGGTATGTTATGTTTTCTAAGAGATTCATAAAAAATAGGTCTATTCTTTCAAATATTACATATAAAAGTTGAATATTGCAGTTGATAATTAACCATTTCTATATTATTGACCATAAAATGACAAGTCTTCCACCGATTGTCAACATTTAATGTAGAAATAGCTCACTTTTTATATGATTATATATTTTCTTATTTCTGGTAATATTTCAGGATGTGATTCTTTCTCAATAGCCATGAGTGACAAAATGTTGCTTTGAACACGTGCTCATATTTTCTAGACAGGATATACTGTGTCACTCTTGGATGGCCAATCAAATACGTTCTTGCATCTTAAGATTGTTGAAAGTCACAAAATTGTTTCATTTACCAGATGAATCTGAACACAATGGCGTCTCCTGTGGTTTCTATTTGGCTGTTATGTCTGTACGTTTGAAAACTGGGTAAGTTTTTTTTCACCTTTTGTGTATGGTCACTCATCATGCACTATTTATTACTCTGAATTTGCTTTTAATTCTCTTACAGCCCAGATGGCACAGGAGTCTCTTCCTGAAGAGATGAGTTTTGTATCAGCTCATGTTGGAGGAAGGGTGACACTGCAATGTTTTTTTGACGTTTCTAATCCTCCTCAAATTTACTGGTTTAAGCACACTCTGGGAGAGACACCAAGGATCATCTCTAGCCTCTATCAGTATTCCTTTAACAATTCCTTTTCTCATGAGTTCAACAATCCACGCTTTACAGTGAACATAGAAAAGGGCAAAAATCACTTGACAATATCAGACTTGCAGATTTCAGACTCGGCCAGTTACTACTGTATTCATTATTTATACATAATAAAATTTTCAAAGAGCTTTTTTGTCAGTGTAAAGGGTTCAAAATTAAGCACCCATGCTTCAGTCAAGAAGTCAAAACCTGAGACCATCTGGCCTGGTGGACCTGTGACTCTGAACTGCACAGTACAAACGGGGAGCTGTGATGGAGAACATCATGTTTATTGGTTCACAGACTCTGAAGAGTCACATCCAGGACTCATTTACACTCATGATAGATGTGACAGAAAGCCCAATACAAAAGGAAACACCTGTGATTTCACCCTCCCAGTGAAGAATATGAATAATAGTAGGACCTATTACTGTGCTGTTGCCTCATGTGGACACATACTGTTTGGAAATGGGACCAAGCTGCATTACCAGGGTGAGTCATTGTTATGTAGGTGTTCATGTGTGTGTGTGTGTGTGTAATTAATATGTATTTTTTTACTGACAAAACTGGACTTTGACTGTAAGACTGTTAGAAGGATTTCAAATTTGAAAACTATTTTTCTAAGTGAGAAAAGAAATTCACCCTATTTTTGTGTCTGACTCTATGCAGATGATTATGTTTTGTATTTGTGGTGTGCCAGATTTGGATTCACTTCAATCCTGAGTGTACTATTGGCTTTCTCCTTGTGTATAATAAGCAAGGGAAACAGTTTCCAATCTACAGGTAATATTTACTCTTTTTACTATGTAACTGCTTGAATTAATTCATTAAAAAAACTTTCTTCTGTTTCTTTACCAGAATCTCAAGCAAGATTATTAAGCCTAACCACAAAAAAAGCAAAAGTAAGAGATCGCTTTAAATACCGTCTTGTCTGCATTCTCTTGACATGTGGTGTGATCACAGATTTTAACGTTTTTCTTGTCACCAGGGTGGACAACTTCCAGGAAACCTTTATTTTGCTGCTTTAACTGTCAACCTGACAAAGAAGACAAGAAGGCAATGGGATAACACCTGGACAGAATGTGTCTACTACAACATAAAGTAATGTGTTAGGACATGACTCATTTTTATCTTGAGAAAAACTTTGAATTTCTCTGTTTTTTTTTCTTTTTTATGTAGAAGAAATGCATAATTATTTTCATGCTTTGAATAAATGTGAGATAATGGCTTATTATATTTTCTAGGATAATTATAGTTTAGCTTCAAGTTTTCATTACTAGATATAAGATAAGATAAGCCTTTATTAGTCCCACAATGGGGAAATTCCACAATTGCAACAGCACAGGGATAGCAACACTCAGAGCAATAATTTAGAAGATAAGAAAATAAGAGCAGTGAATATACATACACTACCATTCAAAAGTTTGGGGTCACCCAGACAATTATTTTGTGTTTTCCATGAAAAGTCACACTTATTTACCACCATGAGTTGTAAAATGAATAGAAAATATAGTCAAGACATTGACAAGGTTAGAAATAATGATTTGTATTTGAAATAATTATTTTTTCCTTCAAACTTTGCTTTCGTCAAAGAATCCTCCATTTGCAGCAATTACAGCATTGCAGACCTAACATGATTGCACAAGGGTTTTCTAATCATCCATTAGCCTTCTGACGCAATGAGCAAACACATTGTACCATTAGAACACTGCAGTGATAGTTGCTGGAAATGGGCCTCTATACACCTATGTAGATATTGCACCAAAAACCAGACATTTGCAGCTAGAATAGTTATTTACCACATTAGCAATGTATAGAGTGTATTGCTGATTAGTTTAAAGTTATCTTCATTGAAAAAAAAGTGCTTTTCTTTCAAAAATAAGGAAATTTCTAAGTGACCCCAAACTTTTGAACGGTAGTGTATGTACACGTAAGTATATAAATATATATACACAGTATGGAAGTACGGAGATTGTAGCTAGATTCAATAAACAGCATAACCGTCTATTTAGTTATCCTACATAGTATGAATATGTACCCATACACATTGTCATCCTCTGTAGCAACTGATATTGTCCTAGTTGTATACTGGAGGGGACCATTTGTGTAAGTCTGTCACATCTTTTGCATTCAATATTATTAGGTCGTCACGTTTTTGTTTTTTCTTTGCTATCTCTGCGAGCAGCCCTGCTTAGGTTATAAAGTCTGACAGCCGTAGGTAGGAAGGACCTGTGAAACCTCTCGGTTGCACAATTAGGATGATGTAGTCTACTGCTAAATGAGCTCCTCAGTGCGTTCAGTATGTCCTGCATAGGGTGGGACTCGGACTCCAGCAGAGATGACAGTTTAGCCTCCATCCTTCTCTCTCCTATCTCCTCCACTGGGTCAAGGCGCTCTCCCAGGACAGAGCTAGCTTTCTTGATCAGTTTGTCCAGCCTCTTCCTATCGGCTGCTGTAACGCCACTGCCCCAGCAGACCACTCCAAAAGTGACGGCTGATGACACCACTGTGTCATAGAAGGTCTTCAGGAGCACCCCTTGTACACCAAAAGACCTGAGTCTCCTCAGTAGGAACAGCATGCGCTGTCCCTTCTTGTAGAGTGCGTCGGTATTGTGTGACCAGTCTAGTTTATTGTTCAGATGAACACCCAGGTACTTGTAGGATGTCACCATCTCAATGTCTGTTCCCTGGATGTTTACTGGTGCTGTGAGAGGTTGTCCTTGTCTGCGGTAGTCCACCACCAGCTCCTTAATTTTCCTCGTGTTGATCTGGAGGCAGTTCCGATGGCACCAGTCCACAAAGTCCTGGATAAGTCCTCTGTACTCAGCTTCATCTCCGTTGGAGATGAGGCCAACGATCGCAGAGTCATCAGAGAACGTCAGAGAACAGATATTATGTTGAATATAATTTTCTGTGGGGTCTAAAGCAGATAATTACCAAATTGATTTCATCACATTTTTTCTATTATTTTTTGACTATCGTTTATTATTTTAAACAATTACAATACTTAAACAAGTCAATGTGTATGTTTGATCATGAATTATGTATGTGTGTTTCTGTCACCGTTTCTTAATAAAAGCAATCATTTGTGTTTCTGTGAGTTTTAAGCTGCTGAAAATTAATACAATGTTTCAGATGTTAAACTGCCATGACTGTATATTGTTTAATCCCCGTTTTTAAGAATAGCTGATTTCAATGGTTTTATCAGATATGTGACCACAGACACTCCACAATCCTTAATCAAAAGAGATAAAGTCAAAAACCATCAGCCTCTATGTCTGACAAAAGAAACGACAAAAGTTCTAAAATGGGTCTATTACTCACAGCTTTGTGTGTTGAATTCACAATTGTGAAAGGTGTGATGGCACTGGTAAGGGCACACAATACAGAGATCCTTGGGTGACCATTGAGAGATCAAAAATTTGCCCGATCTCACAAAGATCTCCTGTTTGGGAGATTCTTGTGTGTTTTGGACTGAGTCAAAAATTTGAAGAGATCATGGAGATCACTGGAAGATCACTGAGAGGTCATTGAGAGATGTTGGTGATTGTTGGGCACTCATTGAAAGACCATTGAGAGATCTGGCTATTTATTTTTTCCTTGCTCAGCAATCTCCATGCGTCAGTCCCTTTTGTACTGAGCCTCACCTCCTCTAACTGGTCACAAAAAGGAACCTATAGGAACTGACAAATAATGATCCGATTTGAAGAAGAGCTTCTACATTTAGTTTACCTTTGTTTGTGACATAACGTTCGGCTCAGGAGACGCACACACACAGGCTCAGAGTAGTTCAAACCGTTTATTAACAACAGGGATGTTTGGGTGCGTGTCTGCGGAATGTTAATGTGTTGGTGGTGGCGTCTGCTTCGGACCCAGAGGCAGGAGACCGTTCAGCCGGCAATCCTATGGGAGAAATCAGACACAGGGTGATGAGCACACACCAACACAGGAGGAGAATAGGCGAGGGAGAGAAGCTTACTTGTTTAGGACAGATGACTGGCGCTTCAAGGATGGAAGCCCGGGAGACAGCCACCTGCAGGGCTCGGTGCAGCAGCGAGGAGAGACGAGGGACGGGATAGTCCGCCGCCGAGGAATCCACCTGTGCACAGGGGAGCAGACTGGAGAGATGAGGTAAGTTATCTTCTTACCGGTAACGAGGATGCTGAAGAGAATGTGGTAGAAGCCCATGAAAGGGAAATGAAGTCTACGGCTTCAGACCGAAGCTCAGGGCGAGGCGGCTTATATCCCTCGCCGCTGATGACTGACAGGTGTGTGAGCAGGTGGCGCCGTTGATGAGGGGCGCGGCGTGACAGTACTCCCCCCTCTAGCAGCGCCTCCTGGCGATGGCTTATCCGGGTGCGCTCGGTGGAAGTCCGCGATGAGCGATGGGTCCAACACAAACGACGGGGGCACCCACTGTCGATGCTCGGGCCCATAGCCCTCCCAGTCCACCAAGTATTGCAACCCACGACCCCGGCGCTGGGAGTCCAGGATGGAGGAGACGGACCAGGCCGGATGGCCACCAACCATCCGGGGTGCGGGTTGCGCTGCAGGAGGAGGGCAAAGGGGGTCGGTAACTGCCAGCTTCACCTTCGACACGTGGAAAGTGGGATGGATGCGGAGGGAGGGGGGAATAGCCACGCGCACAGCCACCGGGTTGATGATCCGGGAGATGGGAAAGGGACCCATGAAGCGCTGTGCCAGCTTTCTCCTCTCGCCTTTTAGGGTGACGTCCTGGGTGGAAACGTAGACAAGTTGCCCAACTCTGTACGCCGGGGCAGGTCTTCTACGCCGGTCCGCCACGGTCCTGTTGCGCTCCGCTGTGCGTAAAAGCGCATGACGCGCGGCGGCCCAGGTGGAGCGGAACTGCCTCAGGTGCGCCCTAACTGACGGGACAGTTACCTCGCTCTCCTGCGCTGGAAGCAGCGGGGGGTCGTAACCCAGGGACCCCTTGAAGGGGGACATCCCCGTTGCAGAAGAGCGGGCGGTGTTGTGGGCGTACTCCACCCAGGCGAGATGGTTGCTCCATGACGTCGGCTTGGATCTTGCAACACAGCGGAGCGCAGCCTCCAGCTCCTGATTGGTCCTCTCACACTGCCCGTTAGACTGGGGGTGATGGCCGGAGGAGAGGCTCACCTTGGCTCCGATGGCGTTGCAAAAGGACTTCCAAACCTCGGATGAAAATTGGGGACCCCGGTCCGAGACCACGTCCACCGGAATCCCGTGCAGCCTGACCACGTGTTGGACGAGGAGGCCCGCCGTCTCCAGGGCGGTAGGAAGACCTCGCAGGGGGACGAAGTGTGCCGCCTTGGAGAAACGGTCCACGATGGTCAGGATGGTGTTAAAGGAGTTGGAAACGGGGAGTCCGGTGATGAAATCCAGTACGATGTGCGACCAGGGCCTGCCGGGGACGGGCAGAGGCTGGAGCAGACCCGCTGGAGGGGCATTTCCTGACTTGCTGGTGGCACAGACTGGGCAAGCCCGGGCGTAGCGGGCTGCATCCCTCCGCAGGCCTGGCCACCAAAAAGACCGTTGGAGGAGGCTGATCATCCGGGAGGTGCCGGGATGACAGGTGAGCCGGGAGGTGTGGAGCCAGTGGATGACCTCTCCTCGGACCGCAGATGGGACGAACAGTCTTCCCTCCGGTCCGCCGCCAGGATCAGGTTCCACCTCCTGTGCCTTCCGGATCTTGGCCTCTATATCCCACGAGATGGCTCCCATGACGCACGACCTGGGCAGGATGGAGTGGGGCGTCTCCTCCGATTCCACGGGAGTGAACTGCCTAGAGAGGGCGTCAGGCAGGCCGTTCTTAGAGCCAGGCCTGAAGGTGATAGAAAATTGGAACCTGGCGAAGAACAGAGACCAGCGCGCCTGGCGGGCGTTCAGGCGCTTGGCAGATCGTAAATATTCCAAGTTCTTGTGGTCCGTGAGGACCACAAACGGCAGGTTCGCCCCCTCTAGCCAGTGGCGCCACTCCTGCAGGGCGAGCTTGATGGCCAAGAGCTCTCTGTCCCCCACATCGTAGTTCCTCTCCACCGGGGACAAGCGCCGGGAGAAGAAGGCGCACGGTCGTTTGGTGCCATTGTCCGGTGACCGCTGGGACAGCACTGCTCCCACTCCCGTGTCCGAGGCGTCCACCTCAACGATGCACTGCAGCGCGGGGTCGACCTGGCGAAGGACCCGGGAGGAGGAGAACTCCGCCTTCAGCGCCTTAAAGGCGGCAGCGACCTCTTTGGTCCACCAGAACGGGACCTTCGGGGACGTGAGGCGGGTCAGTGGCCCAACGATGGAGCTGAAGTTGGGGACAAAGCGGCGGTAGAAATTGGCGAAGCCAACGAACTGTTGCACCTGCTTCCGAGATGCAGGTGTAGGCCACTCCACCACCGCTTTCACCTTCTCTGGGTCTGGGAGCACCTTGTCGTGGGCGATGATAAACCCCAGGAAGGACGTAGTTCTGGCGTAAAATTCACATTTTTCTGGCTTCACATACAGACGATTCTCCAGCAGTCTTTGGAGGACCCGCCTCACGTGGACCTGGTGCTCGTCCCTGGACTTGGAGAAGATGAGAATATCGTCCAGGTAGACGAACACGAAAAGGCCAATAAAGTCCCGGAGGACGTCATTTATAAGGCGCTGAAAGACGGCTGGAGCGTTGGTCAACCCGAACGGCATGACCAGGTACTCAAAGTGGCCGTTCGGGGTACGGAAGGCTGTCTTCCACTCATCTCCCTCCCGGATCCGGACGAGGTGGTAAGCGCTGCGTAGATCCAGCTTGGTGAACCAGGTCGCCCCCTGGAGGGAGTGGAAGGCAGTGTCCATGAGGGGCAGGGTGTAACAGTCCTTCTCCGTGATATCATTGAGGGCCCGGTAGTCGATGCAAGGGTGGAGGGACCCATCCTTTTTTCCCAAGAAGAAGAACCCTGCCCCCACGGGTGACGATGATGGGCGGATTATCCCAGCGTTTAATGACTCCTTCAGATATGTGTTCATCGTCTCCTTCTCCGGCGCTGACAGGCTGTAGAGCCGACCAGAAGGTAACGGAGCCCCCTGGCGGAGGTTGATGGCACAGACGTAGGGCCGATGAGGGGGAAGAGACATAGCTTTCGCTTTACTGAACACCATACCCAGGTCGTGAAACTCCGGAGGCACCAGGGACAGGTCCGGGGGTGCAGCGTCCGTCGCGGGGGGAGGAGCAGACGGCGAGCAGGCAGCGGACTGGAGGCAGGTGCCCAGGCAGAATGTACTCCATGCCGATACCCCAGCTAATCTCCAATCCAGGACCGGGTTGTGAAGACGGAGCCAGGGATACCCCAGGATGACGGGCGACACAGAGTTAGGGAGGACGTAGAGGGTCATCTTCTCCCGGTGGTTTCCCGAGATGATGACCGGTACGGGGACAGTTTGATGTGTCACTCTCCCAAGGGAGGCACGGGAGAGGTGGACTAGGGAGATGGGAGTGTTGAGTGCCTGGCAGCGGATGCCCAATCGGGTTGCCAGGCTTTGTGAAATGAAGCTGCCTTCTGCGCCCGAATCCACCAGTGCGTGGGTGAGGTGCCCAGTGGGGTTATGGCAGAAACGGATGGGCAGCTTCAATTGGGTGAGTGATCCTAACCGATTGACGTCCGCGAGGCCCCCAACAGTGACTCGCGGACCCCACTGACTGGCTTTCCGTGGACAACGCTCCACGGTGTGTTTGTCGCCTCCGCAATACATGCAGAGGCCCAACTCACGGCGGCGTTGTTTCTCCACAGGGGAAAGTTTGGTCCAGCCCATCACCATCGGCTCCGGCTCCTCGGGGCACGATGCTGGCGGTGCCGCCAGGGGGCGAGCTTGGAACAGGTGCGGCGAGGCTCCACGAGGGCGAGAAGAAGAAGACTTCCGCCCCGAGGAGCGCTCGCGCAGCCTGTTATCCAAACTTACCGCTAAGGACGTCAGCTCCGCTAGCGTCCCAGGGATATCCCGACCAGCCAGTTCATCCCTCAGATCACTATTGAGGCTGCGGAGGAACAGGCCACAGAGGGAGTGTTCCTCCCAGCCCAATTCCTCCGCCGCTACCCGGAAGTCGACCGAGTGGTCCGCTGCCGACCGGCTTCCCTGCTGGAGAGCGAGAAGCCGATCGACCTGGACCGTCTCGGTTTGAGAATGGTCAAAGACCTCCAGAAAGCGCCTCACGAATTGGTCATAGGTGAGGGTGGCATAACTGGGCCTCGCCATTACGGCGTAGGTCCAAGTTAACGCACGCCCCTCCAGAAGATTCCCTATGTAACCAATTCGGCTGTGATCCGAGGGAAAATCTCCGGGCACACGGTGGAACACGGACTCACACTGCATAATGAACCCCCGCGCTCCGCCGAGCTTACCGCTAAAGCGGGCGGGGGTCGGAATCGGTGTGAGCCGAACCGGTGCCACTGGAGCCGGCTGGACGGCCGCTGGAACAGCAGGAGCCGCGCCACCCTGGCAAGTTGGGGGGAACGGCTGTTGGGGTCCAAGCGGTTCAATCGGTTAGTTAATTCTAATAATTGATTAAGTACCACCTGTTGCTGATAAACAATCTGATCCACCCGAGCCTCGAGGATGGTAAACCGGTGTGCGAGCCTGCCGTCTGCCGAGCCGCTCTGCTGAAGCCGTACTGACATAACGTTCGGCTCAGGAGACGCACACACACAGGCTCAGAGTAGTTCAAACCGTTTATTAACAACAGGGATGTTTGGGTGCGTGTCTGCGGAATGTTAATGTGTTGGTGGTGGCGTCTGCTTCGGACCCAGAGGCAGGAGACCGTTCAGCCGACAACCCTATGGGAGAAATCAGACACAGGGTGATGAGCACACACCAACACAGGAGGAGAATAGGCGAGGGAGAGAAGCTTACTTGTTTAGGACAGATGACTGGCGCTTCAAGGATGGAAGCCCGGGAGACAGCCACCTGCAGGGCTCGGTGCAGCAGCGAGGAGAGACGAGGGACGGGATAGTCCGCCGCCGAGGAATCCACCTGTGCACAGGGGAGCAGACTGGAAAGATGAGGTAAGTGATCTTCTTACCGGTAACGAGGATGCTGAAGAGAATGTGGTAGAAGCCCATGAAAGGGAAATGAAGTCTACGGCTTCAGACCGAAGCACAGGGCAAGGCGGCTTATATCCCTCGCCGCTGATGACTGACAGGTGTGTGAGCAGGTGGCGCCGTTGATGAGCGGCGCGGCGTGACAGTTTGGGGATGGAGAATAGAAGAGTCTCACTGGGGGAGATATGGAGGAAGCACATCTTTGCAGAATTCTTTAGGAAATCATTTGTGTTTATTTTCACTTAAAACGTTTTGTCAGTTTTAAGATAATATTCTGTCAAATTCTGAAAATAAACACAAAAGAGAGGGTACAGTCATTTTTGGCCATATTTTAAATAACCTAAGAGTATTATTTTAATAAAAGAAATAAGTAAATATAACTTAATACTTGAAAAAAAATGAACCACTCATTTTACAAATACAAATGTAACCTTACTCAAAAATTCAGGTTTTGAATAGTAACTAAGCTGCAGAGAGAGTACTTGATTTTTTTTTTTTAATTTTATTTTTAGTGTTGGTGTCATAATTCCAGTTTGTTGCATTTACACATTTCTGCTGAGTTAAAGTCTATATTGCCGTAAAAACGACGGCTGACATTTAGTTTTGATTCAGGGTTTGAAATCATCAGGCTGCGCTCCAATAAGCCAATAATCCAGATAGTTTTATGTTACACTGACATTATGAGTTGCAGTCTTGTAATCCTTGTTTAGTCAACACACACAGATAATCAGCTTTGATAAAGGCATAATTAACTTTTTATGTCTTTTTAATTATGTTAAGAAATAACATTTGGAAGGATCACTATGAGTTATAAAGTGACCAGTTGTTTTTTTTTTCCTTTTAATTACTATATTTTAATGTTTTGAAAACAAAACAATCAAGGAAAAGGGCAGTTTCCTGCTTTTTTTTTGGGGAGGGGGGCAACTTGGGGGATCCTGTTTTTGTAAAGGAGAGGAAGATGATTCATAGACGTGCATCAGTCTGGAAAACAGACTCGGTTCGTCCATCTAAAACTCTGATTAAAGATCTCAATTTAACTCAAGCAGTTTAAACCTACAGAAAATAATACTTGTGCCTCTCAGTAAATATAAATATTATGATTTATCATTTCAAAAGTTATAACCATAATCTTCAAATGAAGGTTAACATTTTAAAATCTTTCAAATAAATTGCAGCCGCAGGAGCTAAGAGGAAATGCTGAATGTTCGAAAATAAGCATTAGTGACATGGTATTGGTGACCCACAGAGCAGACACGACTCAGGATAGATACAATTAACGTTATTTACTGAAACAGTGAGTGAATGGATGCGTGCGTGCAGGGTGTGTAGTGTAGTGTAGTGCGAGCTGTATTCTCCAGCTGGGGCCGGCAGAGCACCATACAACCTGGCAACCCTGGAACAAGACAAAGGCCGTTAGTTTGCAGCTTAGTCTAAACAGCACTAGGGATGTTACTGTGCTTACTGTCAAAGAGTGTTGAGTGAAGTCCAGGTAGCGCCGAAGCTGCAGTCAGGAAGACAGTGCCCACTGGAGGCCGAGGAGCTGGAGGTGAGGAAGTGAGTCCGCCACCTGGAAGGAAGGGAGGACCGCCGCCGCGGCTCTCCGCCTGTGCACAGGGGAAGCAGACAGGGTGGAAGCGTGAAAGCTTACTTGAATAGTTGGTCCGGGAGGAACAGGCCCGGACAGGGTTCATCAAGGGCTTGGAAGCCGATGTGTAGAGGAATAGAGCACTTGGAAGTACAGAGGCAGGCGTAGCAGGATTCAGGAAAGGAAACCAGACGACTCTGCGCCGAGCACTGGTCCTGTTGGAATAAATAGGCCACAGGAGATGACAGGCAGGTGCGTGCACAGGTGCTGTGATTGGCGGCCATGACAGTACTCTCCCCCTACGGCACGCCTCTCGGCGGGCGTTCCAACCTACCCGGGTGCATCCGATGAAAGTCCCTGATGAGCTGCTTGTCGAGCACAAAGGAAGGACGCACCCAGGAACTCCGCTCTGGCCCGTAACCCTCCCAGTCCATCAGGTACTGTAGGCCACGACCCCGATGGCAGACGTCCAAGATGGCAGAGACAGACCAGGCCGGGTTGCCGTCAATTACCATCGGTGGGGGTGGAGACCTAGGAGGGGGACACAAAGGGCTGGAGGAGAAGGGATTCACCTGTGACACATGAAAGGTCGGACAGATGCGGGGGGGGGGGGGAGTCAGGCGCACAGACAGAGGGTTGATGATCCGACAGATAGGAAAAGGACCAATGAACTGTTGAGCAGTTTTCTTACGTTCAGCCTTCAGATTGATGTGCTTCATAGAAAGTCATACCTGTTGACCCACCTGGTAGGCGGGACCCGGAACCCTGCGTCGGTTGGCCACCGCGGTGTTGTGCTCTGCCGTCCGTTCTAGTGCCGCTCTGGCCGTTCTCCAGATCTGTCGACAACACCTCAGGTGTGCGCAAACCGAAGGAACGGCGATGTCTCCCTCCCCTTCTGGGAACAGCGGGGGGTTGTAACCCAATGAGGCCTCGAAGGGAGACATGCCGGTGGCTGTCGACACCGCAGTGTTATGGGCGTATTCAATCCAGGGGAGGTGTGTGCTCCATGATGACGGGTTGGCAGTTGTGACGCACCGCAGCGCTGCCTCCACCTCCTGGTTGGCTCGATCACACTGTCCATTAGACTGGGGGTGATAACCGGAAGACAAACTCGCTGTAGCCCCCAGAGCTGCGCAGAATGACCTCCAGACCCTGGAGATGAACTGAGGTCCTCAGTCCGAAACGATGTCCTGCGGGGTGCCGTGCAGCCTAATGACGTGCTGGACCAGAAGATCGGCTGTCTCCTTGGCAGAAGGCAACCCCCGCAGGGGAATGAAGTGGGCGGCTTTAGAGAACCTGTCCACCAGCGTGAGGATGGTGGTGAAATGGTTGGATGTGGGCAGACCAGTGACAAAATCCAGAGCCACATGCGACCATGGCCTTCCCGAGATGGGGAGGGGATGAAGCAGCCTGGCCAGTGGTGAAGAGGACGTCTTCCCCATTGCACATTCAGGGCAGGCGCGGATGTAGTCCCCCATGTCCTTCTGGAGGGATGGCCACCAAAATGACTTCTGCAGGAGCGCCAAAGTGCGTGCCCTTCCTGAGTGGCAGGCAAACTTGGAGGTATGCCCCCAATGGATGACCTCCCCCCGGACCGCCGAAGGGATGAATAACCTGCCCGCTGACCCCCCCCCCCCGGGTCAGCCTCGTCAGACTGCACCCTTATGACCTTGTCCCTAATACCCCAGGAGAGGGCGCCCACGACACATGCTGGGGAAAGGATGGGGTGTTCGGCCTTCTCTGCCGTCTCCGGGGCGAACTGGCGAGACAGGGCGTCGGGCTTGGTATTCTTCGACCCAGGGCGGTAGGTGATGGTGAAATTGAATCGTCCAAAGAAGAGCGACCAGTGGGTCTGTTGGGTGTTCATACGCTTGGCGGTCCGAAGGTACTCCAGATTTTTATGGTCGGTCCAGACGGTGAACGACTGCGACACTCCCTCCAACCAGTGCCGCCATTCCTCCAAGGCCAATTTAACCGGCAGCAGCTCCCTGTCACCGATGTCGTAATTACGCTCCGCTGGAGACAGGTGGTGACAGAAGTAGGCACAGGGATGAATGTTATTGTTGGCCGGAGAGTGCTGGGACAAGATGGCCTCCACCCCCGAGTCCGAGGCATCCACCTCCACCAGGCACTGAAGAGCAGGGTCCATCTGCGTCAGAATCGGCGAAGAAGAGAACCTGTCCTTCAGATGAGAGGACGCAGAGTCAGCCTCCTCTGTCCACCGAAAGGGCCCCTTGGTGTAGGTTAGGTTGGTGAGGGGAAGGGCAATGCGACTGTAGTCCTTCACAAAACAATGGTAAAAGTTGGCGAAGCCCAGGAACTGCAGGAGCTGCTTCCTGCAACGAAGGAGTAGACCAGTCCGCCACCGCCTTCACCTTGGCTGGGTCTGGGATGATCTCCTTAGGGGCGATGATGAAGCCGAGAAAGGAGGTCCTGGAAACGTGGAACTAGCACTTATCTGCCTTCACTAAGAGTTTATTCTCCAGCAGCCGCTGCAAGACCCGCCTGACATGAATACGATGCTCCTCCATGGACTGGGAAAAGATAAGGATATTGTCAAGTTAAACGAATACAAACGTGCCCAGAAAGTCCCTTAGAACATCATTAATGAGGCGTTGGAAGATGGATGGGGCATTGGTCAGCCCGAATGGCATAACCAGATATTCAAAATGCCCGCTAGGGGTCTGAAAGGCTGTCGTCCACTCATCCCCCTCCCGTATCTGCACCAGGTGATAGGCGTTGCGCAGGTCTAACTTCATAAAGCAGCAGACCCCCCAGAGGGAATCGAACGCTGAATTTATGAGTGGGAGAGTGTACTTATCCTTAATGGTAATGTTATTGAGCTCCCGGAAGTTGATACAGGGCCTGAGGGAGCCATCCTTCTTTCCCACGAAAAAGAAACCCGCCCCCACCGCTGAAGATGAAGGTCTAATTATGCCTGAGCTCAAGGACTCCTTAATATACGAGTCCATGGCTGCGCACTCCGGAGCAGACAGATTGTATAGTCTGCTAGATGGCAGCGGAGCATCGGCCTGAAGATTAATCGCACAGTCATACGGGCGGTGAGGGGGAAGGGAAAGGGCCTGGGACTTGCTGAACACGGCCCTAAGGTTGTGATACTCCGGTGGCACTTTAAGTCCCATTTCCACCAGTATCGCCCGGGCTTTACTTTTTTTACTTGTTTCGGTTTTTTGCCATTTCCACCCAAGTCCTCACGGTTTAACCGTTACGATTTTCGTGCCTGTTCAGAGGCAGGGTACAAGCGAGCGAAAAGCGAGATGTGAATTGACGTCAATCGACTGCTAAACGCTGATTGGTCAGGGCGTAACGTCACCAAACACGTCCGTTAGTTTTCTGTTGAAGCTACACGTCCGCCATTTGTAATTTCAGCGAGTAACCGCGGTGACTGGATTCAAAATTGTGTTTTCATATAACGATGTCCACGTGCAAGTTTATTCCATGAACAAACGAGGAGGTGCGGACTTTTCTGTCCCTCGTAGCCGATGACTACATCCAGAGCGAGTTGGTGGGGCAACTTGCAATGAAAAAATATACCAGGAAGTGTCCGGCTTGCTATTATTGGCAGAAAATTTGGACTCGACACGGCCACGGAATTGGAAAACGGTGACGGTGAGTGTTGTTTTGTTATTGTCCGTCTTCTTGCCTTTCGGTCAAAAGCGCACTTTATTTTAGCAATAAAGAAAGTTGTTTGATTGTGGGCAATTGTGGTGATGGCTAGCCCGCTAATAGCTAGCTACCTCTGTACCTTGCTGCTACCTGGCATCAAGCTGCAGAATCGTGCTTTTATTTCAGTATTCACGTGAACAAAACGCTGACGTAAGCTTATTGTATTCTGGTTAAAAAGTTTTGTGTTTGCGGTACATGTTGCACTTTGTTTGTGAGCGTTATTGTGTGTTTTTTTCCTTCTATACACAGTTTTCAAATCCCTTGGGTCTGCCTCACTGGACTGCCCCGGCATCTCCCAGTCAAGTGCTGGTAAGGCACAACAAACTGAAAATTACCACCCGGTTGTTTTTATATGTGATTGTTTTCTATAGACGCATAACAAGGAATTTAAAATGTCTTTCTACGTTTATAAAAATACTAGATTCAGGGGTGTTCATAGCCACAGTGGCCCAGTGTTATAGGTGTGTTGGTGGTGGAAATACTGTTGTATTTTCACAAAAAAAAAGGAGCACATGTACAGACTTCAAATCAAAATGCTTGATTGAAATTCTTCAAGTCAGCTAACACTATTAACCCATTCTGATTTATGAGGCCACAGTACAAAGAAATTCTTTTAAAAATAACCCATTAAATCAAAATACTTTTTACAATTAATCCTTTTTGAAATGAAGGGGGGCCTAACCACATCACCACAGAAGTTTCTTATAGTCCACTCTACTGAGGGGCAACAACATGACAGTTGAGCTTAAATACAGCAACGAAGCATCCCACCACAGGCTTTCAACAGTTTAATTCCATAATATTTTTTTCTGACATGTTTTGATCCGGTGTTATCTAAATACAATGACTTCTGTCTTTCATATAGGCAAGATGAAAAGCAGCAACATTGCAGACCTTGCATCACTGATGGCCCAGAATCATGCTGAGGAGATGCGGATCCATGAAAGGATGCTCGAACAGTGCGAAAGACACCTGCAGTTAGCCGCATTAAGAAGGGATGAGCTGACAGAGACGGCTTCCTTCCACGGAGACTTCCGAAACCATTTTGGCAGTCTGGTCGAAGTACTGAAAGCTCCCCATTTGTTAACATGTTTTGGGAATATTTGTAATGTAATAAAATGTTAGTCTTTTGGATAAAAGTGTGGTTTGTATATTATAACACTGGATGATAAAGGCGAATAATTACATACACATTCCATTGCCTCATATGACCCTAATCCTGCTGTTCAGCCATAAAGGTGTCAAGATTTTTAATGGTAATGTTATTGTTATTGTTAAATTTAATAAATATTACCACTGCTGTATCCATTGCTCTACATTGGGTACAGTTTTTAAGTAAAATTGTAAGCAGTTGCACAGGTGTAATTTACATTCAGCAGTAGACACTGATAAAGGTGAAAGTCGAATTGGGTAAAAGGTAAGTACATGTGAATTGAATGTTATATCGGCATTCCAAATTCTGAGAATTCCAATAAATTATAAGCAGTCTAGTATAATATAAAGCGAAAATACCCATACATGTAAACCCAAATATAACATTTTCGATGTTGTAAACGTTGACATGTATATGATAAACCTATGCGATTGTGATTCAATAGATCCATAGTGATCTTTGGTTTGAAAAAGAAAATTATAATTTGGTGTTGGGCAGTGTGACAATGTCAGTGTATTTAGTAGGATTAAAAAAAGTTTCATCATAAAATTTCTAGGTTCATTGGCAATTCCATCAAACCAAAAGTGAGTTGTCTAGCTGCAGCATATTTTTTTTTTTGAGTCATTTCTACGTTGTTTTAGTGTGTAATTAGCCACCACTGAACAGATAACCCTTATAAATAACAATAGATTGGAAAAATGATACACAATGGGCCTAGATTTGGATTGGCTTTTTTTATAATATCAATTATTTGGTAAGTTAAAGTTAACTGGAAGTATAACAAGTTTCCACATATAATTCCAAGGTCAATTGGCAATTCCATCAAATCAAAAGTGACTTGGCTAGCTGCAGCATTTTCTTTGCAGTCATTTTCTACGTTGTTTTAGTGTGTAATTAGCCACCACTGAACAGATAACCCTTATAAATAACAATAGATTGTACAATGATACTCAAATGATACACAATACAAAAAATGGGCCTAGATTTGGATTGGCTTTTTTATAATATTTTTAATTATTTTGTAAGTTAAAGTTAACTGGAAGTATAACAAGTTTCCACATATAATTCCAAGGTCAATTGGCAATTCCATCAAACCAAAAGTGCGTTGTATAGCTGCTGCTTTTTTTGGGAAGTCAGTTTATCATCAGTGTATCATTATTACACAATATACAAAATGGGTCTAGATTTGGATTGGCTTTTTTTTATAATACTATAAATTATTTGGTAAGTTAAAGGGGTTTAGGATTAAGCTTCTGCATAATTTTAAATTACCCCGGTGTTTCAGCATTTAATTAACCGTCTGTTAACATTTAACCGTTTTGAACAACAGAGGCGACGTAGTTTAAAAGTGCACATTTTATTTAAAAAACACGTTGCACGGTGGCGCAGTGGTTAGCACTGCGGCAGCACAGTTTACCCTTGGCCGGGGGATTGTGGGGATCGTGGGTTCGATCCCAGCCCCCGACCAACAGTGATCTGTGTGGAGTTTGCATGTTCTCCCCGTGTTGCGTGGGTTTACTTACTCCGGGATTTCTCCGGTTTCCTCCCACATGCCAAAAACATGCATGTTAGGTTAATTGGCTGTTCTAAATTGTCCCTAGATATTTGTTTCCTATAGGCCCTTAGAATAGAGGGTTAGTATTAATGAAAGCGCTTTGAGTGGTCTTTGTGACTAGAAAAGCGCTATATAAGTGCAGGTTAGTTAGTAGTTAGTTAGTTTGACATATGTATGCACATGAACACAGAACAAATGAAATGATCTCTGAATGATCTCTGCTTCATATGCAGCTGCTTCAGATTCCTCCTGGGCAACCGCTATTCTCCTCTCCTGCTCCAACGTGTGTTGTCTCAATCCACGTCGTCTTCTCCTGTAAAATTCTCTTGTCTCGTTAAAGACATTCATTGTGTTAAAAACCGTGGAAATCCTCCGCTCGTAATCCGCTATTTTTTTCTGTGTTGTTGAGGAGTCAGTCTCGTCCTTTATACGTCAGCAGTGTAGCACCACCTCGATCCCGCCCACCCCAGCAATTCTCAGCTTTCCGCGGTTGTGATGGAGGCGCAGCCGCGGGAGAAACAAGTAGTAAAGAAAAGAAAAGAGTAGCGCAGAACTATATAGTGGAAATGTGGCTTTAGACAGGTCGGGAGGGGGAGAGGAAGGGACACCCAGAGGCGTGGCGGGCGAGCATGCAGCAGACTGCAAACAGGCGCTTAAGCAGAAGGAGCTCCACAAAACCACACTCCCCGAACGCTAGTCAATTGATGGGTTATGCAGGCGCAGCCAGGGATAGCCCAGGATGACCGGAGAAGATAACACCGGAAAGACATACAGTTCCAATTCCTCCTGATGATTGCCTGAAATAATGACTGGCAGAGAGGTGACCCGATGAGTGACTGTGGCCAATAAGACTTTAGACAAAGCTATGAGTTTGAGAGGAGTTTTCAACAGCTGCATAGGAAGACCCAGACAGGTTGCCAGGCTACCTGAAATAAAGCTCTGCTCGGCCCCTGAATCAATGAGTGCATGTGTGTTAATTTCTTTATGACCAAAACAAAACTAGATGGGAATCAAAAAGCAAGTGAGGGGATTATTGCGGGTTACGTCCATGAGACCCCCTACTGTGACGCACGGACTCCCCCTTTTGGCCGCTTAGGACAGGATTCAAGGTCATGCTCCTCGCTCCCACAATAAACGCATAACCCCAACTCCAGGCGGCGCTGTCTCTCCGCTAAAGGAAGCTTAGATCCACCCATAACCATAGGCTCCTGGTCCTCCGGGGAATCAGCAGACGGGAGGGCCAGCAGGGCGGGCTGGAGGGAGTGACGAGGCATGCCACCTGAGCGACCGGAAGTTCTACGTTCAGCTGCCCACTCTCTCAGATGATTGTCAGTGCTAATAGCCAGGGAGACACACTCATGCAGTGTAGAGGATTTCTCCAGGCGGGCCAGCTCGTCCCGCAGGCTAGGGCTCAAACTCCTAACAAATATGCTACACAGAGAGGCATCCTCCCACCCAACCTCTGTAGCAATGACCCGGAAATCCATGGCATAGTCGGCGACGGCCCTCGACCCCTGCCAAAGATTTAACAAGCGAGAAGTAAGCACATCCTCCCAGTCTGAGTGACCGAATACCTCCTGAAATTCTTGTGTAAACTGAGTGTAAGTCATAGAAGCATAGTCGGCCCTAGCCATTACCGCATATGCCCAAGCTAAAGCCCATCCCTTTAACAAATTAATCATATAGCCTATGCTGCTCTGGTCAGTGGGAAAATCCCTGGGTACCCGTTCAAACACTATGTCGCACTGCATGAGGAACCCCCTGGCCTCCCCCAACACACCTCTAAAACGAGCGGGAGTAGGGACTGGAGTAAGCCGACAAGCAGGGCCTGGAGAGGAAGGGCTAGGAGTAGAGCTAGCGGTGGAGCTAGCGGGAGCAGAGGAGCTAGTTGGAGCTGCAGGGAAACCCCGTGGGCTAACCAATTGATCTAGCCTGTCGGTGATGCGGGCTAACTGGGTTAGCATCACCTGCTGCTGGCACGCTAATTGATCTACCCGAGACTCTAAGTTGTTCAATCTCCGCGCTAGCGCGCTGTCTGCCAGATCACTTTGGCGGAATTGTACTGACATGGTATTGGTGACCCACAGAGCAGACACGACTCAGGATAGATACAATTAACGTTATTTATTGAAACAGTGAGTGAATGGATGCGTGCGTGCAGGGTGTGTAGTGTAGTGTAGTGCGAGCTGTATTCTCCAGCTGGGGCCGGCAGAGCACCATACAACCTGGCAACCCTGGAACGAGACAAAGGCCGTTAGTTTGCAGCTTAGCCTAAACAGCACTCGGGATGTTATGGTGCTTCCAGTCAGAGAGTGTTGAGTGAAGCCCAGGTAGCGCCGAAGCTGCAGCCAAGAAGACAGTGCCCGCTGGAGGCCGAGGAGCTGCAAGTGAGGAAGTGAGTCCGCCACCTGGAAGGAAGGGAGGACCGCCGCCGAGGGTCTCTGCCTGTGCACAGGGGAAGCAGACAGGGTGAAAGCGTGAAAGCTTACTTGAATAGTTGGTCTGGGAGGAACAGGCCCTGACAGGGTTCATCAAGGGCTTGGAAGACGATGTGTAGAGGAGTAGAGTGCTGGGAAGCACGGAAGCAGGCGTAGCAGGATTCAGGAAAGGAAACCAGACGACTCCGCGCCGAGCACTGGTCCTGGTGGAATAAATAGGCCGCAGGAGATGACAGGCAGGTGCGCGCACAGGTGCCGTGATTGGCAGCCATGACAATTAGCTCCTAAGCTCAACTGTCAGTTTACTGTATGTTACTGTTGTACATAATAAAGATTTGTTGCTGGGATATTACAGTTTTAGATAACTTTTGTATTTTCCAGCATGAGTGTAACTACTATGGCAGTGATACAAACTGCCATAGCAGTCCCCTCCACTTTGCACCACAGTGGCAATATTTGCAGCTTATGGGGCTTCTCAGTCACTGGGCGTCCAATAGTGTTTGCATACACTGCTCTATGGAGGAAATGACTAGACCAAATGTGAGGTGATGTAAGCTGTCATAACTAGATTTTGGTGGCAAACCTTAATAGAAATAATAAGATAAGTAAAACTTGAATAGTTTTTTTTTCCCCTTGTCCTGTCAGGAAGCTAGGCAAACAGAACAGGGATCTGTCACCCTTATTGTGCCAAAACAGATTTACTTTGCAGAGAGGACCTTATACAGTACCTAACTGTGTATTGTATATTGTTGTAAACTCCTCCTGTAATAACTTTTAGTACTTTATTTTAATTGTTTTACCCATGGAAAACCCACCAGGATGGGGAAGAGGGAAAGGAAGTGTGTGAAGGGGGAAAAGAAAAGGGAGGGAAAGAGACAAAAAAACAAAAAAAAACAAAAAACAAAACTTGAATAGTATTTTAGTGTGAAAATATACTTTTAAGTTAACTCTTAATACATCTCAGTTTCCTTAGCTGAAAAAAAAAATGCTTGAATCGTTCGAGTTAACAAACTTAAATGATTCAAGACAATCAATTTCCTCAAGCACTTTGAGCTGACCTAACTCATCAGGTTTCACAGTGTACCTATACCAGGGGTGTCCAATCATGTGCCATGGAGGGCCAAGGCCCTGCAGGTGTTCTCTTCTAGCCAGTATCTTCAGCAGGTGTTTTCACTGATCAGCAATCAGTGGGAAGAAGTTCAGTGAAATCTGCTGTTGAAGACACTGGTTGGAGATAAAGCCTGCAGGGTCTTGGCCCTCCATGGCACATGTTTGGACACCCCTGACCTATACACCTATTGACATACCCCACAAATTTCTACAAAATTACTGACTCACACAGAGACTATGATCTTCATCACTATAGGGCCTTTTCCACTAGTATCGCCTTTGCCTTACTTATTTCTACTCTACTCACTTTCTCGCCCTTTCCACTGTACCCAGCACGGTTTAACCGACATTATTTTCGTGCCTGGTCGAGGGCAGGGTACAACCATGCAAAAGCGAGCCGAGATGTGACGTCAGTAGACTGCTAGCCACTGATTGGTCAGGGCGTAACGTCACAAAAGCGCCCGTCTTCAGTGAAATCTTTATGACTGCCATTTGCAATCTCTCACGGACTAACTCGGTCACAGAGTAAATACGATATTAATACAGACAGCGTTGTAGGTTTTGCGGAAATCTACACCGTGGTCCAATGAAGAGGTGTGGGGTTTTCTCTGCTTGGTGGCAGATACACAGAGAGAGGAGTGATCCGGACCGATACATATGGCAGCCCTGCATAGAACCGTACTACTGACAAGCTGAAGACGAACGTGAGAGAACCATCGATGGTGAGTGATTTGTAATAATGTGCATCTGTTCGCTTATTTATCCTGTTGGTGGTAAGCTCACTTTTTTTGAGCAATACAGCGCTGTTCTGTGCTGGCTAACAAGTGTTAGCTAGTAGCTAGCTAGTACCAACTGCTGATTCGTGCTTGTTTTCTCCTAAGTATTCGCTTGTGAGAGCAAAACGATGAAATATATTAATCCTGGTTAAAGTCCTGGTTTTTGTACGTGCTGCACTTTGGTGCTGCACATTCAATTGTGTGCAATGTAATGCTAGAATGTGTTTCCACATGCCAGGGGTTAGCCTCCCTGTTTATATTTGTGGATACTGGTGAAATGGACCACAGGAGCCGAAATCTCAACAATATAAAAGTGCTTTTTCAAACCAGTGATTTATAAAGTCATTCATATAATTTTCTAAAGCGTCAGAATAGACCCACACACCTATTCTGTGGATTTTCCATAAAAGGTGCTGGAACAGTATTGTGCTGTTCCACCATAAATCCCTGGAATGATAATGTACTTATACAGAGTGGCTCCTGAGGTGCTTGTCAGGGAAACAAAGCATTTTTGTCACATCCCACCACTGACTTTCACAGGTGTATTTCCCTAACACAGGTACATCTCCAAAAATTATAATGTCATGAAAAAATTCAATTTTTTTGACACTCATTTCAGAAAGAGAAATCCATATATTATATCGATTCATTACACAGACAGTGATATATTTCAAGCATTTATTTATTTTAATTTGGATGATTATGGCTTACAGCCCCTGAAAACCCCAAATTCAATTTGGCAAAAAATTAGAATATTACATAAACTTTAGAAAATAGTTTTTAAATAGAAATATTGGCCGCTGAGGTGTTGGTTAATATGGGCTGTAGCCATAATCATCAATATTAAAATATACACTTTCAATATATCACTGTCCCTGTAATGAATCTATATATGGGTTTAACTTTCTGAAATGAGTGACAAAAATATTTAACTTTTTCATGATTATATAATTTTTGAGATGTGCCTGTATAAGTGTTGAACTTGCTTTTAACTAACCACCATCCATTTCTGTTGTTCATCTAGGCAGGAGGAAATCAGCCGCTCAACAACGGACGTCGCCACTGTGGAAAGTACTGAAATCCTTTGCTTTTATAGGTAAAGTGTCAAAACCAAAGTAGCACAATTTCCACTTAATATAAAAGGGACTGAACTGAGATTTATTTGATTGTGTGAGTATTAATTACAGAATAATTGAAAAAGACTGGCACATCAACTGTAAAATAAACCACTTGTTAATGTATTTATTTTTTTTTTTTGTCAGATCACTTGTGTGATCCCTTGTGAGTTATGTTCATAACTGTATCTTTTGGGGAATGGCAGTTGTTCAGTCATCAATATAATTTATTTTATAAGATAAGATAAGATAAGCCTTTATTAGTCCCACAACGGGGAAATTCCAGGATTGCAACAGCACAGGGATAGCAACACTCAGAGCAACAATCAGAAGGCAAAAAAAGCAAGCAAGAGCAGCTAATATACATATGTACATATTACTATAAAATATATATATACACACACACACACACAGACACACAGTGCAGAGCATTGTAGCTGGATGGAATAAATATATGAATATATGAACACACAGTGCAGAGCATTGTAGCTAGATGGAATAAATATGTAAATATATAAACACCCACAGTATGGAGCATTGCAGCTAGGTGGAATAAATATGCAAGTATATAAACACACACAGTGCGGAGCAATGTAGCTAGATGGAATAATATGTAGATATATAAAAACACAGTGCGGAGCATTGTAGCTAGATGGAATAAAAATATAGATATATAAATATAAACACACCCAGTGCAGAGCATTGTAGCTAGATGGAATAAGTATGTAAATATATAAACACACACAGTGCAGAGCATTGTTGCTAGGTGGGATGAAACAGCATAACCGTCTATTTAGTTATCCTACATGGTATGATTATGTGCCCATACATATTCTCACCCTCCATAGCGACCGGTATGTTCCTAGTTGTATGCCGGAGAGGACCATTGTGTAAGTCTATTGCATCTTTTGCATTCAAAAACTATTAGTTTGTTACGTCTTTTTGCTATCTCTGCGAGCAGCCCTGCTTAGGTTGTACAGTCTGACAGCCGTTGGTAGGAAGGACCTACGAAACCTCTCGGTTGTGCACCTGGGATGATGTAGTCTGCTGCTAAATGAGCTCCTCAGTGCATCCAGTATGTCCTGCATAGGGTGGAACTCGGACTCCAGCAGAGATGACAGTTTAGCCACCGTCCTTCTCTCTCCTATCTCCTCCATCGGATCAAGGTGTTGCCCCAGGACAGAGCTAGCTTTCTTAATCAGTTTGTTCAGTCTCTTCCTATCGGCTGCAGTAATGCCACTGCCCCAGCAGACCACTCCAAAAGTGATGGCTGATGCCACCACCGTGTCATAGAATGACTTCAGCAGCGCCCCTTGTACACCAAAAGACCTGAGTCTCCTCAGCAGGAACAGCCTGCGCTGTCCCTTCTTGTAGAGTGCGTCAGTATTGTGTGACCAGTCTAGTTTATTGTTCAGATGAATACCCAGGTACTTGTAGGATGTCACCATCTCGATGTCTGTTCCCTGTATATTTACTGGTGCTGTGAGGGGCTGCCCATGCCTGCGGCAGTCCACCACCAGCTCCTTAGTTTTCCTCGCGTTGATCTGGAGGCAGTTCCGATGGCACCAGTCCACAAAGTCCTGGATAAGCCCTCTGTACTCAGCTTCATCTCCGCTGGAGATGAGACCAACGATCGCAGAGTCATCAGAGAACTTCTGTAGATGGCAATGTGTTGTGTTGTGTGAGAAGTCCGCAGTATAAAGAGTGAACAAGAAGGGAGCCAACACCGTTCCCTGGGGGGCCCCCGTGCTACTGATGATCGTGTCGGAAACACAGTCCCGGGTTCTCCCAAACTGAGGCCGGTTCGTGAGGTAGTCCAGGATCCATGATGACAGGTGCTGGTCCACCCCTGCGCGCAGCAGCTTGTCCTTCAGGATCATCGGTTGGATGGTGTTGAAAGCACTGGAGAAGTCAAAGAACATGATCCTCACCATATTCCCGGGCTTCTCCAGGTGGGACAGAGAACGATGAAGGAGGAAGATCACCGCATCCTCCACCCCAATGCCATGCTGGTAGGCGAACTGGAGTGGATCCATCGCTGGTTCCACCAGGGGGCGGAGATGAGCAAGGAGCAGTCTCTCCAGGGTCTTCATCAAGTGGGACGTCAAGGCCACCGGTCTGAAGCTGTTCAGGTCTTTGGGGTGGGAAGTTTTTGGTACAGGTACCACACAAGATGTTTTCCACAGCTGTGGTACCCTCCCCAGTTTCAGGCTCATGTTGAAGATATATGTCACAATCCCACACAGCTGGTCTGCACAGGACTTGAGGAGCTTTGCGCTGATGCCGTCCGGTCCCGACGCCTTCCTCGCCTTGATCTTCCTCAGCTCCGTCCTCACCTGGGTCTTGGTCAGGGTCAGGATGGGGGGCTGTGTGTTGGGAGTGGGGGGGGGTGTCGGTGGAGTGGGGAGTGGGTAGCAGGACTTGATTTCTTAGAGGCAGCAGTGGTTGTTGTGCAGACAGGGGGGAGGGCGGTTGGTCAAATCTATTGAAAAACAGATTCAGGTTGTTCGCCCACTCCCTGCCCCCCGTGGCCTGGGGGGAGGTATTCTGGAGCCCCGAGATGGTTTTGAGGTTTCTCCAGACCCCGCTGATGTCGCTCTGTTGCAGCTTGTCCTCCATCTTCTTCCTGAAGCTGTCCTTGCCTTCTCTGATCTTTCTCCTCAGCTCCCTCTGTACGGACTTCAGCATCTCCCTGTTCCCCGACCTGAAGATCCTCTTCTTCTCTCTCAGAAGTGTTTTTATCTCAGGGTTGATCCAGGGTTTGTTGTTTGAGTGACGCCGTATGGTCTTGGTGGGAACGGATTTGTCCACACAGAAGCTGAGGTAGCCCGTGAAGGTGTGAATGAGGCCATCGATGTCCTCACCATGTGGATCGCAGAGCTGCTTCCAGGCAGTGGCTTCAAAACAGTCCCTTAGAGTGTCCATTGTCTCCTCAGACCATAACTCCACTGTGTGCATTGCCGGAGGTTGTCTGTGCACTAGAGGTTTGTACACCGGTCGGAGATGAACCAAGTTGTGATCCGATCTCCCAAGTGGGGGGAGTTGTGATGAGGTGTACGCCTCCTTAGTGTTTGCGTAGAACAAATCCAGTGTTTTATTGTCTCTAGTGTGGCATGTGACATACTGGGTGAAAGTGGGCAGAATGGGAGACAGTGAAACATGGTTGAAATCGCCTGAGATGAGGAGAAGAGCATCTGGGTGTTCTGTCTGCAGCCTGCTGGTTACTGAATGGATGACGTCACGCGCTGTCCCAGCGTTCGCCGTCGGATTTGCATAAACAACAATGCAGATCACGTGTGAGTATTCTCTCGGGAGATATGTAGGCCTCATGCTAACAGCTAGCAACTCAATGTCTTTGCTGCAGTGTCGTTGTTTAACAGTGATATGTCCCGGTCTGCACCAGTTGTTGTTAACATACATGATCACTCCACCGCCCCTAGTTTTGCCACTCTCTGGTGTTCGGTCAGCTCGTATCGTGTGAAAACCCTCCAGCTCAATGTTAGCATCTGCTGCTAGTTCAGTTAGCCACGTCTCAGTAAACAAAAGGAGACAGCACTCCCGGTAAGTGCTATCATAACGGGAGATAGCCGCTAGCTCATCTAACTTTCCCAGTATCGACCGTACATTTCCCATGACAACAGATGGAAGGGAGGGTCTGTACCTTATATTTTTTGTCCTCCGCCTTACTCCAGCCCGGCAGCCGCGGCGTTTTCGCCTCAGTTCTCTCGGTATGTCGAGATTTTCCAGTGGGACCGGGTGGCGGTTAAATGCTAGCAGCTCTTCCCTGTTATATCGTATCCTGCTATAAACAGTGGCTCCGTCCACCGGCTCAGGAGACATTTGGGATGATCTGTGTGTCCGTGATATAAGTGGGGTGAAAAAAAAAAAAAAAGTGATCAAAAGAGAGAGGAAGGGAAAAAAAAACTCGGAATCGAGCCGCTGTTGCAAAAGGCAGCCGACTGGTGTGGCGCCGAGACGTGAAGTCTCGGCGCCACACCGAGATGTGTAGTTTATACTATATCATCAATAAACTCATGCAGTAACAGGACACATTACAAATATTTCAGACCCATTGTAGTGCATCCTTTTATATTTTAGCAATAAAAGTACAAAACACCGCCCACACTTGAAGCCAGGGCAAGAAGATACACTTCTACATTCAAGACAAACTTTTATTGATAAAAACTCTATATTTTGACTGAGCGACTCCATACTCAGTGATGCACACCTTCATTTAAAGTACTATATTCCATTCAAGTGAATGTATTAATTCATTCTGATTGCTGAGGCCACTGTAAAAACAAATGATTTTAAATGTAACGCAGCCCTTGTAAAATCGACTTTACATCAGTGCAGCTACATGAAAATTGTGGTTAAATACAACAACGAAGTACTTTATTGTCACATTGGAATTGGAATCGCTGCTGTTTTGTTTTTCTTTTGAATTCTTGGATGGAATATGGGTGGGCAATATAAGCTGCGGCTTCAGCCATCACCCATTTCAGATAACCTATGTTGAACTGTATAATCAGAGGAGTTATTGTTTAATTTGACCTTATTAGATTTTTTTTCCACCTTTGTTATATTATTCTGTTTTCTTTTAATCTATCCGAAATAAAGATTCATTCATTCACATTCCACCACTGGCTTTTAGCAACAAGTGTATTTCCCAAATATGTTTTAAACTTCCTTTATTTAACCACCACCCATTTCTGTCTTTTGTCTAGGCAAGAGGTAAACGATCGATCCACCCCAAACTGGACCTTGCGTCACTATTTACAGAGATGCAGGCTGAAGATCTGCTGATCTGAGACCAGTGTGAGCTGCACATCCCAGCTGCTGAGTGACCCAGTCTTACAGTTTGAGTTTTGCACATTCTGAATAATCTGGAATTTGCTGCCGATTGTAATAAACAATTTAGTGACTTATGTGTTTGCATCATGATTTCTATTTTTGTCTGTTAATGCACTGGTGGGAAAAGAGTTAATAGTACAAACCATTAATGGGTGACCTTGAAAATAATGGCTCATTTTTAAGAAAAGTAACCAAAACAATTATTTTATTAACTGAAGACTGTATTGTTGGAATGTGCCACCGCAGAAGACCCTGCATACTTTAGTGACAGTACCAGTATATGTAGGAATTCTGGGCCATATTAGCATCTGCTCTTCATCATAATGGGTTTGGGCAGGGCTGTCCAATCATGTGCCATGGAGGGCCAAGACCCTACAGGCTTTAACTCCAACCAGTGTCTTCAACAGCAGATTCCACTGAACTTCTTCCACTGACTGCAGATCAGTGAGAACACCTGCTGAAGAGACTGGGTTGAAGAGAACCTGCAGGGTCTTGGCCCTCCATGACACATGATTGGACACCTGTGGGTTAGAGTTTAATGGGATTTAACATTTTAACATTCACTGCTTTATGGTTCATAATCCTGTTGACAGACTTATACCAAACCAAAAGTGACTTCTCAAACTGCTGGATTGTTCTTAGACAGCTTTTCCAATCTGTCAGTATTAAATTTATGTCACATGGTGGTAACCTTCACATATAAAAAAGAGACATCTGCAAAAACTTCAGAGGTGTATTGTCAGTGCAATACTACATGAATGCATGTATAGTACATTGATGCAGAGAATATATATTTCTACACTATATGTATCTAGTAAATCAAGCATTTTCCATGTAACCTTGTGACTGCATTATTTTAATTGCTTTTAATCCTAGATCAAGTTTATTTTGGCCTAAAATGCATCATAACTGTCAAATATATCTTATTATACCTAACTCAGTACTGTTTACTTTTTGAATATATATTTTGTGGCTAATATAGTTATTAACATGGTGATCAAGTTGTGGCAGCTGATCATTTTTTGCTATAACACCTCACACTCAGTGCTGCAGAAGCAGGTACGTCCATGATGTCTCAACAGTCTCTCCATGAATCTCATGCAGATCAGAGCAATTTTTTTTCCCACAATATTTTTATTGAACCTTTTTTTTTTTTACAAACATAGCACACACAGTCAGACACTAACACAAAAGTTATTTAAAAACTAAAAAGAACAATAACAAAATAGCAAAAAAATGGGTAATAAAAACAACAACAACCATTAACAAAAACAAGTCAACAACAATGCTCCTCTGTTTAGTCTAGGTAATCTATTACATAACAATACATAATATACATTCACCAGTTTGGAATTTGCAAGGTCCACACATATCATTCACCTTCTTCTTCAGAAGTTATGTTTAATTTCTTTACATAATCTATGAAAGGTCTCCATATATTCTCAAACACATTTTCCTTTGATTTCAGTATATACTGTATGTTATTCTTTCTAGTGGAAGGTTGGTAACATCTGTCTTAACCACTGAGTCACATCTGGTCTATGAGTTTTTCCACAGTAATGCAATACATTTTTTTGGCATTAAGAAAACTGAGGTCTATGGATGTTCTTTCACTCTTATTAAAGTTATGTTTTTCTGGACACAGACCCAACAAAAACAGTTTAGGGTTCAATGTGATTTGTTTTGAAATTATTTTTTTCAATTGTTAACCTCACCTCTTCCCAAAACATTCTGATTTTTCTACAGTCCCATAAACAGTGAAATAGGGTTCCTTTACTTAGATCAGAGCAATTTTTTGCACAGGAAATACAGTAAACCAGACATTCTTAAGCTCTACAACCACTGATCGTTTGTGAAGCTGTGCTGACATCAGTGACAGGCTGTGCTGAACGCCAGACTAACCGTTTGAAGCGGTAATTTTCCCACAACAGAGCCATCTGAAACACACACAGCGTACATATTTTAGTACCTAACAGTGATAACTTGCAGAGATTACAGTGTAGTACGACGTACTTATAGCAAACTAGCATTAGCAACATTAGCTTACCGTCATGTATGACCTAGTTTGTATCCTCACGTCTTCGGCTGTCCCAGAAGCTGCAGAACTATTCCAGAGTGTTTCGTCTCACTGCCTGTAACCTTGTCTGGCGGTCCTTTTTGGCATTTACGGTGAAAAAAGCCACAGACCGAGGAGTCGCCTTGTAGAGCCGCCATGTTATGTTTTGCTTGGGTCGCGTGTTTTACGTCATGGGAGTGTGGCGCAGCCTTGCTGTAAAAAAAATCCCGCCCACCACAGCTTAACCCCGCTTTACCTGGCTGCTATGGAGACACAACCACGGCCGAACCGAGTAGTAACGAAATGAAACGAGGTGAGCCGAACTGGGCTAGTGGAAAAACGGCATATGTGAAGATCAATGACAAAAAATGGCCAGCGCCCATTATATATATATATATATATATATATATATATATATATATATATATATATATATATATATACACACAGTGGGGCAAAAAAGTATTTAGTCAGCCACCAATTGTGCAAGTTATCCTGCTTAAAAGATGAGAGAGGTCTCCAATTTTCATCATAGGTATACCTCAACTATGAGAGACAAAATGAGAAAAAAAAATCCAGAAAATCACATTAAAGGATTTTTAATGAATTAATTGGTAAATTCCTCAGTAAAATAAGTATTTGGTCACCTACAAATAAGCAAGCTTTCTGGCTCTCACAGACCTGTAACTTCTTCTTTAAAGTAGAACTGAACTGAACGGCACTGGGTGATAGTACATACAATTATAAAGATAATTTATCATTGGCACCCCCTCCACAAATCCCGGAATCTTGGAGAAAATCGCGATTTTGAATTTCCCGCCCTGAAAAATCTGACAAATCCGCCGAAGTGCAGCCGGAGTTCCGCGTGACGTCACGAGTGTGACATAGTCCTTTACCATTGCGAGCACGTCGACACTGGTTGTTTTTGGTGCATTTTGTCGTGATAGTCGACTACAAAACACTTCCAACACCTGGGAAGATCTGTTCAGTGGCCAAGGAAAGCTGTCATGGCGACGAAAGAAAAGAAAGGGGGAGGAAAAGCGACCGGGAAGCGATGCGTTTCTAGACATACAGTGATCCCTCACTTATCGCGTTTAATGGGGACCAGAACCGACCACGAAAAGTGAAAAACCGCGAAGTAGCGTCACCCCCCCCCAAGGGCGTCACAAGCACTATTTTGCACAAAAAGGCACAAGACTAACTAACTAACTAACTAACCTGCACTTATATAGCGCTTTTCTAGTCACAAAGACCACTCAAAGCGCTTTCATTAATACTAACCCTCTATTCTAAGGGCCTATAGGAAACAAATATCTAGGGACAATTTAGAACAGCCAATTAACCTAACATGCATGTTTTTTTTGGCATGTGGGAGGAAACCGGAGAAATCCCGGAGTAAACCCACGCAACACGGGGAGAACATGCAAACTCCACACAGATCACTGTTGGTCGGGGGCTGGGATCGAACCCACGATCCCACAATCCCCACAATCCCCCGGCCAAGGGTAAACTGTGCTGCCGCAGTGCTAACCACTGCGCCACCGTGCAACAAGAGAACAGCGAAAAGTGCCACTAAGTAACACAAGCGATAAAGAACAATGAATGCGGTCTTCCTTCGCTGGGTAAAACGTCTCGGCCAATCAGCTTGCGAGGTAAAACGTCTCGGCCAATCAGCTTGCGAGATTCCCGAGCGGTGAAGCGGTGGGCGGAGAGGAGTGGAGCGGTGGTCAGAGAGGTAGATTTTCAGTTGTGCGGGCTCTCCGTGTTGATACCTCATGTTCTAATGTAGTCTCCCTGCCTTCTCCCTGCCTTCTACATTAGAACATCAGGTATCAACACGGAGAGCCCGCACAACTGAAAATCTACCTCTCTGACCACCGCTCCACTCCTCTCCGCCCACCTCTTCACCGCTCGGGAATCTCGCAAGCTGATTGGCCGAGACGTTTTACCTCGCAAGCTGATTGGCCGAGACATTTTACTCAGCTTCGCTCCCTGCCGAGCGCCTACACCCAGCGAAGGAAGACCGCATTCATTGTTCTTTATCGCTCGTGTTGCTTAGTGGCACTTTTCGCTGTTCTCTTGTGCCTTTTTGTGCAAAATAGTGCTTGTGACGCCCTTGGGGGGGGGGGGGGTGTGACGCTACGTCGCGGTTTTTCACTTTTCGCGGTCGGTTCTGGTCCCCATTAAACGCGATAAGTGAGGGATCACTGTAATAAGTTGGAAAAATGCTGATGGGTTTTTTTTTCCCTTTCTTTTTTATTGCTAATTTTCCTTATCCTGACACCCCAAACATGCCAAAGCTAAGACTCACCATTCTGTATTCAATAAGCGACTCTCCTTCCCATCACTGCTGCGGTCTGAGTCGGTGCCGGAATCCCCCGAAAATTCTGGCTCTAATCTGTACGGTTCGATGCCTCCCTCGCTCTCTTCCTGTTCACTTGACACTCCTGCATCCTCCTCTGTCTTGTCACCGATCCTGAATGCCTCTTCACTCTGAAAACTCTGGTGTTCTTGACTGCTGGAACTGCTATCATCTGCCATTGTTGTTTTGATAAGGGTCACACTCGTGACGTCACGCAGCGTCGTCTGCACTACTTCCGGTTTGTTTGGCACTGCCAGCCAGAGGCAAAAGTTTATCGGCTTATAGCTTGGCCATCGCACGGCCTAAAAAATTATTTTATGTGTTGAAAAATACAATAGGTAATAAGGAATTAATCTGCTATTCTACTTTTTTGGCAAAAAGGTGAGTTCAGTTCTACTTTAAGAGGCTCCTCTGTCCTCCACTCGTTCCCTGTATTAATGCCACCTGTTTGAACTCGTTATCAGTATAAAAGACACCTGTCCACAACCTCAAACAGTCAGACTCCAAACTCCACTATGGCCAAGACCAAAGAGCTGTCAAAGGACACCAGAAACAAAATTGTAGACCTGCACCAGGCTGGGAAGACTGAATCTGCAATAGGTAAGCAGCCTGGTGTGAAGAAATCAACTGTGGGAGCAATTATTAGAAAATGGAAGACATACAAGACCACTGATAATCTCCCTCGATCTGGGGCTCCACACAAGATCTCACCCCGTGGGGTCAAAATTATCACGAGAACGGTGAGCAAAAATCCCAGAACCACATGGGGGGACCTAGTGAATGACCTGCAGAGAGCTGGGACCAAAGTAACAAAGGCTACATCAGAAACACACTACGCCGCCAGGGACTCAAATCCTGCAGTGCCAGACGTGTCCCCTGTTTAAGCCAGTACATGTCCAGGCCCGTCTGAAGTTTGCTAGAGAGCATTTGGATGATCCAGAAGAGGATTGGGAGAATGTCATATGGTCAGATGAAACCAAAATAGAACTTTTTGGTAAAAAACTCAACTTGTCGTGTTTGGAGGAGAAAGAACACCATACCTACTGTGAAGCATGGGGGTGGAAACATTATACTTTGGGGCTGTTTTTCTGCAAAGGGACCAGGATGACTGATCCGTGTAAAGGAAAGAATGAATGGGGCCATGTATCGTGAGATTTTGAGTGAAAACCTCCTTCCATCAGCAAGGGCATTGAAGATGAAACGTGGCTGGGTCTTTCAGCATGACAATGATCCCAAACACACCGCCCGGGCAACGAAGGAGTGGCTTGGTAAGAAGCATTTCAAGGTCCTGGAGTGGCCTAGCCAGTCTCCAGATCTCAACCCCATAGAAAATCTTTGGAGGGAGTTGAAAGTCTGTGTTGCCCAGCGACAGCCCCAAAACATCACTGCTCTAGAGGAGATCTGCATGGAGGAATGGGCCAAAATACCAGCAACAGTGTGTGAAAACCTTGTGAAGACTTACAGAAAACGTTTGACCTCTGTCATTGCCATTAAAGGGTATTTAACAAAGTATTGAGATGAACTTTTGTTATTGACCAAATACTTATTTTAACGAGGAATTTAACAATTAATTCATTAAAAATCCTTCAATGTGATTTTCTGGATTTTTTTTTCTCATTTTGTCTCTCATAGTTGAGGTATACCTCAGATGAAAATTGGAGACCTCTCTCATCTTTTAAGTGGGAGAACTTGCACAATTGGTGGCTGACTATATACTTTTTTACCCCACTGTATATATATATACGTATATACTCACCGGCCACTTTATTAGGTACACCATGCTAGTAACGGGTTGGACCCCCTTTTGCCTTCAGAACTGCCTCAATTCTTCGTGGCATAGATTCAACAAGGTGCTGGAAGCATTCCTCAGAGAGTTTGGTCCATATTGACATGATGGCATCACACAGTTGGCGCAGATTTGTCGGCTGCACATCCATGATGCGAATCTCCCGTTCCACCACATCCCAAAGATGCTCTATTGGATTGAGATCTGGTGACTGTGGAGGCCATTTGAGTACAGTGAACTCACTGTCATGTTCAAGAAACCAGTCTGAGATGATTCCAGCTTTATGACACGGCGCATTATCCTGCTGAAAGTAGCCATCAGAAGTTGGGTACATTGTGGTCATAAAGGGATGGACATGGTCAGCAACAATACTCAGGTAGGCTGTAGCGTTGCAACGATGCTCAATTGGTACCAAGGGGCCCAAAGAGTGCCAAGAAAATATTCCCCACACCATTACACCACCACCACCAGCCTGAACCATTGATACAAGGCAGGATGGATCCATGCTTTCATGTTGTTGACGCCAAATTCTGACCCTACCATCCGAATGTCGCAGCAGAAATCGAGACTCATCAGACCAGGCAACATTTTTCCAATCTTCTATTGTCCAATTTCGATGAGCTTGTGCAAATTGTAGCCTCAGTTTCCTGTTCTTAGCTGAAAGGAGTGGCACCCGGCGTGGTCTTCTGCTGCTGTAGCCCATCTGCCTCAAAGTTCGACGTACTGTGCGTTCAGAGATGCTCTTCTGCCTACCTTGGTTGTAACGGGTGGTTATTTGAGTCACTGTTGCCTTTCTATCAGCTCGAACCAGTCTGGCCATTCTCCTCTGACCTCTGGCATCAACAAGGCATTTCCGCCCACAGAACTGCCGCTCACTGGATATTTTTTCTTTTTCGGACCATTCTCTGTAAACCCTAGAGATGGTTGTGCGTGAAAATCCCAGTAGATCAGCAGTTTCTGAAATACTCAGACCAGCCCTTCTGGCACCAACAACCATGCCACGTTCAAAGTCACTCAAATCACCTTTCTTCCCCATACTGATGCTCGGTTTGAACTGCAGGAGATTGTCTTGACCATGTCTACATGCCTAAATGCACTGAGTTGCCGCCATGTGATTGGCTGATTAGAAATTAAGTGTTAACGAGCAGTTGGACAGGTGTACCTAATAAAGTGGCCGGTGAGTGTATATATATATATATATATATGTACGGGGAGACCGGGTATGGTTGTATGGGTATGGTCTCAGGGGATGGTCTCAGGGGAGACCGGGTATTGTTGTAACATGGGGAGAGTTGTAACATCACCAATTCCACCAATCAGGGATAAGATAGGAGTCATATGATCATTTCAGTATTTACCCACTTCCTTCCCGATCACACGTGCTGATTGTCAAGGTTGGAAATGGGTGCATGCAGATTCTATCAAGAAAAAAAGGATTTTGAGGTAAGAAAGTAAATTATTTTACCAAGACTATATTTTGTTTAGTACCTACACTATTGTAGATAAAACCATGTGACTCATATGAGAATAAAGTGTAGTTTCTCAGGCAAAATGTGATGCATTTTTCCCCTGCTAATTTCAAACCGCTAAGCTAATACAGCTAGCTAAACAATGGCAGACTGGGGTGGGGTAGGTTGTAACACATCTTTTAAAAGTGTTACAACCCTCCCCTTCCATACAACTAACAACACTTTCTTGATTTTAATATTGTTACAGAATGCCTAGGCATTGGAAAAGAAAGACAGACAGAGGTGTGCCTGCAGATGTTTTAAAAAAAGCATCTGATGAGGTCACAAAGAAGGGCAAGTCAGTCAGATCAGTCGCAAAGGCACATGCAAAGGGTTAGGGTTAGGGTTAGGGTATTACTCTGTGACGATGCACCCTCCCAAGTCACTGACCGTCCAGACCCAGGTACCTCCTCTCCACCAACTCTCCTGGCAACTTCCTCCTCTCCACCAACTCACCTGGCGACTTCCTCCTCTACTTCAATTCACTTGTCTCCACGTCAGGCGTTCAGTCCTTTGGCTGTACGACCATTTCCAAAAGCAGGGCCAAGGAAAACAACTGGCAGGATCAGGAAGAAGAGGCAGTCTGAAATACTCACTGATACACAAGTGAAGCAAGCATTGATGGAAGAAGAACAGAGAAGAAGAAAAAATGTAGGAAAGAGTAGGCCTATCTTAGGCAAGAATAAAGGCAAGCAAAAGAAAAAAGGGGAGACAGCCCACCAAGAAAAGGTTGAAAGCCAGTGTTGAGGATTCTGAGGCCTCAGATGAGGAAACCTTTTGTGTTGTCTGTATGGAGGCATTTGGAAGGTCGAAGCCAAAGGAAGTATGGGTAAAATGTGCCCTATGCAGTCTCTGGGCCCACCAAGCCTGCACTCCACGGTTACAAACATTCATTTGTCAACATTGTGACTCTGATTAAAAAAAAAAATATATATATAGGCCACACACACACACACACACACACACACACACACACACACACACACACACACACACACCCTCCTGAGACAAACAAAGTGGATTTGAAAGTGGAGAGAGAGACATTGTTCTGGCTTGTTCTTTTATTTCAGTAAACCTCTTTTTGAAACATATCACATGGTATATATATATATATATATATATATATATATATATATATATATATATATATATACTGTATATATGTATATATATATATATATATATATATATATATATATATATATATATATATATATATATATATATATATATATATGTGTGTGTTCAAAATAAATAAATCTTTGCAAAAATCTGAGTTTTTTTCTTTCAACAAATAAAATATTAAACCTCCATGAAAAATAAATAAATCTTTGTAAAAAAAAAATTAAACAGGCCATTCCCCTTGTCAGCAAAATGAGCCAAAATAATCCCCTCTTGTTAACCTGCCATCCTCCATCCCCTAAAAGGGTGCAAGTATAGTTTATTGAGGATTTGCAAGTGATATCACTGGCCACGTGGATCATGGCATTGGTAGGCAAGCTTTGTGAAAGGAACACTGACAGAAATAGTTTATCATGGCATGTGACATTATTTTATCAGAAGTATTACAGAAAAAAATCAAAACAATAACAACAAAAAACGGGTGATTAAGAGTGACTATCTCTGCCTTGTCCCACGGAGGTGAGGAGGAAGCTTTCATTCAGCTGAGCAGGCTGCATGCATTTTAATAAAAACTGGTAATTAATAGTTGAAGAGTGGCAACAACATATGTATAAAACAAATAATTTGTAAATTAAATTAAGGATATTTTCCAACTGAATAGTTGAAACCGCTTAACCCACACTCTACAATGATGGAGCTTCGAGGCAGGCCTCACTTTTCAGCCTCCCAGTGCTGTTCACCTTTTCATTTTTTTTTTAACTTTCCTAAGTTTATATTGTATTTCTATTTTACTGCAAGAATACTTTTTCAAGTGAGCAGCAGAGACAATCATGGATCATATAAACACTGGCTGCTGGAGCTTACCGGCCAGTACTGCAGCTCGTCTGCCCCATTTCCCAGCAGTAGAGCCCCACTTCAACTACTCACAATAGGAAAATACCCTAAATTTAAAAAAAAACAGGCACAAGCAGTCTCAGCCAGCAGGATGTGGCAAGTGGTCAAAAAAATCCTGCTAACTTTTTTTGGTGATAATTTATTTAAAATATAGGCACTTACTGCAAATATAAACAACAGAGTCTTGAGGTGGAAACTGACATGTTTGGACAAACCCAGATGCAGACACACACTCAGAATAAACACAATTATTTTTATTTGATGCGTGAGTGAGTGTGTGTGGGAGTGTGAATGAGGATGAGTGTAGGGGAGCGACCAGAGCGAGGACAAGTCTGGCAACCCTAAGAGAGAGGAGAGACAAGAGCATGAGCTCTCTGAAAATGGATTGCATAAACGAGTGATTAATCAGCCTTATGGTGAAGGTGAGAAGTTGTGGCACCGAAGAACATCCATGCTGCCCCAAATGCCTGCTTCGGTCCGTCGCGTGTCCATGTTGGTGTAGATGGCTCACGTGTGGCAGTGCAGAATAGTCCATTCATGGAGTACAGTATATCCTCAGAGTGTAGGTGTGAGTCCTGGTCCACCGCCAGGAGGAGGAGGTCTGCCCAGGGGAATCCACCTGTGCACAGGGGAGAAGAGGGAAGGAGCAAAGAGGAAGGATTTCTTGAAAAACGCTTACTTGGCGTTGGGGAGATGAAACTCCCAGAAGATCCGGCATTACAGGAAAGATGAGGGAGGTAAAACTCACTAGTAGAAGAAGTAGATGACTCAAGCACAGAGTTCTTACATCCGAGTGGAGCGTTGACATCTCCGTGCAGAATGAGAAGCAGCACTCCTTAAGAAGGCTGCCTAATGGGGAGAGCAGGTGTGCGTGCAGCTGTGGAAACAATTAAGGCAGCAGGCACACAGAGTGGATCACCACAGTACCCCCCCCCCCCAAGGGACGCCTCTCGGCGGCCGATCCAACTTACCCCGGTGCATCCAGTGGAACTCCCTAATGAGCTGCGGATCCATCACAAAGGAAGGATGCACCCAGGACCTCCACTCCAGAGCACAACCCTCCCAGTGCATCAGGTATTGTAGACCACGACCCCTGCGTTGGATGTCCAGAATGCGGTTGACCTTGTATGCGGGGTCGCCATCCACCATCACCAGCGGGGGCGGATTCTTGGGAGGGGCACAGAGGGCTGGACACAAACGGCTTCACCTGAGAGACATGGAAGGTGGAACAAATGCGGAGGGAGAGCCAAGCGCACAGCGACTGGGTTGACAATGTGGGTAATGGTATATGGACCAATAAAGCGCTGCGAAAGCTTCTTGGACTCAGTCTTCAGGTTGATATTCTTGGTCGTCAACCATACCTGCTGTCCAACCCGATAAGGCGGAGCCGGGGTCCTGCGACGGTTGGCAATGTCAGAGTTGCAGCTTGCCGTGCGTTGTAGCACAGCCCTGGTGGCCCTCCACAGACGGCGACAGCGCTTCACGTGGGACTGGATTGATGGAACGGCGATGTCCTCCTCCTCCTCTGGAAAGGGGGGGGGGGTTGTAACCTAGGGATGCTTCTAACGGAGAAAGACCAGTAGCAGTGGAAACAATGGAATTGTGGGCATACTCAATGCAGGGTAAGTAGGAACTCCAGGACGTCGGGTTGGAGGCCGTGACACACCTCAGAGCTACCTCCAACTCCTGGTTGGTGCGTTCACTCTGGCCGTTGCTCTGTGGATGGTAACCAGATAACAGGCTTACCGTGGCCCCAGTAGCCTTGCAGATGGCCCGCCAAACTTGAGAGATGAACTGGGGCCCACGGTCCGACACGATGTCCAATGGAATGCCATGAAGCGGCACCACATGCAGAGTGAGGACGTCCGCTGTCTCCTTGGCCGCAGGGAGCTTTTGCAGAGGTATAAAGTGGGCAGCTTTGGAAAACCTGTCAACAATAGTGAGGATGACAGTGTGACCTGCAGAAGGGGAAAGACCGGTCACAAAGTCCAGGGCCACATGGGACCAGGGTCTGCTAGGGATGGGGAGAGGATGCAATAGACCTGAAGGGGGAGAGGAGGACGACTTGCAGGTTGCACACTGAGGACAGGCTCGGATGAACTCCCCAACGTCCCTCCGTAACGAGGGCCACTAGAAGGTCCTTTGTAGCTGGGTCACAGTACGCGCTACTCCAGGGTAACACATCATCTTGGAGCAGTGCAACCAATCGATGACCAATACATCCATCCCGCCGGTCCCCTGCCCAGGTCGGCCTTGGTCTCCTGTGCTCTCCTAACCCTCTCCTTGATGTCCCAAGAGAGGGCGCCAACGGTGCACGAAGGGGGAACAATAGGATGCGGCGGCATCTCAGCTGCTTCAGGAGAAAATTGCCTGGACAGCGCATCCGGCTTGATGTTCTTCGACCCCGAGCTGTAGGTGATAGTAAAGTTAAATCTGCCAAAAAACAGGGACCAGCGGGCTTGTCTGGAATTAAGTCATTTGGCCCTCCTAACGACGAACGGCTGGGAGGCGTCCTCCAGCCAGCAGCGCCACTCCTCCAAGGTGAGTTTAACCGCCAGCAGCTCCCTGTCCCCAACATCATAATTCCTCTCCGCAGAAGACAGACGATGGGAAAAGAAGGCGCAGGGGCGGATCTTGTTGGCGGCAGGAGAGCGCTGCGACAATACTGCTCCCACCCCAAAGTCCGAGGCATCAACTTCCACCAGGCACTGCAGGGAGGGATCCACCTGAGCCATAACAGGAGGAGAAGAAAACACAGAGTTCAGTTCGACAAATGCCGCCTCCGCTTCTTCAGATGCAGACACAAACTCAGAATAAACACAATTGTCTTTATTTGATGCGTGAGTGAGTGTGTGTGGGAATGTGAATGAGGATGAGTGCAGGGGAGCGACCAGAGCGAGGTCAAGTCTGGCAACCCTAGGAGAGAGGAGAGACAAGAGTATGAGCTCTCTTAAAATGGATTGCATAAACGAGTGATTAATTGCCTTATGGTGCAGGTGAGATTTTGTGGCACCGAAGAACATCCAAGCTGCCCCATATGCATGCCTCGGTCCGTCGCGTGTCCGTGCTGGTGTAGATGGTTTAGGTGTGGCAGTGCAGAATAGTCCATTCATTGAGTACAGTCCATTCATGGAGTACTCACACCTACAACAGAGTGAAGGTGTGAGTCCTGGTCCACTGCCAGGAGGAGAAGGTCCACCCAGGGGAATCCACCTGTGCACAGGGGATAAGAGGGAAGAGGAAGGATTTCTTGAAAAACGCTTACTTGGCGTTGGGGTGAAGAAACTCCCAGAAGATCCGGCATTGCAGGAAAGATGAGGGAGGCAAAACTCCCTAGTAAAAGAAGTAGATGACTCGAGCACAGAGTTCTTACATCCGAGTGGAGCGTTGACGTCTCCGTGCAGAATGAGAGGCAGCACTCCTTTAGAAGGCTGCCTAATGGGGAGAGCAGGTGTGCGCGCAGCTGTGGAAACAATTAAGGCAGCAGGCACACAGAGCAGATCACCACAGAAATACCTTTATTTCTCCCCTCTGGGCTAAAGAATTATCCCCTGCATATTTCCATGCATAGATCCAGCCACAGTAGGTGCACAAGCCAATGTATTCCCAGTGCCGGTCCCAAGCCCGGGTAAATGTAAATGGTTGTGTCAGGAAGCGCATCCGTCCTAAAACCTTTGCTAAATCAAACATGTGGATCATGAGGAATGAGACTTTCATACTGGATCGGTCAAGGCCCAGGTTAACAATGACCGCCACCGGTGCTGTTAACCAATGGGTGCCGGTGAACATTGGGCTACTATTGGTTGAAGATCAAGGACAAGGAGAACGGGAGTGTTTGGAGGAAGAGAGAGATAAGGAAAGGTAGACGTGTGGAGGTGAGAGTACTAACATTAAATGTAGGGACTATGACTGGTAAAGGCAGAGAGTTGGCTGATATGATGGAGATAAGAAAGGTAGATATACTGTGTGTTCAAGAAACCCGATGGAAAGGAGGCAAGACTAGGAGCATTGGAGGGGGATTTAAACTGTTCTACCATGGTGTAGATAGGAAGAGAAATGGGAGTAGGAGTAATCTTGAAGAAAGAGTATGTGAAGTGTTCTGGAGGTTAAGGGGAGTCAGACAGAATCATGAGTTTGAAGCTAAAAGTCAAAGGTGTGATGTTGAATGTTGTCAGTGCATATGCCCCACAAGATGGATGTCAGGTAGAAGAGAAAGAGGAATTCTGGAGTAAGTTGGATGAAGTGATAGAGAGAGTTCCCAGGGGGGAGAGAGTGGTGATTGGAGCGGACTTCAATGGACATGTAGATGAAGGGAACAGAGGTGATGAGGAGGTCCTAGGTAGGAATGTTTTTTTGGAAAGAAATGTGGAAGGACAGATGGTTGTGGATTTTCCTAAATGGATGGAGATAGCTGTGGTGAACACATACTTCAAGAAGAGAGAGGAACATAGGCTGACTTACAAGAGTGGAGGAAGGCGCACACAGGTGGACTGCATCTTATGGAGAAGCAGAAATCTGAAAGAGATAGGAGACTGCAAGGTTTGGGGAGGGGAGAATGTAGCTAGACGGCATTGGATGATAGCCTGTAGGATGGTTTTGCAAAGCAAGAAGAGAAAGAAAGTGAAAGCAGAGCCAAAGATTAAGTGGAAGGAGTTACAGAAGGAAGGTGGTTGCACAGAGTTCAGGAAGGAGTTGATACAGGCTCTGGGTGGTAAGGAAGAATTACCAGATGACTGAGAAAGAACAGCAAAAGTATTGAGGGAAATGGGTAGAAAGGTATGTGGTGTATCCAGTGGACAGAGGAAGGAAGACAAGGAGACTTGGTGGTGTAATGAGGAGGTACAGGAACGTATTCAAAGGAAAAGGGTAGCAAAGAAACAGTGGGATAGTCACCGAGATAAAGAAAGTAGACAGAAGTATTCGGAATCTAGGGACAGTGCAGAACGGTAGAGGCTGAGATCAAATATAAAAGATATAAAAATAAGCTTACTAATATAATGAGGAGTTGTAAGAAAGAATACTACAACAGAATGTTAGAGGATAATAAGAATAACTTAAGAGGAATATGGCAAGTACTCAATGGGATTATTAGTAACTATCCTAAGAATGCTAATTATCCAGAATATTTTATTGAAAATGACAATTTGATAAATAATATGGAGGATGTGGTCAGTGGTTTCAATAATTTTTTTGTAAATGTTGGTCCTGAATTAGCAAAATCAATAGTGACACCAGAAACAAAAGACGCAATAGACTTACACAGTGGTTCCCTCCGGTATACAACTAGGAAAATACCGGTCGCTACGGATTGTGACAATATGTATGGGTACATAATCATACCATGTAGGATAAATAAGTAGACAATTATGCTGTTTCATTCCATCTAGCTACAATGCTCCGCACTGTGTGTGTTTATATATTTATTCCATCTAGCTACAATGCTCCGCACTGTGTGTTTATAAATTTATATATTTATTTGTACATATGTATTCTCGCTGCTCTTGTTTTTTCTTGTCTTCTGATTGCTGCGCTGAGTGTCGCTATCCCTGTGCTGTTGCAAACCTGGAATTTCCCCATTGTGGGACTAATTAAAGGCTTATCTTATCTTATCTTAGAAACAAACAACAGTGGTTCTGTAAATGAAATAGAAGATAGAAATCCAAACACAATCTTTTTGGGTGCAGTTACTGAAAAGGAAATTATTGAGACTGTGAGTAAATTTAAGAACAAAAAATCAACTGACTGGAATGAAATTGACATGACAATAGTGAAAAAAGTAATTGAAGGAATTGTTAAACCACTCACCCACATCTGTAACCTGTCATTTCAAACTGATAAATTTCCAAACAAAATGAAAATAGCAAAAGTGATACCACTATACAAAACAGGAGACAGTCATTATTTCACAAATTACAGGCCAGTCTCTTTACTCTCACAATTCTCCAAAATACTTGAAAAAAATCTTCACTAAAAGACTGGATGATTTCATTAAAAACACAACCTCCTTACAGACAACCGGTATGGTTTTAGAGCAGATAAATCTACATCTTTGCCACAGAATGAACTTATAGAAGAAATTACTAGTTGTATAGATAAAAAAAGTTTGCTGTAGGAGTATTCATAGATTTAAAGAAAGCTTTTGACACCATTGACCACAGAATTCTACTGAGGAAATTGGAAAGGTATGGGATAAGAGGGGTCGGACTGAGTTGGGTGGGAAGTTATTTAAGTAACAGACAACAATTTGTACAAATTGGTGAGCACAAATCACCCTTCATGGATATCACTTGTGGTGTGCTCCAGGGGTCAGTTTTGGGACCCAAACTCTTTATCTTGTATATAAATGACATATGCCAAGTATCAAAAATTCTGAAATTTATTTTGTTTGCGGATGACACAAATATCCTTTGCACTGGTGAGAATTTGCAGCAGGTTTTAGAGGTGGTCACAACTGAAATGAAAAGGTTAATGCAGTGGTTCAACAAAAATAAATTATCTCTAAATCTGATAAAAAAACCCCAAAGATTATATTGTTTGGAAATTATAAAATAAATCATGAAATATTGGTAACGATAGATGATACCAGAATAGAAACAGTACAGGAAAATAAGTTTCTGGGGGTGACGCTAGACAATAAAATCGGCTGTAAACCTCACATCAGTCACATCTGGGCCAAGTTGGCAAAATGTATAGGGATACTGGGGAAGACAAGACACATCTTGGACTATAAAAATATTGTTCTTTCTGTACAATTCACTGTTTCTACCTTATCTTAACTACTGTGTAGAAGTCTGGGGAAACACCTACAAGACCAACCTACAGCCAATATGCACATTACAAACAAAAAGCTATAAAGATAATAAATAATGTAGGATATAGAGACCATACCAATTCATTGTTTTTAAAGTCACATGTCATAAAGTTCATGGATTTAGTTAAATTTAAGACAGCACAAGTCATGTACAGGGCAATTAATAATCAACTCCCAACAAATATACAAAAAATATTCAAAAAAAGAGACAATGATTATGATTTGAGAGGAGACTTAAACTTTACAAAACCTAAGATACGAACAACTAAGAAAAGCATGTGCATATCTGTCTGTGGGGTGGATTTGTGGAACAGTCTGGAGCTGGAACTGAAACTATGCACAAACAGAAATCAATTGAAAAATAGGTATAAACATTATTTGCTGAAACAATATATGTTAGAAGGGTAGTATTTATATGTGTGATTCACTATGCTCACTCTGGGACTCTATGGAATGGTGGGTGGGACAGTGCTGTGTTGTTTGGGGCTGGTTTTGATGTATGGACTGTATGTATGTTGGGATGGATGGGTGTTAATGTTGATATGTACAAAATATAGTTAATTGTTTACTTGGGGTCTTAAATGTGGTAAATTGTATATATTTCACATGGGTTGTATTTATGGAAAAGAGTAGTTGGAGTTAATAAGGTAATAAGTTAATAATAATTCACGTCTTCCTTCTCCCTTTCGAGCACTATATACTGTCACTTTATCGCACTTGTCATTTGATTTGTTTTTTTTTTTTACTTTTTTGATCGAAATAAAGTATCTATCTATCTATCTATCTATCTATCTATCTATCTATCTATCTATCTATCTATCTATCTATCTATCTATCTACATGGCAAAGACCGAGTCAGCAAAGGCAAAGGAATATAGTGAGTTGTATGAGAGGCTAAACACGAAGGGGCAGATTTACTAAGTGTATGTGTGGATGGATGCTTGAGGAGTGGAGAAGTAGTGTTTTTGTACCAGTTTTTCAGAACAATGGTGATGCTCAGAGCTGTAGTAACTACAAAGGCATAAAGTTGATCAGCCACACTATGAAGATATGGGAAAGAGCTTTTGAAGCCAGGTTAAGAGGAGAGGTGACAATCGGTGAGCAGCAATGTTTGCTCTAAGAGTGCTGATGGAGAAGGCTAGAGAAGGTCAGAAGGAGTTGCACTGTGTCTTTGTGGGTCTAGAGCAGGGGTGTCCAATCATGTGCCATGGAGGGCCAAGACCCTGCAGGCTATATCTCCACCCAGTGTCTTCAACAGCAGATTTCACTGAACTTCTTCCCACTCATTGCTGATCAGTGAAAACACCTACTGAAGAGACTGGGTAGAAGAGAAAACCCGCAGGGTCTTAGCCCTCCATGGCACATGATTGGATGCCCCTGGTCTAGAGAAAGCATATGATAGGGTGCCAAGACAGGAAGTGTGGTACTGTATGAGAAAGTCAGGAGTGGCAGATAAGTATGTGAGGGTGGTGTAGGTCATGCACCAGGGCAGCAAGTTGGTGATGAAGTGTGCTGTAGGAGTGACAGATGGATTCAAGATGGAGGTGGAGTTTCATCAGGGATCGGCTTTGAGCCCCTTCTTGTTTGTCATGGTGATGAGGTGAGGTCAGGCAGGAGTCTCCGTGGACCATGATGTTTGCAGAATACATTGTTATCTGTAGAGAGAGTAGGGAGCAAATGGAAGAGAACCTGGAGAGGTGATGTATGCTCTGAAGAGAAGAGGAATGAAAGTCAGTAGAAGAAAGACAGGATACATGAGTGTGAATGAGAGGGAGGCAGGTGTAACAGTGAAGCTGGAAAGAGTAGAGGTAGTGAAACTAAATGAGTTTAAATGCATGGGGTAAGCCAACCAAAGAAATGGAAAATGCACAAAAGAGGTGAAGAAGAGAGTGCAGGCAGGGTGGATGGAGTGGGTGGAGACGAGTGTCAGCGGTGATTTGTCACAGAAGGGTAGCAGCAAGAGTGAAAGGGAAGATTTACAAGATGGTACTGAGACCTGCAATGATGTATGGTTTGGAGATAGTGGTTCTGACAAAAAGACAGGAGATGGAGCTGGAGCTGGCAGAGTTGAAGATGCTAAGATTTTCATTGGGAGTGACTAGGAGGGAAAGGATTAGAAATGAGTATATCAGAGGGACAGCTCAGAGTGAGCAGTTTGGAGACAAAGTAAGAGCATCAAATAACTGCTTTGGAAGGCAGTTGTGTTTTTAAAGTGGGACCCAAGGTAGCAGGCAGGACTGGGTGCAACAATGATTTATTAATGAAAAAGTAAATGCACAAACAAAAGCAGCTCAGGGGCTGTCAAACACAAATTATGCTGATAACACAAGCAAAAGATGATGAAGAGGGACCAGAGGGAGAATTGTGGTTATCCACGCTGTGTGTGCCTTTGTCCTAATTATCTTTCACAGCTGTGGACATACCTGCTTCCCCTCATTAAGCACCCTTTATAAGGAACGCTGCCCAGAAGGTAGCACGGATATGTCATGGCACCACAGCAGAATGCTGGACCGGTATTGGATAATTATCTCTTAGGAGCCAGATTCACTCTACACTGCTGTATAATGAAAAAAAATCTCTGTTAACGTCATTATCTGTCACCCAGAGCCTAACCTCTCCATCTCTGCTGTCATTCCAGGGTTGCCAGACCTGTCCCGCTGTGCACGCTCCTGCTCCTGATACACTACACTCTCACAGCACCATACGCACACACAAACCTTCACTCTCACTTAATAAAGGATCATTACTGTTGCTGAGCCTGTGTCTGCTTCTGGGTGATTCTGGAATCATGTCAGTACACTTCCGTCAAGGAACCCCAGCAGACAGTGCCTTGGCACACAAACTTAACACCATGGAGGCTCGCTTAGATCAATTAACACACCAGCAACAGGTGATCTTAACCCAACTCATGCACATTGTCACGACTGGACCAGCTCTCCCCGCTGCAGTCTCCTCCACCTTCTTCTCGGGATCTTGCCTGGTTGGCCAATTCCTCTCAGGCTCCACCTCCTCCTTTCTGGTTTACCCCCGTACCCGCTCCCACCCGCTTTAGTGGTAAGTTAGGGGAGGCATGGGGTTTCTTGTTGCAATGAAGCTTTTTTTTTTTTTTTTTTTTTTTAGTGTGTGCCAGGGGATTTCCCCACTCATCATAGCCAGATTATTTATATGGTGAATTTTTTGGAGGGACGGGCTTTGGATACTGCCATTTTGACCCAACCCGAATACGCTAATTACACATATTGTGGAGGAAAAAGGAAAAAAAAAAAAACACTGCGCCACCGCACTGTGGGCAGTGCAGTGGAGCAGTGGTTAGCACTGTGGCCGCACAGCGGCTCACCCTTGGCCATGGGATCCCTGGTTCGGTCCCAGCCCCTGACCAACAGTGATCTGTGTGGAGTTTGCATGTTTCTCCCCGTGTCTGCGTTGGTTTACTCCTGGATTTCTCCGGTTTCCTCCCACAGGCCAAAAACATGCAGGTTAGGTTAATTGCCGTACCGTGGCTGCTTCATCCATCCATGTGGATGCCCTCAATTTCCCCTCTGGGGATCAATAAAGTATACAAAAAAAAAATCAAAATAAGTGCAGGCGGATACAGCAAGCCGAAGTTTAAAGGTGTTTTATTCCTCCATCACGAAGCTCACCCAGCGCTCTGGCTGTGCGCTGAGAGTGAGCCCTGAGTCGTTGTCTAAGAGCGATACAGTGAGCTTTGAGTGAGCACATTTATACCGGCAAGAGAGAATGCATGGGACATTTACATAACAGTCAAGAAAGAATGCATAACAGTCAAGAGAGAATGCATGGCAACTTTACATAAGAGTCACACATATCAATTGCCTGATTACTGGCGCCGGAATTCTTCTCTTGCTCCGAGGCTGTAGGACAAAAGAGAATGCAGGCACATTTGCATATTGATATCAGTCCATAAATATCATTGTTCTGTTTCCTGCTCAAGCTGAGTGCTCTGACTGTCCAAGCTGATTGTGGTGGGTCACCCCACATTATGACTGATTTGTGTCTGAATTTTCTGAAGTCTTTGACCATTCTGATCGGGATAGCATTCTCACCTCTCACTTCCTTAATTTGAGACAGGAGTTAAATCAGTGGCTCATTACTCAGTGAGTTTTCGGGTAGTGGCTGCTGAGGTGGGGTGGGGGGATGACTCATTATGTAGCATTTTTGTCCAGAGCCTTAGCTCCCGCTTGAGGGATGAGTTGGCTCGGGGGGAGAGACCCACTAAACTTAAAGAGATCATTTCCCTAGCTATCTCCATCGACAACAGGTTAAGGGAACGGGCTAGTGAGTGTCGCTCGGGTGCTCAATCTTGCTACTCCCCGCAGCCTCCCCTTAAAGCGCCCCCCCCCCCAAGTTCCTGGGGGAGGAAGAGCCCATGCTGGTTGGCCGGTCCAAATTGCCCCCGGCGGAACGACAACACCGCCATGATCTGGGGCTTTGTTTATATTGTGGCTGCGCCAAACACAAGGTTGTGTCCTGTCCCAATTGGGTAAAAGGGAGAGTCCGTTAGTCACTGTAGGTGGACTAACGGACAGTGGCAGTGTTAAAACCCTTACACGCCGTATGTTACCCATTCATTTTCAACACACACACACTGAAATATCCTCACATGCTCTCATTGACTCTGAGGCGGAGCAAAGCTTTATTTCGGAGGGTCTGGCAACCCGGCTGGGGCTTCCATGCCATAACCTGGAGAGGCATCTCAAGCTGATCACTGTCTCCAGGATGTCCTTCACCATCATCACCAAGCAGACTGCTCCCGTCTCCGTGCTGGTCTCGGGTAATCATCGTGAGCACATGAGGTTTTTTGTGCTTCCTTCCACTGCCTCCCCTGTCATCCTGGGATTCCCATGGTTAAGCTTACACAATCCCTCTATTGATTGGCGTATGGGCAGAATTTTAACATGGGGTACATTTTGTCTGGGTGCATGCCTACAATCTGTTGCTTGTTCTCCGTCTGTTCCCCTTGGTTTTCAGGATTCGCCTCCACACAATGTCTCGTCTGTGCCCACGGAGTACCACGACCTGGCAGCGGTGTTCATCAAGGCCAAAGCCCTGTCACTTCCTCCCCACCGCCCATACAATTGTGTCATAAATCTCCTGCCAGGGGCTCCCTTGCCTTTGAGTCGGCTCTACAGCCTCTCTGCCCTGAAACGTGAGGCCATGGAAAAATACATTAAGGAATCCGTGAGTTTGGGTATCATCAGACCATCCTCCTCGGTGGTGGGTGTGGGATTTTTCTTTGTGGGTAAGAAAGACGGTTCACTCAAGCAATGCATTGATTTCAAGGAGCTCAACAACATTACTGTCAAGGACAAGTACACTCTTCCCCTGATTCCCTCCAGGGAGCCAGGGTCTTCAAATTTGATCTGCAGAATGCCTATCACCTGGTCTGCATCAAGGAGGGGGATAAGTGGAAGACTGGTTTCCAGTGGCAATTTTGAGTATTTAGTTAGGCCTTTTGGGTTAACCAATGCTCCTGCCATTTTCCAGAGGCTTATTAACTATGTGCTGAGGGATTTTCTGGATGTTTTTGTGTTTGTTTATCTTGATGATATCCTGATCTTCTCTCGTTCTCTGGAGGAACACCGTATCCATGTCAGATGGGTCCTGCAGCGCCTACTGGAGAACCAGCTATATGTCAAGGCCGAGAAGTGTGAGTTCCATGTTTTTTCCACCATGTTCCTGGGATTTGTGATCGCCCATAAGAAGATCATTGCTGATCCGGAGAAGGTAAAGGCAATGGTGGAGTGGCCTGTTCCCTTTTCCTGCAAACAACTCCAACAATATTTGGGCTTTGCTAACTCCTACCATTGTTTCATTAAAAACTACAGCATTATTGCTTTACCTTTCACCCGCCTGACCTCCACAAAGGTGCCGTTTTGGACTGAGGAGGCAGAGGCGGCATTTTCAAAGCTTAAGGTTGAGCTCACCCCCCCCCCCCCCCAATTCTGGCCCAGGTTGACCCCGCTCTGCAGTGTTTCGTGGAGGTGGACACCTCGGATATCGGAGTGGGAGTGGTAGTTTCCCAGGGCTTCCCCATTGACGACAAGGTCCGCCCCTGCGCGTTCTTCTCCCGCCGGCTGTCTCCTGCTGAGAAGAACTATGATGTGGGGGACAGGGAGCTGATAACCGTGAAGCTGGCCTTGGAGGAGTGGCGTCACTGGTTGGAGGGCGCTTCACTGCCATTCGTCATCTGAACGGACCATAAGAACCTGGAGTACCTCTGGACTGCTAAACGGTTTAATGCCAGACAAGCCCGCTGGTCCCTGTTTTTCTGGAGATTCAACTTCACCATCACCTACCGCCCCGGTTCGAAGGATACCAAGCCCGACATGCTCTCTAGACAGTTTTCACCTGAGGCTGCCAAGACAACACCACACCCTACTGTTCCTCCTTCCTGCATCGTGGGCATGCTGTCCTGGGACATTAGGGAGAAGGTTAGGAGAGTGCAAGAGATGGAGCTCGACCCGGGTGGAGGGCCAGCGGGACAGATGTACATGCCCTCTACTGTCCAGGGGGAGATGATTGACTGGCTGCACTCCTCTAGGTTTATGTGCCAACCTGGGGTAGCACACACTGTGGCCCAATTGCAAAGGTCTTTCTGGTGACCCTCTCTGCAGAAGAAAGTGGGTGAATTCATCCATTCCTGCCCTCAGTGTGCGACCTGCAAGTCATCCTCTTCTCCACCGGCAGGCCTGTTGTGTCCCTTCCCCATCCCAGCCGACCCTGGTCCCATGTCGCGCTAGACTTTGTATCCAGTCTGCCCCCCTCTGCAGGCCACACTGTTATCCTCACCATTGTGGACAGGTCTCCAAGGCGGCTCACTTTATCCCTTTGCAGAAGCTGCCAGCGGCCAAGGAGACGGCGGATCTGCTGGTTTTGCATGTGGTCCGGCTTCATGGCATCCCAGTGGACATTGTGTCAGATCATGGACCCCAATTCATTTCTCAAGTCTGGCGGTCCTTCTGCAAGGCTATGGGGGCTACGGTGAGCCTGTCTCCAGGACATCACCCTCAAAGCAATGGCCAGTGCGAGCGCACTAATCAGGAGTTGGAGGCGGCCCTGAGGTGCATCACGGCCTCAAATCCAGGGTCTTGGAGTACGTACTTGCCTTGGGTTGAGTATGCGCATAACACTGCTGTTTCGTCTGCCACTGGTCTCTCCCCTTTCAAGGTTTCTTTATGCTACAACCTCCCTCTGTTCCCGGAGGAGGAGGAGGAGATCGCTTTTTCCCTCTGTCCAGGCTCACATCAGGCATTGTTGGCAACTCTGGAAGTCCACCAAGGCTGTTCTGTGATGCACGGTGGCCCGCAATACGGTGATCGCCAACCGCCACAGGACCCAGGCTCCCTCCTACCATGTGGGGCAGCAGATATGGCTTGCCACTAAAAACATCAACCTGAAGGGTGAAACCAAGAAGTTGTCACAGCATTTCATTGGTCCTTTACCTATAACTGATATCATCAGCCCTGTTGCTGTGCGTCTGGCTCTTTCTCCCTCTATGCCCATCTGTCCTACCTTCCATGTTTACCAAGTTAAGCCATTCGAGTCCAGCCCACTGTGTCTCCCATCCAGACCTCCACCCCCGCCCGTGATGATCGATGGTGGTCCTGCACACCAGGTCAATCGCATCCTGGATGTCCACCGCAGAGGGTGCGGACTGCAATATCTGGTGGACTGGGAGGGGTATGGACCTGATGTGCAACCCTGGGTGTGTCCTTCATTTGTGTTGGACCCTCAACTCATCAGGGAGTTCCATCGGAATCACCCGGACAGGTTAGAATGGCCACCGGGAGGCGTCCCGTGGGGGGGGGGCTGTGTGTGCCTTTGCGTGTGCTGTGTGTGCCTTTGCCCTAATTATCTTTCACAGCTGCGGGCACACCTGCATCCCCTCATTAAGTACCCTTTATAAGGGACGGTGCCCAGAAGGTAGTATGGAGACATCTATGCTTTCTCCCAGGAAGAACTCATACCTAGAGTCTTCCTCCACAGCTCTATGAGTTTCCTTGCTCCTCAACTGCTCCTCACCTCACGGGAGTTCCATCTCCCCAATGCCACGTAAGATTTCACAGAGAGTTTCTCTTCAACCACCTATTCTCCCTTTGTTCCCTGTGCACAGGTGGACCACCCTCCAGGCGGACCTTTCCTTCCTCCTGGTGGTGGACTAGATCTCGTCTGTGTATGGCAGCTTTCCTCTCCTTACTAACGGTGAGCTGGAGCACACGGCATGCCTTCTTCACTCCAAGCTGCACTGTAAATATACTGCACCTGTACCACGGCACCGCAGTGGAACACTGGTAATCATCTCTTAAGAGCCAGATTCACTCTACGCTGCCGTAAGACTATAAAATCTCCATTAACGTCAATATCTGTCAGCCAGAGCCTAACGTCTCCATCTCTGCTGTCATTCCAGGGTTGCCAGACCTGTCCTGCTGTGCACGCTCCTGCTTCTGCTACACTACACTCTCACAACACCATACGCACACACGAACCTTCACTCTCACTCAGTAAAGGATCATTATTGTTGCTGAGCCTGTGTCTGCTTCTTGGTGTTTCTGGAATCATGTCAAGAATAGACAAATGATGTCACAACAATACAAACTCAGGCTGACATATATATAGGGAGCAAATAATTAAACTAATATAAGACAGCTGGGACTAATTAGGTGATGACAGAGGAGCAGCTACAAACAGGACAGGTGGGGCTGTGCAGTTAAAGGACACAGGAGAAGACAGAAGGCAAATAATGCAAACAATAATCATAAATAAATCACAATGGAGAAAACAAAACTGAACTAAGAACTGAGGATAACGCAGCAAACTAATGAAAATGGAATTATGCAAACATTTCAAAAATAACAGGAAACATGGATAGAATGTCTAGATCTGGGCTGCACGGTGGCGCAGTGGTTTAGCACTGTGGCAGCACAGTTTTACCCTCGGCCGGGGGATCGCGGGGATCATGAGATCGTGGGTTCGATCCCAGCCCCCGACCAACAGTGAGTTGTGTGGAGTTTGCATGTTCTCCCCGTGTTGCGCGGGTTTACTCCGGGATTTCTCCGGTTTCCTCCCGCACACCAAAAACATGTAGGTTTAGGGCGCTCGCACACGCAGCGACCAGCAGCCGGTGGCTTGTCACCAGACTGCAAACCAAGTCTACCTACGGGTACAAATAAGTAACAAAAAAAAAAAAAAAAAAGATCATATCAGTGTTCCAGATGCCCCAAAACAAGTATGATTAAGGGGACAAAGGCATGGCGGGGCAAAAGCAAGGACACAAACAACAAAAAAGAAGTCATCAGGTGGTCAGCCAAAGTCCCAAGACCACCTCCAGGTGGAATTTGGCATGTCTGGCAGTCTACCCAAGTCCATGGACCACCAGACGGAGAAACATGGTGCATTGGATGGCCTACCAAAAATCAGCAGCCACCAGATGGATGAACACAGTGTGTCTGGTGGCCTGCCACAGTCCATAAGTCACCTGATGGAAAAACAAGTAACTGTCTGGGTATAAGGCTCAGGAGCCTTTCACACAGAGAACAACACCACAGAGGTTTTAAACTCAGGAGAAAATGGCATGAAAACTTTACCCTCTTGAAAGTTTAACCTCAGGAGAAGACAGCAAAGAACCTTAAACTCAGAGGATGACAACATGGGATCCTTAAACTCAGGAGGTGTCAACAAGGAATTTTTAACCTCAGGAGATAACATGGAACCTGTAACCTCAGAACGTGATGATATGGACACTTTGAACTTGGGAGATAATGGAAACATGGAAACTTTACATTATGGAGATAGTAATGTAGAACAAATAAAAATGTTCTAGAAATTTAGAATTTTTTTTTACAAATTTGTGGCTTTATTGTTGTACATGTATTACATTTTTCTTGAAAATGTAGATTTTTTCTGCATTTCGAAGTTGTGTTTTTTTTCTCACAAAAACAAAACTTTTTTCTTATAAATTTGTGACTTTTTATAGTAAATTTGTGATTTTTTAAGTTGTAAATTAGCATTTTTAATCATATTTTTGCACCTTTATTCTTGCATATTTGTTCTAAAATTATGTTAGTGAAGATCCCCTATAACCTGCAACATTCCTCTTGTGAAAATAAATCATCTACTGCATGTATTTTCACAACAGCAACTAAAAATGCAGAGGCTTGGGGTAATTAAAACACTAATCTCACTCTCCTTGAAGGAGGGGGCATTCAGGGCTCATGCGCTGGTCACACAGAATTATAACAAAATGAAGTTATTGAGCATTAAGACACATTTAATTGGCAATTTGTATCCACATGGGGGGAAATTAAAATCTATAATACCTTTAAAAAATTCTTCAGAAGGGCAGGGGGCAAATGGCAAAGGGCCTGTCTTAGAGCATCACCTGGGCCCTGTTTGTGCCCATGTCTGATCACATGACAGACTATCATGAAATACCGCAGTAGGCTCCTAAAGCCTTAGTGAACAGTACAGAGGAAAGAAGACGAGGGATGCAATCAAAGATGTTACTGATGAAGAAGAAGGAACAGACTTGGGAGTATAGGGTTCAAAGCCAATGGTGATGTCTTTGCCCATGTGTTTGGGTGATTTTTTTAATCTCTTTTATGATGGATCGATTGATTAATTGATTGCAGAGGCCTTACAAGCACATAGGGACAATAAGAAAATATAGCCGCAAGCAGCGATCATCGAGTTCCAAACAGATGTAGACTTCAAGGTCTTCTGTTGTTTAGTAACAGCATTTAAAACTTAAGGTCTGCTACAGATTCATTTTAAAGCAGCACTGTGTAACTTTCCTGTTCCTTATAGGAACACTGAAAAGGTCACAACCATGGCCCCAATCCCAACAGCCAACCACAAGGTGTTTCGTTGTTGGTGGCTAAAGTTGTCCCTTGTGATATGCTGCTGGAACCAAGGCCATATCTGCTTTCCCCCCAGTAATCACAAAAAAGAGCCGTTGAAAGTAATGTGGATCAACTCAGGCTATGGAGGAAGTGACATTCACATGGTCAAATGTTGGTGTACCATCAAAATAACTGCAAACATTATTTTGAGGTTAAAATCTTTCTTAGTGTAGCTTTAAGAAGTACAAGACAAGCATTCTGTACTTCAGAAGAACAAGACCTCCCTGGAAAGATTGGAACCTGGGCCCTCCTAAACACCAAGCACCCACCTTAAACACAACACTATATAACAGGAGGATTTGAACTCAGATCTCCTATGTGGCAGACGAGCGTCTTAACCCCAACACTCGACACACACTGCTTTGGCTGATATACTGACTTCCTCACACACTAATAATAAAATGTTCCATTGACAAGAGAAAATAGTTGATTGACATTTCATAAACATGATTTTTGGAACATTAACAGAACTGTATGAAGTTTGGTGCTTTGCTGATGAATACTATGAATTTTCATCAAATTTGAATCTCTGTGTCAGAAGTTCAACACAAAACTACATGCCAAAGAGAAACTGTACAACTCATTTGGCCAGTCAATATGGATTGACATTTCTGGATAATTTTAACAACTTTTCTTTATCAATGTCTGTAGATGATCTCTGCTTAATTTCAAGCAAGTTGGATGAATGGCCTAAGAGGAGTTCATTTTGAGTTCCCTTACACATTTTTGAAAATATGATGCTGAAAACTTCATTTTTAGAGTTTGCCACCATTGGAAAAAAAACAAAAAAGTTGTGCAAGTGTAACCCAGTGTAAAAACGTGACTGAAATTATGAATGTCGATACCGCTTTAAGAAGAAGGGGGGACATTCATTTCACAATGGGAGTAGATAGTCTAACGTGAATTAAATTATAAATATTGATACCACTTTTAAAAAAGAAAAACACCCATTTCACAATGGGAATACATAATTTGAATATGAATATTTAAATAAATATATATTCATAAATAGTTAGGAACATTTTCTAGAAGGTTCTGATAAAGTTCCTCGTATTGTGTGTTGATATTTTGAGTAACCAATGGCTGTGCCATTGCTGGGTCACGCCACTCAATGGGTTAAGCGCTCTTTCCCTGGGTCTGGGATGACTTGCATTTTTGGCTCAGTCACGCCAGACGATGAAAGACACAGACCAGAGAGAGAGACGGTCCTTGGTGATATGGCGACGCTAATGTGCTAATAGCAGCCTTTGCCTGGATAAAACCCTTGAAATTGATTGGGATCCAAAGGCTGTGAACTCACGTTGAACGCGGGAACCCCATTGACGCATGAGCCACTTAGCATGGTCAGGTTCATTTTTTTTTCTTTGGACTGGTTTGACCAGAGCGTGGATCTCCAGATCTGGATGGCGAACCGAAGCCTGAACCCTAGAGATTGCTAGAGGTGACCCAACTGGTCACCTGGAACTGATACAAAAAAAGAACTGAACACATTGTAAATATAATTTGGAGTTTATGAATTGTATTTCCTTTTATCGCGCTGTGTATTTTTTTATTGTACATATTTGTAAATAATACACATTTGTTAAAATAATATATATAGTTCCAAGTTCCATACACCGTGTGTGTGTCATCTGTTGTTGCACGTCCCAGGCTCCTACGAACCCAGAGTCGGTCTGACCTGGCCCAATTATCCCTCTGCTCAGGTAGTAAAGTTAAGGTAACTACACTGCCATAACACAATACTACCAAAAAGGGTACTACACCTAAAGTGAGTAGGGTGAGTGGGTGTTAGTAAGGGTTACACACAAAAATCTGGCAAGCGCAGGTGTTAGTGGGTGTTACCCAATTACCCAATCAGCAGTGGTATACCCAGTGATATTATACCCTGTGTATTACAGCGGTATACTGTATAGTTGTACAATAATATACCACTGTATTACCAGTATTGTTACAAAATTTGGTGAGACAAGAAAGTGTCACAGGGTTACACAAGATTTCAGTGAATAGAATGATGAAAGAATTTGTCGTCTAGGCCCAGCCACTCTTGAGATATTGGCAAAAACATAAAACTGTTTATTATAGCACCACCTGTGTACACAGTGTTTTGAGTTTTGTTCTCTTAGTAGTGGAGAGGATTTCTGATCAGACTGTAAAATTTAAAGCTTCTACATACTACCGTTTTTGCTCTCCATACACTTTTTGCAGAAAAAAAGTAAGAAGAACAATTAGAACAAGAACAATGGGTTTCAGGCAGCACAGCTGCTTGGAACCGTAATAAGGCCTCATTGTATTTTACAGTTTTAATAATGGTCCATTTTAGAACTGGGCCCTTACCGTTCAAAACATTTTGCATGTGAACTCACTTTGTAGACATAGCAAACACCCTGAGGTCTTTACAACAGTGTAGTAAAAATTGAGATGTCAAAAGTGCAAACCTCATTTATGGGTATTTCCAAGTCTGTTTTGCTATAACAATGGCTGAAAAGCAGGTTTTGCATTGACAAAATGTGAAAAAAGGTTGTCCCAACTCATTTAATTATTCAGAGATGTGTTTTGGCATAATATGCAAGAAGCCAATTCGAATGGCTTAGCACCTTACTTTACAAGGCAGGGGGTCTATGTTCTACAGTGGATTGCTACTATACTGTTTACCTGAAGGTGCAGATCCATTTCATTCTGAGAAAACAGATGTGCTAATGTGCAAACTCAAAATAATATCCCACAGATCAGCTAAGTTCACCTAAAATATGTCAGAAAGTGGGTTGGGCCCCTGTCCTCGCCTTCGTTTCTAGTTTATGTATTTTATTGTAATGAGGACATGGGCCCAGCCCACGTTCTCACCCTGAGTTTGTTATTATGTGGGATTTTTTGTTTGTTTTGCCATGGTTCTGTCTCTTTTTGTGTTGCTTTGTTATTTTTTCCTGCCCTAGTCTAGCTGGTCTTTAGTATTATCTGTATTATCATGTTCTTGTTATATTTATTCATGGCTTATCATGGCTTTATCCATGGATTACCATGGCTCTATTTATGTTCCACATTAATTATCCCTGCTTTGTATTTTGTCCAGTATGTTTAATATTGTCATCGTGGTCTCTGTTGTGTTCTTGTCCTTGTCTGTATTCTGTTCATGGTCATGTCCCCCCTGGTCCTGTGTGTATATCTCATGTGTACGTATCCTCTATCCTGATTTGTCTGTCCATCTCAGCCCATCCTGTCTCCTGTACCTCTTGACTCTGTTTTCCCCGTGTGTCAGTTGTCAGTCGTGATTAGTCTCCCGACCTACTCTGTATTGGTTGATTACCCCATCTCTTATTTAACTCTGTGTCTGTCATTGTCCTGCTCGGTGTCTTTATATGTCATTTGGTGTGAACAACATGCTTGAGTCTTGTATCCTGCCTTGCTTTATTTTTGTCTAGTCTTGCCTTATGTTGTTTTTGCCTAGCTATGCCTACGTTTTGTTTTTCAACCCTTGAGCTGTGTGTTGGTTGACTTGCTCAATAAAACTTTTGAACTTTAAGTCTTGCATTTGGGTCCTACTTCCAATCTCATTGATACAGAATACACTAAGGGCCCTTTTACACAGATAAGTGACCACTGAAATATCAGTCTCTCAGCGATCTCTCAGTAATCTTTCTTTGATGCCAAATTTTTACACGCCGAAGGTAAAGATGACTGAGAGATCAGTGAGAACTTTTGTAGAAAGACCAAAACGCCAAAACATGTTTAAACATTTACAAAGAAACCCTTTCATCCAAAGACAACTTTCTGGAACCATTCAGTCTATTTTTGACAGATCAAATTGAATCCTTCCTTCATATACAATTAAAACAAAAGTATAAAAATAATTGGATGTAAGTTAGTATAATGTGTAGCTGCTGTCTCAGTGCAGGGATATGGCATGCATCCTTGCAGATCATACTGGTCTTTGAGTCTGGTAGTAAGTTCATTAAGATAAGATAAGATAAGATAAGCCTTTATTAGTCCCACAACGGGGAAATTCCAGGATTGCAACAGCACAGGGATAGCAACACTCAGACCAACAATCAGAAGGCAAGAAAAAAAAACAAGAAACCAAGAGCAGCTAATATACATATGTACATATTACTATAAAATATATATATATACACACACAGACACACAGTGCAGAGCATTGTAGCTGTTATATCTTTCACCCGTTACGTTACTCAATATAACAAATAATAACTCGGACCATCGACGTACTGTTCACGGTTTATTGGCGAGCAGCCACTCATAGCACACAGCCAACGACAACACACTCAACATACACTACATTACCCATAATGCTTTTAGCAAGAGCACTACGACGGGTGCCGTAGTAAACCAAAATACATGACATCTCCTCCCCTCTTACAATAGATGTCCCTTAGGAGATATCAAGTGTCTGCTGCAATTCTTGTGTCTTTGTTTGTCTCTTTTTTTTCCCTTTAATTATTATGCTACCTTAGGAGTGAGGGTAGACTACCTCATCCCATAACTGTACCCCTGGGGATTATTCTGCCCCATAAATGTGGGTCAGTTGCTGTCTAGTCTAATAACTCAGACGGACAGGAGTTCGTCGCTCCCTGGTGGGATATCGGCGCTCTACAGGAACATGAGTCTGAGTTCTTTTTGATGTGGAGGTTGCTTCTGGTGCTGATGCAGAAGAAGATGTCACATCTCTAGCTGGAACTCCGGTCTCTGAAGTGGTTGAGTTCTGCACTGGTGTAGGTGGATCGTTAGGATATCCAAGAGACGGTTCTGCAGGCGCTGGTGGTGTCTGCAGGAGTTGATCCACGTGCCTTTTCCAAACACTGTCAGTGGTTTGAACTGTATATGAGACTGGTCCAGTTTGTGCGATAACAGTTGCAGGAACCCACTTAGGTTCACCTCTGTAGTTCCTGGCCAGCACAGATTCTCCTGACGTGAACGCTCTGTCCTTTGCCCGATGTCCTCTGTGCATAATTTGTTTCTCTTGTTGCTTTTGCACAGTGTCCTTTAATCCTGAGGGTTTCAAAAGGTCAAAGGTAGTGCGCAGATCTCTCTTGAACATCAGACTAGCAGGGGTTGTCTTTGTGATTGCATGTGGAGTGTTGCGGTAGTTTAGCAGGAACTTGTGCAGCCTCTGATGCAGTGTTCCTTGACCTTGTGATGCTTTCAATCCATGTTTCATTGTCTGCACAAACCTTTCTGCAAGGCCGTTCATCGCAGGATGGTATGGAGCTGATTTAATGTGCTGCACTCCATTAGCTTGTAGAAAAGCATCCATTTCTTGTGAAACTAACTGAGGTCCATTGTCAGAAACTAGTTGTATAGGAGACCCAAAATGGCTAAACATTTCTCCTAATGCCTCTGTGGTCTTCTCTCTGGTGGTTGACCTCATAATAGCCACTTCAGGCCATTTACTGTGTGCATCCACAGCAACGAGAAACATTCTGTCCTCAAACGGACCTGCAAAGTCAATGTGCACACGATGCCATGGCTCCTGTGGGAACTCCCAGGGATGGAGAGGAGCCAATGGTGGGTTGTTCCGTACCTTGTGACAAGATGAACAGCTTTTGGCTATTTCTTCAATCTGCTTGTCAATGTTTGGCCACCAAAAATAGCTTCTCGCTATCTCTTTCATTCTCACAATTCCACTATGTCCTGCGTGAAGTTGCTGTAACACTTTTGTTCGACAAGACAGGGGAATAATCACTCTCCTCCCCCACAGCAAACAACCCGACTGAACAGACAATTCTGTCCACTTCCCAAGGAAGGGCTTCAAGGTTGCGTCATCACCCGCAGGTTGTCCTTTAATGACCAAGTCCATGACTGCAGACAACACAGGGTCATTTCTAGTCCCCTTTTTCACCTGCACAGCTGAAACAGGTGCGTTTTCTACCTCAGTGAAATAGAAGATGTCCACAGTGCTTGACTCTGGCTTCATGACAGGAAGTGGTAATCTGGATAACCCATCTGCATTACCATGACAGTCTGACTTTCGACACCTGATGTCATAGGAGTGTCCTGACAACAGCAACGCCCACCTCTGCAGTCGGGACGCTGCAAGAGATGGTATTCCTGTGTATGGTCCAAGGATGGTTGTGAGAGGTCGGTGGTCAGTAAAAAGTGTAAACTTCCGTCCATACAAGTACTGATGGAATTTTCTGACACCAAACACAATGCTCAGAGCCTCTCTTTCTAGTTGAGCATAGTTAGCTTCTGCCTTGTTTAATGTCCTTGACGCAAAAGCGATTGGCTTTTCCTCACCGTCTGGCATTACGTGGGAAATCACCGCCCCTACACCATAAGGAGAGGCGTCGCAGGCAAGCTGGATCGGAAGTGATGGGTTGAAGTGGGTCAGAACCTCTGATGCAGTCAGCGCATCCTTTGCCTTCTGAAAAGCTTCCTGACAGCTTGCTGTCCACCTCCATGCTTCCTCTTTGCGCAGCAGGTTATGCAGTGGTTTTAATAGTGATGCCAAGTTTGGTATGAAACGTCCATAATAGTTCAGTAGTCCTAAGAAAGACTTCAGCTGACTGACATTTTGGGGTGGAGGTGCATCCACAATGGCTGTGATTTTCGATGGTGCAGTGTGCAGTCCCTTAGCATCGATCACATGACCTAAGTATTCCACAGATGACTGGAAAAACTCGCATTTATCCTTGCGGATTCTCAATCCATATTCCTCCAGTCTCGTGAGAGTTGCATCCAAGTTGCGCAGATGCTCTTCATCATCTGCTCCTGTACACAGGATATCATCCAGGTAGCACTGCACTCCTGGTAATCCACTCAGGATTTGATCCATAGCTCGCTGAAAAAGTGCTGGAGCAGATGTGATGCCAAAAGGCAGTCGGCGGTATCTGAAAAGTCCTTTATGGGTGTTGATAGTCAGCATTTCACGTGACTGCTCGTCTACATGCATTTGTAAATAAGCTTGGTTGAGATCTATTTTGCTGAACTTTTGTCCCCCACTCAGCCCCGCAAATAAGTCATCAATCAGCGGAAGGGGATACTGCTCTGCTGTTAGTACAGGGTTTACTGTTACCTTAAAGTCTCCACAGGTTCGGATTCCTCCGTCCTTTTTGGGTACTGGAACTATGGGCGTGGCCCACTCACTGGTTGTCACAGGCTCCAGAACTCCATTCTTGACCAGAGCATCCAAGTCAGCCTCCACCTTTGGTCTGATGGCGTACGGCACTGGTCTGGCTTTCATGAACACTGGTTTACTGTCAGGTTTGACATGCAGCTTCACTATAATTTTTTTCATACTGCCTAGTTCATCACGAAAAACCTTTTTGTGCTTTTCCAGTATGGCCTGCAGCTGAGTGGAACTGTGTGACAGCTTCCATACTTCTTGCCAGTCAAGTTGGATTTTCTTTAGCCACACACGCCCCATTATAGCTGGACAGTTGTTCTTGGTAACATAAACTGGAAGCTCAGCAGTTTGGCCATTGTACTGAACAGTTACCTCTGTCATCCCTTTCATGGGCACTCGGTGTCCAGTATACACCCTGAAGACGGTGTCTGAAGGTCGGAGTGGAAGATGTTTCAGAAACTTCTTGTAAATGCCATGCGACACAAGTGATGCCTTTGATCCGGTGTCTATCTGCATTTTAATAAAATGTCCCTCCACTTTTGGTTTAGTCCAAAAGCCTTCTGAGCCTTCATTCACATTCATAATCCGGACAGTATTTATTGCAGTTGACACCTCTTCCTCTGAGGAGTTGCTCACTCTGTCCTCGCCATGTTTAACTGTGTGAACATTTCTTTTCTTTTTGTATTTTACCATGTCACTTTTATTCCTTGTCTTTGGGCTTTTGTCTTTGCTCCTTTTGCTTCTACATGCCCGCTGCACGTGGCCTTTTTTTCCACAGTTGTTACAGTCCATCTCTTTGTACCAACAGTCATTAGGAAGGTGTCCCACCTTGCCACAGCGGAAACATGGACCTGTTGCATTGGTTTTACCACTGTTGAGCTTATATACTCTGCCTGTAGCATGCAGTTGGTGGGCTTCTTTGGAAGCCATCTCCATCATCACACTAATGTTAATGGCTCTTTCAAGCGTCAGATCACTTTCTGTGAGTAACTTCTTCTGTGCTGCTTCATTTCGTAGTCCACACACAAGCCTGTCTCTTAATGTGTCATTTAAAACATCTTTAAATTCACAGTGTTCGGCTAACTTGCGTAGCGCTGCAACAAACATGTTAACAGACTCACCCTCTTCTTGGTTACATCTGTGAAACCTGTATCTTTCTGCAATCACTAGCGGCTTGGGTGAGAAGTGAGGGGTCAGTGTGTCCACCAGTTCTTTGTAGGTTTTAGAGCCTGGCTTTGCTGGCTGTAGGAGGTTACGTAGTAGGTTAAATGTCTTGGGACCCATCACACTCAGAAAAGTGGGCACTAACTTTTCATCCGTTATTCCATTGGCCGCGACGAAATAGTCAAAGCGCTCTGTATAGGAACTCCATTGCTCCGCGCTCTCATCAAAGGGCCCGATAGAGCCAATGACTCCAGCCATTTTAACACTCCTGGTTGAATGTCGCTCTTTCCCTCGCGGCTCCTTTCTTGTAACGTCGTTTCTTCCCTCAGGCGTTACTCACAGAGTTTTGTTTTTTTTTTGTCCTTAACGATTTCCACTGCTCCGCTCCTCCTCGCTTAGCAGACAGCCCACAGCATCATCTCAGCACAGTGGCGCGGTGTATCACCCTGTCAGCACGAAGTAGCGGCGGGAAAAAAAAAAAAAACGACAAAAAAAACTCTCCTCCATCGCGGACTGCAGCGTCGGTCCAGACGTCCTCGTCGCCACTTTTTGTTATATCTTTCACCCGTTACGTTTCTCAATATAACAAATAATAACTCGGACCATCGACGTACTGTTCACGGTTTATTGGCGAGCAGCCACTCATAGCACACAGCCAACGACAACACACTCAACATACACTACATTACCCATAATGCTTTTAGCAAGAGCACTACGACGGGTGCCGTAGTAAACCAAAATACATGACAGTAGCATTGTAGCTGGATGGAATAAATATATGAGTATATAAACACACAGTGCGGAGCATTGTAGCTAGATGGAATAAATATGTAAATATATAAACACCCACAGTACGGAGCATTGCAGCTAGGTGGAATAAATATGTAAATATATAAACACACACAGTGCGGAGCAATGTAGCTAGATGGAATAATATGTAGATATATAAACACACAGTGCGGAGCATTGTAGCTAGATGGAATAAATATATAGATATATAAATATAAACACACCCAGTGCGGAGCATTGTAGCTAGATGGAATAAATATGTAAATATATAAACACACACAGTGCAGAGCATTATTGCTAGATGGGATGAAACAGCATAACCATCTACTTAGTTATCCTACATGGTATGATTATGTGCCCATACATATTCTCACCCTCCATAGCGACCGGTATTTTCCTAGTTGTATGCCAGAGGGGAACATTGTGTAAGACTATTGCATCTTTTGCAATTCAAAAAACTATTAGTTTGTTACGTCTTTTTGCTATCTCTGCGAGCAGCCCTGCTTAGGTTGTACAGTCTGACAGCCGTTGGTAGGAAGGACCTGCGAAACCTCTCGGTTGTGCACCTGGGATGATGTAGTCTGCTGCTGTATGAGCTCCTCAGTGCATTCAGTATGTCCTGCATAGGGTGAAACTCGGACTCCAGCAGAGATGACAGTTTAGCCACCATCCTTCTCTCTCCTATCTCCTCCACCGGATCAAGGCGCTGCCACAGGACAGAGCTAGCTTTCTTGATCAGTTTGTTCAGTCTCTTCCTATCGGCTGCAGTAATGCCACTGCCCCAGCAGACCACTCCAAAAGTGATGGCTGATGCCACCACCGTGTCATAGAATGTCTTCAGCAGCGCCCCTGGTACACCAAAAGACCTGAGTCTCCTCAGTAGGAACAGCCTGCGCTGTCCCTTCTTGTAGAGTGCGTCAGTATTGTGTGACCAGTCTAGTTTATTGTTCAGATGAACACCCAGGTACTTATAGGATGTCACCATCTCGATGTCTGTTCCCTGTATATTTACTGGTGCTGTGAGGGGCTCCCCATGCCTGCGGCAGTCCACCACCAGCTCCTTAGTTTTCCTCGCGTTGATCTGGAGGCAGTTCCGATGGCACCAGTCCACGAAGTCCTGGATAAGCCCTCTGTACTCAGCTTCATCTCCATTGGAGATGAGGCCAATGACTGCAGAGTCATCAGAGAACTTCTGTAGATGGCAGTGTGTTGTGTTGTGTGAGAAGTCCGCAGTATAAAGAGTGAACAGGAAGGGAGCCAGCACCGTTCCCTGGGGGGCCCCCGTGCTACCGATGATCGTGTCGGACACACAGTCCCGGGTTCTCACAAACTGGGGCCGGTTCGTGAGGTAGTCCAGGATCCATGATGACAGGTGCTGGTCCACCCCTGCGCGCAGCAGCTTGTCCTTCAGGATCATCGGTTGGATGGTGTTGAAAGCACTGGAGAAGTCAAAGAACATGATCCTCACCATATTCCCGGGCTTCTCCAGGTGGGACAGAGAACGGTGAAGGAGGAAGATCACCGCATCCTCCACCCCAATGCCATGCTGGTAGGCGAACTGAAGTGGATCCATCGCTGGTTCCACCAGGGGGCGGAGGTGAGCAAGGAGCAGTCTCTCCAGGGTCTTCATCAAGTGGGACGTCAAGGCCACCGGTCTGTAGCTGTTCAGGTCTTTGGGGTGGGAAGTTTTTGGTACAGGTACCACACAAGATGTTTTCCACAGCTGTGATACCCTCCCCAGCTTCAGGCTCAGGTTGAAGATGTACGTCACAATCCCACACAGCTGGTCTGCACAGGACTTGAGGAGCTTTGCGCTGATGCCATCCGGTCCCGATCTGGTCCTCAGCTCCGTCCTCACCTGAGTCCTTGTCAGGGTCAGGATGGGGGGCTGTGTGTTGGGAGTGGGGGGGTGTTGGTGGAGTGGGGAGTGGGCAGCAGGACTTGATTTCTTTAGAGGCAGCAGTGGTTGTTGTGCAGTCAGGGGGGAGGGCGGTTGGTCAAACCTATTGAAAAACAGATTCAGGTTGTTCGCCCACTCCCTGCCCCCCGTGGCCTGGGGGGAGGTATTCTGGAGCCCAGAGATGGTTTTGAGGTTTCTCCAGACCCCGCTGATGTCGCTCTGTTGCAGCTTGTCCTCCATCTTCTTCCTGAAGCTGTCCTTGCCTACTCTGATCTTTCTCCTCAGCTCCCTCTGTACGGACTTCAACATCTCCCTGTTCCCCGACCTGAAGATCCTCTTCTTCTCTCTCAGAAGTGTTTTTATCTCAGGGTTGATCCAGGGTTTGTTGTTTGAGCAACACCGTATGGTCTTGGTGGGAACGGATTTGTCCACACAGAAGCTGAGGTAGTCTGTGAAGGTGTGAATGAGGCCATCGATGTCCTCACCATGTGGATCGCAGAGCTGCTTCCAGGCAGTGGCTTCAAAACAGCCCTTTAGAGTGTCCATTGTCTCCTCAGACCATAACTCCACTGTGCGCATGGCCGGAGGTTGTCTGAGCACTAGGGGTTTGTACACCGGCAGGAGATGAACCAAGTTGTGATCCGATCTCCCGAGTGGGGGGAGTTGTGATGAGGTGTACGCCTCCTTAGTGTTTGCGTAGAATAAGTCCAGTGTTTTATTGTCTCTAGTGTGGCATGTGACATACTGGGTGAACGTGGGTAGAATGGGAGATAGTGAAACATGGTTGAAATCGCATGAGATGAGGAGAAGAGCATCTGGGTGTTCTGTCTGCAGCCTGCTGGTTACTGAATGGATGACGTCACGCGCTGTCCCAGCGTTCGCCGTCGGATTTGCATAAACAACAATGCAGATCACGTGTGAGTGTTCTCTCGGGAGATATGTAGGCCGCATGCTAACAGCTAGCAACTCAATGTCTTTGCTGCAGTGTCGTTGTTTAACAGTGATATGTCCCGGTCTGCACCAGTTGTTGTTAACATACATTATCACTCCACCGCCCCTTGCTTTGCCACTGTCTGGTGTTCGGTCAGCCCGTATCATGTGAAAACCCTCCAGCTCAATGTTAGCATCTGCTGCTAGTTCAGTTAGCCACGTCTCAGAAAACAAAAGGAGAGAGCACTCCCGATATGTGCTATCGTAGCAGCAGATAGCCGCTAGCTCATCTACCTTTCCCAGTATCGACCGTACATTTCCCATGACAACAGATGGAAGGGAGGGTCTGTACCTTATATTTTTTGTCCTCCGCCTTACTCCAGCCCGGCAGCTGCGGCGTTTTCGCCTCAGTTCTCTCGGTATGTCGAGTTTTTCCAATGGGACCGGGTGGTGGTTGAATGTTAGCAGCTCTTCCCTGCTGTATCGTATCCTGCCATAAACAGTGGCTCCGTCCACCGGCTCAGGAGACATTTGGGACGATCTGTGTGTCCGTGATATAAATGGAGTGAAAAAAAGACGGATCAAAAAGAGAGAGGAAGGGAAAAAGACTCGGAATCGAGCCGCTGTTGCAAAGGGCGGCCGACTCGTGTGGCGTGGAGAGAAAAAAAAAAAAAAAGTGATTAGAGGTGATTATAATTTTGAAAGCAGTGATAATTGAATGAAAAATTGCAGTGTGTTCAGGTATGTTATGTTTTCTTAGAGATTCATAAAAAATAGGTCTGTTCTTTCAAATATTACATATAAAAGTTGAATATTGCAGTTGATAATTAACCATTTCTATATTATTGGCCATAAAATAACAAGTCTTCTACCGATTGTCAAAATTTAATGTAGAAATAGCTCACTTTTCATAAGATTATATATTTTCTCATTTCTGGTAATATTTCAGGATGTGATTCTTTCTCAATACCAATGAGTGACAAAATGTTGCTTTGAACATGTGCTCACATTTTCCAGACAGGATATAACGTGTCACTCCTGGCTGGCCAATCAAATGCGTTCTTGCATCTTAAGACTGTTGAAAGTCACAAAATTGTTTCATTTACCAGATGAATCTGAACACAATGGCGTCTCCTGTGGTTTCTATTTGGCTATTATGTCTGTACTTTGGAAAACTGGGTAAGTTTTTTTTTTCCACCTTTTGTGTATGGTAACTCATCATGCACTGTTTATTACTCTGAATTTGTTTTTAATTCTCTTATAGCCCAGATGGCACAGGAGTCTCTTCCTGAAGAGATGAGTTTTGTATCAGCTTGTGTTGGAGGAAGGGTGACACTGCAATGTTTTTTTGACGTTTCTAGTCCTCCTAAAATTTACTGGTTTAAGCACACTCTGGGAGAGACACCAAGGCTCATCTCTACCTTCTATAGCTATTCCATTAACAACTCCTTTTCTCATGAGTTCAACAATCCACGCTTTACAGTGAACATAGAAAAGGGCAAAAATCACTTGACAATATCAGACTTGCAGACTTCAGACTCGGCCAGTTACTACTGTATTCATTATGAATACATAATAAAATTTTCAAAGAGCTTTTTTGTCAGTGTAAAAGGTTCAAAATTAAGCACCCATGCTTCAGTCAAGCAGTCAACACCTGAGACCATCTGGCCTGGTGGACCTGTGACTCTGAACTGCACAGTACAAACGGGGAGCTGTGATGGAGAACATAATGTTTATTGGTTCACAGACTCTGAAGAGTCACATCCAGGACTCATTTACACTCATGATGGATGTGACAGAAAGCCCAATACAAAAGGAAACACCTGTGATTACACCCTCCCAGTGAAGAATATGAATAATAGTAGGACCTACTACTGTGCTGTTGCCTCATGTGGACACATACTGTTTGGAAATGGGACCAAGCTGCATTACCAGGGTGAGTCATTTTTATGTAGGTGTTCATGTGTGTGTGTGTGTGTGTGTGTGTGTGTGTGTGTGTGTGTGTGTGTGCGCGTATTTTTATTTTATTTTCCAAGAAAACTTTAGGTAACAAAGCCAAAAAGCAGAAGTTCTAAGATGCATTAAAAATAACAGGGGCAGTTCAAATCAAGTATATTTAAATTACCAACAATAAATATGATAATATACTGTATGTGTGCACTTAATGGTGACTTTCTAATATTTGCTATATACTGTATTAGATTGGTATTTTTTTATTAGCATGTTCTGCTGAGTTGATGGAAGAAACGATAGCTTCATTAATACTGATGACATGACAGTCCCAGTCCTATATGTTTCTGCAGGCAACACTCACTGGCTTGTCTTGGTCACTTTCTTGTGTGGAGCTTTGACATTCACCACCATCCTGTGTATAATACTTGGCTTCTTACTGTACAGAACAAAAAAGAGAAGCAGAAAATACACAGGTATGTAGCATTGCCATGTACTGGTAACAATTATTTAAGTAACTTTTTACTGAAAACAAAAGTTTCTGGTTTTCAACACCAGGATCTCAAGCAGGATTTCCAAATTGCTCCACAACAAACACACAGGTGAATATTACTTTGATATTCCAGTTCTCTTACCTCATGGAACTTTCTTTAATCGTTATTTATATACCGTGATCTACCAATTAAATATTTTGTTTTCAGGGCTGCCAAGAAGCTGACAGTCTCCACTATGCAGCTTTAAGTGGTCATCGGCCAAAAAGGTCAAGAACACAGCAAAGCAACACTCACGATGATTGTGTTTACTCCCATATAAATGCATAGAACTGGGTGTGCAGTGTCTATGATATCTGTCGAGATGTGACATCTTTAGATAAACGTGGACTTGTACCGACAGCAAGGTTAAAAACCTTGAATGCTTCAGAACCTGTAGTCTTTTTTTGTCTTTGTGATGTAATAGAGTTCTGCAATGAGACAGTGTTTGCTAATACTATCAGGGGTGCAATTTGAAATTTTGAGAGATATAAAAATGCATGTTCCAGTGTACAGTCAGTAATAAATTATTAATTACACATGTTTAAGCACAAATAAAACAGTCTTGCACATGATTTATTCTAAATTGGCCTCCCATTTCAGAACCTTCAATGTCTCCTCTTTAATAAAGTATTTTCCCTGCACAGTTGTGGGTTATCAACAAGACACATATACAAGTGCTGATCATTAAAGATTTCCCCTGACTCATTTCCCATGGACTGAGGGGAACCAAACTTGGCACAGTTATTAGTCTTTCTCTACATCCTCTAGGTACCACCAACAGTCACACACTTCTGCCATCTCTGTATGCAGCTGTGAAGACCTCCCCTGCAGTGGTAAGAAGCCACATCTTGACCGTGGGAAACAGTGTTTTATCGTCTTGGAAGTGCTTTCCCTTCAAAAATGACTTGATGCTTGGGAAGAGTTTGAAGTCAGATGGTGCAAGGTTGGAAGACTGGGGGGGTGGGGGTGGGGGGTGGTAAGGATGGATTTTTAGCAACATGCAAGTTGTGAACCAGGGTGTTGTCTGGCAGGAGGCAGACACCTTTGGTCAGCATGCTGTGCCTCTTGGTTTTGATGGATTTCTGCAATTTCTGCAGCAGTGAAGCATAGTAAGTCCTGGTAACTGTGGTACGCTTTACTAGGAAATCCATCATCAATACTCCATGCTGCTCCCAAAAGACCATGACCATGACCTTGTACACTGAGGGCTGGACATGGGGCTTCTTTGGAGGTGGCGAGTCATAATGCTTCTATTGCTTCAATTGGACTTTATTCTATGTATCATAGTGATGAACCCATGTTTCATCCTGCATGATTAATCTGTTGAAGAAGCCCTCCTGGTTTTCTTGTCACATGGCCAAAAGAGCCTGGGAGCATGTGACTCTTTCCTACTTCAGGACAGGTGTGAGCAGTCATGGAATCCATTGTGCAGACAACTTCCATGTGCAAATGGTCATAGATCATTTTTTTTTCCTTATACCCCACACTGATCTTGGTATCTTAGGCTAGGTGGTGAATAGTTATGTGGTGCTGCGCCAAAATGGTGGTTTCCACTTGCTCGATCGTGTCTTTATCAGTGGACCACTGTGGTAGGCGAAAATGAGTACGTGCTTGACTACTTAATACAACAGGGCATCCTCCCCATACGTCGCTTTCATCTCATCAATCATGTCCTGTGGTCCGCGGCCTAACAGGTACAGGAACCTGATGACTGCTCTGCTTTTCACTGGCTCCATTTTCACACTTTACTCCACCTTAGCACATATAAAAGAGAAACTCTTAGGAGTTCAGAACTGCAAATTACCATGTGACCAGGTATTATTATACCTGTGCAATATCAGCCTCATACAATAACTGGAAGTGGGTCAGGGGAAATCTTTAATGAGCAGTCCTCGGAAAGAGGCACGCAGTCTGGAGAAAGAGAACACAAAGAATTTAATACACTGTGGTTTTTACAGATGTGACAAAAACTATAGTACTATACATGGATACTTGGGGTGGCTTAATAAAGAAAAAAAAAGAAGAAAAAAAAAACTTACCATGTTTCAAATGCTGACATGCTGTTTTGTTTTTTTGTTTTTTTTGGGGGGGGGTTCAGTCAATATAATTAAGTATTTTTTTTTTAAATCCTTAGTAATTATATTGTAAAGTTGATAATATTAAAAGCAAAACTCTTCATAATGACAGCTCTTTATAATTTGTTTAACATTTTGGGAAAAAAAGATTAAATATACTTTTTCAAAGTATTTTGCACAGCTGAGTTTGAAAACATTCACTAGGTTATAAAGAATTCAAAACAGAAATCTGTTCTAGTTCTAGCATGAAGAGATCAATTTTAAAAATGCAGTTTAAATAAAAAAAAAAAACAGGTCAAGTTACCTATTAATACACAAGCCTTTCTTTGATATAAATTTAACAAAACTCTTATTTATTAAGTCCTTGTAGTGTCTGCCTGTTTTTCAGTTGTGGTTTCCAGTATGGCCTCCCAGAGTTGCTGTTTGGAGGCCTGTTGATACCCATCCTTACAGATCTTCATTTTAAGGATGATCCACAAGTTGTCAATATGGTTGAGGTCAGACAATGATGTGATGATAACCACACCATGATTTTATCTCTCTTTATGCCTGTAGCAAGAAAGAAGTCACTTCTTTTTTTTGCAGCATTGTCTTGTATGTACATAATGTTCATATTTGGGAAGGACATTATTCATGTTGGGGGTGGCTGTAGCACAGGTGTAGTGTGGCTGACTACCGATTGGAGGATCAGGGGTTCAATTCCCACTCTGTCTGCAGTCTGCATGTTGAAGTATCCTTGAGCAAGACACTGAATCCCCGGTTGCTCCTGGTGGGTCAGGCCAGCATCTGTGCATGGCAGCTCCATTGCCATCAGTGCGTGAATGGGTGGATGACAGCCTCTGTAGAGTGCTTTGGTCATCTAGAGATGAGTAAAAAGTGCTATATAAGTGAATGTCATTTACCATTTGTTTTTATACCATACCAGAAAATGGACATTTAGATAGATAGATAGATAGATAGATAGATAGATGTACTTTATTGATCCCAAACTGGGAAATTACAGTGTTAACAGCAGCATGACAGTTGACAACCAAAAAACACAAACACACACATGACAGACAAAGGGATTACCCATGGAAAGTAAAAACTAACACGACTATAAAACCTATATGCATCATAGCTTAATATATGATTACCAGTATAAAAACATGAAGCATCCCATTGCACAAAGAAGCACTATCAGGAGCAGATTGAAAAGTGATGTACCAGTTAGTCTGTAAGTTGCAGTGTGGCAGCATACATAGCTATGACCAGAATACAACATCATAGTGAGTTATTGTACAGTGAAATTGCATGTGGCAGGAAAGATTTCCTGTACCTGGCCGTTCAACAACGAAGCTGTTATAGTCTACTGGAGAAAGTGCTTCGCTGTCTATCTAGTGTGTGGTGGAGGGGGTGATCAGAAATGTCCATGATGGATCACAGTTTATTTAGTGTTCTCCTCTCCATCACTGTCTCAAAGGTCTCCGGTCTGAGACCAATTACAGAGCCAGCCCTCTTGATAATCTTGTCAAGTCTGTTGGTATCTCTGGCCGTGATACTGCTACCCCAACAGACCACAGCAAAGAAGATGGCGCTGGCTACAACAGTCTGATAGAAAAGCTCCAGCATCCTGCTGCACCCGCTGAAGGATCTCAGCTTTCTCAGAAAGTAGAGTCTGCTCATCCCCTTCTTGTGCGCAGCATCGGTGTTGGATCTCCAGTCCAACCCGCTGCTGATTCTGACACCCAGATATTTGAAGTCCTCAACCACTCCCACATCCTCCCCCCTAATCTGCAGTGGCTGAGAAGGAGTCTTCCTCTTCCTGAAGTCAATCACCATCTCTCTGGTCTTGCTGACATTCAACCTCGGGTGATTCTGCTCCGTCCACTCCACAAATCTGTCTACCAGTGCCCTGTACTCCCCCTCCTCTCCTCCTCTTATACACCCCACAACAGCTGAGTCATCAGAGAATTTTTGCAGGTTGCATGACTCAGTGTTGTACTGAAAGTCAGTGGTGTATAAGGTAAAGAGAAAAGGAGAGAGCACATTTAAAAATCCCACATATTTTGCAGAGGTCATTTTGACACTCTCATGGACCCTATATGAGCCCTTGGTTCCCACTATTCTAGCCATGTCATAACCTGGGTATGGGTTGGGACCATGCTCACGCTTTATATTAACTTTGAGTTCTTTGTTTTCCCTTCTGCTATTATTCATATTGTTATTGGTAGTGTTGATTGTCCCTTGTGTCTTTGGTTATGTTTTGTCATCCTGTTTGTCTTATTGTCATCATTGTGGTCTTTGTATTTCCCCTGCCCTTGGTCTTCTCCGTTGTCTAGTTCTGGGTTGGGCATTTATATTTGTTTACATATTGTTCTCATTCCTTCATGTTTCCATACCTCTTGCCACTCCCTCATGTGTTACCATGTCGGCCTTTGATTATTCTCCCTGCTGTCCTGCATTTGTGATTGTTGGTTACTCTATTTATTGCCTGTGTCAGTCCCAGGTCCTCGTAGCATCATTAACACTCTTGCTGTGGTCCATGTCAGTGTTCTCAAAAGTTCTTGTGTTTCCCGAGTTTCCTCTGTGAGTACGTTTTCCTTTGTGATTAGTTTTGTTTTCAGCCCTCGTGCTGCTATTATTTTGTTCCTGAGTTTTTCATTAATTAAATATCATTGCACCATATTCCTGCCTGCCTCTGGGATCTCCTTCAAAGACCTCATCTGTCTGGAAGCCAGAATCTGAAAGGCCCAAAACATCGCTCCACTCCCTTCTTGCTGGCATTGCAGTCTTGCTGGAGGACAGTATTCAGCAACCATCCAGACTTCCTTCCATCTGCACCAGGGGTGGACTGGGACAAAAATTCAGGCCCGGAATTTGACTTCATTCTAGGCCACCGTGTTGATGCAAATCAGAAACCACCACAATTTCAGTAGGCCAAAATTTTAATATAACAGCTATCAAACTAGTTATAAATGTAATGACAACCTTCAGCTGGGAGGAAAATGATCAGGATTGTATTTTGATAGTCATTTGATCTATTGATTACTAAATCAATTGCTCAACTAATTTAAATCTGGTGCTGCTTCTGATTTCTGCACCTTTTCATGATAAAAATACAAGAACAAGGCATATAGTCAAGTTACTGTGCTGCTATTAATATCCAGTGCACTTAGGTACATCGGGTGTTAGTCTGCAATGTTTCGGTAAAAAGTTACAATTGTGCATGGAAAAGGTCACAAATTTGTCACCAAAAACAGTTCAAAACATATCAAAAATTGTACCTTTATGAAAAGCTGCTAAAGAAAAAGAAAAGAGAAATTTAGGAGAGAATGATAAGTAGATGAGAGTAAAGCTGATGCGTAGTTTATAGCTTTGAAAATTATACAGATTTTTTCTTAAAACATCGGAATAGTCCTGAAAACGTTGCCTTATGAATGTAAGATAAGGTATTATAACTAAAGTATTCATTAGATTAACCCCTTGCACTCTGGTCAATTTCCCTAAAAACGCCAAAAAATAATGTGCCCAAATTAAATCCAAAGCTGTTCTTCAACCCTTTGCAGCATCTTCATGGGGTTGGTCTCATTTAAAAGAAAACACTTTGAATTTTTTGGCAAAACAGTCATAATCTCTCTAAGTGCTCCGGCCACTGAGTTACAGTCATCTAAACATAGTGAACTTAAAGAAAATAAATTTGGCCTGGGTGTTTTTTTGGATACAAATGCTTGCAAATAACACACAGCTTCAGATCCGGGCTGGAAAATGCAACAGAAATGTAGAACCAAGTGGTTTCCAGCTGCGGTCCAAATTTTGTAACAATACCACAAAAAATGAATATATTACACAGCTTTTTCCTCAGGTTGTTCCCAGGCGTTTTGGAACTGTGCCAAATTGTGTCAAATGGCACAGTTTGGAAAAACGTCTGTAACTTTTGAATGATTCAATGTAGAAGCTTCATTTTGGGCTCTAATGAAAGGTCACACTCAGGGCTGTGTCTGTGTGTGTGTGTGTGTGTGTCCTCGCTACAGAGGACGAACATCGCCCATCGCTACATGACGGATTAGCCTCATATGGCGATGTGGCGACAGCAGCGCAGTCACCGCGGCTTCCCCCCCCCCCCTCGCTACAGAAGAATAGCGGGGGGGGGCAGCGTTCATGGTCTGAATGCGATCAACGACCCGTGTATCACGGCGCACGAACTTCAGACTTCGTGCGCCGCACAGTTGTAATTTACCGATCGGTCAAAAGTCATTTTGGATTACAATTTTCAGAGATAAAGAATAATTTAGCTTATAACACCTTACCTCTTCACAGCAGCAGTGTCCTGACGAACTTCTCTTCCTCATTGTCAGACGAATGCGACGCTGGTCCGCTCGTGGTTCTGGTCTCGCGACCCGATCAAAACATAATTCCATTATTGCAGTTTTGTGCTTCCATGATTGCGGTTTTTGGCGAACGATTTTTCAAAACAAATAACAGTAGTAATTAAAAAAAGACTGGCGAAGGCGTGTGTGACACTCAGCCTTCGTCGTCGGCATCCATCGGTCTATGACCATGGAAGAAATCATAACGTCTACTCTGCTGGAACAAAAACAAAATAAGCACCGCCTGTGGCCGAACATGCCGATGCGCGAATGGCAGTCGCTGTCACACAGGTTGCATTTGTGGGTGGTCTCCGTGCTGCTGGGTCTGTGACGGTTCTTCGTGCGGGTCCTTTTTTTGATCCGCTGCAGCAGTCTGTCTTCACCCAGCCTTAAAAAAATAGCTCGCGAACTTCACTGCTTCAATTGCTCACTGCATTCACAGCGTTGGTAGGCGGGTCCTTCTTGCTAGGTTTTCAGTCATTGGTTCTTCAAGGTTTCAGAAACCCAATTCAAGGCTCTTATTAGTTGAATGAGAGGTCAATCAGATGAACTAATCCGTTCGCGGCTGTGTCTGCAGCTTTTATTTTCAGTGCGCGTTTGGACGCCATCACCATCTCCATCTCCATCTCCATCACCATCACCATCTCCATCTCCATCACCATCTCCATCATACCATGTAGGATAACTAAATAGACGGTTATGCTGTTTCATCCCACCTAGCAACAATGCTCTGCACTGTGTGTGTTTATATATTTACATATTTATTCCATCTAGCTACAATGCTCAGCACTGGGTGTGTTTATATTTATATATCTATATATTTATTCCATCTAGCTACAATGCTCCGCACTGTGTTTTTATATATCTACATATTATTCCATCTAGCTACATTGCTCCGCACTGTGTGTGTTTATATACTTGCATATTTATTCCACCTAGCTGCAATGCTCCGTACTGTGGGTGTTTATATATTTACATATTTATTCCATCTAGCTACAATGCTCTGCACTGTGTGTTCATATATTCATATATTTATTCCATCCAGCTACAATGCTCTGCACTGTGTGTCTGTGTGTGTGTGTGTATATATATATTTTATAGTAATATGTACATATGTATATTAGCTGCTCTTGCTTGCTTGTTTTTTTTTTTTTTTTTTTTTTTTTTCTTGCCTTCTGATTGTTGCTCTGAGTGTTGCTATCCCTGTGCTGTTGCAATCCTGGAATTTCCCCGTTGTGGGACTAATAAAGGCTTATCTTATCTTATCTTATCTCCATCATGCGTCCTAGAGCGCACGAGAGTGCCCTCGTGCGCTCTGGGACGCAGAGACTTGCCCGTCCTTGGTACAACGGAGTGCAAGAGGTTAAAGAACATAAACCCTAAACTATAAGCTGCTAAACTATAAATGGTGAATGGCGTTCACTTACTGTATATAGCGCTTTTTACTCATTTCTATATGACCAAAGCACTTTACAGATCCTGCTATCCACCCATTCATACGCACCTTCACACAATGATGGTGGATAAAGGCTAGTAAATGGCGAGGAAAGTGATTACTACAAGGCCTCATTTCACCTAATCCTGCATCATAGAAATGGACTTCTCAGCTATGGTAGACAAAGCATGTATATTTTGTATAATTAGGATTTGTTTATATCCTGTTTAGCACTAATTAGCAGATGTGTGGGTCAGCAAAAAGACTAAGCAGTGCAAACGTGTAATTATTAAAGTGACACTCTGACAAAAATCGAGTTTTTTCTTCTTGTTAACATATGTGTAACATATTTCTTATGACTTACAATCAGCATTGGGCAATTTACTAAAAAAATAGTAACTAGTTACTTCTTTTCAAAAGTAACTGAGTTACTTTTGAGTTACTGCATAATAAAAGCAACTAGTGACTTGGAAAAGAAACTTTCACGTTACTTTTAAATGCATACAAGATCAAGTGCCCCTTGTTCTCATCAGAAAAGAGAAGAAAAAGAAAACTGATGAGAAAAGTCTCATTTTACAGAGAAAAAATGTCTCAGATTTACATAAACTATTGTAGTCAGTAGAAAGTCAGAAATTTAATAGAAATAAGGCTGTGAATTCACAGAGAAAATTTTGGACCCCCTGGGGGACCATTTTTGGCCCATGAGCCATATGATTGACACCCCAGGACCAGCCCATTCAAAATGCATATTTAGAGGATTTACTTCCATGAAAAAGTTGCATATCACAACAGCATGAAAATGAATAAGATAAAATGAAACAGAAAGTACAGATAAATGAAATTCACCTTAATCAATGCATCAGATTTATATAGCGCTTTATCATAGACACTCAAAGACGCTTTACAGAAATTAAGGGTCATCCACCACCTAGATGGATGAAGCAGCCACAATACGGCGCCATCCCTTTTAACTATTCACACACACACACATTGGGCCACTTTAGAGTCTCCAATTAACCTAACCTGCATGTTTTTGGGATGTGGGAGGAAACCGGAGAAATCCCGGGGTAAACCCACTCATACACGGGGAGAACATGCAAACTCCACACAGATCACTGTTGGTCGGGGGCTGGGATCGAACCCACGATCCCCACGATCCCCCGGCCAAGGGTAAACTGTGCTGCTGCAGTGCTAACCACTGCGCCACCGTGCAGCCCAACCTTAAGAGAATCTTAAGCTGTTCTCTACTGCAACAAATAACAGTCTGTTTCTCTGTGCGGTAAGAAAGCATTTATACAACTGTGGACATTAAATGCAGCTTCTTGCTCTAATAATACTCATGTTTAACCATAGAGGTAGGAGCTGATGTTTGGGCTACTCACCGCTTGGACAACAGGTGACAAGGGCTCGATATGAGAAGTCGCCACCACCATGACATTTCTTGCCACTGGGTCGCATGTCAGCAGGACAAGAAACCGACCCGTGGAGGAAACTGATGGCTGAGTCAGCTATGTAGGATCAGTTCATATTTATCTGCGATAAAAATATCTATCCATATTAATTAACTTAGTAATGCGAGTAACGCATCTGATCAAATTTCAGTAACTGCAATGCATTGCTGAATTTTTAAACAGTAATTTTGTTACACATGACGCTACTGCAACAGTAGTGGCATTACAGTACTCCCAACACTGCAAATCACCATCCCAAGGTTTGAGCTTGCAGCTGCAGTGTTCGCCATTAAAGTGGACAAAATGCTGAAATCAGAACTGCAGCTCCCCTTGCAAAATTCCTCTTTCTGGACAGTCAGGCAGTATTAAAATATATTGCCAATGAAACTGCAAGGTTCCACACCTTTGTTGCAAACACAGTCTCCATCACAAGACAAAACACGAGCACCCAACAATTGAGGTACATTGACAGTAAACGCAATCCAGCGGATGGATCCTCAAGAGGGCTGAGTATAATCAAATTCATTGAGAACACGAGACAGATTAATGGACCAGAATTCCTTTGGAAACCTAAGCATACATGGCCAGAAGACACCATGAAATGTTGTCCTCCGACACAAAATGACCCAAAGATCAAAGGTTGTACTCTTCTATGTAATGCTATTAGCCAAGATGTTCCAAGTCCAACTCATAAGCTTCTCAATTTCTTCTCAGACTTGACTAGACTATTGAAAGCTGTGGCTTGGATTCAAAGGTTTGGAGATTACCTGCAAGCCCTGGCAAGCAAAAGGAAAGAGCTTACTCCCAACATCAACACACGCTCTCACCAGCAGAAGTTAGCATCACAGCTGCAAGTTTTCAAGTCAGCACTTGGTTATCAGTCCATATCTTTGAAAGATCTGTGCCAAGCTGAGAAAGCTGTGGTATCATTTATGCAAAAAGAGGCTTTCCCAACTGAGTTAGAAAGGTTAAAAGTTACACGAGCTAGAATTGGCAACAAAAAAAAAAGCTCAATCTACAGATTAGATCCATTTATGAAAGAAGGGATGTTAAGAATAGGAGGACGACTTTCTCAAGCAGCCATGTCTGAAGCTATGAGACATCCCATTATCCTTCCAAAGCAGTCTCACATCTCTAATCTATTGCTACAACATATTCATGAAAGGTACAGCCACTGGGGCAGAAACAACATTCTTGCTCAACTGCGAAAGAAATATTGGCTCATCAGTGGTAATAGCACAGCAAGAAGAATCATTGCAAAATGTAAAACATGTAGATGTTTTAAAGCAAAGACAGGGGAACAAAAATGGCTTATTTACAGTACTACCAGAACAAACCCTACCAGATCTCCCAATGTTCACTAATGTTGGTATGGATTACTATGGCCCTGTAGAAACCAAGAGATTGAGAGAAGCTTGGTGAAAAGATACTGTGTGCTCTTTACCTGTTAATCTCTCAGAGCTGTTCTTCTTCAGATGGCCTTTTCCCTTGACATGTGCTCCTGTATTCATGCCATAACTAGATTTGTACGCAAATGAGGACAGGTAAAACACATCTGGTCTTGGTGCGGAAAAGGAACTGAAAAAAAAAAAAAACATTGTCCAGCTTTAATAGCAGTAAGATCCACTGCACAATGAATTGTTGATGATGAAGGTCTTCAAACCTTATTGTGTGAGGTTGAAGCAATTCTTAACAACCACTCAATCACTACCACTTCCTCTGACCCCTTTGATTTGGAACCTCTGACTCCAAATCATAAGCTTCTGCTCAACTCTCAACCTGTCCTCCCTCATGGTAAGTTTTCAAGAGCTGACTCATACACCGGGTGCCGGTGGAAACAAGTGCAGTACCTCGCTGACTTGTTCTGGAGGAGATGGACTCAAGAATACCTAACATTTATGCAGGAAAGGCAGAAGTGGTCCAAAGTGAAGAAAAACTTCAAAGAGAGAGATAAAGTGGTGATCGTTGATCCTTCATCACCAAGATCTTTATGGGCTCTTGCAAACATCACAGAGACAATGCCTGGTTCAGATGGACTCATCAGGTAAGTTAAGCTGAAGACTATGACATGCAGCTTCGCACACCCTCTGTCATAACAAAATGATGTAAACATTTATGTTCATAACCTAAATAATCTCTTTTTTGAATCATAATTGGCAAATTTGGGAGCAAATGCTCACACAGCCATGCTCACAGCGATCGGTAACATCCATATGCGTTTATGTACTCTAAAAGAAGAAGAAGACGAAAAACTTATTCCTCTTTTACATAAAACAGATGCTTCCAGGTCAGCCATGATTCTGCCAATGCAAGATCAGTAAGTTATACGTGTCTGCCACCTTGTGAGCTGGCATCATCAGTACAAATCCTCAGTACAATCCTCAGTACAACTGTGGAGTGTTTGGCATGTCAAAAACACTTGACAGCCGCAGTGCTCTGCTGTGCCTGTAGGGGCGCGATTTCCCCCCAAAAAAACTGGGCAGTTAAAGGGTTTTAAGCGATGGTATATAAGGACCTGACAACCTTTCCCATTGTCATGTCCTTCTATCACCATGACATCCTCAGATGGTCATCAAGTATCTGAGTGTGTTGTCAGCCGCAGCCATTGAGGAGATAGCATTGAGCTCCGACCAGGTAATTAAAACTGCCTCCAGAAAATAGAGGTTTTTGTCATGCAATGACCCTCGCGGGACACCACAAGATGCCAAAAGTCGCCAGTGAGTTTTGCATTAGATGTTTATTTAACAAGACAAGACGAGAACACAAAATTATGAGCCACACAAAAAACATACACTACAGGGTACAAGGGATCATAGGGCTAACCCCAGCTACTACGACCTTAACTATGAGCAAGACATGAACAAGAATAAGCACGAACCTGACATGACGAGGAATGTTTGACGATACTCCAGCATCAACCAGCTGTCAGCGCCCGCTAATAAAGCCAGCAATTAACAAGCGGTGATGCTGAATAGCTGATCGACCTTGACAGCCGGAAACCCCACCGAGCGCTGTCACAATAAGAGCCCGGTGGAGCCAGAATGTAATCCACAGCTGTCAAGGTCGGCAGAGATGATGCATGGCCCGAACGCGGACGAGATCGGCGCTTGGGTCATGACAGTACCCTCCCTCTGAGGGCGGGCTCCTGACCACCCATAGACATCCAATCCCACCCCCCCCCCTTCACCCCCTCCAGGTTGGGCGGATGGGGCAGGAGAGGATCAAACCACAGATAGAGAACCAGAGCACAGACAGGAAAAAAAAAAAAAAACTCAAAATACATGGAACAGTCACACAGGCATGAAATAACAGGAGAGAAAAAAAAACTCCCTACGGTACAAAACGTGATGACAAGACAATTGAAGCAACTGCTGAACACAAATCAAACTCCAAAAGGCACAAATGGCAACTACAAGAAACAAAACACAGGACAGCAAAAAGAACAGAATTACAGGACCAGACTACTTTCCAAAACACATGAAATACAATGCCCAGGCACAAAAACAAAATATACCACACTCTCAGGTCAAAAAGCAAATGCAGCACAGGGCAGAGAAAAAAAACAAAAACAAAAAACAGAACAATTACAGGTCCAGACTATACTCCAAAATACATGAAACACAATTATACTGGCACAAAAACAAAGATACCAAATTCTCACGTCAAAAAGCAGATACAACACAGGACAGAGAAAAAAACAGAACAATTTCAGGGCTAGACTATATTCCAAAATACGTGAAACACAATTACCCAGGCACAAAAACAAAAAAAATACCAAATTCTCAGGTCACAAAACAAATACAACACAAGTCAGAAAAAAAAGGAACACAGAACAATTTCCAGGCCTAAACCACCACCAGGAATGACCTCTACCCCCGACAGTTCATGCCGAGCGGCGGAGACCAAGCGCCACAGGAATAGTTCAGGCGGTCTCCCCGTGTCCAACAGCTGGCGGGTGGTCATGGGAGGCGGAACATGACCGGGCAGCTTACCACAGTCCCAGACCCGGAAAGTCCATTCCTCCAGTGGTCGAACCAGATCGCCCAGTGAAACACACAAGTCGGGTGGTCGATCCGAGGCGCCGAACCAGCAAAACGGTTCCTCATGCGGCCGACCCGCGTCCCTCAGCCACCACTACCAGGGGAAAACAGCCCGCGGCGGCCTCCCTGGTGAGGACAAAACACGGGAGAGCCGGGGCGAGCAATAAGGGACCCCCACGGCCCCCGGCGATAATGCGCTGGGGCGATGACTCCATAGAGGGGACAGAAAGCAAGGATGAGCCTGAACTAGGTCATGCGACGAAGGGTCTGCAGCTCCTCCTCCGTCCGTGGACCACACCGGTGCTGCACCTCCACTGGACCCCAATTGGGTCCCAGCTGCACCCACGTCGGACCCTGATTGGTCCAGAACCGCACCTGCGGTGGACCCCGTTTGGGCCTCTGGCACACCCACGTCGGACCCCGAATGGGCCAAAGCAGTCCCGCGATGGACCCCAATTGGGTCTCGGGCGCACCCACGTCGGACCCCGATTGGGCCAAAGCAGCCTCCACAACTGACCCCAACTGGGTCTCGGGCGCACACACATCGTACCCCGATTGGGCCACAGCAGCTTCCACAACGGACCCCGACTAGGTCGGTGCAGCTCCGCTGACAACCTCCACCCCCGAACCTGGAACCTCGGACTCGGCGACCACGACTGGCTCTGCACCGGTGACACTGCAAGGAAGCTCAAGACACAGAGAAAAACCGGGATCAGTGTCACTGGCAGCAACAGAACCCAGCGAGACGAGTTTGGGCGCAACAACTGCCCCTCACTTGCCTCCCCGAGAGGCAGGCAAAAATGCTCCAACACAGGGGCCAGAGATACAAGAAGGAGCACTTGCCTGCACTCGGGTTCTGTTGCCGTCCAGGACTCTGTCGATCCAGGCTCAGGGCGAAGAAGTTCGTGCGTAGGCTCCAACTCAGCTGCGTCGGGCTCCTCAGCTGGCAAGATGGATTCCGCAGTCTGAGGTTCTACTCGCGCTGATGCCTATGCCGATGACCCGTATAGCGTAGAGGCAGGGGACCCTCGACCCACTGGTTCGGACTGCTCCAGCGAGGAGACCCGAGGACGCTTCATCGTCGGCACAGGCTCCGGGCCGCAGTCCGCTCTTCTCCTCTGTCCATGGCGTGGCTGCCTGGCTGGATCCAGTTTCTCCAGAACCGCAGGCCCCCTCCTCGTCCAGCGATGTAGGCCTGGCGTCGTGGACCACTCAGCGGAGGAAGACACAGAGGCAGCAGGTTTAGTTATTGTAGCTACAGCAGGTGGAAGGAGCTCGGGGGACTGTGAACCCCGAACTCCGCCCCCAGGAGTCAGACAAGGCAGGTTACAATCATGATGTAATAAATTAACATGCACTTGCCTTTCTCCCGGAGGGAGGATGGTGCCTGCTGTAGGGGACGTAGTTCCTCCCTCTCCCCGCTTGATGGCGACAGAGGGCCCCCTGGAAGGACGAGGTGAAGCCACTCTCGGAGGTCTGCTGACGGGCTTCGCCAGCAGCGGATCCGTGTGGCCCCGACGTCTTCGACGGCCCCCAGATGGCGATAACTCCTGGACCGGATCAGGGGAAGGAACGATCTCCCAACGGAGGGAGCGAGGATGCCTCCTCCTCTGCTTCCTTCTGTAGTCCACCTCCAGCCCACTGAGTATCTCGCGCTGTGTGGCGAGTTCATCTCTCCTCGTCATCACCTCCGGGTGATCGTCGTAGTGGAGAGGAAGGTTATTGAGAAGAACCTCAGCGCAGTCCAGGTGCCAGCGTATGTCGCTGGGAGTGTCATACAGCGTAGCAGTGAATAGAGTTCAATCCACTTACTCCAGAGCCTCCGCTAGCTCCTTGCCCAGGTGCCGACCGCGGCCCCTGGATGACGGCATTCTCCCAGCAATTGACACCCAGACAGGGAAGAACAATTGTCCAATTTGCGCAAAAACTCACGGTGAAAAGGCGTCTCCGTGTGGCATCTCCGTTTAGACGACCTGGCTGGAGTATACTGTCATGCGATGACCCTCGCGGGCCACCATAAGACGCCAAAAGTCGCCAGTGAGTTTTGCATTAGATGTTTATTTAACAAGACAAGACGAGAACACAAAGCTATGAGCCACTGAGAGCAAAAAACACACACTACAGGGTACAAGGAGTCGTAGGGCTAACCCCAGCTACTACGACCTTAACTATGAGCAAAACATGAACAAGAATAAGCACGAACCTGACATGACGAGGAATGTTTGATGATACTCCAGCATCAACCAGCTGTCAGCGCCCGCTAATAAAGCCGGCAACTAACAAGCGGTGATGCTGAACAGCTGATCGACCTTGACAGCTGGAAACCCCACCGAGCGCTGTCACAATAAGAGCCCGGTGGAGCCAGAATGTAATCCACAGCTGTCAAGGCCGGAAGAGATGATGCATGGCCCGAGCGCGGATGAGATCGGTGCTCGGGTCATGACAGTTTTTTTCTTTCTACGGCATGATTTGATATTTTTGTTTGAGACTACTACTATCTTGTAGATGCAATAATGGAATATTTCATTATGTGATCAGATGCTTAACCTGGTCGTGACCAGTGTGAAGAAGATGCAAATAAAGAGTCTGCAAATTTCACCCCAAACTACAATGGGAGTGACACAGAAGAGGTTCCATATTTTACACTACATAAGCCACATGACTCAGATACAGGGTATTTAACTTGTATTCTTCCATTGAAACTGATAAGGAAAGTCTTGAAAAGCTTTAATAATTATTATTCATTATTATAAAAATATGATACCCAGCTGAAATTCACAAAGAAAATTTTAGCCTCATTGCAATTGTAGCTTTATAGATGCTGTTGTAAATTAGCAATTGTATCATTGGTAGCTATATAAGTGATTCTTTATGCTCCATTTAGACATGTCCAAGTATCCAGCAAATGGGCAAAAGCATCCACAGCTGAAGGCATGTTGGAATGATCCAAGGTGACAGGAAGAGGACTTTCACCAGAACATGGTACACGCAGCTCCCATGGCTTGAGTACTCGAAGCTGGGACTGTGCATCCAGCGTTGTTTGGTTTTCCCTTCCCAGTGCTCCTGAAACACCCTTTCTATCAGAACAAGGATATTCCAACTGGAAAATGACTTCTTAATAAACATACCGTATGGTTATTGGTAAAGTTTGTTAATACTTTGACTCCAGAGATGTCGAATGTTTGTGATTTATGCTATTTCAATGTGTCACCATTTTCTGAGAATAAGCCCCACCCTGGCCACCCCATGAAACATTTTCTAGACCCGCCCCTGCCTCTAAGACCCAATACTTCTTACCAATCTTGTCTTGCATGTGTCATTGCAGCAGGCTTTGTGGTTTATAGCAGGATGTGTTTAAACATTTACAAAGAAACCCTTTAATACAAAGACAACTTTCAGGAAACATTAACCCCTTGCACTCTTGTCAATTTCCCTGAAAACGCCAAAAAATAACGTACCCAAAGTAAATCAAAAGCTGTTCTTCAACCCTTTGCAACATCTTCATGGGGTTGGTCTCATTTAAAAGAAAACACTTTGAATTTTTTGGCAAAACAGTCATAATCTCTCTAAGTGCTCCTGCCACTGAGTAACAGTCATCTAAACATACTGAACTTAAAGAAAATAAATTTGGCCTGGGTGTTTTTTTGGATACAAATGCTTGCAAATAACACACAGCTTCAGATCCAGGCTGCAAAATGTAACAGAAATGTAGAACCAAGTGTTTTCCAGCTGAGGTCAAAATTTTGTAACAATACCACGAAAAATGAATATATTACACAGCTTTTTTCTTAGGTTGTTCCCAGGCGTTTTTGAACTGTGCCAAATTGTGCCAAATGGCACAGTTTGGAAAAACGTCTGTAACTTTTGAATGATTCTATATAGAAGCTTCATCTTGGGCTCTAATGAAAGGTGAAAGGCTGTGTGTGTGTGTGTGGGGAGGTGTTTATTCATTCATGAATGAATGAATGAACAAACAAGCCCCCACACACAAAGAAGCATGCCACGTAAAAAATGTGTGGCTTTTTTTTAGAAGAAAAAATAACCTACAGTGCAATAAAAATTATACTAAAATATTTGTAATGTAGAAGATAACAACTCCCACCCCCCGCTACAGAGGATGGACATCGGCCATCGCTACATGAGGAAAGTGGTGACAGTGCGCCACAGTCTAATACGCACAGTTGCACTAAAATATCTGCAATATATCTGCAATCCGCTACAGAAGAGTAGCGCGGGGGGGGGGGGGGGGGGGGGCGTTCGCAACATGACGGACCGGTCCGTCATGTTGCGATAACGCACAGTTGTAATTTACCGATCGGTCAAAAGTCATTCTGATTACAATTTTCAGGGATAAAGAATAATTTAGCTTATAACACTTACTTGTCCACAACAGCAATGTCGCTGGCGAACTTCTCTTCCTCATTGTCAGACGAACATGACGCTGGTCCACTTGTTACGGACTCGTGGTTCTGGTCACGCGACCCGGTCAAACCATAATTCCATTATTGCGGTTTTGCGCTTCCATGATTGCAGTTTTGGAGAACGATTTTTTTTTAACAAATAAGAACAGTAGTACGAAAAAAAGACTGGCGAACGCCTGTGTGTCACCCAGCCTTACACAAAACAGCTTTCGAACTTCTGTGCTTCAATTGGCTGGCTGTATTTGCAGCCGTTGGTAGGCGGGTCCTTCTTGCTAGGTTTTCAGTCATTGGTTCTTCAAGGTTTCAGAAACCCAATTCAAGGCTCTTATTAGTCGAATGAGAGGTCAATCACATCTAAACCAATCAAAGTACTCCCTTGGCTTTCTGTTCGTGGCTGTGTCTGTAGTGGAAGAACGGAAATGCAGCTTTTTTTTTCAGTGCACTGTAGGACGCAACGTCCTCGTGCGCCCTCGTGCGCTCTAGAACGCAGAGACGTGTCCGCCTGCGGTACACCGGAGTGCAACAGGTTGAATCTATTTTAACAGGTCAAATTCAATCATTCCTCCATATACTGTGCATCTGGAAAGTATTCACAGTGCCTCAATTTTCCACATTTTGTTATATTACAGCCTTACTCCAAAAGGGAATAAATTCATTTTTTCCTCAAAATTCTACACACAATACCTCAAAATAACAATGTGAAAAAAGTTTTTTGAGGTTTTTGCAAATTTATTAAAATTTAAAAACTAAGAAATCACATGTACCTAAGTATTCACAGCCTTTGCCATGAAGCTCAAAATTGAGCTTATGTGCATCCTGTTTCCACTGATCATCCTTGAGATTTTTCTACAACTTAACTGGAGTCCACCTGTGGTGAATTCAGTTGACCCAACATGATTTGGAAAGGCAAACACCTGTCTACTGTATATAAGGTCCCACAGTTGAGAGTGCATGTCAGAGCACAAACCAAGCATAAAGTCAAAGGAATTGTCTGTAGACCTCCGAGACAGGATCATCTCGAGGCACAAATCTGGGGAAGAGTAGAGAAAAATTTCTGCTGCTTTGAAGGTCCTAATGAGCACAGTGACCTCCATCATCTGTAAATGGAAGAAGTTCAGAACCACCAGGACTCTTCCTAGAGCTGGCTGGACATTTAAAATGAGCAATCAGGGGAGAAGGGCCTTTGTCAAGGAGGTAACCAAAAAGCCGATGGTCACTCTGTCAGAGCTCCAGCATTGCTCTGTGAAGAGAGGAGAACCTTCCAGAAGGACAACAATCTCTGCAGCAATCCACCAATCAGGCCTGTATGGTAGAGTGACCAGATGGAAGCCACTCCTTAGTAAAAAGCACAAGGCAGCCTGCCTGGAGTTTACCTAAAGGCACCTGAAGGACTCTCAGACCACAAGAAATAAAATTCTCTGGTCTGATGAGACAAAGATTGAACTCTTTGGCATGAATGCCAGGCATTATGTTTGGAGGAAACCACCATTCATAACAATGGCAATGGTGGTAGCAGCATAATGTTGTGGGGATATTTTTCAGCGACAGGAACTGCGAGACTACTCAGGATAGAGGAAAAAGATGAATGCAGCAATGTACAGAGACATCCTGGATGAAAAACCTGCTCCAGAGCACTCTTGACCTCAGACTGGGTCGACGGTTCATCTTTCAACAGGACAACGACCCAAAGCACACAGCCAAGATGTTACTACCTGAGCGCTGGGTTCTGTCCGCGCTCGGGCCAGGCACAGTTCGCTGCCGGCCTTGACAGCTGTGGGTTGTATTCTGGCCTCACCGGGCTCTTATTGTGAAGGCGCTCGGTGGGGCTTCCGCCTGTCAAGGTTGGTCAGCTGTCTGTCATTACTGCTCGTTAGTGTTTGCCTTTATAAGGCGGGTACTGACGGCAGTTAGATTGCGGGAGCATAAGTCAACCTTAAGTCAACAATCGTCAAACAATCCTCGTGAGGCCTCGTTAGACCTTCATGTCAGGTTTGTTTTCATTCTTGTCTTGTCATAGTTTAGCTCGTAGTGGCTGGTGTTAGCCCTACGAGCCCTTGTATCTCTTAGTGAGTGTTGTTGCTCTTAGCGGCTCATAGCCTCATGTCTTGTCTTGTCTCGCTGATAAAACATCATTGCAAAACTCACCGGTGACTCTTGGCGTCTTATACTGGCTTGTGAGGGCCAGACATGACAGTATGCTGCTGCCAGACATCTAAACAGAGACGCCACACCGAGACACCTTTTTCAGCATGAGTTTTTGCTTTTTTGGACATTTGTTCTTTTCCTGTCTGGGTACGGTGTGCTGGAGGAATGCCGTCGCGGAGAGGCCGCGCTCGGAGTCTGAGCCACGAGCTGGCGGACGTCCTAGAATACGTGGATGAAACACTCATCTCTGCTTCCCTCCTTGACTACGACAGCGATGTACGCTGGTACCTGGACTGCGCTGAGGATGTGCTTAATCATCTTTCTCCCCGCTACGCTGGCCATCCTGAAGTCGGCGCGAGGAGGGATGACATCGCCGCACAGCGTGAGATACTCCGTATGGTGGAGGAGGACTACGGCAGGAAGCAGTGGAGGAGGCATCCTCGCTCCCCGTGCTGGGATCCCCGCTCCTGCCCTTGACCCGGTCCAGGAGTTTGCGCCATCTGGGGCCCGACGACAACGTCGGCGCCGCGGCCCAGGCAACCCTCAGCAGAATCCCCGGCTGGACCCGCTGTCGGTGAAGCCCATCAGCAAACTTCTGAGAGCAGCTCCACCTCGTCCTTCCAGGGGGCCCTCTGTCGCCATCCAGCGTGGAGAAGGAGGAACAACGTCCCCTACAGCAGGAACCATCCCTCCTCCGGGAGAAAGGCAAGTGCATGTTAATTTATTACATCATGATTGTAACCTGCCTTGTCTAACTCCTGGGGGCGGAGTTCGGGTTCGCAGCCCCCCGAGCTCACTCCACCTGCTGTAGAGCTAATGACTAAACCTGCTGCCTCTGGGTCCCCCCCGTTGAGCGGTCCACAACACCAGGCCAATGTCGTCGGATGAAGAGGGGGCCTGCAGTGCTGGAAAGCCTGGATCCAGCCCTGCAGCCACCTCGTGGACGGAGGAGAAGAGCGGACTGCGGCCCGGAGCCTGAGCCGAAGATGAAGCGTCCCCGGGTCTCCTCGCCGGAGCGGTCCGAGCCAGTGGGTCGAGGGTCCCCTGCCCCCACGCTATACGGGTCATTGGCGTGGACAGCAGCGCTGGAGGAACCTCAGGCTGCAGACAACATCTTGCCAGCTGTGGAGCCCGATGCAGCTGAGTTGGAGCTTGCTGATGAGAGTCGCCGCCCTGAACCTGGATCGTCGAAGTCCTGGGTGGCAACAGAACCCGAGTGCAGGCAAGTGCTCCCTCTTTTTTCTCTGTCCCCTGTTTTGGAGCATTTTTGCCTGCCACTCGGGGAGGCGAGTGAGGAGCAGCTGCCTGCTGCGCCCGAGCTCGTCTCACTCGGTTCTGTTGCTACCGGTGATTCTGATCCTGGTTTTCTTGTTGTTTGTGAGCCTTGTTGCAGTGTCGCCGGCATGGAACCAGTCGGAGTCACTGGGTTGGAGGTCCCAGGTTCGGGGGTGGAGATCGTCAGCGGAGCTGCACCGACCCAGTTGGGGTCCGTCATGGAGGCTGCTGTGGCCCAATCGGGGTCCATCGCGGGAGCTGCTTTGTTCCTATCGGGGTCCGACGTGGGTGCGCCAGAGGCCCAATCGGGGTCTACCGCAGGTGCGGTTCTGGCCCAATCGGGGCCCGACGTGGGTGCAGCCAAAACTCAATCGGGGTCCAGCGGAGGTGCAGCGCCGGTGTGGTCCGCGGACGGGGGAGGAGCTGCAGACCTTTCGCCGTCGGACGGATTACGGGCTCATCCTGGTCTTGTCCCTCTACTCGGTCATCGCCCCTGCGCATCATCGCCGGGGGCTGTGGGGGTCCCTGTTCGCTCGTCTTGGCTCTCCCGTGTTTTGTCCTCGTTAGGGAGGCTGCGGTGGGCTGTTTTTCCCTGGGACTAGTGGCTGAGGGACATGGGTCGGCCACCTGAGGGACTGCTTCGCCGGTTCAGCGCCCCGGATCAGCCACCCGACGTTTTATGTGTTTCGTTGGGCGACCTGGTTCAGCCACCAGAGGAGCGGACGTGCTGGGCGTTGGACTGTGGTGAGCCGCCTGGTCATGTTCCGCCTCCCATGACCACCCGCCGGCTGTTGGACGCGGGAAGACCACCTGAACTGTTCCTATGGCACCTGGTCTCCACCGGTTGGCGTAAACTGTCGGGGGGGGTAGTGGTTATTTTCTGGTGATGTCCTGATCCAGTTATTGTCCAGTTTTGTTTTTCTTGATATTCTGTATCCTCCATGTCTTGCAGTTGCTCTATTTTGTTTTGCGCATAGTTAAGTATGAGTCAATTGTTCTGTTTTCCCGTATTTGTTATTTGAAGATTCACTTGAGCATTCACACAGGTGAGAAACCATTTGCTTGTGAAACATGTGGGCAAGGATTTAATTTTCTCTTTCTGTCCTGTGCTGTTGCTGTAATTATTCGAGCATTTAATCTGATTTGAGTATTTAATCTGTGGAATTGGTATTTATTGTCATTGTCCTGTATTTAGTTATTCTGACCCAGTAATTCTGTTTTTTTTTTCCTCCATGATATCCTGTGCTATTTTCTGTAGTTGTTAATTGAGTATTTAATTTAATCTGAATAGTTGGTATCTCTTGTCATTGTCCTGTGTCTAGTTGTTTTTCTTGCCGGGTTTTGACTTTGTAATTGCATTGTTTCTGGGTTTGGTCTCTCTCCCTCTGGACCTACCCCCAGCCACCCACTGGGGGGGGGGGGGGGGGGCAGGGTGGTCCGTGGGTGTTCTGAGCCCGCTCTTGGAGAGAGGGTACTGTTACGACCCGAGTACTGGGTTCTGTCCGCGCTAGGGCCACGCACAGTTTGCTGCCGGCCTTGACAGCTGTGGGTTGTATTCTGGCCTCACCAGGCTCTTATTGTGAAGGCGCTCGGTGGGGCTTCCGCCTGTCAAGGTTGGTCAGCTGTCTGTCATTACTGCTCGTTAGTGTTCGCCTTTATAAGGCGGGCACTGACGGCAATTAGATTACAGGAGCATAAGTCGACCTTAAGTCAACAATCGTCAAACAATCCTCGTGAGGCCTCGTTAGACCTTCATGTCAGGTTTGTTTTCATTCTTGTCTTGTCATAATTTAGCTCGTAGTGGCTGGGGTTAGCCCTACGAGCCCTTGTATCTCTTAGTGAATGTTGTTGCCCTTAGCGGCTCATAGCCTAGTGTCTTGTCTTGTCTCGCTAATAAAACATCATTGCAAAACTCATTGGTGACTCTTGGCGTCTTATACTGGCTCTTGAGGGCCAGACATGACACAAGATATCAAAGGAGTGGCTTCAGGACAACTCTGTGAATGTCCCTGAGTTCCTCAGACAGAGCCCAGACCTGAATCCAATTGAACATCTCTGGAGAGATTTGAAAATGGCTGTGCACCGACGCTTCCCATCCAACCTGATGAAGCTTGAGAGGAATGGGCGAAACTGTTCCAAGATAGGTGTGCCAAGCTTGTGGCATCATATTCAATAAGACTTGAGGCTGTAATTGCTGACAAAGGTGCATCAACAAAGTAATGAGCAAAGGCTTTGAATACTTAGGTACATTTGAATTCTTAGTTTTGTATTTTTTAATAAATTTGCAAAAATCTCAAAAAAAAAAAAAAATTCACATTGTCATTATGGGGTATTATATGTTGAATTTTAAGGAAAATAAATCAATTTAATCCCTTCTGAAATAAGGCTGTAACATAAAATGTGGAAAAGGTGAAGTGCTTTGAATACCTTCCAGATGCCCTGTACTATCAATGAAAAAAAAAAAAAAATTGGATCTAAGTTAGTATAACATGTAGCTGCTGTCTCAGTGCAGGGATATGGCATGCATCCTTGCAGATCCTACTGGTCTTTGAGTCTGGTAGTAAGTTCATTAGAGGTGACTATAATTTTGAAAGCAGTGATAATTGTATGAAAAAAATGCAGTGTGTTCAGGCATGTTATGTTTTCTAAGAGATTCATAAAAAATAGGTCTATTCTTTCAAATATTACATATAAAAGTTGAATTTTGCAGTTGATAATTAACCATTTCTATATTATTGGCCATAAAATGACAAGTCTTCTTCCGATTGTCAACATTGAATGTAGAAATAGCTCACTTTTTATATGATTATATATTTTCTTATTTCTGGTAATATTTCAGGATGTGATTCTTTCTCAATACCCATGAGTGACAAAATGTTGCTTTGAACATGTGCTCATATTTTCTAGACAGGATATACTATGTCACTCTTGGCTGGCCAATCAAATGCGTTCTTGCATCTTAAGACTGTTGAAAGTCACGAAATTGTTTCATTTACCAGATGAATCTGAACACAATGGCGTCTCCTGTGGTTTTTATTTGGCTGTTATGTCTGTACTTTGGAAAACTGGGTAAGTTCTTTTTCACCTTTTGTGTATCGTCACTCATCATGCACTATTTATTACTCTGAATTTGTTTTTAATTCTCTTACAGCCCAGATGGCACAGGAGTCTCTTCCTGAAGAGATGAGTTTTGTATCAGTTCATGTTGGAGGAAGGGTGACACTGCAATGTTTTTTTGACGTTTCTAGTCCTCCTAAAATGTACTGGTTTAAGCACACTCTGGGAGAGACACCAAGGCTCATCTCTACCTTCTATAGCTATTCCATTAACAACTCCTTTTCTCATGAGTTCAACAATCCACGCTTTACAGTGAACATAGAAAAGGGCAAAAATCACTTGACAATATCAGACTTGCAGATTTCAGACTCGGCCAGTTACTACTGTATTCATTATGAATACATAATAAAATTTTCAAAGAGCTTTTTTGTCAGTGTAAAAGGTTCAAAATTAAGCACCCATGCTTCAGTCAAGCAGTCAACACCTGAGACCATCTGGCCTGGTGGACCTGTGACTCTGAACTGCACAGTACAAACGGGGAGCTGTGATGGAGAACATAATGTTTATTGGTTCACAGACTCTGAAGAGTCACATCCAGGACTCATTTACACTCATGATGGATGTGACAGAAAGCCCAATACAAAAGGAAACACCTGTGATTACACCCTCCCAGTGAAGAATATGAATAATAGTAGGACCTACTACTGTGCTGTTGCCTCATGTGGACACATACTGTTTGGAAATGGGACCAAGCTGCATTACCAGGGTGAGTCATTTTTATGTAGGTGTTCATGTATGTGTGTGTGTGTGTGTGTGTGTGTGTGTGTGTGTGTGTGTGTGTGTGTGTGTGTGTGTGTGTGTGTGTGTGTGAAATTAATATGTATTTTTTTACTGACCAAGCTGGACTTTGACTGTAAGACTGTTAGAAGGATTTCAAATTTGAAAACTATTTTTCAAAGTGAGAAAAGAAATTCACCCTATTTTTGGTGTCTGACTCTATGCAGATGATTATGTTTTGTATTTGTGGCGTGCCGGATTTGGATTCACTTCAATCCTGAGTGTACTATTGGCTTTCTCCTTGTGTATAATAAGCAAGAGAAACAGTTTCCAATCTACAGGTAATATTTACTCTTTTTACTATGTAAATGCTTGAATTCATTCATTAAAAAAAAAAAAAAAACTTTCTTCTGTTTCTTTACCAGAATCTCAAGCAAGATTAAGATAAGATAAGATAAGATAAGATAAGCCTTTATTAGTCCCACAACGGGGAAATTCCAGGATTGCAACAGCACAGGGATAGCAACACTCAGAGCAACAATCAGAAGGCAAGAAAAAAAAAAAAAAAAAAAAAAAAAAACAAGCAAGCAAGAGCAGCTAATAAACATATGTACGTATTACTATAAAATATATATATATACACACACACACAGACACACAGTGCAGAGCATTGTAGCTGGATGGAATAAATATATGAATATATGAACACACAGTGCAGAGCATTGTAGCTAGATGGAATAAATATGTAAATATATAAACACCCACAGTACGGAGCATTGCAGCTAGGTGGAATAAATATGCAAGTATATAAACACACACAGTGCGGAGCAATGTAGCTAGATGGAATAATATGTAGATATATAAATATATAAACACCCACAGTACGGAGCATTGTAGCTAGATGGAATAAATATGCAAATATATAAACACACACAGTGCAGAGCATTGTTGCTAGATGGAATGAAACAGCATAACCGTCTACTTAGTTATCCTACATGGTATGATTATGTGCCCATACATATTCTCACCCTCCATAGCGACCGGTATGTTCCTAGTTGTATGCCGGAGAGGACCATTGTGTAAGTCTATTGCATCTTTTGCATTCAAAAAACTATTAGTTTGTTACGTCTTTTTGCTATCTCTGCGAGCAGCCCTGCTTAGGTTGTACAGTCTGACAGCCGTTGGTAGGAAGGACCTACGAAACCTCTCGGTTGTGCACCTGGGATGATGTAGTCTGCTGCTAAATGAGCTCCTCAGTGCATTCAGTATGTCCTGCATAGGGTGGAACTCGGACTCCAGCAGAGATGACAGTTTAGCCACCGTCCTTCTCTCTCCTATCTCCTCCATCGGATCAAGGCGCTGCCCCAGGACAGAGCTAGCTTTCTTAATCAGTTTGTTCAGTCTCTTCCTATCGGCTGCAGTAATGCCACTGCCCCAGCAGACCACTCCAAAAGTGATGGCTGATGCCACCACCGTGTCATAGAATGACTTCAGCAGCGCCCCTTGTACACCAAAAGACCTGAGTCTCCTCAGCAGGAACAGCCTGCGCTGTCCCTTCTTGTAGAGTGCATCAGTATTGTGTGACCAGTCTAGTTTATTGTTCAGATGAATACCCAGGTACTTATAGGATGTCACCATCTCGATGTCTGTTCCCTGTATATTTACTGGTACTGTGAGGGGCTGCCCATGCCTGCGGCAGTCCACCACCAGCTCCTTAGTTTTCCTCGCGTTGATCTGGAGGCAGTTCCGATGGCACCAGTCCACGAAGTCCTGGATAAGCCCTCTGTACTCAGCTTCATCTCCATTGGAGATGAGGCCAACGATCGCAGAGTCATCAGAGAACTTCTGTAGATGGCAGTGTGTTGTGTTGTGTGAGAAGTCCGCAGTATAAAGAGTGAACAGGAAGGGAGCCAGCACCGTTCCCTGGGGGGCCCCCGTGCTACTGATGATCGTGTCGGACACACAGTCCCGGGTTCTCACAAACTGAGGCCGGTTCGTGAGGTAGTCCAAGATCCATGATGACAGGTGCTGGTCCACCCCTGCGCGCAGCAGCTTGTCCTTCAGGATCATCGGTTGGATGGTGTTGAAAGCACTGGAGAAGTCAAAGAACATGATCCTCACCATATTCCCGGGCTTCTCCAGGTGGGACAGAGAACGGTGAAGGAGGAAGATCACCGCATCCTCCACCCCAATGCCATGCTGGTAGGCGAACTGGAGTGGATCCATCGCTGGTTCCACCAGGGGGCGGAGGTGAGCAAGGAGCAGTCTCTCCAGGGTCTTCATCAAGTGGGACGTCAAGGCCACCGGTCTGTAGCTGTTCAGGTCTTTGGGGTGGGAAGTTTTTGGTACAGGTACCACACAAGATGTTTTCCACAGCTGTGGTACCCTCCCCAGTTTCAGGCTCATGTTGAAGATATACGTCACAATCCCACACAGCTGGTCTGCACAGGACTTGAGGAGCTTTGCGCTGATGCCGTCCGGTCCCGGCGCCTTCCTCGCCTTGATCTTCCTCAGCTCCGTCCTCACCTGGGTCCTGGTCAGGGTCAGGATGGGGGGCTGTGTGTTGGGAGTGGGGGGGTGTTGGTAGAGTGGGGAGTGGGCAGCAGGACTTGATTTCTTTAGAGGCAGCAGTGGTTGTTGTGCAGTCAGGGGGGAGGGCGGTTGGTCAAATCTATTGAAAAACAGATTCAGGTTGTTCGCCCACTCCCTGCCCCCTGTGGCCTGGGGGGAGGTATTCTGGAGCCCCGAGATGGTTTTGAGGTTTCTCCAGACCCCGCTGATGTCGCTCTGTTGCAGCTTGTCCTCCATCTTCTTCCTGAAGCTGTCCTTGCCTTCTCTGATCTTTCTCCTCAGCTCCCTCTGTACGGACTTCAGCATCTCCCTGTTCCCCGACCTGAAGATCCTCTTCTTCTCTCTCAGAAGTGTTTTTATCTCAGGGTTGATCCAGGGTTTGTTGTTTGAGTGACGCCGTATGGTCTTGGTGGGAACGGATTTGTCCACACAGAAGCTGAGGTAGCCCGTGAAGGTGTGAATGAGGCCATCGATGTCCTCACCATGTGGATCGCAGAGCTGCTTCCAGGCGGTGGCTTCAAAACAGCCCTTTAGGGTGTCCATTGTCTCCTCAGACCATAACTCCACAGTGTGCATGGCCGGAGGTTGTCTGTGCACTAGGGGTTTGTACACCGGCCGGAGATGAACCAAGTTGTGATCCGATCTCCCGAGTGGGGGTAGTTGTGATGAGGTGTACGCCTCCTTAGTGTTTGCGTAGAATAAATCCAGTGTTTTATTGTCTCTAGTGTGGCATGTGACATACTGGGTGAACGTGGGTAGAATGGGAGACAGTGAAACATGGTTGAAATCGCCTGAGATGAGGAGAAGAGCATCTGGGTGTTCTGTCTGCAGCCTGCTGGTTACTGAATGGATGACGTCACGTGCTGTCCCAGCGTTCGCCGTCGGATTTGCATAAACAACAATGCAGATCACGTGTGAGTGTTCTCTCGGGAGATATGTAGGCCTCATGCTAACAGCTAGCAACTCAATGTCTTTGCTGCAGTGTCGTTGTTTAACAGTGATATGTCCCGGTCTGCACCAGTTGTTGTTAACATACATGATCACTCCACCGCCCCTAGCCTTGCCACTGTCTGGTGTTCGGTCAGCTCGTATCATGTGAAAACCCTCCAGCTCAATGTTAGCATCTGCTGCTAGTTCAGTTAGCCACGTCTCAGTAAACAAAAGGAGAGAGCACTCCCGGTATGTGCTATCATAACGGGAGATAGCCGCTAGCTCATCTAACTTTCCCAGTATCGACCGTACATTTCCCATGACAACAGATGGAAGGGAGGGTCTGTACCTTATATTTTAAACCTAACCACAAAAAAAGCAAAAGTATGAGATTCCTTTAAATACCGTCTTGTCTGCATTCTCTTAATATGTGGTGTGATCACTGATTTTAACGTTTTTCTTGTCACCAGGGTGGCCAACTTGCAGGAAACCTTTATTTTGCTGCTTTAACTGTCAACCTGGCAAAGAAGACCAGAAGGCAATGGGATAACAGCTGGACAGAATGTGTTTACTACAACATAAAGTAATGTGTTAGGACATGACTCATCTTTATCTTGAGAAAAACTTTGATTTTCTCAGATTTTTTTCTTTTTAATGTCAAAGAAATGCATAATTATTTTCATGCTTTGAATAAATGTGAGATAATGGCTTATTTTATTTTCCAGCATAATTATAGTTTAGCTTCAAGTTTTCATTACTAGATATTATGTTGAATATAATTTTCTGTGGGGTCTAAACCAGATAATAACCAGATCGATTTCATCACATTTTTTTCAATTATTTTTTGACTATTACTGTTTATTATTTTAAACAATTACAATACTTAAGCAAGTCAGTGTGTATGTTTGATCATGAATTACTGTATGTATGTGTGTTTCTGTCACTGTTTCTTAACAAAAACAATCATTTGTATTTCTGTGAGTTTTAAGCCGCTGAAAGTTAATAAAATGTTTCAGATGTTAAACTGCCATGACTGTATATTGTTTAATCCCCGTTTTCAAGAGCAGCTGATTTCTATGGTATTATCAGATATGTGACCACAGACACTCCACATTTCTTAATCAAAAGAGATAAAGTCAAAAACCATCAGCCTCTATGTCTGAAAAAAGAAAGGACAAAAGTTCTAAAATGGGTCTATTACTCACAGCTTTGTGTGTTGAATTCACTACTGTGAAAGGTGTGATGGCACCGGTAAGGGCACACAATACAGAGATCCTTGGGTGACCGTTGAGAGATCAAAAATTTGCCCAATCTCACAAAGATATCCTGTTTGGGAGATCCTTGTGTGTTTTGGACCGAGTCAAAACTTTGAAGAGATCATGGAGATCACTGGAAGATCACTGAGAGGTCATTGAGAGATGTTGATGATTGTTGGGCACTCATTGAAAGACCATTGAGAGATCTGGCTATTTATTTTTTCTTTGCTCAGCAATCTCCATGCGTCAGACCCTTTTATACTGAGCCTCACCTCCTCTAATTGGTCACAAAAAGGAACCTATAGGAACTGACAAATAACGATCCGATTTGAAGAACAGCTTCTACATTTAGTTTACCTTTGTTTGGGGATGGAGAATAGAAGAGTCTCACTGGGGGAGATATGGAGGAAGCACATCTTTGCAGAATTCTTAAGGAAATCATTTGTGTTTCTTTTCAATTAAAAAGTTTTGTCAGTTTTAAGAGAATATTCTGTCAAATTCTGAAAATAAACACAAAAGAGAGGGTACAGTCATTTTTTGGCCATATTTTAAATAACCTAAGAGTACTTTTTTAATAAAAAAAAAGTAAGTAAATATAACTTAATCTTTCAAAAAAAAAATGAACCACTCATTTTACAAATAGAAATGTAAGCTTACTCAAAAAAGCAGGTTTGGAATAATAACTAAGCTGCAGTGAGAGTAGGCTACTTGATTTTTTTTTTATTATTTTATTTTTAGTGTTGGTGTCATAATTCCAGTTTGTTGCATTTACACATTTCTGCTGAGTTAACGTCTATATTGCCATAAAAAAATGACGGCTGACATTTAGTTTTGATTCAGGGTTTGAAATTATCAGGCTGAGCTCCAATAAGCCAATAATCCAGATAGTTTTATGTTACACTGACATTATGAGTTGCAGTCTTGTAATCATTGTTAGTCAACACACACAGATAATCAGCTTTTATAAAGGCATAATTAACTTTTTATGTCTTTTTAATTATGTTGAGAAATAACATTTGGAAGGATCACTAGGAGTTACAAAGTGACAAGTGGGTTTTTTTGTTGTTTTTTTTTAATTACTATATTTTAATGTTTTGAAAACAAAACAATCAAGGAAAATGGCTGTTTCCTGCTTTTTTATGGGGGGGGGGGCAACTTGGGGGCTCCTATTTTTGTAAAGGAGAGGAAGATGATTCATAGACGTGCATCAGTCTGGAAAACAGACTCGGTTTGTCCATCTAAAACTCTGATTAAAGATTTCAGTTTAACTCAAGCAGTTTAAACCTACAGAAAATAATACTTGTGCCTCTCAGTAAATATACATATTATGATTTATCATTTCAAAAGTTATAACCATAATCTTAAAATGAAAGTAAACATTTTTAATTCTTTCAAAAATATTGCAGCCGCAGGAGCTGAGAGGAAATGATGAATGTTTGAAAATAAGCATTAGCTCCTAAGCTCAACTGTCGGTTTACTGTATGTTACTGTTGTACATGATGAAGATTTGTTGCTGGGATTTTACAGTTTTAGATAACTTTTGTGTTTTCCAGCATGAGTGTAACTACTATGGTGTACTACAGTGATACAAACTGCCATAGCAGTCCCCTCCCCTTTGTACCACAGCAGCAATATTTGTAGCTTATGGGGCTTCTCAGTCACTGAGCGCCCAGTAGTGTTTGCATACACTGCCCTATGGAGGAAATGACTAGACCAAATGTGAGGTGATGTAAGCTGTCATAACTAGATTGTGGTGGTAAACCTTAATAGAAATAATAAGATAAGTAAAACTTGAATAGTATTTTAGTGTGAAAAATGTACATTTAAGTTAACTCTTTATACATCTTAGTTTACTTAGCTGAAAAAAAAATGCTTGAATTGTTCGAGTTAACAAACTTAAATGATTCAAGACAATTGATTTCCTCAAGCACTTTGAGCTGACCTAACTCATCAGGTTTTACAGTGTACTTATACCAGGGGTGTCCAGTCATGTGCCATGGAGGGCCAAGGCCCTGCAGGTGTTCTCTTCTAGCCAGTATCTTCAGCAGGTGTTTTCAATGATCAGCAATCAGTGGGAAGAAGTTCAGTGAAATCTGCTGCTGAAGACACTGGTTGGAGGTAAAGCCTGCAGGGTCTTGGCCCTCCATGGCAAATGATTGGACACCCCTGACCTATACACCTACTGACACCCCATAAATTTCTACAAAATTATTAACTCACACAGAGACCATGATCTTCATCACTATGTGAAGGTCAATGACAAAAAATGGCCAGCTCCTATTTATATATATATATATATATATATATATATATATATATATATATGTGTGTGTGTGTGTGTGTGTGTGTGTGTGTGTGTGTGTGTTCAAAATAAATAAATAAATAAATAAATAATTTTTGAGTTTTTTCTTTCAACAAATAAAATGTTAAACCTCTATGAAAAATAAATAAATCTTTGTAAAAAATTAAACAGGCAATTCCCCTTGTCAGCAAAATGAGCCAAAATAATCCCCTCTTGTTAACCTGCCATCCTCCAGCCCCTAACAGGGTGCAAGTATAGTTTATTGAGGATTTGCAAGTGATGAAACTGGCCACGTGGATCATGGCATTGGTAGGCAAGCTTTGTGAAAGGAACACTGACAGAAATAGTTTATCATGGCATGTGACATTATTTTATCAGAAGTATTACAGGAAAAAAAAAAACAACAACAACAAAAAAACAAAAACGGGTGATTAAGAATGACTATCTCTGCCTTGTTCCACAGAGGCAAGGAGGAAGCTTTCATTCAGCTGAGCAGGCTGCATGCATTTTAATAAAAACTGGTAATTAATAGATGAAGAGTGGTAACGACATATGTATAAAACAGATAATTTGTAAATTAAATTGAGGATATTTTCCAGCTGAATAGTTGAAACCGCTTAACCCACACTCTACAATGATGGAGCTCCGAGGCAGGCCTCACTTTTCAGCCTCCCAGTGCTGTTCACTTTTTCCTTTTTTTGACTTTCCTAAGTTTATATTGTGTTGTGGAGGAACAAATAAGTTCAGGCGAGATGCAACGAGCTGGAAGGTTTCAGAGTTTTATTTCCTCCAACATCATGAGACACACTGTAGCGCTGAGCGCTGTGTTGTCCTGCGTGTCTGTGCTGTGTGTACCGGTATTTGTGACCGGTACGATACCGGTCGTATCGTACCGTACAATACCATGACATGGTATTTGTGACTCACAGAGCAGACACGACTCCAGGTAGATACAGTTAACCGTTTTATTGAATAAATGTACGTGAGTGGATGCGTGCGTTCATGCAGGGTTGTGTAGTGTAGTGTAATGCAATCTGGATTTCCAGCTGAGGCCGGCAGACCACCATACGACTTGGCAACCCTGGGAAGAGACAGAGGCAGTTAGTGACAGCTTAGCCCGCCGGGCACTTTGGATGTAATTGTGCTTACTGTCAAGGTGGTGGAATGTAGCCCAGGTAGCGCCAAAGCTGCAGACAGGAAGACAGTGCCCACAGGTGGCCGGTGAGCTGGAAGTTGGCGAGGGAGGATGATTATCCACCGCCGGGAAGGGAATGGTCCACCGCCACAGATCTCCGCCTGTGCACAGAATCAGAATCAGAATCAGAATGAACTTTATTGCAAAGCATGTTTACACACAGGAGGAATTTGACCTGTCATTAGGCGCGCTTGATAAGCGCATCCTAATGATGCAGCAGCCATACAAGGCGCCTGTCAGCAGTGGGGGGGTAAAGAGGGGAAGGGGGAAGGGGAGGGAACACATTGGGCAGAGAGAAAAAAAACAAAGTTTTCAAAATAGTGCTTGAATGAGCAAAATTGTGATCACATAGAAAAAAAACCCCTCAGTTGCACAATTAGCAAAATATCACACATTAACAAAACAAAAGCAAGAGAGAGACCAGTGTGTGTAGTCAGTCATGTAATCAGTATGAATGCAGTGTGGATGTATCATTTGCTGGTGCACAACAAAGGAGCATCTCCTAGGCAACAAATGGATGTTATGTTCATGTATTCTAAACATAGATAAGCATGTCCAGAGTCCATCTCTCTTTGTGCATGCCAGATGGTAGAGTTCTGTATTAGACACATGATAACGCTGTCCTTGAAGAGATCAGTTTGCTGAACAACAGCAATTATTTGCTAATTGTTTGGGTTAAAGAGAAGCCAAAACTCCCATCCTGCATAATCTCTGCACCTGGAGGAATGAGTTCCCAAGGACGCCGAATCAAGGCCTGATGAGCACAGTCACTTAGAGCATAGTAATTTCCACTCTCATGCAATTCTGTGCATCACAATTAATTCAATTCACAGGCTTAAAAACATTCCCTGGAGAGCACCCAGCGGCTCAAGATGTTACCAACCTCCTGATTCAGTTCGACAATCAGTTCACCATTTGCCGCTATCAGAGCCCTCCCATGCTGGTCGAATTGTTGAAGGAGCTTGGCCGGAATCCGCATTTTGACTAGCTCTTCCAACTTCTTTAATTTCCGATACACCAGGAAACTCCGGAGCCAAACAGTAGAAATCCTGTGATCATAAGCCAAACAGATAGATGTCTTCCGCATCTTCAGTCGAATCACACAGACACATGAGTTCCAATTGCCCCATGAGTCACACATTTGGGCACCCCCGGGTCCGATTTTCTGTTTGAAAAGACGGTGTCAATTGTATTTAAAGCCCGAAATTCCATTTTTTCCATTTTTCCATTTGGATTGAGATCCGCGAGAAGGAGAGCGAGACATAGACATAGACAAGACACAGCAAGCTGGGATCAGTCAGGGAGGCGGAGGAGGAGAGGAGGAGAAAATGCGACTGCTCTCTCTGAAAGCCGGAAGAAGAAGCACAGGGGAAGCAGACAGGGTGAAAGGAATGCGTGGTGGCTTACTTGTTGTTAGATGGTCCGGGAGGCGCAGGCCTGGACAGGGAACAGCAAAGGCTTGGAAGCCGACATGTAGATGCACAATGAGTTGGGAAGCTCGATGGCTGGCATAGCAGGATTCTGGGAAAGGAACCAGACGACTCCGCACCGAGCACTGGTCCTGAAGGAATAAATAGGCCGCTGGAGATGGCAGGCAGGTGCACCCACAGGTACAATGATTGGCGGCCATGACAGTACTCCCCCCCATGGGACGCCTCTCGGCGGGCATTCCAACCTTCTCAGGTGTGTCCGAAGGAAGTCCCTGATGAGCTGCTTGTCAAGCACAAAGGAGGGACACACCCAGGACCTTCACTCCGGCCCGTAACCCTCCCAGTCCACCAGCTATTGCAGGCCACAACCCCGGCGACCAACGTCCAAGATGGCGGTGACTGGCCAAGCCGAGTCGCCATCGATCACCATCGGTGGAGGTGGAGACCTGGGAGGAGGACACAAAGGGCTGGAGAAGACGGGCTTCACCTGCGACACATGAAAGGTCGGGCAGATGCGGAGGGAGTGGGGGAGAGTCAGGCGCACAGATACAGGGTTAAGAATCTGGCTGATAGGAAAAGGACCAATGGACCGTTGAGATGTTTTCCTATGCTCAGCCTTCAGATTAGTGTGCTTCGTAGATAACCATACCTGCTGACCCACCCGGTAGGCGGGGGCCGGGACCCTGTGCCGACTGGCCACCATGGTGTTGTGTTCCGCTGTCCATTGGAGTGCCACCCTGGCCGTCCTCCAGATCCGCCGGCAACGCCTCAGGTGGGCATGAACCGAAGACACGGCGATGTCCCCCTCCTCCTCTGGGAACAGCAGGGGGGTTATAACCCAGCGAAGCTCCGAAGGGAGACATGCCAGTGGCTGTCGATACAGCAGTGTTGTGAGCATATTCAATCCAAGGGAGGTGTGTGCTCCACAATGATGGGTTAGAGGTCGCGACGCACCGCAGCGCCGCCTCCACCTCCTGGTTGGCTCGCTAGCACTGACCGTTGGTCTGTGGGTGATAACCGGATGACAGACTTGCCGTGGCCCCCAGTGCAGCACAGAAGGACCTCCAGACCCTGGAGACGAACTGGGGCCCTCGGTCAGACACGATGTCCCGCGGGATGCCATTCAGCCTGACAATGTGCTGGACCAGAAGATTGGCCGTCTTCTTGGCCGTGGGCAACCCCCGCAGAGGGATGAAGTGGGCGGCCTTGGAGAACCTGTCAACCAGCGTGAGGATGGTAGTATAGTGGTTGGACGTGGGCAGACCGGTGACAAAGTCCAAAGCCACGTGCGACCATGGCCTGCCCGGGATGGGAAGGGGATGAAGCAGCCCGGCCGGTGGTGAAGAGGACATCTTACCAGTCACACACTCAGGGCAGGCACGGATGTAGTCCCCCACGTCCTTCTGAAGAGACGGCCACCAAAACGACCTCTGCAGGAGTGCCACAGTGCGCGCCATTCCCGAGTGACAAGAAAATTTGGACGCATGACCCCACTGAATGACTTCCCCCCAGACAGCCGAAGGGACGAATAACCTCCCCGCTGCCCCCCCCCCCCCCCCGGGTCGGCCTCATCAGATTGTGCCCTAAGGACCTTGTCCCTAATACCCCACGAGAGGGCACCCACAACACATGATGAGGGGAGAATGGGGTGCTCAGCCTTCTCCGCCGTCTCCGGGGCAAATTGATGAGACAGGGCATCAGGCTTGGTATTCTTCGACCCAGGGCGGTAGGTAGTGGTGAAGTTAAACCGCCCAAAGAAGAGCGACCAGCGGGCCTGTCAGGCGTTCAGACGCTTGGTAGTCCAAAGGTACTCCAGATTTTTATGGTCGGTCCAGACGATGAACGGCTGCGATGCTCCCTCCAACCAGTGCCGCCACTCCTCCAAGGCAAGTTTAACTGCCAGCAGCTCTCTGTCACCGATGTTGTAATTGCGCTCCACTGGGGACAGGCGGCGGGAGAAGTACAAATCTTACCGTCCATCGGGGAGCACTGGGACAAGACGGCCTCGACCCCCGAGTCAGAGGCATCCACTTCCACCAGGCATTGGAGAGTGGGGTCCACCTGCGTCAGTATAGGCGAAAAAGAGAACTTGTTCTTCAGTCGCGAGAATGCAGCGTCCGTGTCCTCCATCCATCAAAAAGGCACCTTGGTGGAAGTCAGATTGGTGAGTGGCAGGGCAATGTGACTGTAGTCTTGTACAAAACAACGGTAGAAATTAGCGAATCCCAGGAACTGTAGGAGCTGCTTCCTAGATAAGGGGGTGGGCCATTCCACCACCGCCTTCACCTCGGCTGGGTTTGGGATGATCTCCTTACGGGCAATGATGAAGCCGAGGAAGGAGGTCCGGGAAACGTGGAACTCGCACTTCTCCGCCTTTACGAAGGGCTTATTCTCCAGCAGCTGCTGCAGAACCCACCTGACATGGATGTGATGTTCCCCCATGGACTGTGAAAAGATGAGAATGTCATCCAGATAAACAAACACAAATGTGCCCAAAAAGTCCCTTACAACATCACTGATAAGACGTTGGAAGATGGACGGGGCATTGGTCAGCCCGAACGGCATGACCAAATATTCAAAATGCCCACTAGGGGTCCGAAAGGCTGTCTTCCACTCATCCCCCACCCGTATTCCCACCAGGTGATAGGCGTTGCGCAGGTCTAACTTATTGAAGCAACAGGCCCCCCGGAGGGAATCGAACGCCGAGATGATGAGCAGGAGAGTGTATTTGTCCTTAATAGTATGTTATTGAGCTCCTGGAAGTCGATGCAGGGCCCGAGAGAACCATCCTTCTTTCCTACGAAGAAAAAACCCGCCCCCACCGCCGATGATGAAGGTCTAATTATGCCCAAACTCAGGGACTCCTTAATATACAAGTCCATAGCCGCGCGCTCCAGAGCAGACAGATTGTATAGTCTGCTAGATGGCAGCGGAGCATTGGCCAGGAGGTTGATTGCACAATCATACGGGTGGTGAGGGGGAAGGGAAAGGGCCTGGGATTTACTGAACACAGCCTCTAGATCGTGATACTCAGGTGGCACTTTCAACAGGTCGGGAGGAGGAGAGGCAGGTGCACCCAGAGGCACGGCAGGCGAGCATGCAGCAGACTGCAAACAGGTACTTGGGCAAAATGAGCTCCACGAAACCACACTCCCCGAATGCCAGTCAATGGAGGGATTATGCAGGCGCAGCCAGGGTTAGCCAAGGATGACCGGAGTGGACGACACAGGTAAGCCATACAGCCCTAACTCCTCCCGATGGTTGCCTGAAATAATGACTGACACTGGGGCGACCCGATGAGTGACTGTGGCCAGTGGGGCTTTAGGCAATGCTACGAGCCTGAGTGGGGTCTCTAACGGCTGCACAGGAAGCCCCAGCCGGGTTGCCAGGCTACCTGAAATGAAGCTCTGCTCGGCCCCTGAGTCAATGAGTGCATGTGTGTTAACCTCCTTGTGCCCATAACTAAAATGAATGGGAATCAGAAAGTGAGTGAGAGGATTATTACGGGTTGAGTCTGTGAGACCCCCTACTGCGACGCACGGACTCCCCCTTTTGGCTGCTTGGGACAGGACTCGACCTCATGCTCCTCGCTCCCACAATAAACATACAATCCCAACTCCCAGAGGTGCTGTCTCTCGGCGGATGAAAGCTTGAAACCACCCATAACCATAGGCTCCTGGTCTTCCAGGGGATCAGCAGATGGAAGGGCAAGCAGGAGGGGCTGGAGGGAGCGGCGAGCCAGGCCACCTATGCAACCAGAAGTTCTTCGCTCAGCCGCCTGCTCCCTCAGACGGTTGTCAATACTGATAGCCAGAAAGATTAACTCATGCAACAAGGAAGGCTTCTCAAGGCGGGCTAACTCATCCTGTAGGCTAGGGCTCAGACTCCTAACAAATATACTACATAGAGAGGCATCCTCCCACCCGACCTCCGTAGCCACGACCCGGAAGTCCACGGCATAGTCGGCGATGGCCTTCGACCCCTGCCGGAGATTTAATAAACAAGAGGTAAGCACGTCTTCACAGTCCGAGTGGCCGAATACCTCCTGAAATTCCTGTACAAACTGAGTATATGTTAGAGATGCATAATTAGCCCTAGCCATCACCGCATATGCCCAAGCTAAAGCCTGTCCCTCCAACAAATTAATCACATAGCCTATGCGACTTTGGTCAGTGGGAAAATCCCCGGGTACCCATTGGAATGCAATGTCGCACTGCATGAGGAACCCCCTGGCCTCCCCCAAATTACCCCTAAAACAGGCAGGACTCGGGATGAGAGTAAAGCGTCAAGTGGGGTGGGGTGGGCGGACTAGGGGTAGAACTAGCAGTGGAGCTAGTGGGAGCAGAGGAGCTAGCTGGGGCTGCAGGTAAACCCTGTGGGCTGACTAATCTATCTAGCCTGTCCGTGATGCAGGCTAACTGGGCTAGCATCACCTGCTGTTGGTAGGCTAACTGATCTACCCGAGTCTCTAAGATGTTTACCCTGCGCGCTAGCGTGCTGTCTGCTGGGTCACTCTGGCGGAGTCGTACTGACATGATATTTGTGACCCACAGAGCAGACATGACTCCAGGTAGATACAATTAACCGTTTTGTTGAATAAATGTGTGAGTGGATGCATGCATGCAGGGTTGTGTAGTGTAGTGTAATGCAATCTGGATTTCCAGCTGGGGCTGGCAGAGCACCATACGACTTGGCAACCTTGGTAAGAGACAGCGGCAGTTAGTGACAGCTTAGTCCGCCGGGCACTTTGGATGTAATTGTGCTTACTGTCAAGGTGGTGGAATGTAGCCCAGGTAGCACCAAAGCTGCAGCCAGGAAGACAGTGCCCACAGGTGGCCGGTGAGCTGGAAGTTGGCGAGGGAGGTTGATTATCCGCCGCCGGGAAGGGAATGGTCCACTGCCACAGATCTCCGCTTGTGCACAGGGGAAGCAGACAGGGTGAAAGGAATGCATGGTGGCATACTTGTTGTTAGATGGTCCGGGAGGCGCGGGCCCGGACAGGGAACAGCAAAGGCTTGGAAGCTGACGTGTAGATGCACAATGAGTTGGGAAGCTTGAAGGCTGGCGTAGCAGGATTCTGGGAAAGGAACCAGACGACTCCGCACTGAGCACTGGTCCTGATGGAATAAATAGGCCACTGGAGATGGCAGGCAGGTGCGCGCACAGGTGCTATGATTGGCGGCCATGACAGACCAACTGGCGCCCAGACTTCCTCTCCTCAATCGGGGGATGTATAACAATAGTCCATTGTTCTGGTTGTCCCCCCAGGGGTTCTCTGTTCGTATGCAATCCCTGCTGAGCGTGAATATTATCAGTCTGCATTGTGCTGGGTGCCCACAGTGTTTCTATTTTACTGCAAGAATAGTTTTTCAAATGAGCAGCAGAGACAATCATGGATCATATAAACACTGGCTGCTGGAGCTTACTGGCCAGTACTGCAGCTCGTCTGCCCCATTTCCCAGCAGCAGAGCTTCTCACTCAGGGGCAGAGAGGCTATAGAGCCGGCTGGAAGGTAATGGAGCCCCTGGCAGAAGGTTGATGGCACAATCATATTGGCGGGGGGGGGGGGGGTGAAAGCACTTTAGCATTGCAGAAAACGGGACCAAGATCATGGTATTCGGGGGGGAGGGCATCAACGAAAGCTCAGGTGGAGGTGAATCCAGACAGCAGAGGGGCACAGCTGAAGAACAGGCAGCAGACTGCAGACAAGCACTCAAACAAAAAGAACTCCAAGAGACAATGCTACCTGTCCGGCAGTCGATCACAGGGTTGTGCAGCCTGAGCCTGGGTAGCCCAAAATGACGGGAGAGGCAGATACAGAAAGCACAAAAAAACTAATTTGTTCCCGGTGGTTACCTGACACCAGAACCGAGACAGAGGCAGTCTGTTTCACCACGATAGCAAGAGGCACTTTAGACAGGGCAATCAGTTTCAAAGAAATCTTCAGCCGATAGCACGGAAGCTCCAGCTGGGTTGCCAAACTCTCCGAAATGAAGCTTTGCCTGGCCCCAGAATCAATGAGAGCGTGGGTGGATATTTCATTGTGTTTATGTTGAAAGCGAATAGGAAGCGTGAACCTGGTAAGGGATTTGGCTTTAGGTGTGGCCGTGAGTCCCCCTACCATGATGCACAGACTCCCTCTTTTGGCCATTTGGGGCATGAGGCCAGTTCGTGCTCCTCGCTACCACAATATAAACATAAGCCGAGGTCACAGCGGCGTTGTCTCTAAGCCAGAGGCAACTTCAATTGACCCAATTCCAAGGGCTCCTCAGCCTCAAGGAAATCAGAGGGAGGGAAGGCAATCAAGGGAGACTGCGGGGAGTGGCGGAACTCAGCGCCAGTGCGACCGGAAAGTCAATGCTCGTTAGCTCACTCTCTCAGCCGGTTGTCAATATTAATGGTGAGAGAGATTAGCTCATTCAACTTAGAGGACTTCTCAATCCGGGCCAATTCATCCCGCAGACCAGGGCTAAGACTACGTGCAAAGATGCTGCAGAGGGAAGCATCCTCCCGCCTGACCTCCACTGCCACCACCAGGAAATCAACTGAATAATCAGCAACAGACTTACTCCCTTGATAAAGATTAAGTAATTGAGTAGTGAGCACACTATCCCGGTCGGAGTGATTGGATACCTCATTGAACTCTGCCACAAACTGATCATAGGTGTAGTTAGAATAGTCGGGCCGACCCATGATGGCTTAAGCCCACGCTAAGGCCCGCCCTTCCAATAAATTAACAACATAACCAATGCAGCTATGATTTGTAGAGAAATCCCCCGGCACCCGCTGAAACTGCATTGTAATAAAAAGCCTCGCGCCTCCCCCAACTTGCTACTAAAATGGGTGGGGGTGGAAACCAGGGTCAAACGAGAATGCTGGGTGGGAAGTGGGGTGGAATTAGCCGGCCCGACCGCCCCCTCGGCAGCAGTTGGAGGAGGCTGTGTCTGGGTGAGCTGATCGAGGCGAGTGATAATTTGCATCAGCTGTGTCAAAGTGACCTGCTGTTGATTTGACAATTGGTCTAAACGAGCCTCAATGGTGTTAATCCATTGTGCGAGAGAACTGTCTGCTGGGTTTCCCTGACAGAGATGTACTGACATGTTTGGACAAACCCAGATGCAGACTCAGACTCAGAATAAACAATTATTTTTATTTGATGCGTGAGTGAGTGTGTGTGGGACTGTGAATGAGGATGAGTGCAGGGGAGCGAGCAGAGCGAGGACAAGTCTGCACTTGTCTGCACGGTGGCGCAGTGGTTAGCACTGTGGCAGCACAGTTTACCCTTGGCCGGGGGATCGTGGGGATCGTGGGATCGTGGGTTCGATCCCAGCCTCCGACCAACAGTGATCTGTGTGGAGTTTGCATGTTCTCCCCGTGTTTGCATGGGTTTACTCCGGGATTTCTCCCGTTTCCTCCCACATGCCAAAAACATGCAGGTTAGGTTAATTGGAGACTCTAAAGTGGCCCTAGGTGTGAATGTGTGTGTGAATGGCTAAGGGATAGCGCCGTATCGTGGCTGCTTCATCCATCCAGGTGGTGGATGCCCTCAATTTTCCCCTCTGGGGATCAATAAAGTATACTAAAACTAAAAAAAAAAAAAAAAAAAGTCTGGCAACCCTAGGAGAGAGGAGAGACAAGCTTATGAGCTCTCTGAAAATGGACTGCATAAACGAGTGATTAATCAGCCTTACGGTGCAGGTGAAAAGTTGTGGCACTAAAGAACATCCAAGCTGCCCCATATGTCTGCCCCGGCCCGTTGCATGTCCGTGTTGGTGTAGATGGTTCAGGTGTGGCAGTGCAGAATAGTCCATTTATGGAGTACAATGTATCCTCAGAGTGTAGGTGTGAGTCCTGGTCCGCCGCCAGGAGGAGGAGGTCCGCCCTGGGGAATCCACCTGTGCACAGGGTAGAAGAAGGAAGGAGCGAAGAGGAAGGATTTCTTGAAAAACGCTTACTTGGTGTTGGGGAGATGAAACTCCCAGAATATCCGGCATTGCAGGAAAGATGAGGGAGGCGAAACTCCCTAGTCAGAGAAGTAGATGACTCGAGCACAGAGTTCTTACATCTGAGTGGAGTGTCGACGTCTCCGTGCAGAATGAGAGGCAGTGCTCTTTAAGAAGGCTGCCTAATGGGGAGAGTAGGTGTGTGCGCAGCTGTAGAAATCAAATCAAATCAAATCAAATCAAATCAAACATTACTGTCATATTGCTGTACATACAACTGTAGTGCAGGCAAGATGAAATTGCGTTTCTCTCGGCATCCATATAAATAGAAGCAGCATGATTTAAGACACACTCACACATAGCTTCACCCCCCACCCCCACCCCCCCCATCCATTCACACATCCCTGAGACATACTTGGGAAAAACCTAACTAACTATAATATACAAATAATATACAAAATGTCCGTAGGTGCAGTAGTATGTATGAGAGATTCCGGGTCAACTGTTCAGCATCCTGACAGCTTGTGGAAGGCAAGCTGTTGATCAGTCTGGTGGTTCTGCTTCTGATGCTCCGGAATTGTTTACCAGATGGAAGAAGTTCCAAGAGTTTATGCAGAGGGTGAGAATGGTCCTTGACAATGTTCAGTGCCCTGCTCCTACAACAGTTCTGAAAAAGTTCTTGGACAGAGGGGAGGGAGACTCCAATTACCCTCTCAGCCCCCTTGACTATCCTCTGCAGGGCTTTTTTGTCTGACATACTGCAGCTGGAGTACCATGTAGCAATGCAGTATGTCAGAACACTCTCCACCACACCTCTGTAGAAGGTCCTGAGGATGCAGAAGGGGAGAGAGGCCTGTTTGAGTTTCCTCAAGAAGTGCAGTCTCTGCTGGGCCCGCTTCCTGATCCCCAAGGAATTCTTGCTCCAGGTCAGGTCCTGCGAGATCTGCACTCCGAGGAACTTGATGTTCTCCACTCTCTCCACTAAACCGCCGCCGATGCTGAGGGGGACGTGCTCAGGCTTTCGCCGCCGGAAGTCGATAATCATCTCTTTCGTTTTGTCCACGTTGAGCACCAGATTGTTCTTCCTGCACCAGCCCTCCAGGTCTCTCACTTCTTCCCTGTACATTGATTCCTCATCCCTCTGGATAAGTCCCACCACCGTGGTGTCATCTGCAAACTTAATAATCTGGTTTCCCTCATGTCTGGATACACAGTCATGTGTTAGAAGTGTAAACAACAGTGGACTGAGTACACAGCCTTGAGGGGATCCGGTGCTCAGCGTGACAGAGTTGGAGATGTTGTTTCAAACCCGGACAGACTGAGGTCTCTCAGTCAGGAAATCCAGGATCCAGAGACATGTGGTGGTGTTCAGACTGAGAAGGAGTAATTTCTCCATCAGTCTCTGGGGAATAATGGTGTTGAATGCTGAACTGAAATCAATGTACAGGAGTCTGGCGTAGGTGTTTTTCTGGTCCAGGTGGGTGATGACAGAGTGTAGGGTGGTGACTATAGCATCCTCCGTGGAGCGGTTTGAACGATATGCAAACTGGAGTGGGTTGTGTGATGCAGGGAGGCAGGCTGTAATGTGCGGTTTGACAAGCCGTTCAAAACACTTCATCACAATTGGTGTCAGTGCAACAGGACGATAGTCATTCAAACAGGACACAACTGGTTTCTTTGCCACCGGTACAATGATAAAGGTCTTGAAGCACCTGGGAACGATGGCCTGACTCAGGGAGATGTTATAAATTTCAGTCAGGACATCCGCCAACTTGCTCGCGCAGTCTCGGAGCACACGTCCCGGGATGTTGTCCGGACCTGCAGCTTTGCGTGGGTTGACTCTGGTTAGGGTCCTCCGTGTGTCCGCTGTGTTGATGGTAAAAGCTGGTCCGACCAATGGTGGGGGTGGGCCAGCCTTCCCTCTGATTGTCGAGTTTGACGCTTCAAAACGTGCAAAGAAGTCGTTAAGCCTGTCTGGAAGCGAAGCGTCGTCATCATCGACACCCTGCCTAGACTTATAGCCCGTCAGTGTCCAAACTCCCTGCCACATCTGTTTGGTGTTCCTAGTGTCACAGAGGTGTCCCTGGATTTTCTCCGCATAGGCGCGCTTTGCCGCCTTAATTCCCTTTGAGAGCGCAGACCTGGCTGAGCGGAGGGCGATCCTGTCCTTCGCTCTGAAGGCTGCATCCCTGGCTGTAAGCAGTGAGTGCACCTCTGCAGTCATCCAGGGCTTATGGTTACCCCGCATAGTGATGGTCTTCACTGTAGTGACATCCTCTGTGCACTTTGCGATGTAGCTGGTGACCATTTCAGCATACTCCTCCACATCTCTCTTGTCTTCCTGGGAGGCTGCTATTTTAAAGACCTCCCAGTCTGTGTGCAGAAAACAGTCTTTCAGTGCAGAGGTTGCACTCTCTGGCCAAATTCTGATTTGTTTCACTGCTGGCCTGCTGCGCTTCAATAAAGGTTTGTAGGCAGGCAGCAGCATCACGGATATGTGATCAGAAAGGCCGAAATGGGGGCGGGGTATCGCCTTATATGCATCTGTGTTTGTGTACACTAAGTCCAACATATTCTCTCCTCTGGTCTTAAAGTCTACACATTGTTTAAACTTGGGGAGCACAGTCTTTCAGCTGGTGTGGTTAAAATCCCCCACAACCACCACAAAACTGTCCGGGTGTGAAGTTTGGGTTTCACAAATTGCATTGTGCAGTTCCCTGAGTGCCTTCTTAGCATTAGCTTTAGCATTAGCGCTCGGCGCTATGTAAACACCAGCTACAAACACGTTGCTGAATTCCCTCGGCAAATAATATGGCCGACAATTTACAATAAGGAACTCCGCCAATGGAGAGCAGTGTTTAGACACTAACGTGGCATTGACGCACCAGTTCTTGTTAACATAGATGCATAGCCCCCCCCCCCCCCCCCCCGGCTCTTACCAGAGCTCGCCGTTTCCCTGTCGGCACGGAACATCGCCATATCTTTCAGTTGAATGGCCTCGTCAGGAATGTTGCCGTGGAGCCATGTCTCAGTGAACACAGGCACACAGCAGTCTCTCCACTCTCTCCGGGTTTCTCTCAGCAGACGCAGCTCGTCCAGCTTGTTTTCGAGGGAGCGGACATTAGAGAGAATGAGCGATGGTACTGCTGGTCTGGAGGGGTTAGCCTTTAGCCTAGCATGGATCCCGGCCCTTTTTCCACGATTTTGCTTGCGTTCGCTCCACTTATGCCTCCTCCTCTCTCGGGTAGCTTCCAGCGGGGACTCCGCCAGAATTCCATGCTGGCGTAGAATGTCCAAGTCACAACTGATCGCCGCGATTCTTGCAGCGTGCAGTACCTTGATGTTTAATAAGGTCTCACAGTTGTAAGTTTTACAGAATGTACGTCTGGGAAGATCAAAACACTCAAAACTCTCACACTCGCTGATGCCAAGAGGGGCCGCTGCATCCGTGCGCGCTGCCGCCATCTTAACGAGAAACAATTAAGGCAGCAGGCATACAGAGCAGATCACCACAGTACTTCCCCCCAAGGGATGCGTCTTGCCGGCCAATCCAACTTACCCGGGTGCATCCGGTGAAACTCCCTAATGAGCTGCAGATCCATCACGAAGGAAGAACGCACCCAGGACCTCCACTTCGGAGCATAACCCTCCCAGTCCACCAGGTATTGTAGACCACGACCCCTGCGTCGGACGTCCAGAATGCAGTTGACCTTGTATCCGGGGTTGCCATCCACCATCACCGGTGGGGGTGGAGTCTTGAGAGGGGGGCACAGAGGGCTGGACACAAATGGCTTCACCTGAGAGACATGGAAGGTGGGACAAATGCGGAGGGAAGAAGGGAGAGCCAAGAGCACAGCGACTGGATTGACAATGTAGGTAATGGTATATGGACCAATAAAGCACTGTGAAAGCTTCTTGGACTCAGTCTTCAGGTTGATATTCTTGGTTGACAACCATACCTGCTGTCCAACCCGGTAAGGCGGAGCCAGGGTCCTGCGGCGGTTAGTGGTGTCAGAGTTGCGGCTTGCCGTGCATTGCAGCGCAGCCCTGGTGGCCCTCCACAGCCAGCGACAGTGCTTCACATGGGACTGGATTGACGGAATGACGATGTCCTCCTCCACCTCCTGAAAGGGGGGGGGGTTGTAACCTAAGGATGCTTCCAAAGGAGAAAGACCAGTAGCAGTGGAAACAGTGGAATTGTGCGCATGCTCAACCCAGGGTAAATAGGAACTCCAGGACGCCGGGTTGGAGGCCGTGACGCATCTCAGAGCCACCTCGAGCTCCTGGTTGGTGCGTTCACACTGGCCGTTGCTGTGTGGATGGTAACCAGAAGACAGGCTCACCGTGAACCCTGTAGCCTTGCAGAAGGCCCAGCAAACTTGAGAGATGAACTGGGGCCCACGGTCCAACACGATATCCACTGGAATGCCATGAAGCGGCACCACATGCAGAGCGAGGAGGTCCACCGTCTACTTGGCCGCAGGGAGCTTCTGCAGAGGAATAAAGTGGGCAGCTTTATCCTCAATATTGTCTTCCACAATATGGCAAGGCTAGGAACATTGGAGGGGATTTAAACTGTTCTACCATGGTGGAGATAGGAAGAGAAATGGAGTAGGAATAATCTTGAAGGAAGAGTATGTGAAGAGTGTTCTGGAGGTAAAGAGGAGTCAGACAGAATCATGAGCTTGACGCTAGAAGTCAAAGGTGTGATGTTGAATGTTGTCAGTGTGTATGCCCCACAAGTTGGATGTCAGGTAGAAAAGAAAGAGGAATTCTGGAGTAAGATGGATGAAGTGATAGAGAGTGTTCCGGGGGGAGAGAGTGGTGATTGGAGCGGACTTCAATGGACATGTAGGGATAAGGGATAAGGACCTGTTCTTATATATCTCTTTTTCTAGTCTCAAAGACCTCTCAAAGCGCTTCACTAGTACAAACCCTTTATTCTAAGGGCCTACAGGAGACAGATATCTAGGGACAATTTAGAATAACCAATTAACCTAACATGAATGTCTTTGGATTGTGGGAGGAAACCGGAGCCCCCAAAGTAAACCCGCACAGCACAGAGAGAACATGCAAACTCCACACAGAAAGGTTCCTACCCTGCCAGCCTGGGGATTTGAACCTGGAACCTTCTAGCTGTTAGGCAACAGTGCTAACCACTGCACCACCGTGTTGCCCAGGTGAAGGTAACAGAGGTGATGAGGAGGTCCTGGGTAGGAAGATAAGATAAGATAAGATAAGATAAGATAAGAACCTGATAAGATAAGATAAGCCTTTATTAATCCCACAATGGGGAAATTCCAGGATTGCAACAGCACAGGGATAGCAACACTCAGAGCAATAATTAAGAAGGTACGGAAGATATAAATAAGAGCAGTGGATATACATACATACACATCAATATATAAATATATATACAAATTGCGGAGCATTGTAGCGAGATGGAATAAACAGCATAACCGTCTACTTAGTTATCCTACATAGTATGAATATGTACCCATACATATTGTCACCCTCCGTAGTGACCGATACTGCCCTAGTTGTATATACTGGAGGGGACCATTGTGTAAGTCTATTGCGTCTTTTGCATTCAGTACTATTAGGTCGTCACATTTTTTTTGCTACCTCTGCGAGCAGCTCTGCTCAGGTTATACAGTCTGACTGCCATAGGTAGGAAGGACCTGCGAAACCTCTCGGTTGCACACCTGGGATGATGTAGTCTGCTGCTAAATGAACTCCTCAGTGTGTTCAGTATGTCCTGCATAGGGTGGGACTCGGACTCCAGCAGAGATGACAGTTTAGCCACCATCCTTCTCTCTCCTATCTCCTCCACTAGGTCAGGGTGCTGCCCCAGGACAGAGCTAGCTTTCTTAATCAGTTTGTTCAGTCTCTTCCTATCGGCTGCTGTAATGCCACTGCCCCAGCAGACCACTCCAAAAGTGATGGCTGATGTTACCACTGTGTCATAGAATGTCTTCAGCAGCACCCCTTGTACACCAAAAGACCTGATTCTCCTCAGTAGGAACAGCCTGCACTGTCCCTTCTTGTAGAGTGCGTTGGTATTATGTGACCAGTCTAGTTTATTGTTCAGATGAACACCCAGGTACTTGTAGGATGTCACCATCTCAATGTCTGTTCCCTGTATGTTTATTGGTGCTGTGAGGGGTTGTCCTTGCCTGCGGCAGTCCACCACCAGCTCCTTAGTTTTCCTCGCGTTGATCTGGAGGCAGTTCCTATGGCACCAGTCCACGAAGTCCTGGATAAGCCCTCTGTACTCAGCTTCATCTCCGTTGGAGATGAGGCCGACAATTGCAGAGTCATCAGAGAACTTCTGTAGATGGCAGTGTGTTGTGTTGTGTGAGAAGTCCACAGTATAAAGGGTAAACAGGAAGGGAGCCAAAACCGTTCCCTGGGGGGCCCCCGTGCTACCGATGATCGTGTCGGACACACAGTACCGGGTTCTCACAAACTGTGGCCGGTTAGTGAGGTAGTCCAGGAGCCATGATGAAAGGTGCTGGTCCACCCCTGCGCACAGCAGCTTGTCCTTCAGGATCATCGGTAGGATGGTGTTGAAAGCACTGGAGAAGTCAAAGAACATGATCCTCACCACATTCCCCGGCTTCTCCAGGTGGGACAGAGAACGGTGAAGGAGGAAGATCATTGCGTCCTCCACCCCAATGCCATGCTGGTAGGCGATCCATTGCTGGTCCCACCAGGGGGCGGAGGTGAGCAAGGAGCAGTCTCTCCAGGGTCATCATCATGTGGGACGTCAGGGCCACTGGTCTGTAGCTGTTCAGGTCTTTGGGGCGGGAGGTCTTTGGTACAGGTACCACACAAGATCTTTTCCACAACTGTGGTACCCTCCCCAGCTTCAGGCTCAGGTTGAAGATTAGCTCCACAATCCCACATAGCTGATCTGCACAGGACTTGAGGAGCTTTGCGCTGATGCCGTCCGGTCCCGACGCCTTCCTCGACTTGATCTTTTTCAGCTCCATCCTCACCTGGGTCTTAGTGAGGGTCATGTTGGGGGGCTGTGTGTTGGGAGTGGGGGGGTGTTGGTGGAGTGGGGTGTGGGCAGCAGGACTCGATGTCTTTAGAGGCAGCAGTGGTTGTTGTGCAGTCGGGGCGGAGGGCGGTTGGTCAAACCTAATGAAAAACAGGTTCAGATTGTTCGCCCACTCCCTGCCCCCCTTGGCCTGGTATTCATGGAGGTATTCTGGAGCCCAGAGATGGTTTTAAGGTTTCTCCAGACCCCACCGATGTTGCTCTGTTGTAGCTTGTCCTCCATCTTCTTCCTGAAGCTGTCCTTGCCTTCTCTGATCTTCCTCCTCAGCTCTCTCTGTGCAGATTTCAGCATCTCCCTGTTCCCTGACCTGAAGATCCTCTTCTTCTCTCTCAGAAGTGTTTTTATCTCAGGGTTGATCCAGGGTTTGTTGTTCGAGCAACACCGTATGGTCTTGGTGGGTACGGTGTTGTCCACACAGAAGCTGATGTAGTCCGTGATGGCGTGAGTGAGGCCATCGATATCCTCACCATGTGGATTGCAGAGCTGCTCCCAGGCAGTGGTTTCAAAACAGTCCTTTAGAGCATCCATTGCCCCCTCAGACCATAACTTCACCGTGTGCATGACCGGAGGTTGTCTGTGCACTAGGGGTTTGTACACCGGCAGGAGATGGACCAAGTTGTGATCCGATCTCCCGAGTGGGGGGAGTTGTGATGAAGTGTACACCTCCTTAGTGTTTGCATAGAATAAATCCAGTGTTTTGTTGTCTCTAGTGTGGCATGTGACATACTGGGTAAACGTGGGTAGAATGGGAGACAGTGAAATATGGTTAAAATCGCCTGAGATGAGGAGAAGAGCATCTGGGTGTTCTGTCTGCAGCCTGCCAGTTACTGAGTGGATGATGTCATGCATTGTCCCAGCGTTCGCTGTCGGATTTGCATAAATAACAATGCAGATCACGTGTGAGTATTCCCTCGGGAGATAGGTAGGCCGCATGCTAACAGCTAGCAACTCAATGTCTTTGCTACAGTGCTGTTCCTTAACCGTGATATGTCCCGGTCTGCACCAGTTGTTACTGAAGTACATCATCACCCCACCGCCCCGTGCCTTCCCACTGTCTGGTGTTCGGTCTGCCCGTATTGCGTGGAAACCCTCCAGTTCAATGTTAGCATCTGCTGCTAGTCCTGTTAGCCACGTCTCTGAGAATAGGAACAGGCTACACTCCCGGTATATGCTATCGTAGCGGGAGATAGCTGCTAGTTCATCTGTCTTTCCGAGTATCGATTGTACGTTCCCCATAATGACAGATGGGAGGGCGGGTCTGTACCTTATATTCTTTGCCTGCCGTCTTACTCCAGCTCGACACCTACGTCGTTTTCGTCTTAATTCTCCCGGTATGTCGAGTTTTCGCGTTAGCATCATGGGCCGGTTGAGTGCTAGCATCTGGTCCCTGTTATACTACCTCCTGCCAGAAACAGTGGCTCCGTCCGCTGAATCAGGAGACATTTGGGCAATCTAAGTGTTCGGATGGAATAACGGTGACGCTGGATCATAAAGATTGGCAAGAGAGCCAGATAGTAACAGAAATAGGCAGAAATTGATCCGCTGTTGCAAAGGGCAGCCTACTCGTGTGGCGCCGGAAGTTCCAAATGGAATGGTCTTGAGGAGAGAAATGTGGAAGGACAGATGGTTGTGGATTTTCCTAAATGGATGGAGATGGCTGTGGTGAACATATACTTCAAGAAGAGAGAGGAACATAGGGTGACTTACATGAGTGGAGGAAGGCGCACACAGATGGACTGCATCTTATGGAGAAGCAGAAATCTGAAAGAGATAGGAGACTGCAAGGTTTGGGCAGGAGAGAATGTAGCTAGACGGCACTGGATGATAGCCTGTAGGATGGTTTTGTAAAGCAAGAAGAGAAAGAAAGTGAAAGCAGAGCCAAAAATTAAGTGAAGGGAGTTACAGAAGGAAGATGGTTGCACAGAGTTCAGGAAGGAGTTGATACAGGCTCTGGGTGGTAAGGAAGAATTACCAGATGACTGGGAAAGAACAGCAAAAGTATTGAAGCAAACAGGTAGAAAGGTATGTGGCATATCCAGTGGACAGAGGAAGGAAGACAAGGAGACTTGGTAGTATAATGAGGAGGTACAGGAAAGTATTCAAAGGAAAAGGGTAGCAAAGAAAAAATTGGGATAGTCAGGGAGATAAAGAAAATAGACAGAAGCATTTGGAATCTAGGCACATGGCAAAGATCGAGTTAGCAAAAGCAAAGGCAAAGGAATATAGTGAGTTGTATGAGAGGCTAAACACTAAGGGGCAGATTTACTAAGTGTATGTGTGAGAGGATGCTTGAGAAGTGGAGAAGTAGTGTTTTGGTGCCAATTTTTAAGAACAATGGTGATGCGCAGAGCTGTAGTAACTACAAAGGCATAAAGTTGATTAGCCACACTATGAAGATAAGGGAAAGAGTTGTTGAAGCCAGGTTAAGAGGAGAGGTGATAATCTGTGAGCAGCAATGTTTGCTCTAAGAGTGCTGATGGAGAAGGCTAGAGAAGGTTAGAAGGAGTTGCACAGTGTCGGTGTGGGTCTAGAGCAGGGGTGTCCAATCATGTGCCATGGAGGGCCAAGACCCTGCAGGCTTTACCTCCAACCAGTGTCTTCAACAGCAGATTTCACCGAACTTCTTCCCACTCATTGCTAATCAGTGAAAACGCCTACTGAAGAGACTGGGTAGAAGAGAAAACCTGCAGGGTCTTGGCCCTCCATGGCCCATGATTGGACGCCCCTGGTCTAGAGAAATCATATGATAGGGTGCCAAGAGAGGAAGTGTGGTATTGTATGAGAAAGTCAGGAGTGGCAGATAAGTATGTGAGGGTGGTGCAGGGCATGTACCAGGGCAGCAAGTCAGTGGTGAGGTGTGCTGTAGGAGTGACAGATGGATTCAAGGTGGGGGTGGAGTTTCATCAGGGATCGGCTTTGAGCCCCTTCTTGTTTGTTGTGGTAATGGACAGGCTGACAGATGAGGTCAGGCAGGAGTCTCCGTGGACCATGATGTTTGCAGAATACATTGTGATCTGTAGTGAGAGTAGGGAGCAAATGGAAGAGAACCTGGAGAGGTGATGTAAGCTCTGAAGAGAAGAGGAATGAAAGTCAGTCAAAGAAAGACAGGATACATGAGTGTGAATGAGAGGGAGGCCGGTGTAATGGTGAAGCTGGAAGGACTAGAGGTAGTGAAAGTAAATGAGTTTAAATACATGGGCTCAACCAACCACAGAAATGGAAAATGCACAAGAGAGGCAAAGAAGAGAGTGCAGGCAGGGTGGAGTGGGTGGAGACGAGTGTCAGGGGTGATTTGTGACAGAAGGGTAGCAGCAAGAGTGAAAGGGAAGATTTACAAGATGGTAGTGAGACCTGCTATCATGTATGGTTTGGAGATAGTGGTTCTGACAAAAAGACAGGAGGTGGAGCTGGAGGTGGCAGAGTTGAGGATGCTAAGATTTTCATTGGGAGTGACGAGGAGGGACAGGATTAGAAATGAGTATATCAGAGGGACAGCTCAGGATGAGCAGTTTGGAGACAAAGTAAGGGCATCAAATAACTGCTTTGGAAGGCAGTTGTGTTTTTAAAGTCGGACCAAAGGTAGCAGGCAGGACTGGGTGCAATAATGATTTATTAATGAAAAAGCAAATGAACAAACAAAAGCAGCTCAGGGGCTGTCAAACACAAATTACACTGATAACACTTACAAACAAAAGATGATGAAGAGGGACCAGAGGGAGAATTGTGGTTATCCGGGCTGTGTGTGCCTTTGCCCTAATTATCTTTCACAGCTGTGGGCATACCTGCTTCCCCTCATTAAGCACCCTTTATAAGGTACGCTGCCCAGAAGGTAGCAAGGAGACGTCTATGCTCTCTCCCAGGAAGAACTCATACCTAGAGTGTTTCTCCACAGCTCTACAAGTTTCCTTTCTCCTCAACTGCTTCTCGCCTTACAGGAGTTCCGTCTTTCCAATGCCACACAAGATTTCACAGAGTGTTTCTCGGCAACTGCATATTCTCCCTTTGTTCCCTGTGCACAGGTGGACCACCCTCCAGGCGGACCTTTCCTTCCTCCTGGCGGTGGACCGGACCTCATCTGTGTACGGCAGCTTCCCTCTCCTCACTAACGGTGAGCTGGAGCACACGGCACGCCTTCTTCACTCCAAGCTGCACTGTAAATATACTGCACCTGCACCACGGCACCGCAGTGGAACGCTGGACCGGTATTGGATAATCATCTCTTGGGAGCCAGATTCACTCTACGCTGCTGTAAGACTATAAAATCTCTGTTAACGTCAATATCTGTCAGCCAGAGCCTAACCTCTCCATCTCTGCTGTCATTTCAGGGTTGCCAGACCTGTTCTGCTGTGCACGCTTCTGCTCCTGCTACACTACACTCTCACAACACCATACGCACACACAAACCTTCACTCTCACTCAATAAAGGATCATTATTGTTGCTGAGCCTGTGTCTACTTCTGGGTGTTTCTGGAATCATGTCAAGAATAGACAAATGAATGAATCTTTATTTTGGATAGATTAAAAGTGAAGATTAAAAAAAGAAACAGAACAATATAACAAAGGGGGAAAAAAAATCCAACAATGTCAAATCAAACAATAACTCCTCTGATTATGCAGTTCAACATAAGTTATCCGAAATGGTGATGACTGAAGCCACAGCTTATATTGCCCACCCATATTCCATCCAAGAATCCAAAGGAAAAACAAAACAAGAGCAATTACAATTCAGAACAAAGCTCAGACAAAACGTGACAAAAACAAAACAAACAAAAAACCCCAAAAAAACTAAGCAACAACACGACATAGACTGGATATGACAATCCTTATGTGATTTTACATGTCATCTTGTATATATGTTTGGAGTATTTCTTCCTTTAGTTTTGGTTTAAATTGTCCAAACGTTATACAGGATTTTAATTCAGGTTCAAAAGTGTTCCACAATCTGACTTCTTGCACTGAAATGCAATGTTGCTTAGTGGTAGTTCTCACTGAGGGTTTTTGAAATATACATGTTCCTCTGAAATGATATTGTTTCTCCCTTATTTGGAACAACTTTTGGATATTTGTGCGCAGTGATAGATTCTTTACTTTAAACATAATTACTGCAGTTTTAAAGTCAACCAGATCTTTCAACTTGAGAGCTTTTAATTTAAGAAAAAAGTGGGTTTGTTGGTTCCCTGTAAGCAGCTTTGTTTATTATTCTAATAGCTCTCTTCTGAAGCATAAAGACTGGATATTTGTTTGTTTTATATGTATTTCCCCATACTTCAGTACAATATGTCATGTACAGTATGGGAGTATTAATGAATGATACAAAGTATATAATGTGGGTTGATTTAGATATTTTACCTTTAATATAATTAATATGTGACTTCCAACACAGTTTATTATCAATTATTGCTCCAAGAAATTTAGTTTCAGATACCCTTTCAATCTCTACACCATTTAAACTAAGTTTAGATACTAAGTTGTTGTGATGGTTGTTAAAACTATAAATTTTGTCTTACTTAAATTGAGCGTTAATTTGTTTGAATCAAACCACAGTTTAAGCTTTCCTAATTCCTTTCCGAGTGTATCCAAAAGTTGTTCCAAATTGCTTCCACTGCATAATAAATTAGTATCATCGGCAAACAATATTAAATCCATTTTTTCCGAGACTTTACATATATCATTTATATACATATTGAATAACAGTGGCCCCAAAACTGAACCCTGTGGGACTCCACAAGTAACCTTCAGTAACTGTGAGTTTTTGTTACCAACACATACATACTGATATCTATTCTTTAAGTAACTACATAACCAGGACAGTGCTACCCCTCTAATACCACAATTTTGTAGTTTCTTTAATAATAAATTATGATCCACTGTATCAAATGCTTTTTTTAAGATCCAGGAATATCCCAACTGAATACTCTTTATTTTCAATGGCAGTTGACACTTTTTCTATAAATTCCATTAGAGCAAATGCAGTTGTCCTCTTGTGTCTGAACCCATATTGCTGCTCACACAATAAATTATTCTTCATTATGAAGTTGTCAGTTCTCTCACAGAACATTTTTTCAAGTATCTTGGAAAATTGCGGCAATAGTGAAATTGGTCTATAGTTTGAAAATTCCCCTCTGTCACCCGTCTTGTATATCGGAATTACTTTAGCTATTTTCATTGCATTGGGAAATATACCTGTTTGGAGAGACAGGTTACAGATATACGTCAGTGGTTTCACTAAGCATTCAATAATCATTTTGACTAAGAGCATGTCAATACCATCACAGTCTGTAGATGTTTTACTTTTAAACGATTTAACAATTTCAATGACCTCTCTCTCGTCTGAGTTCTTTATGAAAATGGAGTCTTTTATAGCAGTGTTTTTGCTTATTGTATCACCTGTGGGTGCCGTAATGGGTATTTCTCGAGCCAAATTAGGACCAATGTTAACAGAAAAGCTATTAAATTCATCTGCAGGTGAGACTGCATTCACACTCTGAGTCGTTTTATTATTTTTTTTTTTTGAAAAATTGGTTGGGTAGCTTATGTTTCTATTTTTATTTCAAAGAATATTGTGAAGTATTGTCCATGTATTTTTAATATTGTCTCTGTTTTTCACCTGTTCTTTACTGTAATAGTCTCTTTAACTACATCTCATTATACATGTTAACTTATTTTTTTATGTTTTACTCCGCTGCTCTGCTTCTTTTGACCGTTTCTTTAGAAAAGCTTTATATAACATTTTTTTTTCTTTTTACATGCCTTTTGTAATCCTTTAGATGATGTAATGTAAATTGTATAATAAAATATTTGTCATAAGGTACAGGAATTATTTATTTTACTTAATCGTTGGTGTGAAAGGGGGCGGAGTTAAACCTTCACTTCTACACCCGCTAAATTAAATAAAAGCACTCGTAAAAGGGGCACCAGTCCTAACGGACAATAATATTAACTTTAATTTTATTTAATTTTGTACCTTCAATTACTTAATGACTCAGTCTCAAAGTTTCAGTGAGTTCTTTTCCTGCCGTGATTAGGAAACAGATATATGTGAAAGAAAAACACTTCAACTTCTCTCATTCACCCTTTTATTAAACTCATTCAGGTTACATGATATGGCATTCAAATGATGGATAAACAGATTTAAATGATAACAGCGTAAGATATCATATCCACTGTTATTGGATTCCTGAACATAAAATCCAGCGTTACACCTCTGTAGAACCAAGGATGAACCAGACTTATGTTTCAACGGTAAATGAAGCTGAAATGTTTTAACAAAACAACACAATTTTATGGGGAAGATGCATAAGCTAATTATCTAAAAATGACTTCTGAATTAATCTACAAAAATTAAGGGCAGTTACTTAAAAATGACTAAGAGTTTTCCTTCAGTTTACAGCTTTACCCTGTGGCTGAGACTAATTGAGCCCTGAAATACGGGCTATATTTAATTGTAATTTAATTGTTAGGACATCACGTTTTGAACCCAGCAGATAGGAGAAGTAGGAGTTTCACTTACGAAAAACAGCTGTGGGTCCACGTTTCAGTGGGTCGATACCGGCCGAGTTGGGAGTTAGGACGTCGGAGGAAGCGGCTGCTGTTACTTCCTCACAGCCGTGGAAGTGATAACTCAGCTGGGGGCCCTTCAAGGAGACAGTGGCAGCCATGGATGGTTTGTCTCAGGGCGGCGTGAAAATCCTTGAAACAAGTCCGGCCGAATCGGTGAAGTCTCTAGGAGCGGGATAGACCAAAAAAACTGAAGGAACCACTTCTCAGTCAGGCAGGTATGAGGCCAGAAAGAGAGTCCAAAAAAAAAAAAAATAGTCTCTGTTCACTTTAAATTAGGAAAATTAAAGGTCCACTTTAACGGCGTGAAAAGTCATAAAAAAAAAATGAGAAAAACATTTACTAGGACAAGAATGGCTTCTGAGGTGGAGGAAAAACGTTTGAGAATTTGATTCTCTGAAAAAGCGAGCTCTAAAGAAAGGTGATTTCTCCGCAGTAACCAGAAAAATTAATGCAGGATTTGACAAACTTCACACAGAACAATTTAGATAAAATAAAACTACACGGGACCTTGAAACGGTGGAATAAAATCTTTCTCTGAGATCTAGATTACTATTCTGCTTCTTTAATCTTAACTTAGTTCCTAATCTTTCTCAAAATCTCTTTCTTTCTTCTTTTCTTCTCTAACTTTTAACTTAACTTACATCTGTGTGTTTCTTTTTCTTTCTGCTTGTCTTGTTCTAATTCTACATCTGTGTGGTTTTTTTTTTGGAATCTTGTCTCAATCTCTTCTTGTTCTAACTTCTTCTGATCTTCTCTCTTACATAACTGCAACTTAACTTCCATGCAGGGCAGCTTCTACTACTTTTAAATGGCCCCGCATAGTCATAAACTTGTGATGCCGTTCGCAAGACTGACCAATCGACTTTATCAAAAGCAGTTTGAAATGGCTGCTATCCAATGTGAAAACATTTCTTTGTTTGAGAGCAGCCAATCAAACGAAGACACCATCCCATGAAACTGCAGAGAAAAATCAACACTCAGTCAGTTCTTATGAAATTAGGTGCTCAATATAAAATCTAGCTAAATTAAATGACTTGGCTAATATTTGGTGATCATGCATTTATACCATTACTCCAATATTACATTTGTTTGAATAACACTCATGAATAAAACATTTCTTATACATAATTATAATACATGCATTCATATTTAGATCAAAGCTTAATGTAGTACAGCAAACCATGGTTGGTGATAAAAAGGATGATTTTCAGTGTCCTTAGTATCCAGGGGAGAAGAGGATAAGCTGAAAAAAACTTAATGTTTAGAACAAATTAAAAGTCATCCTACGTACTGAAACACATTTCGTAGGTATCCGCTAGGAGGTACTGTTGAGCTGTAGATGATTTCTTTTAGATCCATGGGATCTGGAAGGAAATCTGGAAAACATCGGAGGTTATAAACCCGTCTGATTAAGCCATTTATGACCCTTTTAAGAGCATTGGTTTCCTGTAAAGGGGGATGTTATCCAAATGCAGTGTTCACGTTGGAGGTCTGGTCTCCCGAGTTTATGTTCCTTTGAGCCTTTAAAAGCAAATTCTGATCCTTACAATCTCTGCAAGAGGCAACTGTTTACATTGGGGTCCTGGGAAAACAAGCATCTTTGGTCAGGCCTGGATGAGGCCTGGATGAGTCAATATGAAAGCCAGTGATATTCCTGTAAAATGCAGAAAAGTGGTATTCCTGTAGAAGGAATAAAGTGAAATTCCTGTAGAATGGAGAGAAGTGATCTTCTGTCTTGGTTTGAGGAGACGATGATGCTACAATGATGTCACAACAACACAAACTCAGGCTGGCATACAGTAATTGTCGGCCCAGGAAACACGCACGCAGGCTCAGGTAAGATTTGATAGCTTTATTTAACAGCAAGAGAGTGTTTGGGTGCGTGTGTGAGATATGTATATGTATTGTGGGTGGACGATGAGAGTCGGGAACAGAGCAGCACACCGTGCAGCCAGACAACCCTATGGGAAGAGCAGAGACAGGGGAATTAGCTGGGCTTAACCACACGGGGAATTAATACGGAATGATGCTCACTTGCAGATGGGAAGGTGGCTGGCGTTGGCTAGGATCTTTGGCCTGGGAGACAGCGCCCTGCTGCACACACGATGAGACGTGACGATGCGGGAGGAAGAGATGGCGAAGATGGGAGAGTCCGCCGCCAGGGAATCCACCTGTGCACAGGGGAAGACTGATAGACAGGCAAGTGGCAAACAGCTTACGTGCTGTAGCGAAGAGTGGCAGGATGGAGAGAGATGGTCCTGCTGAGGGTTTGAGCGCGTAGTAGAACAGACGGCTCCAGACCGATGCTCAGGGCCGAGTGGAATAAATAGTCCATCACTGACGAGGCGCTGGTGTGTGCGCAGCTGAGGTGGATGCCTGAGAGCGGCGAGTTGTGACAGTACTCCCCCCCCAGCAGCGCCTCCTGGCGCTGGTTTATCCGGGTGCGCCTGGTGGAACTCCGTGATGAGATCTCTGTCCAGCACAAAAGATGAGCACACCCAAGATCTCCACTCTGGGCCATATCCCTCCCAATCCACCAAGTACTGCAGCCCATGACCTCGACGCCAGGAGTTCAGGATGGACGCGACTCCCCACGCCGGGTGGCCGTCGATCATCATGGGAGCGGGCGGCGCCCTAGGAGGAGGACAGAGTGGGTCGGAGATGACGGGCTTGATCCTAGACACATGAAAAGTGGGACACACACACGGGGGGGGGGGGGCAAACACACAGCCACCGGGTTGATAATTTTGGAGATGGTGAAGGGACCGATGAAACGTGGAGCCAGCTTCCTCTTTTCAGCCTTGAGGCTGATGTCCTGAGATGACAACCAGACCCGTTGGCCCACCTGGTAACTGGGAGCCGGCTTCCTGTGGCGATTGGCGATGATGCTGTTGCGCGCCGCCGTGCGTAAAAGCGCCTCGCACGCCCTGGTCCACAAACTCCGGCAGCGTCTCACATGTGCCTGGATAGATGGAACAACCAACTCACTCTCCTGCTCAGGAAACAAGGGGGGGTCGTAGCCCAATGACGCCCTGAAGGGGGACATCCCAGTAGCCGATGACCGTGCCGTATTGTGGGCATACTCCACCCAGGCCAAGTAAGAGCTCCAGGAGGATGGGTTGGAGGAGGTGACACAGCGCAGAGCAGCCTCCAGCTCCTGATTGGCGCACTCACACTGCCCATTGGATTGGGGATAATGACCGGAGGAAAGGCTCGCCGTGGCCCCCAGGGCGTTGCAAAAGCACCTCCACACTTGAGACACGAACTGAGGCCCCCGATCTGACATGACGTCGACTGGGATCCCGTGCAGCCTGACCACATGTTGGACGAAGAGGTCGGCCATCTCTCGTGCCGAAGGGAGACCCCGGAGCACCACAAAGTGGGCGGCCTTGGAGAACCGATCCACAATCGTCAGAACCATGTCATAGGTGTTAGAGACAGGGAGGCCAGTGACGAAGTCGAGGGCGATGTGTGATCAGGGCCTGCCCGGGACTGGCAGGGGCTAGAGTAGGCCCGCGGGGGGGAGGAAATTCAGGGACTTGCCAGTGGCACACTGGGGGCAAGCCCGGAAGAAATTGGCGACATCCTTTTGGAGACCGGGCCACCAGAAAGAACGTTGAAGGAGGTCCACCATTCGGGAGACGCCAGGGTGACAGGCGAGCTTGGACGTGTGGGCCCAGTGAATGACCTCCCCCCGAACAGCTGATGGAACGAAGAGCCTCCCATCCGGACCGCCGCCAGGGTCCGGTTCAGCCTCCAGTGCCTTCCGGATCTTGTCGCTGATGGACCAGGAGACCGCCCCCACAACACACGAGCTGGGTAGGATGGTGTGGTCCAGCTCCTCCGGAGCCTCAGGAGCGAACTCTCTCGACAGGGCATCGGGCAACCCATTCTTTGAGCCTGGACAGTAGGTGATGGTGAATTGGAACCGAGCAAAAAACAGAGACCAGCGCACCTGGCGGGCATTCAGACGCCGGGCTGACCTCAAATACTCGAGGTTCTTGTGGTCCGTCCAAACCACAAAAGGCTGAGCTGCCCCTCCAGCCAGTGGTGACACTCCTGCAGCGCGAGCTTGACAGCTAGAAGTTCCCTGTCGCTGATGTCATAATTACACTCGGCTGCCAACAGCCTCCGGGAGAAGAAGGCGCAGGGCCGCTTGACACCATCCACCTGTGATCGCTGGGAAAGCACCGCCCCCACCCCCGTGTCAGATGCGTCCACCTCCACCAGACACTGCAGCGCGGGGTCAACCTGGGTTAGGACCCGGGAGGAAGAGAACTCTGTCTTCAGGGTCTCGAATGCGGTTGCTGCCTCCTCGGTCCACTGGAAGGGCACCTTGGGGGAAGTGAGGCGGTTCAGGGGAGCAACGATGGCGCCAAAGTTGGGAACAAAGCGACAGTAGAAATTGACAAAGCCGATGCATTGTTGCACCTGTTTCCTGGAGGTAGGCGTGGGCCACTCGACCACCGCTTTAACCTCGGCGGGGTCGGGGAGAATCTGGTTATGAGAAATAACAAATCCCAGGAAAGAGGTGGTCTTGGCATAAAACTAGCATTTCTCCGCCTTGATGTAAAGCCTGTTTTCCAACAACCGCTGCAGAACCCGCCTCACGTGAGCCTGGTGCTCCTCCCGAGACCCAGAGAAGATGAGAATGTCATCCAAGTATACGAAGACGAAGACCCCCAGGAAATCTCGTAGGACGTCATTGATGAGCCGCTGGAAGACGGCGGGAACGTTGGTTAGCCCAAACGGCATTACTAAGTACTCGAAGTGGCCGCTGGGCATCCGAAAGGCCGTCTTCCACTCATTGCCCTCCCGGATCCGGACGAGATGGTAGGCACTGCGGAGATCTAACTTCATGAACCAGGTCGCCCCCTGGAGGGAGTGGAAAGTGGTGCCCATAAGAGGCAGGGTGTAGCGGTCCTTCACCGTGATGTCATTAAGGGCCCTGAAGTCGATACATGGACGAAGGGACCCATCTTTCTTGGAGACGAAGAAGAAACCGGCACCAAGCGGGGACGAGGAGGGGCGAATGATCCCAGCGCTGAGCGACTCTCTGATGTACGTGTCCATTGCCTCTCGTTCAGGAGCAGAAAGGCTGTATAGGCGGCCGGATGGTAATGGCGCCCCCGGGCGGAGGTTTATGGCACAATCATACGGGCGGTGAGGAGGAAGAGACATTGCCTTGGACTTGCTGAACACAATTCCCAAGTCGTGGAACTCCTGGGGCACCAGGATAAGGTCCGGAGGAGCGGAGACCGGAGCGGGCGGAGGAGAGGATGGCGCGCATGCTGCAGACTGGAGACAAGTGCCCATGCAGAAGGAACTCCATGAGAGGACACTACCAGATTGCCAATCAAGGACGGGGTTGGGCAGAAGCAGCCACGGGTAACCCAGGATGACGGGAGCCGCAGAGGAAGACAAGACATACAGGCAGAGGTCCTCACGGTGATTGCCAGAAATTATTATTGGCACCGGCTCGGTGCGGTGTGTCACTACTCCCAGGGGCGAGCGAGAAAGGGTGACAAGGTTGAGAGGAGCTGACAATGGCTGACAGGGTGTACCCAAACGGGTTGCCAGGCTCTTGGAAATAAAGTTTTGCTCTGTCCCCGAGTCCACCAGTGCGTGAGTGAGATGCCCGGTGGAGTTGTGGCAAAATCTAATGGGCAGAGTGCAGTTGGAGAGGGGATTTGGCCGGTTAGAGTCTGCGAGGCCCCTTACAGTGACTCGCGGACACCCCCGTTTGGCTTAGCCGGGCATTGCTCCACGGTATGCTGATTGCCTCCGCAATACATGCAGAGGCCCAGCTCCCGTTGGCGTTGTCTCTCCACTAGAGGGAGCCTGGTTCGCCTGACCAACATAGCCTCTGGCTCATCGGCGGACTCCGGAGCAGGTAACGCCAGGGGGCGAGACTGAGGAACGCGGGCGGAGAATCCGCGCGAGCGGCTGACCGACTTCTGCTCGGCGGCCCGCTCCCGAAGCCTGTTATCCAAGCTAATGGTTAGAGAAATTAGCTTTGACAGCCGCCCTGGAAGGTTCTGGCTGGCCAACTCGTCCCGCAGACCAGAACTGAGGCTACGGAGGAAAATGCTGCAGAGAGATGCCTCACCCCAGCCAACCTCCTCCACTGCCACCCGGAAGTCAACAGCGTAATCCGCCGCCGACTGGCTACCCTGCTGAAGGCTAAGGAGCCGGTCGGCGAGGACGCTGTCATGACGCGAGTGGTCAAACACCTTGAGAAAGTCCCGCACGAACTGGTCATAGGAGAGACTCGCGTAGCTGGGCTTCGACATGACGGCATAAGCCCAAGCTAATGCTCGCCCCTCCAAGAGATTAGCCATATAGCCAATTCGGCTGTGGTCTGAGGGGAAATCCCCGGGAATGCGCAGGAACACCGACTCACACTGCAAGATGAACCCCCGTGCCTCACCGAGTTTCCCGTTGAAGCGAACGGGGGTTGGGATTGGAGTGAGCCGGGTCGGCGCTCCCGAGTTAAGCTGGCCAGCCGCGGAGGCAGCCGAAGCCGGTCCGCCCTGATGAGCCGGGGGGAACGCCTGCTGGGGGTCAAGACGGTCTAACCGGTGAGTTATCATAGCCAATTGGTTGTGTATCACCTGCTGTTGATGAGCTATCATATCCACCCGAGCCTCGAGGATGGAAAAACTGCATGCGAGCCCGCTGTCTGCTGGGCCGCTTTGCTGGAGCCATACTGACATAATTGTCGGCCCAGGAAACACGCATGCAGGCTGAGGTAAGATTTGATAGCTTTATTTAACAGCAAGAGAGTGTTTGGGTGCGTGTGTGTGTGAGATATGTATATGTATTGTGGGTGGACAATGAGAGTCGGGAACAGAGCAGCATGCCGTGCAGCCAGACAACCCTATGGGAAGAGCAGAGACAGGGGAATTAGCTGGGCTTAACCACACGGGGAAATAATACGGAATGATTCTCAATTGCAGATGGGAAGGTGGCTGGCGTTGGCTAGGATCTTCGGCCTTGGAGACAGCGCCCCGCTGCGCACACGATGAGACGTGACGATGCGGGAGGAAGAGATGGCGAAGATGGGAGAGTCCGCCGCCAGGGAATCCACCTGTGCACAGGGGAAGACTGATAGACAGGCAAGTGGCAAACAGCTTACGTGTTGTAGCAAAGAGTGGCAGGATGGAGAGAGATGGTCCTGCTGAGGGTTTGAGCGCATAGTAGAACAGACGGCTCCAGACCCATGCTCAGGGCCGAGTGGAATAAATAGTCCATCACTGACGAGGCACAGGTGTGCATGCAGCTGAGGCGGATGCCTGAGAGCGGCGAGTTGTGACAAACAATAATCATAAATAAATCACAAAGGAGAAAATATAACTGAACTAAGAACTGAGGATAACCCAGCAAACTAATGAAAATAGAATTATGCAAATATTTCAAAAATAACAGGAAACATGGATAGAATCTCTAGATCATAACAGTCCACCCCCCCCCCCCCCTTCCCCAGGGCGGATTCCAGATGCCCAAAAACAAGAATGATTAAGGGGACAAAGGCATGTCGGGGCAAAAGCAAGGACACAAACAACAAAAAAGTAGTCATCAGGTGGTCGGCCAAAGTCCCAAGATCACCTCCAGGTGGAATTTGACATATCTGGCGGCCTACCCAAGTCCATGGACCACCAGACAGAGAAACATGGTGCATTGGGTGGCCTACGAAAGTCCAACGGCCACCAGATGGATGAACACAGCATGTCGGGTGGCCTGCCACAGTCCGTAAGTCACCTGATGGAACAACAAGGAACTGTCAGGGTGTAAGGCTCAGGAGCCTTTCACATGGAGAACAACAACACAGAGGCTTTAAACTCAGTAGAAAATGGCATGAAAACTTTACCCTCTGAAAGTTTAACCTCAGGAGAAGACAGCAAAGAACCTTAAACTCAGAGGATGGCAACATGGGATCCTTAAACTCAGGAGGTGACAACAAGGAATTTTTAACCTTGGGAGATAACATAGAACATGTGACCTCGGGACATGATGATATGGACACTTTGAACTCGGGAGATAATGGAAACACGGAAACTTTACACTATGGAGATAGTAATGTAGGAACTATGAACTCAGAGGGTGATAACATAGGAACTGTAAAGATAAGAGGTGTCCAAATTTCCCCTCTGGGGTTCAATAAAGTACACAAAATAAAAAATAAAATAAAATAACAAAAGGTGGTGCGGTGGTGCAGTAGTTAGCACTGTGGCAGCACAGCAACTCACCCTTGTCCATGGGATCCTGGGTTTGATCCCAAGCCCTGACCAACAGTGATCTGTGTGGAGTTTGCATGTTCTCCCCATATCTGCACTGGTTTACTCCAGTATTTCTCCAGTTTCCTCCCACAGGCCAAAAATATGCAGGTTAGGTTAATTGGAGACTCAAAAGTGGCACAAGGTGTGAATGTGTGTGTGAATGGTGAAAGGATAGCGCAGTACCGTGGCTGCTTCATCCATCCAGGTGGATGCTCTGAATTTCCTCTCTGGGGATCAATAAAATGGACAAAATTAAAAAAAAAAAAATAGACACTTTAAACTCAGGAGGTAATGACGATACAGGAACTTGAATCTCAGGGGAGAATGACAACATGATATTTCCTTGCATTTGAGATAACATAGAAGTTTTAAACTCAGGAGATAACATAGGTACCTCTAGCTTAACTCTTTGAGTGTGTCTGTCACTGAATTGCAGCATAACCCCTAGTGGTCAAGAGTGGTAAATATTTTTTGTCAATAAAACAGTTCAGATTTCAAAGGCTATAACTTCAAAGTGGTAAGAGATAATGGCTTACTGTCAATTAGAAAGATGTAAAATATGATCCAAAGTTTCAGATAGGAATAAACTTATGCATCTAATTTGCATAATGTTCTGGCACTTCTTTAAATTCCATAACTCAGTCAAAACTGGACTTTGGACATATTTACACAAAGAATGGTTCAGTCTTTTGACACCGTTTTTTTGTACAGAGGTACTTCATCATCTTATCTTCGAAGTATATGAACAAGAAAACAGTACTTTAAAAAAAAACAGAAATTCCTCACTTACTTTTGACAAAGGGGGGCTGGCTGGGTGGCGTGGTCATTGCGTTTTCACCCATCGTGGTAGTTATTTTGCGTTCTGTCGATCATTTACACTACCACATCTACAAAGTCTTATGATTATCCCACATAAATTTTGCTTGTATCTCGTGGCTATTTTCTGCATACAAAGCCATCTAAGTGACGGTGACAATGACCGATCATGGCCATATTAGCTTTCTGGGCTAAAATGCTAAAAACAGGAAAAGGAAATGAGGAGTTCTTCTTCTTTGGTGTATTACGTATCATCCATTGAGTCTCCCAATGGATGTCTGCCACCTTCTGAAACTGGAAGATCAGTACAAATCAGTACAAATCCCCAATGCAGCCGGCGATGTCAGAGTGAAATGACAGGCGCAGTGCTGCGCTCTGCCACTAGGTGCACTCAAATTCACACAGAGGGTTAAAAGAAAATAACATGGGAGTTTTAAAGTCAGGAGATGGCATTGGGGTTCTTTGCTCTGGAGACCACAAAAGAACTGTTTGCTCAACAGGTACCAATATAGGAGCTTTTTGCTCAGGGGTCAACAACACAGGAGCTTTTAGTTCAGAAGTACCTTAGGGGCCTTCGGCGCAGGGGCCAATGGCAGCGGTGAAGCAGTGACCACAGGCAGCAAAGGTGGAGCAGACTGCTCAGACAGCCCAGGTGGAGTGGACCGCTCACACGGCCCAAGTGGAGCGAACTGCACTATGTCTTGGGCAAAGGGTGGAGGTCTCCTTACCTCTTGGAGAATGGGTAGACATCTCCTGACCTCTTTGACAATGGGTAGAGGTCTCCTGACCTCTTGGATGAAGGGTGAAGTGGACAACTTGACCCCTTGGATGACGGAGGGAGTGGACTGCTCTGAAGACAGTGATGATCGAGCAGCATGCTTTGATGATGGAGATGATGGCGCGTGGTCCTCCTGCGGGCTCCATCTTTGACACAGCCACCTCGGATGATAGAGGGAAACAGGGGGTCAGTGAGGCAACACCACAGTCATAAACAGCAGAGACTGCTGGGGAGTGTGCTTGGGTCCCCCCATCAGGAGAAAGGCAAGTCTTTTCAAAAATGGTACAACATAAATGAAACAGTACTTGCCTTAACTCCTGGTCTCCTACTGTTGGGGTGATGACCTCAGGATGTACTGCAGGAAAGATGACTCTTGGAGCTGGTACTTGAGCTGGGAAGCACCGAGGGGCAGGTACTGGAGCCTGGAGGTGCCGCGGAGTGGGTACTGGAGCCAGAAGGCGCAATGGAGCAGGTACTGAAGTTGAGGAGTGATGAGGAGCTGGCAATGAAGCTGGGATGTGCATTACAGAGACCGCTGAAGGAAAAGTGTCCTCCTCCATCCCTGCATCCCTGCCGCAATCACCTTGGATGGGAAGGAAGAAACACAGGATGGGTTGCCATAGTTGTCAGTGGCAGAGACTGGCAGAGAGGACCCAGAGGCAGATGGGAACTGAACTTGGGATCCCCCACCAGGAGTAAGACAAGTCTTTTCAAAAATAGATTTTGAAAATAAGGGGAAAAGCACTTGCTTAATTCCTGGTTCACTGCTGCTGGGTTGTTGGTCTCGGGTGAAGCTGCTGGTGGTGTGACGACCTTGGAAGACCGTGGAGGAGCTGCTGTGACATGTGCAGAGGAGGGACAGTGGATATATTGAACAATGTTGAAGATGGAGCTGCTTGGCAGGAGGAAAAGAGGAAGACCACAGAGAAGATTCATGAATGTAGTGAAGGAGGATATAGAGAGGGTTGGTGTTACAGAGGAAGATGCAAGGGATAGGGTGAGATGGAGGCAGATGATCCGCTGTGGCGACCCCTAAAGAGAGCAGCCAGAAGAAGAAGAAGAAGAAGAAGAAGAAGAAGAAGAAGAAGAAGAAGAAGAAGAAGAAGAAGAAGAAGAAGAAGAAGAAGAAGAAGAAGAAGACGAAGAAGAAGACGAAGAAGAAGAAGATATTTCCTTGCATAATAAAACACCAAATCTAAATTTGAGACCCACCATCAATATCCCCAGGTCATCATTCATACATGTTGCCTACTTGCTCAAATGAAATTATTGCTGCAGATGTGACCCATGCTGCGCCTTGCTGGCAACCCCTCAGTCTGCCTGCACAATTTTCTATTAATTCAATCTGATGAAAAGCGATAAAAAGATTTTCCTGTGGTTTTACTGTATCTTGGCTAATATGACAACCTTCCACCATGCATGTAGTGACCATGGTCAGAGTTGTAATTTATGCCACTCTAATCCATAGACTGTACAAAAAAGTTGACAAAAGTATTAAAATATCACACAAATGCATTGGCAGCAATACATTTCTTGCCTATGGTCAAGAGGCGAAGACAGAACGTCATGTGAATTTGCAACATTGCTACCAATCCTCAATACAGGACAACTTAGTATATCAGTGAGAGTATGGCAGCAAGTGTACAAGAACAATCATAAAAACCTGAGAAAAAAGTTGAACATTTTATTGAAAACAGTTGTACAAGTATCAGCATATTGTTGTAAATTTGTGTTGATTAAAGGTAACAATTTTATCACAAACATGGCAAATTTTTAGGAAAAAAGTACTGAACAAGAAAAGCTGAAAATTTGCAAAAAAAAAAAAAAGTTAGAACTTTGCAAATAAACATGTTAAATTTTACAAGAAAAACATCACTAATTGGTGGGAAAACTACATTTATGAAAGAAAAAATCAAAAACAAATAAAATTTTTCTAGAAATTTAGAAAAAATTCTTACAAATTTGTGGCTTTATTGTTGTACATGTATTACAGTTTTCTTGAAAATGTAGGTTTTTTTCTGCATTTTGAAGTTGTGTTGTTTTTTTTTCTCACAAGAACAAAACTTTTTTCTTATAAATTTGTAACTTTTTATAGTAAATTTGTGACTTTTTAAGTTGTAAATTAACATTTTTTGTCATATTTTTTCACCTTTATTCTTGCATATTTGTTCTAAAATTAGGTTAGCACTTATGAAAAATGCATGAAGATCCTCTATAACCTGCAACATTCCTCTTGTGAAAATAAATCATCTAGTGCATGTATTTTCACAACAGCAACAAAAATGCAGAGGCTTGGGGCAATTAAAACACTAATCTCACTCTGCTTGAAGGAGGGGGCATTCAGGGCTCATGCGCTGGTCACACAGAATTATCACAAAATAAAGTTATTGAGCATTAAGACACATTTAATTGGCAATTTGTATCCACATGGGGGAAAATTAAAATCTATAATACCTTTAAAAAAAATTCTCCAGAAGGGCAGGGGCAAATGGCAAAGGGCCTGTCTTAGACCATCACCTGGGCCCTGTTTGTGCCCATGCCTGATCACATGGCAGAGTACCATGAAATACAGCAGTAAGCTCCTAAAGCCTTAGTGAAAAGTACAGAGGAAATGAGACGAGGGATGCAATCAAAGATGCTATTGATGAAGAAGAAGGAACAGACTTGGGAATGTAGGATTCAAAGCCAGTGGTGATGTCTTTGCCCATATGTTTGGGTGATTTTTTTAATCTCTTTTATGATGGATCGATTGATTAATTGATCGCAGAGGCCTTACAAGCACATAGGGACAATAAGAAAATATAGCCTCAAGCAGCGATCATCGAGTTCTAAACAGATGTAGACTTCAAGGTCTTCTGTTGTTTAGTAACAGCATTTAAAACTTAAGGTCTACTACAGATTCATTTTAAAGCAGCACTGTGTAACTTTCCTGTTCCTTATAGGAACACTGAAAAGGTCACAACCATGGAAACCATTGCCCCACTCCCAACAGCCAACCACAAGGTGTTTCGTTGTTGGTGGCTTAAGTCGTGCCTTGTGATATGTTGCTGGAACCAAGGCCACATCTGCTGTCCCCCCAGTAATCACAAAAAAGAGCTGTTGGAAACAATGCGGATCCACTCAGGCTATGGAGGAAGTGACATTCACATGGTCAAATGTTGGTGTACCATCAAAATAACTTTGCAATCATTATTTTGAGGTTAACATCTTTCTTAGTAAGATAAGATAAGATAAGATAAGATAAGCCTTTATTAGTCCCACAACGGGGAAATTCCAGGATTGCAACAGCACAGGGATAGCAACACTCAGAGCAACAATCAGAAGGCAAGAAAAAAAAAAACAAAAAACAAGCAAGCAAGAGCAGCTAATATACATATGTACATATTACTATAAAATATATACTATATACACACACACACACACACACACACACAGACACACAGTGCAGAGCATTGTAGCTGGATGGAATAAATATATGAATATATGAACACACAGTGCAGAGCATTGTAGCTAGATGGAATAAATATGTAAATATATAAACACCCACAGTACGGAGCATTGCAGCTAGGTGGAATAAATATGCAAGTATATAAACACACACAGTGCGGAGCAATGTAGCTAGATGGAATAATATGTAGATATATAAAAACACAGTGCGGAGCATTGTAGCTAGATGGAATAAATATATAGATATATAAATGTTAACACACCCAGTGTGTAGCTTTAAGAAGTACAAGACAGGCATTCTGTACTTCAGAAGAACAAGACCTCCCTGGAAAGATTGGAACCTGGGCCCTCCTACACACCAAGCACTCACCTTAAACACAACACTATATAACGGGAGGATTTGATCTCAGATCTCCTATGTGGCAGACGAGCGTCTTAACCCCAGCACTCGACACAAACTGCTTTGGCTGATATACTGACTTCCCTCACACACTAATAATAAAATGTTCCACTGACAAGGGAAAATGGTTGATTGACATTTCATAAACATGATTTTTGGAACATTAGCAGAACTATATGAAGTTTGGTGCTTTGCTGATGGATACTGTGAATTTTCCCATCCATCCATCTTCTACCGCTTAATCCTTTCGGGTCGCGGGGGGGCTGGAGCCTATCCCAGCGTCTTTGGGCGAGAGGCAGGGTACAGGGTTAGGTTAATTGGCATCAAAACTGGGGATTCTAAATTGTCCTTAGGTATGGATGTGAGAGTGAATGGTTGTCTGTCTCTCTGTGTTGGCCCTGTGATGGACTGGCGATCTGTCCAGGGTGTACCCTGCCTACTGTGAATTTTCATCAAATTTAAATCTCTGTATCAGAAGTTCAACCCAAAACTACATGCCAAAGAGAAACTTTACAACTCAATTGGCCAGTCAAAATGGATTGACATTTCTGGATAATTTTAACAACTTTTCTTTATCAATGTCTGTAGATGATCTCTGCTTAATTTCAAGCAAGCTGAATGAATGGCCTAGGAGGAGTTCATTTTGAGTTCACTTACACATTTTTGAAAATATGATGCAGAAAACTTCATTTTAAGAGTTTGCCACCATTGAAAAAAAAAAAAAAAGTTGTGCAAGATTTCAGTGAATAGAATGATGAAAGAATTTGTTGTCTAGGCCCAGCCACTCTCGAGATACTGGCAAAAACATAAAACTGTTTATTATAGCACCACCTGTGTACACAGTGTCTTGAGTTTTGTTCTCTTAGTAGTGGAGAGGATTTCTGATCAGACTGTAAAATTTAAAGCTTCTACATATTACCGTTTTTGCTCTCCATACACTTTTTGCAGAAAAAAAGTAAGAAGAACAATCAGAACAAGAACAATGGGTTTCAGGCAGCACAGCTGCTTGGAACCTTAATAAGGCCTCATTGTATTTTACAGTTTTAATAATGATCCATTTTAGAACTGGGCCCTTACCTTTCAAAACATTTTGCATGTGAACTCACTTTGTAGACATAGCAAACACCCTGAGGTCTTTATGACAGTCTAGTAAAAACTGAGATGTCAAAAGTGCAAACCTCATTTATGGGTATTTCCAAATCTGTTTTGCTATAACAATGGCTGAAAAGCAGATTTTGCATTGACAAAATGTGAAAAAAGTTTGTCCCAACTCATTTAATTATTCAGAGATGTGTTTTGGCAAAAAATGCAAGAAGCCAATTCGAATGGCTTAGCACCTTACTTTACAAGGCAGGGGGTCTATGTTCTACAGTGGATTGCTACTATATTGTTTACCTGAAGGTGCAGATCCATTTCATTCCAAGAAAACAGATGTGCTACCGTGGAAACTCAAAATAATGTCCCACATATCAACTAAGTTCACCTAAAATATGTCAGAAAGTGGGTTGGGCCCCGTCCTCACCTCCGTTTCTAGTTTATGTATTTTATTGTAACCAGGACATGGGCCCAGCCCACATTCTCACCCTGAGTTTGTTATTATGTGGGTTTTTTTGTTTGTTTTGCCATGGTTCTGTCTCTTTTTGTGTTGCTTTGTTATTTTTTCCTGCCCTAGTCTAGTTGGTCTTTAGTATTATCTGTATTATCATGTTCTTGTTATATTTATTCCTGCCTTAGTTCTAGTGTTATTCGATCATTATAACTATTATCATGGCTCTATTTATGTTCCACATTAATTATCCCTGCTTTGTATTTTGTCCAGTATGTTTAATATTGTTACCGTGGTCTCTGTTCTGTTCTTGTCCTCGTCTGTATTCTGTTCATGGTCATGTCCCCTCTGGTCCTGTGTATATATCTCATGTGTACGTATCCTCTATCCTGATTTGTCTGTCCATCTCAGCCCATCCTGTCTCCTGTACCCGTTGACTCTGTTTTCCCCGTGTGTCAGTTGTCAGTCGTGATTAGTCTCCCAGCCTACTCTGTATTGGTTGATTACCCCTTGTCTTATTTAACTCTGTGTCCGTCAGTGTCCTGCTCGGTGTCCTTATATGTCATTTGGTGTGAACAACACGCTTGAGTCTTGTATCCTGCCTTGCTTGATTTTTGCCTAGTCTTGCCTTATGTTGTTTTTGCCTAGCCATGCCTATGTTTTGTTTTTCAACCCTTGAGCTGCATGTTGGTTGACCAGCTCAGTAAAACCTTTAAACTTTAAGTCTTGCATTTGGGTCCTACTTCCATCCTCATTGTGAAAGAATACACTTAGGGCCCTTTTACACAGATAAGTGACCACTGAAAGAGCAGTCTCTCAGTGATCTCTCAGTAATCTTTCTTTGATGCCAAATTTTTACACCCTGAAGGTAAAGATGACTGGGAGACCAATGAGAACTTTTGTAGAAAGACCAAAAGACCAAAACGTGTTTAAACATTTACAAAGAAACCCTTTCATCAAAAAACAACTTTCTGGAAACATTCAGTCTATTTTTGACAGATCAAATTGAATCCTCCCTTCATATACTATTAAATCAAAAGTATAAAAATAACTGGATGTAAGTTAGTATAATATGTAGTTGCTTTCTCAGTGCAGGGATATGGCATGCATCCTTGCAGATCATACTGGTCTTTGAGTCTGGTAGTAAGCTCATTAGAGGAGATTATAATTTTGAAAGCAGTGATAATTGAATGAAAAATTGCAGTGTGTTCAGGTATGTTATGTTTTCTTAGAGATTCATAAAAAATAGGTCTATTCTTTCAAATATTACATATAAAAGTTGAATACTGCAGTTGATAATTAACCATTTCTATATTATTGGCCATAAAATGACAAGTCTTCTACCATTAAATGTTGTCAACATTTAATGTAGAAATAGCTCACTTTTTATATGATTATATATTTTCTAATTTCTGGTAATATTTCAGGATGTGATTCTTACTCAATACCCATGAGTGACAAAATGTTGCTTTGAACATGTGCTCATATTTTCCAGACAGGATATACTGTGTCACTCCTGGCTGGCCAATCAAATGCGTTCTTGCATCTTAAGACTGTTGAAAGTCACAAAATTGTTTCATTTACCAGGTGAATCTGAACACAATGGCGTCTCCTATGGTTTCTATTTGGCTGTTATGTCTGTACTTTGGAAAACTGGGTAAGTTTATTTTCACCTTTTGTGTATGGTCACTCATCGTGCACTATTTGTTACTCTGAATTTGCTTTTAATTCTCTTACAGCCCAGATGGCACAGGAGTCTCTTCCTGAAGAGATGAGTTTTGTATCAGCTCATGTTGGAGGAAGGGTGACACTGCAATGTTTTTTTGACATTTCTACTCCTACTAAAGTTTACTGGTTTAAGCACACTCTGGGAGAGACACCAAGGCTCATCTCTACCCTCTATAGCTATTCCATTAACAATTCCTTTTCTCATGAGTTCAACAATCCACGCTTTACAGTGAACATAGAAAAGGGCAACAATCACTTGACAATATCAGACTTGCAGATTTCAGACTCGGCCAGTTACTACTGTATTCATTTTTTATACACAATACAATTTTCAAAGAGCTTTTTTGTCAGTGTAAAGGGTTCAGGATTAAGCACCCATGCTTCAGTCAAGCAGTCAACAACTGAGACCATCTGGCCTGGTGGACCTGTGACTCTGAACTGCACAGTACAAACGGGGAGCTGTGATGGAGAACATAATGTTTATTGGTTCACAGACTCTGAAGAGTCACATCCAGGACTCATTTACACTCATGATGGATGTGACAGAAAGCCCAATACAAAAGGAAACACCTGTGATTACACCCTCCCAGTGAAGAATATGAATAATAGTAGGACCTACTACTGTGCTGTTGCCTCATGCGGACACATACTGTTTGGAAATGGGACCAAGCTGCATTACCAGGGTGAGTCATTTTTATGTAGGCGTTCATGTATGTGTGTATGTGTGTGTGTGTGTGTGTGTGTGTGTGTGTGTGTGTGTGTGTGTGTGTGTGTGTGTGTGTGTGTGTGTGATTAATATGTATTTTTATTTTATTTTCCAAGAAAACTTTAGGTAAACAACAAAGCCAAAAAGCAGCAGTTCTAAGATGTATTAAAAATAACAGGGACAGTTCAAATCAAATATATTTAAATTACCAACAATAAATATGATAATATATGTGTGCACTTAATGGTGACATTCTAATATTTGCTATATACTGTATTAGATTGGTAGTGTTTTTATTAGCATGTTCTGACGAGTTGATGGAAGAAACGATAGCTTCATTAATACTGATGACATGACAGTCCCAGTCCTATATGTTTCTGCAGGCAACACTCACTGGCTTGTCTTGGTCACTTTCTTGTGCGGAGCTTTGACATTCACCACCATCCTGTGTATAATACTTGGCTTCTTACTGTACAGAACAAAAAAGAGAAGCAGAAAATACACAGGTATGTACCATTGCCATGTACTGGTAACAGTTATTTAAGTAACTTTTTACTTATAACAAGTTTCTGGTTTTCAACACCAGGATCTCAAGCAGGATTTCCAAATTGCTCCACAACAAACACACAGGTGAATATTACTTTGATATTCCAGTTCTCTTACCTCATGGAACTTTCTTTAATCTTTATTTATATACCATGATCTACCAATTAAATATTTTGTTTTCAGGGCTGCCAAGAAGCTGACAGTCTCCACTATGCAGCTTTAAGTGATCATCGGCCAAAAAGGTCAAGAACACAGCAAAGCAACACTCACGATGATTGTGTTTACTCCCATATAAATGCATAGAACTGGGTGTGCAGTGTCTATGATTATCTGTTGAGATGTGACATCTTTAGATAAACGTGGACTTGTACTGACAGCAAGGTTAAAAACCTTGAATGCTTCAGAACCTGTAGTCTTTTTTTGTCTTTGACTTTGTGGTGTAATAGAGTTCTGCAATGAGACAGTGTTTGCTAATACTATCAGGGTTGCAATTTGAAATTTTGAGAGATATAAAAATGCATGTTACAGTGTACAATCAGTAATAAATTATTAATTACACATGTTTAAGCACAAACAAAACAGTCTTGGACATGATTTATTCTAAATTGGCCTCCCATTTCAGAACCTTTAATGTCTCCTCTTTAATAAAGTATATTCCCTGCACAGTTGTGGGTTATCAACAAGACACATATACAAGTGCTGATCATCAAAGATTTCTACTGACTCATTTCCCATGGACTGAGGGGAAGCAAACTTGGCACAGTTATTAGTCTTTTTCTTCATCCTCTAGGTACCACCAACAGTCACACACTTCTGCCATCTCTATATGCAGCTGTGAAGACCTCCCCTGCAGTGGTAAGAAGCCACATCTTGACCGTGGGGAACAGTGTTTTATCGTCTTGGAAGTGCTTTCCCTTCAAAAATGACGATGCTTGGAAAGAGTTTGAAGTCAGATGGTGCAAAGCTGGAAGACTGGGGGGTGGGGGGGTGGGTTGTGGTAAGGATGGATTTTTAGCAACATGCAAGGTGTGAACCAGGGTGTTGTCTGGCAGGAGGCAGACACCTTTGGTCAGCATGTCGTGCCTCTTGGTTTTGATGGACTTCTGCAATTTCTGCAGCAGTGAAGCATAGTAAGTCCTGGTAACTGTGGTACGCTTTACTAGGAAATCCATCATCAATACTCCATGCTGCTCCCAAAAGACCAGGACCATGACCTTGTACACTGAGGGCTGGACATGGGGCTTCTTTGGAGGTGGTGAGTCATAATGCTTCTATTGCTTCAATTGGACTTTATTCTATGTGTCATAGTGATGAACCCAAGTTTCATCCTGCATGATTAATCTGTTGAAGAAGCCCTCCTGGTTTTCTTGTCACATGGCCAAAAGAGCCTGGGAGCATGTGACTCTTTCCTACTTCAGGACAGGTGTGAGCAATCATGGAATCCATTGTGCAGACAACTTCCATGTGCAAATGGTCATAGATCTTTTTTTTTTTCCTTATACCTCACACTGATCTTGGTATCTTAGGCTAGGTGGTGAATAGTTATGTGGTGCTGCGCCAAAATGGTGGCTTCCACTTGCTGGATCGTGTCTTTATCAGTGGTGCACCGTGGTAGGTGAAAATGGGTACGTGCTTGACTACTTAATACAACAGGGCATCCTCCCCATACATCGCTTTCATCTCATCAATCATGTCCTGTGGTCCGCGGCCTAACAGGTACAGGAACCTGATGACTGCTCTGCTTTTCACTGGCTCCATTTTCACACTTTACTCCACCTTAGCACATATAAAAGAGAAACTCTTAGGAGTTCAGAACTGCAAATTACCATGTGACCAGGTATTATTATACCTGTGCAATATCAGCCTCATACAATAACTGGAAGTGGGTCAGGGGAAATCTTTAATGAGCAGTCCTCGGAAAGAGGCACGCAGTCTGGATAAAGAGAACAAGAAGAACTTAATACACTGTGGTTTTTACAGATGTGACAAAAACTATAGTACTATACATGGATACTTGGGGTGGCTTAATAAAGGAAAAAAAAGAAGAAAAAAAACCTACCATGTTTCAAATGCTGACATGCTGTTTTGTTTTTTGTTTGTTTTTTTGTTTTTTTTTTTTGGGGGGGGTCACTCAGTATAATTAACTATTTTTTTTTTAATCCTTAGTAATTATATTGTAAAGTTGATAATATTAAAAGCAAAACTTTTCAAAATGACAACTCTATAATTTGTTTAACATTTTGGGGAAAAAAAACTAAATATACTTTTTCAAAGTATTTTGCGCAGCTGAGTTTGAAAACATTCACTAGGTTATAAAGAATTCAAAACAGAAATCTGTTCTATTTCTAGCATGAAGAGATCAATTTTAAAAATGCAGTTAAAATAAAAAAAAAAAACAGGTCAAGTTACCTGTTAATACACAAGCCATTCTTTGATATAAATTTAACAAAATTCTTACTTATTAAGTCCTTGTAGTGTCTGCCTGTTTTTCAGTTGTGGTTTCCAGTATGGCCTCCCAGAGTTGCCGTTTGGAGGCCTGTTGATACCCATCCTTACAGATCTTCATTTTAAGGATGATCCACAAGTTGTCAATATGGTTGAGGTCAGACAATGATGTGATGGTAACCACACCATGATTTTATCTCGCTTTATGCCTGTAGCAAGAAAGAAGTCAGTTTTGTTTTTTTGCAGCATGGGATGGTGCATTGTCTTGTATGAACATAATGTTCATATTTGGGAAGGACATTATTTATGTTGGGGGTGGCTGTGGCGTGGGTGTAGTGTGGCTGACTACTGATCGGAGGATCAGGGGTTCGATTCCCACTCTGTCTGCAGTCTGCATGTAGAAGTATCCTCGAGCAAGACACTGAACCCCCAGTTGCTCCTGGTGGGCCAGGCCAGCATCTGTGCATGGCAGCTCCATTGCCATCAGTGTGTGAATGGGTGGATCAGGTTCAGGTTCAAGTTACTTTATTTGTACCCGTAGGTAGATTTGTTTTGCAGTCTGGTGACATCCATATTTACAAGCCACAAATTACATTCAACATAGACACAAACACAGGCACACATGAAGCTGACTATAAACATGATAAAAATACTCAAGGCTCCATCAATCAGGGTATAAAAAGACAAAGAGATGGTAGAAAAAACAGAGGTAAGAGAGGAGGGTCATATTAAAAGTTAAAGACTAGTCAAAGAGGTTAAAAACTCAAAGGTCTAAAACCCAATAAAATATTTAGAACCCAAGTAACATCCTACAAAAATAAGTAAATATAAAATGGAGTTGATAAATAGGTACCTAAATTATGTGCAATATATTGTTACAGCTTGTTCAACTCTTTGACAGCAGCAGGAACAAAGCTGTTTTTGTAGCGCTGTGTATTACTTTTTGGGACAGCAAACCTCCGTCTTGAGGGAAGAAGCTGAAAGTTGCAGTGCAAAGGGTGGGAGTCATCATTTAAAATGGAGGTAGCCATCCTCTGTACTTGTCTGGTGTACAGGGATGTCAGGCTCAGCTGTGACTCACCAAGCAAATGACTGGACCATCTAACTACCTGAACCAAGGATTTCCTCTGTTTCAGTTTTATCTGACCAAACCATGACACTAAAGAAAAGGATAAAACAGATTCAATAAAAGCCCGATAAAACACTGTCATTATGGTTCAGTCAATTTGGAAGTGTGCAAGTTTTCTCAAGCAATGCAAATGTTGCTGACCCTTTTTGCACACCCTTTCACAGTTCTCTTCAAAGTTTAAATTACTATCAATAATTGTCCCAAGATATTTGTAGGATTGTACACATTCGGTGGTCTGGCCTTTTAGTACGGTGACTTTGTGCCTGGGAGTTTTCCTCCTAAAGTCAATAATCATGTCTTTAGTTTTTGTCGTATTCAGCTGCAGGTAGGAATCCTCACACCAGTGAACAAAATCATCAACTACTGGGCCGTGGCCACTCTCACCATCCTGGAGGAGACTGACAATAACTGAGTCATCAGCATACTTTATAATGTGTATGTTGTCATGCCTGCTCCGACACATGTTTGTGTACAGGATGAAGAATAGTGGTGACAACACACACCCCTGAGGAGAGCCAGTAGAAGAGCACTTTAGGTCAGACAATGTACCATTGACCCTTACTCTCTGCGTCCTGTTGATTAAGAAATCCAGAATCCAACCCACCAGATTATTGCTCAAATCAAATTGTTGCAGGAGCCTTTCAACTAAGATATGAGGTTGGATTGTATTAAAGGCGGATTAAAAGTCCACAAATAAAAGTCTGGCGTGTGTCCCATCAAAATCCAGATGTTTAAAAAGCATGTTAAACAGAGTGACAGTGGCATCCTCCACTCCTCTGTGAGGCCTATAGGCAAACTGCAGAGGATCCAATGCATGCTCAGTCTGCTTTAGGACCTCACATCTGACCAGTTTTTCAAAAAATTTCATTAAAATTGAAGTCAAAGCAACTGGTCTAAAGTCGTTTACCGCTTTAGGACAGCTGGATTTTGGAACGGGAACAACCACGGCTTCTTTCCAGATCTTAGGCACATGTTGTGTCTGTAAGGACTTATTGAAAATGTAATGAAATATAGGACTTTGTATAGTTGAAGGAGTCTTTGTCTAATTTGACCTTGTTGTTATATTATACAGTTTCTTTTAACCTGTAATGTACTATCCGAAATAAATAAATTCATTCATTCATTCATTCATTCATTCATATAGGACTCAGTTCATGTGCACAGGACTTTACTAAGCGCCCACATATATTATCAGGGCCCTGACTTTTGTTCACTTTTACAGCGCAGAACTCCCTTTTAACATCCTGCACCTCAATATTAAAGTGCTGATTGTCTTTGAGTTTATGTTTCAAATCTTGGGTCTCTGTGCTAAAATCAAAGGAGTCAAAATGACCATAAAAACAATTAAGAGCATTAGCCAGCTCTGTGTCTGAATTAAAACCATCTAAAAACACACGATTACTGCGCTCTGTGCTCTGAAGGCCTGCAATAGTTTTCATACTGGCCCAGGCTGAACCAAGTTTCTTTGTTGCCATCTTGCTTTCCAATTCTTATTTATAATTCTGTTTTGCTCTTAAAATTTCGGACTTCAGCTCTTTTGTGGCAACCTGTAGCTCAGAAACAGACCCCTGTTTAAAGGCAAGTGCTTTCCTCTGTAAGCAGGATTTAACTGATTTTGTAACCCATGGTTTGTTGTTGGGATATATTTTGACACGTTTACGTGGAACAATCTTATTTTTACAGAAAGACATGTATGAGCATGTGACGTCCACCAAAGAGTCCAAATCATCCCCGCAGGCCAGTGTGAACATCTCCCAGTCTGTACAGTTAAAACATCATCTGTAGAGTGCTTTGGTCATCTAGAGATGAGTAAAAAGTGCTATATTAGTGAATGCCATTTGTTTTTATGCCATACCAGAAAATGGACATTTAAAAATCCCACATATTTTGCAGAGGTCATTTTGACACTCTCAGGGGCCCTATATGAGACCTTGGTTCCCACTATTCTGGCCATGTCATAACCTGGGTATGGTTTGAGACCATGCTCACGCTTTATATTAATTTTGAGTTCCTTGTTTTCCCCTCTGTTATTATTCATATTGTTATTGGTAGTGTTGATTGTCCCTTGTGTCTTTGGTTATGTTTTGTCATCCTGTTTGTCTTATTGTCATCATTGTGGTCTTTGTATTCCCCGTGCCCCTGTTCTTGTCCGTTGTCTAGTTCTGGGTCTGCCATGTGTATTTGTTTACATATTGTTCTCAGTCCCTCATGTTTCCATACCTCTAGCCACTTCCTCATGTGTTACCATGTTGGCCTTTGATTATTCTCCCAGCTGTTCTACATTTGTGATTGTTGGTTACTCTATTTATTGCCTGTGTCAGTCCCAGGTCCTCGTGGCATCATTAACGTTCTTGCTGTGGTCCATGTCAGTGTTCCCAAAAGTTCTTGTGTTTCCTGAGTTTCCTCTGTGAGTATGTTTGCCTTTGTGATTAGTTTTGTTTTCAGCCCTCGTGCTGCTGTTATTTTGTTCCTGAGTTTTTCATTAATTAAATAGCATTGCACTATATTCATGCCTGCCTCTGGGTTCTCCTTCAAAGACCTCATCTGCCTGGAAGGCAGAATCTGAAAGGCCCAAAACATCGCTCCACTACCTTCTTGCTGACATTACAGTCTTGTTGGAGGACAGTATTCAGCAACCATCCAGACTTCCTTCCATCTGCACCAGGGGTGGACTGGGACAAAAATTCAGGCCCGGAATTTGACTTCATTCTAAGCCATCGTGTTGATGCAAATCAGAAACCATCACAATTTCAGTAGGCCAAAATTTTAATATAACAGCTATCAAACTAGTTATAAATGTAATTACAACCTTCAGCTGAGAGGAAAATGATCAGGATTGTATTCTGATAGTCATTTGATCTATTGATTACTAAATCAATTGCTCAACAAATTTAAATCTGGTGCTGCTTCTGATTTCTGCACCTTTTCATGATAAAAATACAAGAACAAGGCATATAGTCAAGTTACTGTGCTGCTATTAATATCCAGTGCACTTAAGGCCCTTTTCCACTAGCACGCTTTAGCGTGACACGGGACGGCTCAGCACGCTTTGTACGCTTTTTCACTAGCCCCAGCACGGTTTAACAGCCACGATTCTCAGCCCTGCTCCAGGGCAGGGTACAGCAGTGCTGAGCTGGGCCGTGTTGTGACGTTAACAGACTGGTTGCCGCTGATTGGTCAGGTTGTAACCGGCGCTGATTGGTCAGTTCGTAACCGCCGCTGATTGGTCAGTCCGTAACCGCCGCTGATTGGTCAGGTCGTAACGTCACGAAAAGAGACCTCTTCTGCCGAATCTTCACAGCTGCCATTACTCAGTGCGCAACTACAGTGGGTGGTTGATTTTCATTGTATTGTTGTGATATTTTCATTTCTTCATTTCTTCTCATTCAAAAATGGCTTCGCGTAATAAGGGCGTTCCATGGACCAATGAGGAGGTGCAGTGTCTACTCACTGCATTGTCTGACGATCGCATCCAGCGCGAGTTAGATGGAGCCACCCGGAATGAGAAAATATACCGGGAGGTTTCCGACCACATGGCAGCACAGGGGCACACACGGACTGCCAAACAGTGTAGGGAAAAAAATTAAAAAATGAAGTGTGATTACCGTGCGTTAAAGGACCACAACAGCAGAAGCGGTGTGGACCAGAGGAACTGGAAATGGTTCGAGCAGATGGACGCCATATACGGCCATTGGCATGCGAGCATTGGCCGAGCCATGGCTCTCGACACAGCCACGACATCGGAGTCCTTTAAAGGTGAGTTTTTTTTTTTTTGGCGTTTTTTCGGAAATATATTCGGGAAGATGCTCAGTTTATTTATGCAATAAAAAAGCTGTTCATTTGTGGATGATGATCGCTCTGCTTTATCGCAGCAGACTGCGGTCTCACGCTTTTAAGTATTCATGTGAACAATACGCTGAAATAAGCTTATGTAATCTTGTTAAAAACTATTGTCTTTTCTGTATATCTTGCACTTTCGTGCTGTATTTTATTGTGTGCATTTTCCTTGTAGAATCATCCCACTCGTCCGCCGTGCCAGCCCGCATGGACTCTCCAGCGTCTGACGGCGAAGGTGAATCTGTCGCGCCAACACAGGTTGCGGGCAGATTACAAGGTCCATCCCAAGGTCCGTCCCAAGCTCCATCACGAGCTCCATCACCGTCTCCATCATCAGCTCCATCTGTATCCGGGAGGTCTCGTACAAGTGTTGGTAAGGCACAGTAAACATGAGATTATCCCCCTTTTTTATGATTAAGGTTATTTCAGATAGCCGCATATTAATGAATTTTATATGTCTGTGTCAAAAACATTCTGTGTTGGTCTGTTGTCGGTGTTAAACAACACAGTCACATTTTTAGGTGTGGTGGTGTGTTGGTTGAAATACTGTTGGAAGTCATAATATACAAAAAAAGATACAGTGTAGGAGTAAATAATTCAGGAGACCGCATGATTTTCCAGTATCTGCTTTAATTCTCATTCATCATTGGTCTCGAACAATACATCACACAAAAGTCAATACTCAGTTACATCCTTTCATCTGTAATAGAAGACCCAGAGTCCTTCTGTTCTCCTCTCTGACCCCCAAAAGGTCAGGGCGGCTAATCTTCTCCTTTCTTCTGAGTCCACAGGGGGTGCAGACACCTCGTCCTCTTGATGTGTGATGTCAATACATATGGCTAGCTCAAAGTCTCTCTCGGCTGAATTCAGCTAGAATTATGGGCTCCACATCACTCCCCCCTCCCACGCGAAAGACTGGGCACACACAGTAATACAATGGTCTCGATCAATACATCACACAAAAGTCAATATTCAGTTACATCCTTTCATCTGTAATAGAAGACCCAGAGTCCTTCTGTTCTCCTCTCTGACCCCCAAAAGGTCAAGGCGGCTAATCTTCTCCTTTCTTCTGAGTCCACAGGGGGTGCAGACACCTATTCCTCTTGAGGTGTGATGTCAATAAACATGTGGCTAGCTCAAAATCTCTCTTGGCTGAATTCCAGCCTGCAACATGTGAGTCACATGTGCTCCACAACAGCACATGAACTGACTTATGAATATGCCTCATTAAAAAGCTTCACGTCACTTTTATTAAGCCATTTTTATTAACCCATTCCTATTTCTGAGTCCACAATAAAAAAGAAAAATTTTAAAGATCCATCCATCCATCCATTTTTTTCAACTTAATCCTTTTCGGATTGCATGGGGGGATGTTCCCTATCACAGCACCCTGTGAACAATCAACTCCTTTGAAGTGGAGCAACATGACATTTGAGCTTAAATACAGCAACGAAGCATATAGTCACATCCCACCACATGCATTCACCAGTGTAATTCAATAGTATATGTTTTTGATATTTTTAGATACAGCATGTAACCACCCTGACTTTCTGTCTTTCATCTAGCAAAAAGGAAAAGGAGAAATACCCTGTCGGACATAGCATCATTAATGACAGAGGCGCATGAGGAGGACAAGCGTCTGCTGGAGAGACTGGATGAGAGGCAGGAGAGAATGCACCAAGAGCGCCAAGAGCAGATGGAGAGACACCACCAGCAGTTTGCAGAACACATGAGGGTAGCCCATGAGGAGGATGTTGACTTGAGAAGGCAGGAGCTGGCAGAGACGGCTTCATTTAACCGAGCCTTCCTGACCCAGTTTGGGAAGCTGGTAGAGGCACTCCGTGGTCGGCGTGTTTAAAATGTCGATTAACCTGTTTGTTCTGTTGCTGTTTTTTTTTTGTTTTTTGGAATATTTTATTTATAATAAAATGGAATTATTTTGGATCATAAAAGTGTGGTTTGTCTGTTATGACACTGAATTATAAAACAGTATAATTAAATAGAAATTCAATTGCCTAGTCTGATGAAAATGATGCTGATCATCCTGACAGAGGTCAACCATTGTAAAGGTAATGTAATTTTTATCTAGACCAAAGAACAAATGTTTTTGTAAGGCTGATGTTGTTTTTATTGAAATATCATCAAAAATTAGCAACACATGATACAGTTCTAAACTTTGGTTACATTTTTTATGTTAACTTATAAGAAGTTGCACAGTTGGACTTTAAATTGCAGCAGGAGAGACTGATCAAGCTTACAAGTCAAAGTATTTAAAAAAAGTAAGTATATGTAAATTGATCGGTATTCCAAATTCAGAGATTTACAATAATTTACAAGGAGTGTAGCATCATTTAAAATGAAAAAAACAAATACTGTTGTTCCAAACGTTGACCTGAAGGTGAAAAACATGAATTTTTTTTATTCAGTACATCCAAAATGCACTATGATGTAAAAAATAATACAATTTGGTGTTGGCCAGTGTGCCACTGTATCATTATTTAATACAAATAAAAACAAGTTTCAGCTCATTATTTAAAGGTCGTTTGGCAGTTAATTCAAAACAAAAGTGACTTGTGTTTTTGAAGCATTTTTATCAGAGTTTCTCCAGTTTTGGAGCATATGATCATCCATCCCTTAACTGTTAAACATTAAATAACAGCAGACAGATTGTCAAGGAATACACCATTGTGTTGCTGTTGCCCAAAACCGTTATGACCCACTGCTTGTGGTGCTACCTGTTGCATGTGTGTTATTTTTACGAATATTCACATTTTTTTGTAAGTACAAGTGGGATATTATTAAATTGAAATATAACATATTTCGAATAATGTGTGCTTTTTAGAAATATTTACATTTATTTGGAAAGTAAAATTTTGATAGGATTAAATTGACATAACACTTTTATCAACATAATGTGTGCTTCTTAAATCTATTTTGACTTATTTTTTGTGTGATAGGCTTAAATTGAAATATAACATTTTTCTAAACATAATTACTATGTCAATTTGCAGTTCCAGCAAAGCAAAGGAGACAGATGAAAAGTGAACAACATTTTAATCATTAAACACAGACGTTACAAATATGTACACACATGAATAATGACAAAATTCTCTTATTAATTCTTTGTACACAAGTACTGCATCACAGCATCTCTTACACCCCCACCACGGTCCTCAGCTACCTCTGCAGCTGACACCACGGCTTCATCTGCTGCAGCATCCAATGCAGTGTCAAAGGCCTCTCCATGAGTCTCACACAGATGGTGCAGTGCACAACAAGTCACCACCATGGATTTCACAAGTTCGATGTCGCAGTCATTCCTTTTTAAAAGGCAGCGCCACCTTCCCTTAAGCCTACCAAAAGCATTCTCAACAGTCACCCGTACACGACTGATGATCTGGTTGAACGTGTGCTGTTCTTCAGTCAGTCGTCCGGTGTCAGGGAATGGTTTCAACAGCCAATTTTGGAGTGGATAAGCTGAGTCCCCTAGGATGTAGTATCCCGTACATAACTCACCGATGTTCCTGATAGGTGGGAAGAGGTTTCCCCGACTAGCTAACTCCCACAGTCTGGACAGTCTCAGCACCCTAGCATCATGCATGCTCCCTGGAAGCCCAGCAAACACATTCCAGAACAAACTCTTTCCATCAACCACACCTTGAAGGATTATGGAGTGCCAGCCTTTACGATTGAAGTAGTCAGTGTGACATTCTTCAGGTGCTATGATGGGTATGTGGGAGCCATCGATGGCACCAACGCATAATGGTAGCCCCCACCGATTCTCGATGTAGGCCGACATTTCCATGAATCTCCCTTCATCGGGAAGATGAAGCAGTTCTGGAACAAGCGATGACTCTGCTGCTGCACAAAAGTCCTGCACACACCTGCACACTGTTGTGATGCTGACCCCAAAAAGATGTCCAATACTGCGGTACTCTGAACCGGTAGCAAGCTTCCACAGTGCGATGGCCACTCTCTTCCTCAGCGACACACATAAGCGGAACGTCGTATCATGCCGCTCCATGCATGGACGCAATTTCTGACACAGGTAGGTGAAAGTGTCCTCGGACATACGGAAATTCTGCAACCACTGCTGGGTGGAGAAGCTGGGAACAACATCCTCCCACCAATGCGAGCTACGATGTTCTGTCCATACACACGGTCTGCAGCGAGTATTTTGCACCAACACAGCCAACTGAAAAACACACACACAGCATAGTGTAATAATGATAACCTGTCAACATCAAAATGTTGTACACCAGAATAATATGACTATAAAATGAGCTTACCGACACTGCCTCCCTCCTATGCCGTTTAATTAACTGAAACACACACACAGCATAATCATTCCTGTAATACTGATAACTGTCAACATCAAAATGCTGTACACAAGAATAATATGACTTTAAAATGAGCTTACCGATATCTGCACCCTCCTCTGCAGGTTAAGTAACCTCGCCATTCCAGCTTCATATTCCTCCCAGGCAACCGCGAGTCTCCTGTACTGTTCCAACGTTTTTTGTATCAGTTCACGTCGTCGCCTCTGGTAATAGTGTCTTCTCTGGTTAAACTCTCTGGACTTAATTGTGAGATAAAACCACAGAGCGAGCAAGGCAATAATCCTTGGATCCTCCATTTTTGTAAATAAGGACTCAGTCGCGAGTGTAACATCACGGGAGTGTGGCCCCGCCTCGCTGGGAGTCTGGCGCCGCCTCGCTTCTAAAACCTCCTAACACAAACCATCACAGCACAAGCACAACACTGTGCTAATGGAGACAGAAGCATTCCGAGCCATACTGAAGTGAATCGAGCCGTACCGAGGTGTGCTGGGCTAGTGGAAAACAGGCTTTATTAGGTACATCGGGTGTTAGTCTGCAAAGTTTCGGTAAAAAGTTACAATTGTGAATGGAAAAGGTCACAAATTTGTCACCAAAAACAGTTCAAAATGTATCAAAAATTGTACCTTGATGAAAAGATGCTAAAGAATAAGAAAAGAGAAATTTAGTAGAGAATGATAACAAGTAGATGAGAGTAAAGCTGATGCATAGTTTATAGCTTTGAAAATTACGCAGATTTTTTCTTAAAACATTGGAATGGTCCTGAAAACGTTACCTTACGAATGTAAGATAAGGTATTATAACTAAAGTATTCGTTAGATTAAAGAACATAAACCCTAAACTATAAGCTGCTAAACGATAAATGGTGAATGGCGTTCACTTACTGTATATAGCGCTTTTTACTCATTTCTGGATGACCAAAGCACTTTACAGATCCTGCTATCCACCCATTCATACGCACATTCACACAATGATGGCGGATAAAGGCTAGTAAATGGCTAGGAAAGTGATTACTACAAGGCCTCATTTCACCTAATCCTGCATCATAGAAATGGACTTCTCAGCTATGGTTATGATAAAGCACGTATATTTTGTAGAATTAGGATTTGTTTATATCCTGTTTAGCACTAATTAGCAAATGTGTGTGTCAGCAAAAAGGCTAAGCAGTGCAAACGTGTAGAAATTATTAAAGTGACACTCCGACAAAAATCGAGTTTTTTCTTCTTGTTAACATATGTGTGTGGGAATCATGAAATGATGAGACTGGATGATTTCTCAGTATTGGTTTATTCCATCTCACGTCCCACAGCTCTCTCTCTCAGTCAGGAAAAACAGAGAAAGAGCTGCAGTCAACCACATACATTTATACCTCCACATCAAACACAGAATCACATTTACATTTAATCCCTCCATTGTCCTCTCGGCTCCTCTGTCTGACCCCAGGAGGTCAGACAGTCCTTTCAGGCTTGGGTCTCTGCCATGTCATATGTGAGCTACATAATGTTACTGTTATGGGCGCCACATCACTCCCCCCGAAACGCCAAAGAATGGACACACACCAACATTACCCTAACGGCCACACATCATATGTCACCCCCCCCCCCCTTGCAGGATCTACAGCACAATCTACACGGGTTGATCAAAACACACATCACTCTGCCCATAACCTAGGCTTCAACCTCCTCCCGAATCTGCTGTACGCAAGTTTCACAGTCTGTGTTGTGCCATCCTGCGGCGCACCTGTGGAATGAGGGGAAGAAGGGTTAATTGCCCCCTGCATGGGGATCCAGGGGCCGTTCCCTGGGAGGTCTGCCGGGTCGAGGCACCCCCGCCGGTCGTACAGATTCGTCACGCAACACAAAAGCAGGCTTTAATCTGTCAACACTGATTGTTTCTTTCCTGCTCCCCAAATCTAGCACATAATATTTCTCCCCGGTTTCCAGCACTCGAAATGGACCATCGTAAGGTGGGCGGAGGCTGTGACGGTGAGCGTCGTGCCTGACAAAAACAAACTCTGCGTTTTGTAAAGCCTTAGGAACAAAAACACGCGGAAAAGTGTGATGCACGGGGCCTGGGAGCATTTCTGCTCCCGTGCCACTTAGAGGTCCCCGCACCGGGGGGCGCTCTGGTGCCGCATGGGCTGGCAGGAACTCGCCGGGCAGCCTGAGAGGTTGTGTAAACACTAATTCAGCGGGTGAGGCATCTAAAATCCTCTTTGGTTGCCGAACGCAACCCCAATAAAACCCATGGTAGTTTGTTTACCCAATCTGTATCCGTGAGCGACGCTCTGAGGGCTGCCTTAAACGACCTGTGAAAACGCTCGCATAAACCGTTGGCCTGTGGGTGATAAGCGGTAGTGCGATGGGCTGCCGCTTCTAAGCCACTGGCCATTGCTGACCACAGCTCCGACACGAATTGTGGACCCCTATCGGACGTAATATCTGACGGGACTCCGAACCGCGCTACCTAGGCTGTTAAAAAAGCGCGAGCCACCTCTGCCACTGTGGTCGATTGTAATGGAACCACTTCAACTTAAACTTATGCTCTCCAGTCTTAACCCTGTTGGTCCAGACAGGAGCGCGTGCACGTCCGTGTCTTCGCTCTGCTCCGCTGCCATGGCTGCATAATCTATCCCCACATGCACCGGAGCCGCGTGCGCGTCCGCGCTGTTACCTTGCTCCGCGTCTGCGGCATTACAGTCCGCATTGGCGCAGACAGGCGCTGTTACCACTCGTGAGAGGCAGTCCGCTACTACATTAAGTTTACCGGCTACGTGCTGTATATTGGTGGTGAATTCTGAAATTGCGGCCAGCTGCCTCTGCTGTCGGCCTGACCAAGGTTCTGAAATTTTGGACATCGCAAAGGTGAGTGGTTTGTGGTCGACAAACGCGGTGAAACGCCGCCCTTCCAACCAGAACTGAAAATGACAAATGGCCAGGTGGAGCGCTAGCAGCTCCCTGTCAAACGCGCTGTATTTCCGCTCAGCATCACGTAGGGACCTGCTGAAAAAAGCGAGTGGCTGCCAAACTCCGGCGACCTGCTGCTCTACCACGGCCCCTATGGCCACATCTGACGCGTCTGTGGTTAGTGCTATTCGGGCTGATGGGTCTGGGTGAGCCAGCAGTGTTGCGTCTGCCAGTGCTTTTTTAACCTCTGTGAACGCGCGCTCCCGCTCTGGGGACCACTCGATCACATTGGAGGGCTTCTGCTTTTTGAGCGCGGCGTATAACGGTTGCATGAGCTGCGCTGCATGGGGTATGAAACGGTTATAAAAATTTACCATTCCTAAAAATTCTTGCAACGCTTTTACCGTTGGTGGCTGGGGAAACTCTGCCACTGCGCGTACCTTGGCCGGCAGAGGGACTGCTCCCTCTGGGGAGACGCGGTGCCCTAAAAGATCGATTTGTGCTGCGCCAAAATGGCACTTGGCCGGGTTGATTATCAACCCATGCGCTCCCAACCTCTGAAAAACTGTTGTGAGGTGTTTTTCATGTTCCTCCTCGGAGGCACTGGCGACTAAAATGTCGTCTAAGTAGACAAAAACGAAAGGGAGGTCGCGCAACACGGCATCCATCATCCTTTGGAAGGTTTGCGCGGCGCCTTTAAGGCCAAAAGGCATGCGTAAAAACTCAAAAAGCCAGAATGGGGTTATTACCGCTGTCTTGGGAATGTCCTCTGGTCAGACCGGGACCTGATGATAACCGCGGACCAGGTCTATTTTAGAAAAAATGCGCGCCTTCGCCAAGTGCACTGAAAAATCCTGGATATGCGGAATTGGGTAGCGGTCCTGCGCTGTGGCATTGTTTAACCTGCGGTAATCGCCACAAGGTCTCCATGAGCCGTCAGCCTTGGGCACCATATGCAGCGGGGAAGCCAAGGCGCTCTTCGAGTGGCGAATTATGCCCAACCTTTCCAGGTTGGTGAACTCCTCACGCGCAATGGAGAGCTTAGCTGCATCCAAGCGCCGAGCCTTCGCAAAAACTGGTGGGCCACTTGTGGTGATGAAGTGCTCCACCCCGTGCTTCGCCACCTTAGCTGAAAACGTGGGAACTGTGAGTGCTGGAAACTGGTTTAGAAGAGTGTGAAACTTACCGCCTGCTGTGGCGACGTTGGTCTGTACTGGCGATGGGGACACTTGAGCTGCACAAGGGATGGAACAAAAAAAGAGTGCATTAACCAGACGTCTATTAACCAGATCTACCAACAAGCCATGTGAGCACAAAAAGTCAGCGCCTAACATGTTGAAACTCACCGCCGCTACTATGAAGGTCCATTCATAGGTGCGGCCGTGCAAGGACAGGCGCAGAGTCCTTTCGCCAAAAGTCTTGATAGAAGAGCCGTTTGCGGCCGTTGCCCCGTCTCCGCGAGGGCCAGCCACACGATCCGCATAGGTCGCGGTGATGAAACTCCTCTGTGCTCCGGTGTCTACGAGGAATTGCCGTCCGGAGCTCGCGTCTGTCAGGTACAGCAGCTTGTTCAGTTCGCCGAGAGTCAAAGCTGCTAACGACCCCTGGCTCGTGCGTTTCCCTGTTTCTTGAAGCTGCATGGCGGGATGCATCTGTGCGCCTTCTCAGCGAAGCATCGATGGTAAAAACAGAGGCCATCCCCTCCTCTGCTTCGGGTCTGCGCTGCTGCCGTAGTCGCTGGGGTTGTTTCTGCTGCCCCTGGCTCTCCACTGCCCTCGGCCGCCGCGCTGAGGTCTGCTGCTGCCATTGAAGTCTCCTGCTCGTCGCAGACGTCGAGGAGCTGCTCCGCTTCCATGGCCAACGCGCGGAAGTCCTGCTGGTTCACGCACCTCATGCCGGACAGGAGACCCCTCATGTGCGCTGGGAGGGTCCTCAAGAAGATGTGTTTAAACAGAAACGCATCGTTGTCCGCCCCGATCATCTGCAGCATGTCCTCTATGAGGATGGTCGGCCTGCGTCCTCCTCTGTCGCGCAGGTCCAGAAGCCGCCTGGCCCTCACCTCGGCTGAAGGCACAAAACTCCGAATGAGGGCGGCTTTCAGGGCATCGTATTTGCCAGCAGCGGGCGGCTGCTGCACCAGGCTCCGCACACATCGAGCTGTGCGGCTGTCGAGTCTTGCAATGACATTTTGGAACTTGATGTTATCTGCTGATACTCCTTCGAGCACGAACCGCGATTCCACGTGTTGGAACCATGAGCGCGGGTCATCTTGCCAGAACTCGGGGAGCTTAATTGAGCTCGCGCCCGTGCGGGCGGTCCCCGGTGAATCTGGGTTGGAGAAACGGTCTCCAAGCCTTTCCATAATATCACGTCGGGGTCACCAATGTGGGAATCATGAAATGATGAGACTGAATGATTTCTCAGTATTGGTTTATTCCATCTCACGTCCCACAGCTCTCTCTCTCAGTCAGGAAAAACAGAGGAAGAGCTGCAGTCAACCACATACATTTATACCTCCACATCAAACACAGAATCACATTTACATTTAATCCCTCCATTGTCCTCTCGGCTCCTCTGTCTGACCCCAGGAGGTCAGACAGTCCTTTCAGGCTTGGGTCTCTGCCATGTCATATGTGAGCTACATAATGTTACTGTTATGGGCGCCACATGTGTAACATATTTTTTATGACTTACGATCAGCGTTGGGCAATTTATTAAGAAATAGTAACTAGTTACAGTTACTAGTTACTTCTTTTTCAAAAGTAACTAAGTTACTTTTGAGTTACTGCATAATAAAAGTAACTAGTTACTTGGAAAAGTAACTTTCATGTTACTTTTAAATGCACACAAGATCAAGTGCCCCTTGTTCTCATCAGAAAAAAGAAGAAAAAGAAAACTGATGAGAAAAGTCTCATCTTACAGAGAAAAAATGTCTCAGATTTACATAAATTACTGTAATCAGTAGAAAGTCAGAAATTTAATAGAAATAAAGCTGTGAATTCACAGAGAAAATTGTGGACCCCCTGGGGCCGTTTTTGGCCCACGAGCTATATGTTTGACACCCCAGGACAAGCCCATTAAAAACACATATTTAGAGGATTTACTTCCATGATTTAGTTGCATATCACAGCAGCATGTAAATTAATAAGACAAAATAAAATAAAGCACAGATAAATGAAAGTTCACCACTTACAAGAAGCTGTTCTTTACTGCAACAAATCACAGTCACTTTTTCTCTGTGCATAAGAAAACTTTAATACATTTAATGCAGACATTAAATGCAAGTGTCTTGTTGAAAAAATACTTGTCATGAACTGAGCCGGTGTTTCCTGTAGGCTTGGTTCTGACCGTTCTCTGTGGCTCGGGTGTCGGGTGATTTATGTATTGTGTTATCTTTTGAGTTCTTGTGGTGTTTATGTCTTTGTCCTTTTTCTTTTCCGTGCCCGTAGCCACCGCTCTGGCCGGCGGCTGTTAGGCAGCCTCTTTGACCTACTTTCTTGTGGGCGTTGTCCAACACTCGCCGGTCCGACCACGCCCCTCTCTCTTGACAGCCAGCTTATTTCTCCCCGGTAACTGTCATTCTCGCGCCTCACTCAGGTGTGCCTAATTTGTGGAACCAGTGGTGCTTGTACTTCGGTGGCCTTTGCCAGTCAAGCATTGCTAGACCATTGCGCTAGTCCACGGATGTTAATCGTTGTATGACTGCTTGCATGTACGAAGGATTGTGTTCTGCTCGTTGGAGACTTGGACTATTGGACTGCTCCTGGACTGTAAGGTTATCTGTTGTGTTTCTCCGTGCAGTCAACTGCTACACTTCGGTTGGTTTCCCAGAGTTATCTTCAGCCAATTGAGCCTCCTAGAGGTCTCCAAGTTTCCTGAGCTTTAATGTTATTTGCATTGTTTGTTTTTGTGGCCACTGTACACTGTGGTCTGCCGGCGGCACGTTATCGTGTTATGCCCTTAAGTGCACCCTGTTCCCCTTTTGTATGTCTTTATTTTTGAACTGTCTGCCCTTGTGTTTAATAAATGTGTTGTCATGAAATCCTGCTCATAAATCCATTCCTCCTTCTCCTCCTCCATGTGCTGCGTAAAAGCGCACGGGGAGGCTTGTAACAGAATGGTCCAGCCAGCGAGGATTTAGCGGGTTCACCCACACATCTGTTTTTCTTTTTCAACTGTTTTTTTTCTTTTTTTTCCACTCCCCTGGTTTGGAGCAAACATGTCCCCAGCTCACCGGTCCTCAGCGCACAGAGTTGGATTGGCAGTCGGGAGTCCCAGTCTTGAAGAACATTTCGGGGCTGTCTTTATTCAGGGCTGTATCTCCGATGCGCTAGCCTCCTGGAGCCCAAGGAGAATCTTTCAGAACATGGAGTCAGCGGTTGGGAGATTACGGGACCTCCTGGGGCTGAAGAGGTTTCCAGAGTTTGCGAGCGTTCTGACAATGCTTGCTGATCTGCAACAGTCCTTCCCCGGGCTGACATGGGAAGAGCCCCCAGTTCGTCCGGCGCCCTTGCAGAGGTGCACTCCATGGAGGAACGGCTCGTCTCCATCCGCCCCTGCTCCAGCCACTTCAGCTCCACCGTGTGAGCGTCATCCCGTGGTGAAGCGCCTGATGCCTCAACAATCTACCTACTGCAGCTGTGAACATCACACACTGGGATGACAGGCAAGTGTTTTTTCGTGTCTCCTCCTCCATGCGCTGCGTAAAAGTGCATGGGGAGGCTAATGACAATACTCATGTTTAACCACAGAGGTAGGAGCTGTTGAGGGCTACTCATCGCTTGGACAACAGGCAATCGGGGCTCAATATGAGAAGTCGCCACGGCATTTCTTCCTACCGGACTGCAGTGTTAACTGGGGCAGGACGGGAAACCGACCCGTGAAGGAGACTGACAGCTGTTCCAGCTATTGTAGGGTCAGTTTATTTGCGCTAAAAATATCTATCCATATTAATAAAGTGAGTAACTCATCTGATCAAGTTTCAGTAACTGCAATGCATTACTGAATTTTTAAACAGTAATTTTGTTACACATCACGTTACTGCAAAAGTAGAGGTGTTACAGTATACTGGCCTCCAGTGCCAGTTAATACTTTTAGACCGCTGCTTTGAAATCTTGAAACAAATTAAGACTGGTTTTACCATTAAAGTCATTTTAATGGCCAATGCCCTTTCAATTATTATCCTGGGCCACCATGCATACAGCTGGGAACACTGTATCCTTCAACTAGAAAGTCTTTTTATCAAAGGATTCATTCTGACAATAAACATCTGAGGCAGTTGCTTGACATACCTCCCAGTTTTACAGCAATGGGACTGTATCAGATCAGATTAGCTCCAGCTTCCATTCTCATCTGTGGTTGAAGAATTTCAGGCCAAATGCAGGGTGATGATGATGCTCAGGCACATGTAAGCTCAGCAAGTCAGTAATGTAGGGACGACAACAAGTACAGGCCACAAGTGGGCAGCAGACATTGCAGTCAGGAAGGCTTAAAGCTCCCTGGAGCTGAAAGAAATCATTGGGAATATCTGCATGGGGTGGCAGGGACTGGGAACCTCTCATTTCAAGCAGTGGGGTAAGGCAAGTGTGGAGCAGAGGAGAGGGATGGTCTAAGCAGAGGTGCAGCAGGAGATGCGAAAGGTGAAGGCTGTTGAAATAGCGATGCAGGGAACATGGACCAAATGGGACCTCCCAAAAAGGAGGGTCTCATCAACTAAACTCTGGAGGCTGGAGCTGTTCGGCATAAGCTTCCTCCTAAGGTCTGTCTATGACACTCTCTCGTCTCTGGCAAATCTGGTAAGATGGGACCTGAGGCAAGTCCCAGGCTGTAAACTGTGTGGGAGGAGAGGCACACTTTCTCACATCCTGGCTGGTTGCCACATAGCCTTGTTCCAAGGGAGGTACAGGTGGCAGCATGATAAGGTGCTCAAAGTTATTGTGGACACCCTGCAGCAGGCCAGGAAAGGACCACAGCCACATAAGCAACAAGTAACATCATCGTTACAGTTCATCAGGGCCGGGGAACAGCCATCTACTGCAAGGAGAGCCAGAGCCAGCATTGTTTAAGGGGCGCAAGGATAGGCGATGAGAGCTGACCTGGGAAGAAAGCTGGTTTGCCAGAGACCTATCGTCACGTGGTCAGAGCAGGTGAGAAAGGTCATCCTTGTGGAGCTGACTGTCCCATGGGAAGAAGGCTGTGATGAGGCTTTTGAGAGAAAGAGCTTAAAGGACAGTAACCTCATCGTGGATTGCGGAGAGAAATGGTAGCAAACATAGCTGTTTCCAGTTGAAGTTGGGTGTAGAGCATTTACAGCACAGTCTGTGTGGACCATGCTCACTGCACTTGGCATATCAGGCAAGTCAGCTGTACGCAGGACTGGAGAGGCAGCAGAGAGAGCTTCTTGTTGGTTATGGTTTAAAAGAGAGGAGGAGCACTGGAGGCCTGGAGCTGATGGGAAGTGATCTGTCCGCCACTGCTGACCCGCCAATTGGAGGGTGTTGCTGTTAAAGGTCAAAACACTCAGTGAAGGTTAAGCACAGCCTGATGACATCAGCTTCAGGCTGAAGGCCACTTTTTTTTTTTTTTGACTTATTTTGTACCCGTAGGTAGATTTGTTCTGCAGTCCGGTGACAAGCCACCAACTGCCGGTCGCTGCGTGCGCAAGCGCCCCATATCCCTAACCTGCATGTTTTTGGCATGTGGGAGGAAACCGGAGAAATCCCGGAGTAAACCCACGCAACACGGGGAGAACATGCAAACTCCACACAGATCACTGTTGGCCGGGGGCAGGGATCGAACCCACGATCTCATGATCCCCACGATCCCCCGGCCGATGGTAAACTGTGCTGCCGCAGTGCTAACCACTGCTCCACCGTGCCGCCCACAGTCGGTTTTTGAGGCGACTGAATGCGAGTCATCCTCGGATGTATTAAATAAACAAGACAAGTGTTTAATGTCACACTAGCCACAATTAGCCTTGTTGGATGTGGGTGGGACAATTAACAGAACCTTGCATTTGAAGGAGGAAGTAATGTAAAAAGATTTTGACATGAAACTGTAAGACAATGGAAGTTTTTTTATAGAAAAAAATGGTTGGTGAATTTATTTCCACAGGAGTGTGTCTTTACGAGATAACAAGGTATGGGCATACAGTATCTGTAAAGTGTTTTGGTTGATCTCCATCAAGGTCAACTTCATGAACAATTTTTTAAGTCTCAGCAGAAATAACAGACCCACAGGGAAAGCACTTTTTCTCTATTGATTGCTGATGTCAGAGTAATAATGCATGTCCACTTATCATTTCAGTGATATGCACAGATATTTTGGTGGGCAGTTGCTCAACACCCCCCACCCCCCCAAAAAAGGGGGGGGGGCACTCCTAAATGATGAAAAACGAAAAGCTACATACAGTAGCACAACTTTTACTGTACTTGTAGTACTTGGTTTATCTGTTTATCTACCCATACACTAGTGGAAAAATCATAGATTTGTACAAAATTATCAACTCACACAGAGCCCATGATCTTCATTAATTATGTGAAGGTCAATGACAACAAATGGGCAGCTTTCCTGGAAAAATAAATATCTGTTCAAAAATAAATAAATGTTTGAAAAAATCTGAAAAGGGCTTTTATTTAAATAAACAGAATATTAAAAATCCAAATATAAAAATCTTTGCAAAAAAATATTAAAAAGACCATTTCCCTTGTCAGCAAAATGAGACAAAGTCATCCCCTCTTAACCTGCCGCCCTCCATCCCCATAAAGAGTGTGAGGATGTGTTATACAGAACAACTTAGTATAGCAGTGTGAGTATAGTAGCAATGCACAAGAAAAAGGATAGCATTCTGACAGCAGTGGAAGAATTTTATTGTTTTGGGGTTTTATGTGGTTTTGAAGTTTGTATTGCCTGTTTATTTAGTTTGCATGTTTTGTAGTTTTTATATTTTGATCTGTGTGTTTTTTGGATTGGAGATGGTCGTCTGCCTCCACCCTGTGCTTCCCCTAATTTCTAACCAGCAGCACCTGTGTTGATTGGGGATGTGCAACACCTGTGGCTGCACGTGATAAGAGGTGCTCTGGCAGTCCCGAGGACAGAGTTTTTGCCAAGAGGAAGGAGCCCTGCTAGAGGAGAGGACCCTGGATGGTTTACCCTGCCAGGACAGGCAGGGTAAACCATCAGGAACCATCAGGAAGAGGCTCCTGATGGCGGTGGCAGCAACAGCAGCAATAACCAGGCCCACCATGATGCCTGCATTTGGGGGAGGACACTTCTGTGTACAGCAGTTGGGGATGTTGCCGGCGAAGGACGGCAAGATGCAGAGTGAGGAGCTCTGCCTGAGCTGTAAGTATCTGGTTCCCAGACAGCAGCACCCCATGACGATGACAGAAATCTGAATATACTGCTGGAAAGCGTCTTCCCCTGTACAGGTTTCCTGAGGGCGTCGGTGTCATGGTAGCAGATGGAGCCTGGCCTGGAATAGTGGATCCTCCTCCTGTGCTTTTAAGGACTTTTATGGTTTATTTTTAGCTTAAGCTTTTTGAGTTAACATTTTATTCAAATTTTAGCATATTTTAATGTAATTTTAATTAGGTTTTATAATTTAAATGGACATTTGTGTATATATTCAAATAAAATTCCTTTCAACATCCTCTTTTTAGTTTCCCCTTTGACACCTGTGACTCCACCTGGTTTTACAGAGCCTGAAGTCAGGTTTTAACTATTCTTGGCCACTGTTGCATATATTTGTAATTTTTAAGTTATTTAGCATCTTTTCATATTTTTGCACATTTATTCTTGCCAAGTTGTACTGAAATTATATTTATATATCTGTAGTTGTACCAAATGTTAAATTTATGAATATCCCACACAACTACCCCGCCCCGTTAAAAAAAAAAAAAGAAAAAAAAAAGTGTACTTTCATAACAGCAGCAAAAAATGCTGAGGTTCAGGGCAATGAAACACTAACCTGACTGCTGTAGGCTGCTATGTGACTGTTTTGGTGTGTGGGGGGATGGGGGGGGGGCATTCGGGGCTTATGTGCTGATCACACATGTCAAAGTTATTGGACATTAAAATGCATTTGATTGGCAATTGGTGTCTCTGGGGGGGGGGAAATTAATATAATGCCTTTAAAAAAAAAAAAAAAACACTCAGCACTAACTCTTCAGAAGAGTACCTCAGAGGGCATATAGAGCAAAGGGGAAGATGCTTAAGCATCACCTCACATCAGTCCTGTTAAGTGAAAATGCATCTCCTGGATGTCAATTTGTTGTAGGAAATTTGACTTTTGTTACAAAAGCAAAGGCTTGTGTATCCACCTCCATTAGCAGCCCTTTTTCCATCTTCAGTGAGTCTTTCTGAAGTCAGTTAAGTTAAACATTAAGGGAGCATTGCTCTTCAAACTCGTCACCCCACAGGTGACGTGTGTTCAGCTTTTTTTTTTTTTTCACTCCTACATTACATTGTACATGCCCCTGAGCAATTATGGCATGCTGTTAAATTTCAACAGGTTTTAATTTAATTCATTTTTATTTTTTTTTATTTGGACTCATGATGACTGATGCTTGGTTGTGTGCTTCCATTAGCTCTGAATGTCTATAACCCTTTAACTGCCCTAGGTGCCATGTGGTGCCTGGGGCAACTCAAGGCTCCCTAGTGGTCACGAGTGGTAAATTTGTCAATAACATGGTTCAGATTTCCAAGGCTATAACTTGAAAGTTACAAGAGATAATGGCTTACTGTCAATTAGATGTAGAATATGATCCAAAGTTTCAGAAATAAATTTAGACATCTAATTTGCATAATGTCATGGCAGCTATATAAATTACATAACTCAGTCAAAAGTGGACTTTGGACACATTTACATAAAGAATTGTACTTTTTTTACACCAATTTGTCTACAGGGTATGTTTTTATCTAATCAAAGTATATGAACCAGAAAATCAAAATGTCACATATTTCTCTTACCTGTTACAAGGAGGTGGGCTCGCCCACCCACGTGACTGATCCGTTTTCGTCCATCGTAGCCGGTGTTTGCTCAGCTATTTACACCATGCACATCTCCAAACTCTGATTACTCCATGTGAATTTCATCTGTATTACGTGGCTATTTTTTCTGTTTGGTGCATTATTCCTGTGGGAATCCATGCCGCCCGTGGGTGCAGCCATCTTGGTACTGGGAGCTCAGTTTTTTGTTATATCAACCTCGATGTAACACGTTAACTTAGTAATTTACACCTGTGTACCACATCTACAAACTCTTGATTATCCCACATGAATTTTGTTTGTATTAAGTGGCTATTTTTCCCGTTTCATGCAGTTTCTGTCATCATCACTGTTGTGATGACCAAACAGCAGCATCCACATTGGTGTGTGAGCTCAAAGCGGAAAAAGGATGAATAATATAAAATAAGCCTTTATTAGTCCCACAATGGGGAAATTCCAGGATTGCAACAGCACAGGGATAGCAACACTCAGAGCACAGGTTGGTGTCCTCGAAGAGACCCACCAGGTAGGCCTCGCTGGCCTCCTGCAGAGCCATGACGGCGGAGCTCTGGAAGCGCTGGTCAGTCTTGAAGTCCTGAGCGATCTCCCTCACCAGGCGCTGGAAGGGCAGCTTATGGATGAGCAGCTCCGTGGATTTCTGGTAGCGACGGATCTCTCTGAGCCACAGTACCGGGCCTGTAACGATGAGGCTTCTTCATTCCGCCGGTGGCCGGAGTGCTTTTCCGAGCAGCCTTGGTGGCCAGCTGCTTCTTGGGGGCTTTTCCTCCAGTAGATTTACGGGCGGTCTGCTTGGTTCTTGCCATCGCTCTTTATTATTCTGTCTTATATTTCTTGCACGCCGCCTAAACTCCAGCCCGGCACCCGCGTTGTTTTCGCTTCAGTTCTCCCAGTATGTCGAGTTTCTCCGTTAGCACCGGGTGGTGGTTGAGTGCTAGCTAGCTCTTCCCTGCTGTAAACAGTGGCTCCGTCCGCCGACTCGGGAGACCTTTGGGGTGATCTGTGAGTCCGTGATATATATAGAGTGAAAGGTGTAGAAAGAAGGAAGATAAAAGAAGAAGAAAAAAAAAAAGGGCAGTTGCAAAAGGCAGCCAACTCGTGTGGCGCCGGAACTAATAATGAGGATTTCTCCTTCTTTGCTATATTCCATGTCAGCCATGATTCCTTCGGCGCATGTCTGTCACCTTCTAAAATGTCAGATCAATAGAGATTAGTACAAATTCTCACTATAGCCAGGGGATGTCAATAAGTTGACACATGCAATTGCTGTGTTGTGCCACTGGGGGCATGCGACCCGTCCATTTAATTGGAGCAGTTAAAGGGTTAATGTTTGCTGCTATTTCCATCTACAGAGCTTTCTGGACATCTTGGATTCTGCAGCAGGACAATGATCCAAAACACACCAGTAAGTCCACCTCTGAATGGCTTAAGAAAAACAAAATGAAGACTTTGGAGTGGCCTAGTCAAAGTCCTGACCTTAATCCGACAGAGATGCTGTGGCATGACCTTAAAAAGGCGGTTCACAAAAACTCTACTTCCTGTAGCTTCTGCCTTTTGTCTCGAAGTGCAGTAAGCCCTGTGGTTTTTGACAGGATGCATGTGTGCTACTTTTAGCTGTAATAGATCCTTAGAGAGCAGTGGCAAAATTCTATACATCATCATAGCAGTCTGTCGGGGGCGACAATGACTGTTTCATTTAGGTCTGATCAGATTCCTCCACGCAGCTCTGTAATTCATATGAGGAGGAAATCCTAAAGCTTTTCAGTATGACCACATTATGTAATATACTGTTTGATTAAAACTTGATATAAATGGTTCAAAACAAAAAAGTTTAAACTAAGAGATGGACGGAGCATCTAAAAATGTATATTTTTAAAAACAGAGGTGGGCAGAGGGCCAGAAATTTTACTCAAGCACTGTACTTGCCTTGGTAGTCTTTTTTTTATGATAAATGTAAAAGCACATGTTGCCTACTGTAGTCATTAAAAATACTTATCTGAAAGTACCTGCTAAAATGTTTCTTACAGAGTACCACAAAATATTCATGAGTAAAAGTATTTTTTTTTTTCTTTGTGAACTCAAGAAAAAAAAAATAGGCATGTCATAATCAAACTACTAATTTGTGAAAGTTACTTGTACTTCAGTAAATGTAACTAGTTACCATCCACCTCTGGTTACAAGTTAGGGTTGCTGTCTCTGAGCCTGAGACACCAAAAGAGCAGGAAAGGTGAAAAGAGTTGAGAATTTAAAAACAGACAGAGGTGACACTGGTTATCACAGTTTAAAGGGAGCTATTATGGCACAGAGAAGAAAAAGCCACGAGACCAAGACTGATAAAGTTAAGACTGAAGTAAATAATGAAAACATTCACCAGTCAACATCTGAGCCCATCCAGCGAGGAGGCTCTACAGCTCCGAACTGTACAGTATAAGCTCAGATCTGTGATAGAGAATACAATGTTTACTGGTTCAAAAGCAGTGAAAAATCACATCCAGGACTCATTTACAGCCATGGAAGCAGAAATGGTCAGTGTTGGAGGACCCCCAACACACAAGCACCAAACTTTAATACCTGCATTTACAACCTGCCAATGAAGGAGCTAAATCTGTCACCCACTGGGTCTGACTACTGTGCTGTAGCCTCATGTGGATACATGCTGTTTGGAAAAGCACCAACTGAGAATTTTAAAGGAAAGTAACATTCTAGAAAATATTGTCTTGCAAACCAGGAAATATTGTAAAATTTATGTTTGGATATCTGGCTCTCTACAGGTGAGGCAAAATCTCATATCCTGCTGTATATCTTGAGCGGAGCTTTGGCACTGACTACCATAGTGGTTGTTGTACTGATTTTAATACTGTACAAGATGAAAAAAGGAAACGGCTCCCACTCAAGTACTGAAAACATGCAACTCATATATCAGACAGTACTTGTTTGGTTTATTTGGCTAGTACATAAAACAACATATTGAACATCTTTCTGTATTTTAGAATCCAAGTCTCATGATAGAGCTCCCTTCACAGAGGTAAATTCATTTTGTTAAATTGCAATTGAAATACTCTTTAATTTCACAATTGTTTTAATTTAGAGATTCTGACTTTACTCAGCACTTTGCTTTGTCATTTTTATCTACAGAATAACCAAGATCCAGAAAACCTTCATTATGCTGCTTTACATGTTAACCTTTCCGACAGATCAAAAGGACAAAGGAGTACAGAGAGTGCCTGTGTTTACTCCAGTGTGAGGTCAGAGTCCATTTTATTTTATCATGACTATTAAATGGCAAGCTGTTTAAGTTACAGATAATTTCCACTTTTGTTTTGCATTGTGGACATGATGATAGTCTCTAGAATAAGGTGTTGTCTATCCAAAACAATGCACTGACTGATTTTTTTTTTTTGTTTTGTGTACAATCAAATGTCTTGTTTTGTATTAATAAATATGTTTAACCAAATAACCTATCCATGATGAGACCATCTCTCTCAGCTGCTCTTGATATGGACATTAATCCTTTCCTTTGTACAATGCCAAAGTTTTGGTTTTCACCCCTTAGCCTCTAATGGCGGTATTGTTGTTAGCTGCATTAACACCTACCTTGTGAATACAGAAATGATACAAGCTTTTTAAATCAACACCCTACTTTTATTGGAGAAAAAATCTCACGAGTTTGAATTTTGATAGAAAGACCAGTCTAGTAGCAGATTTCTTTTACTATTACCTTGCCTGTGGGTAAAAATGATTATAGGTCTGTCCACCTTGAGGACAGAGGATCAAAGCTGACTCGAGATCCTGAGTTAAATAGGCATTTTTTGCGCAAAGGTCATGTTATTAACATTTGATTTTACTATTTTTGAGTATTCGGCTCCAAATGATGCTGTTACCAAATTTAAGCAGATGGTTTCCTCATATTCCTCAATGCCATGTGTCAGCACAATGGAGATAAATTAAATAAATAATCTTCCTGTCTTATCAAAAGTGAATATGTTTACTTGTACCAAAATTAAATCTAATATACAGGTACAAAAAATTAGAATATAATGAAAAAGTTCAATATTTTTTGTCACTCATTTCAGAAAGTGAAACCCATATATTGTATAGTGTGGAGGAACAAATAAGTTCAGGCGAGATGCTACGAGCTGGAAGGTTTCAGAGTTTTATTTCCTCCATCAAAAGAGACACACTGTAGTGCTGTGCGCTGTGTTGTGCTGTGTGCGTGTCGTGACTGTCTGAGGCATGTATAGTAAGCTCTTTTATACAGACAAGAGAGAATGCATGGCACATTTGCATATTGATATACATATCAGTCAATACATATCAATCGCGTGATTAATTGGCGCCCGGACTTCCTCTCCTTAATCCAGGGATGTATAACAATAGTCAATTGTTCTGATTGTCTCCTAGGGGCTCTCTGGCCGTATGCAAATTGTTCTGCTTCCTGCCGCCTAGCTGAGTGTGAAGGTTGAATGTCCATGTAGATTGTAGTCGGTCACCACAGGGCTCCCCCCAGAACACTTGGCAGGGGTTGTGACCCCTCCTCCCCCCGTCGTTTGGCTCCAGCTCCGGTAGAACTGTCGGAGGGCATGTCAGTCCGTGGGGGGACGGGGGAGGGGTGGAAAAAAAAAAAGCAGTTTGCTCCGCTCCGGGTTCCAGCACGTTGAATGGCCATGGATCGTGGACGCACGGGCTGGTGTGTTTTGTACGTAATGGAACAAGACAGCGATCAGCCGGCTTTAGGGAGTGAGCTGCGGGAAAAGGGCTGTGGAGGAGGAGGGGTAGGGGAATGGGAGTAAGCGAGTGCCGGCCCGGGACGTCAAGGGTGTCTGGGCCAAGCAAAAATTGCGTGTGGATCCGCGATGGTGAGGAACTTTCCCGGTAAACCTGGCGGAGATCCACAGCAGCCGTGAAAAAAACATTTTATCTGACTCCTCTCACGGCTCGATCCAGACAGGATGTGGGGAAGGCGAGCGGCCAAATTCCCCGAGGATGCGTAGCAGCTGTGTGAGGGTGTGAGGCGGTTTGGTTTTAGGTGCAGGAAGCAGCCCTAAAGTCATCGGGGAAAGCAATCAGCTAAATTTCCCTTGTGCACCGTGGCTGGAGAAACCCATACAAAGTCCTGTGTGCGGCCTGCATGTCTGCTCCAGGTGCACGAGCAGCCCTGAAGGTTCCAAGGGTGGCGATCTGCCATTTTTCTCGAGCATGTGCAGCAGCGGAGGACGATGTATCAGTCTGTGGAGCTGGTTCGTCTCTGTGCGTGGTGCGCGCTTGGCGCCGTGACCACATAACTGGCAGTTGCATTGTCCTCGTAATCCTGCGGTGTGCGTGTGGGGCTTCTGTGCGCGGAAGGTCCGCTGTCTGGAGTTTAGTCAGAGTCGGGGAGCTCGGTGGAAATCAACGCAGTCGGCGTCGATGATTGTCCCCGTTCAGGCTGCTTCCTTCGTTTGCTCGTGTCGTTCATGGTGTGTTTTGGTCCCAGTGCTGCGCTCCAGAGCGCCCTCCGGTGAGGATGAAGAGGTTGCAGGCGTTCTCTGGTCCTCTGTGTCCACAGCGCGGTGAGAGGGAGGAGACGGTCATTCTCCCTCATCAGGTCACCAGTGTGGAGGTAAAAGATCAGGCGAAAGGCGCACCATGACGCGTGCTGGGGCTTCCCGTCCGGGTCATCTCCAGGGTGTTCGCCTCGTGTTCCATTCTTCGTCAAGGTTCACCAGTGTGGAGGAACAAATAAGTTCAGGTGAGATGCTACGAGCTGGAAGGTTTCAGAGTTTTATTTCCTCCATCATCAAAAAAGATACACTGTAGCACTGTGTGCTGTGTTGTGCTGTGTGTATGTCGTGACTGTCTGAGGCATGTATACTAAGCTCTTTTATACAGACAAGAGAGAATGCATGGCACATTTGCATATTGATATACATATCAGTCAATACATATCAATCACGTGATTAACTGGCGCCCGGACTTCTTCTCCTTAATCCAGGGATGTATAACAATAGTCCATTGTTCTGATTGTCTCCTAGGGGCTCTCTGTCCGTATGCAAATTGTTCTGCTTCCTGCCGCCTAGCTGAGCGTGAAGGTTGAATGTCCATGTAGATTGTGGTGGGTCACCAAAATAGATTCATTACACAGAGAGTGATATATTTCAAGTGTTTATTTATTTTAATTTTGATGATTATGGCTTACAGACCATGAAAACCCCAAATTCAGATTCTCAAAAAATTAGAATATTACATAAAATTAATTTAAAAAATAGTTTTTTTTTTAATACAAATGTGGACCAACTGAAAAGTATGTCCTATTTAAATGATTTCTTGATTGAGAACAGGTGTGGCAGTAATCAGGCCTGGGTGTGCCTAGAGAAATTGAACTCAGCTTTCCAAAGATGTGATAAACCACAGTTAATTTATGTTTTAACATAAATCACTTTTTCCACACAGGGCCATGTAGGTTATATATATATATATATATATAATATTTTTTTTTTTTACCCTTAATAATAGACATCTGAATTTAAAAACTGCATTTTGTGTTTACTTGTGTTATCTTTGTCTTATATTTAAATTTGTTTGATCTGAAACGTTTAAATGTGACATATATACAAAAAAATGAGAAATGAGGAAGGGGCAAACACTTTTTCACACCATCCATCCATCCACCCATCTTCGACCGCTTTTCCGGAGGTCCGGGTTGCGGAGGCAGCAGTTCAAGCAGAGAAGCCCAGACTTCTCTCTCCCCAGCCACCTGCTCCAGCTCTTCAGAGGGGATACCAAGGCGTTCCCAGACCAGCTGGGAGACATAGTCTCTCCACCGAGTCCTGGGTCTGCCCCGGGGTCTCCTCCCAGTGGGATGTGCCTGAAACACCTCAAGTGGGAGGCGTCCAGGAGGCATCCTAATCAGATGCCCATACCACCTCAACTGACTCCTTTCAATGTGGAGGAGCAGCGGTTCTACTCTGAGCCTCTCCCGGATTACTTTTTCACACCACTGTATATTTTCCAGAAAGGAAGTAAACCTACTAACTGTGCTACTAAACCAAGTTAGCTTAGAGTACTGACCAGCTATCTAATGGCCCTTCTCTGTAAAAGCTATTCACTGTAGAGATGTAGGGCCCTATTACGGATCAGAAACAGTTTATTCACACACACACATCCCACATTATCAATAACATGAACATATTTTGACTGTTATCTGCGTACTTTTACGACAGACTTTCCACCATACACCAGTGCTTTTGTTAGTTTCTCTCAGCATATTGTCTGTTTTTTATGCCTTGCATCACGCTATCAAATTGCCAGGAGACAGTGCACCCACTATGCACTCAGAGGAGGTCTCTCTCTGTCTCTCTCTCTCTGGCATCCTCATCTCGAAGAGGCGATGGTTAGTGCATCAAGAGTTGGAGCAGAGCCTGGAATGACTATAAAGCCCAATCCTTGAGTGGCAGTCTTTGGAACAGTTGGCGCAGATGAAGATTGATGGTGCACGTGCTGATGCTGCGCATTCTTTCCTCGCCGCACGCTTCGTCGCCATTTGGACTCTCGTGTTCGTGTACATCTTGAGAACACCCTCTCTGACACTGTGGCGCCAGGTGGCTCGATCTTTGGCAATAGCCTCCCAGTTATTGGTGTTGATCTGCGCACACTGTATGTCGCGTTTACAGACATCTTTAAAATGCAACAGCGGTCGGCCCACATGGCGGACGCCCACCTACAATTCTCCGTAAAGGATTTCTCTTGGCAGACGGTCAGGTTCCATGTGGTGCACGTAGCCGAGCCACCGGAGTCGTCTCTGGCTGAGAAATGCAAGGATGCTTGGCAAGTCAGTGTGCTCAAGGATCTCGGTGTTGGGGACTCTGTCCTGCTACTTGTTGTGCATAAGGCAGCGAAGACAGCGGAGGTGGAACCCATTTAACCAGTTCTCCTGCCTTGCATAGGCTGTCCAGGAATTGCTGCCATGCAGGAGAGTGGACAGGATGCAAGCTTGGTATACGAGTAACTTGATCTTCAAACTCAGCAGATTGTTGTTCCATACATGCATGTTGAGTTTGGCCATGACAGCAGCTGCTTTGCCAATTCTGGAGCTGATCTCAGTGTCCAGTGAGAGCGTGTTTGAAACACTGGACCCTAGGTAGGTGAAAGTGTCCATAACCTCCAGCTGTGTGTTGTCAATGGTAATGACAGGAGAGGAGACAGCATCTTCTGCCATGATGTTGGTTTTCTTAAGGCTGATCATGAGCCCAAATTCCTTGCAGGCACGGGACAGTTTGTCGACCAGGTGCTGCAGGCCCTCCTCACTGTATGATGCTAGAGCCGTGTCATCTGCAAACAGCAGCTCACATATGAGGACCTCGTAGACTTTGGTTTTAGCATGAAGTCCTGTGATGTTGAGGAGTTTTCCATCTGATCTCGTGCGGACGTAGACACCTTCAGGACAGTCAGCAAAGGCGTAGTGGAGAAGCATTGAGAAAAAAATCCCAAAGACAGTCGGTGCTAGAACGCAACCCTGCTTCACTCCACTGCTGACTGGGAAGCAATCTGAGGTGGCTCCATTAAAGCAAACAGTACTATGCATGTCCATGTGTAAGGAGGAGATGATTGCAAGGAGCGTTGGGGGACAACCGATCTTTCGCAGGATCTGGAAGAGCCCGCTTCAACTAACTAAGTCAAAGGCTTTGGTCAGGTCCACAAATGCAAGGAACAATGGCTACTGCTGCTCTCGACACTTCTCCTGCAGCTGACGGAGGGAGAAGAGCATATCCACTGTGGACCTTCTGGCTATCAAGCCACACTGGGAACAGGGTGACCCCGGGTGAAGACTTTGCCAACTATGCTCAGACAAGAGATGCCGCGGTAATTGTTGCAGTCACTGTGGTCGCCTTTGCTCTTATACAGCGTGACTATGTTGGCATCTCTCATATCTTGGGGAATGTGACCTTGCTCCCAGCAAAGGAAGAGGAGATCATATAGTGGTTGTAAGATGGCTGTTTTCCCGTGTTTCAGAACTTCTGGGGGGATACCGTCTTTCCCTGGAGCCTTGCCACAGGCGAGGCAGTCTGTGGCTTTGCTGAGCTCTTCCAGCATGGACATTTTGTCAAGCTCTTCCATGACTGATAGGCCAGGCAAGGCGTCAAGGGCAACGTCTGTCACAATGTTCTGGGTCGAGTACAATTCAAGATAATTCTCAGCCCAACGCTGGAGTTGCTTGCTCTTGTCGGTGATGGCTTCACCTGCCTTAGCTTTGAGCGGTGCTATTTTGATGCTTGTGGGGCCGATAGCTGTTTTGATGCCCTCATATGTACATTCCTTTGGTGTATCCGCAATCGGCAGCTACCTGGATGTTGGTGCACAGGTTCTGCCAGTACTCACTGGCACAACAGCAGGCAACCTGCTGTGCCTTGCTCCTTGCTGCTCGAAGGGCATTGCGTGTGCCAGGGCAAGGGTTCTGCTTGTGAGCCAGCAGTGCTTCTCTTTTGGCCTCTTTGACTGGCTGCATTTTGTCCTAGTGACCCTTAAACCAGTCAGCATTCTTGCATTCTTTCTTTCCAAATGCGGTCATGGCTGAGTCGTAGATGGCATTGTGAAGGTGGTTCCATTTGGCGTCCACGTCGCCTGGGATATCGGACTGGAGATGAGCTTCAAATTTCCTCTGAAAGCTGTCAGCAAAGGTCTGAGCCTTGATCGGATCGGAAACTCCACAAGTGTTGATGTGGGGGCGACCCTTAGTTTTGGCATGGTGGATCTTCCTTGGCTTCAGTCTGACTCTTACTGGCAATAAGGGAATGATCTGTATGACAATCAGCACTGTGATAGCTTCTCGTGTGAAAAACACTGCTGAGGTCCGCTCTTCTGGTGATGACAAGATCTAGCTGGTGCCACTGATGGGACCGGGGGTGTCTCCAAGACACTTTCTGCAGCTCTTTACACTTGAAGTAGGAGTTTGTAATGCAAAGGCCGTAATGACAACAGAATTCCAACAGCCTCTGTCCACTCTCATTCATCCTGCCTATGCCAAAGTGGCCAAGACAGGATGGCCACACTTGCCAGTCTGCTCTGACAAGAGCGTTGAAGTCGCCTAGCAAAAATAAGCCTTCAGAGTGTGGGATTTTAGATAGCACTTCCTCTAGAGCCTCGAAGAACTGATCTTTGGCTTCTGGAGTGGACGTGAGGGTTGGGGCATACACAGAAAGGATGTTCACAAAGCCTGATGATGTTTTCATATGGAGATCAAGGATTCTTTCGGACCCTCCTGTAGGGGTTTCTGTGGTGTCGATCAGAGAGTTCCTCACTGCAAAACCTACACCATGCTGCCTGAACTCGTCCTAGGACAGGCCCTGCCAATAAAAGGTGTAGTCTGATTCTCTAAGAGAGCTGCTGTCAGCCAGGCGGGTTTCCTGAAGGCAGGCAACATCGATGTTAAGTCGTGCCAGTTCTTTATTGATGATGGCGGTCTTGCAAGAGTCATCCATTTGTTGGAGATTAGTGGTAAGTCCGGGGCACATGGTGAGAGCGTTCCAGCTTGGAAATTGAAGAGCTGGAGTCTTCGTATGTTTCTCCTTTTGACTGCCTGGTGCAGATTGACGTTTGCTTGTCGGGAGAGACCCCTAAACTCTACCCACCCAGTATGGAGGGGCGGCACCTTACTGGCTGGGGGCTGCCCAGCTTGAGGTGGGCGGTAGCTGCCCAATGAAGCTGCGAAGGCTTCTCCCACCATCGGACGAGACCCCTGGTGCTCCTCCCTACGCCAATCGGTTGGGGCTTATAACCGGTAACTGCCTCATCCCGTGTTGTGCTGGAATCTTGTGATGCCGCTGGAGTGGCCTCTCCAGTTTGTGCTAAAAAGCCTGGATGGGGTAGTATGAAGACACTGGGCTGCCCATACATCAGTGTCCCCCTCTCAGTGTCACTGGCTGAGTCCAAAGGAAAGGATGATCCAATACAGTTTGGGACCAGTTCCACTGCAGGAGTTGCCAGAAGTAGTGCTGAGCATCTGCCAACTGCCTTAGGGCTCCACTCCAGATTTGTCTTCGAGGTTTACTCCCGAAGCCTTTCCTGTAATCAAGTATAGCCGCAAGGCAGCGGAGGTTTGGAATCAGAGTTTACCTTCTCCTAGGTAATTTGTCGGCCAAGGCTAATGGGCACCACCTGCCCGGATTTGAAATCGGAGTGGTCCTTCTCCTAGGTGAACTGACACCCAAGTCTGACGAGCCCCACCTACCCGGAGAAACCTGGTTATAGCGCCAGAGACTCACTGACACCCTCTATCATTTAGTGAAAACAGGGTTGGCACAAGAAGCCAGATAGTAGGATTTGGTTAGGATAGGCTATTGGAGAGACACTGTGCTATGAGTGGGGTATTTCAGTGGAAATGTAGGTGCTCATTTCTGCATTCCACCCCAGCATGTCCTAACCCATTTGAGGAGGTGCCTCATTTCAAAGAGGTGTGGCAGCTCACAATCTAATGTGCATTACTATTGTAGTGCATTCCATGAGAATCCGCTTTTGATCAGTAAAAAGGAGGTCTATTATCAGAAGCACATTTTTTAATATTTCAGTGGTGTATTTTGAAATTACGCAACTCCGGAGCTCATGAGGAAATGGCATGCACTGATCTTATTTTAATAGAGTTGTAACAGTCATCATCTAATCACTTGTCATTTTAATTATATGATGATCACACACCAGTGTTTTTTATTCCATCCACACTCTCATTTTAATTGCAGACTTACCACTGAAGTCTATAAATTAGGCATTAATTTATGATTTTTTTTTTTAGGGGAATGAATGAATGAACAGGGAGCATGTGTGCCAGTGTGTTCCACTGTGATGCGCAGTGCACAGAAGGGAGGATTTTCGTTTTCATCACGGACTGATTAGGCATTTATGTGTTTATTTTTTGGGGAATAAATGAATGAACCAGGAGTGTGCAGCATTTTACTTTTCATTTTAAGTCCACAGAGAGACAGGAGATGTGTCCACATCTGCCTGGGCCGTGTGCCAAGAATGGGGTCGCTTCGTGGCAGATGGGAAGCCGTTCTAGATCGCCTCCTTTCCTCTATCTCCCCATGGGAGATGGAGAAAAGGAAAGAAAGTAACAAAGGCAGGGACCGACTTCCATGTCATCGTTAATGAAAGTTTATGAAAGCTAATGAAAATCTGCAGATGCATCATCCTCTTTTCCTGAAGTTTCAAACCTATTCATGTCTGTGTTGCATCCATGCGTGCTGCAATTATTTATTTTATTTTATTTACTGGTTTCTTTGACAGGGACATTGTACATTAATTCACATTACTGTAAAATGCACCAGAATTAGCAAAAATGGCTTCATCTGCAGTCCCGGGACAAATGTTAAATTGTCATCCTAAAAAATAAGGCAAGGTTACATTATTATTGATTAAAAACCATTTAACCATTAAGCTGATTTTTCAACCCATTCTTCACCGCTTGTATATCTAACATAACTGGGCATCAACAGTGATTGATGTCTTCCTTATTACCAAGCAGCATTACTATCATGTGCATTTTGGCTCACACACACAGACTTTGGACAACGCAAAATCCATCTTAAACCGTCATGATCACAATTCACTTAAGATAATGCACCTCTTTGCATTAAATGGATTGACAGGAGCACTTTGGATTAGATTACACTATTGTGATAAGGAAATTAACTTGGAAAAACCCATAATTTCTGCATCAGTAAAAACTGATCAACTACCCCATTGTTGTAATATGGTCCCTTGTGTATGTATTCCCCAGTGCTTCATTAATGAACCATCTCTCAGTTGATAATACATCTTGTGTCAATTTGGCCTATTTTGCTATTTTTGAGTGGGATGATCTGGGAAATTGCATCTTGACCTTAAAGGTGTGAGTTTGCAGGACTGTAGTAGTTTCCTACCTGATTCTGTATCCCATTGGCCCTGCACATCAGGGCACCTAGCATTAGCTTACCGAACAGATACTGTTGGGTCAGTCTTTTGGAAATGACATGATATTTGTGACCCACAGAGCAGACACAACTCCAAGTAGATACAATTAACCGTTTTATTGAATAAACGTACGTGAGTGGATGCGTGCGTGCATGCAGGGTTGTGTAGTGTAATGTAATGTAATCTGGATTTCCAGCTGGGGCCGGCAGAGCACCGTACGACCTGGCAACCCTGGGAGGAGACAGAGGCAGTTAGTGACAGCTTAGCCCGTCGGGCACTTTGGATGTAATTGTGCTTACTGTCAAGGTGGTAGGATGTAGCCCAGGTAGCGCTGAAGCTGCAGCCAGGAAGACAGTGCCCGCAGGCGGCCGGTGAGCTGGGAGTTGGCGAGGGAGGTTGATTATTGGCCACCGGGAAGGGAATGGTCCGCCGCCACGGATCTCCGCCTGTGCACAGGGCAAGCAGACAGGGTGAAAGGAAAGCGTGGTGGCTTACTTGTTGTAGGATGGTCCGAGAGGCGCAGGCCCGGACAGGGAACAGCAATAGCTTGGAAGCCGACGTGTAGATGCACGATGAGCTGGGAAGCTCGAAGGCTGGCGTAGCATGATTCAGGGAAAGGAACCAGACAACTCCGCATCGAGCACTGGTCCTGATGGAATAAATAGGCCGCTGGAGATGGCAGGCAGGTGCGCGCAAAGGTGCGATGATTGGCGGCCATGACAGTACTCCCCCCCTACGGCACGCCTCTCGTCGGGTGTTCCAACCTTCCCGGGGGCATCTGATAGAAGTCCCTGATGAGCTGCTTGTCCAGCACAAAGGAGGGACGCACCCAGGACCTCCACTCTGACCAGTAACCCTCCCAGTCCACCAAGTATTGCAGACCACGACCCCGGCGACGAACGTCCAAGATGGCGGTGACTGGCCAAGCCGGGTTGCCATCGATCACCATCGGTGGAGGTGGAGACCTGGGAGGAGGACACAAAGGGCTGGAGCAGATGGGCTTCACCTGCGACACATGAAAGGTTGGGCAGATGCGGAGGGACGGGGGGAGAGTCAGGCGCACAGATACAGGGTTAATAATCTGGCTGATAGGAAAAGGACCAAAGAACCGTTACAATGTTTTCCTACGCTCAGCCTTCAGATTAATGTGCTTTGTAGATAACCATACCTGCTGACCCACCTGGTAGGTGGGGGCCTGGACCCTGCTCCGATTTGCCACCGTGGTGTTGCGTTCCGCCGTCTGTTGGAGTGCTGCCCTGGCCGTCCTCCAGATCCACCAGCAACACCTCAGGTGGGCGTGAACCGAAGACACGGCGATGTCCCCCTCCTCCTCCGGGAACAGCAGGGGGTTCTAACCCAGCAAAGCTTCGAAGGGAGACATGCCGGTGGCTGTCGATACAGCAATGTTGTGGGTGTGTTCAATCCAAGGGAGGTGTGTGCTCCACGATGATGGGTTAGAGGTCGCGACACACCGCAGCGCTGCCTCCACCTCCTGGTTGGCTTGCTCGCACTGACCGTTGGTCTGTGGGTGGTAACCGGATGACAGACTTGCCGTGGCCCCCAATGCAGCGCAGAAGGATCTCCAGACCCTAGAGATGAACTGGGGCCCTCGGTCAGAGATGATGCCCCCCGGGATGCCATGCAGCCTGATGACTTGTTGGACAAGAGGATCAGCCGTCTCCTTGGCCGTGGGCAACCCCCGCAGAGGGACGAAGTGGGCGGCCTTGGAGAACCTGTCAACCAGCATGAGGATGGTGGTATAGTGGTTGGACGTGGGCAGACCAGTGACAAAGTCCAAAGCCACATGCGACCATGGCCTGCCCAGGATGGGAAGGGGATGAAGCAGCCTGGCCGGTGGTGAAGAGGACGTCTTACCAGTCGCACACTCAGGGCAGGCATGGATGTAGTCCCCCACATCCTTCTGAAGGGACGGCCACCAAAACAACCTCTGCAGGAGTGCCACAGTGTGCGCCCTTCCCGAGTGACAAGCAAATTTAGAAGTATGACCCCATTGAATGACTTCCCCTCAGACAGCCAAAGGGATGAATAACCTCACCGCTGCCCCCCCCCCCGGGTCGGCCTCGTCAGATTGTGCCCTAAGGACCTTGTCCCTAATACCCCATGAGAGGGCACCCATGACACATGATGAGGGGAGAATGTGGTGTTCGGCCTTCTCCGCCCTCTCCGGGGCAAACTGACGAGACAGGACGTCGGGCTTGGTATTCTTCGACTCAGGGCAGTATGTAATGGTGAAGTTAAACCGTCCAAAGAAGAGCGACCAGTGGGCCTGTCGGGCGTTCAGACACTTGGCAGTCCAAAGGTACTCCAGATTCTTATGGTCAGTCCACACAATGAACGGCTGCGATGCTCCCTCCAACCAGTGCCGCCACTCCTCCAAGACAAGTTTAACTGCCAGCAGCTCTCTGTCACCGATGTTGTAATTGCTTCTGCTGGGGACAGGCGGTGGGAGAAGTATGCGAAGGGGCGAATCTTACCGTCCGTCGAGGAGCGCTGGGACAAGATGGCCCCCACCCCCAAGTCCGAGGCATCCACCTCCACCAGGCATTGGACAGCGGGGTCCACCTGCGTCAGTATAAGATAAGATAAGCCTTTATTAGTCCCACAATGGGGAAATTCTAGGATTGCAACAGCACAGGGATAGCAACACTCAGAGCAACAATCAGAAGGCAAGAAAAAACAAGAGAAGCTAGTATACATATATATATATAGACACACAGTGCGGAGCATTGTGGTTGGTGGATGTGCAGCAGAAAGTCTAAGCTCTCTCTCCGCGGATGCGGCGGGCCAGCTGGATTTCTTTGGGCATGATGGTGACCCTCTTGGCGTGGATGGTGCACAGGTTGGTGTCCTCGAAGAGACCCACCAGGTAGGCCTCGCTGGCCTCCTGCAGAGCCATGACGGCAGAGCTCTGGAAGCACAGGTCGGTCTTGAGGTCCTGAGCGATCTCCCTCACCAGGCGCTGGAAGGGCAGCTTACGGATGAGCAGCTCCGTGGATTTCTGGTAGCGACGGATCTCTCTCAGAGCCATGGTACCGGGCCTGTAACGGTGAGGCTTCTTCACTCCGCCGGTGGCCAGAGCGCTTTTCCGAGCAGCCTTGGTGGCCAGCTGCTTCCTGGGGGCTTTTCCTCCAGTAGCTTCACGGGTGGTCTGCTTGGTTCTTGCCATCGCTCTTTATTATTCTGTCTTATATTTCTTGCACACCGCCTAAACTCCAGCCCGGCACCCGCGTCGTTTTCGCTTCAGTTTCTCCCGGCATGTCGAGTTTCTCCGTTAGCACCGGGTGGCGGTTGAGTGCTAGCTAGCTCTTCCCTGCTGTATCATCTCCTGCTGTAAACAGAGGCTCCGTCTGCCGACTCGGGAGACCTTTGGGGCGATCTGTGTGTCTGTGATATATATAGAGTGAAAGGTGTGCCGGATCAGAAAGTTATCACCATATAGGCGAAGAAGTGAACTTGGTCTTCAGGCGTGAGAACGCAGCGTCCTCCTCATCTGTCCAATGAAAAGGCACCTTGTTGGAAGTCAGATTGGTGAGTGGCAGGGCAATGCAACTGTAATCTTGTATGAAACAGCGGTAGAAATTAACGAATCCCAGGAACTGTAGGAGCTGCTTCCTGGATGAGGGAGTAGGCCACTCCACCACCGCCTTCACCTTGGCTGGGTATGGAATGATCATCTTATGGGCGATGATGAAGCAGAGGATGGAGGTCCGGGAAACGTGGAACTCTCACTTCTCCGCCTTTACGAAGAGCTTATTCTCCAGCAGCCGCTGCAGAACCCGCCTGACGTGGACGCGATGTTCCTCCATGGACCATGAAAAGATGAGAATGTCATCCAAATAGATGAACACAAACGTGCCCAAAAAGTCCCGTAGAACATCATTGATAAGATGTTGGAAGACGGCCAGGGTGTTGGTCAGCCCGAACGGCATGACCAAATATTCAAAATGCCCACTAGGGGTCTGAAAGGCCGTCATCCGCTCATCCCCCTCCCGTATCCGCACCAGGTGATAGGCGTTGCACAGGTCTAACTTAGTAAAGCAACAGGCCCCCCGGAGGGAATCAAATGCTGAGTTGACGAGTGGGAGAGTGTATTTGTCCTTTATAGTTACGTTACTGAGCTCCCGGAAGTTGATGCAGGGCCTGAGAGAACCATCCTTCTTCCCCACAAAGAAAAAAACCCTCCCCCACCGCCGATGATAAAGGTCTAATTATGCCCGAACTCAGGGACTCCTTAATATACGAGTCCATAGTCACGCGCTTCGGAGCAGACAGATTGTATAGTCTGCTAGATGGTAGCGGAGCACCGGCCCGGAGGTTGATTGCACAATCATACGGGCGGTGAGGGGGAAGGGAAAGGGCCTGGGATTTACTGAATACGGCCCCTAGGTCATGATACTCAGGTGGCACTTTCGACAGGTCGGGAGGAGGAGAGGCAGGTGCACCCAGAGGCACGGCAGGTGAGCATGCAGCAGACTGCAAACAGGCACTCGGGCAAAATGATATCCACAAAACCACACTCCCCGAACGCCAGTCAATGGAGGGATTATGTAGGTGCAGCCAGGGTTAGCCAAGGATGACCGGAGTGGATGACACAGGTAACACATACAACCCTAACTCCTCCCGATTGTTGCCTGAAATAATGACTGACACTGGTGCGGTCCGATGAGTGACTGTGGCCAGCGGGGCTTTAGACAATGCTATGAGCCTGAGTGGGGTTTCTAACGGCTGCATAGGAAGCCCCAGCTGGGCTGCCAGGCTACCTGAAATAAAGCTCTGCTCGGCCCCTGAGTCAATGAGTGCATGTGTGTTAAACTCCTTGTGTCCATAACTAAAATGAATGGGAATTACAAAGCGAGTGAGGGGATTATTGCGGGTTGAGTCTGTGAGACCCCCTACTGCAACGCACGGACTCCCCCTTTTGGCCGTTTGGGACAGGACTCGACCTCATGTTCCTCGCTCCCACAATAAGCACACAACCCCAACTCCCGGCGGCGCTGTATCTCCGCGGATGAAAGCTTGAAACCACCCATAACCATAGACTCCTGGTCTTCCAGGGAATCAGCAGACAGGAGGGCCAGCAGGGGGGGCTGGAGGGAGCGGCGAGCCAGGCCACCCGAGCTTCCGGAAGTTCTCCGCTCGGCCGCCTGCTCCCTCAGACAGTTGTCAATGCTAACAGCCAGGGAGATTAACTCATGCAACGTAGATGGCTTCTCCAGACAGGCTAACTCATCCCGTAGGCTAGGGCTTAGACTCCTAACAAAAATACTACAAAGAGAGGCATCCGACCTCCATAGTCCACAGCATAGTTGGCGACAGCTTTCGACCCCTGCCGAAGATTTAACAAATGAGAGGTAAGCACGTCTTCATGGTCCGAGTGGCTGAATACCTCCTGAAATTTTTGTACAAACTGAGTATATGTTAGGGATGCATAATTAGCCCTAGTCATCACCGCATATGCCCACGCTAAAGCCCGTCCCTCCAACAAATTAATCATGTAGCCAATGCGACTTTCGTCAGTGGGAAAATCCCCGGGTACCCGTTGGAAAACTATGTCGCACTGCATGAGGAATCCCCTTGCCACCCCCAAATTACCCCTAAAACGGGCAGGAGTCGGGACGGGAGTAAAGCGACAAGCGGGGCCCGGAGTGGGCGGACTAGGGGTATAACTAGCGGTGGAGCTAGCGGGAGCAGAGGAGCTAGTTGGGGCTGCAGGGAAACTCTGTGGGCTGGCTAATCTATCTAGCCTGTCCGTGATGCGGTCTAACTGGGCTAGCATCACCTGCTGTTGGTAGGCTAACTGATCTACCAGAGTCTCTAAGTTGTTTACCATGCGCACTAGCGTGCTGTCTGCTGGGTCACTCCGTCGGAGTCGTACTGACATGGTATTTGTGACCCACAGAGCAGACAGGACTCCATGTAGATACAATTAACCGTTTTATTGAATAAATGTACCTGAGTGGATGCATGCATGCAGGGTTGTGTAGTGTAATGTAATCTGGATTTCCAGCTGGGGCTGGCAGAGCACCGTGCAACCTGGCAACCCTGGGAAGAGACAGAGGCAGTTAGTGACAGCTTAGCCCGTCGGGCACTTTGGATGTAATTGTGCTTACTGTCAAGGTGGTAGGATGTAGCCCAGGTATTGCCGAAGCTGCAGTTAGGAAGACAGTGCCCGCAGGCGGCCGGTGAGCTGGGAGTTGGCGGGGGAGGTTGATTATCCGCCGCCGGGAGGGAATGGTCCACTGCCACGGATCTCCGCCTGTGCACAGGGGAAGCAGACAGGGTGAAAGGAAAGCGTGGTGGCTTACTTGTTGTAGGATGGTCCAGGAGGCACAGGCCCGGACAGGGAACAGCAATGGCTTGGAAGCCGACGTGTAGATGCACGATGAGCTGGGAAGCTCGAAGGCTGGCGTAGCAGGATTCTGGGAAAGGAACCAGATGACTCCGCACCGAGCACTGGTCCTGATGGAATAAATAGGCCGCTGGAGATGGCAGGCAGGTGCGCGCACAGGTGCGATGATTGGCGGCCATGACAGGAAATGCTCTATATATTCTCTTAAAGGTCTGATGACATGATTTTGACATTTTTTAGCATGTTGTGTAAACCCAAAAGTCATTGTTGATGATCAATATAATATTTAAAACCGTGCCTGCATAAACTAGTTATCATCAAAAAATCGCAGCCGCTGACTGGACTGTGGTGCCGCCCACCGAATGAAGGACGGCACCACCATGACTTAAGCGACAGAACAGATGCCAGTGTTGTTGACTAGAATGACAGCAGCTTTGTAGCTCACAGTTTCTCTGGTTTCTTGTTTTAATTTTACGGCTATGCCTTCGAGTTGTGTCGCAGGCTTAGATAAACAGCAGGCGGTGAAAGACCACATCACACGCTTCATCTCCAACTGTCATAAGCCTCCTCATGCGCTCCTTGTGCACTTTTATGCAGGAGGAGCGCACGAGGAGGGGAAGGATTAATGGATTTACATGCAGCTTTGACCTACTTTCTGTGATCGCATGCTAACGCTCGCCGGTCTGGCCACATCCCCTCTCTTATTATCACCAGCTGATTCAAACTCCCGCTGATCATGTTTCCCGGTCCTCGCCCAGGTGCTTCTCATCACACCATCACCAGCAGTGCATGTTTGCCAACTTAGCGACCGTTTGCCAGTCACGCACTGCTGGTCCATAGTATTGTCATCTGTGCTGTTAGTCTGACAGTTTTTTCAGCACTCTCACAACGTTTTAGTCACTCCATGTTTGCCGTGGTTCTCGTGAGTCCTTGAAGCAATGTCGGCTCTGGGGCGCACCTGTGGCTTTGTCTCCTCTCATTCGTTCCCTGGGTGATGCCAGCCCCCAAATGCCATAAGTAAGTGTGTGTGTGTTTTTTGTACATCTTCACCTTTTTGGGAATTGTCTGTCTTTCTGTATTAAATGTGCTGTGGTGAACCCTACACGTAAATCCTCGTTATTGCATCATTCCTCTCCGTGCCGTGAGTAAGAGCGCACGGAGGGTCATGATGAATGGATTTACGCGCAGGGTTCACCTGATAATACATAATACATAAATACATAAAGATAATACATAATAAACCCGATGCCTGAGCCACAGGGAATACACTGCTATGATTTTATTAAAAATTTGGGTTTAAATAAATTATATTTATGAACAAATAATTTGTTGCAATAGCTGTCATGATGGGGTGCACAGCTGGGGAAACCATGCTCACGCTCCTTTGTAATTAGGGCCCAAGCCACTGACAACGTTAGTAGACAACAGCCCTATTGTAATTGTTAGGGCCCGCGCCACTGTCAACGTCAGTGGGTGACAGCCCTATTGCAATTAGGGCCCGAGCCACTGACAACATCAGTTATTGTTAGATTTTTTTTTTTTCTTCTTTTCCATCTAAGATCTCATTTTTGGGGTAGTAAACGTGCATGAAAGCTCACCGTATTTTGCAGGGATGTCAAGACTGGCAAAAAAATTAATATTTTGGAGGAAATATGATTGACCCCACAAAAATGGCTCTACAGCACCACCTGACATGTGAAGTCAAAGAGGAGTGGAACACGCTTACTTTCATGTAGAAAGATGAAAATCAGGTGAGATGTTTATCATGTCAAGACATGCAAAAAACTCCATAGAAGTGATGGTCTACAACTGACAGGAAGTCGGCCATTTTGGCCAGAAGTGGCGGTGACCAAATTCCACCTCACGCATTTCATTGATCTCGTCCTAGGTTTTTAGTCCGATTGAGCTCATTTGTGGTGACAATCATCTACACCCATGTGCCATTAAAATTTATTGAAAACTTTTCCAAAAGTTTGACGGTTTGGCCATAGGGGCGTTGCAAAAATTGATTCCTCCCTTTACTGCCCTCCCATCGAGTTTCCCAGTTATCGACTGGTAGACAGCAAGCTAACACGTGTGGTGCAGGCTTCAATGATGACAAGATGTTTCCTTTTATCTCGTTTATTGAAGCTACCCCACAAGGAACTCAACGTGATGTACACTCGTCTTTTTGGTTTTACATCCGTTTACATTCGTTCCTACATCCGTGTAAAAGGACTAATGATGTCCAAGGCACCGATAATTAAACAACATTCACAGCGTTCGTACATTGAGTGACGCTCTGACCGGTCTCCCTTTATATCATTACTGCGCATGTGCAACACTTTGTGTATCAGTTCAAAACGATGCTTTTACTACACCACTAGAGGGAACCAAACTCACTTACATGAAATGCTGTAATGGGAACTACTTAACTTTAATTCATGGAGGCAGCATACTACCCATGATCATTCTATGACAATTCTGACAGCAATAACTCTGGTATGCATTGTAGGATTTCAGCCAAATTCAGTATTATGGATATCAGTCCAATTCTCAACAGTTCGATAGGACAGTTTTGCATCAGAAAATCTGCATCATGTTGTTTTTTAATACCTCAGGAATGGAATGTCGGATTGGCACCAAGATAGGGATGATGTATATGGGTATGCCGCCGAACAATCACAGCTATGAAAATTCATGAGTAGCAATAGCGCCCTCTCTTGGAGACATGAAGGTTACACCAAAGGTTTTCTTCAATATCTCTGAAATAAAAAGTCTTATTGGTACCATTTTTGGTGACAATCATCTACGTATACCCATGTGCCATCAAAAGCTGTTGAAAACTTATCCAAATGCCCAACGGTTTAGGGGAAGGGGCGTGGCCAGGTTTGCAGTATCGTCATCATCCTTCCAATGACTTTTACTCTGGCATACATTGACTGATTTCATCCAAATTTTGTGTGGTGAATAGTTAGCCAATACTGAAAATTTCTATAATAAAGAATGACGCATAGCGGCAGTGTCCTCTACAGTTAATGGACAGAAAGTTGCCAAAACTCACATGCCATACTCACGTGCCACTTGCCAGAATGAAGTGCAATTTTCTGAGGTTTATCAGACCACCTGGTTGATCATAAATGCACATCAACTTTAGCATGGTGTAACTGCTGTTACCATGAACACGCCCTTCTCACCATTCAATCCATGATATTATTGGGATGGTTGGGAAAGACCTGGAGTCATGAAATTTGGAACATAGGTTGAGGTGACTGTCATATGTAGTACTATTTAGGTGAGCAACACATAACTGACAGGGAAGTGTTGCCATGGCGACATGGCGAAAGTTCACCCCTCGCCATGGAACATTGGAAAGTTGTCACTTGGACAAACTTTGTATGATTTTCACCAAATTTTCTATGATGGATATTAGTCCGGCCCAAAACGCTCCTACATAAAAATTATGGACAAAAGTTATAGTGCCACCTACTGCTCATAAGAAGTACTGCGCCAAACTGTTTACTTAATTATTCATGCAGCGCTTGTCGCGACAACGGGAAACTAGGTAGGACGGGCGCCGGGGTCTCTGGTTGTGCAGGGGTTGAGGGCCCGCTTACAGCTTCTTGCAGCTTTAATTAGGGCCCAAGCCACTGTCAGTGGACAAGAGCCTTATTGTAATTGTTAGAATGTTTTTTTTTCTTCTCTAAGATCTCATTTTTGGCGTTGTCATTGTGCATGAAAGCTAATCATTTTTTGCAGGGATGTCAAGACTTGCAAAAAAATTGAATATTTTGGAGGAAATATGAATAACCCCACAAAAATGGATGTTCAGCGCCACCTAACATGTGAAGTCAATGGGGAGTGGCACACACTTACTTTCGTGTAGATAGATAAAAATCGTGTGAGATGTTTATCATGTCAAGACATGCAAAAAACTCCATAGAAGTGATGGTCTACACCCAACAGGAAGTTGGCCATTTTGTCAGGAAATATTAGTGACCAGATTTCCTCCTCATATATGTGATCGGACTTGTCCTGGGATTTTAGTCCGATTGAGCTCCTTTGTGGTGACAATCATCTATCCATGTACCATTAAAAGTTATTGAAAACTTTACCAAAAGCAAGTTTGATGCCTCGCCATGATCATTCTTTGACCATTCTGATTGCAATGACTCTGGTATGCATTGTCGGATTTCAACCAAATTCAGTAATATGGATATCACTCCAATTCCAAACAGTTTTATAGAACAACATTCATAGAAATCTACAGCGCCACCTATAGGAGGCGGAAAGTATTTAATCAGAAAGTTTGCATCATGTTGCTTTTTTAACCGTTTGACTGCCTGAGGTGCTCCGTTGCGCCGTCAGCACCTAGTGGTCAAGATTTTTTACAAGAAAATATTCAGTTCAAATGTCAGAGATTTCCAAAGCTATTACTTGAAAGTGGTAAGAGATAATGGCTTACCGTCAATTAAAAAGATATCGAATATCAGCCAAAGTTCGAGATAGGAGTAAATTTACCCATCTAATTTTGCATAATGCTACAGCAGGCATATCGATTACATAACTTTCAGCCAAAAGTGGACTTTGGACATATTTACACAAAGGATGGTTTTGGTTTTTGTCACTGTTTTTTTGTTTTGGGTTTTTTGTTATCTTATCTTTAAAGTATATGAACCAGAAAATCAGTACAATGTAAACAAACAAAAAAATTTGTCAGACTTACCGCTGGCCAGGCAGCTCGCTTCATCCATTTTCGTCCATCCTGGTTGTTATTTTGTCTTCTGTCGGTCATTTTTGCTTTCTCTCCCACATCCGGAAACTGTTATGATTATTCCACCTAAATTTCGCTTTTATGCCGTCTCAGTTTAGCTCATATGACGACCGGGAACAGATGCGATTGTTCTGTCCAGTCACATGGTGCTGGGTGTCGATGGCAGGTGCAAATCTACCAGCTTCACCCACCCTCTGTTATAAAAAAAAAAAAAATGTAGATATCTACCTTCATAAGCTAAATAATCTATTTTTAGAATCATAGTTGGCAAATTTGGGAGCAAATGCCTCCTCCATCTTGCGATCGATCAACATTTGTTTACAAAGTCCTCTGTGGTGTCCAGAAGTGTGTGTGTGTATGTGTGTGTGTGGGGGGTATATGGGGGTCATTTGTCCTCCAAGGCAACAGCAGTAAGTTGTACGTGTCTTCCACCTTGTGAGGTGCAATACTTAGTACAACTGCGGATTTATTATTGTTTAAGACCACGTCACATGACAGTCGCAGAACTGTGAGACAGACACTCCACAGCGCTACCTGTGCATGAACCAAGGCAGTTAAAAGGTTAATACCTTGGGAACGGAATGTCGGATTGGCACCAAGATAGGTATGATGTATATGGGTATGCCCCAGAAAAATTACAGCTATGAATATTCATGAGTAGCAATAGCACCCTCTCTTGGAGACATGAAGGTTACACCAAGGGTTTTCTTCAATATCTCTGAAATAAATAGTCCTGATTGGTACCATTTATGGTGACCATCATCTATATCCATGTGCCATCAAAAGCTGTTGAAAACTTTTCCAAAGCCTAACGGTTTTGCAAAAGGGACGTGGCCAAGTTTGCAGTATCGCCATCACCCTTCCAGTGGCTTTTACGCTGGCATACATTGACTGATTTCAACCAAATTTTGTGTGGTGAATAGGTAGCCAAAACTGATAATTTCTATAATAAAGAATGGCATATAGCGACAACGCCCCCTACCGCCAATGGACAGGAAGTTGCCAAAACTCACAATGTCATAACTCACATGCCATCCTCATGCGCCGCTCGCCAGAATGACATGCGGTTTTCTGAGGTTTATCAGACCACCTAGCTGATCATAACTGTGCATCACCTTTAGCATGGCGTCACTGCTGTTACCATGAACATGCCCTCTTTGCCATTCAATCCGTCATTTTGTTGGGATGTTTGTAAACAACCTGGAGTCATGAACTTAGGTTGAGGTGACTGTTATGTAGTCCTACACTCAAAAAATGATTTGTTGAATGAACATAAAAAAATCATGGAAATGATTTCCACGTGATTAAATGGCTTTGGTTTAGCATTTTGCAATTCTGTTCTTCAAACAAAATGTACTTATGTTGGGTCAACTTAATTGATTGAGGTTGCTTCAACTTAGCCTGTGCTTCAAAATGCTGTGAACAAGTTAGCTCTGTGAAGCCACTGGATGGATGGATGTTACTCACTTCAAAAGTTAGGAGTGTGAAATGTTTAAGGATGTGTGTAGTTTGTACTTTGAAGTTACACCTGGTTTAGCGTGATTAACTCACATCAGTAATAAAACATCTTGACTGGACATTAATTCTACATCCAAACAAAAAGCAGCATCAGAACAGATGAGTTGAACTACTCTTAAAGTGTAATGTAAACATATGCAGTTTGAGGTGCTGGTGAACATCACTGAATTTAGGTTTCCTAACACTTTTATGATAGACAGAAATAATAACCTAAACAAATACAAGTAATACCGTGAACAAGTCAGCTCTTTGAAGCCACTGAATGGTGCAGCTTTTTCAATGCCAACATTTTTCAACGGGAAAGCAGAGTTTTCAGAACTTGTACTTTGTTGGATAATTTGTTTCCGTTGAACTCCATAATGATCTTCTGCAGGACGTCAAACGTATACCTGAGCTCCTGAGGGTAGCTCAGGTTTAGTGCATAGACAAGACCCAGTAACACTGCTACTGCACAAGGTATGTTACCCAACTCATCCATAACCTGCATCCCCTCCAGAACAATACCGACTTCCTCAGGCTTGTCGATGAGCCCTGAACCTTCATGGCGAATGACAAAGATGCCAAACACTGTCTCTGCCAGGTCCCTTGGAGTGCTCTCAGTAACATCCTGTGGCAAGTAATAAACAAGGACAATGATTTTTCGTTGATGTGAATTTCATTTTTAGAGATTACTGTAAAAATGATATCCCAAACTGCATTCATATATTTTTAACATTAAATATACATGTGATAGAACAAACATGAAAATGCAATATTCATTTGTCTCAATACGTAAATTCACGTAAAATGCTTCATGATGAGGCCCCACCCATGCCCATGATCTGTCTGTTGTAATCATGTGTTCAGTATTTATTATTCTATCGGAATAAGGTCTACATTTTCAGTAAGGGGAAAAAAAGGAGGTTAAAAGTTAAAATATGATCTGTGCTATTCTCCAGAATGGCGAGATGTCACAGCCAACCAACATCACAGTAGTAAATTAACCTACCAGGTATTCCTTCACCAGCTTCTCTGGATCTTCATTCAGGTACACGCAGAGAGCTTTGAGGATGCATTCTCTTTTGATGTCGATAGAGTTAGTCTCAATATGAAGATCAGAGAAGAGAAAAAAAAACACTAGGACCATCATCTAAACAAACCAGCAGAGGCTATCGCTGTAAACGGTGATTCTTCAATGTGTTTATAGCTGTGAGGTAGTCTGTTTTATAAAAACTGTCAGACAAGTGTCTTTGTTAACTCACTATTTAACACTTCACGCTTTCTATTCATCATGTCAGCCTTCATATTAATATATTTTAGATAAAGGTGTAACCTGCGTCATATATGCCATTTGTCTGAAAATGCAAAAATAAATATTTATATCAGAAATTTAAAAAACGGACCATTCCAAAAGACTTCACATGCTTAAAGAATCACAATAAACATTGTGGCCAATGTAGTCAGAACACCTGTCATCTCCATGAAAGACACCTGCCAGGGACAGCTTTGTTCAGATGTTGCCACCCACTGTGGTCAATTGACTCCTAGGATTATGGTGCTCTAAAGGTGGGCAGACACTGTGCGACATTTTCAATCGTTGTACTCAGCTCCAACTCAAATTGTGCGACTAGTTCAAAAGTTCGCATCTCATGATTCATGTTCTCACAGTATACGGGCCGATGCTCTCATGCGACCTGACTGCTCACACTGTAAGTCCATACGCGACACGTCAGAGTCTTGTATCCAGAAATGCAATGGAAGAAGAAGAAAGTCTTCTGTGTTTGCGCATATGCAGTGTGAGAGGCCGAGGTAAGACGGGTTGTGGCACTTGCTTCAACAGTGCGATACCCTTATGAGGGGCGACCAGGATTTCAAACAGGTTTGTTTTTCTTGCGACCCTACGATTGCTGATCGGGAGCTGGTCGTGAGGTGTTAATTGCTTCTCGTTACCCTATGTATTCTAGACGATGCATGACACATGATTTAGCCGAGACTTGGCCCGATCCCAAAAGTAGTCGCACGGCTCAGAATGGACCAAAAATCGCACAGTGTATGTTCAGCTTAAGTTATTTCTACAATGGCCAAATTTCAGTGAAGTTTCTGCCACCATTCTGATGATATAGTTGGCTTGTGGGTGCCATGGTGGTCTTTATCCTTTTCCCTTGAACTCCACCTTTTTTGGCATAGTATGCCTTCATCGGGTTTGCAGAATGAGCATCTAGCTCACAGAAGAACTTTGACTGCAGATTGATTGCTGTGATTCTCTTGAATTCTGCACTCATCTAAAAAAAAAAGATAAATGCCATTTAGTCATTATAAGACATAATAAATAATAATACATTTATTCTATATATTTAATTTCTGCATTTATCCATTCCTGCCCATTTGTCAGAATGTCATTGAAAGCTGCCATTGCTGGGGGTTCTGATTCTGCCTCCTTCAGAGATGGCAGCATAGAGGGAGGTCAAGGGTCAATTCATAGAAACCTTGAATTTGGAATCTACAGTTCTATTGAATGATTGAATGTTTATAATGTTTTCAATCTGTGTTCTTTCTATTGTGTTCCAGAGAGACATATTCACAACAGACTCGTTTGAGTGGGCAGAGTTCTCTTATACCAAAAAGATGACACGTGAGAAAATTCAAATAATTTTCTTTAATGTAAACAGTATTCTCAGCCCAATAAAACGATGTAAGATACTTTCTAAAATGAAAAGGCACATATTGCATACCTACAAGAAACACATCTGTCAAACATGAAAAAATACGAAAAAGGGGTTTTAAGTCTATTTCTCCTCATACCAATCTAAATATAAGAGGGGAGTCACCATCCTAATCTCCAATAAAATCGCTTTTGAACAGACATAAAAAGACAAGGAGGCCTGATTCGTTTTGGTAAAAGGAACACTAAAAGGGATGGAATTCACCCTGCATAACATTTACACTCCCCCATGTAGTGAACTTGTTTTTTTTTTTTTTGTTTTTTTTTTTCAAAAAAATAATAGATCTAATCATGAATCAAACGGGAGGAATCCTGATATGTGGAGGAGACTTAAACATTCACTTACAGTGGGGCAAAAAAGTATTTAGTCAGCCACCAATTGTGCAAGTTCTCCCACTTAAAAGATGAGAGAAGTCTCCAATTTTCATCATAGGTATACCTCAACTATGAGAGACAAAATGAGAAAAAAAAAATCCAGAAAATCACATTGAAGGATTTTTAATGAATTAATTGGTAAATTCCTCGGTAAAATAAGAATTTGGTCAACAACAAAAGTTCGTCTCAGTACTTTGTTATATACCCTTTGTTGGCAATGACAGAGGTCAAACGTTTTCTGTAAGTCCCCGCCAGGGACTCAAATCCTGCAGTGCCAGACGTGTCCCCCTGCTTAAGCCAGTACATGTCCAGGCCCATCTGAAGTTTGCTAGAGAGCATTTGGATGATCCAGAAGAGGATTGGGAGAATGTCATATGGTCAGATGAAACCAAAATAGAACTTTTTGGTAAAAACTCAACTTGTCGTGTTTGGAGGAGAAAGAACACCATACCTACTGTGAAGCATGGGGGTGAAAACATCATACTCTGAGGCTTTTTGTCTGCAAAGGGACCAGGATGACTGATCCGTGTAAAGGAAAGAATGAATGGGGCCATGTATCGTGAGATTTTGAGTGAAAAACTCCTTCCATCAGCAAGGGCATTGAAGATGAAACGTGGCTGGGTCTTTCAGCATGACAATGATCCCAAACACACCGCCCAGGCAATGAAGGAGTGGCTTCGTAAGAAGCATTTCAAGGTCCTGGAGTGGCCTAGCCAGTCTCCAGATCTCAACCCCATAGAAAATCTTTGGAAGGCGTTGAAAGTCCGTGTTGCCCAGCGATAGCCCCAAAACATCATTGCTCTAGAGGAGATCTGCATGGAGGAATGGGCCAAAATACCAGCAACAGTGTGTGAAAACCTTGTGAAGACTTACAGAAAATGTTTGACCTCTGTCATTGCCAACAAAGGGTATATAACAAAGTACTGAGACGAACTTTTGTTGTTGACCAAATACTTATTTTACCGAGGAATTTACCAATTAATTCATTAAAAATCCTTCAATGTGATTTTCTGGATTTTGTTTTTCTCATTTTGTCTCTCATAGTTGAGGTATACCTATGATGAAAATTGGAGACCTCTCTCATCTTTTAAGTGGGAGAACTTGCACAATTGGTGGCTGACTAAATGCTTTTTTGCCCCACTGTACATCTTAAACTTCATGTCTCAAATCAAAAACATAGCACCAACAAAATACGTAAAAAATTCAGTGAAATGATGAAAGATATAGGCCTAATAGAGATTTAGAGAGAAATGAACCCCAAAACAAGAAGGTATACGCATTATTCTAACCCACATTCAGTCTGTACAAGAATAGATTACTTCATTATCTTTGGAAAGGAAAGATCAAGGATCAATGACTCAGAAATTGGAACAATAGATTTAAGTGATCACGCCCCGATATATTACAGTTGAGCTAGGAAACACCAAAGAAATACAACATGGAAATTTAAATTTAAGCCTACTCACCAACCCTAAATTCAAAAAAGAAATGAGTAATGAAAATTGAATGTATATATAAAAGAAAATGAAAATGAAGAAACCTCACTGCCCATATTGTGGGATGCAGCAAAAGCCGTCTTAAGAGGGAAAATTATTGCAGCAGCATCACAAAAAAAAGCTCTGCCAAAGAAAATTACTGGAATTACAAAATCAATTAAAGCAACTCGAAAAATGCCATGTGCAGGACCAAAACCCAGAGACACTGCAACAAATACAGAAAACTAGGAATGAACTAAACACGATATACACACAGGAAATAGAAAAAAAAATGTGCTGTTCACAAAACAATGATATTATGAAAATGGCTCTAAATTCACTATTGGCTTTTATTAACTATTGGCTTGGAAGCTGAAAAAACAACAAGCAGACAATGCAATATTTAAAATAAGAGATTCTCAAAAAAAAAAAATACAATTGAAACTAAACAGTACAAAATCCAAACTGTATTTGAATCATTTTATAAGCGCCTATACACCAGGACACCAGAAGATGGAAAAGATCAGATTGACATGTTCCTGGAAATTCTAAAATTACCAATTATGACTGAAGATCAAAACAAAGATTTAAGTGCAGAAATAACAGTAAAAGAAATAGAAGCAGCTTTGAAAAAAATAAAAACCCAACAAGTCAGCTGGAAGTGAGAGCTTCACAATGGAATGGTATAAAACATTCAGAGAGGAACTCACACCAATCTTTAAAACTACATGCAACTGGGCCCTAAAGAAAGCAGAAATCTCTCCCACCTGGAAAGAAGCCATTATATCTGTCATCCCAAAAGAGGGGAAAGATCAAATTGAATGTGGGTCATACAGACCAATCTCAGTCCTCAATTACCGTGCATACACACGTGGATGAAATTGTTGGTACCCCTCTATTAATGAAAGAAAAACCCACAATGGTCACAGAAATAACTTGAATCTGACAAAAGTGGTAATAAATAAAAATTCTATGAAAATTAACCATTGAAAATCAGACAATGCTTTTGAATCGTGGTTCAACAGAATTATTTTAAAAAACAAACTCATCAAATAGGCCTGGACAAAAATGATGGTACCCTTAACTTAATATATTGTTGCACAACCTTTTGAGGCAATCACTGCAATCAAACGATTTCTATAACTGTCAATGAGACTTCTGCACCTCTCAGCAGGTATTTTGGCCCACTCCTCATGAACAAACTGCTCCAGTTGTCTCAGGTTTGAAGGGTGCCTTTTCCAGATGGCATGTTTCAGCTCCTTCCACAGATGTTCAATAGGATTTAGATCAGGGCTCCATAGAAGGCCACTTTAGAATAGTCCAATGTTTTGCTCTTAGCCATTCTTGGGTGTTTTTAGCTTTGTGTTTTGAGTCATTATCCTGTTGCAAGACCCATGACCTGCGACTGAGACCAAGCTGTCTGACACTGGGCAGCACATTTCTCTCTAGAATACCTTGATAGTCTTGAGATTTCATTGTACCCTGCACAGATTCAAAACACCCTGTGCCAGATGCAGCAAAGCAGCCCCAGAACATAACAGAACCTCCTCCATGTTTCACAGTAGGGACAGTGTTCTTTCCTTGATATGCTTCATTTTTGCGTATGTGAACACAGAGCTGATGTGCCTTGCCAAAAAGTTCCAGTTTTGTCTCGTCCTTCCATAGGACATTCTCCCAGAAGCTTTGTGGCTTGTCAACATGCAGTTTGGCAAATTCCAGTCTGGCTTTTTTATGATTTGTTTTCAACAGTAGTGTCCTCCTTGGTCGTCTCCCATGAAATCCACTTTGGCTCAAACAACGGCGGATGGTGCAATCTGACACTGATGTACCTTGACCTTGGAGTTCACCATGAATGTGTTTAGAGGTTGTTCTGGGCTCTTTTGTTACCATTCATATTATCCATCTCCTCCTGCGGCCACGTCCAGGGAGGTTGGCTACAGTCCCGTGGATTTTAAATTTCTGAATAATATGTGCAACTGTAGTCACAGGAACATCAAGCTGCTTGGAGATGGTCTTATAGCCTTTACCTCTAACATGCTTGTCTATAATCTTCTTTCTAGTCTCCTGAGACAACTCTCTTCTTTGCTTCCTCTGGTCCATGTTTAGTGTTGTACACACCATGTCACCAAATAGCACAGTGACTACTTGTCACCCTTTAAATAGGCCGACTGACTGATTACAAGTTTGTAGACACCTGTGATGTTAATTAGAGGACACACCTTGGTTGAACATGCCCCTGTGGTCACATTATTTTCAATCTTTTCTAGGGGTACCATCATTTTTGTCCAGGCCTGTTTCATGAGTTTGTTTTTTTAAGTAATTCTGTTGAACCACAATTCAAAAGCATTATCAGATTTTCATTGGTTAATTTTCATAAAATTTTTATTTATTACCACTTTTGTCAGATTCAAGTTATTTCTGTGACCATTGTGGGTTTTTCTTTCATTAACAGAGGGGTACCAACAATTTTGTCCACGGCTGTACCTTGTATATGATTAGAACTGCAACAATTAATCAATTAATCAATAACTAATCAATTACCAAATTAATCAACAATTATTTTGATAATCATTTTGAGCCATTTTTAACTTAAAAATTGTCCAATTACCTTAATTTCAGGCTCTCAGCAGTAAATATTATCTGATTTCTGTAGTCCTCCATGAAAGCAGATCGATTATCAGTGTGTATTATGCTAAAAAAGACATCAAAACAGTGATCAACATTTTTGCCTATTTTCTGATATGTTACGGACCAAACCACTAACCAATTAATAATCGATTAATAGAAAAATGATCGTCAGATCAGAGATTATGAAAATAATCGTTAGTTGCAGCCCTATATACAATATAAAACTGCCGCCATCAGTGTGTGAATGTGTGTGTGAATGGGTGGATAGCAGGATCTGGTCATCAAGAGATGAGAATAAAAGCGCTGTATAAGTAAGATAAGATAAGATAAGCCTTTATTAGTCCCACAACGGGGAAATTCCAGGATTGCAACAGCACAGGGATAGCAACACTCAGAGCAACAATCAGAAGGCAAGAAAAAAAACAAGCAAGCAAGAGCAGCTAATAGTGATTGCCAAGTAAGTGAATGCCATTTACCATTTATCTTAAAACGCTGGGGTCTACCATCCCTAAAAAAAATTACTACGTCTCAGCACAGGCTAGCGCATTATTGTGATGGTGTAATCCATCCCATGAAGCACAGTGGAAAGACATCGAATGTAAAATAATATCTGACATCCCCACTCAGGCATGATTATCTGATAAAAACCTGCAGGACTACATAGACAAAATAGAAAATCCATGGATAAAATCTGTCTTGAAGGTGTGGAAAGGGGTAGTAAAAGAATATAAATTAGAAAAAAAAAATAAAATTCTGAGTTGGTGTGCATACAACTCTGACTCCTCACCAAGTAAATTACATGTCCGATTTAAATTGTGGATTAAAAAAAAAAGGTATAACATCATTGAGTGGCATCATACAGGAAAATTAAATGATGAGCTTTCAAATATTAAGAGAAAAGTTCTCAATGGAAAAGGAAGATTTCTATAGGTATCTTCAATTGAGGAACGATCACAACCAAAATATCAAAAGGAAGAGTGAAAGAGAAGCCAGCGAACCCTTCATCCAGATATTCACAAAAGCATACGAATCAGAAATAAAAAGAATCATCATATCACGGGCGGTACGGTGGCACAGTGGTTAGCACAGCGGCAGAACAGCAACTCACCCTTGGCCATGGGATCCCTGGTTCAATCCCAGTCCCTGACCAACAGTGATCTGTGTGGAGTTTGCATGTTCTCCCCGTATCTGCGTGGGTTTACTCCGGGGTTTTTCCGGTTTCCTCCCACAGGCCAAAAACATGTAGGTTAGGTTAACTGGAGACTCTAAAGTGGCCCTAGGTGTGAATGTGTGTTTGAATGGTTAAGGGATAGCGCCGTACCGTGGCTGCTTCATCCATCCAGGTGGATGCCCTCAATTTCCCCTCTGGGGATCAATAAAGTATACAAAATTAAAAAAAAAAAAATCACAATTGTACAAAAGTCTCCACAATTTTAACAATCACTCAACAAGATACATAACGCATAAATAGGAGAAAGAGGGAGGCCTAACAATAACAGATGAAGAGTGGCAAAACATTTGCCAAATTCAATGGAAAAGTACAAAATCTCACTCATGGAAAGAATTCTGCTGGAAAAATGTGACTTGTGTTTTTGTTTTTGTTTTTTTTTTTTACCCCTAGCCATAAGGCACACTATAGAGATGGGAATACACAACACCGGAGGAATTGTGGCTGCCACACTGCACATCATTTCCACATATTCTGGGAATGCCAAAAAATGAACCTTTATTGGAAAGAAATACATAAAACCATAGAAATGATTCTTGATACTTATCTACCATTTGACTTTAAAACCATATATTTGGGATACATTTGTCCAGGGGTCAAAAACATAAATAGATACTTATTCAATATATTACTAACTGCAGGGAAAAAAGCGATAACAAAACAATGGATGACAGAAGACGAACCGACAACAAATAACTGGATAGACATAACCATGGGAATTTATGGGATGGAAAAATGGTAAATGGTAAATGGCATTCACTTATATAGCGCTTTTATTCTCATCTCTTGATGACCAAAGCGCTTTACAGATCCTGCAATCCACCCATTCACACACACATTCACACACTGATGGTGGCAAGAATAACCTTTACTGTAAATCTGAAGATGGATTCCTTTGTGCAACACTGGGAGGGATTTGTGAGCTATATGAGGCCTTTGAGACCCGATTTAGCTGGGATGACTGCATGAATATGGACTAAAAATCCTTTAACTGAAGGAATTTTTTTTGTGTGTTTTTATGTATCGATTTATTTATTGATTATTTACTTTGAAATCCTGTATGCCAAGGCAATAATGAGCTGCTGTAAATGTCATTGTTGTTTTTTACATCTACTCTCTGGATGTATATAGTTTGTGTATATCTGTCTAATTTTTCAAACGTTGTGAAAATCTAAGTTTGTTCAATAAAAAGAGAAAAAAAAAGAAAGCTGTCGTTCCTGACATTCAGTAAATCTTCATCAGCTGTGAGTTACTCCTTTCATTGTGCCAATACATTTATATATCATTGTATAACACATCCAACACTCTACATATATTAAATTCTAAGATGTAGGTGTTACTTCATTCTTCCATTCACTTACCTCATGCACATTGAAGAGAGCTGGCCACCTTGTTTTGAAAGCAGCAATCATGGGTGCTTCTTTAACTACCTCTTGCCTTCTGTACACAGTGGTCATGTCCATCATTGTTGCCACCTTCTGTTCATTGTTTCTTTTCTTTATTTCAGAGAGGAGAGCAAGTCTTGTTTCTTTGAGCGTCTCTGCTGTTTCACTGGCTGGATAGGTGGGGCAGCAATTCACCTCTGCTTTTTTTGGCTTCTTCACACCATATGCAGGACTGCATTTGTCATCCGGTTTGTGTTTTAGAGCACTGACAGAAACTTTGGGGCATCCCAGCCTTCTCAGCTTTGTTCGGTAGTTGGCAAGTTTATACTTCAGGCTCACCTTCCATCCGCCATACCCAGTCACTGAACCTGGCTCTTTCAAACATGGATGTGTTTTTATAAGCGCTTCTGCAACTTCACTGAACTCACTGTCAGAGGAATACACTTTGTAATGACCAATCGTTTCAGCCAAGCCATCAAGAATGGTGGATTTAAGTTTAGTATCAGGATTCAACAAAGTTCCAGTTTCTCTGAAGACAGCATCAGCCCTGTCCAGCTGTAGCTGGGCATCGTAAGGAAATTGGGGCATAGGGAATACAATGGGCCATCCAGGAGACCTTGAGGAAGTGGACTCTGGAGAACACAGGATGTCTGTATCAAATGAGCTTCCAGCAGATGAAAGGGATGAGGAGTCATTTAGAGTCTGGGATGTGGCAGTAGCTGGGTACGGAGGAGGTGGGAAGCCATCAGGCAGGGCAGGTCCAACTGAAGTAAATATGATTTTGATGGTGCTTTTGTCTTGAATTTCTGATATAGACACCAAGTTTGTAAATGCATTCCCAAACTCAGCATCCATGAATTGAAGCCTGAAGTCACCATTCACTCGACATCATCTTTTTATCTGCTCTATAAGTTCAGTGACAGACTCCGGCATTCCTTCTGGGATGACCAATCTCTGGGAGTCGTTTTCACCCAGAATGATTCTGAGTGTCACTGGGGCAGCCATTTCACGAGACCCTACCTCAGGAAAGAGAAAGAGAGGTTAGTGTAGATTTGATTTTAATAGAGCGAGGACAAACGTATGGAATCCCATGTTCATTTCATATTTATTTATTTATACGTATTTCATTCTGGAATAAATGAAGGAACTGAGATTTTATAATGCCACATTTCCTCACGTTTAATTTACATTTCTCATATTAAAGTGAGAATAGAGTGTAGTAATCAGAGATTAAACCAGCTACATAGTAGCAGTACAACCGCCCCCAGCTGATGGGAGGAAGAGAGAGAAGACAAGTGTTTGTGACTCAGTGTCATGCTACTTTAACTTGAATTGTTACTGACTGTGAAATCAGTCCCATGAAATAAGAGACCACTGACTAAAATAATTACATACAAAATGAAGCACTCATTGTGAAGGATAACAAACCTTGTGTTTATGTATCTTTTTAATGTCACCAGTCTAAGACGTCCAACATAGTAATCTGCTAAAGGGTAGTTATCGGCCAGATCATCAAGTCGAATGAGAACTGTTTCTCTAGCTGGACATGCACTCAGTTCAAAGGCTCTGAAGTGTTCCCTATACCATCCAGAAAGCTTCTTGACCATGAAACACAGACTATCCTGAACAACACAAATCTGAGCAATCTCTCCAAAGTCAGGGAGTCCAATTGTAGAGCCATGAGCAACTATCATCCCATTTCTGAAAGTTACACCTTTGCTTGATACACACTTGGTAAGGTGGATCTCAGTTGTACCGGGGAATTTCTGTTCAATAGTCTGGGCCATTTCTTGTCTCAAAAGATCCAGAGGAACTGTTGAGACATTTGTGACCTCCAGGGAAGGTTTTTCAAAACTGAAAGATCTCAAGTGATATGAAATCATGAGCTGATGTTCTGTAGCTAGCGAGAGAGGCATGTTTTTAAAACAATTGGTATGTCGCACAACCTGCTTGAAAAAACTGTGCTTGGCCTCAAAATGCAGTGTCCAGAGTCCTATAAGAGGCCCAAACATCCTTATGAGTTGAGGATAATTCTCTAAATAATGATGTTTTGGGAGCAGTTGCACATCAGGAAAGAGTTGCTGATACCTTTGTCTGTGATCTGGAGGCAAATTATTTAAAGTCCAGTAGATTCCACAAAGCTTATGTTTCCTGCGAGAAGTGCCCAGGGGGTTACAAAATCATCTATGTATATCCATTCATTCATTCATCTTCTTCCGCTAAATCCTTTTCGGGTTGCGGGGGGGGGTGGGTGTTGGCTGGAGCCTATCCCAGCATCTTTGGGCGAGAGGCAGGGTACACCCTGGACAGATCGCCAGTTCATCGCAGGGCCGACACAGAGAGACAGACAACCATTCACTCTCAGTCATACCTAAGGATAATTTAGAATCCCCAGTTTTGATGCCAATTAACCTACTGTAACTTGCATGTTTTAGGCATAGATGTAACAAAATTCTGATCTCATCCCCTGACAGAAAACTATTTTTCTGGAAGTGTGAACCATCCAGAGAAGATATGAAAGTATTGTGTTCACCAGTTTCCCTATTGCTCTGCTGTGATCTGTGATTTTCAACCATCTTATCCACAACGGATTTTTTAACAAAGAGTTGCTGCAAAGACTTCAGTACAGGCACATACTGAAAGCTTCTGTTTTCCTTGTGATCAAGAATGTACTCGATGGGTTCTACAGTGTTCAAGGTTTCTTTGTAATACTGGTTGCGGAGATAAGTTGAACTTAGGGGACCTCCCTTTTCTATGGCTTTGAGCAATGGGTTGGACGTGGAGAGAGCAGTGGCTACTTTTGCTACCACAGACCTTTCAATTGTGGGGCTATGTTTCTGAAATATCTTTTCGAAAAAATCAATGGAGAGGAGTAATGTTGCTGAACTTAGCAAGTAGTGTAGTTCCTCTAAGAACACATCAATTTTTGCACCGGGCACATGTGCAAAATGCTCAAATTGTCATGCCTCGCCGCTCATCAGCGGCGCCAGCTGCGCGCACACCTGCTCCTCGTCAGCGGCGAGGTATTTAATCCACTCTGCCCTGGGCTTCGGCCTGAAGCCGTCTCTCAATTTTGGCATCGTTTGCTACTACGGTACTCAAGCCTGCTAGCAAGATTACCTGGGTAAGCTCCCCTTACCTCTTTCCTCCAGCCTTTTCCCCTGTGCACAGGTGGACTTCCCCGGCGGCGGACTTCCTCATCTCGCCGCTGTTTCTACGCTGCTGCCACAGGCACTGCAGGTCGCTGTCTCCCGGGCTCCGCCCTTGTCAACGCCAGCCACCTGTCGTAACCAAGTAAGCCAGCTAAACCATTATTATCCTCTGTATTGGTGTGGTGCCCGTTACCCATCTTCCTCTGCTTCCTCCCATAGGGTTGTCCGGCTGTACGGCCTCCTGCCCCCGTGCCTGACGCAGACGCCACCACCAATACATTCTTATTCCACAGACACGCAGCCACACATCCCTGTTTGTCAATAAAGCTGTTAAATCCATCCTGAGCCTGCGTGTGTGTCTCCTGAGCCGTGCATTATGTCAGTACAGCTTCAGCAGAGCGGCTCGGCAGACAGCGGGCTCGCACGCCGTCTTTCCACTCTCAAGGCTCGGGTGGATTTAATAGCCCATCAACAACAGGTGATATTGAACCAATTAACTATTATTACTAACCGATTAGACCGCTTGGACCCCCAGCAGCCGTTCCCCTCGGCTCGTCCGGGTGGCGCAGCTCCCGCTGCTCCGGCGGCTGTCCAGCTTGCTCCAGGTGCGCCGGCACGGCTCACACCAATCCCCACTCCTGCTCGCTTTAGCGGTAAGCTAGGTGGAGCTCGGGGTTTTATCATGCAGTGTGAGTCCGTGTTCCTTTGCGTTCCCGGAGATTTCATCTCAGACCACAGCAGGATTGGCTATATTGGTAATCTCCTGGAGGGTCGTGCGCTTAACTGGGCTTACGCCATCATGGCGAAGCCCAGCTACGCCACCCTCACCTATGGCCAATTCGTGCGGCAATTTCTGGAAGTGTTCGATCATTCGCGTTTGGACAGTGTCCAGGTCGACCGCCTTCTCGGCCTCCAACGGGGGAGCCGATCGGCGGCCGAATACGCGATCGACTTCCGGGTTACCGCGGAGGAAGTGGGCTTGGAAGAGCGTGCGCTCTGCGGCATCTTCCTCCGCAGCCTCAACTCTGGTCTGAGAGATGAGCTGGCCGGCCGGGATATCCCGGAGACGCTGGCGGAGCTGATTTCCCTAGCCATCAGCTTGGATAACAGGCTGCGTGAGCGCGCCTCAGAGCGGAAGCAGTCTTCTCGCTCGCGGGGCGCCTCTGCGCGCTTGTCCCAAGCTCGCCACCTGGCGTTGCCGCCGCCGGAGGTCTCCGAGGAGTCGGAGCCGATGGTGACGGGCCGGACAAAGCTCCCCCTGGCGGAGAAACAACGCCGCCGTGATCTGGGCCTTTGCATGTATTGCGGGGGTAGCCAGCACACGGTGGAGCATTGTCCGGAGAAGCCAAACGAGGAGGTCCGCGAGTCACTGTAGGGGGCCTCGCGGACGCTAATCGGTTAAATCCCCTCACACGTTTGACGCTGCCCATCCGCTTCTGTCACAACCTCACAGGGCACCTCACACATGCACTGGTGGATTCAGGCGCGGAGGGTAGCTTTATTTCACAGAGCCTGGCAACCCGTTTGGGCATCCGTTGTCACCCCCTCGACCCTCCTCTCGCCCTGGTTAATCTCTCCCGAGTCCCACTGGGAAAGGTGACCCACCGGACATCTCCCATTCCGGTGATCATCTCAGGAAACCACCGGGAGGATATCTCCTTCTACGTCCTGCCCACCTCGGTCACTCCTGTCATTCTCGGATACCGTGGCTCCGCCTCCACAACCCCGCCTTGGACTGGAAGACTGGAAAGGTGTCAGCTTGGAGCACCTTCTGTATGGGCACCTGTCTCCAATCCGCTGCCTGCGCCCTGTCCTCGCCTCCCACAGCCAAGGACACGGCGCCTCCGGATCTCACCCTTGTGCCCTCAGAGTTCCACGACCTGGGTGCAGTCTTCAGCAAGTCCAAGGCGATGTCTCTGCCTCCTCACCAGCCCTACGACTTTGCCATCAACCTCCGTCAGGGGGTGCCCCTACCCTCAGGACGCCTCTATAGCCTGTCAGCGCCAGAGAAGGAGGCCATGAACACCTACTTGAAGGAGTCGCTACGCGCTGGGATTATCCGACCATCTTCCTCACCAGTAGGCGCAGGGTTCTTCTTCGTGGGAAAGAAGGACGGCTCCCTTGGTCCTTGCATTGATTTTTGAGCTCTCAATGACATCACGGAGAACGATCGGTACACCCTGCCCCTCATGGATACCGCCTTCCACTCCCTCCAGGGGGCGACCTGGTTTACCAAGCTGGATCTCCGCAGCGCTTACCACCTCGTCCGGATCCGGGAGGGAGATGAGTGGAAGACAGCCTTCCGCACCCCTAACGGTCATTTTGAATATCTAGTGATGCTGTTTGGGTTGACCAACGCTCCAGCCGTCTTCCAGCGCCTCATTAATGACGTCCTCCGGGACTTCATCGGCCTGTTTGTGTTTGTCTACCTGGACGACATCCTCATCTTCTCCAGGTCCAGGGATGAGCACCGGGTCCACGTGAGGCGGGTCCTGCAGAGGCTGTTGGAGAATCGCCTAGATGTCAAGGCGGAGAAGTGTGAATTCTACGCCAAAATAACTTCCTTCCTGGGGTTCGTCATCTCCCATGACCAGGTGCTCCCGGACCCAGCGAAGATTAAAGCGGTGGTGGATTGGCCCACACCAACCTCTAGGAAACAGGTTCAACAGTTCGTCAGGTTCGCCAATTTCTACCGCCGCTTTGTCCCAAACTTTGGAGCCATCGTCGGGCCTCTGACCCGCCTCACCTCCCCTAAGACCCCGTTCCGGTGGACTGAAGAGGCCACAACGGCCTTCCAGGCGCTGAAGACGGAGTTTTCCTCCTCCCGGGTCCTCAGCCAGGTCGATCCCGCGCTGCAGTGCATAGTGGAGGTGGACGCTTCGGACACGGGGGTGGGGGCGGTGCTGTCCCAGTGGTCTCCAGCCAACGGAGTCAAGCGACCCTGCGCCTTCTTCTCTCGACGCCTGTCCCCGGCGGAGCGTAATTATGACGTGGGGGACAGAGAGCTTCTAGCCATCAAGCTTGCGCTTCAGGAGTGGCGTCATTGGCTGGAGGGGGCCGCCTTGCCTTTCGTGGTCCTAACTGACCACAAGAACTTGGAATACCTAAGATCTGCCAAGCATCTGAACGCCCACCAGGTGCGCTGGTCCCTGTTCTTCGCAAGGTTCAAATTTAACATCACCTACAGGCCTGGCTCCAAGAACGGCCTGCCCGACGCCGTCTCCAGGCAATTTGCCCCGGAGGCCACGGAGGATGCTGTTCACACCATCCTGCCCAGGTCATACGTCGTGGGGGCTGTTTCCTGGGACATAGAGGATAAGATCCGGAGGGCGCAGGAGTCGGAACCGGACCCTGGCAGCGGACCGGAGGGGAGGCTCTTCGTGCCATCTGCCATCCGGGGGGACATTATTCACTGGCTCCACACCTCTAAGCTCACCTGCCATCCTGGAGCTTCATGGATGATCGACCTCCTCCAGCGATCCTTTTGGTGGCCAGGTCTGCGGAAGGATGCCGCCCGTTACGCCCGGACCTGCCCCGTCTGCGCCACCAGTAAGTCAGGCAACGCTCCCCCTGCGGGCCTGCTCCAGCCCCTGCCCGTCCCTGGCAGGCCCTGGTCGCACATCGCCCTAGACTTCGTCACCGGGCTTCCTGTCTCCAACAACTTCGACACAATTCTGACCATCGTAGACCGTTTTTCCAAGGCCGCCCACTTTGTGCCCCTACGTGGACTCCCCTCAGCCTTGGAGACGGCGGACCTCCTCATCCAACACGTGGTCAGACTGCACGGAATACCGGTCGACGTGGTCTCCGATCGTGGCCCCCAGTTCTCTTCTGACGTCTGGAGGTCTTTTTGCAACGCCCTGGGAACTAAAGTAAGCCTCACCTCCGGCCATCACCCCCAGTCTAACGGGCAGTGTGAACGGACCAATCAGGAGCTGGAGGCTGCGCTCCGCTGCGTTACCACATCCAAGCCCACGTCCTGGAGTTCTCACCTCGCCTGGGTGGAGTACGCCCACAATACCTCTCGCTCGTCTGCCATCGGGATGTCTCCCTTTAAGGCATCCCTGGGTTATGATCCACCTCTATTCCCCACGCAGGAGAACGAGTTGGCTGTCCCCTCTGTCCAGGCGCATTTTAGGCGGTGCCGCTCCCTTTGGACTACGGCGCGCAATGCGCTTTTACGCACGGCGGAGCACAATAAATCCACGGCGGACCGGCACAGGAGACCTGCCCCGGCCTACCAGGTGGGACAACAAGTCTGGGTATCCACACAGGACGTCAACCTAAAGGGTGAGAGGAGGAAGCTGGCCCAACGATTCATCAGCCCATTTCCCATAACTAGGATTATCAACCCGGTGGCTGTGCGTGTGGCTGTTCCCTCCTCCCTCCGCATCCATCCCACCTTCCACGTCTCCAAAGTCAAACCGGTGGTCTCTGACCCCCTCTGCCCTCCACCTGCAGCGCACCCCGCTCCCCGGATGATTATTGGCCATCCGGCCTGGACTGTCTCTGAGATCTTGGACGCCCGGCGCCGGGGTCGCGGGTTGCAGTATTTGGAGGACTGGGAGGGCTATGGACCCGAGTGGAGACAATGGGTGCCTTCCTCGCTGGTGTTGGACCGGTCCCTCATCACTGAGTTCCATCGAGCGCACCCGGAGAAACCATCGCCAGGAGGCGCTGCTAGAGGGGGGAGTACTGTCATGCCTCGCCGCTCATCAGCGGCGCCAGCTGCGCGCACACCTGCTCCTCGTCAGCGGCAAGGTATTTAATCCACTCTGCCCTGGGCTTCGGCCTGAAGCCGTCTCTCAACTTCGGCATCGTTTGCTACTACGGTACTCAAGCCTGCTAGCAAGATTACCTGGGTAAGCTCCCCTTACCTCTTTCCTCCAGCCTTTTCCCCTGTGCACAGGTGGACTTCCCCGGCGGCGGACTTCCTCATCTCGCCGCTGTTTCTACGCTGCTGCCACAGGCACTGCAGGTCGCTGTCTCCCGGGCTCCGCCCTTGTCAACGCCAGCCACCTGTCGTAACCAAGTAAGCCAGCTAAACCATTATTATCCTCTGTATTGGTGTGGTGCCCGTTACCCTTCTTTCTCTGCTTCCTCCCATAGGGTTGTCCGGCTGTACGGCCTCCTGCCCCCGTGCCTGACGCAGACGCCACCACCAATACATTCTTATACCACAGACACGCAGCCACACATCCCTGTTTGTCAATAAAGCTGTTAAATCCATCCTGAGCCTGCGTGTGTGTCTCCTGAGCCGTGCATTATGTCACTAATTTGAGTAACGCTGCAGCAAGATTGCTCTCAATTATTTCAGGCAAGTTCTTGGTTATATGCAAACAACCACTTGAACATGCAGTCTCTGCTTCAACTGCAGAGTCATCCTGACTACCTGAGTCTTCCACAGGATTATTAGTGGAGTCTTATGAAATTTGAGTGGTTCTGACTATGTGTGGCTTGAAATCTTTTAATGTATGTGGGCAGTGTTTCCTATTCTTGTGTGAGTGAAATGTTCCATATATATTTGTTTGAAAACTGCAACCCGCAAACATACAACTAACAATTTCATTGTTCCTCAAATGAGTGCCAATGTGCAAAAAATATTCTTTCTCTGTGGGAAGATCACTACAAGTGCACAGATGACAACTGTATGTCAACAATTCTTGAAGCTCCTGTGTGTTTTGTTTGGAGTGAACTCTACTTAAATGAACATGCAAAGCATTCCATGTCTTAAAATTACATGGGCAGTTTAGGTGTGGGCATGGGTAACACTGAACATGCTGATGCTTAAGTCGAAAATACACACCTTACACATCCACATCCTCCACCCACAGCTCACCCTAACCTAACAAAACAAAACTGGCAAATCTAGGTGTACCTGGAGTAGACAAGCTTCTAGACAAGCATCACATGCATCGTAACAATGGTTGGCCAGAATGACATATTCACTGGTTTAAGCAAACTACCAAAACAACCTGATAATGGTCGATAACCTCCCTCAACAGCAGTCACTGAAGTGATGGATGGAAGACAGGTAGATTCTGAAAGAGATCATAAATAGACACTGATTAAGATATTTAATTTTTCCCAAGCACTAGTGTATCAGTACATAAACTCAAGCAGGTCCCTTTTGTGGCAGGGCAATGAGTGGAAAAGTTTAAGCCAATGTTTAAAATGATTTCAATCTCTTGTGAGAGTATTCCTTGATGCACAAGCATGAATCGTTTGGGTGCTGTTTAACAAATTCTTTAGTTCACAAAAGTGGTGAAATATATGAATAAAGAAGTACATGTACAAATACAACCTCACATATTCCTCATGGTTGTGCTTCGTGGATAGATATTCAGTGTCACTGTGCCGTCTGAAGCTAGGTTTTTACTACCACAATGAGTCGTAACAGCGAGCTCAGATGAAATTCTTCACCGTTTCCACTGATGGTATCGGCTCTACTGTACTGTACTCTACTCTCATTTTTGTGTGTTTCCTCTGATAAAAAGTACCTGGTGCTACTTTTTTTGGTTTCTGCTCCTTCGGGGGTTTCAAAAAAAGCAGCCCGGTACTTTTGGGCAATAAAAGGTGACGTAGACACATTGCAGACACTGATTGTTTCAGAGAATAGTCACAGCGTCATTGACAGTAGCCACGTACGGAGTAAACAGCAGCGCAATCCCCTTCCCGCCATTTTTAGGCGTTTGTTGAGGTCATCTTCCTTGTTACATATAAAAATACCAGTCCGTCGATGCCCTCCATTGTTTGTGTCTATGCCAGTCTGTGCTCTGTATGCAGCTTTTGTTTCTTGTTTGGGTTTAGTCTCGCTGAAAATAATGTCACGGCAGTTTTGCACGGGGTCCAGGGGGTACTATTTTTGCAGTGGAAACACTACCCAAAAAAGTACCGGCTCACAAAAGCGACTAGAGTAGAGCTGATACCGTCAGTGGAAATGTGACGTAACGGCTCTTTGTCTGCCAGAACCTATACATGTCCTCATAGCACCACAAAAGTAAACAAAGTTTATCGCTGGCCACTTTTAATGAACATTTAAATGAATGTGACGCTGACGTTGAGTTTGGCGGATGCGTGCACAATAACACAAAGCAACACATTAAATGCAGACCACAATTAAGACTACTTACGTAAATGCCTTGCTCAAATATCGCTGAAAGTGTTAGGCAAACTGCCAGTGACTTCAAGTGCCATTGTTTTTTTTTGCATTTAGATGGATGAAAATTGATTTTCTTACCTTTTCCAAATGAACACCTGGAGGTGTGGGTTGGTGAGGTTCTTCCTGTGGTGTCTCATTGGCGGTTGGCAAGCAACTAAGTTCCACACTCCATTCCAAGACCCACACTCCATTCCAAGTGGAATGGAGTGTGGGTCAGAACGTCTTTTTTTTTTTTTAATAACATTTGTACATATGGAAAATACACATTCACTGTGTCAACTTGGCTAACATTGCCTAAGGGAACAGAATCTTAATAAGAGATATGACAAATATTAAATTAAAATACAAATTCATGAAAAAGAAGTCTTGGAAATAGATAATGAAAGAAATTCAAGTATTGATGTCTATGAGAAATTTGTTCAACATTTTGTATAATTTTATGGCTTTGAGGTTTTCAGTTATTTTCAGGGATGGATCAGAATGTCTACTACCCCCCCCCCCTCTCAAAATAATCTTGCATGATGACCTGATCTCACGAGTTTAAATCCATACACCTTGATCTGGATAGATTAGGTAATGTTATTTCAAAATGGCTAAATCTAATTCAATGTTAATCTGAGGAGTTTCATGCAAATCCTACATGATTTAATCAAATTCACCATTGAAACATGAAATAATGTAGTTCATATTACATGCTACACGTTTGTAGAGTCAACAACCAGCCAAGTTCCTTTTTTTGAGTGTATATGGGTAGGCAACACATAACTGAAAGGGAAGTGTTGCCATGGGGACATGGCAAAGGTTGACTCCTCGCCATGGAACATTGGAAAGTTGTCACTTGGACAAACTTTTTCTGATTTTCAACAAATTTTCATTGATGTATATTAGTCCCGTCCAAAACACTCCTAAATAAAAATGATTGACAAAATTTATAGTTCCACCTACTGCTCAGAGGACATACTGCTCCAAACGTTTTACTTTATTTTTCACGCAGCGCTTGCCGTGACGACGGGAACTTTTCTTAGCCAGTGAGGTACAACGGGCGCCAGGGTCTGCGCTTGCGCGGGAGGCGAGGGCCCACTTACAGCTGTTTGCAGCTTTAATTAGGGCCCAAGCCACTGACAAGGTCAGTGGACGAGAGCCCTATTGTAATTGTTATAATTTTTTTTATTTATTTATTTTTTTATTCTTCTCCAGCTAAGATCTCATTTTTGGAGTAGTGAACGTGCATGAGCTCACCATTTTTTGCAGGGTCCTCAAGACTGGCAAAAAATGTAATATTTTGTAGGAAATATGATTGACCCCCAAAAAATGGCTCTACAGCGCCACCTAACATGTGAAGTCAAAGGGGCGTGGCACACACTTACTTTCGCGTAGAAAGATGAAAATCGGGTGAGCTGTTTATCATGACAAGACATGTAAAAAACTCCATAGAAGTGATGGTCTACACCCAAAAGGAAGTCAGCAATTTTGGCAGGAAGTGGGGGCGACCAAATTTCCACCTCACGCATTTGATCAAAATCATACTAGGGTTTTTTTCAGATTGAGCTCATTTGTGGTGACAATCATCTATACCCATGTACCATTAAAAGTTATTGAAAACTTTTCCAAAAGCGCCACGGTTTGGTCGTAGGGACGTGGTAAAGTTTGATGCCTTGCCATGATCATTCTTTGACCATTCTGATGGCAATAACTCTGGTATGCATTGTAGGCCCCTCATAGATTGTGTTCTTATTGTGGTGGGGGGTTTGCGTGCCCCAGTGATCCCAGGAGCTATGTTGTCTGGGGCAATTTGCCTCTGTTAGGGTCACCCAAGACAAACTGGTCCTTGGTGAAGGGCCAGACTAAGAACAATCCAGCAGACTCTCATGATAAATACTATAACAAGGATTCAGTGTACCCTGCCTGAAATGGGGTTACCGGGGCCCCAACCTGGAGCCAGGCCTGGGGGAGGGGCTTGATGACTAGCGTCTGGTGGCCGGGTTTCCACCCATGGGACCCGGCCGGGCTCAGCCCGAAGGAGTTACATGGCTCCGCCCTCCAGTGGGCTCACCACCTGCAGGAGGGATCATGGGGGTCCAGTGCTATGTGGATCAGGTGACGGTCAAAGGCAGAGACCTTGGCAGACTGATCCCAAGCTTTCTAAACTGGCTTTTGGTATATGGAATGTCACCTCTCTGGTGGAGAAGGAGCCCGAGCTGGTTCATGAGGTTGAGAGATACCAGCTAGATATAGTCGGCCTCACCTCAACACACATCTCCAGTTCCGGAACCAGTCTCCTGGAGAGGGGCTGGAGCTTGTCCTTCTCTGGAGTTGCCCCAGGCAAGAGGCGACGAGCAGGGGTGGGTATTTTTGTATCCCCTCACCTTGCTGCCTCTATATTGGAGTTTTCCCCGGTGGACGAAAGGGTTACTTCCCTGCGCCTTCGGGTTGGGAAATGGGTCCTGACCATCATTTGTGCCTATGCACCAAATGATGTTTCAGAGTACCCACCCTTTTTGGAGTCTGTGACTGGGGTGTTGGAGGGTGATCCTTTTGGAGACTCCATTGTCCTACTGGGGGACTTCAATGCACACATGGGAAACAACAGTGAAACCTGGAAGGGGGTGATTGGGAGGAACGGCCTGCCCGATCTGAACCCGAGTGGTGTTCAGTTATTGGACTTCTGTGCTAACCACAGTTTGTCCATAACAAACACCATGTTCAAGCATAAGGGTGTTCATATGTGCACCTGGCACCAGGACGCCCTAGGTCGCAGGTCGATGATTGATTTTTTTATCATGTCATCAGACCTGCAACCATATGTCTTGGACACTTGAGTAAAGAGAGGTGCAGAGCTGTCAACTGATCACCACCTGGTGGTGAGTTGGATCCGATGGCAGGGGAGGATGCCATTCAGACCTGGTAGACCCAAATGTATAGTGAGGGTGTGCTGGGAACATATGGCTGAGGCCCCTGTCCGGGAGGTCTTCAACTCCCATCTCCGGAAGAACTTCAACCACATTCCGAGGGAGTCTGGAGACATGGAGTCTGAATGGGCCATGTTCTCCAACCCTATTGTTGAAGCAGCAGCCCAGAGCTGCGGCTGCAAGGTTGTCGGGGCATGTCATGGTGGCAACCCCCAAACCAAGTGGTGGACACCATTAGTGAGGGGGGTTATTAAGCTGAAGAAGGAGTCCTATCAGGCTTGGTTGGCTTGTGGGACTCCCAAAGAAGCTGAGGTGTACCGACAGGCCAAGTGGAGTGCAGCTTGGGTGGTTGCTGAAGCAAAAACTCAGGTATGGGAGGAGTTTGGTGAGGCCATGGAACAAGACTTTTGGTCGGCCTTGAAGAGATTCTGGCAAACTGTCTGGCGGCTCAGGAGGGGTAAGCAGCTCCGTGTCCACACTGTGTATGGTGCAGATAGGGTGCTGTTGACTTCGACTGGAGATATCATCGGGGGGTGGAAGGAATACTTTGAGGATCTCCTCAATCCCACTGATATGCCTTCCACAGAGGAAGCAGAGCTCGTTGACAAGAGGGAAGACTCGCCTATCACAGGGGCTGAGGTCGCCAAGGTAGTTAAAAATCTCTTTGGTGGCCAGGCCCCGGGGGTGGACAAGATTCACCCTGAGTACCTCAAGGCCCTGGATATTGTAGGGCTGTCATAGTTGACACGCCTCTGCAAAATTGCGTGGAGGTCGGGGGCAGTGCCTTTGGCATGGCAAACTGGGGTGGTGGTTCCTCTCTTCATAAAAGGGGACCGACGGGTGTGCTCCAACTTTAGAGGGATCACACTCCTCAGCCTCCCTGGGAAGGTCTATGCCAAGGTACTGGAGAGGACAGTCAGGCCATTGGTAGAACCTCGGATTCAGGACGAGTAATGTGGTTTTCGTCCTGGCCGTGGCACATCGGACCAGCACTTTACCCTCTCGAGAATTCTCGTGGGTTCGTGGGAGTTTGCCCAACCAGTTTACATGTGTTTTGTGGACTTGGAGAAGGCATTCAACCGCGTCCATTGTGTTTTTTTTGTGGGGGGTGCTTCAGGAGTATGGGGTATTGGGCTTGTTGTTACAAGCTATTCAGTCTCTGTACGACCGTTGTGAGAGTTTGGTTTGTATTGCCAACACTCGATCGGACTCATTCCCAGTGAGAGTTGGACTCCACCAGGGCTGCCCTTTGTCACCGATCCTGTTCATAAATTTTATGGACAGGATTTCTAGGCACAACCAGGGAACGGAGGGTGTCATGCTTGGTGACCACAGGATCTCATCTCTGTTGTTTGCAGATGATGTTGTCCTGTTGGCTTCATCCAACAATGACCTACAGCTCTTGCTGGGACGGTTTGCCGCTGAGTGTGACGTGGCTGGGATGAGAATCAGCACCTCCAAGCCCGAGTCCATGGTCCTCAGCCGGAAAAAGGTGGATTGTCCTCTTCGGGTTGGGGACAGGCTCCTGCCCCAAGTGGAGGAGTTTAAGTATCTTGGGGTCTTATTCATGAGTGAGGGGAGAATGGAGCGAGAGATTGACAGACAGATCGGAGCAGCATCTGCAGTGATGCGGACGTTGTACCGGTCTGTTGTGGTGAAAAGGGAGTTCTTAGGCAAAGCTGCCAATTTACCAGTCTATCTACGTTCCTACTCTCACCTATGGTCATGAGCTTTGGTTAATGACCAAAAGAATGAGATTGCGGATACAAGCAGCTGAAATGAGCTTTCTCCGTAGGATTGCTGGACTCACCCTCAGAGATAGGGTGAGGAGCTCAGTCATCCGAGAGAGGTTCAGAGTAGAACCGCTGTTCCTCCACATTGAAAGGAGCCAGTTGAGGTGGTACGGGCATCTGATCAGGATGCCTCCTGGATGCCTCCCACTTGAGGTGTTTCAGGCACGTCCCACTGGGAGGAGACCCCGGGGCAGACCCAGGACTCGCTGTACAGACTATGTCTTCCAGCTGGTCTGGGAACACCTTGGTATCCTCTCTGAAGAGCTGGAGCAGGTGGCTGGGGAGAGGGAAGTCTGGGCTTCTCTGCTTGAACTGCTGCTTCCGCGACCCGGACCTCTGGAAAAGCGATAGAAGATGGATGGATGCATGCATGCATGCATTGTAGATTTTCAACCAATTTCAATATTATCAATATCAGTCCAATTCCAAACAGTTCTATAGAACAATATTCATAGAAATCTACAGTGTCACCTAGTGGTTAAAGTAAGAATTGCTGAAAACTGTTTTATTTATTAGTCACGCTCCACTAGCCACAATGATGTGAAATTTTCTGAGATTCATCAGAATACAGCGATGATCATAATTGCACATCACCTTTACCATGACATCACACTTGTTACCATGGACACGCCCTCCTTGCCATTCAATCCGTCATCTTGTGGGGAGGGTTTGGCAGGTCCTGGAGTCATAAAATTTGGAGCATTGGTAGAGGTGACTGTCTTCTGTAGTCCTATATGGGTCAGCAACACATAACTAATAGGTAAGTGTTACCATGGCGACATGACGAAGGTTGACTCCTCGCCATGGAACATCGAAAACTTGCAACTTGTACAAACTTATCCGATTTTCACCAAGTTTTCTATGATGAATATTAGTCTGACCCCACACACTGCTACATACAAATGGTTGACAAAACTTATAGCACCACCTACTACTCACGGGAAGTACTGCGCCACTCACATTTGAACAAGCTCTGCCTGGGGGACTGGTCCCACTGAACTCATTTTCACATGGCGGCATCTATATGCATTGGCCATTAAAAGTTATCAAATGTGAGTCGCAATCTCAAAAGGCATTGCCACGACACCATGACGAAGTTTGACTCCTCCCCTTACAATATCAAACAGCTGTAACTCGAGCAAAATTTTTCCGATGTACGCCAATGCTTCCATTATGGAAAATAATCCTGCCCTGAACATGTCTACATAAAAATACCTCACAAAAGCTATAGTGTCACCTAGTGGTTAAAGGAAGAATTTCTTAAAACAGTTTTATATATTAGTCACGTGCCACTTGCCAGAGTGACGTGAAATTATCTGAGGTTTATCAGACAACCTGGCTGATCATAACTGCACGTCACCTTTAGCATGGCATCACTGCTGTTAGCATAGACATGTCCCCCTTGCCATTCAATCTGTGATCTTGTTGGGAGGGTTGGGAAGGACTTGGAGTCACGAAATCTGGAACATAGGTAGAAGTAACTGTCATATGTAGTCTTCTATGGATGGGCAACACATAACTGACAGGGAAGTGTCGCCATAGCGACATGGCGAAGGTTGACGCTTCGCCATGGAACATCGGAAAGTTGTAACGTTGGACTAACTTTATCAGATTTTCACCAAATTTTCTATGATGGCTACTAGTCTAACCCCGCATGCTACTGCTTAAAAGGGTTTGACAAAACTTACAGCACCACCTGCTGCTCACAGGAAGTACTGCGCCAAACGGTTTTCTTTATTATTCACACAGTGGATGCCGTGACGACGGGAAATTTTTCGTGCTGCCTGGGTCCGACGGGCACAAGGTTCCACAGGTGTGTGGGAGGCGAGGGCCTGCTTACAGCTGTTTGCAGTTTTAATTGTTAGAATTTTTTTTTTTTCCTCCTTCTCCATCTAAGATCTCATTTTTGGGGTAGTCACCGTGCATGAAAACTCACAATTATTTGTAGGGACCTCAAGACTGGCAAAAAATGCAATATTTTGGAGGAAATATGAATGACCCCTCAAAAATGGCTCTACAGTGCCATCTAACATGTGAAGTCTATAGTGATTAGCCCACGCTTACTTTTGCGTAGAAAGATGAAAATCGGGTGAGATGTTTATCATGTCAAGACATGCAAAAAACTCCATAGAAGTGATGGTCTACACCCAACAGGAAGTCAGTCATTTTGTCAGGAAGTGGCGGTGACCAAATTTCCACCTCACGCATTTGATCGAACTCGTCCTAGGGTTTTAATCCGATTTAGCTCATTTGTGGTGACAACCATCTAAACCCATGTGCCATTAAAAGTTATTGAAAACTTTTCCAGAAGCTCGACGGTTTGGCCATAGGGGCATGGCAAAATTTGATGCCTCGCCATGATCATTCTATGATAATTCTGACGGCAATAACTCTGGTATGCATTGTAGGATTTCAACCAAATTAAGTATTATGGATATCAGTCTGATTCCAAACAGTTCTATAGAACAAAATTCATAGAAATCTACAGCTCCACCTATAGGAGGCAGAAAATTTTGCACCAGAAAGTTTGCATCATGTTGTTTTATTAAAATCTTGGGAATGGATTGTTGGATTGGCACCAAGATATGTAAGATGCTTCCAAACAATTACAACTATGAATATTCCTGAGTAGCAATAGCACCCTCTCTTGGAGACATGAAGGTTACATCAAGGGTTTTCAAGATCTCTGAAATAAATAGTCTTATTGGTACCATCTATGGTGACAATCATCTGTGCCCATGTGCCATCAAAAGCTGTTGAAAACTTTTCCAAATGCCCAACAGTTTATTGGCGTGGCCAAGTTTGCAGTATCGCCATCACCCTTCCAATGGCTTTAAGTCTGGCATACATTGACTGATTTCAACCAAATTTTATGTGGTGAATAGGTAGCCAATACTGATAATTTCTATAATAAAGAATTACACATAGCGACAGCGCCCCCTACCGTTATTGGTCAGGAAGTTACAATAACTCACATGCCATACTCACGCGCCGCTCGCCAGAATGATGTGCAATTTTCTGAGTTTTATCAGACCACCTGGTTGATCATAACTGCACATCACCTTTAGCATGGCTTCACTGCTGTTACCATGAACACGCCCTCCTCGCCATCTTGTAGGGATGGTTGGGAACGACCTGGAGTCATGAAATTTGGAACATAGGTTGATGTGACTGTCATTTGTAGTCCTATATGGGTGTTGGTATTCTTTGTTGGCATTCTTGTTGGTCCAAAAAACCTTAGAAATTCCTTTCCAAATCAAACTTTCAGTTTGGATGCAGTTACTCTTTCTCTTAATAGCTCTGTGAGGAACCTTGGAGTTATTTTTGATCAGGATTTGTCCTTCAATTCACATATTAAATTTGTTTCTAAGACTGCCTTCTATCATTTGTGTAATATTGCCAAGATTAGGAGCATCTTGTCTCAGAGTGATGCTGAGAAGCTGATCCACGCTTTTGTTAGCTCGAGATTAGATTATTGTAATTCTTTATTATCAGGCTGTCCTAAAACATCTTTAAAAAGTCTTCAGCTGATCCAAAATAAGATAAGATAAGATAAGATAAGCCTTTATTAGTCCCACAACGGGGAAATTCCAGGATTGCAACAGCACAGGGATAGCAACACTCAGAGCATCAAAAGAGAGGAAGGGGAAAAAAAACTCGGAATCGAGCTGCTGTTGCAAAAGGCAGCCGACTGGTGTGGCGCCGAGAGACTATTAACAGTGGTATACAAACGTTATAAAAATTACCTCGATAAATCAGTGTGTTAAGTATAATTTTAAAAAATGAACTTATGATATAATGCTGTTTACACTGAAATGAGCTGCCTTCATATTCTTCCTCCTCATTTTGTACAAGTGTAAAAATAATTTTCATATGATAAGTTGATATATTAATTATCCTTAGAGGCCTAGTGAATTTACACTGAAACGATAATTAAACTGGACGTCTGTCATAAGCTAGTCATGCTACAGCAGAGCGACGCCGCTCAGTTCAAACCAGACCACGCTTCCTCAATGTCAGCCAAAATGCTGCAGCAAGAGTTTTAACAGGTACTAGAAAGAGAGATCATATCTCTCCGGTTCTGGCCTCCCTTCATTGGCTTCCCATAGAGTTTAGAATTAAGTTTAAAATCCTTCTTCTTACTTACAAAGCTCTAAACAATCAGGCTCCTTTTTATTTAAAAGATCTGATACTACCGTATCATCCTAACAGAGCACTACGCTCCCAAAATGCAGGTTTACTTGTAATACCTAGAATCTCCAAAAGTACAATGGGAGGCAGAGCCTTCAGTTATCAAGCTCCTCTCCTGTGGAATCAGCTGCCAATCTGGATTCGGGAGTCAGACTCGATCTCTGTTTTTAAGAATAGGGCTAAAACCTACCTTTTTGATATAGCCTACAATTAGGGAGGGATCATGTGTTTCTGAACCCTCCCTTAGTTATGCTGCTAATAGGTTTAGTCAGCCGGGGGACCTCCAGTAATGCACTGGGCCTCACTCCTTTCCTCACTCTCTATGAAATATTTTTTTTTTTTTTTGCTGGTCATTAACATTTGTTTGTTCTCTCCCATAGATTGAGTCCCCATCGTGCTGTTTGCTCTCTACATGTCTGTTCTTTTCTTCTTCTCTATCCCCTCACCCCCCAGCCAGTCGCAGCAGATGACTGCCCCTCCCTGAGCCTGGTTCTGCTGGAGGTTTCTTCCTGTTAAAAGGGAGTTTTTCCTCTCCACCGTCGCCAAGTGCTTGCTCACAGGGGATCGCCTGATTGCTGGGGTCTTTCTGCAACTGTGGGGGTCCTCCCTACAGTTGATAGTGCTATGAGATGACTGTTGTTGTGAAATGGCGCTATATAAATAAAGTTGAATTGAATTGAATTGAATGGGTGGGCAACACATAACTGACAAGGAAGTGTTGCCATGGCTACATGGCGAAGGTTTACTCCTCGCCATGGAACATCGGAAAGTTGTAACTTGAACAAACTTTTTCTGATTTTCACCAAATTTTCTACTATGGATATTGGTCCTACCCCACACGCTCCTACATAAAAATGATTGACATAAGTTATTGTGCCATCTTCTGCTCACAAAAGTCCTGCACCAAATGGTTTACTTTATTATTGATGCAACGCTTGCCGTGACGATGGGAAATTTTCTGATCCAGCTAGGTACGACGAGCGCCGGGGTCTGTGGTTGTGCACAGGGCGAGGGCCGGCTTACAGCTGCTTGAATCTTTAATTGCTAGAATTTTTTTTTTTTCTTCTTCTCCATCTAAGATCTCATTTTTAGGATAGTCACCGTGCACGAAAACTCACAATTTTTTGCAGGGATCTCAAGACTGGCAAAAAATTTAATATTTTGGAGGAAATGTGAATGACCCCACAAAAATTGCTCTACAGCGCCACCTAACATATAAAGTCAATAGTGATTGGCACATGCTTACTTTCACGTAGAAAGTTGAAAATCGGGTGAGATGTTTATCATGTCAAGACATGCAAAAAAGATTTATATAGTAAGACATTAAACTGATCTTCTGCCTCTGAGTGTTTGTGTTGTTGTGGCCCGGGAGTCTTATATATTAAATTGCATGCTCACAGTAATTTCCATCCTCAAACTGTGACACTTTTTTGGCGTTGTCTTGCAGGACTCCCTTTCTACAGAACACAAACATGGAAGGGCATGTTGAACCCTCTGTTTTAGGTGTAAATTATCAGGCTGTCATCAATACATGTTATGACTCGCCGCTCATCAGCGGCGCCAGCCGCGCGCACACCTGCTCCTCATCAGCGGCGAGGTATTTAATACACTCTGCCCTGGGCTTCGGCCTGAAGCCGTCTCTCTACTTCGGCCCCTTTGCTACTACGGATCTCAAACCGACTAGTGAAGATATCCTGGGTAAGCTCCCCTTACCTCTCTCCTCTAGCTTTCCCCTGTGCACAGGTGGACATTCCCGGCGGCGGACTTCATCACCTCGCCGTTGGCTCTACGCTGCTGCCACAGGTACCGCAGGTCGCTGTCTCCCGGGCTCCGCCCTTGTCGACGCCAGCCACCTGTCACAACCAAGTAAGCCAGCTATCATCATCATTCCCTGTATTGGTGTGGTGCCCGTTACCCTTCTCCCTCTGCTCTCTCCCACAGGGTTGTCCGGCTGTACGGCCTCCTGCCCCCGTGCCTGACGCAGACGCCACCACCAATACATTCTATTCCACAGACACGCAGCCATACACTTCCCTGTTGCTAATAAAGCTGTTAAATCTATCCTGAGCCTGCGTGTGTGTCTCCTGGGCCGTGCGTTATGTCAGTACGGCTTCAGCAGAGCGGCTCGGCAGACAGCGGGCTCGCACGTCGTCTTTCCACCCTCGAGGCTCGGGTGGATTTAATAGCCCATCAGCAACAGGTGATATTAAATCAATTAATTAACATCACTAACCGATTAGACCGCTTGGACCCCCAGCAGCCGTTCCCCTCAGCTCGTCCGGGTGGCGTGGCTCCTGCGGCTCCGGTGGCCGTCCAGCCTGCTCCGGGTGCGCCAACACGGCTCTCACCAATCCCCACTCCTGCTCGCTTCAGCGGTAAGCTGGGTGGAGCTCGGGGTTTTATTATGCAGTGTGAGTCCGTGTTTCTTCGCGTTCCCGGAGATTTTCCCTCAGACCATAGCCGAATTGGCTATATAGTAAATCTCCTTGAGGGTCGTGCGCTTACCTGGGCTTACGCCATTATGGTGAAGCCCAGCTACGCCACCCTCACCTATGGCCAGTTCGTGCGACAATTTCTGGAAGTGTTCGATCATTCGCGTTTGGACAGTGTCCAGGTCGACCGTCTTCTCGGACTCCAACAGGGGAGCCGATCGGCGGCCGACTACGCGATCGACTTCCGGGTTACCGCGGAGGAAGTTGGCTGGGAAGAGCGCGCGCTCTGCGGCATCTTCCTCCGCAGTCTAAATTCCGGTCTGATTGATGAGTTGGCTGGACGGGATACCCCGGAGACGCTGACGGAGCTGATTTCTCTCACCATCAGTCTGGATAACAGGCTGCGCGAGCGCGCCTCCGAGCGGAAGCAGTCTTCTCGCTCGTGGGGCGCCTCGGCACGTCTGCCCCAAGCTGGCCACCTGGCGTTACCGCCACCGGAGGTCTCCGAGGAGTCGGAACCAATGGTGATGGTCCGGACAAAGCTCCCTCTGGCGGAGAAACAGCGCCGTCGTGACCTGGGCCTCTGCATATATTGCGGAGGTAGCCAGCACACGGTGGAGCATTGTCCAGAGAAGCCAAACGAGGTGGTCCGCGAGTCACTGTAGGGGGCCTCGCGGATGCTAATCGGTTAAGTCCCCTCACACATTTGATGCTGCCCATCCACTTCTGTCACAACCTCACTGGGCACCTCACACATGCACTGGTGGATTCAGGCGCGGAGGGTAGCTTTATTTCACAAAGCCTGGCAACCCGACTGGGCATCCACTGTCACCCCCTCGATACTCCTCTCGCCCTGGTTAATCTCTCCCAAGTTTCCCTGGGAAAGGTAACTCACCAAACATCCCCTGTCCCGGTGATCATCTCTGGAAACCATCGGGAGGATATCTCCTTTTACGTCCTGCCCACTTCAGTAACACCTGTCATCCTCGGTTATCCCTGGCTCCGCCTCCACAACCCTGCCTTGGACTGGAAGACTGGGAAGGTTTCAGCGTGGAGCACTTTCTGCATGGGTACCTGCCTCCAATCCGCGGCCTGCGCCCCGTCCTCGCCTCCCACAGCTCAGGACACCGCGCCCCCGGATCTCACCCTAGTGCCCTCTGAGTTCCACGACCTGGGTGCCGTTTTCAGTAAATCCATGGCGATGTCTCTGCCTCCTCACCGGCCCTACGACTGTGCCATTAACATCCGCCAGGGGGCGCCCTTACCCTCAGGACGCCTCTACAGTCTGTCAGCGCCGGAGAAGGAGGCAATGAACAGCTACCTGAAGGAGTCGCTCACTGCTGGGATCATCCGACCGTCCTCCTCTCCAGTAGGTGCAGGGTTCTTCTTCATTGGAAAGAAGGACGGATCTCTTCGTCCTTGTATCGACTATCGAGCTCTCAACGATATCACGGAGAAGGACCAGTACACCCTGCCCCTTGTGGACACTGCCTTCCACTCCCTCCAGGGGGCGACCTGGTTTACTAAGCTGGATCTCCACAGCGCTTACCACCTCGTCCGGATCCGGGAGGGAGATGAGTGGAAAACCGCCTTCCGAACCCCAAACGGGCATTTTGAATACCTCGTGATGCCGTTTGGGTTGACCAACGCTCCAGCCGTCTTTCAGCGCCTCATCAATGACGTCCTCCGGGACTTCATCGGCCTGTTCGTAGTCGTCTACCTGGACGACATTCTCATCTTCTCCAGGTCCAGGGATGAACACCGGGTCCACGTGAGGTGGGTCCTGCAGAGACTGCTGGAGAACCGTCTGTACGTCAAGGCGGAAAAATGTGAATTCTACGCCAAGACAACCTCCTTCCTGGGGTTCGTCATCTCCCATGACCAGGTGCTTCCGGATCCAGCCAAGATCAAAGCAGTGGTGGATTGGCCCACACCAACCTCCCGAAAGCAAGTTCAGCAATTCACCGGGTTCGCCAATTTCAACCGCCGCTTTGTCCCGAACTTTGGAGCCATCGTCGGGCCCCTGACCCGCCTCACCTCTCCTAAGACCCCGTTCCGGTGGACTGAAGACGCCGCCTCGGCCTTCCAGGCGCTGAAGACAGAGTTTTCCTCCTCCCGGGTCCTCAGCCAGGTCAATCCCACGCTGCAGTGCATTGTGGAGGTGGACGCTTCGGACACAGGGGTGGGGGCGGTGTTGTCCCAGCGGTCCCCAGCCAATGGAGTCAAGCGACCCTGCGCCTTCTTCTCTCGGCGCCTGTCCCCGGCGGAACGAAATTACGACGTGGGGGACAGAGAGCTTCTTGCCATCAAGCTTGCCCTTCAAGAATGGCGTCACTGACTGGAGGGGGCAGCCTTGCCTTTTGTGGTCCTCACTGACCACAAGAACCTGGAGTACCTGAGATCTGCCAAGCATCTGAACGCCCGCCAGGCGCGTTGGTCCCTGTTCTTTGCAAGGTTTAAGTTCAGCATCACATATAGGCCTGGCTCCAAGAACGGCCTGCCTGACGCCCTCTCCAGGCAATTTTCCCCGGAGGCCGCAGAAGACGTTGCTCACACCATCTTGCCCAGGTCGTGCGTCTTGGGGGCTGTTACATGGGACATAGAAGACAAGATCCGGAGGGCGCAGGAATCGGAACCGGACCCTGGCGGCGGACCGGAGGGGAGGCTCTTCGTGCCATCTGCCGTCCGAGGGGACGTTATACACTGGCTCCATACCTCCAAGCTCACCTGCCATCCTGGAGCTTCGCGGATGATCAACCTTCTCCAGTGATCCTTTTGGTGGCCAGGTCTGCGGAAGGATGCCGCCCGTTACGCCCGGGCCTGCCCCGTCTGTGCTGCCAATAAGTCAGGTAACGCTCCCCCTGCGGGTCTGCTCCAGCCCCTGCCCGTCCCTGGCAGGCCCTGGTCGCACATCGCTCTGGACTTCGTCACCGGGCTCCCTGTCTCCAACAACTTTGACACAGTTCTGACCATCGTAGACCGTTTTTCCAAGGCTGCCCACTTCGTGCCCCTACGTGGACTTCCCTCAGCCTTGGAGACGGCGGACCTCCTCATCCAGCATGTGGTCAGACTGCATGGAATCCCGGTCGACGTGGTCTCCGACCACGGCCCCCAGTTCTCTTCGGACGTCTGGAGGTCATTTTGCAAAGCCCTGGGAGCCAAGGTAAGCCTCTCCTCCGGCCATCACCCCCAGTCTAACGGGCAGTGTGAGCGGACTAACCAGGAGCTGGAGGCTACGCTCCGCTGCGTAACCTCATCTAAACCCACGTCCTGGAGTTCTCACCTCGCCTGGGTGGAGTACGCCCACAACACCTCTCGCTCTACGGCCATCGGGATGTCGCCCTTTAAAGCATCCTTGGGCTATGATCCACCCCTGTTCCCCGCGCAGGAGGGCGAGTTGGCTGTTCCCTCTGTCCAGGCACATCTGAGGCGGTGCCGTTCCCTTTGGTCCACGGCGCGTAATGCGCTTTTACGCACGGCGGAGCGCAATAAGTCTACGGCGGACCGACATAGGAGACCTGCACCTGCCTACCAGGTGGGACAGCAAGTTTGGGTATCCACACAGGACGTAAACCTAAAGGGTGAGAGGAGAAAGCTGGCCCAACGGTTCATCGGCCCTTATCCCATAACCAGAATCATCAACCCGGTGGCTGTGCGTGTGGCTATTCCCTCCTCCCTCCACATCCATCCCACCTTCCACGTCTCCAAAATCAAACCGGTGATCTCTGACCCCCTCTGCCCTCCACCTGCGGCGCACCCCGCTCCCCGGATGATTGGTGGCCATCCGGCCTGGACCGTTGCTGACATCTTGGACGCCCGACGCCGGGGTCGCGGATTGCAGTACCTAGTGGATTGGGAGGGCTATGGACCCGAGTGGAGACAGTGGGTGCCTTCCTCGCTGGTGTTGGACCGGTCACTCATTTCTGAGTTTCATCGAGCGCACCCGGAAAAACCATCGCCAGGAGGCGCTGCAAGAGGGGGGAGTACTGTTATGACTCGCCGCTCATCAGCGGCGCCAGCCGCGCGCACACCTGCTCCTCGTCAGCGGCGAGGTATTTAATACACTCTGCCCTGGGCTTCGGCCTGAAGCCGTCTCTCTACTTCGGCCCCTTTGCTACTACGGCTCTCAAACCGACTAGTGAAGATATCCTGGGTAAGCTCCCCTTACCTCTCTCCTCTAGCTTTCCCCTGTGCACAGGTGGACATTCCCGGCGGCGGACTTCATCACCTCGCCGTTGGCTCTACGCTGCTGCCACAGGTACCGCAGGTCGCTGTCTCCCGGGCTCCGCCCTTGTCGACACCAGCCACCTGTCACAACCAAGTAAGCCAGCTATCATCATCATTCCCTGTATTGGTGTGGTGCCCATTACCCTTCTCCCTCTGCTCTCTCCCACAGGGTTGTCCGGCTGTACGGCCTCCTGCCCCCGTGCCTGACGCAGACGCTACCACCAATACATTCTTATTCCACAGACACGCAGCCATACACTTCCCTGTTGCTAATAAAGCTGTTAAATCTATCCTGAGCCTGCGTGTGTGTCTCCTGGGCCGTGCATTATGTCAATACAGTTGTCATGCCATGGTTTTTGGGGGTACCTTGGGTCTCAAAGTTTTCTGGGGAAAATTGTCAAATTCAGTTTGGGGAATGGCTACGGCAGATTGAGGTATTGTTAAGAGCCCAGGGCTTCAGTGATAATCAAAAAGCCAATTTTGTTTTTGGGCAAAGTGTTTACTGCATCCATGCAGATGACCAGTTTGACAGCAGCACATCACAGCCGACAGAAGTGGTAGGCCTACTTGTTTTATCCTTCTGTGTTAATGAGATGGAACGCAGATTGTTTGTTCACAAGTGTAAAGTTCACAAAGTTCATCATCATCTATGCACGGCTAACCACTGCGGTGGCGCAGTGGTTAGCACTGCGGCAGCACAGTTTACCCTTGGCCGGGGGATTGTGGGGATCGTGGGATCGTGGGTTCGATCCCAGCCCCCGACCAACAGTGATCTGTGTGGAGTTTGCATGTTCTCCCCGTGTTGCGTGGGTTTACTCCAGGATTTCTCCGGTTTCCTCCCACATGCCAAAAACATGCATGTTAGGTTAATTGGCTGTTCTAAATTGTCCCTAGATATCTGTTTCCTATAGGCCCTTAGAATAGAGGGTTAGTATTAATGAAAGTGCTTTGAGTGGTCTTTGTGACTAGAAAAGCGCTATATAAGTGCAGGTTAGTTAGTTAGTAGTTATTCTTGCAACCTCTATGCCAGACACCATGCTGGTTAAGACAACCTTGTTTTGACTCATTGTTCTCAACAGGATACTAGATTTCTTTCCATGTAGATTAATTTATTCATCAAGCCAACAGTGCAGAATGAAGCAGTACTGCCTGGGTCAAAAAATGCATATGTATTTAAAATCAAATTTCCCTTCTTGGCCTTTACTTGAACAGGAACTATTGCAAGTTTACAATTCTCTTCAACGGCACCAGTGAGTCCACTTGTCTGAAATGAGGTGATGACTCCATTTTCACTTGTTGTTCTTTTGTTCACTTGCTCCTTTTCAACTTCCCTTTTCTTCTTGAATGTGTTTGTTTATAGTGAGTGACGAAGGGAGGGAGACCTGAAATAGGCAAATGTGAACCAGGTTTTTATATTATGTATTTATAATCTTGTTTGCATTGATGTATGTGGTTATTGTTTATTCTGTTTTCATTTTTTCTTTTCCTTATCTTTCTTTCTTTTTACCTGTTTCTTCTTTCTAAAGCCCATCCAGGGACAAGAGTTGCAAATTGGCTAATAGCTATACACTCTTTGTGCAACACATTAGATTGATTGTCATTTGATTAATTGTCTATGTTTATTGCACTGTCCCTGTCAAATAAACAAATAAAATAAAATAAAAAATTCTGGTGGATATGTAGCATTTTTGGAGCTTCAAGCTGCATATAGTGAAGGTAAGTTGCTGTCTTTGCTGATGTGTCCTATACACATACAACCAAAGCATACTCCATTTTCTCTCAGAAAAGCAATCTTCTCATTATGTGTCCTCATTTCCAGTTGTGAACACACATCCACATGATGTCCACCTCCACAGAACAAGCATTTCTGAACAGCATTAACCAAAGTCTTATTTTCCTGTGTTCCCATTTCATGGGTGAGCCCTTTAATTTTTCTCACAATTGATAGACGTTCCATTTGTAGGTTTTCCATTTTTTGAGTTAAAGCCTTGGCTGTCATTTTAAAACAGCTCTTTTCCGGCTTTTCATCATTCATCCCTTTTACATCACTCATTTTATTATTTTCCAGTATGCACAATATGGCAGAAACAGATCAACAGCTCCAACTTATCGGCGAGAATCACTTTCACTTCAGCAACTGCAGCCACAAAGCAGTCAAAAACAGCCCAAAACTCCACTGACCATTCCGCTGAGCACATACATCACAAATGTAAAGCCCCCATTGGACAAGCGGAGCCTTAAACAAACAATCTGCGTTCCACCTCATTAACACAGAATGATAAAACAAGCAGGCCTACCGCTTTTGTCAGCTGTGATGTGCTGCTGTCAAACTGGTCGTCTGCATGGATGCAGTAAGCAGGTTTCCAAAAGCATCAAGGCGGGAGTGCAGTGCCGATTCCAAAAATATCCATTCATTCAAAAATACTCCAACATCCAAAGGTCCATTATCATCACGTCCTGGATGCGGCTATTTTCTGTTGACTAGAATTGTAGCAACTTCAGTCCACCAAAAGCCGCTTTGAGGCTTAATTAGTCTCGTCTCCTTGATGCGTCCGTAAAAAATCCAGGCCAAATCCAAATAGTTCATTTCTGCCATTTATTAAAATACATGGCGGACAAACAGGACTAAGACAACATAATCAAAAATACTAAACCAAAAAGGTGCATCAAAAACTAACAAAAATAAAATAAAACAAACAAATGAATTGAGAAACGGTCAACAGAAAATATCTGAGCCCGTTTCACCCTCCATCAGCCACTAAATTCATGCAGGTGCAAAGGTGAAATAAATAAGCAAAACCACGCCCTCTCCTGTACCACCAACCGGAAATAGCAAACAATTACAAGACAAAAATTCAAAACAAAATTACAGTTTGGCTCCTACAATCCTCAAAAACTAGACGACATGCTGCGATCCAAAGAAATTCAGGAACAAATGAGAAACAAAGTAATTGAGATCTATCAGTATGGAAAAGGTTATGAAACCATTTCTAAAGTTTTGGGACTCCAGCAAATGACAGTGAGAACCATTATCCACAAATGGCGAAAACATGGAACAGTGGTGAACCTTCCCAGGAGTCGGTGGCCAACCAAAATTACGCCAAGAGCGCAGCGACGACTCATCCAAGAGGTCATAAAAGACCCCACAACGACATCCAAAGAAATGCAGGCCTCACTTGCCTCAGTTAAGGTCAGTGTTCATAACTCCACCATCAGAAAGTGAGTGGGCAAAAATGGCCTGCAAGGCAGAGTTCCAAGACAAAAAAGACAACTGAGCAAAAAGAACATAAAGGCTCATCTTAGTTTTGTCAGAAAACATCTTGATGATCCCCAAGACTTTTGGGAAAATATTCTATGGACTGACAAGACAAAAGTTGGACTTTTTAGAATGTGTGTGTCCCATTATATCTGGCTTAAAAGTAACACAGCGTTTCAGAAAAGGAACGTCATACCAACAGTAAAATATGGTAGCGGTAGTGTGATTGTCTGGGGCTGTTTTTCTGTTTCAGGACCTGGAAGACTTGCTATGGTAAATGGAACCATGAATTCTGCTGTTTACCAAAAAATGCTGAAGAAGAATGTCCGGCCATCTGTTCGTGACCTCAAGCTGAAGCGCACTTGGGTTCTGCAGCAGGACAATGGTCAAAAACACACCAGCAAGTCCATCTCTGAAGGGCTTAAGAAAACAAAATGAAGACATTTTAGTGGCCTAGTTAAAGTCCTTACCTGAATCCGATTGAGATGCTGTGGCATGACCTTAAAAAGGTGGTTCATGCTCAAAAATGTTCCAATGTGGTTGAATTTCAACAATTCTGCAAAGATGAGTGGGACACAATTCCTCTACAGCACTGTAAAAGACTCATTGCCAGTAATCACAAATGCTCGATTGCAGTTGTTGCCCCTAAGGGTGGCCCAGTCAGATATTAGGTTTAGAGGGCAATCACTTTTTCACAAAGGGCCATGTAGGTTTGGATCTTTTTTCCCTTAATAATAAACACCTTCATTTAAAAACTGCATTTTGTGTTTACTTGTGTTATCTTTGTCTAATATTTAAATTTGTTTGATGATCTGAAACATTTAAGAGTGGCAAACATACTAAAAAATGAGAAAGAAGGCAGGGGGAAAACACTTTTTTACACCACTGTAGAATAGAATAGAATAGAGTAGAATAGAATAAAATAAGCTTTATTGTCATTGTACAGTTGTGCAGCACAGCGAAATTGTGGGTGCTCCTCCAGGTGACTGCGCAATAAAGTAAGAGAGAAGAATTTGATTAAAACAGTTACAGAACATACGATTAAACATACAACTGAAATAAAAATAAAAATAATAATAAAATAGCCCATAGGTATATACATAGGTATGGTAGTGGCTTCAAGGGTGGAACTATGTAGTGCAGAGCATATAATTGAATAAAATAGCCAAAGGATTGTGGAAAATATGTACAGTCGTGATTTGAGGGATGGGTCAATATACATGAAAGTGAAGAGTGCAACGACAGGTGAGTGTCACGCCGCGCCGCTCATTAGCGGCGCCAGCTGCACGCGCACCTGCACATCATCAGCGGCGAGGGATTTAAGCCGCCTTGCCCTGGGCTTCGGCCTGAAGCCGTCAGACTTCTTTACGGATTGCTGTGAGTTCCTTCTCATCCTCAGCAAACATTGCGGTAAGAAGATCTTACCTTTTCCTTCTCCAAGTCTGCTCCCCTGTGCACAGGTGGATTTCCCGGCGGCGGACTATTCCTCTCCATCGCCTGTTCCTCGCTGCTGCACCGGGCTCTCCAGGTGGCTGTCTACCGGACCTCGTTCCTTGCTGTGCCAGTCATCCGCCCTGTCCAAGTAAGCTCCTCTCCAACTTATATATCTCCTGTGTTGGTGTGTGCCCGTCACCCTTCTCCCTGTGCTTTTCCCATAGGGTTGTCCGGCTGTACGGTCTCCTGCCTCTGTGCCCGAAGAAGACGCCGCCACCAACACATTCACATCTCGCAGACACACATTCATACACTCCTGTTGTCAATAAAGCTATTTGAGCTACTCTGAGCCTGTGTGTGTGCGTCTCCTGAGCCGTGTGTTATGTCAGTGAGTTATAGTGATAATTAAAAGGTCCTCAGTTCTGTGTATATGACCAATCAGATTAACTGACCACTACTATGGCATGGCAACAAGTCTTGTAAAAAAAAACCTTTAACGTGCTGAGAGTACAAAAAACTTGGAGAACATAAGTTTCTTTTAATAGAATTACTACAGAATGTGTATAGTTCATTTTGTAAACTTTTGGCCATTTTTGAGATGGCAATTCTTCGTAACTTTGCAGATGAATCAGAAACAATGGAAAAGCATGTTATTAGCATTTTAGGGTGAATGTGGGGAGACTTGAATAACGAAACCAAATTGCATTTAATTCCAGTTTATTTCAAGTAATCATCCCACTGTCTGCTCTCATTCCTGAGCAGCGAACAAAGAGGGTGAACACACCAAAGTTCTCCCTTTTCAACATTCTCACATCAAACCATTTCCCTCGCAGGGGAAATCACACATCTATATCAAAATCCCTTTATTCACATTCATTAACCTTTTATTTACATAACTCCCCCTTCTCTCCTCTCGAGCCTCAGCGGTCAGGAAGTCTTCTGTCCCCTGTCCTCCGCAGGGGGTCCAGGCTCTGCGGCTCCACACCGCAGGGGACTGCAGCTCTGTGGCTCTCCTTCATCGTGAGGTTAAATCACATATGCAGTGTCCAACATATACATGTCTAACAACACAGCCATATAACCCCCCCAAACGATGAAGAACAGACTATTTCCTAAAATTTAATAACACCTTACTCACTACTGAATAATCAACACCAACATTCAGTCTGTGCGCCGCTTGGGCTTCAGCCGTCTGCCGAATCTGCTGTGAGTTGGCCCCGCCTTGCCTGCGGCGCCTTTCTGCTTCGGCTCTGTTGACTGAGGAAGAGAGTGATTATTTGCCCTTTGCGGGGTCCTGCCTCGTCGAGGCGCCACTGCGACCGGTACAGACACGTCCTTCATGACAAAAGCAGGTTTTAGTCTGTCAATACTGACTGTCTCCTTTCTGTCTCCAAAATCTAGCACAAATTGCTTATCACCTGCCTCCAGCACTCGAAATGGCCCTTCGTAAGGTGGTTTGAGCGTTGCTTTTAGGGCTTCGCGCCTGACAAAAACGAAGTTGGCATTTTTCAAAGCCTTGGGGACGAAAACTCGTGGAAAAGCGTGATGAACCGGACCCGGGAGCGTGTCTGCTCCCGTGCCAACTAACGGTCCCAGAGCAGAGAGAGGTGGGGGCTCTGGGTGCTCTGGTAAAAACTCGCCTGGCAGCCTCAGAGTTTGTGCGAATACCAGCTCCGCTGGGGAGGCGTCTAAGTCCTCTTTAGGTGCAGAACGCAACCCTAATAAAACCCATGGCAGTTTATTTACCCAATCTGCATCCGTGAGCGACGCTCTGAGTGCTGCCTTCAAAGACCTATGAAAACGCTCGCATAAACCATTAGCCTGAGGGTGGTAAGCCGTAGTGCGGTGAATTTTGGCTCCTAAGCCATTGGCCATCGCTGACCACAGCTCAGAGATGAATTGCGGTCCTATATCGGACGTAATGTCGGACGGAACCCCGAAGCGCGCCACCCAAGCCGTTAAAAAAACGCGAGCCACCTCCGCGGCCGTGGTCGTCGCAAGTGGGACCACTTCCGGCCAACGTGTGGTGCGGTCCACCATTGTCAAAAGATGCGTGAACCCCTGTGATGCGGAACGGTTCTAACGGGGCTCTTGTGTGCTTGTGAATTTTGGCCCGTTGACAGGAAATGCAGGTTTTTGCCCATTCCTTCACGTGCTTGCGCAGGCACGGCCAAACAAACTTTTCCGCCACTAGTTTCACCGACGGGTGCGCCAGTGAGTGAACCGAGTCAAAAACACGGCGGCGCCATGTGGCCGGAACCACCGGACGCGGGCGCCCCGTCGACATGTCGCAGATCAGGGGGGGCATACCGGTTTGTAAACACTTGCTCTCCAGCCTTAACCCTGTTGGTCCAGACTGGAGCGCGCGCACGTCTGCGTCCGCCCCCTGGTCCGCTGCCATGGCTGCGTAATCTATACCCACGTGCACCGGGGCTGCGCGCGCCACCGTGCCGCTCTCCTGTGGCGCGGTCACGGTGGCCCGTTCTGCCTCTGCGCGTGTTGGAGTCGTGAACGCGCGCGAGAGACAATCTGCTACTACATTGAATTTGCCCGCAACGTGCCTAATATCAGTGGTAAATTCCGAGATTGCGGCCAGCTGCCTCTGCTGCCTGCCGGACCACGGGTCTGAAATTTTGGCCATGGCGTATGTGAGCGGCTTGTGGTCCACATAAGCGGTGAAGCACCGTCCTTCCAGCCAGAACTGGGAATGACGAATAGCCAAATGCAGCGCCAACAGTTCTCTGTCGAACGCGCTGTATTTTCGTTCAGCCGCGCTTAAAGATTTGCTAAAGAAAGCCAAAGGCTCCCAAACTCCGGCTACCTGTTGCTCAATAACGGCCACTATGGCTAAATCTGAAGCGTCTGTCATCAGCGCGATACGTGCTGCAGGGTCTGGGTGGGCCAGGAGCGCAGCGTCAGCCAAGGCTTTTTTAACCTCTGTGAACGCGCGCTCCCGCTCCGGGGACCATTCGACCGCCTGGGTCGTTTTTTGTTTTTTGAGCGCGGCATATAACGGTTGCATGATTTGAGCTGCTTGGGGCAGGAATCGGTTACAAAAATTCACCATCCCCAAGAATTCCTGTAGTGATTTGACCGTTTGTGGACGGGGAAAATCCGCTACCGCGCGCACTTTATCTTGTAACGGAACCGCTCCCTCCGGGAAGACGCGGTGACCCAAAAAATCGATCCGCTCGATGCCGAACTGGCACTTGGCTGGGTTAACTATTAAGCCGTGCTCTCCCAGCCTCCTAAAAACTGCTGTGAGGTGCGTTTCGTGTTCGTCCTCTGAAGTACTCGCGACCAAAATGTTGTTGAGGTACACAAACACGAAAGGGAGATCGCGTAACACGGCATCCATCATCCGCTGAAATGTTTGCGCCACTCCTTTGAGACCAAACGGCATGTGTAAAAATTCGAAAAGTCCAAACAGGGTTATTACCGCTGTTTTAGGAATGTCCTCCGGTTGGACTGGGACTTGGTGATAGCCGCGAACTAGATCAATCTTTGAAAAAATGCGCGCCCCCGCCAGGTGCACCGAAAAATCCTGAATGTGCGGGATGGGATAACGATCGTGCGCCGTAGCGTTGTTTAGCCTGCGGTAATCCCCGCACGGTCTCCAGGAGCCATCGGCTTTCGGTATCATGTGCAGCAGCGAAGCCCACGGGCTCTTCGACCTACGAACGATGCCTAGCCTCTCCAGGCTGGCGAACTCCTCGCGCGCAATGGCGAGCTTAACTGCATCCAAGCGCCGAGCTTTTGCAAACACGGGAGGACCAGATGTGGGGATAAAGTGTTTCACCCCGTGCTTCGCGACCGTCGCTGAAAAAGTGGGCACAGTGAGCGCTGGAAATTGGGTGAGGAGTGTGTGAAACTTACCACCTGCTGTAGCGACGTGGGTCTGTACTGGTGGCGGGGACACTCGAGCTGAACAGGGGAGAGAGTAAAAAGAGAGTGCATTTACCAGCCGTCTATTGGCAAGATCAACTAACAGATTGTGTGAACACAAAAAATCCGCACCCAACATGATGAAACTCACCGCCGCTATTACAAAAGGCCATTCATATGTGCGGCCATGTAAGCACAAAGGCAAGGTCCTTCTCCCGTAGGTGTTGATGTTCAAGCCATTTGCCGCTGTAGCTCCGCTACCGTGGGGTCCAGCCACCCGGTCCGCGTATGTTGGGGTGATGAAGCTCACTTGTGCTCCGGTGTCGATGAGGAACTCTCGTCCGGAGCGCGCATCCGTGATGTAGAGCAGCTTGCTGTGTTCTCCGAGGGTCGAAGCTGCTAGCGACCCCCGGTCTTGCCGTTTCCCGAACTCCTGAAGTTGCAGGGCGGCACACACCTGCGTGCCTTCTCCGCGAACCTCCGATGGTAAAAGCAAAGATCTTCTCCTCCGCTGTGTCGTGTCCGCGCCTCTGCCGCCGGACCATTGGCTCCACCTCGTCGAGGCCGTGCTGCCGCCGTCGTCGGCCAGTCTGGGTCTGCCGCCTCTGGCTCCCCGCTGTCTCGGGTCGCCGCTGTGGTTGCTTGCCCGCCGCAGGCGTCCAGGATCCCATCTGCTTCCTGGGCCAGCTCCCGGAACTCCTCGAGGGTGTGACACTTTTTGCCGGCCAGCGTGCTTCTCGCATGCGTCGGGAGGTTGGAGAGGAAGATGAACTGAAAAATGAAATCATCGTTGTCCAACCCTCTCAGCTGCATCATCTCCTCCATCAGGGCACTCGGCCTGTGTCCTCCTTGGTCTAGCAAAGACAGGATCCTCCTCGCCATCACTTCGGCCGAGGGGGTGAAAAACTTGATGAGGGTGGATTTCAGCTTGCGGTACCTGTCGGTCACGGGTGGCTGCTCCACCAAGCTCTGCACGCACCGAGCTGTGCTGTTGTCCAGTTTAGCGATGACATGGTGGAACTTAGTGTCATCCACCGTTACTCCTGCGAGTGCGAACTGCGACTCTGCTTGCAGAAACCACGACCGTGGGTTATCCTGCCAGAAATCAGGCAGCTTAACGGCCACTGCGCTCGCCAGCTCTGAGCGCTGTGAGTCCGGGACCCTGAGACCTTCTTCGTTCATTCTCAACGTCGTCAGTCACCAATGTGGGGAGACTTGAATAACGAAACTGAATTGCATTTAATTCCAGTTTATTTCAAGTAATCATCCCACTGTCTGCTCTCATTCCTGAGCAGCGAACAAAGAGGGTGAACACACCAAAGTTCTCCCTTTTCAACATTCTCACATCAAACCATTTCCCTCGCAGGGGAAATCACACATCTATATCAAAATCCCTTTACTCACATTCATTAACCTTTTATTTACATAACTCCCCCTTCTCTCCTCTCGAGCCTCAGCGGTCAGGAAGTCTTCTGTCCCCTGTCCTCCGCAGGGGGTCCAGGCTCTGCGGCTCCGCACCGCAGGGGACTGCAGCTCTGTGGCTCTCCTTCATCGTGAGGTTAAATCACATATGCAGTGTCCAACATATACATGTCTAACAACACAGCCATAGTGAACACAAAAGATTACTGTTAGCAATTGTTAATGAATGATAATAATTTGAAGCAAATTACTAAATCTTATAGGAATAATGTAAAAAAATTAAACAAATTACTCATTCATTCATTCATTTATCTTCATCCGCTTAAGGCTGCGTGTACACTAAATGCATTTTTTCTTGCTCTGGGCAACTATTTTCCATTCATTCTCTATGTTGTCCAGCGTTTACAGCGCTGAGCGCCCTTGGCGGTGAAACACTCTTGGCGGTGGCCGTTTTTTGTCACAGCGCTCAGGGAGCCAAGAGTTAAAAAAAAAGTTCAACTTTTCAGAGACTGCAGCTGAGCTCGTCAATGTCAGACTTTCAGCAGCCAATCAGAACTGCTGCGTGGGCGGGGATAGGATGCCAGTACTAGTCTGTGCTCAGACTCCTGCTTTCCATGTCATCATATTTTACATCCAGAGCTGCTAGAAAACGTTTCCTGTCCATTGTTATTTCGCGACTGCTATTAAAAAATCAGAAGAAAGTCTGACAATAGGAAAAACGGAAGTGCTGAGCTGAGAGTGACAAGCTGTTGCTGGGATACAGGGCACAGGATTTTTTTTCCTAGAGCGCCGTGCACAAACGCCGAAAAAAAATGCTCAGGGCAGTCAGGCGACAAAAAAACGTGTTTGGTGCACAGCAACCTGAATCTTTTCAGGGCACATGGGGGTGCTGGAGCCTATCCCAGTGTCTGTGTGAAAGACGGTATACACCCTGGACAGATCACCACTCCATCTCAAACTATTATAAAATTATTGAAGAGGTCATTAACTTTCCGGATACTCAATGCAACATCATCGTAGCTTATTTTTATTTGTGCATATTCTATTTTTGCTGGACTGAGCCTGAGTTACAACAGTCATCTCTAAAAAATCTTTTAAACTGTTGATCTTGATTTTCTTGTGGATATTTTCATATCTAGATTTATATGTAATTATCTGAATTAATTCCTAAAATACATGATTTACAGGAATGATGCTTTGAGGGATTCAAAACCATTTAATATCATGAACAAGTTTTATATTCTTTACATACTGCATACTATGAGTCTGGTCAAGGAAGGTAACCTTTAAGTTTCCATGAGTCTGAGACAGCGTTTCCTAGTCATATGACTGTGACTTCATACTGGCCAATGAAAACCATTCTTCTCTCAAGAGATGTGGAAAGTAACAGCAACAAAGGAGTGTGATCAGAATGACAGCAAACAAGCTTATTTTGTATGTAACCATTTCGGTCTCCATGAATATTGGTAAGTTAATTATGGTATTCTGATTTTCTTGAATATCTCTTCCAGTTATTACCATTTGTTTTAATTTCAGTCCTGATATATTTTTATTACTGGTTATGAGTGAAAGCTTTGTTTAGCCGAAAAAAAAAAAAAAAAAAAAACTCTGGGTAAGAAGTGAATGTTTCCCATTCAGCTAACTTAGTGCCATAATCTTGGTTGTTACTATTGGTTCCTGTTATCATCATTATTTTCATTCTGTAGTTTTTCTTTTTCTTTTTTCTTTCATTGTGTGTTCCTTTCCCCTGTTTGATTGTGTGTGGCTCTGTGTCATTGGCAACTATGACCTTTTTTAAATGCTGAACATGGACAATGTGTCCTTGGGAAAGTCACATTTGCTATAGAGGCTTTCAGTGGTATAAAGTATTATATCTGACTATTGTCACTTATTATCTGATTCTTCTTGAATACCATGTGGCACTATACTGCTGTGAGATCATACATTGCATCCAGGACATCCTGTGTCATTTCTTGTTGGCCAATCAAATGCATTCTCATCTTTTGAAGCTGATCAAACTCTAAAAAAAACTTCATTTGCAACATGAATCTGAAAATGATGGCACCTGTGGTGCTCTCTTACTGCCTTTTAACTCTGTATGTTGGACAAATGGGTAAGTTAGATTTCTTTTTCGTCTTTCACTGAACAATCACCCTTCATACACAATTTGTTGCTTCTTGTTAAATTTGTCTTTGATACCATTGCAGTCCAAATGATACAGCTGTCCTCATCTGTTCCTGAAGACAAGAGTTTTCTGTCATTTGTATCAGCTCGTGTTGGTGGTAAGGTGACGTTGCAATGTTTCTGGAAAGTTGGTGTTCCTGAAAGGATTCACTGGTTTAAAGAAACTCCGGGACAAAAACCAAGGCTCATCTCTACCTTCTATAAATATGATGTGAACACCTCCTTTTCTCCTGACTTCAACAGTCCACGCTTCACACTGGACACAGAAGAAGGCAAATATCACTTGACAATATCTGACTTAAAGATTTCTGATTCAGCCTCTTACTTTTGCATTCATCATTTATTTAGAGTAGAATTTTCAAAGAGTTTTATTGTCAGTGTAAAGGATTCAAGTTTGAACATCCGAGCTTCAGTCAAGCAACCAGCATCTGAGACCATCCAGCCTGGAGGCTCCGTGACTCTGAACTGTGCTGTACATACTGGGAGCTGTGATGGAGAACACAGTATTTACTGGTTCAAAAAATTTGAAGAATCTGACCCACAACTTATTTACACCCATGTTGGATGTAGGAGAAAACCCAACACAAATGGAGACATATGTGATTACAACCTTCCATTGCAGGGTCTTAATGAGTTTCATGCAGTGATCTACTACTGTGCTATTGTCTCATGCGGACACATAGTGTTTGGAAATGGGACCAAGCTTTATTATCAGGGTGAGTAATTTTTGATAAGAGTTGACATATATATATATATATATATATATATATATATATATACAGTATATATAAAGAGCATATAAAATCGCTTGCCACCCTGCTTGTTAATGTAAACATATAATCAACCAATCACATGGCAGCAACTCAACACATTTAGGCATGTTGACATGGTTAAGGCAAGCTGCTGAAGTTCAGAGTATCAGAATGGGGAAGAAAGGTGACTTAAATGACTTTCAATGTGGCATTGTTGTTGAAATTAGATGGGCAGGTCTGAGTATTTCAGCAACCGCTGATCTAATGGAATTTTCATGCAAAACCATCCCTAGGGTTTACAGAGAATGGTCTGAAAAGGAGAAAATATCTTGTGTGCAGCAGTTCTCTGGGCTTATATGCCTTACTGATGCCAGGAGCAACAGGTGAATGGCCAGACTGGCTTGAGTGTTTCTCGCGTTTTGCTGCAACTTTCAGACGGTAGGGTCAGAATTTGGCATAAACAACAAGAAAGAATGGATGCATGCTTATGGATGTACAGTCAACAAATATCCAGCAGCTGTGTGATTCTAGCATATGATATGGACCATTATTTCTGAGGAATGTTTCCATCACCTTGTATCGAGTTCTGAAGGTAATCGTGAGCCAATTTGTTGCAAGGTGTACCTAGTATAGTGGCCGCTGAGTGTATGTGCTTCAGTCTGGTGAACTTTGTATCACACAAAAAAGCTGAAACCATAACTCTCAGAAGCTGTATTAATTATAAATGTGACATTTAAAAATCAAATATTTTATAAACTTGAAAGAGGGATAAAAGGATGAATAACTGCATAAAAGTCAATAATGTGACAGTCTCAGGCCTGTGTGTTTCTTCAGACAAAGCTTCTTCTCTGGTTTTGGTCTGTTCCTTGGGTGGAGTTTTGACATTCACCACCATCTTGTGTATGCTGCTGGGCTTCTTACTGCACAAGACAAAGAACAAAAACAGCAGCAACTCCACAGGTACAGGTTTGTATCAATGTCATACATAGCCAACAGCTCTTTACAGTTTTTTCCTTCAAAATGATTTGTTCTGATTTTCCAAAGCAGAATTTCCAGCTCACTCTACAAACATACAGGTAAATGTTATCTTTTAAATTGCGTATAATTTAGTACAGTGGTGTGAAAAAGTGTTTGCCCCTTCACGATTTCTCATTTTTTTTTGAATGTGTGTCAAACTTAAATGTTTTAATCATCAAAAAAAAAAAATATTAGACAAAGATAACACAAGTAAACACAAAATGTAGCTTTTAAATTAAGATGTTTATTATTAAGGGTAAAAAAAATCCAAACCTACATGGCCCTGTGTAAAAAAATGATTGCCCCCTAAACCTATTAACTGGTTGAGCCACCCTGAGCAGCAACAATTACAATCAAGCATTTGCGATATCTGGCAATGAGTCTTTTACAGCACTGTGGAGGAATTCTGGCCCACTCATCTTTGCAGAATTGTTGTAATTCAACCACATTGGAGGTCTGAGCATGAACCACCTTTTTAAGGTCATGCCACAGCATCTCAGTCAGATTCAGGTCAGAACTTTGACTAGGCTACTCCAAAGTGTTCATTTTGTTTTTCTTAGGCCATTCAGAGGTGGACTTGCCGGTGTGTTTTGGATCATTGTCCTGCTGCAGAACCCAAGTGTGCTTCACTTTCTCAGGCATGTCCTATTTAAGTGATTTTTTGAATGAGAACAGGTATGGCAGTAATCAGGTCTGGGTGTGGCTAGAGAAATTGAACTCAGCTTTCCAAAGATGTGATAAAACACAGTTAATGTCTTAAATGCCCTTCAGGGCAGGATTAAATGCACCAAACGCCGGCTTTGAGTTTGCACATTTATTAAGGCAGCACAAGAAACACCACAGAACGAGGGTAGGATACAACAAGGAGAAATAATAAGATGAGGAATGCTCGCCTGAGATAACCAGAAAGCACGTGGAACACAGGCCGGTTAGATACAAATGATTAACATGAAATATCAAAAGGTGAAAAGGATCAGGGGAACTTACATTTGCATGTTGAGAGTTGAGAGTAGGGTGCTGCACCAGAAAATAGTGCACAGCCCCTTAAATAAGACTAGAAATAAATTGAAACAAGTGATCATAGGTGTGGGTTACCTGAGCGGGCAGGAGAAAGCAAAGAAACAATTTAGACCAGCTGGAAGTGATGAGAGAGGAGGGAGCGATCAGAGCTGACAACTGACTGGGCCACACCCATGCAGAGCAAAACCCCAGAAAGCCACTGACAGCTGTCAACCCCGAGAGAGAGAACACAACAGAATACAAATATAACGAGATGGCAGAAAATAAAGACAAGTAACCTCAAATGTAATTAACAAACTGTAATGAACATAAACGGGAAAATAAATCATACTGAGAAACAATACAAGATATGTGACAAAGTAACCAAGGATAAAATGACAGGAAGGAAACTCAAAATGACAACACAGTACAAATATGAAAAAACGGAAGAAAGACTGAGCCAGGTGGAATCCCCCCAGCACTCAGATTGTGACAGTTAATTTATGTTTTAACGGGTGGGCGGGGGTCATGAGTCTGAGCCCAGAGCTCAGACTCCCTATGTATTTTTGAGCATTTTATGTCTGTTATTATTTTCTTGTTAGTTTTCTGTTGTTGTGTGACATGAGCCTCCTTCCTCCTCTCCCAGACACACCCACCATTCACTCACAGTTTATTTCCCAGTTCCCACCTGTGAGTGATTGGGTTTTAGGACACCTGCTACTCTCCCTCTCACTGCTCTCAGTCTGCTGTCCTACCAGCTGGGAGCAGTTACACAATCAGTTCACCTGCCAGCTCAGCTCTCACTCCTGCTGCTTGTTATGCTCTATGTATTTAAACACTGCCTGTTCACTCTGTCTTTGCTGCAGTCTTATATGGATGTTCTCTGGATTATCTACTCTGTTCTTGCTACCAACACTGGCGGGACAATGGTGGCTCCAAAGTGTTTCTTCCTGTAAGTTTTCCTCATTTATATTTTTGTTCATCATGCGCTGTTTCCATTCTTGTTTGTCTTTTTTTTTTTTATTTAAGTTTTTGTAAAGGGTATACAGGTCGTTACAGCAATGCATTGTTTACATTTTCATCACAATGTTCCCTTATTTTCTGATATCTGACAACATTGGAAGAATAATTATTACAACACCCCCTTTTTTTTAAAGTGAAAGAAAAAGTGAAATTAAAGAGAATAAAAACAAACAAACAAACCAGCAAAAAATAAACAAAAAGAAAAAAATAAGTAAATAAAGGTAAAAGAGCATCTGAGTAGTGTTGGAACAAAGAGCGGAACCATTATTGAAATGGTATTTGTCAAAGATTAGATCTAATGGAAGACACATATGCGATCCAGGGTTGCCGAAAGTTCATGAACCCATCCATGTCCTGTCTCAGTGCGAATGTCAACTTTTCCATCGAGTAAATGTCTTGGATCACGTTAATCCAATCTTCAGGTGTAGGACAGTCCTTCAACATCCATTTTTTAGTTAGAGCTTTTTTACTTGCCAGTATTAAAACACTGAATAAGTATTTTTCTCCTCGTCTTTCCAGTGAGTCCGGTAGTAAACCCAAATACAAAGTTACAAAAGAAAAGGGAACAGTTATTTTAAATATTTTCCCCAATATTGTCTGTGCACTGGTCCAATATTGGTGGATAACTGGGCATGACCTAAACACATGAAAATGATTTGCAGTCTTTTCACCACACAAGCGCCAACAGTTCAATCCCTTATGGGTAAATTTGTTTTGTGCAGGTGTTCTGAAAAATCTTACCAAGTTTTTCCATCCAAATTCTCTCCACTTCAGGGATGAGGTACTTTTCCATTGCTGTTTATTTAGCTTTTCCCATATTTCCAGTTGTAAAGTGAAATTCCCCTCTTTTTCTCATCTCTCTTTTATATATGATGTGTTGTCTCCTTTTAAGTCTTGAAGACCTTGGTATATTTTAGAAATGTATCTGATCCCTGGGATCCCTTTTTATGCCATTAAGAAGACCTTCAGAACACCTGACTGGGCCCTTTCCAAATCCTCCTTTTTAAGTATATTGTTTATGTGGTGTCTAAGCTGGAAGAACCTGTAAAGGTCTTGATTTATTAGACCTTGTTTTTTCAAATCTTCAAAACTTCTTAAAATTTGCCCTTTAAAAAAATTGTAATATTTTATCAGCCCTTTCTCCTTCCACTTTTTAAATCTGGTGTCTGTTTTATTAGGAGTAAAGTCTTGATCATAGGCAATCCATTGCAGAAGTCGATAGGGTTCTTTAGTTTGATTCTCTCTGACTATCTTAAACCAAATTTTTAGCGGGGTCTCTATCCACGGGTTAGTGTTATTCAAAAGTTTAGGTAAGGCATTGTTCCCTATTATCGCCTGTAGGGGGATGTCACTTGTTATTTGGCATTCGATCTCCTTCCATTGTGCAGTGTAGACTGGGTTACATATCTCTACTAAAGTTTTAATTTGTGCTGCTTTAAAGTAGTCCCTGATATTTGGCAGCGCAAGCCCACCTTTGTCTTTGTTTAGCTGTAAGGTTCTATATCTGATTCTAGGTCTCTTGCCCTGCCATATGAATCTTGAGATCCTTCTGTCCAGCTCCTGCCACGTCTTTTTGGGAGGTTCTACCGGTATTGTTTGGAAAAGGTATAGAAGACGTGGAAGTATATTCATTTTGACTGCTTCAATTCTTTGTGCAGTACCCAAGAATGGTATCATATTCCATCTTGCTAGGTCAGATTTTATTTTTGTCACCAGTGGATCATAGTTTCGTGATATCATTTTGTTGAGTTGTTTCGGGATATTGACCCCCAGATATTTCATAGTTTCCGACTCCCAGTTAGTTTTGAGCTTGCTTAGTGAATAATGATTTGGGTCATAGTTGAATGTTAAAACTTGGGTTTTATGCATGTTTAATTTGTACCCCGATCAATCTCCATACTCTGAAAAAACTGAGGTTAGTTCTGGTAAAGAAGTGTCCGGCTGCCCTAGGTATATTAAAATGTCATCAGTAAAGAGTGCTATTTTATGTTCCTTCTGACCAAGTGTAATACCTTGAATTTTTTGATTTTGTCTTATCCATTGGCTCAGAGGTTCTATGAAGATTGCAAAGAGCAGTGGAGACAGGGGGCAGCCCTAACGACATCCTATTTCCAGCTCAAAAGATGATGATAAATTACCGTTAATCCTTATTTTAGCTGTTGGCTTTTTTATATAATGCCTGTATAGTTCTAATGAAGTTGTTATGAAAATTGAAACTGGATAAGATTCTATATAGAAAAGACCAGTCAACCGAATCGAATGCTTTTTCAGCATCTAATCCCAATATGACTGCATTTAAGTTATATTTTTTTATATGATGAATTATGTGTAAAGTGCGTCTAATGTTGTCTTGTGTCTGTCTTTGTCTTATAAAACCTGTTTGGTCTAAATGAATTAGGTCTGTCAGTATATTTTCTAACCTTTTGGCAAAGATAATGGTAAAAAGCTTATAGTCCTGATTTAATACACTGATTGGTCTGTAGTTGGAGCACTCTAGTTTATCCTTTTCAGGTTTAGGTATAACTGCAATGACCCCTTCTCTCCAGGAGGGGGGGATTTCCCCTGTGTGGAGGAAATAATTAAATGTTTTCAGGAGGAGAGGAGATAGTTGCTGTTTAAAGGTTTTGTACCACTCTGCTGTATAGCCATCTGCTCCTGGGGATTTGTTAGCTTTAAGTTTCATAATTGCTTTTTCCAATTCTTTAGGTTGTATTTCTGACAGTAGTGTTTTATTTTGTGACTCTGTAAGTTGGGGAAGGTTTAATGTGTTTAGGAATGCCTCGGATGTGTTTTTATGTTTTTTGTGGGAGTATATGTTCTTATAGTAATTCTCGAAGCTTTTAAGAATATCCTGAATTCTGAATTTTGTTTCCTTTGATACTGGGTCTCTGATTTTGTAGATTGCTCTTTCTGTTTGTTGTTTCCTCAATTTTTAGGCTAGCAATTTTGCCGATTTACTGCCTGCTTCATAGTATTTTTGTTTCAAAAATGTAAGTTTCTTCTGGATTTCTATTCTGTAGATCTCATTTATTTGGTTTTTAATTTCCTTAATCTTGAGCGAGTCAGTAGAATGAGTGTTGCCTTTGTGTTCTTTTTCTAGGTTCTTAAGTTCTGACTCTAATGTGGATAGTTTTTCTTGTCTTAATTTCTTTTGGGTTGCCAGTTTTGCAATAATCTTTCCTCTTATTACAGCTTTGCATGCATCCCACAGTATTAAAGGGGATACTTCTCCATTATCGTTTTCTTCCAAATATCTGAGAATATCTGATCCCAATTCATCTTTCAATGGTCCTTTCAGGACATTTGAATTTAACCTCCAAGAAAATGTATTATTTATGTATTTTTGGATATTTAAGTCCATGTAGATTGGACTGTGGTCAGAGAGATCCATCAGTCCTATTTTACATGTTTTTACTCTTCCAATGTCTCTATTAAACATAAAAAAATAGTCAATCCTTGAGTAAGATGAATGTGGAGTTGAGTAAAATGTATAGTCTTTTACACTGGGGTTGAGTTCCCTCCACACATCGCAGATTCCCATTTATTTTAGTAGCATCCGAGTCTTCCTGCTTTGGGTGTTATTTTGATGTGGAGAATTACCAGAAACATCCCAGTATGGATTCAGTCTAAGATTGAAGTCCCCACCACATATCACTAAACCTTAAGCTTTAGTTATCATTAGGTCAAATACATTTTTATAAAATTTCCAGTTAGCCCCTGGGGGAGCATACACATTCAGCAGGGTGACATCTTCTCCCTCTAGCCGCCCAGTTACCAAACTGTATCTCCCTTCTTTATCTTTGTGTTCTGATTTTTTTTTCAAATGTAATTTTGGTAGATATCAATGTCGCTACTCCCCTCCTCCTCCCTGACTTATATGAAGATGAAGAGATCATTTTAAACCCTTGTCTACTGAGTTTAGTGTGCTCCACATCTGTTAGGTGGGTTTCTTGTAAAAATATTATTCCTGCTTTGTCTTTTTTCATTTTGCCTAGAATCTTGGATCTTTTAACTGGATTCAGGATTCCTTTTACATTATATGAAATTATTTTGGTTACACCCTGTTTCTCTATTGTGTTGTTTTGTTTAGTATAACTGTGTGGTGGCCCTCTTTTGTGCTACTCAGAAACTGAAAGAACATTAAGAACAAGAAAAACATTAAGAACATAGTGTATAAAACTTTAAAACAAAAAACTGTCAAAAGAACTTCCTGAGCTGGGGTCTTTTTAAAGACCCTGGAAGAGCCTTGATGGAGTGTAGGCTCTGAGGGAAATTCCTCAAACTCTGTTACGTGTTGAGGGCCCTCTCTTACCCCTGTAAGTTGTCCCATGCTTTTAACGTGAGTTTCAGAACCCAATCCGAACTTGTAATGATTTTTTTTTTCCCGTTATGCCTATACCCTGTGAAATTGTATGCACCCTCCCACCCCAATCACAGCAAACATTCACGCAAAAACAGTATTTGTTAGTGTGGGGAGAACATATGGATTATTGTCACATTTCTATTTTAACAAGTTTTTTTTTTTTTTTTTAATTAAAAAGACTTATTTGTTTCAAATATTATGACTGTTCCATGAAATGTTTTACCACATGCTGAATACGCATCTCCTTTAATGTTTGTTACCTTGTATGAGGGGGGTTGGATTTGCAGATTGACTCAAAAAAAAAAAAAAAAAGGTCGCTATTCCAACCTGAAAACGGCCAGTTTATCCGCGACGCTCTGGTGCTGGGTTTCCCGCTGCTGGCCCATGGATTTTGAAGGTCTCTGTGTTGTCCATGTTTGCGCTTTGATCTTCTCACTCGGGTCTGCTGCGGGTTTAAATACCGTTACCGGGAGCCCTCTTCTCGCCATGTCAGCTGTTGCTTCTTCCGCCGAATTATAGAGACATGTTTCTTCGCCGTAGAAGACCCTTAACTTCGCAGGAAATGGCGTCTGAAAGCGCAGTTTCTTCTCACGTAGCACCTTTTTGGCGTCATTGTATTCCCTGCGCTTTTTAAGGACCTCCGGGGCGTAATCGTGTTCCACGAAGACTTTTCTCTCCTGGTGCATAAATCCTTTTTTCTGCCAAGCCAGTCTTACAACCTCTTGTTTTATTTTGAAATTGGAAAATCTTACCAACACCGAACGTGGGGGCGCTTCCGCTGCTGGCTTAGCGGCTAATGAACGATGTGCCTTTTCTATCTTCAAGTCGGTGGTTTGTGGAATATCCAATTTCTCTCTTAGTAAAGATTCTACGCATTCTGCCATTGAGTTAAAACCGTTTTCGGCTCCTTCTATCAGACCATGAATTCTTATATTGTCTCTTCTCTGTCTTCCTTCTTGGTCGGTTAGCTTAGCCTCTATAGATGCTTGTCTTTTGTGTAGGTCCAGCACAGAATCTTTGAGCACTTTTATTCGTTCCTCTGCTTCCAAGATTCGGTTCTCGGCCTGGTCCACTCTGCTGTTTGTCCTTTTTAATTCGTCTCTGAATTCCCGAAATTTGGCCGTAACCTCTCGGCAAAATTGTCGTAGCTCTTCAAATAGCGATTTCAAGCTAACCTTTTTGTTAGCTACAACCAGCTCCTCGTCTTCTGAACGGAGATCTTCCAGTTCAGATTCTCCGGCCGATATGTGTCCTGGCCTGGGAAATTTCAGTTTCTTCTGTTTTCCTTTAGACATGATGATTTTGTCTTTTGATTTTCACTCCTCCAAAAATCCGTTAAGTTTGATTTTCAAGGTATTTCCTTGGATTGGGTCTGAGAGCTTCAGCGTCAAGCTGCAGTCGCCATGGCGTCCACTTGTTTGTCTTTTTGTTGAATAAATGTCACACTACAGCTCAGTGCATGGATCTGTCTTTCTGCCCCGGAGGGGCCCATTCATGATGGGGGGGGGGTAGCTTTTTCCACACAGGGCCATGTAGGTTTGGATTTTTTTTTTATCCTTAAAAATAAACTCCTTTATTTGAAAACTGCATTTTGTGTTTACTTGTGTTATCTTTGTCTAATATTTAAATTTGTTTGATGATCTGAAGCATTTAAGTGTGACATACAAAAAAATGAGAACTCAGGAAGGGGGAAAACACTTGTTCACACCACTATATATTGTGGTGATTTCTTTTATTTGTATTTATACTGCCATCTACATTTTGAAAATTTTGTTTGCAGGACTTCCAAGAAGCTGACAGCCCCCACTATGCAGCTTTAAATATTCACCAGCGCAGCAGATCAAGAACACAGCAAAATAACACTCCATCTGAATGTGTTTACTCCAGGATAAATGCATAGAACAAGTTGTGCATGGTGTTTTTGATTCTCTGAGGAGACGCGGTGTCGATATCTCAATAAAAATGTAGCTTCACTGTGGCAAAATCAAGATACCCTACTTAAGATCTTCTACTGCTTTTGCTATCCTTGTGTCTGTGGAGTAATTGATTTCTTCAATGATGGAGTGCTTGCTATTGCTTACAGAGCTGTAACTTTAACTTTGTAGGGAGATTAAAAAAGCAATGTACATTCAATGAAGCATGACAAATAAAACCTGTCTAAAGAGTTTTGGGCATGATTTTAACCCACAGTAGTTCCTCCTTATAGCTTTAACTCTCAAGCTCTCCTCCATACCTCTGCAGTAAGCAGTAAGTATGAGACAGAAATCAAGAACCAGTAAAACTAAAGAACACCAAAGGACAACCAATCTGGTGATTGAAGTTGTGATGTTCAACATGTTTTTTTCCCAGGACTTTCAATGTGAATCTATCAGCACCAGAAACATTCAACCAAGAAATGTAATCATAAACTCGTTCTAAGGTTACATATTGATTTACAGTATCAGTGCGATTCACCAGAGATCTCACAATATGATGCAATTGTACTATGATTCCTTAAGAATTGCGATTTTGTGATAGCTTGAGCATTCCAAGACCAAAATAGATATATTTTATTTTTTTCCCCTTATTAAACATCAAATGTTGTCCACAAATCTGTTTCATATAATAAAGTTTTCAGTCTTTTCACCTCACCGAGGTTGCTTTTGTTTCGGTGACTGGAGGACCTCAGTCCTCTGTGGGATGGTGTGCTGTTCTGGTTGTGTGTGGGTTCATTACTCTGCAGGTTCATGCGTCACAGGATGGTGTGGTCCTTTCTGCTGTGCCCAGAGATTTCTCAACTTCTGGCCGGGGCTTTCATTTTACACAGTGCTGTATGGATGCAGGCAAATGCACATGGGGCACACAGTGGACTGTTGTCTTCTTGACTTGGTCAGAATTTGGAAGTGGCTTTATCGGGCTGGTTGTTTATATTGTTAGTTGATTTTTACCTGGGCTGTTTTAGCTCAGTTGTCACCTAGTAATGCTGCTGCCACTGGGCAGTGCAGACAGCCTTAGTGTCCGCCGTGTTCTGAGTGCTTGGGGTTTTGGGGGGTGCGGGAGAAAGGGTTGTGCCATGCTCCTTGCAGGTTGAATATGTCATGTCAAGGTATTTCATTCATCTTTGTTATGAAATCCAAAAAGAAGTCCAGTCATTTGAGTTAAACTTTTTCAGTGCAGTTCTTTCTCCAGTGTCATTGCTTAATGAGTACACCTGTCAGCAAATCTCACAAGACAAGCCATGACTTCACCTGATAATGAGGCTCACTTTGCATCATCTAGTGAATTGAAAGCTGAATTGGTTTATTGATGTTTTCAGCATTCAGACATATATATGTGATTAATAAAAAGATCAGTACATGCATTTAGGAATCGATGCATCATCATAAGTGCCAAGCATCTTGATATAATGCTGTTTCGATCTTGTAGCCCCAAGGCGAATTGACAGTATTTCGTTGTTACAGGGGAGTTAGCCTGTCTTTCTAATAAAACACAGCTGCTAGGTGAAAGAGGTGTGACTAGGGATGGGCAGTCCCAGCATTTTTCCTTTCGATACGATGCCATTAATTTACTTTTACTTCGATACCAATACTTTTTGCCCAAAATCACATGATTGAAGTTTCATTAACAACTTTATTGCAAGGGCAATATGAAATATGAATAAAACTCATGAACATAAACACTTGAAGGAAATGCTTATAAAATGATAATAAAACAGAACAATGAGCAAATTAAATAAAAATATGAATTGTTTTCAATTATAATAAAAATAATTAAGACTTAAAATGAATATAAAATTAATTCAATTTCTTAATTTCTTGAAGACTCTCAACTGGATTCAAGTATTTTTTACTTCTGAAATGTTCAGGTTCAGGTTCAGGTTACTTTATTTGTACCCGTAGGTAGATTTGTTTCACCAGTCATCCAAATTCTATAGTAATACCGAGCAGCATATAATATATGCTGCTTGCAAGGGAAAGCAGCATGAAAAAATATGAAAAAAATACACATAATATGTGCAATTTTTTCATGCAAGTTTTTTTTTTTATTAATTAATTAATTAATTTGTTTATTTATTTTTATACTATTATTTTAATTGTGCTTTTTTTTTCAAAATTATGCTGCTTGGTATCACTACAGAATTTGGATGAATGGTGTAACATTTCAGAAGTTATACTTCTGCCGCCTCCGACGCTGCTGAGCTCACTGCACGGAGTGAGTGCTTGGCTGCACAGTGCGCAGTGAGTATTCGGCTCCGACATCTGATAGGCAGCCATAATCATGTGACATGGCAGTCTCCACGCTTCCCACGCTGACCAGGTCCACTGCATGCACGATTGGTGGTGATCCCAGATACTGGTGTGAGAAGATCTCACTCAGCTCCTGTGACAGTTTATCCGCAGCTTCCAGTAGTTGAGCTAACTCGATGGTTGTGGGCAGTGTCAGTACACCTGAAAACGTAAGCAGCTTGGACCCTATTGCAGCACTGCTGGTAAACTCCGCCAAATGATCAGGAATCATCTCCTCCTCCAAAAGTCCAAGCTGGCACCCGCTGACTAATGGCTCCAAGTCTGCCACAAACCACTGAATAGACTCATCCACTTGTTGGAGGCTCTTTTGAAACCGAATCTTGCAAACCATGACGTTTTGCAGGCCGCAAAAATAGCGCGCCATTAGCTCAACCACTTCAACAAAGCTATCACAGTCACCCAGTGTGCTCAGAATACGCTATTCCTCCACTGCAACATTGTGCATCAACAACTCACGTGACCTCAACTACTCCAGCTTCCCAAGATTCAGTGCCACCATATGCGTCTGGAAAATGGTGCACCACCTCAACAAGGAAACCGGTGGCTAGCCGGGGGGGCTCCAGAAACGGCCGAATTTCCAACTCACACACTTTCATACCTTGTTTTAATCCACTTTTATTCTCATCGCCAAATGTTATGCCTGGAAATGGAGCAAAGGACGAGGCCAGGTGTCGAACTGAGCACATGTTTATTAAAGAGGCACAGGTGCACCATATTCGTCCGCCAGGAAGAGGGAATGGCCAAGAGGCGGTCCGTCCTGCCTGCAGCCCTTTTAGAGTCAAGGGTGGTGGCATGAGAGGAAGGTGGAGCCACATGCCACACAAATAAGAGTCCCAAATATGAACCGTGCAAATAGCTGTATAACACAGACCATCTCTAAATATGCTTGGGCTGGTTTTTCACTGGTTTTCACAGAAAAATTTAATGCCTAAAACTCAGAAGTGAAAACAAATTTTGTATTAACATAGTGGTATTGAGATATTTTAAAAAGTATCAACACCAAAGTATCAGCCAGCTGATATCGAAGTATCTGTACTTGAGTATCAATATGCCCATCCCTAGGTGTGACTTGATCTGCATGAGAGAGGAAGGCAGCTACGGTAAGAAGCATTCACGTTTGTGTTTTAAACTATGTAATACAGCCATGCTGATGTTAAAAGCTTAGCACTACACTTTTGCTGAAGCCATGCATAATTTGGCTTTGACACACTCAATAAGTGCTTTAATCATACAAGAATCACATGAGAACTTTCTAAACTCTTACTGGTCAGGTGTTTTTGCCATGGGAACAAAAGAAGTAAATACAGGAAGTTGTTTTCCTACCCAGAGTTAGACATAAATCTCTGACCCATCAGAACATGTGACTGCATATGGAGACTGTTGTGTCTGAAGGTAGACTTGAAATTACAAGGCCACGTGCACGACTGAACTTATGTTTTTTTTTTTAAATATCACACACCACACTACGACCACCAGCCAGGGGTGATGGTGAAGAGACCCGCCTCTCCTGCCTGCTGCTACTTATAGGCATGGGGTGGTGGCAAAAAACGGAAGTGAGTGCCACCACACCGTGCCTCACAAATAAAGAACTGTATAAAGAACAATATAACACCCCCCCCCCCCAGAAAAGTCCAAAACACACACACAATTGAGACCCTCCCCAATTTAGGATCCCAATCGCGCACTAAAATAACAGAAAACAATGTACTATAATTGGCCTAACACATTCACACCAAAACAACTAAAAACCAGTGGGGACGGGTGGACTACCGTCCAACCCCCACACGGTGAGGTGGGTTATTCTGCCACTTTTAAAATTACATCTCTGCAGACTTGTACCGGGCAGTCAGTCTCAGCGTTCCCACCGTGCACAGCCGTCCACCTCCAGAGCCATAGAGTGGCATTAGGTCACCTTCAATCCTGTAGTGAGGGAAGAATTTTCTCACCGTAGCCCAATTCAGCAGGGAGCCCTCCACCCCCGTGTCGATAAGCAATGGCATCTCCACACCATCCAGCTCCACTGTGCAGAACGTGTATCCGTTGGTGTTCAGGGACATTGTGTGGACAACCGTCAGGGTGGGGGGAGTCGATTTCCTTTGTGGGCTCCCCTGCTCGGACATACAGCACACAGTGGCATAGTGGTTCAAGCAGCCACACTTGCCGCAGCGTTTCCCAGACAGTCCCTGGCCTTGGAGCAGTGCTTCACGGACCCGCATCCCAAATACATGGGTTTCCCTGGGGCAGACCTCAATCTTGCAGTGTTGGCCTCCTCAGCGTCTTCTTACATGCTCCCATTGCTGTCTGGGTCCGTTACTTGTGTGGCAACAAGAAACTCCAGCTGTCAACGTGGCAAACGTCAGCCTATCTGCCGCCTCCAGCTGAAGAGCTAACTTGATGGCCCTGGTCAGCATTAAGTCACCCGGAAAAGTGAGCAGCTTTGTCCTTATTGTAGTGCTGTTGGTATGCTCCGCCATGTGGTTGTGAGCCATCTCCTCCTCCAACAGTCTTAACCGACACTCACTAGCCAGTAGCCTCAAGTCGGCTACGAACCGCTGAATAGGCTTGCCTACTGGTTGGCGGCGCTGCCGAAACTTGAGTCTCCAAACAGTGACGTTGTCCAAGGCGCGAAAATTGTGCGCCATCAGCTTGACCACATTCTTGAAGCTGTCCAAACCACCAAGCGTGCTCAAAATTTGCTGGTCTTAAATTCCCAAGGTGTGCACTGTGGGGAGCGTGAAATAACGAAGCTGAATTGGCTTTTAATTCAGGTTTTATTCGAGCACTTCATCCCCAGCCTTCTCTCAAGAACAAAAGAGGATGAGCTGCATCAGACCTTCACATTTATACCTCTCACACAAAGGGAGAATCACATATCCCTGTCAAAACCCCCTATTGACATTAACTCCCCCTCCGGTCTCTCAGTCCTCCACCTGTCCCCCAGGAGTTCTGGAAGTCCTTCCAGTCTCTTATCCCCGTACCTCCGTCCTCTTGTTGTTAACTGCAGGTGGTCCAGACATATTGTTCCATTCAGGACGTGAGGTCAATCCACACATGCAATCTACTTTATGCTTAAGCATATGTAGGCAAAAATACATGGGCTACATAAACCCCCCCCCCCCAAACGTCGAAGAATGGACAATATATTAAAATTAAGAGAACATGTTAATATCAACAGCACAGTCTATACCACACAACCACATCAAAAATCAGTGATAACATCAATAGCATAGTCTATACCACATGATGAATGAATGAATGAATGAATGAATGAATTTTATTTATTTCGGATAGTACATTACAGGTTAAAAGAAACTGTATAATATAACAACAAGGTCAAATTAGACAAAGACTCCTTCTACTATACAATTCCACGTGAGTTATCCGAAATGGGTGATGGCTGAAGCCGCAGCTTATATTGCCCACCCATATTCCATCCAAGAATTCAAAGGAGAAAAAAGAGAAAACAAGACAAGAGCGATTACAATTTAAAACAAGGCTAAGACAAAATGTGACTGAGAGAAAAAGAAAACTGAGCTAGTCTAAGTTAAGCGGTTACTATTCAAAAACAAATCTAAGACATAGTGTCACAGAGAAAAAAAGAAAAAAAGAAAAACTAAGCTACAACACAACACAGGCTGGAAATGTCAATCCTTATGTGAGTTTACATGTCGTCTTGTAAATATGTTTGGAGTATTTCTTCCTTTAGTTTTTGTTTAAATTGTCCAAGCTTTGTACATGATTTTAATTCAGGTCCAAAATCGTTCCATAATCTGACTCCTTGCACTGAAATACAGTGTTGCTTGGTGGTTGTTCTCACTGTAGGCTTTTGAAATATACATGTTCCACTGAAGTGATATTGTTTCTCCCTTGTTTGGAACAACTTTTGGATATTTGCGGGCAGTGATAGATTCTTCACTTTGAACATTATTATTGCGGTTTTAAAGTCAATCAGATCTTTCAACTTGAGAGTTTTTTGTTTAAGAAAAAGTGGGTTTGTTGGTTCCCTGTAAGCTGCTTTGTTGATTATTCTAATAGCTCTCTTTTGAAGCATAAAGAGTGGATATATGTTTGTTTTATATGTATTTCCCCATACTTCATTACAATATGTCATGTATGGGAGTATTAATGAATGGTACAAGGTGTATAGTGTGGGTTGATTCAGCAAATTTTTCACTCTGTGTAATATTGCAATTGATTTGGATACTTTACCTTTTATATAATTAATATGTGGCTTCCAACACAGTTTGTTATCAATTATTACTCCAAGGAATTTAGTTTCGGATACCCTTTCAATCTCTACACCATTTACACTGAGTTTGGGTACTGGGTAGTTGTGATGGTTGTTAAAGACTATAAATTTTGTCTTGCTTAAATTGAGCGTTAATTTGTTTGAATCAAACCACAGTTTCAGCTTTCCTAATTCCTTTCCGAGTGTATCCAGAAGTTGTTCCAAATTGTTTCCACTGCATAGCAGATTAGTGTCATCAGCAAACAATATTAAGTCCATTTTTTCTGAAACTTTACATATATCATTTATATACATATTGAATAATAATGGTCCCAAAACTGAACCCTGTGGGACTCCACAGGTGACCTTCAGTAACTCTGAGTTTTTGCTGTTAACACATGCAAACTGATATCTATTCTTTAAGTAACTACTTAACCAGGACAGTGCTACCCCTCTAATACCACAATTTTGTAGTTTCTTTAATAATAGATTGTGATCTACTGTATCACATGCTTTTTTAAGATCCAGCAATACTCCAACTGAATACTCTTTATTTTCAATGGCTGTTGATATTTTTTCTGTAAATTCCATTAAGGCATATGCTGTTGTCCTTTTGTGTCTGAACCCATATTGCTGCTCACACAATAAATCATTCTTCAGTATGAAGTTGTCAATTCTCTCATAGAATATTTTTTCAAGTATCTTGGAAAATTGCGGTAATAGTGAAATTGGTCTGTAGTTGGAGAGTTCCCCTCTGTCGCCTGTCTTGTAAATCGGAATTACTTTAGCTATTTTTATTGCATTGGGAAATATACCTGATTGGAGAGACAGGTTACAGATATACGTCAGTGGTTTCACTATGCATTCGATAACAGTTTTGACTAGTAGCATGTCAATATCATCGCAGTCAGTAGATGTTTTACTTTTGAACGATTTAACAGTTTCAATGACCTCTCTTTCGTCTGTGTTCTTTATGAAGATGGTGTCTTTTACAGCAGTGTTATTGCATATTGTATCACCTGTAGGCGCCGTAGTGGGTATTTCTCGGGCCAGTTTAGGTCCAATGTTAACAAAAAAATTATTAAATTCATCTGCAGGTGAAGCTATATTCACATTCGGAGTCGATTTATTATTTTTTGGAATATTAGTTGGGTAGCTAGTATTTCTGCTTTTATTTCCAAGGATACTGTTGATTATTGTCCATGTATTTTTAATATTGTCTTTGTTTTTTTCCAGTTCTTTACTGTAATAGTCTCTTTTACTGCATCTTATTATACTGTATATGTTAACTTATTTTTGTATGTTTTATACCGTTGCTCTGCTTCTTTTGTCCTTTTCTTTATGAAAGCTTTATATAATAAATTTTTCTTTTTACACGCCTTTTGTAGCCCTTTGGTTAACCATGGTTTGTCAGCAAATTTGTGTTTAAGCTTTTTTTTAACTAATGGGCAGTTTTTTTCATAAAGAGTGGTTACAATGTTTATACATGTGTCATAGGCTTCATTTACATCTGATACATAGACTTCTGTCCAGTCTTGCTTCAGCAAGTCCTCTTTAAAAGAACTGATTGCGTTTGGTGATTTGTGTCTGAACGATTTTGAGATTTTTTCTGGGTTGGGCCCCGTGTGGCCATGGATAAGTGCAAAGATTGGCAAGTGGTCGCTTATATCATTTATCAATAATCCACTTTCTATTTTCTTATCGAGAACATTGACAAACAGGTTGTCAATAAGTGTAGCAGAGTGAACTGTGATTCTACTGGGATGTGTTATTGTGGGATATAGACTCATGCTGTACATAGAGTTCATGAACTCTGTAACTACATTTTGTTGATGTGGATTAAGTAGGTCAATATTGAAATCGCCACAAATTGCTACCATTTTCTTACTAGTAATATTATTGTACAGCTCGACTAATTTATCTCTGAATGTCTCAATGCAAGTTCCCGGCGTTCTGTATATGCAGCTTATGATTAGATTTTTTCTTTTGTCTAGGTCAATCTCAACAGTAACACATTCCAAAATCCCTGGTAGTGCTGAGGACATTTCATTTACAAGCTTACATCTATATAGGTCATCAATATACAGTGCAACACCACCACCCTTTTTTTGAGATCTGTTAATGTTAAACATCTGATATCCCTCTATTGCCATCAGGGGAGCCTGGTCTTCATTAAGCCAGGTTTCCGAGACTGCAATAGCTGTGAATTTTCTGTTTAGCTGTTTTAAATAGTCCTGAATCTGTGAGAAGTTTTTGTTAAGACTTCTGCTATTGAAGTGTATTATTGACAGTTTACCATCTAATTGCACTTGACTTTTGAATTGCTTTTCAGTGTAATATTCACAGTGGTTATGAATATTATTGAAAAAGTGGTTATCAGGATCAATATCATTCTCCATCTCTTGTGGTTTATGTTCAGCATAGTGGCATATTTTTAGAGTTTGAGTTTCCTCACTCTTTGTTTCATAGTCAGTGTTCATTTGTATTTATCTAAGTCAGTAGCATCTCTGATCATTATACTTTTTGCTTGCTCAGGTGTTCCATTTAGTTTAATCCAAATTCTACAATTTCTTGTCCAGGTTGACTGTATCTTATTTTGTTTTTTTTAGCATCCGTGCCTGCCGTGCTAATTCAGCATTTTTTTTTTGTCAGGTGTTCATTTAGGTAAACTTGAGTTTCCTTTAGTTTTTTGGCCTGCCTCAGTATGTCATTTTTCACCCTCCTGTTCACAAAGCGCATCACAATTGATTTCTTTGTTTTGTTATCTTTCTTCGGTAAAGCATAACAGGCTGAGATCGCATTGGCTTCTACCTTAATGTCTTTATCATTAAGGAACTGAAGCACTTGGTTTTCTAGGGACATTGATTCACTTATGGAAGCATGTTCACCACTCAGTCCTGTTGCGGCATGGGCATAGGACTGATATCTGATGTCTAGTCCACTTATAACTAGGTCATCAATGCGAGAACCTTGTTCAAGATCCTCGACGCGTTGCTCCAAAAGACGCCCGTGTTGCTCCAGGTCCATAATTTTTTTGTCTTTTTCTTTTATTATTGAATGTAGGGCTTGTACCTCTTCTATTAGGTTTATTATTTTGGCCTGTTGGTTAGTCATTTTGGCCAATTCTTCTAACACAAAGTTCAGAGATTTTTTAATTTCTTCCATTTCCTCTTTTTTGGGTGGCATTTTACTGACCTGTGGATAGAAATAAACAGAGAATCCGGCTAGGCTATCGCCGGCGCCTGCCTCCGTCTACCTGGCCAGTTATGTCGCACACCGCCGGCGCAGCCGGAATCCACCAATCACAGCCACTCGTCGCCGTCTGGCTGGGTGGCTCCTCCGCTGGGCCCCGTCACCGCCAGTTATGTCGCACTCCGCCGGCGTAGCTCTAATCCACTGATCACCTCCGCCGATCGGTGGCCGATCACCGTCGCTCGCTGTCGTCTGGCTGGGTGGCTCTTCCGTTAGGCCCCGTCACCGACCGCCGTCAGTCTGGTAGTTCCTCGGCTGGGCCTCGCAAATTGGGCTCCGATTCAGGCCACTGTCCTGCTGAATCCAGGTGGCCCCGGTCTCTCACCAACGCCGCGCCCGAGCTCCCAATCGCCGCCTCGGTTGGTTCGTCCAGTAAGCCCTCACCGGGGGCTGAGCCGCCTCGGTTGGTTCCTCCGGTAAGCCCTCACCGGGGACTGAGCCGCTTCGTGTCGGAGTTAGGTGATGCACAGGGGCTAGTGTTAAGCTAGCCAGTATTAGCTTGGCAGAAGCTTCAGATAGAGCGCAGCGGTTCTACCCGATTAAAGGGGCATTCCGACGGGATTCTGACGGGGGTGGAAATTCAGCCCGTGGGGTCCGTCACGAGCGCCGATCGCTGTTGATTAGGTTCTTTTAATGGGAAGAAATCAGCGACTTTGTCTCAGCGTTGAAAAAGTGTGACCATCCCGGTCGCCATATTGAAAAAAAAAAAAAAAATGATGATCACATCAAACATCAAACATCAAACACCAACAGTCAAATTAAGAGAACATGTTAATACCAACAGCACAGTCTATACCACATGACCACATCAAAAATCAGTGATAACATCAATAGCATAGTCTATACCACATGATCACATCAAACATCAAACATCAAACACCAAACAGTCAGTCCGTGCGCCGTCTGGGCTTCAACCGTCTTCCAAATCTGCTGTAAGCAGGTCTCGGCGTCCCTGCAGCACCGTCCTGCAAAGAATCTGCTGACTGAGGAAGAGAGTGGTTATTTGATCCCTGCGGGGGCTCCGGGACGCATTCCCTGGGGGGTCTGCCGCGTCGAGGTGCCCTCGCTACCCGTACAGACTCATCGTTCATCACAAAAGCAGGCTTTAGTCTGTCAATACTGACTGTCTCTTTTCTGTCTCCCAAATCTAGCACAAAATGCTTATCACCTGTCTCCAGCACCCTATATGGCCCATCACATGGCGGTCAGATGGTTGGTCTTAGAGCCTCGTGCCTGACAAAAACGAACTCAGCATTTTTTAAAGCTTTGGGAACAAAAACGCGCGGAAAAGTGTGATGAACGGGGCCCGGGAGCATGTCCGCTCCCGTGCCAATCGGTGGTCCAAGAGCCGGGAGGCGTCCCGGTTCCGGATGCTCTGGTAGAAACTCACCGGGCAGCCTGAGAGGTTGAGCAAAAACTAACTCCGCTGGGGAGGCATTTAAATCCTCCTTAGGTGCAGAATGCAACCCTAATAAAACCCATGGTAGTTTGTTTATCCAATCTGCATCCATAAGTGACACTCTGAGGGCTGCCTTCAAAGACCTATGAAAACGCTCACACAAACCGTTAGCCTGAGGGTGATAAGCGGTAGTGCTGTGAATTTTCGCTCCTAAGCTGCTGGCCATCGCTGACCACAGCTCAGAGATGAATTGAGGCCCTCTGTCAGACGTAATATCCGACGGGACCCCGAAACGCGCTACCCAGGCCGTCAAAAAAACGCGAGCCACTTCTGCGGCCGTGGTCGATGTCAGTGGGACCACTTCCGGCCAGCGTGTGGTTTGGTCCACCATTGTCAAAAGATGTGTGAACCTCTGCGACGATGGTAGGGGGCCCACAAGGTCAACGTGCACATGATCAAATCTTTTGGCCGGAATGTGGAACGGTTCTAAAGGGGCTCTTGTGTGCTTATGAATTTTGGCCCGCTGACAAGCCATGCAGGTCCTCGCCCACTCTTTCATGTGCTTACGCAGGCTCGGCCAAACAAACTTCTCCGCTACCATTTTCACAGAAGCGCGCACCCCTGGGTGTACCAGGGAGTGAACTGAGTCAAAAACGCGGTGGCGCCACGCGGCCGGGACTACCGGGCGTGGCCGCCCAGTTGACACATCGTAGATTAGGGGGGGCATACCGGTTTGCAAACACCTGCTCTCCAGCCTTAACCCTGTTGGTCCAGACTGGAGCACGCGCACGTCCGCATCTCTGCCCTGCTCCACCGCCATGGCTGCGTAATCTATCCCCAAGTGAACTGGGGCCGCGTGTGCTTCCGCACTGCTATTTTGCTTCGCGGCTGCTGCAGTATAATCTGCCTCTGCGCGCGCCGGTGCTGTGGCCGCGCGAGAGAGGCAGTCTGCTACTACGTTGAGTTTACCCGCTACGTGCTGAATATCAGTGGTAAATTCCGAAATTGCGGCCAGCTGCCTCTGCTGCCGGCCCGACCACAGATCTGAAATTTTGGACATCGCGAAAATGAGCGGCTTATGGTCAACAAAAGCGGTGAAACGCCAACCTTCCAGCCAGAACTGGAAATGGCGGATGGCCAAATGGAGCGCTAACAGCTCCCTGTCAAACGTGCTGTATTTCCGCTCAGCTTCACTCAAGGATTTGCTGAAGAAAGCTAGCGGCTGTCAAACACCGGCAATGTGCTGCTCTATAACTGCCCCTATGGCCAAATCTGATGCGTCGGTAGTTAGCACGATGCGGGCCGATGGGTCCGGATGAGCTAGAAGCGCAGCTTCACCCAAGGCTTTTTTTACCTCTGTGAACGCGCGCTCCCGCTCCGGGGACCACTCGATTGTATTGGAGGGTTTTTGCTTTCTGAGCGCAGCGTATAATGGCTGCTTGAGCTGCGCTGTGTGGGGTAGGAAACGGTTATAAAAATTCACCATTCCTAAAAATTCCTGCAATGATTTGACCGTTTGTGGTTGGGGAAAATCTGCTACTGCGCGCACCTTATCCGGCAGCGGAACTGCCCCTTCTGGGGACACGCGGTGGCCCAAAAAATCAATCTGCGCAACGCCAAACTGGCACTTGGCTGGATTAATTATTAAGCCGTGCTCTTCCAACCTCCTAAAAACCGCAGTGAGGTGTTTTTCGTGTTCTTCCTCTGAGGTACTGGTGACCAAAATGTCGTCGAGGTAAACAAACACAAATGGAAGATCACGTAACACGGCATCCATCATACGTTGGAATGTTTGTGCCTTTCAAGCCAAACGGCATGCGCAAAAACTCAAAAAGTCCAAAAGGGGTTATAACCGCCATTTTAGGAATGTCCTGCGGCCGGACCGGAACCTGATGGTAGCCGCAAACCAGGTCTATTTTAGAAAAAATGCGCGCCCCCGCTAAATGCACCGAAAAATCCTGGATGTGTGGGATGGGGTAGCGATCGTGTGCCATGGCGTTGTTTAGCCTGCAGTAATTGCCGCAAGGTCTCCATGAGCCATTGGTTTTCGGGACCATATGCAGCGGCGAAGCCCATGGGCTTTTCGAACGGCGAATAATGCCCAGCCTCTCTAGGCTGGCAAACTCCTCGCGCGCCATTGAGAGTTTAGCAGCATCCAGGCGCCGAGCTTTCGCGAAGACGGTGGGGGGGGAGGCAGTTGTAGTGATAAAATGCTCCACCCCGTGTTTTGCAACTGTTGCCGAGAATGTGGGAACCGTGAGTGCTGGAAACTGGGTGAGTATTGTGTTAAACTTACCACCTGCTGTGGCGACGTTGGTCTGCACCCGTGGCGGGGACACTCGAGCTGCACAGGGAATAGAGTAAAAAGAGAGTCCATTTACCAGCCGCCTATTGGCAAGATCAACTAACAAACCATGTGAGCACAGAAAATCAGCACCTAACATGTTGAAACTCGCCGCCGCTATGACAAAAGTCCATTCATAACAGCGGCCATATAAGGACAGAGACAAAGTCCTTTCCCCGTAGGTGTTGATGCTCGAGCCGTTCGCCGCCGTTGCCCCGTTTCCACGGGGGCCAGCCACCCAGTCAGCATAGGTTGGGGTGATGAAACTCACTTGGGCTCCGGTGTCTATAAGGAACTGGCGCCCGGAGCTCGTATCTGTGATGTATCGCAGCTTATTTCTTTTGCTGAGAGCCGAAGCTGCTAACGATTCTCTGTCCTGCCGTTTCCCGACTTCTTGAAGTTGCACGGTGGCACACACCTGTGCGCCCTCTCTGCGAACCGCCAGTGATAAAAGCAGAGATCCTCTTCTCCGCTGCGTCGGGGCCGCACCTCTGCCGCTGGGCCATCACCTCTGCCGCGTCGGGGCCGCGCCGCTGCCATGGTTGGTAGGTTCGGCTCGGCTGTCTCCGGCTCGTCGCTGCCTCGGGTCGCCGCCGCGGTCGCCTGCTCGCCGCAGGAGCTGAGGAGCCTCTGCGCCTCTTGGGCCAGGTCACGGAAATCCTGCTGGGTGTCACAACGCATGCTGGACAACGTTCCTCTCATATGCGTCTGGAGGTTAGTCAGGAAGATGTACTTAAAGAGGAAATCGTTGTCGTCTGACCCCCTCAGCTGCAGCATGTCTTCCATCAGGGCAACTGGCCTGTGATCTCCTTGGTTGAGCATAGCCAGGAGCCTCCTAGCCCTCTCTTCGGCTGAGGGCGTGAAACACTTGGTGAGGGCAGCCTTCCATCTGCTGTATTTGTCTTCAGCGGGTGGCTGCTGTACCAAGCTCCGCACGCATCGAGCTGTGCGGTTGTCGAGTCTAGCGATGATGTGGTAGAACTTAGTGTCATCCGCCGTTATGCCTGCAAGCGTGAACTGTGCCTCCGCCTGGAGGAACCACCAGTCTGGGTTGTCCTGCCAGAATTCCGGCAGTTTGACGGGCGATGGCGCTCGCTAGGGCAGACTCCAATGAGTCCTGATCGTGGAGAGCATTTCCAGGCATTCTCACACGTCACTGGTCACCAATGTGGGGAGCGTGAAATAACGAAGCTGAATTGGTTATTAATTCAGGTTTTATTCATGCACTTCATCCCCAGCCTTCTCTCAAGAACAAAAGAGGATGAGCTGCATCAGACCTTCACATTTATACCTCTCACACAAAGGGAGAATCACATATCCCTGTCAAAACCCCCTATTGACATTAACTCCCCCTCCGGTCTCTCAGTCCTCCACCTGTCCCCCAGGAGGTCGGGAAGTCCTTTCAGTCTCTTATCCCCGTACCTCCGTCCTTTTGTTGTTAACCGCAGGTGGTCCAGACATATTGTTCCATTCAGGACGTGAGGTCAATCCACACATGCAATCTCCTTTATGCTTAAGCATATGTAGGCAAAAATACATGGACTACATGCACCAGCAGTGCATGTGCCCTCAACTTGTCCATTTTGCCCAGATTCAGCGCCACCATATATGTCTGGAAGGTGGTGTAGCATCTTGGCCAAGGGACAGGTGGCTCGCCCAGGAGCTCCAGAAAAGGTCTAATTGGAGACCCACACGCTTTCATACCCACACTTTTTTCATCATCGTTGCTAAATGTTGTGTCTGAAGGTCGACTCAAAATGACGAGGCCAGGTGCATGACTGAACTTACATTTATTAAATATCACACACACCACACTACGACCGCCAGGCAGGGGTGACTGCGAAGAGACCCGCCCCTCTTCTTCGCTGCTACTTATAGGCACGGGGAGGTGGCGGAAAACGGACGTGAGTGCCACCACACCATGCCGCACAAATAAGAGCATAAGAACTGTATAAAGAACTATATAACAGAGAAGCTGCACCCCCTTTGCTCGGACTGTTTTGTGCTTTTCTGTATTTATTGTGTTGTTAATAGTTGAGCATGTACAGTATGTAATCATTCAACAAATCTGTACCTCCTCAAAACTTTGAGAACAATTCAACCTACATTATGTTTTAGGTGTTCAAAAGAAATTAAAATCTGCTTAAATGCTGCATTTTTTAGCTTTTGTTTTTTTCTGGCATTTTACTTTAGTATGCTTTAGGGATGGAATGATACAGCTTTTTTATTCAGTATTTTAAATTCGGATATCTACTGATACTGATACAAAACTGATATGGTGCTTGTGGCATGAATAAATTCAGCATGCTCCTCTCTACTGTTCTGCAAGTTGTAAAATTACACTCTTGCAACTGCACTTTTATTTTTTATGTATATATACATTTTGTCATTTATTAAACAGGATATAATATTATCTTACATACAGCAGGCATTTTCTCCCACTTGATATTTCCTCTCCACGTTTTCCCGAAACGTAGCTAATAGAGCTAACAGCAGACGCTAACATTGAATTGGAGGGTTTCCACTTAATGCGGGCAGATCGGACACTAGATAGAACAACACTGCAGCAAGGACATTGAGTTGCTAGCCGTCAGCATGCGGCTGGCATACCTCCCCAAAGAGTTCTCACACGTCATTGTGATTGCGATCTTTGTACCCCCCTCTGCAAGCGCTGAGGCAGCAGTCAGCAGCAGGCTGCAGACCCAATACCCAAATGCTCTCCAGCTCATCTCTGGTGATTTTAACCATGCTTCCCTGTCCTCCATTCTGCCCACTTTCACCCAGTATGTCACGTGCCACACCAGAGACAATAAAACACTGGACTTATTTGATGCAAACATCAAGGAGGCATACCCCCCCCTCCCCCCCAAAAAAAGATCTGATTACAATCTGGTTTACCTCCTTCCTGTCTAAAAACCCCTGGTACACAGACAAACTCCTGTTACCCGCACAGTGAAGATATGGTCCAAAGAGGCTGAAGACAATCTATAGGACTGTTTTTAATCCACTGCGTGGGAGCAGTTCTGGGATCCACATGGTGAGGACATCGACGGCCTCACACATAGGGTTGCCAACTGTCCCATTTTAGCGGGAACGTCCCGTTTATTGGGCTAAATTTGCTTGTCCCAAACGGGATGTGCATTGTCCCGTAAATTCAAGGCCGCCTTATTGAACGGGCTAGGCTGGGCTGAAGGCCAGGAGCCTATGAAAACAAAGGCTTATCATGAGCCAGTGAAAAAGATCACATTGTTTTTAACCACTTGCGCTCCGTTTTTCCGCGGGCGGGCAAGTCTCTGCGTCCTAGGACGCACGAGGGCGCACTCCTGCGCACTCGGACGCATAGTCCAGATTGTGGTGATGTAGGTGGTGATGGTGATGTAGTGGCGGTCAAGCGCCACTAAAAAAAAAAACTGCAGACACAGCCGCGAACAGATTAGTTCATCTGATTGACCTCTCATTCGACTAATAAGAGCCTTGAATTGGGTTTCTGAAACATTGAAGAGCCAATGAATGAAAACCTAGGAAGGAGGACCCGCCTACTGTGAATGCAGGAGCCAATTGAAGCACAGAAATTCAGGCTGGGTGAAAAGAGATTTACTGCTGCAGCAGATGAAAACAAAGGACGCTGGACGAATCTGCTACAGACCCAGGCTCACCCAGCAGCATGGAGAACACCCACAAGTGGGACCTGCACTCATGCCAGCAGAATAGATGTTTAGGATTCTCTTCCGTTATCATAGACCGACGGAGGCCGACGACAAAGGTTGTAAATCATTCACCAAAACCGCAATATTGGAATTATGTTTTGATCAGGATCCACGAGCGGAGCAGCATCGCGTTCATCTGACAATGGGAAAGAGAAGTTTGCCAGGACACTGCTGCTGTGAAGAGGTAAGGTGTTATAAGCTAAATTATTATTTCTCCCTGAAAACTGTAATCCAAAAATGACTTTTGACCGATCGGTAAATTACAACTGCACTGCGCACGAAGTACGAAGTGCGTGCGCCGCGATAAACGGTTCATTTGCCGTGTTCGGACCGTGAAGCCCCCCCCCCCCCCCGCTGCAGAAGAGGAGCGGGGGAAAGCATATGAGTCTATTCCTTCATGTAGTGATGGCCGTCTTCTGTAGCAAGGGGGGGGGGGAGCCGCTGTGAAAACATGCAAGTGTAACAGGTTATAGTACTTCCATTATAATTGCACAAGATCTCTGCGTACATTTGGTTGCATACACTGACAGTGAGTATCCTGATAGTAAGCCCCTCCTCTAGCTCCCCTTGTCTGACCGGATTCCCCCTTCCTCCTTCCTGTCTTACATTTGTATGGAAGAGGTAGGTTTGATTCGTTTTAGCCCAAGGTCAATCCAGTTATTATTTATGTTAATATATGTCATCCATTAGTTTCTTTTATCAGGTTTCATTTACAATCAATATATGTGTATTATTGTTGGGTTCTTTTTGTTGACTAAAGTCTAATTCTGTATTATTTATGTTTTGTGTCACGACATGGATGCTAGTTTTGCTGAGTGCTAGCTGTGACGCTGTTTGGAGGACTCACTGTATTTCATGTTGTTAACAGGTGCGCCATAATTATTATTTCTATTTTAAACATATATATATATATATATATATCTTCCTCCTGCCTGTCTTACATTTGTATGGAAGAGTTTTGCTGAGTGCTAGCTGTGACGCTGTTTGGAGGACTCACTGTATTTCATGTTGTTAACAGAAAATAAACAGCAGCAAGTGAATGTTTGGGTCGTCACCTTTAATATAAAAACAAAACACAACGCAGAAGTTTCTCCCCGTTACAATGGTGCCGTGACCCGGTTGGTTCATCCGATCTACGCTCGCTAGATCACCGGGACTGCTGCTGTTAACTCCACCGTTGCTGCCACCGAGTGACCGATGCTAGTTTCTCCGCTAGCATCCGACGACTGCTGCTACATTGAGATCCTGCAGGTGTATTTATGCCACAGTGCGTGCATAAATTAATGACGTCGAGTGTTGTTTTAGTTTTAAACATTCTAAGCCCTTAGGCAATCGCTATTTTGAAAGCATTTGTTAATGTTGTTGTAATCTACGTAAATCAGGTGTGGTATAGGCTATTTTTAAGAAGACTTGTGTACATTATAGCCTGGTCTAGGTGCCTATTTTTTATTTTAATTTTATGAAACCTTGCCATTATTAATAATTTTGGGTAACTTTCTAACGGTATTTTTTTTTCATGTTTGCTTAGACATAGTGGTCAGTATGTCAATGTCGAAGTTGAATGTTACTTATGTATCTAGTGGGTTTGGGAGAGGTTGTAATATTGGTTCAGATGCAGAGGCCAGTCATCAAAGGGTGGGCCAGTCAGCTCTGGATCCAGTAGCATTTTCCACTCCACTCACTCACATAGTCAAAAACAGACATGTCGCTTACACTGATATAGTTGATAGCCCAACTGCCAGGCTTGCAGAGCAGGCACATAACAGTACTAGTGCAATGCATAATATACCTCCCAATCATTCAAGCCCAGTACATGCTCCACAGACCTGCTCAGAGGGGTGCTTGGATACGTCAAGACTAAATGTGGTTGTTCAGTCAGATGTTAAGCCACCGCCATTCTTAAGAGGTGACCATACTGACACATGTACTGTCCATGAATGGGAGGACCTGATGCAGAGTTACTTGCGCAGACGAAAGTGCAGCACTGCTGACATGTATGATGCCATAACAAGCAGACTAATGGGGAAAGCCAGGGACATTGTGAAAGTCTCACTGCGTAGCAACCCAGATATTGACCCCTATAGCCATCCTGCAGCTGTCTTTGACGTTCTGAAAAGGAATTTTAGTGAGCTCCCATACTCCGGCATGCCTATGGCAGATTTTTATAGCACGCTGCCAAAAACTAATGAGAGCGCACTGGATTACTGGGTGCGACTGAACAAAGCTATCGATGTTGTCGATGAGTGTCTCCGCAGGCGGGGTAGGTGTGTTGAAGACATGAGTGCTGAAGTTGTGATGATGTCTGTTACTCACTGCCCAGACCCTCACCTCTCTCTGTCTTTCAAAAGCAAACCAGCCAGTAAATGGTCAGCATCTGAGGTCCAGGAGCGCTTGGATGACCATCAAAGGGACTTGAGACGTAGGCCCTCAGTGTGTCAGCACTCTCCTTCTACTCACAGTCCCAGCTATGTGGCGTTCACTCAGTCCACTGCCCAGTTTGACAACTCTTATGTTCAGCCAGAGGCAACATTTCACCCTGTGCTTCACCAGCCACCTGCAGCTGTGCCTGTAAATCGTGCAGAGGAGGAGCCAAGTATGCGTGAGGTGGTAAGCATGTTGAATAAGGTCATCACACTGTGCTCTGCTCCCCAGTCAGTGTCACATCGTCGTCAGCCTCAGCAGCGCCAGCAGTTGTCCCAGCCGCCAGTGTCCTCTCCTTGCCGAGTGTGTGGCAGCACTGACCACTCCACCTTCAGTCACTGCTGGCTACTAAAACTCTGTCGTAACTGCTTCCAACCTGGCCACTTCAAGTCTTCTTGTCCAAGTGTCACTCGTCCAGCTGCAGCCTCCGCACAGCCTGGCTGTGTGCCGTTAAACTAGAGCCCCCGCGCTGTGAGAGGGCAAGCGTGGGTTGTGATACAGCCCTCACCGACCCAGATCTACTTACCATCTACAGTGACAACTGTCAGCTTTTGCCATCAGGACAGGTGCCAATTCTCATCAGTTCACAGAAACTTGAGGGGTCAAGCGAACTGTTTTATATGCCTGTGCTAGTAAGTGACAAGGTCACCTTGAGAGGTATGTTGGACTCTGGGTCCATGTCTTGTACACTAAGTGAAGAGGCAGAGAAGAAACTTCGGTCTGCTGGTGTTCTGCCCAGTGCTCAGTTAATCCCTGATAATGTGGTGCTTGTAGGCTGTGGCGGCTTAACAACCTACCCAAGGTGTTTCTATGACCTTGAAATTGAAGTGTATAAGACAAAGTTTGTTGTACCCACTCTAGTTGTACCAGGCCAGCGAGATGATTTCATAATTGGCACTAACGTGATTAAGTCTGTCCTACAAACCATGAGAAATGAAAAGGAATACTGGAAGCTGATTTCCTCTAAGAGTAGTGACCCTGCATGTGAGGATTTCTTGGAGCTGCTGAGCTGTGTGTCACGGTGGAAAGGCCCAGATGAGCACGACAAAGTCGGAACAGTTAAGCTGGTGCATAGCGTTATGCTCCTCCCGAAGCAAGAACACCTGGTATGGGGAAAGCTTCCTAGTGATGTTCCTGTGTCTCCAGGTTGCACAGTCATTGTTGAACCCACCTCTGCTCACTCCGCTCCGAAGAATATCTTGGTAGGGAAACTTGTCACTGCTATGTGGGGTGATCGCTGGGTCCCGATGAAGATTCTTAATCCAACACTGAAACCAGTTACTCTGCGGCGCAATGTTAAAATAGCCGATGTATCACCATGTCTAGCAATGGAAGATCTGAACATCACGCAGGCACAGCATCAAACACAGAATGCAAGCCCCAGCCCAGAGTTATATAGTAGCACGCCCACTGACGTCGTCCAGGCATTGAAAGCTGCCGGTCTGGGTGATATCGACCTGGATGGCTGTGAAGTTTCTCCTGCTGAAAGAGCCAGGCTGGCAAACCTGCTGTTGGAGTACAGTGACATCTTTTCAAAAGACTCCCTTGACTGTGGAAAGGCCAGAGGATTTGTACACCGGATTCAGCTTTCGGATGATCGTCCCTTCCGGCTTCCCTATCGACGAGTCCCGCCAGCACACTATCACAAGCTCAGGCAGGTTCTGAATGAGATGAAGGAGCGTGAAATCATCAGAAAATCAGTGAGTGACTATGCCTCCCCATTGGTCATGGTATGGAAAAAGAATGGGGACCTGCGTATCTGTACAGACTTCAGGTGGTTAAACGCTCGGACCATTAAAGATGCTCACCCACTCCCCCATCAGTCTAACTGTCTTGCTGCGCTTGGGGGCAATGCTGTTTTCAGCACCATGGACTTGACGTCAGGGTTTTATAATGTCCCACTGCATGAGGCTAATAAGAAGTTTACTGCTTTTACCACACCAATTGGCTTGTATGAGTATAACCGTTTACCTCAAGGCCTGTGTAACAGCCCAGCATCCTTTATGAGGATGATGCTCAGTATCTTTGGGGACCTGAATTTTTCCAGCCTTTTGTGTTACCTTGATGATCTGCTTTCTTTTGTGCCATCTGTTGATGAGGGTCTGGAGCGTCTGAGGACCGTTTTCAACCGGCTGAGGTCCAACAACTTAAAGCTGTCACAAAAGAAATGTTACTTCCTCAGGCGTTCTGTTAAGTTTCTGGGCCATGTAGTTAACAGTGACGGAGTGTCAGTAGATCAGGACAAGGTTGCTGTGATGTCATCCTTCATGAAGTCAGATCTTATGGAGTCAGATGGCTGCACACCATCCCAGAAGAGGATACGGTCGTTTCTGGGCATGGCCTTGTATTATCAGCACTTCATCCCAGGCTGTTCCTCCATTGCAAAACCTCTGTTTGCTTTGACTGCAGGCTCTAAGCGTAGGGGCAAAGCGGGGAAAAATGGGAATGGTGGCACGTTTCGTAAGCTGACACCACAGGACTGGACAGCTGATTGCAATAAAGCCTTTGCTGAGCTGAAGACTGCGTTGGTCAGTTGTGTAGCCCTTGCCCATCCAGACTTCGACAAGCCTTTTATCCTCTCCACCGATGCTTCTCTTCATGGCTTAGGCGCTGTTCTCTCCCAAGTCCAAGATGGTGATGACAGAGCGAGGCCTGTAGCATTTGCAAGTAAGTCACTCAGCCGCAGCCAGGCCAACTACCCTGCACACAGACTAGAATTTTTGGCGCTGAAGTGGGCAGTGTGTGATAAGTTTAGTCATTGGCTCAAGGGCAACCAGTTCACTGTGTGGACAGATAACAATCCCCTCACATACATCATGACAAAGCCAAAGCTGGACGCCTGTGAGCAGCGCTGGGTGGCGAAGCTGGCTCCTTATAATTTCAAGATCAAGCATGTCCCAGGCAAGTTGAATGTTGCTGCTGATGCACTGAGTAGAGACCCCTTTGTCAAGCCGCTGGGCCAGCGTCTGCTTTCTGAGCCATACAGAGAACTGCTTAAGTGTGCGATTGATGTTGATGATGGATTCGTGCAAGATGTTTTTCGCTTGACGAGCCAGCCCCAAATGCTCACCGGTATGACTGGGTCTGCAGCCAGCTCTGATGTGTCTGTCTCCGAGGATGAGGTGTCGACGCTACTTGATAGCCACAGTGACTGGGGGTCTGCTGCTCGTCTCAGGGCCATGTCTGTGGTGGACCACCTGTCTGATGTTGTTCCTGTCGGCCAACCTGCTCTGCCCGCCATGTCATTACAAGAGCTGCAGTCCCACCAGCGACGTGACCCTTCCATCGTGCCTGTGCTGCTATATGTGGAGAGGAAACGGAGGCCATCTTTTCGTGAGCGCTCCAAGGAAAGCCAGTCAACTCTACAGCTCCTAAGACACTGGGACAAGCTCACCCTGCAGAATGGTGTCCTGTACAGAGTTTGTAAAGATCCCCTGACGAACCACAAACGCTTTCACTATGTCGTGCCTGAAAAACTGAGATGCGAAGCTCTGGCTGGAGTCCATGATCACGCTGGTCATCAAGGTCAAGCACGCACACTCTGTCTTGCCCGTCAGCGGTTCTTCTGGCCTGACATGGAGAGGGAGGTCCGCGATTACGTCAAAAACTGTGGCAGATGTGTGCTGAGCAAGACACCTGAGCCCGCTGCCCGAGCCCCGCTGGAGAGCATAAAGACCACCGCTCCACTGGAACTAGTCTGCATCGACTTCTGGTCTGCAGAAGATCACAACAACAAGTCTGTAGATGTTCTTGTAATTACAGAACATTTCACAAAGCTGGCCCACGCATTTCCTTGTCGAGACCAGACAGCAAAGAAAGTAGCTAGGACGCTGTGGGACAAGTTTTTTTGTGTTTATGGTTTCCCTGAGCGCATCCACTCTGACCAGGGAACAAGCTTCGAGAGCGATCTGATTACAGAACTTCTAGAACTTGCAGGCGTCTCTAAATCTCATACCACCCCGTATCATCCTATGGGAAATGGTGGGACTGAGAGATTCAACAGGACTCTGGGTAGCATGCTCCGCTCCTTGCCTCCTCGACAGAAACACAAGTGGCCTCAAATGGTCCAGACGATGACGTTTGTTTACAACTGCACAGCACATGAGACCACTGGCTTCGCTCCCTTCTACCTGATGTTTGGCCGTGTCCCAAGGCTGCCAGTGGACTTGATGTTTCGCAGTGTTCTGTTAGACGACACAGTGTGTGACTACAGTGCCTTTGTAGATTCCCTGTTGAAAGACCTCAAGTCTGCCATGTCTGTTGCACAGAGACACACAGAGTCAGAACAGAAACACGAGGCGACCCAGTACAACAAGAGGGCTAAGGGTCAGTCATTATCAGTAGGAGACAGAGTGCTGGTGGCGAACAAGGCCTGCCGCGGCAAAGGTAAGCTCGCAGACAGGTGGGGAGACACCATCTTCACAGTTGTTGCTACCAAGCCAGCGCTCCATGTTTACAGGATTTGTGACAGCAATGGGAATGAGAAAGTGGTGCACCGGAATCTGCTGTTGGGGGTCAACTTCCTACCACTGGATGAGAAGCTGGATGGAAGCTCCACGGATGATGATGAGGTGGATGTTCATTCTACTCAGGATGGTTTCCACCCTGTGCGTGCAGCTCCCAGTGATACCATTTCTGTCTCCCCCTCGGATGATGCTGTCTCTTCCCTGGATGCAGTGGTAGGAGACCGTATGTCATCATGGGTCTCGCAACACTCAGGTGCCCCAGAAGAGCTCCCAGAAAATGTGACCGAAGATCCTCCGGTGGTCGTCACTCGCTCTGAGTCTCCCCTTGAACATGGTCGTACTGACGCATCTAGTAGTCAGACACACAGTTTATCTGCGCGTTCGCACAGTCCTGTTTCACACACACATGCAGCACATTCTTCACACGCACCAGAAGCACCTCACACTTCTAGATTTGGTCGAGTTGTTAGGCCAGTGTGTAGGTTAATTGAGTCTATGGTTTAACTCCAGTCTGTCCTTAACGATGACGTGCCAGGGAGACATGTCATCCATGTTTGAAAGAGTTTGATTTTCTTGTTCTTCTCATTGACCCAGGTTCTTAGAGGGTCGTAAGTTAGTGAAGTCCTCCTATATTTTTTTTTTTTCCATTTTGGTGTATTTCCCATGTCTGTATGGGCAGTAGGCCTTAGTTTATGGGGTGTAAATGGCATCCCTGTTTCCTGTAAAGAATACTGAGACTTGATCAACCTTGGTTTCTTTTAGCCTAATTGGAAAGGCAGCTTTTAGTGCTGGAAAGTTTCTAATGGCCTGTATACAGAATGGATGTGTGTAGATCTTTGTGCAATTCTAGGGGGGTGAATGTAACAGGTTATAGTACTTCCATTATAATTGCACAAGATCTCTGCGTACATTTGGTTGCATACACTGACAGTGAGTATCCTGATAGTAAGCCCCTCCTCTAGCTCCCCTTGTCTGACCGGATTCCCCCTTCCTCCTTCCTGTCTTACATTTGTATGGAAGAGGTAGGTTTGATTCGTTTTAGCCCAAGGTCAATCCAGTTATTATTTATGTTAATATATGTCATCCATTAGTTTCTTTTATCAGGTTTCATTTACAATCAATTTATGTGTATTATTGTTGGGTTATTTTTGTTGACTAAAGTCTAATTCTGTATTATTTATGTTTTGTGTCACGACATGGATGCTAGTTTTGCTGAGTGCTAGCTGTGACGCTGTTTGGAGGACTCACTGTATTTCATGTTGTTAACAGGTGCGCCATAATAATTATTTCTATTTTAAACATATATATATATCTTCCTCTTGCCTGTCTTATATTTGTATGGAAGAGTTTTGCTGAGTGCTAGCTGTGACGCTGTTTGGAGGACTCACTGTATTTCATGTTGTTAACAGAAAATAAACAGCAGCAAGTGAATGTTTGGGTCGTTCTTTTGAATTCTTGGATGGAATATGAGTGGGCAATATAAGCTGCGGCTTCAGCCATCATCCATTTCAGATGACTTATGTTGAACTGTATAATCAGAGGAGTTATTGTTTAATTTGACCTTGTTGGATTTTTTTGCCTTTGTTATATTATTCTGTTTCTTTTTAATCTTTACTTTTAATCTATCCAAAATAAAGATTCATTCATTCACTGCATAGAACTTTGAATAGGCCAGATGTGATGTATTATGAATACTAGAAAAGCACTCGGACAGTGCAGACCTCCGCCAAGCGCCACAGTTCCCCCCATACAGTGTTTAACATCATAAATAAAATATTGAAAATGGCCCTTTCTCGCAATGTTAAATTAAAAAAAAGAATCCTTTAAAAAATTCCTGGATCCAGACGGTGATCCGGATCACCACCAAAATCTAATCATCTGTAGGATACCCCATTTCTGACAATCTGTGAAAATTTCATGAAAATTCGTCCATAACTTTTTGAGTTATCTTGCTAACAAACAAACAGACAAACCAATGCTGATGATCACATAACCTCCTTGGCGGAGGTAACTAGAAGACTAGAAATATCAGCAGGGTATACTAGCACTGTTTAACAGACACGTGCGTAATGACGGTAAAATCGCTCTGATATTTTATGTGTTTACATGATACACCAAGCATGACAAGGCTTGCAATTACACAGCACATGTTCTTCAGAATCTTAGGCATTATATAAAATGTATTCTCGCTTTAGATGTTTCTCTTTTGTTTTGTCTCTTTAGATGTTTATGTTGAATTGTATAATCCATGGTCCATTTGCCAGGGTTGAAGTGCAGTCGTGCGAACGTCTGCAGCAGTTTACAGCGTGTTTACATCTCGCCATGTACGCACACCTCTCCGGGATTTCGCGCGAGAATAGAAACCTCAATACCCTCAATAGCAATAGCCTTAGCTTAGCAAACGCTTCAGGTAAAGCATAGCAGCGAACCACGAAAAGAAACGCTACTGACGCCACAATGTTCTAAATTTAGATACGATTCCTAGCGATCTCGTGTTTGGAATTGCTTTCGTGTTTTTTTACGATTTAAAATTTTTGACTGAATTTTTAGTGAAAAACCGTAATTTTGATTAATAAAGCCGTAACCCGGAATGGGATCTTGAAAACCAGAACCATTACGGCAAAACCGGAGTGGTTGGCAGGTATGTGATTGCGATCTTTGTACCCCCCTCTGCAAGCGCTGAGGCAGCAGTCAGCAGCAGGCTGCAGACCCAATACCCAAATGCTCTCCAGCTCATCTCTGGTGATTTTAACCATGCTTCCCTGTCCTCCATTCTGCCCACTTTCACCCAGTATGTCACGTGCCACACCAGAGACAATAAAACACTGGACTTTTTTTGTTTTATACAAACACCAAGGAGGCATACTCCCACCCCCCAAAAAAAATATCTGATTACAATCTGGTTTACCTTCTGCCTGTCTAAAAACCCCTGGTACACAGACAAACTCCTGTTACCCGCACAGTGAAAATATGGTCCAAAGAGGCGGAGGACACTCTATAGGACTGTTTTTAATCCACTGCGTGGGAGCAGCTCTGGGATCTACATGGTGAGGACATCGACGGCCTCACACATAGGGTTGCCAACTGTTCCATTTTAGCGGGAACGTCCCGTTCATTGGGCTAAATATGTTTGTCCCAAATGGGATGTCCATTGTATGGAACGGGCTAGGATGGGCTGAAGCCCAGAAGCCTATGAAAACAAGGGCTTATCATGAGCCAGTGAAAAAGATCACATTGTTTTTAACTGGTCAAATTCTGTGTCCATCACTTGATATTCATGTGTGACTGCTGGTTGGTCTAATTTACAAGTGGGTACCACATAACAATAGCCTATCATAAGAATTGTTTTGACATGTGATTATGCAAGCACCAGCGAGAGGAAAGAAGTAATTAGCTTGGTGAAAATGTCCGGAATAAAGTTTGAAAGTGGCTCTCATAAAATTATTGAGAGGAAAAGCGCTTAGGGAAAATGAATTGCTAAAAAAAAATCCCGAAGCGTAAAGGGTTTTTCTAAGCTGGAGCATCGACTGGAGGAGGCTGTTAATTACTGTGGAGGAGACAGGTGGGCTATTAAAGCTCTCACCTGGAGGAGAAGGGCAAAGGGAAAAGAAAGGCCATGACTGCTTACATCAGACATCTGTGCGTGGGACAGTAGAATCTGAACTTGGTAGACTATCAAGACTGGATCTATAGACTATAGCGATATTTGTGAGCTGGACTTAAAGGAGATACTAAAGGATTATTTCTTTAAAGAAGGCGAGAAGAAAGTGCTTCTAAAAATGTAAGACATGCTATTTGCAGTGTTTTTTTTCCAGCCACCTGTGCAGGTTTTTGTACTGTTGTGCATTATTTGAATCAAGAATACTTCAGTGATGTAATTTTATGCCAAAGGCAGTTTCTGTCACTCTGTAAAAAGGGAAATCTCAGTAAGATAAAATATCCAAAACCAAGGCTTTTTGCTTGTTTTTTTCTCACTTGATAATTTGGACAAGAATTTCTTTTTGTTGTGCAGTTTTCTGTAGGATTTTACTTGCTTTACAAAAGTTTTTACTTGTTTTAAGCAATTAAATCTTACTTTGTTGGCAGATTTTTTTTTCTAATTTTAACTGGAATTGTCTATTGCCACAATTTTTGTTGATTTTTTTGCTTATCTTAAGTAAAAATATCTGCCAACAGAGTAAGATAATTTGACTTATCAAACTGCGTAAAAAAAGTTAAAACTATTGGAAAGCATGTAAAATTTTCTTGGCCATAAACTGCACAGCAACAATAACTATCTTGTCAGACAAAAAACAAGCCAAAAAAGCCTTCTTTTGTCTATCTTTTGTAACCATTTGATCTGTGGGTAGCATTGCTGTGCATGGACTGCTGTTGTTGTTTTTCCAGCCTTATTCCTTTTTCTTTTTTTATATTGTGCACACCACTAAAGAGAGAGAGAAACACCATTTCAATTCTCCTTGTCACGATCTGAGTGTGGGGGGATTTCACCGGGTTCAGTCTTTCTGCCTTTTGTCATATTTGTACAGTGTTGTCGTTTTCAGTTACATTTCTGATATTTTACCCTTGGCTGAGTTCTCACATATTCTGTTTTGTGTCTTAGTATGATTTAGTTTCCTGTTTACATTCAGTATAGTTTGTTATTCACATTTTTTAGGTTACTTGTCTTTATTTTTCCATCACTTTATATTTTTATTCTGTTCTTTTCTCTCTCTAGGCTGACAGCTGGCAGTGATGTTCCGGGTTGTTGCGCCGTGTAGGCGGGGTCCCTGTCAGCTGTCAGTTCATGCTCTCTGCTCCAAGCTGGTCCTAATTATGAATCGTTGTTTCCTTCTGCCCACTCATGTGACCCATGCCTGTCATTGATTATGTAAATTGTTTTTGACCCTATTTAAGGGCAATTATTTTTATTTCTTGTTGCCAATGTCTTGTTTGAGTTTCTCCTCATCTCCACCAGAGCCCTGCCTCGCTGTGGTGCGCTTAATCTGTAAGTTGCCCGTTTGTTTGTATTTTCCGTTAAGAGCACTGGTTGGACTTATGTGTTATTTTCAATAAACCTCACAAACTCACAGTTCAGCACATGGGTCTCACCTCTCTGCCCCAAAGGGCAATTCATGACAGAAGAAAGCAGCCCATAAGAGACCCAGCTGCATGTGAGTTTGTGGAATTTTTGGCCATTTTTTTTTTGGTTTTTCACTCACTTGTTTCTGTGGAGCTCATCATGTCCCCAGCACGCCAACTTCCAACAAACAAAGGGAGATCAGCAGCAGGGGTTCCAAATATGGGGTTTCAGTGGGATGCCAAGTTTGTCCAGAGTTTTGTGGATGAAGCTCTCGCCTCTCGCAGCCAGAAACAGATCTGGAAGAATGTGGATGCGGTGACCGGCATTGTCAAAGCGCACCCAGGCTTATGGAGGCACGCCCAGTTTGCGGACTTGCTGGCCACACTCTCCGTGTAAAAACAATTCTTCCCTGGGCTGACGTGGGGGCTGTTTCCAGCAAATCCGGTGCCCACATGGAAGCGCGCTCCACGGAAAATGCCCTGCTTCGCCTCCAGTGCGCCCATTCCTGATCCTGCTCCACCAGCTCCACGACATCACCATCCAGCTCCAGATCACTGGATGAACACCTCCACCTCCTCCTCAGCAGCCCCTCCTTCGCTGAGGTTGAAAACTCCAACAGCAGTTCCTTCTTCTGGTTTTTCCTCTCCGGCTGTTATGCCAGCCAACTCCTCCGCTGCTGCTACCTCTCCCTCATCCTTGGCGATTCCTCCCGCTGTCGAGAGGTCGACTGTTTCCTTCCCAGCTCCGCCCGTCACCATGTCTGCAGGGGTGGCTCCTTCCCATTCTACTGAGGGGCCCACAACTGCTGAGGACACGGAGCGGGTGGATTCTACACCTGCTGCAGCAGAAAACATCATGCCCCGCGAACAAAGACAAGTGTCTTTTCATTTTCCCACACTTTATGATAATATGTCTTGCCTGATTCCCGGTAGTGAGGCTTAGTGTTTGCAGTTCCCTGAGTCTTCATTGCCTGCTGTAGCCAATCATTTCTCACCTGCCCTCTCTGTGTCTCCTCCTGTTCTCCCCGAGTGTCCGCTGACTACTGAGTTGAGCTGCCGGGTGATGGAGGAGCCTGTGGCCATGGAGAACCTGGTTCCAGCCCCGCAGCCATGGTTCAGACAGAGGGAGAGAGCAGCCTGTGATCCGGAGCCTGTGCCAATGAGTGAGCGTCTCCAGGCTTCAGCTGTGCCGGATCCAGCACCTACAGAGAACAGACTTCCTTTTGCCACGCCGGGCGAGCCACCTGTGTGGGTCACACCACTGGGAAGGTCTCGTGATTGCATCGACTATCATGCCTGCTGCTGGGGCTGCCTCAGCAGAGTTCGAGTTGGATCTCAAGAGGACCGGATCTGAAACATCGTCGCCTGGATCAACAGACTCCTGGACGGCAGTGGAGCTCGAGCACAGGCAAGTCCTCTCCTTTGATTTCATGTCTCAATTTTGGAGAGATCTTGTCGGGCTCTTGGTGGGGAGAGCCAAGTGCAACCATCAGCTGCAACTGAGCTCGCCTCACCAGGCTCCACTGCTGCCGGTGACCCTGACCCTGTTTTTCTGTCTTTCTGTTCCTGTTTTTTGCCTGAGCTTTCCCCTAGGTTTGCCTAGGATTTTCCAGCTCTGCCAAATGTCTCCGTGGGTCCAGGCTTGCCACCCAAGATCTCCATGGGTCCAGCTCTTCCCGCTGAGGTTATCGCGAGTGCTCCATCCGAGCCCAGGACCTCCGTGGGTGCTGCTCCCCCTTCGGATCAGATCTTAGCGGGTGCTCTGTCCCAGCCCGGGATCTCCGAGGGTGCTGCTTCACTGCTGGCTGAGGTCATCACGGATGCTCCATCCCAGCCCGGGGCCTCTGTGGGTGCAGCTCCTCCTCAGTTTGGGTCTCTGTGAGTGCTGCGCACCAGCCTGAAACCAACTTGGGTACTGGGATCCAGTGTGGGCCCGCAGTGGGCCTTGTGCTCCAGCCCGGGGACCACCGTGGGTGCAGCTATGGCCCAGTCCGGGCCCACCATGGGTGCCGCTATGGCCCAGTCCGGGTCCACCGTGGGTGCTGCGCTGTTCCCGCCTGGAGCCACCGTGGGTGCAGCTCCGCTCCAGCACGGAGGCACCATGGGTGATGCCATGTCCCAGTCCGCAACCACCGAGGGTGCTACAGGCCAGTTCGAGGGCATCATGGTTCCCCCTCCTCTGCCTGATGCTGTCGTGGTTTCCCCTCCTCTGTCAGACGCCGTCGTGGTTTCCCCTCCTCTGTCAGACGCCGTCGTGGTTCCCCCTCCCCAGCCAGATGCCGTCATGGTTCCCCCTCCTCTGCTAGACACTGTTGTGGTTCCCTCTCCTCACCCTGATGTCAGCTCGAGTTCCCCAATTTCTCCATCATGCCCACCATTGATTGTTCCCATTGGACAGCCGCCTCCTGGACCACCCTTTCTGTTCAGATGGCTAAAAAACTCTGGTTGACCACCTTACAGACTGTGCCATTGGGTTGGGTGGCTCATGTTCTCTGGCAGGTCAGGTTACTTTATTTGTCCCCGTAGGTAGATTTTTTTTGCAGTCTGGTGACATCCATATTTACAAGCCACTAATTACATTCAACATAGACACAAACACAGGCACACATCATACAAAATAAGTAAATATAAAATATGTACAATATATTTTTATAGCTTGTTAAACTCTTTGACAGCAGCAGGGACAAAGCTGTTTTTGTAGCGCTGGGTTTTGCTTTTTGGGACAGCAAACCTCCATCTGGAGGGAAGAAGCTGAAAGTTGCAGTGTAAAGGGTGGGAGTCATCATTTAAAATTGAGTCAGCCATCCTCTGTACTTGTCTGGTGTACAGGGATGTCAGGCTCAGCTGTGACTCACCAAGCAAACGACTGGACCATCTAACTACCTGATCCAAGGATTTCCTCTGTTTCAGTTTTATCTGACCAAACCATGACACTAAAGAAAAGGATAAAACAGATTCAATAAAAGCCCGATAAAACATAGTCATTATGGTTCAGTCAATTTGGAAGCGTGCCAGTTTCCTCAAACAATGCAAATTTTGCTGATCTTTTTTGCACACTCTTTCACAGTTCACTTCAAAGTTTAATTTACGATCAATAATCGTCCCAAGATATTTGTACGATTGTACACATTCGGTGGTCTGGCCTTTTAGTATGGTGACTTTGTGCCTGGGAGTTTTCCTCCTAAAGTCAATAACCATATCTTTCGTTTTTGTTGTATTCAGCTGCAGGTAGGAATCCTCACACCAGTGAACAAAGTCATCAACTACTGGGCCGTGGCCACTCTCACCATCCTGGAGGAGACTGACAATGACTGAGTCATCAGCATACTTTATAATGTGTCTGTTGTCATGTCTGCTCCGACACATGTTTGTGTACAGGATGAAGAGTAGTGGTGACAACACACACCCCTGAGGAGAGCCAGTAGAAGAGCACTTTAGGTCAGACAATGTGCCATTGACCCTTACTCTCTGCGTCCTGTTGGTTAAGAAATCCAGAATCCAACCCACCAGATTATTGCTCAAATCAAATTGTTGCAGGAGCCTTTCAACTAAAATATGAGGTTGGATTGTATTAAAGGCAGAAGAAAAGTCCACAAATAAAAGCCTGGCGTGTGTCCCATTAAAATCCAGATGTTTAAAAAGCATGTTAAACAGAGTGACAGTGGCGTCCTCCACTCCTCTTTGAGGCCGATAGGCAAACTGCAGAGGATCCAATGCATGTTCAGTCTGCCTTAGGACCTCACATCTGACCAGTTTTTCAAAAATTTTCATTAAAATTGAAGTCAAAGCAACTGGTCTAAAGTCATTAACCATTTTAGGACAGCTGGATTTTGGAACGGGAACAACCACGGCATCTTTCCAGATCTTAGGCACATGTTGTGTCTGTAAGGACTTATTGAAAATGTAATGAAATATAGGACTCAGTTCATGTGCACAGGACTTTACCAGGCGCCCACATATATTATCAGGGCCCTGACTTTTGTTCACTTTTACAGCGCAGAACTCCCTTTTAACATCCTGCATCTCAATATTAAAGTGCTGATTGTCTTTGAGTTTCTGTTTCAAATCTTGGATTTCTGTGCTGAAATCAAAGGAGTCAAAACGACCATAAAAACAACTGAGAGCATTAGCCAGCTCTGAGTCTGAACTAAAACCATCTAAAAACACACGATTACTGCACTCTGTGCTCTGAAGGCCTGCAATAGTTTTCATACTGGCCCAGGCTGAACCAAGTTTATTTGCTGCCATCTTGCTTTCCAACTCTGATTTATAATTCTGTTTTGCTCTTAAAATTTCGGCCTTCAGCTCCTTAGTGGCAACCTGTAGCTCAGAAAGAGACCCCTGTTTAAAGGCAAGTGCTTTCCTCTGTAAGCAAGATTTAACTGATTTAGTAACCCATGGTTTGTTGTTGGGGTATATTTTGACACGTTTACATGGAACAATCTTATTTTGACAGTAAGCCATGTATGAGCATGTGAGCTCAGCCAGAGAGTCCAAATCATCCCCGCAGGCCATTATGAACATCTCCCAGTCTGTACAGTCAAAGCATTCCTGGAGGCTGTGCTCTGAATCTTCTGTCCACACATCAATGTCTCTCATTTCCACCTTGCCTCTTCTGAGAGCAGTTTTATATGTGGGCAGCAAATGTACACAGTTGTGATCTGAGGATCCTAAAGGGGGAAGGGGGAGTGATTTATAGGCCCTCTCAATGGATCCATAGCACAGGTCCAATGTCTTTTTTCGCCTGGTTGGGCAGGAGACATACTGATGAAAGTTTTTAAGTGTCTTCTTTAAAGAAACATGGTTAAAATCCCCAAGAATGAAGTTTGGCGCCTCTGGAGAAATTGACTGCAGCCGCTGCACCACATCAAAGATGGTTCTGGAGGCGGAGTCAGCGTCTGCCCTCGGGTGGATGTACACAGTGGTGATAAAAAGTTGGGGGAACTCGCGAGGCAAATAAAAGGGGCGTAGTGACACAGACAGAAGCTCCACATTGGGTGCACAGATGCGCTCTCTGACCGTGACAGATGTGCAGTACTGCTTATTAATGTATAAACATACGCCGCCCCCCTGATGCTTCCCCGTTACCTCTTCCTGCCGATCCGAGCGCAGCGGGGCTCCAAAGCCGTCAATCCACAGGTCTGCATCTCGATCATGCGCAGTAAGCCAAGATTCAGTGAAAGCCATGACGCAGCAGTTCTTAAAATCCTTCTGGTAGCGTACATTGCCTTGAATTTCATCCACCTTGTTTCTCACAGACTGTGCATTCCCAAAAATTATCGAAGGAAGAGGAATGTTACCAAACTGACGTCTCCTAAGGCGCAATTTCACACCTCCACGTCTTCCACGCTTCCTTCTGCCGCCTCTCTTTTCATCGCTGTGTCCGTCTCTCAAAATAAAGTCCGGCAGTTGCAGCTTGGGCTCAATCACAGACGCTGCATCAGCTGTGTTTAAGCATAGCAACACGTCCCTGGAATATTGTATTCTGCCCACTATTCTGCTCACCATGGAGCCGAACGCGTTTACTTCAGAGACAAAGAGCCACAGCACAGAAAGCAGCAGTGCGAGAGAGGAGAGGAAATCCATGTTGTAAATACAAGGGAGCTCTTCGCCATATATTCCCACAAACACTCCAGGGCAGAAACGACACAGAGGATTTTATAAAAACGTATAAATGTACACAAAAGCACACACACACACATGCACTAATTCACCAGCTGCTGGTCGCTGCGTGCGCATGCGCCCATCCCAACTCTTACCACCTCGCCATCTGCCAGGCCCGGGACTTTGGCCAGCCACTGGAACAGTCTAGTTCTTTGGTCCAGGGGGCCTAGGTACCTGGTTCGGTGTGGGTCCTGAGTGGAGCCTTTTTTTGCTGTTGTTTTCTCTTTGTCTGAACTCTGCTGTGATGTTAATTCTGAAAGTTTTTCTTATTTTATCTGGTTTGGTTCAGTCCCTCAGTGCTGGGTCCCCCTCCTCCCACCTAGGGTGGGGTTGTTTCTTGTTGGGGTAGGTCTTTTGTGTGTGTGTATGTGTGTGTGTGGAGGGGGGGTCTTTTCTTTTGATGTTACCCTGGGGTTTCTAGTCTCCACCCCTTGAGAGGGGAGCTCTGTCTGAGATGGCGCCCACAGTGGCCGCCATGGTGTTTCGCTGCGCCCTTTGTATGTTTTTGTTTGTCAATTGTGTGTCTGCCTGCTCTTACACCCGTGAAGAGCTTCTAAATATCAGGACTTTCACTCCCACGGACCTACTCCCAGTCTTTTTAGCTCCTGCCGCCGATCTGGTTCACTGTTTAGCTCAAAAAGTGAGACGGCGAAAGAGAGGAAGGCGAGCGGGCACTCTCGTACGGCTTCGCAGGAGAGGCACGCGCACGGCTTTGCCTGGCATATTTCTCTCCAATGCCAATTCTCTCTCTAACAAGGTAGATGAACTGAGACTGCTGATGCGTTTTAAGGACCTCTCTTCCTCGTCTGCCCTCTGTTTTACTGAGACCTGGCTCAGGGAAAATACACCAGACAGCGTGCTCCTCCTCGAGGGATTTCAGCTGTTTCGTGCTGATCATGACACAGAGCTCTCCGGTAAGTCCTCAGGAGGAGGAGTCTGCTTTTACATTAACAGCAGCTGGTGCTCTGATGTAACGGTAATTTCCCAACACTGTTCTCCCGCCCTGGAATATCTTTTTATTAACTGCAAGCCATTTTATTCCCCGCAGGAGTTTGCTTCATTCATCCTGGCCGCTGTTTATGTCCCGCCCGATGCGGACGCGCGCGAGGCTCAGCGCGCGCTCGCAGATCACATTCAACATACGGAGCGGACTTTTCCAGACTCTCTGGTTATTGTGGTTGGCGACTTTAACCAGAGCAATCTGAGCCACGATCTCCCCCGATGCAAACAGTTTATTAAATGCCCCACCAGAGGAAAGAACACGCTGGATCACTGTTACACTACAGTGAAGGATGCGTATCGCGCTGTTCCCCGTGCTGCGCTCAGACTATCTGATCACGTGATGGTCCACCTCATTCCCACATGCAGACAGAGACTGAAGCTCACTAAACTTGTTGTGAGCACTACGAAGAAATGGGCCAGTGAAGCTGGGGAGAAGCTGAACACGTGCATGGAAATAACTGACTGGGGCATGTTTAAAGGAGCCACACATGATCTGGATGAGTACATGGACACTGTGAACTCATATATCCACTTTTGTGAGGAGAGCATTCTCCCATCATGCACCAGGGTGAGTTACTCCAACGACAAGCCCTGGTTCACAGCTAAGCTCAGACAGATCAGGAAGGAGAAGGAAGCAGCGTTTAAAAGTGGAGACAGGGACTGCTACAGGGAGGTTAAATATCGGTTTAACAGAGAGCTGAGGAGAGCTAAATCTGTGTATTCTGAGAGACTCCAGCAGCAATTCATGGCTAACGACTCTGCTTCTGTGTGGAGAGGTCTGAGGCAAATCACCAACTATCGGCCTCAGGCTTCTAAGGGTCAGGATGACAAAGCCCTTTGTCAAAGACTGTCCCAACACTATGCCCGTTTTGACACCTCGTCAGCTGTGTCCAACTCCCCCCTCCCCCCAGCTCCACTGCCTCCACGGTCCCTATTTCATCAAAGGCGCCCCCCCTCCCCCCTGCCCTTGTCATCAGTGAGCAGGATGTGCACAGACAGTTCTCCAGACTGAACCTGCGCAAGGCCCCCGGTCCGGACGGCGTGTCTCCCTCCACCCTGAGACACTGTGCGAAAGAGCTGACTCCTGTCTTCACAGACATTTTTAACACCTCCCGTAAGCTATGCCACATGCCGACCTGCCTCAAATCCTCCACCATCATCCCTGTCCCCAAGAAGCCACGGATCACTGGACTTAACGACTACAGACCTGTAGCGCTCACCTCTGTAGTCATGAAGTCCTTTGAGCACCTGGTCCTGCCCCACCTCAAGTCCATCACCACTCCCCTCCTGGACCCGCTGCAGTTTGCCTACCGAGCCAACAGGTCTGTGGACGACACAGTCAACCTGGCCCTCCACTCCATCCTGCAGCACCTGGACTCCCCGGGAACCTACGCCAGGATCCTGTTTGTGGACTTCAGTTCTGCATTCAACACCATCCACCCCGCTCTGCTCCGGGACAAGCTGTCCCTGCTCAACGTGCCTGACTTCCTCTGCAGGTGGATCACCGACTTCCTGACGGACCGGAGGCAGCATGTGCAGCTGGGAAAGACTGTCTCAGACTCTGTTAGCATCAGCACCGGATCACCCCAGGGCTGTGTACTTCCCCCCCCCTACTCTTCTCCCTTTATACCAACTCCTGCACCTCCACCCACCAGTCTGTCAAGCTGATCAAGTTTGCGGATGACACCACCCTCATCGGGCTCATCTCCAACGGCGACGAGTCCGTCTACAGGAGAGCGGTGGCCCAGCTGGTGTCCTGGTGCAGCCACAACAACCTGCAGCTGAACGCTTTGAAGACAGTGGAGATGATTGTGGACTTCAGGAAAGTCACAACCCCTCTGCCCCCCCTCACCCTCACAGGCTCTCCCACCACCACTGCAGATTCCTTCCGCTTCCTAGACACCACCATCACCAGGGACCTCAAGTGGGAGCCGACCATCAGTTCCCTCATCAAAAAGGCCCAGCAGAGGATGTTCTTCCTGTGGCAGCTGAGGAAGCTCAAGCTACCCACCAAGATGTTAGTGCAGTTCTACACAGCCATCATCGAGTCCATCCTCACCACCTCCATAACCGTGTGGTACGCAGGAGCCACTGCCAGGGACAGACTAAGGCTGCAGCGCGTCGTGCGCGCTGCTGAGAAGGTGACGGGCTGCAAGCTCCCATCTCTCCAGGACCTGTACATCTCCAGGACCCGGAGGCGTGCTGGCCGGATCATAGCCGATCCTTCACACCCTGGTCACGTACTGTTTGCCCCCCTCCCCTCAGGTAGAAGACTTCGGTCCATTCAGACTAAAACCTCCCGTCACATGAACAGCTTCTTCCCCTCTGCCATCAGACTGCTGACACACTAAGTGGCTTATTGACTCATTGACTCTCGTGAACTATGTACAGCAGCTCAACCAGACTCATGTCAATCATCACTGTTTTCTTTTTGCATTACCGACTGCACTATGTGGTACTCCACAATATCTGCTGCTCGCTAATATATTTAAAAACTGCTTTGACTAGTATTACTCATTCTTATTCTACACTTTATTGCATGTATAGTTTTTTATTTCTTTTATTTTATCATGTTTAATGTTGCAGCATTGCACCAAGACAAATTCCTAGTTTGTGTACTACATGAACAATGGCAATAAATCTGATTCTGATTCTGATTCTGATTCTGTCATGATCTGAGCGCCGGGGGATTTCACCGGGTTCAGTCTTTCTGCCTTTTGTCATATTTGTACAGTGTTGTCGTTTTCAGTTGCATTCCTATTATTTTACCCTTGGTTGAGTTATCACGAATTCTGTATTGTGTCCCAGTATGATTTAGTTTCCTTTTTACATTCAGTGTAGTTTGTTATTCACATTTTTTAGGTTACTTGTCTTTATTTTTCCCCCGCTTTATTTTTATTCTGTTCTGTTCTCTCTCTAGGCTGACAGCTGGCAGTGATGTTTCTGTGTTGTTGCTCTGTGTAGGTGGGGTCCCTGTCAGCTACCAGTTCGGTCTCTCTCACTGCTCCAAGCTGGTCCTAATCATGAATCGCTTTTTCCTTCTGCCCACTCATGTGACCCTCGCCTATCATTGATTATGTAAATTTTTTTGACCCTATTTAAGGGCAATTATTTTCATTTCCTGTTGCCGCTGTCTTGTTTGAGTTTCTCCTCATTGCCACCAGAGCCCTGCCTCGCTCTGGTGCGCTTAATCTGTAAGTTACCCGTTTGTTTTTATTTTCCGTTAAGAGCACTGGTTGAACTTATGTTGTGGCATTTTCAATAAACCTCACAAACTCATAGTTCAGCGCGTGGGTCTCACCTCTCTGCCCCGAAGGGCGATTCATGACACTCCTTTATGTCCTGTACATATAGTAGTATTGACAAATAAAATCTTTGACTCTTGAATCATGAATCTTGAATCTAAATTTGTTTCATTTTACTTATATTTGACTTTTTGCAGTGTAGTTGTGTTTTTATGTCAAAGTTGCATTATTTCTCAAAGAGAAGCAAAAATGAGGCTGTAGTGGCTCAGAAGGTAGAGCAGGTCGCCCAAAAACTGGAGGGTTGGTGGTTGAAATCCCACTCCCCCACCTTGCTGTTGCATCCTTGCGCAGGACATTTTGCCCACCTTGCCTCCAGTGTGTTCATGGTTAATGACACTGGTGTATGAATGTGAATAAACATTAGGAGGTGGTCGGAGAGGCTGTTGGCATGGACTGGCAGCCATGTCTCCATCAGTCTTCCCCAGGGCAGCTGTGGCTACAGAGGTAGCTTACCACTATCATTGTCTGTGGAGGGAATCAATAATGGCCTCATTGTAAAGTGTCTTTGGGTGTCATGAAATGTGCTATGTAAATACAATCCATTATTAAAAACATAGCTATTACACATTTGTAAACTGAGATTCTGTATTCTGTAAAATCCGAAATTCCTAGGTATACAGTGTAGTATTTTTTTCCTTGTAGTATTAAACATGACAATGAATAACAGTATTTTTAAGTTATTATCAAGGTAAAAAAAAAAAAAAACCCTAGTATTATGAAAACACTGATGTCCACAACATCAGGGCACCGAGCAAATATTAAAACCCTCTGTCCCTTATTTGGCTCTGAGAAAGTTAGCAACGCTACTCACACACACCATCACAGATTACATCAATTTCTGTATGGAGAACACTGTACCTACCAAGACCATATAGTGTTTCTCAATCAACAAACCCTGGATCAACCCTGAGATAAAATCACTGCTGAAGGAGAAGAAAAGAATCTTCAGGTCAGAAAACAAGGAGGCGCTGAAGTCCGTACAGAGGGAGCTAAGGAGGAATATTAAAGAGGGGAAGGACAGTTACAGGAAGAAGCTAGTTCTGTCCTGGGGCAGTGCCTTGACCCAGTGGAGGAGATAGGACAGAGAAGGATGGCGGCTAAACTGTCATCTCTGCTGGAGTCCGAGTCCAACCCTATGCAGGACATACTGAATGCACTGAGGAGCTCATTTAGCAGCAGGCTACATCATCCTAGGTGCACGACAGAGAGGTTTCACAGGTCCTTCCTACCTACAGCTGTCAGACTCTATAACCTAAGCAGGGCTGCTCACAGAGATAGCAAAAAAAAAAAAAAAAATGTGAAGATAAGATAAGATAAGATAAGCCTTTATTAGTCCCACAACGGGGAAATTCCTGGATTGCAACAGCACAGGGATAGCAACACTCAGAGCAACAATCAGAAGGCAAGAAAAAAAGCAAGCAAGCAAGAGCAGCTCATATACATATGTACATATTACTATAAAATATATATATATATATATATACACACAAACAGACACACAGTGCAGAGCATTGTAGCTGGATGGAATAAATATATGAATATATAAACACACAGTGCGGAGCATTGCAGCTAGGTGGAATAAATATGTAAATATATAAACACACACAGTGTGGAGCAATGTAGCTAGATGGAATAATATGTAGATATATAAACACACAGTGCAGAGCATTGTAGCTAGATGGAATAAATATATAGATATATAAATATAAACACACCCAGTGCAGAGCATTGTAGCTAGATGGAATATGTAAATATATAAACACACACAGTGCAGAGCATTGTTGCTAGATGGGATGAAACAGCATAACCGTCTACTTAGTTATCCTACATGGTATGATTATGTGCCCATACATATTCTCACCCTCCATAGCGACCGGTATTTTCCTAGTTGTATGCCGGAGGGGACCATTGTGTAAGTCTATTGCATCTTTTGCATTCAAAAAACTATTAGTTTGTTACGTCTTTTTGCTATCTCTGCGAGCAGCCCTGCTTAGGTTGTACAGTCTGACAGCCGTTGGTAGGAAGGACCTGCGAAACCTCTCGGTTGTGCACCTGGGATGATGTAGTCTGCTGCTAAATGAGCTCCTCAGTGCATTCAGTATGTCCTGCATAGGGTGGAACTCGGACTCCAGCAGAGATGACAGTTTAGCCACCGTCCTTCTCTCTCCTATCTCCTCCACCGGATCAAGGCGCTGCCCCAGGACAGAGCTAGCTTTCTTGATCAGTCTGTTCAGTCTCTTCCTATCGGCTGCAGTAATGCCACTGCCCCAGCAGACCACTCCAAAAGTGATGGCTGATGCCACCACCGTGTCATAGAATGTCTTCAGCAGCGCCCCTTGTACACCAAAAGACCTGAGTCTCCTCAGCAGGAACAGCCTGCGCTGTCCCTTCTTGTAGAGTGCGTCAGTATTGTGTGACCAGTCTAGTTTATTGTTCAGATGAATACCCAGGTACTTATAGGATGTCACCATCTCGATGTCTGTTCCCTGTATATTTACTGGTGCTGTGAGGGGTTGCCCATGCCTGCGGCAGTCCACCACCAGCTCCTTAGTTTCCCTCGCGTTGATCTGGAGGCAGTTCCGATGGCACCAGTCCATGAAGTCCTGGATAAGCCCTCTGTACTCAGCTTCATCTCCTTTGGAGATGAGGTCTAATAGTATTGAATGCAAAAGACACAGCAGACTTACATAAAATGGTCCCCTCCAGTATACAACTAGGACAATATAAATCGCTACGGAGGGTGACAATATGTATGGGTACATATTCATACTATGTAGGGTAACTAAATAGACTGTTATGCTGTTTATTCCGTCTAGCTACAATGCTTCGCACTGTGTATATACAGTATATATATATATATTTATACATTTATGTGTACATATAGTATATATTCACTGCTCTTATTTTCTTATCTTCTAAATTATTGCTCTGAGTGTTGCTATCCCTGTGCTGTTGCAATCCTGGAATTTCCCCATTGTGGGACTAATAAAGGCTTATCTTATCTTATCTTATCTTATGGAGGACAAGCTGAAGCAGAGTGACGTCAGCGGTGTCTGGAGAGGCCTCAAAACTATCTCTGGGCACCAGAACACCTCCTCCCAGGTGGTGGGGGGTAGGGAGTGGGTGAACGACCTGAACCTGTCTTTAACACGTCTGACCAGCCGTCGTCTTCTCTGCCTGCCCACCAACCCCTGTTGCCTACACCTTCATCTAGTCCCCCGTCCACTGTCCTGCCTTCAACCTCCTCTTACATCCCCCAGCTCTCAGTACACATCCCCTGCTGTTTTTCCCCTCACAGACCCAACACCCCATCCCCTCCTCCCAGCACACAGCCCCCCTGCCCCAGTCTGACCCTCACTAAGACCCAGGTGAGAGCTGAACTGAAGAAGATCAAAGCGAGGAAAGCTGCAGGTCCGGACGGCATCAGCTCGAGGCTCCTCGAGTCCTGCACAGACCACCTGTGCTGGATTGTGGAGCACATCTTCATCCTGAGCCTGAAGCTTGGAGGGTACTACAGCTGTGGAAAACATCCTGCTTGGTTCCCGCTCCGAAGACTCTGCACCCCAAGGAGCTGAACAGCTACAGACAAGTGACCCTCACATCACACTTGATGAAGACCTTGGAGAGGCCGCTCCTCGCCCACATCCACCCCTGGTGAGACCAGCAATGGACCCACTTCAGTTTGCCTATGATCATGGTATCTTGGTGGGGGATGCAGTGATCTTTCTCCTACACCGTTCCTTGTCCCACCTGGAGAAACCTGGGAGCACTGAGAGCATCATGTTCTTTGATTTCTCCAGTGTTTCAACACCATCCAAACAGTGATTCTGAAGGACAAGCTGCTGTGTGCAGCGGTGGACCACCACTTGTCATCGTGGATCCTGGACTACCTCACAGATCAACCACAGTTTGTGAGAACCCAGGACTGTGTGTCTGACACCATCATCTGCAGTACCAGGGCCCCCCAGGGAACAGTTCTGGTTCCCTTCCTGTTCACCCTCTACACTGCTGACTTTTCACATAACACAACACATTGCAATCTACAGAAGTTCTCTCATGACTCTGCAATTGTCGGCCTCATCTCGGATGGGGATGACGCAGAGTACAGAGGACTTATCAAGGACTTTGTGGACTGGTACCATTGGAACTGCCTCCAGATCAATGCAACAAAAACCAAGGAACTGGTGGTGGACTGCCACAGGCGTGGATAGCCCCCCACAGCACCTGTAAACACCCAGGGAACAGACATCGAGATGGTGACATCCTACAAGTTCCCAGGTGTTCACCTGAACAATAAACTGGACTGGTCACACAACACCAACGCACTCTACAAGAAGGGGCAGAGGAGGTTATTCCTCCTGAGGAGACTCAGGCCTTTTGGAGTGTGGGAGGCAGTCCTGAAACTCTCCTATGACTCTGTGGTGACATCAGCCATCACGTTTGGAGTGCTGTGCTGGGGTGGTGGCATCACGGCAGCCGGCAGGAAGAGACTGATCAGGCTGATCAAAAAAGCCAGCTCTGTTTTGGGGCGACACCAAAACCTCGACCTTGCATTACTGTCATGCCACTACTTTTGCAGTAACGTGCTGTGAAACGAAATTACTGTTTAAAAATTCAATAATGCGTTACAGTTACTGAAATTTGATCAGATGCGTTACTTGCGTTACTCGTTTTATTAATATGGATAGATATTTTTAGCACAAATAAATATAAATTGACCCTACATAGCTGGCGCTGGAACAGTGGTGAACCTTCCCAGGAGTCGGCGGCCAACCAAAATTATGCCAAGAGCGCAGCGACGACTCATCCAAGAGGTCATAAAAGACCCCACAACAACATCCAAAGAACTGCAGACCTCACTTACCTCAGTTAAAGTCAGTGTTCATGACTCTACCATAAGAAAGAGACTGGGAAAAAATGGCCTGCATGGCAGAGTTCCAAGACAAAATCCACAAATGAGCAAAAAAAACCCATGAAGGGTCATCTTAGTTTTGTCAGAAAACATCTTGATGATCCCCAAGACTTTTGGGAAAACACTCTGTGGAGTGACAAGACAAAAGTTGGACTTTTTGGAAGGTGTGTGTCCCATTATATCTGGCGTAAAAGTAACACAGCATTTCAGAAAAAGGATGTCATACCAACAGCAAAATATGGTGGTGGTAGTGTGATGGTCTGGGGCTGTTTTGCTGTTTCAGGACCTGGAAGACTTGCTATGGTAGATGAAACCATGAATTCTACTGTTTACCAAAAAATCCTGAAGGACAATGTCTGGCCATCTGTTCGTGACCTCAAGCTGAAGCGCACTTGGGTTCTGCAGCAGGACAATGGTCAAAAACACACCAGCGAGTCCACTTCTGAAGGGCTTAAGAAAAACAAAATGAAGACTTTGGAGTGGCCTAGTTAAAGTCCTGACCTTAATCCGATTGAGATGCTGTGGCATGACCTTAAAAAGGTGGTTCATGCTCGAAAATGCTCCAATGTGGTTGAATTACAACAATTCTGCAAAGATGAGTGGGCCAAAATTCCTCTAGAGCGCTGTAAAAGACTCATTGCCAGTAATCACAAATGCTCGATTGCAGTTGTTGCCCCTAAGGGTGGCCCAATCAGATATTAGGTTTAGAGGGCAATCACTTTTTCACATAGGGCCATGTAAGTTTGGATCTTTGTTCCCTTAATAATAAACAGCTTCATTTAAAAACTGCATTTTGTTTTTACTTGTGTTATCTTTGTCTAATATTTAAATTTGTTTGATGATCTGAAATATTTAAGAGTTGCAAACATACTAAAAAATGAGAAATAAGGCAGGGGGCAAACACTTTTTCACACCACTGTAGAATGGAATAGAATAGAGTAAAATAAGCTTTATTGTCATTGTACAGTTGTGCAACACAACGTAATTGTGGGTGCTCCACCAGGTGACTGCGCAATAAAATAAGAGAGAAGAATTTGAATAATATGTCACCACTCGCCACTCTCGGGCATCCACCTCAGCTGCGCGCACACCTGCACCTCGTTAGCGCGCAACTATTTATTCCACCTCGCACTGAGCATTGGCCTGGAGCTGTCTGTCTTTCTATGTGCTCAAACCCTCAGCGGATTCCTTCCTCCAGGCCTGCTGATCATCACTACGACACGTAAGCTGTCTATTTACTCACCTGTCCTCTCAGCCTTCCCATGTGCACAGGTGGATTCCCTGGCGGCGGACATCCTTCTCCTTCGCCATCATCATTCCCCTGCATCTCCTCTCCTCGTTGGACGCACAGCAGGGCGCTGTCTCCCAGGCTTGGGATCTTTGCGAACGCCAGCCACCTCTATCGCTGCAAGTAAGCACATTGCCTTATTACTCTCCCGTGTGGTTTGCCTAGCTAATTCCCTGCTCTCGTCTCTTCCATAGAGTTGCCTGGCTGCACGGCGTGCTGCTCTGTCCCTTCCTTCGTCTTCCATCCACAATACATTAACATATCACATACACGCACCCAAAAACATTTTATTGGCTGAATAAAGCTTTCAAATCTACCTGAGCCTGCGTGCGTGTTTCCTGGGCCGAGAAATATGTCAGTACGGCTCCAGCCAAGTGGCCAAGCTGTAGCATCATCTCACTTTGGCTCAGCAACAATTATTCTTCTGCTTAAAGACAGTTTTGTTTCATCCAGGAATAACGCAAAGAAATGGATTTTCTTCCCCCCAGGCCACAGCTGAAATCCCCTTGTTTTGTTAAAACCAGCCTAAGGAATTTCCCCAACGTCCGGCTTCACTTTTATTGTCCCCATAAAACATGCAACAGACCCACAGCACAGTGAATTTCCTTAAACTCTGGAAACGCTGGATTTAAACAGTGAACTTTAAATTACATTATTACAAACTCAATTCTAAACCTTCATTCTTTTCAGAACTATGAAAATGCAGATGGACTCTGATGTTTTTGATGTGGAAAATATGTGTGGAATGCATTAATCTGTGATTTTATATATATGCATGCTAATGTTTATATGAATGTTTATTCCTGCATGTTGATTTAGAAGCCCTGCTTATAATTTATACTAATCACTAAAGTTATCTTAGTTTAATACATAAAGGGAAATATTAACTTCCAGTATGTATCAAAGTTTTGCCTCGATATCACATGTGACTCCAAGAGCCAATCTCTGCATGACAACTCTTCCTCCCAAAGCGCTCCAAACAATAGACTGTTTGTTCATTGGACTAAAAGTTCATCGAGCCCGCCCACGAAGGACGCTCATTGGCTGAGATTCCGGTCAGGCCGGAAACCCGCGAAACTCAACAGAGCTTATATAAAGGAGAGAGACTCTTTTCATCCCTCTTTCTGCTCCGGACTGTCTTTTCGCCTGCTCTTTTTGTCATCCCTTTTTTCTGATCTCCTCCATTGTCTACACACAGCAAGGAAGAACAAAGGACCGTCTGACCATGTGTCGCTTTTCTGAACACAGAGCAGATAACTCGTAATTTATGTAACTTTGTATTTTCTTTCTCTCTTAAATGCCTAGGAATTCCTATTTCTTTGAGCTCAATTCTTAATCGGAGTTAAACTCCAATTTTTATTTATCACTTTTTCTTTGTTAAACTTTCTGTAAAACCACCGTTTGTTTGATTTTAATGTAAACTTAATCTTGACTTTATTTTATAATATTTTTCTTGACCAGGCACCCACCAGAAGCTACTATTTTTATCTAAAGTCCTAAGCCTTTTTAATTTGATATCGGATTAGATATCTTTTAATTATTATCGAAGACCTCTTGAGAAGACGCAGCTTCCACGTCACGTGCAGCTGAGGAATCAATGCGCAGCTGTCCCACATCGCGCTGAAGAAGCATCGGCACCATCTGGCTAGAACCCGTTTCAACTGTGGGTCATACGGCCAAGATCCAGCCCCCTTCGACCGCTTGAATCTAAAGGTCGAACTGTGGACCCTGAAATATCTGCGGGCAGATATTTCCCCTAACATCCACGAAATCTTGGGCTGAGGACGGACGACAGAACTATCATCACCAAGGAGCACATGAGCTGCAAAAACTTTAATTCCTCTGCTGAATTAAATTTTTGAGGTTCGGTAATAATTTGTATATCTAATCAGATGCAAATTAAGAAGCCCTTAACATAACTCTTCTTTTCATTAAAATTCCGTTTTTATTTTCTTAAGATTAATTTAGGACTTTTTCATAATTAGTAAACTTTCTCCATAAATTTGCGGGTTTTTTTTATAATCTGTTAACTCAAACTGATAGAAATTCATTTCTCAGTTTAACCCTGGTTCCGAAAATATTGACATTGTTAATCTATCATTTACAAGATTGATTTTATGATTAATGAAAATTACTGCAATGTCTGTTAATCATTTCATTTGATAAATATTTAAAAGTGAGAGAAGTTGTTGGGAATTTATTTCATTCTGAGTCTGTTTCAAGCCCAGGTATCGAATTCACGGAAAATTTTTGAGACTGATTATAGATTAATTTATTGAGTGATCAAACAGGTATAAAGTGAAATTAAAGATCAAATTGCTTCTTAAAGATAGAAGCTGGTGCCCCTTTACGAGTGTTATTAACTTTTCTGATGTATATGAAATGAGATTTGAGCTCAGATTCCAATACATCAATATAAATTAAATAATTCATACCTGATCATATTTATTATTTATTAAAAATTTCATATATTTCCATTACATTATATTTGGTACCCCGCATGAACGCCTGGCTGAACTTGACAGACTCAGAAAGAAATGAATACATAAGCTGTGTGGGATTTTGGTCAATTTTAACTCACAAAGGTGCATTCATTGTCTGCAGCCAGTCTATTGTCTGTCTCTGTGTCACGAGGGGGAGGGGGTGAATTCGCCCCCCCTGATTACTCCTGCTGTGTGTGTGTGTGTGTGTCTGCTGACCAAGAGAAGGTGGGGGTGAAGAGACCCCACTCTAGTCAGTTTTTAGTTTTTTTGTTGTTTAATGCATGCTTAAACATGATTACATGCTGAATAATTAAAATAGGCCTGGGAACAAAATAGCGAAGAAATCCTATTTGTTTTCCCCATTATTTCAACACCCCACAGGCGAAGCAAACCCTTGGAGGATTTAATTGAATTAACCATCATATAAACTTGTTGAATAAAGTTTAGGGAGACTAAAGTTTTCCCGCCTTCGGAAAGCAAGGCGTGGTTTTATGGACTGAAGCTTGAGCTGCATCCACGTGGCACGTGCACACTCAGTCGCGCACGCGACCGTCAAGCTGTGCATGAAAAAACTGCGCATGTGTAGATCGGCTCAGTGACACCATCTTAAGTCTAGGTAGAGTTCCCTGTAGCCGCCATTTTGAGTAGAGATCCTTGACTCCTTGTGACGTCATTGGGTTTCCTCTGCTGGAAGTGCAGACGAAAACTGCCTCCATCTTGTGGTGAAACATAGGGACTGCAATTTTTATTTAAACTTATAATCTTTAAAGACGATTTATAACCAAATTAAGTCTTCAAAGTAACTTCAAAGCCATTCATATTATTCGGAATAAACTAAATTTAACACTAATCCTAACTTTTATACCAAGAATAAAAGGAAAAGGACCTGTTGGCTTCTGAAAGTTTTTCTCAGTGGTGAAATCCCACTCATTGCATTGATACCTATAGCAGGAACATATACAAACACCTCTATTGTATTTAATCACTTATATAACCACATATTATGATCTTTTAAGCTAAAAGCAAACATATTTACACACTTTTAAGCAAAAAGTTGCAAACTTTGAAGCTACATGTGTGCTTATATTGCTGTTTTTAAATGTGATATGGTGTGATTCCCTTCTCACAGAAACCCAGTTTTAGATTAAGAATTCTAATGCTGATGTTTACTCAAGAGTAACATTAAAGTAGAATTAATCCTGTGCATTTTGACAAATTTACAGACTGAGTGAATATTTATAATTTTTCCTCTTTCCCAAATTTAGGAAACCACATTAAGCAATTAACACTTAATCAAAGCTCTCGGTGTTATTTAAACTCATTGTGTCATTTCTGATTCATGCTTTCTCTACAAGAAAAGAAAAACACTTAACCAACCACCATAATTTTCAAATTTTTCCCAGGATTTAAAAGAAAAGTCAAAAAGGTGCAAACATTGATTATTCTGTAAATAAGAAATTTATAGATCACAATCAAGAAAGATCACTATTGGCTTCAATCCTAAGAAATCCTTGGATATCAAATACTCAAACAATTCACTTGTTTCTAATTTGTAAATATTTTAAACATTTAATGCTTCAACTGAAAATAGGCTTTAACAAATAAAACCAAAGGAAAGCCTTAACTTTAAAAGAAAGTGGAGACTTATAATCCTAAATCTTTAAAGCATTTAGCCTCTTTTGCTTTTGGATTTCTTTTGTAAATAAAATCCTCACTTTCAAAGTGACATTTTGCAAAATCCCAAAGCTAGTTATTGATGACAAATTCCAATACTAGACTTGAAAATCAAAGGAAAGAAGTCAATCCACACCATTGAAATTTCAGTTTTGTTTTGCGAAACAAATTCAATCCAATTTCAATTAAACTTTATTTATCAACGTACGGTTTCAACGAACAAATTATTTGAAGCATCACTACATTTCTAAATAATTTCAAAATTCTATTTCCCATCCTGCAAGCCTACAAGTTGAAACAAATTCTAAAGGAACTTTCAACTATCACGGTTGTAAAATAAAACACTCAAAGTTAAACCTTGTTGAACAAATTTAAGAATAATCAACAAGTTGATTTTTTTTTTAAAAAAAAAAGCTAAATAACAACAACAGTCAAACATGACGAGTCATCAGACAACCGACCAATTTACCAAACTGGATGACCTTCAAACAACATTGGAAGCATGGACTTCTAATTTAATTTCTAGCTTCACAACACGGGTCAAGGAAACACAGCCCGAAGAATTGGAGCAACTCACTGAAGAACTTTTGAATGAACACACTGAAAAACCACCAGAAGGCAAGGACCTCACCAGTGTGTTAGGTAAGTTTGCGCTAACATTAGTCGCAAGATTAAAGGTAGCCGAGAACGAGCTAGCAAATCAACAAACAACGATCCTATCTCTCCAAGAAGAGAACGAGACACTGAAGGAAAATTTGGAACAATCTCAAGAGGAGAATGACAAAACTCAAAACCAGCTGGATGAAGCGGTACAAGATTATGACCGTGCATAGTCAGAAAAGGAACGGTTGATGCATAACAATGACACGCTTCATCAAGACAACAATGAACTTGAAGATGCCCTTCAAGACACAAAGAAGGAACTCAGAAGAGTTGAAGGTCAACTTGAAAATGTGAAGAAAGACTATAAGGAATGCCAACTGCTCCTAAAGGAAAGGCATGAACACCGGGACATCCACCGCGCTCCCTCGCCCGATTCCCATTTCGAATACGGACGACCGCATGGACAGCGTGCGTGTGCCCCTTCAGATCGCGACCTTGACAAGATCGCGCAAAATATCACCAAATTCGATCCAGGACCTACGGGTTCACCTGATGCCAAAGTCTATTTACAGGACATTGATTACTACCTGCGTAAGCACCCTGATGCTACAATTGACGATCGCATCTATCTGATTAAACTAACATCTAACAGGTCAGTATCAAAATTCATAGACAGACAGCCGACAAACATCAAAGCAGATTACACGCTGCTCCGCGAAGCCATCGAAAAGGAGTTCTCCGATGACTGCCTACAGACAGGGCTAACCGCAGCCCTAGCTGTGAAGCAAGGACGCTCAGAGCCAACACAAGCCTACTACCAGAGACTCCTACTTGCATATTTTGGATCTCAAAATACACCAGGGATGGAAGAAGATCACAATTTCAAGACCCTCTTCATCCAAAACCTCCATCCCACTGTGAGCCATTACCTAGGAGTTACAGCTAACCCAAGGTCAAACTCAATAAGTCAGCTGAGAGAGTTTGCACACTATGCATTCCAAAAACAGCAACAAAGTCGCAACAAGCACGCTGAGCCTGCCACAGTGCTAGCTATTAGCGATGCATCTAACACCTTGGAGTTGGAAGGAGCCCCTCGCTCTACTCCACCTCTTACACCGCGAGTACATCAACAGCCGAAGCATTTTCCCAAGCGACCTCATCAAGGTCAAAACCACACTAGGTCCTCTGGATATCACTTTGGACCAACTTTGCGAAAACCCGACTACCGTCGTAGACCATATCCACGGGATAGGTCACGAGAATGCGATACGGACTACCATGATGACAGATACCAATACGAAGACACGCGTAACCGCGACAAATGGTCTCCATCCCATCACAGAAGCTTAGAAGCAGAGACCTATCACAAACCTTGGAAGGAAGAAGAAACTCCTACATTCAGTAGAGAAGCTATTGAAATTGTCCAACACCTCCTAGCAGAGATTCAAAACTACAAAGAGAATAAAACTGCTAACATTCTTGCTATATCAGCTGTGCCAACTCAAAACAAGCGTTCCAAACGAAGGAAACGCAAGAAGAAAATCCCTCATGCAAATGAGGAAGGACCAAAGGACTCAACACAGTCCAGTGCTGTCATGGCAGCCCAACCACAGGTCACAGACCACTCTAACATGTCGCAACTCTGTGTCGAACCGCCGGTTCCACAATTTCTATGCGATTTAAACGAGAGGGGGGTGGCACGGAAATTCTACCTTCCACTGACCCTTGAAGACATGATGTGTCAGGACGCTGTTTTAGACACCGCTGCTGACATCACTCTCATGTCACACACCCTTTTTGACAAACTACGTGTAGCCGCTAACCGCGCTAACAAATATTTGAAACTGGAACCCTGTTCATTAGCCGTGCGACCATATGCGCTCATTAAAAAAACCCTGTTGGGCGTATCACTACTAAACATGTCCATTGGACCCATGACCTTGACACATCCGGTCTACGTGTTCAAACTTGACGCCATTCCATTGCTTGTTGGCAAAGACCTACTGAACCGTTTTGAGCCACTGATTGATTTCAAGAACCTCAAACTATGGGCTCAAACGCAACACCCTCACCCATTTGACCCAACAAGAACAACTGAATCACAGTGCTTTATTCTGAACACTTTGGACACCCCAAGTCTCACACAACTAGCACTGTTGGAACAACTGCAACCGAGTGAAAGCGACCGCCAAGACCAAGGTGAGTACTGTCCACGAGAAGTCAAAAGTCACCTTCAAATACAAGGTCAAGCCAAACACTCAAATGATCTTGAAAACTCAATGGCCGAGCAGAAAACCCCAAACGGCCCTCTTGAAACCCTTGATACCCATGATTCAATGGTGGTGTCACATTTTGAAACCCACCCACCCGCCCATGAGGCCTGCATGGTCACAAGAGCCACACCAACCGGCTCTCTAGACCCTCTGAAATCTCAAGTTTTTGCAACAATTAAACCAACTTTTGCAAACGCAAGGCGCCTAGTCACTCAACCGTGCAACCAAATGATCCATAAAACCGTCAAACACCGGTTGGATAAAATGGTACATGCGCTACCCGCATCTAAACCCTATAACATACCAAAATTGAAACCACTTCATGCCACACAATCTTCTCTGCAGCTATGCAATGGCACTCCTGTTCATGCTTCCGATGAACCATCATCGCCACCGCTCAGAGTTCCTCGAAACCAGAGGGGGGTGATGACTGCCAATGCCTATAACATTCCAGCTGCAGAACACAAAAGCGTCAAAACGACATACAAAGCTCCCAAGGCTGTATTTCAAAACCATTCGAACCGATTCGCTAAACGACACAAAGCGTACAACGATCAAAAACTTTCGCATGACAAACTGCGAAGGGGGGACAAGATCTTCCACCCCACATTTGTACCACAGACACCTGAAATAAATTTACAGGAAAGGAAAATCACTCCTAAATTCCTGTCCGAGTGGATGAATCCACACATTGTCAACAACAAACTTTGGCCACTCAAGAGCCAAATCCAGGACCCCATTTTCAAATGGGCTCACCAAAATCAGAGTAACCTTTACCAAAACCCCATGGGACTTGTCGGGTACAACACTGTCAAAGTAAGTCCATAAATAAGATTAAAATCAAACCTACGTCTGAGAAATAACTGTAGCTAACTACTAGCCTCAGGTACACTCAGTCAAATTTCTCCAATCAGTTAACTGCATCAAAACTTCCAGAAAGGAAAGGGTATATTAAAACCAAATTAGCCCTTAAACTAATTTCAAAGACCTCTGTAAAATCTAATAAACTTCAATCAACTTACTATTACCAAATAGTATACACAAGACATTCAACACCATTAGCTTGAGCTAATAATCTTAAAACTCCCATCAAAGGTGAGAAAAACAAGCACAAGGTTTAGAGTTCAATCTCTTAAGCTCTATTCTGTAATTTCCCAGTTTTGGGATCAATAAAGTACATCCATCTAAAAGAAATCATTCCACCTCTAAGAGGAATTTTCATTTGCCAACCAGGTATCTAAAGAAAGATCAACAAGAAGATTAAGATCCAAAACCACTCACTTTTATGTTTGCCAAGATGATGGCCCTCCTGTTTATCAGTTTAGCCATCTGCCTAGCAATCACACCCACTGTTACCCAGTCAGAATTGGGCCAAGCCAAAACGAAAGGTCAAAGATCCGCGGGTGGATTCCTGATAACAGCCCCATCGTTAGACCCTGTAGTTAACCTTAGCATGCCCACTGTTAACTCGGTCAACACCGCTAAACCAAAACGCCTGGTCGTTGAACCACAAACTGTTACCAAAATCTTACAAGACACTGTGTTGGTTTTGAATGCTTGCTCAGAAGCTTCAGTCAAACTCAACAAGGTCTTGAACTCTTTGCTCTTTGTGTTAAAGGTTGACTATGCTCACACACAGCCAATGTCTATGTTACTCTCAGAAGTAGCTAGAAACATTAGCTTTTCAGTTAACGCTTTAACAATGAATATGCTCTCTCATCATATCCTTTTTGCAGTAAATCCAAATTTACTTCTCATTGCCATCCAAAGAATGATAACGACATCCTATGCCCACTCAGTTTTTCTGAACAAAAGCCTCAAACATCCTATGATTTGGACATCTGTGGAACCATGGTTTAGTCTAACTAAACAAATTCAATATGAACCTCCTTGAGTCACCTCAATATTGATTAGTCTGAATCTACCTCAAATATGAAAGAATTTAATTTTTGCTTTTGACTAAGATTTTTGGATACATGCATGTGTATATACAAATAATCCTTAATAATTTATTTAGATTTTATGCACATTTAAACTGTTTTTGAAATTTTTACTAGATATTTTTCAGCAAACCCAAAACATTTATATCAAGTATGTCAAAACCCACATACTTCTAGTTCACTTTTTTTTCACAGTCTTTAGAGGCTTATACAGAACCTTAGTATATCCTAGACAATTATACAATGTTTATATTTGGTCATGCCAAAATTATTTTTGAAATTTCCAGAAGTTTTTCAGAAAACCAAATTTAAGGACCTACACTTTGGAATAGATACTGTTCACAAGCTTAAGACTTATCGACATCAGAACTTTAGTTCAGCATTTGGATAAAGCCTCGCTAAATTGGGATTTGATGCCTAGGATTGCTATCAACGCTGAATCAACGTCACCATTGATACCAGAGGGGGGACTGTAGCATCATCTCACTTTGGCTCAGCAACAATTATTCTTCTGCTTAAAGACAGTTTTGTTTCATCCAGGAATAACGCAAAGAAATGGATTTTCTTCCCCCCAGGCCACAGCTGAAATCCCCTTGTTTTGTTAAAACCAGCCTAAGGAATTTCCCCAATGTCCGGCTTCACTTTTATTGCCCCCAAAAAACATGCAACAGACCCACAGCTCAGTGAATTTCCTTAAACTCTGGAAACGCTGGATTTAAACAGTGAACTTTAAAGTACATTATTACAAACTCAATTCTAAACCTTCATTCTTTTCAGAACTATGAAAATGCAGATGGACTCTGATGTTTTTGATGTGGAAAATATGTGTGGAATGCATTAATCTGTGATTTTATATATATGCATGCTAATGTTTATATGAATGTTTATTCCTGCATGTTGATTTAGAAGCCCTGCTTATAATTTATACTAATCACTAAAGTTATCTTAGTTTAATACATAAAGGGAAATATTAACTTCCAGTATGTATCAAAGTTTTACCTCGATATCACATGTGACTCCAACAGCCAATCTCTGCATGACAACTCTTCCTCCCAAAGCGCTCCAAACAATAGACTGTTTGTTCATTGGACTAAAAGTTCATCGAGCCCGCCCACGAAGGACGCTCATTGGCTGAGATTCCGGTCAGGCCGGAAACCCGCGAAACTCAACAGAGCTTATATAAAGGAGAGAGACTCTTTTCATCCCTCTTTCTGCTCCGGACTCTCTTTTCACCTGCTCTTTTCGTCATCCCTTTTTTCTGATCTCCTCCATTGTCTACACACAGCAAGGAAGAACAAAGGACCGTCTGACCATGTGTCGCTTTTCTGAACACAGAGCAGATAACTCGTAATTTATGTAACTTTGTATTTTCTTTCTCTCTTAAATGCCTAGGAATTCCTATTTCTTTGAGCTCAATTCTTAATCGGAGTTAAACTCCAATTTTTATTTATCACTTTTTCTTTGTTAAACTTTCTGTAAAACCACCGTTTGTTTGATTTTAATGTAAACTTAATCTTGACTTTATTTTATAATATTTTTCTTGACCAGGCACCCACCAGAAGCTACTATTTTTATCTAAAGTCCTAAGCCTTTTTAATTTGAGATCGGATTAGATATCTTTTAATTATTATCAAAGACCTCTTGAGAAGACGCAGCTTCTACGTCACGTGCAGCTGAGGAATCAATGCGCAGCTGTCCCACATCGCGCTGAAGAAGCATCGGCACCATCTGGCTAGAACCCGTTTCAACTGTGGGTCATACGGCCAAGATCCAGCCCCCTTCGACTGCTTGAATCTAAAGGTCGAACTGTGGACCCTGAAATATCTGCGGGCAGATATTTCCCCTAACATCCACAAAATCTTGGGCTGAGGACGGACGACAGAACTATCATCACCGAGGAGCACGTGAGCTGCAAAAACTTTAATTCCTCTGCTGAATTAAATTTTTGAGGTTCGGTAATAATTTGTATATCTAATCAGATGCAAATTAAGAAGCCCTTAACATAACTCTTCTTTTCATTAAAATTCCGTTTTTATTTTCTTAAGATTAATTTAGGACTTTTTCATAATTAGTAAACTTTCTCCATAAATTTGCGGGTTTTTTTTATAATCTGTTAACTCAAACTGATAGAAATTCATTTCTCAGTTTAACCCTGGTTCCGAAAATATTGACATTGTTAATCTATCATTTACAAGATTGATTTTATGATTAATGAAAATTACTGCAATGTCTGTTAATCATTTCATTTAATAAATATTTAAAAGTGAGAGAAGTTGTTGGGAATTTATTTCATTCTGAGTCTGTTTCAAGCCCAGGTATCGAATTCACGGAAAATTTTTGAGACTGATTATTGATTAATTTATTGAGTGATCAAACAGGTATAAAGTGAAATTAAAGATCAAATTGCTTCTTAAAAATAGAAGCTGGTGCCCCTTTACGAGTGTTATTAACTTTTCTGATGTATATGAAATGAGATTTGAGCTCAGATTCCAATACATCAATATAAATTAAATAATTCATACCTGATCATATTTATTATTTATTAATATTCTATTTTCCCTTACACAGCGGACAGCAGGCTCGCATGCCATTTTTCCACCCTGGAGGTTTGGGTGGATATGATTGCGCACCAACAACAAGTACTATTCAACCAATTAACTAAAATTACTCACCGGTTAGACCGTCTTGACCCCCAGCAGGCGTTTCCCCCGGCTCATCAAGGCGGCTCGGCTTCGGTCGCTTCCTCGGTTGGCCAACCTGGCTCGGGAGCGCCGACCCAGCTCACACCTGTCCCAACCCCCGCTCACTTCAACGGGAAGCTCGGTGGGGCGCAGGGGTTTATTTTACAATGTGAGTCGGTGTTCTTGCGCATTCCCGGGGATTTTCCCCCAGACCACAGCCGAATTGGCTACATGGCTAACCTCTTGGAGGGGCGAGTTAGCTTGGGCTTACGCCGTCATGTCGAAGCCCAGCTATGCGAACCTCTCCTATGGCCAGTTCGTGCGGAACTTTCTCGAGGTATTTGACCACTCGCGTTGTGACAGCGTCCTCGCCGACCGGCTCCTTAACCTTCAACAGGGAAGCCGATCAGCGGCGGATCACGCTGTTGACTTCCGGGTGGCAGAGGAGGAGGTTGGCTGGGGAGAGGCATCTCTCTGCAGCATTTTCCTCCGTAGCCTCAGTTCAGGCCTGCGGGACGAATTGGCCAGCCGGGACCGCCCTGGGCGGCTCTCCGAGCTAATCTCCCTGACAATTAGCTTGGACAACAGGCTGCAGGTGCGGACCACCAAGCGGAAGTCTGTCAGCCGCTCGTGCGGATTCTCCGCCCGCCTTCCTCAGTTTCGCCCCCTGGCGTTACCCGCTCTGGGGTCTGCCGAAGAGCCAGAGCCTACGGTGATCGGGCGCACCAGGCTCCCTCTAGCGGAGAGACAACGCCGACGGGAGCTGGGCCTCTGCATGTATCGCAGAGGCAACCAGCATACCGTGGAGCAGTGCCCGGTTAAACCTAGACGAGGGGGCCCGCGAGTCACTGTAGGGGGCCTCGCGGATTCTAACTGGTCAAATCCCCTATCTTGTTGCACTCTGCCCATTAGATTCTGCCATGATTCCATCGGGCATCTCATGCATGCACTGGTGGATTCGGGGGCAGAGCAAAGTTTTATTTCCAAGAGCCTGGCAACCCGTTTGGGCATATCCTGTCAGCCATTGTCTACTCCCCTTAACCTGGTCACCCTCTCTCGCTCTCCCCTGGGGGTAGTGACGCATCACACCAAGCCGGTTCCCATTATAATCTCTGGCAACTACCGTGAGGACCTGACTCTATTTGTCCTTCCCTCCTCTTCGGACCGTGTCATCCTGGGCTACCCTTGGCTGCGCTTGCATAACCCCGTCCTCGATTGGCGATCCGGCAGTGTCCTTTTGTGGAGCTCCTTCTGCCTGGGCACCTGCCTCCAGTCTGCGGCTTGTGCTCCGTCCTCCCCTCTGCCTGCGCCGGTCTCAGAGCCTCCGGACCTCACCCTGGTGCCGCAGGAGTTCCACGACTTTGGAGTAGCATTCAGTAAGTCCAAGGCTATGTCTCTTCCCCCTCACCGGCCGTATGACTGCGCCATAAACCTCCGTCCAGGAGCCCCCTTGCCATCTGGCCGCCTGTACAGCCTCTCCGCTCCTGAACGTAAGGCGATGGATGCTTACATCAAGGAGTCGCTCAGCGCTGGGATCATCCGCCCCTCCTCGTCTCCGCTCAGTGTGGGCTTCTTCTTCGTGTCCAAGAAGGATGGGTCCCTTCGCCCCTGCATTGACTTCAGAGCGCTAAATGACATTACAATTAAGGATCGCTACACCTTGCCGCTGATGAACACCACCTTCCACTCCCTCCAGAGGGCGACTTTACCATCTCGTTCAGATCCGGGAGGGTGATGAGTGGAAGACAGCTTTCGGGACACCCAGCGGTCACTTCAAGTACCTTGTGATGCCGTTTGGGCTCACCAATGCACCTGCCGTCTTCTAGCGGTCCATAAATGATGTCCTACGAGATTTCCTGGGGGTCTTTGTCTTCGTGTACTTGGACGATATACTCATCTTCTCCAGGTCACGGGAGGAGCACCAGGCTCATGTGAGGCGGGTCCTGCAACGGCTGCTGGAGAACAGACTCTACATTAAGGCAGAGAAGTGCAAATTCTACGCCCGGACCACCTCCTTCCTGGGGTTTGGCATCTCGCACAATCAGATTCTCCCCGACCCCGCTAAGGTTAAAGCGGTGGTCGAGTGGCCCACGCCTACCTCCAGGAAGCAGGTAGAGCAGTTCATTGGCTTCACTAATTTCTACCGTTGCTTTGTCCCCAACTTCGGAGCCATTGTCACCCCCCTGACTCGCGTCACTTCATCGAAGGTGCCCTTCCAGTGGTCCGAGGAGGCAGCCGCCACTTTCAAGACCCTCCAGGCGGAGTTCTCGTCCTCCCGGGTCCTGTCCCAGGTCGACCCCGCGCTGCAGTGCTTGGTGGAGGTCGATGCATCCGACACGGGGGTGGGGGCGGTGCTATCTCAGCGCTCACCAGTGGACGGAGTCAAGCGGCCCTGCGCCTTCTTCTCCAGACGGTTATCTGCAGCGGAACGTAATTATGACATCGGTGACAGGGAACTCCTCGCTGTCAAGCTTGCACTGCAGGAGTGGCGTCACTGGCTGGAGGGGGCAGCTCAGCCTTTTGTGGTCTGGACGGACCACAAGAACCTTGAGTATTTGAGGTCAGCGCGGTGCCTGAATGCCCGCCAGGCGTGCTGGTCTCTATTCTTTGCTCGAGTTTACCATCACGTACCATCCAGGCTCGAAGAATGGGTTGCCCGGTGCCTTGTCCAGACAGTTCGCTCCTGAGGATCCGGAGGAGTCGGACCACACCATCCTTCCCAGCTCGTGCATTGTGGGGACGGTTTCCTGGTCCATCAGGGACAAGATCTGAAGGGCACAGGAGACGGAACCGGATCCTGGCGGTGGTCCAGAGGGGAGGCTCTTCGTTCCTTCAGCGGTTCGAGGGGAGGTTATTCACTGGGTCCATACCTCCAAGCTCGCCTGTCACCCTGGCGTCTCCCGACTGGTGGATCTTCTGCAACGCTCGTTCTGGTGGCCGGGTCTCCAGAAGGACGTCACCAACTACGTCCGGGCTTGTCCCCAGTGCGCTACTGGCAAGTCTCAAAACTCTCCACCTGCGGGTCTGCTCCAGCCCCTGCCGGTCCCAGGCAGGCCCTGGTCGCACATCGCCCTTGACTTTGTCACTGGCCTCCCGGTCTCTAACACCTATGACACAGTTCTGACGATTGTGGATCGGTTCTCTAAGGCCGCCCATTTTGTGCCTCTTTGGGGTCTCCCTTCGGCACGTGAGACGGCTGAGCTCCTCGTCCAACATGTGGTCAGACTGCACGGGATTCCATTGGACGATGTATCGGATCGGGGTCCTCAGTTTGTCTCCCAGGTATGGAGATGCTTCTGTAACGCCTTGGGGGCCACGGTTAGTCTCTCCTCTGGTCACCACCCCCAGTCCAATGGACAATGTGAGCGAACTAATCAGGAGCTGGAGGCTGCTCTGCGCTGTGTGACCTCCTCTAATCCGTCCTCCTGGAGCTCCTACTTGGCCTGGGTGGAGTATGCCCACAACACGGTGCAGTCTTCGGCTACTGGTGTGTCTCCCTTCAAGGCGTCCTTGGGGTACGATCCCCCCTTGTTTCTCAAGCAGGAGGGTGAGCTGGCTATTCCATCTGTCCAGGCACATATGAGACGCTGCCGGAGTGTGTGGACTAAGACGAGAGGAGCGCTTTTACGCACGGCGGCGTGCAACAGCTCCACCGCCAATCGCCACAGGAGGCCAGCTCCTAATTACCAGGTGGGTCAAAGGGTTTGGCTCTCTTCCCAAGACATCAACCTTAAGGCCGAGAAGAGGAAGCTGGCTCCACGGTTTCTCGGCCCTTTCGTAATCACCAAGATTGTCAACCCGGTGGCTGTGCATTTGGCCCTCCCTCCCTTCCTACGTGTGTGTCCCACCTTCCACGTGTCTAAAGTTAAGCCTGTTCTCTCCAATCCACTCTGCCCTCCTCCTAGGTCGCCGCCTGCTCCCATGATGATCGACGGTGACCCGGCGTGGGGTGTTGCTTCCATCTTGGACTCCCGACGCCGAGGTCGTGGGCTACAATACCTGGTGGATTGGGAGGGTTATGGGCCGGAGTGGAGGTCCTGGGTGCGCTCTTCATGGGTGCTGGATCAAGATCTCATCGCAGAGTTTCACCGGGCGCACCCAGGTAAGCCAGCGCCAGGAGGCGCTGCTAGTGGGGAAAGTACTGTCACCACTTGCCTCTCTCGGGCATCCACCTCAGCTGCGCGCACACCTGCACCTCGTGAGCATCGGCCTGGAGCCGTCTGTCTTTCTACGTGCTCAAACCCTCAGCGGATTCCTTCCTCCAGGCCTGCTGATCATCACTACGACACGTAAGCTGTCTATTTACTCACCTGTCCTCTCAGCCTTCCCATGTGCACAGGTGGATTCCCTGGCGGCGGACATCCTTTCCTTCGCCATCATCGTTCCCCTGCATCTCCTCTCCTCGTTGGACGCACAGCGGGGCGCTGTCTCCCAGGCTTGGGATCTTTGCCAACACCAGCCACCTCTATCGCTGCAAGTAAGCACATTGCCTTATTACTCTCCCGTGTGGTTTGCCTAGCTAATTCCCTGCTCTCGTCTCTTCCATAGGGTTGCCTGGCTGCACAGCGTGCTGCTCTGTCCCTGCCTTCATCTTCCACCCACAACACATTAACATATCACATACACGCATCCAAACATGTTTTATTGGTTGAATAAAGCTTTCAAATCTACCTGAGCCTGCGTGCGTGATTCCTGGGCCGAGAAATATGTCATAACACAGTTACAGAACACACGATTAAACATATGACTGAAATAAAAATAATAATAAAATAGCCCATAGGCATATACATAGGTACGGTAGTGGCTTCAAGGGTGGAACTGTGTAGTGCAGAGCATATAATTGAGTAAAATAGCCAAAGGATTATGGAAAATATGTACAGTAGTGATTTCAGGGATGGGTCAATATACATGAAAGTGAGGAGTGCAATGACAGGTGAGTTATAGTGATAATTAAAAGGTCCTCAGTTCTGTGTATATGACCAATCAGATTAACTGACCACTACTATGGCATGGCAACAAGTCTTGGAAAAAACTTTTACATGCTGAGAGTACAAAAAACTTGGAAAACATAAGTTTCTTTTAATAGAATTGCTACAGAACATGTATAGTTCATTTTGTAAACTTTTGGCCATTTTTGAGATGGTAATTCTTTGTAACTTTGTAGATGAATCAGAAACCATGGAAAAGCATGTTATTAGCCTTTTAGGGTGAACACAAAAGATTACTGTTGGCAATTGTTTATGAATGATAATAATTTGAAGAAAATTACTAAATCTTATAGGAATAATGTTTAAAAAATTAAACAAATTACTCACTCATTCATTCATTTATCTTCATCCGCTTAAGGCTGTGTGTCCACTTAATGTGTTTTTTTCTGCTCTGGGCGACTATTTTCCATTCATTCTCTATGTTGTCCAGCGTTTACAGCGCTGAGCGCCCCCGGCACTGAAATACTCTTGGCGGTGGCCGTTTTTTGTCATAGCACTCAGGGAGCTCAGAGTTAAAAAAAAAAAAAAAAGTTCAACTTTTCAGAGACTGCAGCTGAACTGTCAATGTCAGACTTTAAGCAGCCAATCAGAACTGCTGCGTGGGCGGGACATAGGATGCCAGTACTTGTCTGTGCTCAGACTCCTGCTTTCCATGTCATCATATTTTACATCCAGAGCTGCTAGAAAACGTTTACAGTCCATTGTTATTTCGCGACTGCTATTAAAAAATCAGAAGAAAGTCTGACAATAGGAAAAGCGGAAGTGCTGAGCTTAGAGTGACAAGCTGTGGCTGGGATACAGGGCACAGGCTTTTTTTTCCTAGAGCGTTGTGCACAAACGCTGAAAAAAAAATGTTCAGGGCAGTCGGGCAACAAAAAAAAACGTGTTTGGTGCACAGCAACCTGAATCGTTTCAGGCACGTGGGGTGCTGGAGCCTATCCCAGTGTCTGTGTGAAAGACGGTATACACCCTGGACAGATCACCAGTCCATCTCAAACTATTATAAAATAATTGAAGACGTCCTTAACTTTCCGGATACTCCATGCAACATCATCGTAGCTTATTTTTATTTGTGCATGTTCTATTTTTGCTGGACTGAGCCTGAGTTAGAACAGTCATCTCTCAAAAAATCTTTTAAACTGTTGATCTTGATTTTCTAAAGGATATTTTCATATCTAGATTTATTTGTAATTATCTGAATTAACTCCTAAAATACATGATTTACAAGAATGATGCTTTGAGGGATTCAAAACCATTTAATATCACGAACAAGTTTTATATTCTTTACATACTACATACTATGAATCTGTTCAAGGAAGCTCACCTTTCTGTGAGTGTGAGACTGCATTTCCTAGTCATGTGACTGTGACTTCATACTGGCCAATGAAAACCATTCTTCTCTCAAGAGATGTGGAAAGTAACAGCAACAAAGGAGTGTGATCAGAATGACAGCAAACACGCTTATTTTGTATGTAACCATTTCAGTCTCCATGAATATTGGTAAGTTAATTATGGTATTCTGATTTTCTTGAATATCTCTACCGGTTATTGCCATTTGTTTTCATTTCAGTCCTGATATATTTTTATTACTGGTTATGAGTGAAAGCTTTGTTTAGCCAAAACAAATCTGGGTAAGAAGTGAATGTTTCCGATTCAGCTAACTTAGTGCCATAATCTTGGTTGTTACTATTGGTTCCTGTTATCATCATTATTTTCATTCTGTAGTTTTTCTTTTTCTTTTTTCTTTCATTGTGTGTTCCTTTCCCCTGTTTGATTGTGTGTGGCTCTGTGTCATTGGCAACTATGACCTTTTTTAAATGCTGAACATGGACAATGTGTCCTTGGGAAAGTCATATTTGCTATAGAGGCTTTCAGTGGTATAAATTATTATATCTCACTATCGTCACTTATTGTCTGATTCTTCTTGAATACCATGTGGCACTATACTGCTGTGAGATCATACATTGCATCCAGGACATCCTGTGTCATTTCTTGTTGGCCAATCAAATGCATTATCATCTTTTGAAGCTGATCAAACTCTAAAAAAAACTTCATTTGCCACATGAATCTGAAAATGATGGCACCTGCGGTGCTCTCTTACTGCCTTTTAACTCTGTATGTTGGACAAATGGGTAAGTTAGATTTCCTTTTCGTCTTTCACTGAACAATCACCCATCATACACAATTTGTTACTTCTTGTTAAATTTGTCTTTGATACCATTGCAGTCCAAATGACACAGCTGTCCTCATCTGTTCCTGAAGACAAGAGTTTTCAGTCATTTGTATCAGCTCGTGTTGGTGATAAGGTGACGTTGCAATGTTTCTGGGAAGTTGGTGCTGCTGAAAGGATTCACTGGTTTAAGCAAACTCCGGAACAAAAACCAAGGCTCATCTCTACCTTGTATAAATATGATGTGAACGCTTCCTTTTCTCCTGACTTCAACAATCCACGCTTCACACTGGACACAGAAGAAGGCAAATATCACTTGACAATATCTGACTTAAAGATTTCTGATTCAGCCTCTTACTTTTGCATTCATCATTTATTTAGAGTAGAATCTTCAAAGAGTTTTTTTGTCAGTGTAGAGGATTCAAGTTTGAACATCCGAGCTTCAGTCAAGCAACCAGCATCTGAGACCATCCAGCCAGGAGGCTCCGTGACTCTGAACTGTGCTGTACATACTGGGAGCTGTGATGGAGAACACAGTATTTACTGGTTCAAAAAATTTGAAGAATCTGACCCTCAACTTATTTACACCCATGTTGGATGTAGGAGAAAACCCAACACAAATGGAGACATATGTGATTACAACCTTCCATTGCAGGGTCTTAATGAGTTTCATGCAGTGATCTACTACTGTGCTATTGTCTCATGTGGACACATAGTGTTTGGAAATGGGACCAAGCTTTATTATCAGGGTGAGTAATTTTTGATAAGAGTTGACATATATATATATAAAGAGCATATAAAATCACTTGCCACCCTGCTTGTTAATGTAAACATATAATCAACCAATCACATGACAGCAACTCAACATATTTAGCCATGTTGACATTGTTAAGGCAAGCTGCTGAAGTTCAGAGTATCAGAATGGGGAAGAAAGGTGACTTAAATGACTTTCAATGTGGCATTGTTTTTGAAATTAGATAGGCAGGTCTGAGTATTTCAGCAACTGCTGATCTAATGGGATTTTCATGCAAAACCATCCCTAGAGTTTATGGTCTGAATGGTCTGAAAAGGAGAAAATATCTAGTGTGCAGCAGTTCTCTGGGCCTATATGCCTTGCTGATGCCAGGGGCAACAGGTGAATGGCCAGACTGGCCTGAGCGTTTCTCCCGTTTTGCTGCAACTTTCAGATGGTAGGGTCAGAATTTGGCTTAAACAACATGAAAGAATGGATGCATGCTTATGGATGTACAGTCAACAAATATCCAGCAACTGTGTGATTCTAGCATATGATATGGACCATTATTTCGAAGGAATGTTTCCATCACCTTGAATCGAGTTCTGAAGGTAATCGTGAGCCAATTTGTTGCAAGGTGTACCAAGTATAGTGGCCGCTGAGTGTATGTGCTTCAGTCTGGTGAACTTTGTATCAACAAAAAAGCTGAAACCATAACTCTGAGAAGCTGTATTAATTATAAATGTGACATTTAAAAATCAAATATTTTATAAACTGTAAAGATGGATAAAAGGATGAATAACTGCATAAAAGTCAATAATGTGACAGTCTCAGGCCTGTGTGTTTCTTCAGACAAAGCTTCTTCTCTGGTTTTGGTCTGTTCCTTGGGTGGAGTTTTGACATTCACCACCATCTTGTGTATGCTGCTGGGCTTCTTACTGCACAAGACAAAGAACAAAAACAGCAGCAACTCCACAGGTACAGGTATGTATCAATGTCATACATAGCCAACAGCTCTTTACAGTTTTTACCTTCAAAATGATTTGTTCTGATTTTCCAAAGCAGAATTTCCAGCTCACTCTACAAACATACAGGTAAATGTTATCTTTTAAACTGCATATAATTTAGTACAGTGGTGTGAAAAAGTGTTTGCCCCTTCACAATTTCTTATTTTTACCTCCGCCAGGCCGAAAGGCCAGGAGGAGGTAATGTTTTTGCCGGGGTTTGTCTGTGTGTTTGTCTGTGTGTTTGTCTGTTTGTCTGTCTGTCTGTCTGTTTGTCTGTTGGTTAGCAAGATAACTCAAAAACTTTTGGACGGATTTCAATGAAACTTTCAGGCATTGTTGGAAATGGTACAAGGAAGAACTGATTAAATTTTGGGGATGATCCGCATCACCGTCTGCATACAGGAATTTTTTAAAGCATTTTTCCACACTGTGACATACGGCCATTTTCAACATGTGCGCAGGCGCAATGGAGGGCGCTGGGCGTCGTGTCTGACCAACACAAACTCCGCCTTCTTCAACGTTTTAGCCACAAAAGCATGCGGAAAACACTGGTGGCCTGGACCCCCCAGCGTGCCTGTGCCAGCCATAGGCGCTGCGCACATTGCGCTGGTCGTCGTGTCTGACCAACACAAACTCCGCGTTCTTCAACGTTTTAGGCACAAAAGCACGCGGAAAACACTGCTGGCCTGGGCCCGCCACCGTGCCTGTTTTTGCGCCACGCTGCAAAACCTGACACGGCCACCTGTCCGCCGCCCGATTATTTGCCACAAATTCCCCGCCCAGCTATAGGCGCTGCGTAAAAACGACCTCTCTGCCGGGGAAGACTCTAAATTCTGTTTTGCCGCGGAGCACAACCCCAATATAATATAAAACCCACGGCAACCTGTCTAACCATCTGCATCCGTCAGTGGAGGAGATGGACACACCAACACTTCAGTTTATTACCTCCGCCAAGGAGGCAGTGCTTTTACAACCGTAAAACGGGGCTATAAGGGACGGCGGGGTAATATGGGACACTTTTCTAAATGTAATTCTGCTTTTTTAATTTTGCTTCCGCCTAGATTTGATGAAGGATTCATGGATATTTGACAACAACACAACTCAGCGTCCTGCTCAAAATAAAAAAAGCAGAATTACATTTAAAACATTTCCCAGAAAAGTGTCCCTTATTAACCCGCCGTCCCTTATAGCCCCGTTTTACACTACTGAACCACTAATCCTATCACTATCACATTGATTGTCATTCATTAATTGTCTGTTTATTGCACTGTCCATGTCAAATAAACAAATAATCATTGTGAATCCAATTGCTAGTCATATCTTTTCATGCTCAGGGAATCTGAAAACGTACACACAAACACTGTATGGGGGGAACTGTGCCGCTTGGCGGAGGTCTGCGCTCTCCGAGTGCTTTTCTAGTTTTTGATTGTGTCAATCTTAAATGTTTCAATCATCAAAAAAAAAAATATGAGACAAAGATAATTAAAGATAAACCCAAAATTATAGATAAACCCAAAATTAAACCCAAAATGCAGTTGTTAAATGAAGATGTTTATTATTAAGGGTAAAAAAAATTCAAACCTACATGGCCTTGTGTGAAAAAATGATTGCCCCCTAAACCTAATAACTGGTTGGGCCACCCTGAGCAGCAACAATTACAGTCAAGCATTTGCGATAATTGGCAATGAGTCTTTTACAGTGCTGTGGAGGAATTCTGGCCCACTCATCTTTGCAGAATTGTTGTAATTCAACCACATTAGACTCTTAGACTTTCTGCTGCACATTCACCAGCCATAATGCTCTGCACTGTGTGTCTATATATATACATTTATAGTAATATGGACATATGTTTACTAGATGTTGTTTTTTCTTGCCTTCTGATTGTTGCTCTGAGTGTTGCTATCCCTATGCTGTTGCGATCCTGGAATTTCCCCATTGTGGGACTAATAAAGGCTTATCTTATCTTATCTTATCTTACATTGGAGGGTCTGAGCATGAACCACCTTTTTAAGGTCATGCCACAGCATCTCAATCAGATTCAGGTCAGAACTTTGACTAGGCTCGTCCAAAGTCTTCATTTTGTTTTTCTTAGGTCATTCAGAGGTGGACTTGCTGGTGTGTTTTGGATCATTGTCCTGCTGCAGAACCCAAGTGTGCTTCACTTTGTCAGGCATGTCCTATTTAAGTGATTTCTTGATTGAGAACAGGTGTGGCAGTAATCAGGTCTGGGTGTGGCTAGAGAAATTGAACTCAGCTTTCCAAAGATGTGATAAACCACAGTTAATGTCATAAATGCCCTTCAAGGCAGGATTAAAGGCACCAAACGCCGGCTTTGAGTTTGCACATTTATTAAGGCAGCACAAAAAACACCACAGAACGAAGGCAGGATACAACAAGGAGAAATAATAAGCTGAGGAATGCTGGTCTGAGATAACCAGAAAGCACGTGGAACACAGGCCGGTTACATACAAAAGATTAACATGAAATATCAAAAGGTGCAAAGGATCAGGGGAACTTACATTCACATGTTGAGAGTTGAGAGTAGGGTGCTGCACCAGAAAATAGTGCACAGCCCCTTAAATAAGGCTAGAAATAAATTGAAACAAGTGATCATAGGTGTGGGTTACCTGAGCGGGCAGGAGAAAGCAAAGAAACAATTTAGACCAGCTGGAAGTGATGAGAGAGGAGGGAGCGATCAGAGCTGTCAACTGACAGGGCCACACCCATGCAGAGCAAAACCCCAGAAAGCCACTGACAGCTGTCAACCCCGAGAGAGAGAACACAACAGAATACAAATATAACGAGATGGCAGAAAATAAAGACAAGTAACCTCAAATGTAATTAACAAACTATAATGAACATAAATGGGAAAATAAATCATACTGAGATACAATACAAGATATGTGACAAAGTAATCAAGGATAAAATGACAGGAAGGAAACTCAAAATGACAACACAATACAAATATGAAAAAAAAAAACAAAAAAACAAAAAACAGAAGAAATACTGAGCCAGGTGGAATCTCCCCACGCTCAGATTGTGACAGTTAATTTATATTTTAACTGGGGAGGGGGGGGGGGGTCAAGAGTCTGAGCCCAGAGCTCAGACTCCTGATGTATTTTTGAGCATCTTATATCTATTATTACTTTCTTGTCAGTTTTCTGTTGTTGTGTGACATGAGCCTCCTGCCTCCTCTCTCAGACACACCCACCATTCACTCACAGTTTATTTCCCAGTTCCCAGCTGTGAGTGATTGGGTTTTAGGACACCTGCTACTCTCCCTCTCACTGCTCTCAGTCTGCTGTCCTATCAGCTGGGAGTAGTTATGCAATCAGTTCACCTGCCAGCTCAGCTCTCACTCCTGCTGCTTGTTATGTTCTATGTATTTAAACACTGCCTGTTCACTCTGTCTTTGCTGCAGTCTTATATGGATGTTCTCTGGATTATCTACTCTGTTCTCGCTACCAACACTCTCGGGACAATGTCGGCTCTGAAGTGTTTCTTCCTGTAAGTTTTCCTCATTTGTATTTTTGTTTGTCATGCGCTGTTTGGATTCTTGTTTGTCTTTTTGTTGAATAAATGTCACACTACAGCCCAGTGCGCGGACCTGTCTTTCTGCCCCGGAGGGGCTCATTCATGACGGGGGAGGGGGGGCATAATTTTTTCCACACAGGGCCATATAGGTTTGGATGTTTTTTTTTTTTTAATCCTTAATAATAAACACCTATATTTAAAAACTGCATTTTGTGTTTACTTGTGTTATATTTGTCTAATATTTAAATTTGTTTTATGATCTGAAACATTTAAGTGTGACAAACATACAAAAAAATGAGAACTCAGGAAGGGGGAAAACAGTTGTTCACACCACTATATATTGCGATGATTTCTTTTATTTGTATTTATACTGCCATCTACATTTTGAAAATTTTGTTTGCAGGACTTCCAAGAAGTTGACAGCCCCCACTCTGCAGCTTTAAATATTCACCAGTCCAACAGATCAAGAACACAGCAAAACAACACTCGATCTGAATGTGTTTACTTCAGGATAAATGCATAGTTGTGCATGGTGTCTTTGATTCTCTGAGGAGACGCAGTGTAGATATTTCAATAAAAATGTAGCTTCACTGTGGCAAAATCAAGATACCCTACTGAAGATCTTCTACTGCTTTTGCTATCCTTGTGTCTGTGGAGTAATTGATTTCTTCAGTGATGGAGTGCTTGCTATTGCTTACAGAGCTGTAACTTTAACTTTGTTGGGAGATTAAAAAAACAATGCACATTCAATGAAGCATGACAAATAAAACCTGTCTAAAGAGTTTCGAGCATGATTTTAGCCCACAGTAGTTCCTCCTTATAGCTTTAACTCTCAAGCTCTCCCCCACCCCTCTGCAGTAAGTATGAGACAGAAATCAAGAACCAGTAAAACTAAAGAACACCAAAGGACAACCAATCTGGTGATTGAAGCTGTGATGTTCAACATGTTTGTTTCCCAGGACTTTCAATGTGAATCTATCAGCACCAGAAACATTCAACCAAGAAATGTAATAATAAACTTGTTCTAAGGTTACATATTTATTTACAGTATCAGTGGGATTCACCAGAGATCTCACAGTATGATGCAATTGTGATAATTGAGTAACAATGCAATATTTTCATGATACTATGATTCCTTAAGAATTGCGATTTTGTGATAGCTTGAGCATTCCAAGACCAAAATACATATATTTTATTTTTTCCCCTTATTAAATATCAAATGTTATCCAGAAATCTGTTTCATGTAATGTTTTCAGTCTTTTCACCTCACGAAGGTTGCTTTTGTTTCGGTGACTGGAGGACCTCATTCCTCTGTGGGATGGTGTGCTGTTCTGGTTGTGTGTGGGTTCATTACTCTGCAGGTCCATGCGTCACAGGATGGTGTGGTCCTTTCTGCTGTGCCCAGAGATTTCTCAACTTCTGGCGGGGGCTTTCATTTTCCACAGTGCTGTATGGATGCAGGCAATTGCACATGGGGCACACAGTGGACTGTTGTCTTCTTGACTTGGTCAGAATTTGGAAGTGGCTTTATCGGGCTGGTTGTCTATATTGTTAGTTGATTTTTACCTGGGCTGTTTTAGCTCAGTTGTCACCTAGTACTGCTGCTGCCGCTGGGCAGTGCAGACAGCCTTAGTGTTCGTCGTGTTCTGAGTGCTTGGGGGGTTTTTTGGGGTGGGAGAGAGGGTTGTGCCATTCCCCTTGCAGGTTGAATATGTCATGTCAAGGTATTTCATTCATCTTTATTATAAAATCCAAAAAGAAGTCCAGTCATTTGAGTTAAACTTTTTCAGTGCAGTTCTTTCCCCAGTGTCACTGCTTAATGAGTACACCTGTCAGCAAATCTCACAAGACAAGCCATGACTTCACCTGATAATGAGGCTCACTTTGCATCATCTAGTGAATTGAAAGCTGAATTGGTTTATTGATGTTTTCAGCATTCAGACATATATATGTGATTAATAAAAAGACCAGTACATGCATTTAGGAATTGATACATCATCATGAGAGCCAAGCATCTTGATATAATGCTGTTTCAATCTTGTAGCCCCAAGACGAATTGACAGTATTCCATTGTTACAGGGGAGTTAGCCTGTCTTTCTAATAAAACACAATCGTCGGCCTCCGTCGGTCTATGATGACCATGGAAGAGAATCCTGAACGTCTACTCTGCTGGAACAGCACCGCCTGTGGCTGAACAGGCCGATGCGCACCGGTGTTCTACCTTCCAGCGTTGAGCGTTGGTAGGATTCAAGCCTGGGCAGGAAGATATGGAGGACAAGATGTTACCCATGCAGCATGTCCCCCCCTCTCCACGTCACTGATGAATCCAAAGGAACAGCAGGGCTGCTATAGTTTGGCACCAGCGCCGTCGCAGGAGCTGTCAGAATGATGTTGAGCACAACAGAGAACTGCCTTAGGGGCTCCGACTCCGGATTTTTCCTCAGGGTTGACTCCCGAAGCCTTTCCCGTGACCGGGTGTGCCGCAAGGCAGCGGAGGTTTGAAATCAGGGTTTACCTTCCCCTAGATGGGCTACCTTCCCAGGTTGACGAGCCACCATCTACCCGAAGCATCTGTTTTTAAGGCGCCAGAGATTCGCCCTCGCCCCTTCTCCTATTAGTAAAAGCAGTTCCGCCGGGCTTAGAGACTAAACCACACGGGCAGGCTAGGAGTTGGACTTAGTTGTCAGAGGCTTTTCGAGACGCATGCCGTAAGGAGCATTTTATGAGCACTGGGAGCTTAACCCCAGTACCGCTCCTGGCTATGACAACCTTGGAACCCAGTAAAACACAGCTGCTAGGTGAAAGAGGTGTGTCTAGGGATTGGCAGTCCCAGCATTTTTCCTTTCGATACGATACCATTAATTTACTTTTACTTCAATACCGATACTTTTTGCCCAAAATCACATGAAGTTTCATTAACAACTTTATTGCAAGGGCAATATGAAATATGAATAAAACTCATGAACATAAACACTTGAAAGAAATCCTTATAAAAGGATAATAAAATAGAGCAATGAGCAAATTAAATAAAAATATGAATTGTTTTCAATTAAAATAAAAATAAGACTTAAAATGAATGTAAAATTAATTCAATTTCTTAATTTCTTGAAGATTCGCAACTGGATTCAAATATTTTTTTACTTCTGAAATGTTTCACCAGTCATCCAAATTCTATGGTAATACCAAGGAGCATATAATATATGCTGCTTGCATACAGTGGGGCAAAAAAGTATTTAGTCAACCACCAATTGTGCAAGTTCTCCCACTTAAAAGATGAGAGAGGTCTCCAATTTTCATCATAGGTATATCTCAACTATGAGAGACAAAATGAGAAAAAAAATAATCCAGAAAATCACATTGAAGGATTTTTAATGAATTAATTGGTAAACTCCTCGGTAAAATAAGTATTTGGTCACCTACAAAACAAGCAAGATTTCTGGCTCTCACAGACCTGTAACTTCTTCTTTAAGAGGCTCCCCTGTCCTCCACTCATTAACTGTATTAATGGCACCTATTTGAACTCGTTATCAGTATAAAAGACACCTGTCCACAACCTCAAACAGTCAGACTCCAAACTCCACTATGGCCAAGACCAAAGAGCTGTCAAAGGACACCAGAAACAAAATTGTAGACCTGCACCAGGCTGGGAAGACTGAATCTGCAATAGGTAAGCAGCTTGGTGTGAAGAAATCAACTGTGGGAGCAATTATTAAAAAATGGAAGACATACAAGACCACTGATAATCTCCCTTGATCTGGAGCTCCACAAAAGATCTCACCCCATGGGGTCAAAATGATCACAAGAACGGTGAGCAAAAATCCCAGAACCACACGGGGAGACCTAGTGAATGACCTGCAGAGAGCTGGGACCAAAGTAACAAAGGCTACCATCAGTAACACACTACGCCACCAGGGACTCAAATCCTGCAGTGCCAGACGTGTCCCCCTGCTTAAGCCAGTACATGTCCAGGCCCGTCTGAAGTTTGCTAGAGAGCATTTGGATGATCCAGATGAGGATTGGTAGAATGCCATATGGTCAGATGAAACCAAAATAGAACTTTATTGTAAAAACTCAACTTGTCGTGTTTGGAGGAGAAAGAACACCATACCTACTGTGAAGCATGGGGTGGAAACATTATGCTTTGGGGCTGTTTTTCTGCAAAGGGACCAGGACGACTCATCCGTGTAAAGGAAAGAATGAATGGGGCCATGTATCGTGAGATTTTGAGTGAAAACCTCCTTCCATCAGTAAGGACATTGAAGATGAAACGTGGCTGGGTCTTTCAGCATGACAATGATCCCAAACACACCGCCCGGGCAACGAAGAAGTGGCTTTGTATGAAGCATTTCAAAGTCCTGGAGTGGTCTAGCAAGTCTCCAGATCTCAACCCCACAGAAAATCTTTGGAGGGAGTTGAAAGTCTGTGTTGCCCAGCGACAGCCCCAAAACATCATTGCTCTAGAGGAGATCTGCATGGAGGAATGGGCCAAAATACCAGCGACAGTGTGTGAAAACTTTGTGAAGACTTACAGAAAACGTTTAACCTCTGTCATTACCAACAAAGGTTTTATAACAAAGTATTGAGATGACGTTTGTTATTGACCAAATACTTATTTTACCAAGGAATTTACCAATTAATTCATTAAAAATCCTTCAGTGTGATTTTCTGGATTTTTTTTTCTCATTTTGTCTCTCATAGTTGAGGTATACCTATGATGAAAATTGGAGACCTCTCTCATCTTTTAAGTGGGAGAACTTGCACAATTGGTGGCTGACTAAATACTTTTTTGCCCCACTGTATATATATGCTGCATATAAGCAGCATATAATTATGCTTATAATATAAGCAGCATATAATATATGCTGCTTGCAAGAGAAAGCAGCATGAATAAATATGAAAAAATACACATAATTTGTGCAATTTTTTCATGCAATTTTTTTTATTAATTAATTAATTAATTGGTTTATTTATTTTTACACTATTATTTTAATAGTGCTTTTTTTTTTCAAAATTATGCTGCTTGGTATCACTGCAGAATTTGGATGAATGGTGTAACATTTCAGAAGTTATACTTCTGCCGCCTCCGACGCTGCTGAGCTCACTACACGGAGTGAGTGCTTGGCTGCACAGTGCGCAGTGAGTATTCGGCTCCGACATCTGATAGGTGGTCATAATCATGTGACACGGCAGGCTCCACGCTTCCCACGCTGACCGGGTCCACTGCATGCACGATTGGTGGTGATCCCAGATATTGGTGTGACAAGCTCTCACTCAGCTCCCGTGACAGTTTATCCGCAGCTTCCAGTAGTTGAGCTAACTCGATGGTTGTGGGCAGTGTCGGTACGCCTGAAAACATAAGCAGCTTGGACCCTATTGCAGCACCGCTGGTAAACTCCGCCAAATGATCAGGAATCATCTCCTCCTCCAAAAGTCCAAGCTGGCACCCTCTGACTAACGGCTCCAAGTCTGCCACAAACCACTGAATAGACTCGCCCACTCGTTGTAGGTGCTTTTGAAACCGAATCTTGCAAACCATGATGTTTTCCAGGATGCAAAAATAGCGCACCATTAGCTCAACCTCTTCGACAAAGCTATCACAGTCACCCAGTGTGCTCAGAATACGCTATTCCTCCACTGCAAAATTGTGCATCGACAACTCACATGACCTCAACTTCTCCAGCTTCCCAAGGTTCAGTGCCACCATATGCGTCTGGAAAATGGTGCACCACCTCGGCCAGGAAACTGGTGGCTAGCCGGGGGGGCTCCAGAAATGGCTGAATTTCCAACTCACACACTTCCATACCTTGTTTTAATCCACTTTTATTCTCATCACCAAATGTTATGTCTGGAAATGGAGCAAAGGACGAGGCCAGGTGTCGAACTGAGCATGTTTGTTAAAGAGGCACAGGTGCACCACATATGGCCACCAGGCAGAGGGAATGGCCAAGAGGTGGTCCTTCCTGTCTGTAGCCCTTTTATAGTCAAGGGTATTAACATAGTGGTATTGTGATATTTTAAAAAGTATTGACACCAAAGTATCGGCCAGCTGATATCGAAGTATCTATACTTGAGTATCAATACGCCCATCCCTAGGTGTGACTTGATCTGCATGAGAGAGGAAGGCAGCTACTGTAAGAAACATTCACATTTGTGTTTTAAACTATGTAATACAGCCATGCTGATGTTAAAAGCTTAGCACTACACTTTTGCTGAAGCCATGCATAATTTGGCTTTGACACACTCAATAAGTGCTTTAATCATACAAGAATCACATGAGAACTTTCTAAACTCTTACTGGTCAGGTGTTTTTGCCATGGGAACAAAAGAAGTAAATACAGGAAGCTGTTTTCCTACCCAAAGTTAGACATAAATCTGTGACTCATCAGAACATGTGACTGCATATGGAGACTGCTGTGTCTGAAGGTAGACTTGAAATTACAAGGCCACGTGCACGACTGAACTTGTGTTTTTTAAAATATCACACACACCACACTACGACCACCAGGCAGGGGTGATGGTGAAGAGATCCGCCTCTCCTGCCTGCTGCTACTTATAGGCATGGGGTGGTGGCAAAAAACGGAAGTGAGTGCCACCACACCGTGCCTCACAAATAATAACATAAAAGTATAAAGAACTATATAACCCCCCCCCCCCACCCCCCCATAGAAAAGTCCAAAACACACACACAATTAAGACCCTCCCCAATTTAGGACCCGAATCGCACACTAAAATAACAGAAAACAATGTACAATAATTGGCCTAACACATTCACACCAAAACAACTAAAAACCAGTGGGGACGGGCAGAGAACCGTCCAACCCCCATGCGGTGAGGTGGATTATTCTGCCACTTTTAAAATTACATCTCTGCCGACTTGTACCGGGCAGTCAGTCTCAGCGTTCCCACCGTGCACAGCCGTCCACCTCCAGAGCCATAGAGCGGCATTAGGTCACCTTCAATCCTGTAGTGAGATAAGAATTTTCTCACCGTAGCCCAATTCAGCAGGGAGCCCTCCACCCCCGTGTCGATAAGCAATGACATCTCTACACCATCCAGCTCCACTGTGCAGAACGTGTATCCGTTGGTGTTCGGGGACACTGTGTGGACAACCGTCGGGGTGGGGGGAGTCGATTTCCTTTGTGGGCTCCCCTGCTCGGACATACAGCACACAGTGGCATAGTGGTTCAAGCGGCCACACTTGCCGCAGCTTTTCCCAGATAGTCCCTGGCCTTGAAGCGGTGCTTCACTGACCCATATCCCAAATACATAGGTTTCCCTGAGGCAGACCTCAATTTCGCAGTGTTGACCTCCTCAGCGTCTTCTTCCATGCTCCCATTGCTGTCTGGGTCCGTTACTTGTGTGGCAACAAGAAACTCCAGCTGTCGACGTGACATACGTCAGCCTATCTGCTGCCTCCAGCTGGAGAGCTAACTTGATGGCCCTGGTCAGAGTTAAGTCACCTAGATAAGTGAGCAGCTTTGTCCTTATTGTAGTGCTGTTTGTATGCTCCGCCAGCTGGTTGTGAACCATCTCCTCCTCCAACAGTCTAAACCGACACTCACTAGCCAGTAGCCTCAAGTCGGCTGCGAACCGTTGAATAGGCTTGCCTACTGGTTGGCGGAGGTGCCGAAACTTGAGTCTCCGGATGATGACGTTGTCCTGGGCGCGAAAATCGTGCACCATCAGCTTGACCACGTCCTTGAAACTATCCGAACTGCCAAGCGTGCTCAAAATTTGCTGGCCTTAAATTCCCAAGGTGTGCACCAGCAGTGCACGTGCCCTCAACTTGTCCATTTTGCCCAGATTCAACGCCACCATATATGTCTGGAAGGTGGTGTAGCATCTCGGCCAAGGGACAGGTGGCTCACCCAGGAGCTCCAGAAAAGGCCAAATTGGAGACCCACACGTTTTCATACCCACACTTTTTTTCATCATCGTTGCTAAATGTTGTGTCTGAAGGTTGACTCAAAATGACGAGGCCAGGTGCATGACTGAACTTGGATTTATTAAGTATCACACACACCACACTACGACCGCCAGGCAGGGGTGACTGCGAAGAGACCTGCCCTTCCTCTTCGCTGCTACTTATAGGCACGGGGTGGTGGCGGAAAACGGAAGTGAGTGCCACCACACCATGCCTCACAAATAAGAGCATAAGAACTGTATAAAGAACTATATAACAGAGAAGCTGCACCCCCTTTCCTCGGACTGTTTTGTGCTTTTCTCTATTTTTTGTGTTGTTAATAGTTGAGCATGTACAGTATGTAATCATTCAACCAATCTACACCTCCTCAAAACTTTGAGAACAATTCAACTTACATTATGTTTCAGGTGTTCAAAAGAAATTAAAATCTGCTTAAATGGTGCATTTTTTAGCTTTTGTTGTTTTCTGGCATTTTACTTTAGTATGCTTTAGGGATGGAATGATACAGCTTCTTTATTCAGTATTTTAAATTTGGATATCTGCTGATACTGATACAAAACTGATATAGTGCTTGTGGCATGAATAAATTCAGCATGCTCCTCTCTACTGTTCTGCAAGTTGTAAAATTACACTCTTGCAACTGCACTTTTATTTTTTATGTATATATACATTTTGTCATTTATTAAACAGAATATAATATTATCTTACATGCAGAAGGCATTTTCTCCCCCTTGATATTTCCTCTCCACGTTTTCCCGAAACGTAGCTAATAGAGCTAACAGCAGACGCTAACATTGAATTGGAGGGTTTCCACTTAATGCGGGCAGCTCAGACACTAGATAGAACAACACTGTAGCAAGGACATTGAGTTGCTAGCCGTCAGCATGCGGCTGGCATACCTCCCCAAAGAGTTCTCACACGTCACTGTGATTGCGATCTTTGTACCCCACTCTGCAAGCGCTGAGGCAGCAGTCAGCAGCAGGCTGCAGACCCAATACCCAAATGCTCTCCAGCTCATCTCTGGTGGTTTTAATCATGCTTCCCTGTCCTCCATTCTGCCCACTTTCACCCAGTATGTCACGTGCCACACCAGAGACAATAAAACACTGGACTTATTTGATGCAAACACCAAGGAGGCATACCCCTCCCCCCCCCAAAAAAAAGATCTGATGACAATCTGGTTTACATCCTGCCTGTCTAAAAACCCCTGGTACACAGACAAACTCCTGTTACCCACACAGTGAAAATATGGTCCAAAGAGGCGGAGGACACTCTATAAGACTGTTTTTAATCCACTGCGTGGGAGCAGCTCTGGGATCCACATGGTGAGGACATCGACGGCCTCACACATAGGGTTGCCAACTGTCCCATTTTAGCGGGAACGTCACGTTTATTGGGCTAAATATGTTTGTCCCAAACGATTGTCCCGTAAATTCAAGGCCGCCTTAATGAACGGGCTAGGATGGGCTGAAGCCCAGGAGCCTATGAAAACAAGGGCTTATCATGAGCCAATGAAAAAGATCACATTGTTTTTAACTGGTAAAATTCTATGTCCATCACTTGATATTCATGTGTGACTGCTGATTGGTCTAATTTACAAGTGCCTCAGGTGGGTACCACATAACAATAGCCTATCATAAGAATTGCTCTGACATGTGATTATGCAAGCACCAGCGAGAGGAAAGAAGTAATTAGCTTGGTGAAAATGTCTGGAATAAAGTTTGAAAGTGGCTCTCATAAAATTATTGAGAGGAAAAGAGCTTAGGAAAAATGAATTGCTAAAAAAAAATCCCGAAGCGTAAAAGATTTTTCTAAGCTGGAGCATTGACTGGAGGAGGCTGTTAATTACTGTGGAGGAGACAGGTGGGCTATTAAAGCTCTCACCTGGAGGAGAAGAAAGGCCATGATTGCTTACATCAGACATCAGTGCGTGGGACAGTGGAATCTGAACTTGGTAGACTATCAAGACTGAATCTATAGACTATGGCGATATTTGTGAGCTGGACTTAAAGGAGATAATGAAGGATTATTTCTTTAAAGAAGGCAAGAAGAAAATGCTTCTAAAAATGTAAGACATGTTATTTGCACTGTTTTTTCCAGCCACCTGTTTAGGTTTTTGTACTGTTGTGCATTATTTGAATCAAGAATACTTCAATGATGTAATTTTATGCCAAAGGCAGTTTCTGTCACACTGTAAAAAGGGAAATCTCAGTAAGATAAAATATCCTAAACCAAGGCTTTATGCTTTTTTTTTATATCACAAGATAATTTGGACAAGAATTTCTTTTTGTTGTGCAGTTTTCTGTAGGATTTTACTTGCTTTACAAAAGTTTTTACTTGTTTTAAGCAATTAAATCTTTCTGTGTTGGCAGATATTTTTTTTTCTAATTTTAACTGGAATTATCTATTGCCAGAATTTTTATTGATTTTTTTCTTAAGTAAAATTACCTTCCAACAGAGCAAGACAATTTGACTTATCAAATTGCGTAAAAAAAGTTAAAACTATTGGAAAGCATGTAAAATTTTCTTGGCCATAAACTACACAGCAACAATAACTATCTTGTAAGACAAAAAACAAGCAAAAAAAGCCTTCTTTTGTCTATCTTTTGTAACCATTTGCACTGCGGGTAGCATTGCTGTGCATGGACTGCTGTTGCTGTTTTTCCAGCCTTATTCCTTTTTCTTTTTTAATATTGTGCACCCCACTAAAGAGAGAGAGAAACACCATTTCAATTCTCCTTGTCATGATCTAAGCGCAGGGAATTCACCGGGTTCAGTGTTTCTGCCTTTTGTCATATTTGTACAGTGTTGTAGTTTTCAGTTGCATTCCTATTATTTTACCCTTGGTTGAGTTATCACATATTCTGTTTTGTCTCTTAGTATGATTTAGTTTTCTGTTTATGTTCAGTATAGTTTGTTATTCACATTTTTTAGGTTACTTGTCTTTATTTTTCCACCACTTTATATTTTTATTCTGTTCTGTTCTCTCTCTAGGCTGACAGCTGGCAGTGATGTTCCCGGTTGTTGCGCCGTGTAGGCGGGGTCCCTGTCAGCTGTCAGCTCACTCTCTCTCACTGCTCCAAGCTGGTCCTAATTATGAATCGTTGTTTCTTTCTGCCCGCTTATGTGACCCACGCCTGTCATTGATTATGTAAATTGTTTATGACCCTATTTAAGGGCAATTATTTTTATTTCTTGTTGCCGCTATCTTGCTCAAGCAAGATGTTTCTCCTCATCTCCACCAGAGCCCTGCCTTGCTCTGGTGCCCTTAATCTTTAAGTTACCCATTTGTTTGTATTTTCCGTTAAGAGCACTGGTTGGACTTATGTGTTATTTTCAATAAACCTCACAAACTCACAGTTCAGCACGTGGGTCTCACCTCTCTGCCCCGAAGGGCAATTCATGGCAGAAGAAAGCAGCCCATAAGAGACCCAGCTGCTGTGAGTTTGTGGATTTCTTGGCCGTTTTTTTTGTTTTTCACTCACCTGTTTCTGTGGAGCTCATCATGTCCCCAGCACGCCAACTTCCAACAAACAAACGGAGATCGGCAGCAGGGGTTCCAAGTGTGGAGTTGCAGTTGGCTACCGAGTTTGTCCAGAGTTTTGTGGATGAAGCTCTTGCCTCTCGCAGCCAGAAACAGAACTAAGGAGCTGGTGGTGGACTGCCGCAGGCATGGGCAGCCCCTCACAGCACCAGTAAATATACAGGGAACAGACATCGAGATGGTGACATCCTACAAGTACCTGGGTATTCATCTGAACAATAAACTAGACTGGTCACACAATACTGACGCACTCTACAAGAAGGGACAGCGCAGGCTGTTCCTGCTGAGGAGACTCAGGTCTTTTGGTGTACAAGGGGCGCTGCTGAAGTCATTCTATGACACGGTGGTGGCATCAGCCATCACTTTTGGAGTGGTCTGCTGGGGCAGTGGCATTACTGCAGCCGATAGGAAGAGACTGAACAAACTGATTAAGAAAGCTAGCTCTGTCCTGGGGCAACGCCTTGATCCGATGGAGGAGATAGGAGAGAGAAGGACGGTGGCTAAACTGTCATCTCTGCTGGAGTCCGAGTTCCACCCTATGCAGGACATACTGGATGCACTGAGGAGCTCATTTAGCAGCAGACTACATCATCCCAGGTGCACAACCGAGAGGTTTCGTAGGTCCTTCCTACCAACGGCTGTCAGACTGTACAACCTAAGCAGGGCTGCTCGCAGAGATAGCAAAAAGACGTAACAAACTAATAGTTTTTTTTTGAATGCAAAAGATGCAATAGACTTACACAATGGTCCTCTCCGGCATACAACTAGGAACATACCGGTCGCTATGGAGGGTGAGAATATGTATGGGCACATAATCATACCATGTAGGATAACTAAATAGACGGTTATGCTGTTTCATCCCACCTAGCAACAATGCTCTGCACTGTGTGTGTTTATATATTTACATATTTATTCCATCTAGCTACAATGCTCTGCACTGGGTGTGTTTATATTTATATATCTATATATTTATTCCATCTAGCTACAATGCTCAGCACTGGGTGTGTTTATATTTATATATCTATATATTTATTCCATCTAGCTACAATGCTCCGCACTGTGTTTTTATATATCTACATATTATTCCATCTAGCTACATTGTTCCGCACTGTGTGTGTTTATATACTTGCATATTTATTCCACCTAGCTGCAATGCTCCGTACTGTGGGTGTTTATATATTTACATATTTATTCCATCTAGCTACAATGCTCTGCACTGTGTGTTCATATATTCATATATTTATTCCATCCAGCTACAATGCTCTGCACTGTGTGTCTGTGTGTGTGTGTGTATATATATATATTTTATAGTAATATGTACATATGTATATTAGCTGCTCTTGCTTGCTTGTTTTTTTTCTTGCCTTCTGATTGTTGCTCTGAGTGTTGCTATCCCTGTGCTGTTGCAATCCTGGAATTTCCCCGTTGTGGGACTAATAAAGGCTTATCTTATCTTATCTTATCTTATCTGGAAGAGTGTGGATGCGGTGACCGGCATTGTCAAAGCGCACCCAGGGGTATGGAGGCATGCCCAGTTTGCGGACTTGCTGGCCACACTCTCCGTGTTACAACAATTCTTCCCTGGGCTTACGTGGGGGCTGTCTCCAGCAAATCCGGTGCCCACACGGAAGCGCGCTCCACGGAAAACGCCCTTTTTCATGTCCAGTGCGCCCATTCCTGCTCCTGCTCCACCAGCTCCACAATGTCACCATCCAGCTCCAGATCACTGGAGGAACACCTCCACCTCCTCCTCAGCAGCCCCTCCTTCGTCGAGGTTGAAAACTCCAATAGCAGTTCCTTCTTCTGTTTTTTCCTCTCCGGCTGTTATGCCAGCCAATTACTCCGCTGCTGCTACCTCTCCCTCATCCTTGGCGATTCCTCCCGCTGTCGAGAGGCCAATCGTTTCCTTTCCAGCTCCGCCCATCACTGTGCCTGCAGGGGCGGCTCCTTTCCATTCTACTGAGGGGCCCACAACCGCTGTGGCCACGGAACGGGTGGATTCTACACCTGCTGCAGCAGAAAACATCATGCCCCAGGAACACAGACAAGTGTCTTTTCATTCTCCCACATTTTATGATGATATGCCTTGCCTGATTCCCGGTAGTGAGGCTTAGTGTTTGCAGTCCCGTTAGTCTTCATTGCCTGCTGTAGCCAATCATTTCTCACTTGCCCACTCTGTGTTTCCTCCTGTTCTCCTCGAGTGTCCGCTGACTACTGAGTTGAGCTGCCGGGTGATGGAGGAGCCTGTAGCCATGGATAACCTGGTTCCAGCCCCACAGCCAGGGTTCAGACTGAGGGAGAGAGCTGCCTGTGATCCAGAGCCTGTGCCAATGAGTGAGCATCCCCAGGCTTCAGCTGTGCCGGATCCAGCACCTACAGGGAACATACTTCCTGTTGCCACGCTGGGCGAGCCACCTGTGTGGGTTACACCACTGGGAAGGTCTCGGGATTGCATCGGCTATCATGCCTACTGCTGGGGCCAAGCTGCTGTGTGCAGCGGTGGACCACCACTTGCCATCGTGGATCCTGGACTACCTCACAGATCAACCACAGTTTGTGAGAACCCAGGACTGTGTGTCTGACACCATCATCTGCAGTACGGGGGCCCCCCAGGGAACAGTTCTGGTTCCCTTCCTTTTCACCCTCTACACTGCTGACTTTTCACATAACACAACACACTGCAATCTACAGAAGTTCTCTCATGACTCTGCAATTGTCGGCCTCATCTCGGATGGGGATGACACAGAGTACAGAGGATTTATCAAGGACTTTGTGGACTGGTACCATTGGAACTGCCTCCAGATCAATGCAATGGAAACCAAGGAACTGGTGGAGGACTGCCACAGGCGTGGATAGCCCCCTACAGCACCTGTAAACACCCAGGGAACAGACATTGAGATGGTGACATTCTACAAGTTCCTGGGTGTTCACCTGAACAATAAACTGGACTGGTCACACAACACCAACATGCTCTACAAGAAGGGGTAGCGTAGGTTATTCCTCCTGAGGAGACTCAGGCCTTTTGGAGTGTGGGGGCAATCCTGAAACTCTTCTATGACTCTGTGGTGACATCAGCCATCATGTTTGGAGTGCTCTGCTTGGGTGGTGGCATCACGGTAGCCGGCAGGAAGAGACTGAACAGGCTGATCAAAAATGCCTGCTCTGTTTTGGGGTGACACCAAAACCTCGACCCTGCATTACTGTCATGTCACTACTTTTGCAGTAACGTGCTGTGTAACGAAATTACTGTTTAAAAATTCAATAATGCATTACAGTTACTGAAATTTGATCAGATACGTTACTTGCGTTACTTGTTTTATTAATATGGCTGCAGGGCTGCAGGGCTGCACGGTGGAGCAGTGGTTAGCACCGCGGCAGCACAGTTTTACCCTTGGCCGGGGGATCGCGGGGATCATGAGATCGTGGGTTCGATCCCTGCCCCCGGCCACCAGTGATCTATGTGGAGTTTGTATGTTCTCCCCGTGTTTGCGTGGTTTTACTCTGGGATTTCTCCGGTTTCCTCCCACATGCCAAAACATGTAGGTTAGGGAGTTAAGGGGCGCTTGCGCAAGCAGCGACCAGCAGCTGGTGGCTTGTCACCGGACTGCAGAACAAATCTACCTACGGGTACAAAATAAGTTAAAAAAAATGGCTAGATATTTTCAGCACAAATAAATATAAACTGACCCTGCATAGCTGGCGCAGCCGTCAGTCTCCTCCACGGGTCAGTTTCCTGTCCTGCTCAAACCACAACCCGGTGGGAAGAAATGCCATGGTGGTGACGACTTCTCGTATTGAGCCCTTATCACCTGTTGTCCGAGTGGTGAGTAGTCTCCAACAGCTCCTACCTCTGTGGTTAAACATGACTATTTTTAGAGCAAGAAGCTGGCATTTAATGTCCACAGTTGTGTAAACGTGTAAGTTGTGTAACTGTGTAAGTTTTCTTACCGAACAGAGAAAAAGTGACTGTGATTTGTTGCAGTAAAGAAAAGCTTTTTTCTAAGGTGAACTTACATTTATCTGTGCTTTCTGTTTTATTTTATCTTATTCATTTGCATGCTGTTGTGATTTTTTTTTTTTATTCTTTATTTAATATGGTCATAACAAATTACATTAGTACAATCACAAGGAGAGACCAGATGTTTTGCATAGGTGAATATAGCACAAGTGCTAATTCTCTACACCAGTCCATAGGTGGCTTATATAGGTCATAAATTAGCCTATACATACAAAATTTATATGATATGCAACAATTCCATGGAAGTAAATCTTCTAAATATGCATTTTTAATTGGCTGGTCCAGGGGTGTAAAAAATATGGCTTGTGGGCCAAAAATTGCCCACCAGAGGGTCCAAAATTTTCTCTGTGAATTTACAGCTTTATCTTTAGTAAATCTCTGGCTTTCTACTGATTACAATAGTTTGTATAAATCTGAGACATTTTTTCTCTGTAAGATGAGACTTTTTTCTCATCCGTTTTTTTTTTTTTTCTTTTTTTCTGATGAGGACAGGGGACCCGTGATCTTGCTATGTGTGCATGATTTAAGTATGCATTTAAAAGTAATGTGAAAGTTTATTTTCCAAGTAACTAGTTAGTTTAATCATGCAGTAACTGGTAAGTAACTCAGTTACTTTTGAAAAGAAGTAACTAGTAACTGTAACTAGTTACTATTTTTTAGTAACTTGCCCAACACTGCTCCCCGGTACCCGATCCCTGTAATTTTTGTCTGGATCGAACCGATACCGATACTGAATATTGGATCAATTCATTTCTATTATGCATTCTCACCTGGAATACTGCACCACTGCACCTGATGATTTGGATCGAGACCACCTCTTTTTTTTTGGGGGGGGGGGGGGTCCCTGTATGGCTGTTTTCATTCACACCTGAGTGTGAGTACTGTGTTCTCACCAGAGAAAATGAAAGCACAGCAGGTGCTGATGCCTTGGTGCTTGTGGCATGGTAGCATGGGTATTGTGTCATGCCATCCATGCACGGGTTTGAAATGCTTGGTATCTGTTTATGCAGGTATGACTCTGATGTCACTGTCACAATACACACGAGGTGTATGTCATCCTAGGGCTGGCATTGGCATTTTTGTCAAGGAGTGCATAGGTTAATTGGTGATTCTAATTGTCCCAAGGTATCCATCTCTGATAGGCCCTTAGAATAGAGGGTTAGTATTAGTGAAGCACTTTGAGTGGTCTTTGAGACTAGAAAAGCGTTATATAAGTGCAGGTCCCCTATAAAAGGAAAAAAATATAGAAGCACAATAATAAAATTAGGATCAGAAAGAAAAATGATGGATTAACAGATTTTATTAATTTAATACATGTACAGTATATTTACACTATGGCATGCAATAGTGGGTAAAAATATCAAAACTTGAAAAACTCACTATAATCATCAACATTAAATCTCAGTACTTATTACACACAGATTGAAATGCTTCACGCTGTGTGTAATGAGTACTGAGGGAGGTTCTTGAATTATCTTGCAACAATAAAATGATGGAAAATTTGTTTTTCTACAAAGAGAGCATGCAATATTGTAATGTAGCTTCCAGCTGTCTTCACAGCTGCTCTGACTGCTCACCCTCAGGTTCACCACCGTGGACCTCAGACAGAGAAATGAGAAGGAAAAAAAATAATGAAAATGTTATTATTATTACAAAAGTCGGCATCATCAAATAAATTCTATTACAGATGTCATGTTCCTGCTCAACTTAATAAATTGTTTAGTTTTCTGTAAAAATAACATCAAGTGGTTTTTATATTTCAAACTTCACATCAGCTTTGAGTAAATAAATCAATAAAGAAATGACAGGACTGTAAAAGTTATTTTAAAGGAAATGATTCAACGATGTCACACCGTGATGTTTTTATATTACCAGCATTAGTATTAAGAGTTGAAAAAATTGTCTGAACTTTAGAGAATTTAACATTAATAAGTTATTATACCTTGGTGAAACAGAGGTATACGGTAATCGGTTATTGTGACTGCGTGTATCTGTCTGTCTGTCCGCCTCTCACGTTACGCTCGCCTGGTCAAAATTAAGTGGACCTAAAGGCTTGTATCATTGTATCATCATATTTTCTCAACTTTCATTTTGCCAGAATTTCAAAATAATGCTTTGTTTTTGAAATCAACACAAAATAGCTCACCTTTACTGTCAATGGAACGGTATTGCGTATGCACCCAGAAAATCCCACCACAGAGAAGTACTGAGCAATGCCCAAATACTGGTCTGTTTTCTTCCTCTGCCACTAAACAGCAAAAGCTCCTGTTCACCTTGATTGTCATTGTATTCATGTACCCCCATCGCTTCCGCCATTTAAAACGTCTGCCACCATGCTCTTCTTTTGTGTTTGGATTGCAGCTGTTCAAATCACTTTGGTGGTTCTTGCCTGCCTCTGACAGTACAGGCATGGGAACTGCAGATTATTTTCACTGTGCATGTGTGTACTCCAAAACTACTGGATGGATTTGGATTAAATTTTTACTAGAGGTGATCCTTGGGCTAGAGAGAAACCCATAACATTTTGGTGATGATCCGAGACCACACACCTCCGCCAAGGCTCTGGCACTGAGGCATCAGCACCTTGGTGCTTTCATTAACATATGAATCATGCAACCATGGAGTCACCAGTAGCAGAGCACATTAGAAAAAATAATGTGACAAAACACAAGCTTTAAGAATCAAATGTTGCCATGTTAGGAGTTGTTAATGTGTTTACAATGACACCGCTGCTTAATTTAAGGGCAAAATTTACTTGTAAAACATTTTTTTACTCCTGCTCTTCTGTTCTGATGTTGTCTGCCAGTTTCTTCGACTTCAGGGGAAGCTTTGCTGTGATTGGTGCATTGTACTTGAGCAAAATGGGAACTGTAGTTTTTACTATTGAAATGTAAACTAGAGGAAGACTATACACTGTCCTTTATCTTCAAAAGTAAACAGCAACATGTGTCTGAAAAGAAACAATGTGTGGAATAAATAGTGTAGTTCCTGAATGTGTTTTTAGTTTGCAGGAAAAAAAAAATTAAAAGTTCAGCATGAGATCGATTGTTGAGAGAAAGTGCTCAGTGGGGCTGTAATAAAGGCACACCACCACCTCTTCTGGGCCAGCATAGGTATTACAATGATGTTTCAGCTGCATTGACGGTAAAAAAGAGTTATTTTTATGTTTATTTAGAAAACAAAGTGATATCTCAAAATTCTGTCAAATTAAAAGTCGAGAAACTATGGCAATACAATGGTACAAGCCTTTAGTTCCATCTAATTTTGATCTGGTGAGCTGAAACAGACAGGCAGCCAGACAGACAGAAAGACAGATACAATCACAGACGCATTGGGTGATTACCATATGCCTCTCCATTTCACTGAGGCATTATATTGAGAATGAACTCAAGCTTGACTGAAATGAACTAAAGCCTTCAGGTGTGACACAAGTGTGACAAAAAAATAAAGGACTCCCCTAGCTTACCGACTGTGGTCTTTATGACCTCTCCATTATATCACAGTGATGGACAAGAGTTTTTCACTCTACATCAATGAATACAGCCGTGGACAAAATTGTTGGTACCCCTCTGTTAATGAAAGAAAAACCCACAATGGTCACAGAAATAACTTGAATCTGACAAAAATGGTAATAAATACAAATTCTATGAAAATTAACCAATGGAAATCAGACAATGCTTTTGAATTGTGGTTCAACAGAATTACTTTAAAAAACAAACTCATGAAACAGGCCTGGACAAAAATGATGGTACCCCTAGAAAAGATTGAAAATAATGTGACCATAGGGACATGTTCAACCAAGATGTGCCCTCTAATTAACATCACAGGTGTCTACAAACTTGTGATCAGTCAGTCGGCCTATTTAAAGGGTGACAAGTAGTCACTGTGCTGTTTGGTGACATGGTGTGTACCATACTAAACATGGACCAGAGGAAGCATATGACAGAGTTGTCTCAGGAGATTAGAAAGAAAATTATAGACAAGCATGTTAAAGGTAAAGGCTATAAGACCATCTCCAAGCAGCTTGATGTTCCTGTGACTACAGTTGCACTTATTATTCAGAAATTTAAGATCCACGAGACTGTAGCCAACCTCCCTGGATGTGGCCTCAGGAGGAGACGGATAATACGAATGGTAACAAAAGAGCCCAGAACAACCTCTAAACACATTCATGGTGAACTCCAAGGTCAAGGTACATCAGTGTCAGATCGCACCACCCGTCGTTGTTTGAGCCAAAGTGGACTTCATGGGAGATGACCAAGGAGGACACCACTGTTGAAAACAAATCATATAAAAGCCAGACTGGAATTTGCCAAACTGCATGTTGACAAGCCACAAAGCTTCTGGGAGAATGTCCTATGGACAGACGAGACAAAACTGGAACTTTTTGGCAAGGCACATCAGCTCTATGTTCACGAATGCAAAAATGAAGCATACCAAGAAAAGAACACTGTCCCTACTGTGAAACATGGAGAAGGTTCTGTTATGTTCTGGGGCTACTTTGCTGCATCTGGCACAGGGTGTCTTGAATCTGTGCAGGGTACAATGAAATCTCAAGACTATCAAGGTATTCTAGAGAGAAATGTGCTGCCCAGTGTCAGACAGCTTGGTCTCAGTTGCAGGTCATGAGTCTTGCAACAGGATAATGACCCAAAACACAGCTAAAAACACCCAGGAATGGCTAAGAGAGAAACATTGGAGTATTCTAAAGTGGCCTTCTATGAGCCCTGATCTAAATCCTATTGAACATCTGTGGAAGGAACTGAAACATGCCGTCTGGAGAAGGCACCCTTCAAACCTGAGACAACTGGAGCAGTTTGCTCATGAGGAGTGGGCCAAAATACCTGCTGAGGTATACCTACCTATTCAATACCTACCTATTCAAGGGAGGAACTACTTTCACTCAGACTACCTCCCAATGCAACTTCTCCGCCAGTTACTGCTGCTGATCTGAAGTTTTTTCAGTCGATCTTAGCTGTGGGAGCAGCGGCTATTGGCGCTGGCCGGAAACGAAGGCGGCGTGGTAAACGTGCCGGTGCGCTAGTCAGGTTGAAGAAACAAGGATTTTGCACGCCGCTCCCATCGATCCATCTGGCAAATATCCGCAGTTTGGCGAACAAAATGGATGAACTGCTGCTCCTGACTCACAAAAACCGGGATTTTAGCAGATCTGGCGCCCTTTGTTTCACGGAGTCCTGGCTGAGTGAACACATCCCGGACAGCGCGGTGCGTCTGGACGGATTCCAACTGTTTCGCGCTGATCGCAGCCGAGAATTCTCTGGAAAGACTAAGGGTGGTGGAATCTGCTTCTACATAAACGAAGGTTGGTGTACTGATGTCACAGTGTTGAAGAAGTTTTGTAGTCCTAACCTAGAGTCACTGTTCATAAACTGTAAACCCTTTTATTCACCGCGAGAGTTCTCCTCATTTATTCTGGTCGGAATTTATATCCCGCCTGCTGCTTGTACAACGGAGGCACTGCAGCACCTCGCTGACCAGATAGCAGAGGTGGAGGAAAAACATCCAGACTCTCTGCTTATCATTCTGGGTGATTTCAATAGAGCTAATCTCACAAATGAGCTTCCTAAATACAGACAGCATATTAAATGTCCCACCAGGGACACAAATACACTTGACCACTGTTACACAGTTTTAAGGAATGCCTATCATGCCGTCCCCCGTGCAGCTCTGGGTTTTTCTGACCACTGTCTGCTCCATCTTATTCCAACATACAGACAGAAACTAAAAACTTCCAAGCCTGTTGTAAGGACTGTGAAGAAATGGACTGAGGAATCAAAGCTGAAGTTACAAGCCTGCTTTGACTGTACAGACTGGAGTGTTTTTGAAGCTGCAGCCATTAACCTAAATGAACTCACTGACACTGTGACGTCATACATCTATTTCTGCGAGGACATGTGTGTGCAGACCAAGACCTTCTGCATATACAACAACAATAAACCCTGGTTCATTCCTAAACTGAAGCAGCTACGTCAGACCAAGGAGGAGGCCTACAGGACTGGTGACTGGACTCTGTACAAGCGGGCTAGAAACATGCTGACGAAGGAGACCAGGCTTGCTAAGAGGAGCTACAGTGTGAAGTTACAAAAAAACTTCTCAGCTAACAACTCTGCTTCTGTCTGGAGAGGCCTACGGAATATCACCAACTACAGGAGACCATCCCCCCACCCTGCGGAAAACCTCCAGCTGGCTAATGACCTAAACAGCTTTTACTGCAGGTTTGAAAAGAACCTACAGTTCTCACCTCCCACCCACACAAAAGGATTATCTGCAGCCCCAGGAATTCCATCCCTCCTCCACTCTGACCTCCCACCAGCACTAATGATCTGTGAAGAGGAGGTGCGCCGGGTCTTTCAGAGACAAAAGATCAAGAAGGCTGCAGGACCTGATGGTGTGTCTCCGTCCTGCCTGAGAGTCTGCTCCAACGAGTTGGCCCCCATCTTCACCCGGATCTTTAACAGATCACTGGAGCTGCGTGAAGTGCCTTCCTGCTTCAAACGCTCCATCATCATTCCAGTTCCCAAGAAACCCTCTATTACAGGATTAAACGACTACAGACCTGTTGCCCTGACCTCTGTGGTCATGAAATCCTTGGAGAGATTGGTGCTGAACCACCTGAAGGTCATCACAGGCCCCCTGATGGACCCACTGCAGTTTGCCTACCGGTCAAACAGGTCAGTGGATGATGCAGTGAATATGGGACTACATTACATCCTGCAACACCTCGACTCCCCAGGGACGTACGCCAGGATCCTGTTTGTCGACTTCAGCTCAGCGTTCAACACCATCATCCCAGGCATTCTTCATCAGAAACTCCTCCAGCTCAAGGTGCCCCCCTCCACCTGCCAGTGGATCTCCAGCTTTCTGACTGACAGGTGGCAACAGGTGAAGCTAGGGAGATTTACATCCAGCTCCCGAAAAATTAGTACTGGCGCCCCCCAAGGATGTGTCCTTTCCCCACTGCTCTTCTCCCTCTACTCCAACGACTGCACCTCAGAGGACCCTTCGGTGAAGCTCCTGAAGTTTGCGGACGACACCACAGTCATCGGTTTGATCCGGGATGATGATGAGTTTGCATACAGGCGGGAGGTGGAGCAGCTGATCCTCTGGTGCAGCCAGAACCATCTTGAACTTAGCCCAGCCAAAACGGTGGAGATGACTGTGGATTTCAGGCGACACCCCCCTTCATTCCCCCCACTCACCATCCTCAACAGCACAGTGTCCACTGTGGACTCCTTTAAGTTTCTGGGTACCACAATCTCCGGGAACCTGAAGTGGTCCTCCCATATAGACACTGTCCGGAAAAAGGCCCAGCAGAGGTTGCTTTTTCTGCGTCAGCTCAAGAAGTTTGATTTGCCTCAGGAGCTGCTGGTTGTCTTCTACACCGCCATCATCCAATCTGTCCTCTGCTTTTCCATCACTGTCTGGTTTGGATCTGCCACTAAACAGGACAAGACCAGACTGCAGCGGATCATTAAGTCTGCGGAGAGGATCATTGGTACCGATCTACCCTCCATTGAGAACTTATATCGGTCCATAACCAGGAAACGGGCGGGAAACATCTGTGCTGACCCATCACACCCCGGCCACAAACTGTTTGAACTTCTATCTTCTGGTCGTCGTTACAGATCACTGAAGGTCAAAACCACCCGTCACAGGAACAGTTTCTTTACTCAAGCCATCACTCTGATGAACTCCTAACATTCACCTAGTCCTACCTGTTTGCTGTACTCATGACTTTTCATCCATGATTACATTGCACATAACTCTCACACTGCTTTTTACTTCATTCACATTATATCACTGAATCTGAGTCCACATTGAAATACTGTGTGATTGTATACTTTTTCATATATTTCTGCAAAGTGTGGTTAGTCTGAGTAAATAACTGCATATATTCCTGTATATATTTGCATCCTTTTATAGAAACGTGGACAGACTGTAATTTACTGTACATACTCTGTTGTCATTGAATCCGTATTTAAATCCTCCACTTGAACAACGAGAGCAAGTTTTTAGCCAAAGTCAAATTCCTTGTATGTGTTGTGCATACTTGGCCAATAAAGCTGATTCTGATTCTGATTCTGATTCTGATTCTGAGAGGTGCAGAAGTCTCATTGACAGTTACAGAAATCGTTTGATTGCAGTGATTGCCTCAAAAGGTTGTGCAACAAAATATTAAGTTAAGGGTACCATCATTTTTGTCCAGGCCTGTTTGATGAGTTTGTTTTTTTAAATAATTCTGTTGAACAACAATTCAAAAGCATTGTCTGATTGGCTAATTTTCATAGAATTTTTATTTATTACCACTTTTGTCAGATTCAAGTTATTTCTGTGACCATTGTGGGTTTTTCTTTCATTAACAGAGGGGTACCAACAATTTCGTCCACGTGTGTATTTCTTATCTGCAGCCCTACTGACCAGTGGAGTCTCTCAAGACTCTACATTTGGGCCCTGTGAGGTCCAGTTTTAGGATAAGGACCTGTACTTATATTGTGGCAACCCCCCACAACAGACTGGGACAGACAGCTCGCTCTTCTGTTTTTTTCCGCTGCATGCTGTGAAGTAATCTGCCATTCATGCATGGTTTCACTGCTGTGATGTTAATGTCCCACTCATGCATTGGCCTCATGCATCCTTTACTGTCTGTGCCTCTCATATGCAAATGCCCAGATTGACTGCTGTGAATGTCTTTGATGTATTGTCTGAGCTGAGTATATAAGCTGTCTGATTTTCATGTTCATCCTCTCACTCTCACTCACTTCAACTGCTGCTGTAGACACGCACTGTGTCCCTTTGCTGGAGAGCCTCCGAGCCGCCCATAGGGCGAGCTTCGTGATGGCGGTATGATTTAATAAACCTGCTTAAAACCTTCACCAACAGGCCTTTATTTCATGCCGCCGCAATATAACGCTTTTTCTCATCACAAAGACCACTCAAAGCACTTAACTAGTAGGTACACTAACCCTCTACTCTCAGGGCCTATCACAAACAGATTCCTAGAGACAATTTAGAGTCACCAAATAACCAAACATGCATGCCTCTGGATTGTGGGAGGAAACCGAAGCAAACCCACACAGCAAAGAGAGAACTAGCAAACTCCACACAGAAAGGTTTCCACCCTGCCAGCCTGGGGATTTGAACCTGGAACCTTTTAGCTGTGAGACAACAGTACTAACCACTCACCATCGTTTAAGCGATATAAGATTCTCTTCTTCTTATCCCTTTGCAGGTGACATACAAATGTACTGTATCTTTACACCACAACAAAATGAAAAAACAACACAAAATAAAAATTCATCATGACCTTTACTGGATTGTTTTAATAGCATCGAAGCATAGCTGACAATAAATGTCCTTAATCTTAATGAAGGTAAGCCTGAGACTGTCCTATTCAGTCTATCTGACCTTGTTGATGATTTTTTTTTTGTAATTGACTTTCTGCTTTGACAGCTTTTACCAATTCAATTCAGTCATCAAAACAAGCATTTTTTTTTTAGTTCAGATTTTTTGCCAAGGCAAAAAGCCTTAATTCTCTACCAGAGATTTTGAGAAAGTCATCCATGCTTTTATTTTCTCATTTGTTTTAATTTTCTAGTCAGTCGGGTTATTGTAATTACTATAGACATCTTTTTGTTGCCTTCATGTGGTACAAAATTCAACTGCTCATATTTTAAACAGTGGTGGATCAACAAGGACTTCTCTGCTGGCCTAAACACTGTCAGAATCACTGACAATCATTTCATCCTATTTTCTTATATTTGTTCCATAAAGATGTATTAAATTATTCCTGATAGGCTGTTTATTTCTTAGCTGTTCTCTTTTTTGCACATTGTATCATCATATTTCAGCCATCATGTGTTGCCAGGGAAAAAAAAAAAAAAATCTACCTTGAGGCCTTCAGAGTCCAACAGTGCAGGTATCTGTACATTGAAATGAACTGTATTGAGACTCTTGCTTTAGCTAATCAGATTTTGAGTTTGCCACACTGGTATATCATGCAATCATACGTTAGTGTCAGCATTTTGGAATTTGACTGGATGGTCAAAGTATGTGTTTGAAAAAAAATCCCAAAATCAACACCATTTAGGATGGAGTGACAGAAAATGGTTGACATAGTGTACAACCAATAATTAAAGAGATCTGTCCAGAGCTCTCATTGGTGCTGCTGAGAACACAAAGGCTGCACCTGACTGGTCGAGGCATACAGTACTGCTGTGGCTGATCTTTACCTGAATTCAGTTTGTGAACAGGGTGGATCACAAGTGCACTTTGCTTGATATGTTTAAAACAAACCAGCGAAAAGTGTTTCTAACAACATTTGAGGCAAGAAATAGTATATGCAGGTAGTGCATCTGCCATTATTTGACATCAACAACCACTGGTTTAAGCATTCACATTCCTGGTTCCTGCCATCCTCAAGCCAGCAACCATGAGCACCTCCTCTGGCTGGCAGGCCCTTCCCAGCAAACCACACTACCAGGAGCACAGTGAGACACCAAGGCATGTTTGCACACCCACAAGCAGCTGCGACCCCGAAACCCCCTGGGGAACTCCACAACTATGGGAAAAATACAAAGTGACCTAAATAATGTGACTGTTGAAGTGATGGGAAGAAGATACACAAAGTAAGATTCATAAAACACCCCCTATCACTGCCACAGCGGGCAGACACGAGCACTGTAGCCCTCAACTGTCATGAATCTGGGTTTGGAGGGCAAACCCAGTTCTGACTCATTGTTATGTTTTGCCCTAGTTTTCCTCTGACAGCTCAGGCACGCCCCCTCCCCCTGTCTAGTGCGATCAGCTGCACTGTCACCGGTGTTCACACACATACACACACCCACACGCGCACACACTCACACACATGCACACGCTCCATTCACTCTCATTCACATGCCCTCTCACACACCTGGTACCAATCAGTTCTGCCCACACATTCTCACACCGGCAATCTCTTTCCTCGTCAGCTTCAGGAGTATTTGTTGGCAGCTCCAGAGGAAAGAGATTGTTGGGGCATTCACACTCGTTCATGGCAGCTAGCTCTCCATGAATGACGTATCACTCCCTTCACATCCTCAGCCCGACATCCTCAGATGATCAATTCCTGGGTGTTCGCGGCTGCCTCAGCTTCCTATCCTCATCCACCAGACTGCTTGGTTTCGCCCTGGATTAGCTCCAGATCTGTAAGTGTCTTTTTGCCTTTTCTCTTGTGCTAGCAGCCCTGCAGCATTAGGGTGTTCGCCTTTCCTGTTTCGTGCATAACGCAGCCCTGCAGCACTAGGCTCCATATTCACCAGGCTGTAGAGCATTCAGCAGGTTCCCGGTATATTTGGTGGCCCAACATCCATCATTACATCTCTCTGTACTTGTGTGGTTTAACTGAACTGAACTTGGTGATAACTGGACTTATTTTGTTCATGCTTGTTAATAAAGTGCACCATCAACTCTCGCAGTTGGTTATTCATTCTCTATCTCTCGTGCGCCGAGCCATGGCGCACGGAGGCTTATGACAGAATGCCCCGACCAGTGTAAAAAGCCCAGCGGAGAGGTGGTGCACGAGTGAATTTTTATTTTCTCTCTTTAGTGCTTTTTTCACTGAGTTTTCTCCATAGATTTTTCCGTTTTTGGACTGAGCCCTGAGGAGTGTTGAGTGGCTGATCGAGCTGTGGTATTTGTTTCCCGGGCTCAAGCCACCAACTCTCTGAAGGAGAATTTTTTGCTGTTTGACATCGCTGTCAGGGTGCTCCAGACGTGCCCCAGTCTCTGGAAATATCTGGGGTTGACATCGTTTCTCACCCTGGTCCACGAGTCACGCCGACAGCTGGAGGAGATGACAGGAGGAGCCATCGGAGCTCATCCACTGCTTCCCACGATGCACTCCCGGAGGACCAGAGCCTGCTGCTCGCCGCCTGAGCCGGAGTGCTCCTCCCCCCGCCGGATTTCCCATCCTACTCCTGGGAGGATGAAGCAGGACACCAAGGCAGCAGCGGACTCCATCACCAGTCAGGAGTTCAGGCAAGTTCATCTCCGTTCTCTTGCAATGTCTCCTGAGGTGATTAATCAGATTTCTGTGGAGGAGCTTCAGAAATTCTTACCCACTGAAGCTCCCCAAATAGCTGCTGTCACAGCTCCTTATTCCCTGTCTTCTGTCTCTCTTGACTCCCGCCAGCCCCGGAAGAGGATCGTCAGATGCAGGAGGAGTGGGAGGAGTCAATCACATGACGTGAGGTTAATCCTAGGCCTAAACGATGGAAGAGCCCCGTCACCTCATCTGCGGTTCCTAATCGGACGTCAAGCCCGACCGCTGCTGCGGCAAAGCCCCCTCGGTGCCAACTGTCGTACCAGCAGACGCCCCTTCAGCTTCAGCCACAGTTCTTGTCGTTGGGTCGTCTACCCCAGCCACCGGAGGGATTGTGTGTGCCACACTGGACCCTCCCACCTCTGTGCCGTTCAGGCTGGCTCCTCCATCAACCACCAAGGAGCCTAGAAGACCTATGGGCATGGAGAAGGAGGACAACACGCCGTCAGCAACCGCCAGCATTCAGACCCGGGAAGCCAGGCAAGTGGGTTTTCATTCAACCTTAGGCATTAAGGATAAGCCTTGTCTGTCTCCCGGGAGAGAGCCTCAGGCTAGGCAGTCGCCTGAGTGCTCTCCCCCTGCTGCTCCTATGATGAACTAATCTATTTCCTCTGTGTCTCCATCCCGTGCCTTGGAGTGTCCACCAGCCATGGAGCTCAACGATCGGGGAAGGAGGTAATGCATGGTGCTGGAGGATTGCACCCCACAGAACCGCTACTACCAGAGGAGGAGCACTGTGACCAACCGGAAGCGGGTGCCAATGAAGGAGCATCCCCCGGCTTCAGTCTCTTCGGACACATTGCCACCCAGGTCTCCACCTCTAGACTTCATGCCAGAAGGATTACCGGCATTAGGGGCTTCACTGGAGGAGACCACGACTGCCAAGACCATCATGTCTGCTGTGTGGGCCACCATGGCAGAGCCATCCCCCGGACCAGACCTCCAGCCGATTGGACCCCGGACATCATCGTCGGAGTCCTGGAAGGCGGTAGAACTCGAGCACAGGCAAGTAATCTCTCCTTTAGTTCACCTGTCAAGTGTTGAGAGTTCTTGCCTGGCTTTTGGGGAGGAAAGTCAGGTGCAGCCCCCAGCTGCATCTGAACCTTCCTCGCCGGGCTCTGCCACTGCTGGCAACCCTAACCGTCTCCATTCTCCCTTCTCCTTTGAGCTCCTTCCTAGGGTTGCCGGAGAGAGCTGCTGCAACCTGGGTTGCCCATGGATGATGAGTTGTCCCAGTTGTCCCAGACGAGGTCGACGGGGGTGCAGCACCAGACGGACTGGAGGAACCTGCGCACCCTAAATCGCTGGAGTCCTGGATGGCAGTGGAGCCAGAAGTCAGGCAAGTGTGCTCCATTATGTCAGGAGTGTCAATATTAATGTCACACTGCCCGACTTATGGTGAGGTGGGCCCAGGGCAGCTCACAGGAGCCCTCGGAACTGCCACTCCGGGCTCTGCTGCTACCGGCGACCCTGACCCGGTTTCTCTTTCTCTGTCTTTGGGCCCAGAGCTGCTGGCCAGGGTCGCCAGAGAGCTGCTGGAAGCAACCGAGGATCGGGGTTCAACGCCAGAGGGTGTGAGGAGCATCACCTTCCTCTCTGGGGAGGCCACCGATGGGGGTCACCGCAGGTGCAATGGTGCTCCAACAAGAGACCACTGCGGGTGCAGCTGGGCCTGAGCCAGGGTCCACCGGCGGTGCAGCAGAGCCCCAGCTGGAGTCCACACTGGTGCAGCCACGTTCCAGACTGGGACCGTCACGGGTGCAGCCACGTCCCAGACCGGGACCGTTGCCGGTGCAACTACGGTTCCCCTGGCCCAAGCCTCGAACAGGAGCAGGGGGCTCTTGTTCCTTGGTTTCGCCACCGAGGTTCCCGAGTTTGGAGGCTGCCTCTCCGCCCTCCTCTCAGGTCCTGGTGGCTCCACCAAGCTAGTCAGCCATCCAAAATATTTGGCTTATGGGTCGGGTGGCCCATCGGCCCAGGCAGGCCACTGAACACTATCCCACTGGCCACCTGCTGGACTTGGGACTTGGGCAGGCCACCCGATCTGCCACTCCTCATCATACTGGGGGCCTGGGACTCAGGTCGACCCCCTGAACTTTGGACTTTGGGGATGGGGGTTAATGTTCCAAGTTGGGGGTCGTTAGGAGGGGTTTGCCCTAAATTCTGTTTTTGTTCTGATTGTGTGTTCACTGGTTGCTTCCCTCCTAAATGGTTTTCCCCCACCTCCCACCCAGGGTTAGTGTTTGTTGCCGGGGGGAGGGGTTCCGTTGAGTGGTGTTGTTTCTTTTCTTTTTGGCTGATGGTATTGGGGTGTCTGGTATCCACCCCTGGGGGGGGGGCTGTCATGAATCTGGGTTTGGAGGGCAAACCTAGTTCTGACTCATTGTTATGTTTTGCCCTAGTTTTCCTCTGACAGCTCAGCACCCCCCCATCTAGTGCAATCAGCTGCACTGTCACCGGTGTTCACACACATACACACACCCACACGCACATGCTCCATTCACTCCCATTTACATGCCCTCTCACACACCTGGTACCAATCAGTTCTGCCCACACATTCACACACTGGCAATTTCTTTTTCTTTAGCTTCAGGAGTATTTGTTGGCCGCTCCAGAGGAGAGAGATTGTTGGGGCATTCACCCTTGTTCATGGCAGCTAGCTCTCCATGAATGGCGTATCACTTCCTTCACATACTCAGCCGGACATCTTCAGATGATCAATTCCTGGGTGTTTGCGGCTGCCTCAGCTTCCTATCCTCATCCACCAGACTGCTTGGTTTTGACTTGGATTAGCTCCAGAGCTGTAAGTGTCTTTTTGCCTTTTCTCTTGTGCTAGCAGCCCTGCAGCACTAGGTTGTTCGCCATTCCTGTTTCGTGTGTAACGCAGCCCTGCAGCACTAGGCTTCATATTCACCAGGCTGTAGAGCATTCAGCAGGTTCCCGGTATGTTTGGTGGCCCAACATCCATCATTACTTGTCTCTGTACTTGTATGGTTTAACTGAACTGAACTTGGTGTTAACTGGACTTGTTATTTTGTTCATGTTTGTTAATAAAGTGCACCATCAACTCTCGCAACTGGGTTATTCATTCTCTCTCTTGTGCGCTGAGCCATGGCGCACGGAGGTTTATGACATCATCGGACCCCAGTGAGTAAAATGTATTTTATTTACATTTCTTATGCCATTGTTATTTGATTATATAAATATTGATGATGCTGCCTGGGATGATGTGTGTGGTGTAGAGCAGCTGTAGTGGTGAAAGAATGTAATGTAATACAACACTTTGTTACGTTGTGATTTTTATATAGTAGAACATCCATCCCACAGTAGGGAAGTCATGGGTTCAAGCTCCAGCCATATCATACCAAAGACCATAAAAATGGTACTGTTTGCCTTCTAGCTTGGTGCTTTGCCTAAATAGAATGGGGAAAGGAAAGTTGGTTGCACAGCTACAGGCCGAAGCACAAAACCAGTGTACTCCTTGTGCTGGTCCCAAGCTTGGGTAAAATGGAAGGGCTGCATCAGGAAGGACATCCGGCATAAAATCCTTACCAAAACAAATATATGGACTCAGGATCTGCCATAGTGACCCTGAATAGGGAGCAGACAAAAGGTGTGTGTGTGTGGTTTTCTGGTTTCTGTAACTTTGGAGTTGTGATGATGGTGCTGAGAGGTGGAGTAAGTCAGGTGGAAAATCACTAAAGACCCATGGGTCAATTGCAGATGATAAAGGAAATATGGTCATATCACCAGTATTGGCCTCACTGCACTGACTTCCTGTTGGATAATTTTTTCCAAGAAAACTTCATTGGAGTTTGATATCAAACCATTTGTTTGTTTTGTTTTTAATTCTTATAACAATCTCTGCTCTAATCCAATTACAGCAACTGCTTTCATTATGTCTTTTTAGGGTGGATTCACATTATGAGATTTGGAATCAACGTTTAGAAAAATCAAAGAAATGAAGTGAATAAAATGAAAGCATTTGCTTGCATTTGCCAGCTTCCACAATTTTTTCTATTAGTGGAAACCAACTTTTACCAACTTAGGCTAGCATATTACCAACTTAGCTCACCTTAAGCAAATGAATACTCAGTGTAGGTCAGCTGAGTTCAGCATCAGGTGACGCTCATATAAAGGTCAGCATCTGTGGAAGCTTCCGGGCATTCTGGACCTGCTTTTTGACTGGACACATCTTCCCTTCTCCCTTCTTGGGCATACACTTTGTTAGTTTTGTTGGATAATTTTAACTTTGTTCCTCTTTGGACTGAAGCTGAGAGAGAGAGAGAGAGAGACCAGCCTATTCGTGGTAAGTCCTACATTTTCACTGAAGCAAGAAAAACTTTATACAAAGTGATGCGTCAAGAAATTATAATATGACACAGTCTTTTTTTTTAACTGCATTAACTATCCTTTACTTTTTGACATCACATAAATCATGGAGGATTATGCACAGAGCAGAAAATGAAAATAAATTTCGCCACGAAGAGTTTTTTTTTCTTTTGTTACTTAATCTCCCCCTCCCCTCCACAGCATGTGGGACACCATGTGATATATGGGGCAGCGCCTATCTCCATTTCTCTGACAATAGGCCACACAGCTACTGTAAGTAGTGAAAGCTACAGTGGGGGGTCAGTCCTCTGGTAGCTCTGTGTGTTAACTTTCCTTTCACCATTCTATTATGCTGAGCACCAAGCTAGAAGGCGGAAGGTACCATTTTTATTTGTTCTTTAGTATGACCCGGGTGGGATGTGGGAATTATATTTGTTTTTCTTTTTTTATTCCCCCTTTTGGTTCTCTGAGCTTTTGGCATTGCAGCACCATGGACAGCGACACTGCTTCAGCAGTTCTGGATTTTTGACACATTCGTTCAGCATTCATTTGTGCCCGTCTATGTTTGAAAAGTGAGTTTTGTCTAAAAACATCTGCTTCCACCACAGTTTCAGTCGACTTTCACCAGTGAGCCCAACTTAGGCCAACTTAGGCTATCACATCACGATGAAAGTAATCTTATTTGACAATAACTATATATATACAGTATACACTACTCACAAAAAGGGATATTTGGCTTTTGGGTGAAATTTATGGAAAATGTAAAAAGTTCACGCTACAGTGATACAATATCATGAAAGTAGGGCATTTTAGTAGAAGCGTGCAATGGTGATTAACTCATCTCAAACAATTTATTGAAACAAAAGCCAACAACAGTGGTGGGTATACCACAACTAAAAATGTCAGTGTGTCAATAACTTGTCATGTGCCCTTGAACATCAATTACAGCTTGACAACGACATCTCCCGCTGTTCACAAGTCGATTTATTGTCTGCTGAGGCCTGGCATTCTAGTCTTCTTGAAGGGCGGCCATCAGGTCATTGAGGTTGTGGGGTGCAGGGTTACGAGCCAATACATGGCGATTCAGCTGATCCCATAGATTTTCTATGGGATGCCACTCCATTTGAGGCACCCCAGTTTTTAATGCCTCTAATGATGCAACCTCAATGAGCTGGAGCATTGTCATCCATGAAGATGAAATTAGGCCTGTGTTGTTCATGCAGGGGCACAGTGACTGGATTAATGATGTTATTCAGGTAGTATCAGCTTGTCACTGTACCATTCACAAGGTGTAGGGAAATTCTGTATTGACTAGACACACCTACCCAGACTGTAACACCACCACAGGCTCATCTGGTGACAACAGTGGCTGATGCATAGCACTCTCCTTGACGTCTCCAACATCGTTGGCAGCAATTATTTCTACTCAACGTGAATCGACTTTTATCAGAGAACAGCACTGAGGTCCACTGGTCCCTTGTCCAGCTTAAATGCTCCCTGGCCCATGCAAGACGATGACGCCTGTGCCTGGTGGTGTGGTCAGGTACCCTTGCAGGTCATCTAGCACGCAGACCACACTGATGTAAACGGTTTTGAATGGTCTGACGTGACACTTGGGTGCCTCTCACTTCCCTTAAATGTTCCTGGAGTTGAGTAGCATTCATCATCTGGTTCCACAGGGAACTGTTCACAATGAAGCGGTCATCAGTGTGGGATGTGGAGAAAGGACGTCCACTTCTATGCCTTTCTGTGACTCTTCCAGTCTCTCTGGATCTCTGTTGAAACCTGCTGATGACACTCTGTGACACTCTAAGCTCAGTGGCCACTTCCCTCTGACAACATCATGTTTGAAGCCTCGCTTCAAAATATATATATACTGTAAATTCTATAGTTTATATATAATAACCGATAAAAAGGACCAACTCTTTTTCTACATTTTAAATTACATAGTGAAAAAAATCAGTTGTACAAATTCATCTGTTATTAATTTTATGCACCTTTTTTCACTCTTTATTTTGCAGTGGTGTTATAAAATTGTTTTTTAAAGTGCATTTGAGATGACTTCAACTTTATTCAATATCGCTACTTGACTAATTAAAAATTATTAGAAAGCAAGTTACATTAAAGGTGCAATCTGGAACTTTTTGACCTCCTGGCCAGTAGGTGTCTCACTCACTGCTTCCTCATGATAAAATTGCAGGTGTTGCCATGTAGAAACAGAGACGGCACTGGAAACAAGCATTCACAGGCAGCAGCAGACTGTATGGAAATCAGTGTCTTTGTGATTATGAGCCAGTGAAATCCTGTCAAGCGACAGATCTTTTTTGGCATAGTGCCCAGTGATTTTTTTCGAGTCTTCTTTGATGTTTATCCCCATTCAACAATTTTTTTAAAATTACTGTCATATAATTATTAATAATTTATAGTAATGCTAACGTTTCACAGATGTGATTGAACCTGATAATTACATAATGTTGATAATGTAATCATGGCAAAACTGTAGGTGACTTTCAGGACTTTGCTGTTGGTAAAGTGTTTTTTGCAGATATGCTGTAACACACTCTTGTGCTTTGTTTATGTTCAGTGTTTTAGCTAAGAATGCTGTTCTAAAACGAGCTGTTGCTATGGCTATTCCATTGCCTTGGTCATCCCCAGTTGCTGTGTGTGGGCAATCAGGGACCGTTACCCTGATCCGTACGGACAACACACTGGGTTTGTTCCAGCTCACGCTCCTGGTCTGTGGCAGGTCCACATGTACATCCATGGTACAAGGTGCATCATCAGGGCATCAAAAACCAGGAGGTGGCAATTAATTTTTGGGTTCTGTCTCATTTTTGTTCATTTAAATTTTATTTATTGTTTTATATTATTGTTACATATTATTAAAATAAATTATTGTAAAATGTATGCATGACATTGTTTTTTTGCCTTTTCTATTTTATATGTAAAGGGTGTTGATTCATTGTTAGATTTCCCAAGTGATGGCTTCCCTATCCTCAATGCACAACTGAAATACTGTCAACCTTTGTATAACCTTGTAAAATTACTGAGAACTTCACTTATACATACCTGATCAGACATATGCAGAGCATTCTCTTCTATAAGCTCATTTTTTTTTTAAATTATCTGTAGTGCAGTAATACTCAAGTTGTTCTCATATGGATACTCAGTGTAAAAAATTCATTGCATTTCAGAAAATAAGCACATCACTAGTCCAATATGACACGAAATCACTAGTCATAGTCCTCACAATATCTATAAAAAAACATTATTTAAATATTTTTTAAATATAAATATTATTATATTTATTATATTTTATTTTATTTATTTTATTTATTTTATTATATTTTATTTATATTTTATTTATTTTATTTATTTTATTATATGTTATTTATTATATTTATTATATTATTATTTAAATATTTTTTAAATAAAATATTATTTAAATATAATTTTTTTCTCCTTTGAATTTTTTTTCTCCTTTGAATTCTTGGATGGAATATGGGTGGGCAATATAAGCTGCGGCTTCAGCCATCACCCATTTCGGATAAATCACGTGGAATTGTATAGTAGAAGGAGTCTTTGTCTAATTTGACCTTGTTGTTATATTATACAGTTTCTTTTAACCTGTAATGTACTATCCAAAATAAAATAAATTCATTCATTCATTCATTCATTCATTCATTCATTTGAATTTATATTGGATTACTGTAAAATCTTAAAGTTTTGTTAGTATTTTATAAAAGTTAAATTCTCAGCAATATTACATTTTCTGACAGTCTACTAATATGTTATAAAGCAAGTCAACATCAACTAAAGTTGTCTATGAAAAAAGTATATTTTTTATTTTTTTTTAAAATACAACTTTATTGTATAGCACCAATTCACAGCAGCAGTCAGCTCATGGAACTTTGAATAAAGACCCCACAATTCCAGAAAGACCTCAACAATCAGGTGATCCCCTGTGAGGATCACTTAGCCACAGTGCAGAGAGAAAAACTCCATTTTAACAATAGGAAGCCTCCAGCAGAAGTGGTTTGGGCATCTGATGAGGACGCCTCCTGGTCACCTCCAACTTCAGGTGTTTGGAAGACGTCCCCGGAGAATGAGACGGCGGGGCAGACTGTGACTCCCAGCTGGCATGGAGCACCTTTTTTTTTTTTTTTTTTTTTTTTTTTTTTTTGTTACTTATTTGTACCCGTAGGTAGACTTGGTTTGCAGTCTGGTGACAAGCCACCGGCTGCTGGTCGCTGCGTGCGCGAGCGCCCTAAACCTACATGTTTTTGGTGTGCGGGAGGAAACCGGAGAAATCCCGGAGTAAACCCGCGCAACACGGGGAGAACATGCAAACTCCACACAGCTCACTGTTGGGCGGGGGCTGGGATCGAACCCACGATCTCATGATCCCCGCGGTCCCCCGGCCGAGGGTAAAACTGTGCTGCCACAGTGCTAAACCACTGCGCCACCGTGCAGGACCTTGGTGTCCCCTCTGAAGAGCTGTGGCTGGAGAGAGGGAAGTCTGGGCTGCTCTACTTGGACTGCTGCCTCCATGACCCGGATCCCCAGAAAAGCTGTTGAGGATGGATGGATGGACAGATGGATGGGCAAAAGACCATTTTGACAATATTCTCAAAAGTAGAAATAGTCTGTCTTCCAAATATCAGAATTTGAAAAAAAAAAAAAAGTCAGATGTAGGCATCTTCCCCCTGTGTGACTGTTGAGTGAAGTGGATCAGCGTGGTCCATGGAGCTGATCTGGGAGAGCAATATAGAAAAATAATATAAGAAACTGGACACAAACTTCAAATCTTTCATTGTCTCTTTAGTTTGTGTTGCCCTAGCTTCTTACAGTATGGTACAAAATACCAATGTCCAAATTAAAAATAAATAAATAAATAAAAACAGTCTAAAGAAAAAAAATGCATGAAAATATGACATAATCTGAAATTGTAGACATTTTTTTTAAACATTCCAAAAATGCTACAATGAGTGTGCTTTGTCTACTAATGCAAAATATACTGTTGGTGACAGAAATAGTGGGTAGAGAAATGGATTGGATTTTCCCTGTGTGCCGTGTGCTGCGTTCACTCTTGCTGCAGCACTGACCTGATTCAAGAACAGGAAAAAGATTTTCAGTTCCACATCCTTGGAACACCAAGTGTACCGCCACCTTATATTTCCAGTAACAATGAAAAGTTTAAGACATTTTAGCTTCACCATTTGGACGATGCTCTTGATCAGACAGTTGAAAAAAAACAAAAAATCTCTTCTATCTACCTAGGCCTCTCATAGCTTGTGTCCTCAGAAGCTCTTCCATTGGTGGCAGCGGTACTGCAGGAACAAGACCAAGTGTACGTGGTTCCTCTGGGCGCAGTTGTCTATGTTGTGGCAGCCCTGCATCTGCAGAAAGCCACTTTGAAAGAATGCAGGCCAGAAGGGGTGGAATGTGGTCATAAATCTCCTCCTTGACCGCATAGACACTCCAGCACCTTATATTCTTTTTATACAGTCTCCTGGTACTGAGAACACAAAGTATCAGAAAATTCATATTACTAATTCATTCATTATGAAAAATGATAAATAAATATGAATGGATGGATGTGCCAGAGTATTCACTAAATATTAACAAAAACAATCGTTTCTGTAAAATTTACCAAAAAGGTTTAAAATTAATAAATCACCCCCCAAAAAAGACATTTTAAATTTATAATCCTAATATTATGGTTTATAGATTATTGCGTAAAATGTTGTCTTGCTGTCAACTGTCTTCCTCACCGGACGGTCCCTGTGCTGGTTCTAGTCCAGTGCAGCTAAAAGGGTCCGGGCCACATATCAAGGTGGGCTACAGGAGAGCCTTTTGTGTTATGGTGTGGTCCTCATGGACCGCTAATGAGACGCTGTAGGCAGCCGATGAGTTCGTACATTTATTAAATAAGGATGAACACTACAAAATAATGAGCCTCGTGGGACAAAACACAAACAAAAGCAAGACACAACACTTACATGCAATTAGCGAGGACGGAACCTAACGCTGAACAGAACTGGCCTCGGGAGTAGGGAAACCAGACTGGAAAGGCAGAGGTCGCAGCCCCGAGCAAACAGAGCTGCTCCCTTAAATAGGGCTTGACAGGTTAATCAGCTGATGAAAAGTCATCAGCTGATTGGAGTCCAGCCGTTCTGTGGAGCTCGGCTCTGACAGCCGGAAGCCCCACCGAGACGCTGTCACAACAAAAGCCTGGAGGCAAAGTGATGCGCCTGAGGAAAGAACGGGGAACTTACCGGACAACCCAAATGCAGACAGAGTCAGCACATGGACCATGACATTGTGTTGGCATACATTAGAATGTGATTTTGAAAAGCCTCAAAGTCTGTAGTTGATCTGTGAAAACACATTCATATTAATGATTGTCCTTTTCTTTCTGTTGGCATTAAAGAATTTCCATTGTACTCACCTAAAGGTCAGGTATTTGAGGACTGTCCGTAACCACCGCTTGTCCATCACAATATCGGTGAGGACCTGGAAAGCCACTGAGCCTTTTTCCAGCCATTGTTGGGTGGAGCTCTTCTCCAGTGCCTTATGTAGACATAGTCCTGCAACCCATTTGAGCTTGTTCACCACATGGTGGAGAAGGCTGAGCCACAATTTCTAAAAAGGGGTGAAATAAAATATTATGGTTTTCTACGTGAGAAGCCCTTAATCCAATTTTAAATTCAACTGTTACAGGGCTCAAGAAGTCAAGTGACTTCTGGTGTGCACTAAATTTACTTAGGAATAAACTGTGACGCCTTTATTTTAGTATCTGGGCATATTGATAACAATAACAACTGTATAACCCATTTTGTCTCCAACAAAGAAAAATTGCGCATCAAGGCTGATACTTTCTTATCAAACTCACTGATAGGCACGATGGCACTGGTAGCATAATTATTTGTGTTGTTGCAGTAATACAAGAAATGTTGCAGCTACCATGAAGTCGTCATGCGTTGCAGCTTTGTTACAGCGCCACCAAAAATGATTAACGATATCACACAGCCACAGAAGCAATACAGCCTGCACCTTTGTTTTACCTGCCTGAAGAGAACATGCACAAATCCATCTTTTATTTTTCATAATTCATTTCTGGATAATTAGGATATTGCAATGATTGGCAAGACTGACAGATGAGATTCTTTTAGCAAGATTCTTGGCCCCATGCCACATGTCAAAGCTTTGCTTGACACCAGGAAAAATGCAAAGGTCTGAATGACAGATACTGCATTTTGAATTACATCACTAATTAAAATATTCACCTAGAGAATTTCAATACCCACGTACCCATGAGTGCCGAGATCTGTGAATGGGCATCAGTGCACACTTAGACCACCTTCACTTCTGTGAGGAGTTGGGTCATGGTGTCCATGAAGGCCTTCTGCTCCATTACAACAGAGTTGTGGTCAGTCTGACGCTTGTCAACAGTCGGAACTGAAATAATGTCTTTGCTTTCATGGTCCATAGCCGTGTATCTGCAGTACTGAGCACAGTGACGGGGGCTGTCCATCCTCCCATCAGCTATAGATACAGATTGAAATTAATTAGCTGTGAATTTATTGAAAAAAAATAATAAATAAAAAATAATCTTTCCACATCAAACCCACCCCCCAAACAAAATAAATAAAAATTCACTGATTAGCACTACTTCTCTGTCCTGGATCCTGTTTATTATCTCCAGTCTTTTCTCCATCCAGCTGTCCTTGATACTGTCCACACCGTAGGTGTCCTGGATGATGTGAAATGTATTCTCTTCCACATTTCGGGCAAAGAGTGCTTCTTTAGGTAAATGGCCACAAGTGTGTGGGAAATCATCTTACACAATGTAGAACTAATCTATTTTTAAAAACTCACAACGTTAGAGAAAAGTGGAGTTCCTTCCTTCATAGTATCGGAGGCTAATGCTAACTGCAGCTAGAGGGGATTTTAACTACACTAGATCAGAGTGGAAAAATTACTGTTTGGAAACAGTGATCTATGTGGAGTTTGCATGTTCTCCCCGTGTCTGTGTGGGTTTACTCCGGGATTTCTCTGGTTTCCTCCCACATGCCAAAAACATGCAAGTTAGGTTAATTGGCATCAAAACTGGGGATTCTAAATTGTCCTTAGGTATGACTGTAAGAGTGAATGGTTGTCTGTCTCTCTGTGTTGGTCCTGCGATGGACTGGTGATCTGTCCAGGGTGTACCCTGCCTCTCGCCCAAAAAATGCTGGGATAGGCTCCAACCCCCCCGCGACCAGAAAAGGATTAAGCGGCAGAAGATAAATGAATGAATGAAAGGATTAGCAAGCAATTACTGTGGTCGATCCCATCGCCATACACCAGTTTATATCATCACACAACTCGTCGGCCTCCGTCGGTCTATGATGACCATGGAAGAGAATCCTAAACGTCTACTCTGCTGGAACAGCACTGCCTGTGGCTGAACAGGCCGATGCGCGAATGGCAGTTCCTGTCACACAAGTCGCACTTGTGGGTGGTCTCCGTGCTGCTGGGTCTGTGGCGGTTCTTCCTGTGGGTCCATTTTTCATCTGCTGCAGCAGTCAGTCTCTCTTCACCCGCCTTGAGCTGTCTCGTCAGGGTGCCTCTCCATTTGGAGCAGTCCGTTGCAAGGTCCTCCCAGCGCTCTGTGTTGATCTCCAGGGCCTTCATATCTCTCTTGCAGACATCTCTAAAGCGCAACTGTGGGAGGCCAACATCTCTCCTGCCAGTCGCCAGTTCTCCGTAGAGGACGTCTTTGGGGATTCTGCCATCCTCCATACGGTGAACGTGGCCTAGCCAGCGGAGCCTGCGCTGCCTGAGTAGAGTGAACATGGAGGGAAGGCCAGCGCGGGACAGAACTTCTGTGTTGGGCACTTTGTCCTGCCAGGATATGTCCAGGATGTGGCCAATGCAGCGCAAGTGGAAGGAGTTCAGTCTCTTTTCCTGCCGGGCATATGTTGTCCACGTCTCACTCCCAAAGAGCAGTGTGCTGATGACGCAGGCGTTGTACACTGACATCTTTGTCTTGACAGAGAGTTTGGGATTCTCCCACACTCGTGTGGTGAGGTGAGCGAGTGTGAAGGCTGATTTTCCAATCCTCTTATCGATCTCTGTATCAAGGGAGAGGTTGTTGCTGATCGTGGACCCCAGGTACGTGAACTGATTCACGACCTCCAGCTCGTAGTCGTCGATGGTGATGGTTGGTGGTGCTTGCATGCCTTGCGCCAAGACATTAGTCTTCTTCAGGCTGATGGTAAACCCGAAGTCCTTGCATGCCTGGGAGAAGCGGTCCATCAGGGTCTGAAGCTCCTGCTGTGTGTGGGTTGCGGCTGCAGCATCGTCTGTGAACAGCATGTCTCCAATTAGAGCCTCGCGTACTTTGGTTCTGGCTTTCAGGCGGGCGAGGTTGAAAAGCCTGCCGTCAGATATTGTGTGCAGGTAGATTCCCTCTGTTGCTGTGCTGAAGGCATGCCTCAGGAGCATAGCAAAGAAAATCCCAAAGAGGGTTGGCGCAAGTACAAAGCCCTGTTTCACTCCGCTGCGTATGTTGAATGGCTCTGAGACGTTGCCGCCGTGCTGCACTATCCCCTACATGTTGGTGTGAAACAATTCGATGAGGCTTTGCTACTTTGGTGGGCATCCTATCTTTGGCAGGATCTTGAAAAGACCCTCTTTGCTGACCAGATCGAACGCTTTGGTGAGGTCGATGAAAGCGACGTACAGGGGCATGTTCTGTTCTCTGCATTTCTCCTGGAGTTGGCAGATGGAGAATATCATGTCTACCGTCAATCGCTCAGCGCGGAAGCCACACTGAGACTCGTGGTAGACACGTTCAGCAAGTTTCTGTAGACGAACGAGAACAACTCGTGCGTAGACTTTGCCAACAACGCTGAGGAGGGAGATGCCCCTGTAGTTGTTACAGTCGCTTCTCCCCCTTTGTTTTTGTAGAGGGTGATGATCTTGGCGTCCCTCATGTCCTGTGGTACGGCACCTTCCTTCCAGCACTGGCAGAGGACGTCATGCAATGGCAGCAGTAGGGCGGTCTTGCAGTGCTTGATCAGGTCGGGGGGTATGCCGTTGTTGCCGGGTGCCTTGCCAGTGGCCAAACTATCAATGGCCTTGCTGAGTTCGTCGATAGTTGGCTCGGCGTCAAGTTCATTCATGGATGGCAGGCAGTCGATGGCATCAAGGGCTGACGGTGTCACGGTGTTCTGTCTGGAGTAGAGGTCGGAGTAGTGTTCCTCCCATCCCTCCATCTGCTTGTTCTTTTCTGTGATCATCTCCCCAGTGGAGGATTTGAGGGGGGCCGTCTTGCTCTGAGCCGGACCAAGTGCTTTCTTGATGCCATCGTACATACCACGGATGTTCCCTGTTATGGCAGTGGTTTGAGTGTCTTGGCTGAGCTGAGTCCAGTACTCGTTGGCACAGTGCCAAGCAGTCTGCTGAACTTTGCTTCTCGCAGCCCTGAGAATCTGGAGATTCTTCTCGTTTAGGTACTTCTTGTACTCAGCAAGTGCTGAGCGCTTGGCTTCAATGACGGGGGTCATCTCAGTCAATTTGGCATAAAACCAGTCCTGTGACTTCGAGGTCTTCCTCCCAAAGGTAGCCAAGGCTGTGCGGTGGATGGTGTTTCGCAGCTCTTCCCACTTCTGCTTTGCAGATTCTCCTTCTTGTGGTACACCAAGTTCCTTCTCAAAGGTGGAAGCAAACTGCTCAACAAGTTCTGGTTGGACCATCTTGCTGGTGTCAACCCGTGCCTTTCCAGGCTGTCTAGCATGATGGAATTTCTTCAGCTGCAGCTTGACCTTGCAACACACCAATGAATGGTCTGTGTCGCAATCTGCACTCTGGAACGAACGGCTGATTAGCACGTTCTTCAGTGAGGTGCGCCTGGTCAGGATAAAGTCCAGCTGGTGCCAATGCTTTGAGCGCGGATGTCGCCAGGAAACCTTGTGTTGGGGCTTGGTCTTGAAGAATGATTTTGTGATGCACAGATCATGATATGTGCAGAACTCGAGCAGCCGCTGTCCGTTGTCGTTCATTCTGCCCACGCCAAATGGTCCAAGACAGGAGGGCCAGGAGTCGTGGTCAGCACCCACTCTGGCATTGAAATCTCCAAGGAGAATGAGTTGTTCAGAGTTGGGGATGATCCTGACAGTTGTTGTGAGATTCTTGTAGAACTCGTCTTTTGCCTCTGGTGTGGCTGTCAGTGTTGGGGCATACACACTGACGAGGGTGACTGGGCCTTGAGTGATGTTCAGGTGGAGGGTGAGGAGTCGTGCAGAGCCATTGCTGCCCAGTTCCACCATCTTCAGCAAGGTGTTCTTCACTGCGAAGCCCACTCCGTGTTCCCTGTGTTCATCACTGCCCTTTCCCTGCCAGTAGAACGTGTAGTCCTTCTCTCTCAGTGTGCCTGCGTCAGCCAGCCATGTTTCCTGGAGAGTGGCGATATCCACTTCCAGTCTCTTCAGCTCATTATTGATGATGGCAGTCTTCCTGGTGTCGTTGATGTCCTTGAGGTTAGCAGCGACTCCTGTCATCATAGTGCGGACGTTCCAAGTTCCCAGTTTTAGAGTTGGTCTCTTTTGTTTTTTTGTCTTGCCTGGTGTGAAGATTCTCAGCCTGCCGTTCGGACTTCTCCTCATCCCCATGCACCCAATGAGGAAAGCAAGCTGTGGTGGAACAACACCTTATTGGCTGGGGGCTGCCCAGCTTGAGGCGGGCGGTAGCTGTCCAGTGAGATCCGATGATCTGATGATGATTATGGTTAAGATGGTGGCAGCGCGCACAAACGCAGTGGCCCCTCTTGGCATCAGCAAGTGTGAGAGTTTTGAGTGTTTTGATCTTCCCAGACGTACATTCTGTAAAACTTACAACCGTGAGACCTTAATAAACATCAAGGTACTGCACGCTGCAAGAATTGCGGCGATCGGTTGTGACTTGGACATTCTACGCCAGCATGGAATTCTGGCGGAGTACCCGCTGTAAGCTACTCGAGAGAGGAGGAGGCGTAAGCGGAGCGAACTCAAACAAAATTGTGGAAAAAGGGCCGGGATCCATGCTAGGCTAAAGGCTAACCCCTCCAGACCAGCGGTACCATCGCTCATTCTCTCTAACGTCCGCTCCCTCGAAAACAAGCTGGACAAGCTGCGTCTGCTAAGAGAAACCCAGAGAGAGTGGAGAGACTGCTGTGTGCTTGCGTTCATCGAGACGTGGCTCCACGGAAACATTCCTGACGAGGCCATTGAACTGGAAGATAAGAGAAGTGCAATTTCATCTTGCCTGCACTACAGTTGTATGTACAGCAATAAGACAATAAAGTTTGATTTGATTTGATTTTGATTTGATTTGATCCCTCCCACCGTTGGGAACAACCCCTGGCGCCGCGCTCTACGGCAATTGAGTGGTGGCTTAATAACCGGTAACTGTCATTCCCCGTGTTTTGTCTATGCCAAAGGCGAAGCTGGAGTGTCCTCTCCAGTGATGCGGTGTTCTACCTTCCAGCGTTGGGCGTTGGTAGGATTCAAGCCTGGGCAGGAAGATATGGAGGACAAGATGTTGCCCATGCAGCATGTCCCCCCTCTCCACGTCACTGATGAATCCAAAGGAACAGCAGGGCTGCTACAGTTTGGCACCAGCACCGTCACAGGAGCTGCCAGAACGATGTTGAGCACAACAGAGAACTGCCTTAGGGACTCCGACTCCGGATTTTTCCTCAGGGTTGACTCCCGAAGCCTTTCCCGTGACCGGGTGTGCCGCAAGGCAGCAGAGGTTTGAAATCAGGGTTTACCTTCCCCTAGAAGGGCTACCTTCCCAGGTTGACGAGCCACCATCTACCCGAAGCATCTGGTTTTAAGGCGCCAGAGATCTGCCCTCGCCCCTTCTCCTATTAGTAAAAGCAGTTCCGCCGGGCTTAGAGACTAAACCACACGGGCAGGCTAGGAGTTGGACTTAGTTGTCAGAGGCTTTTCGAGATGCACGCCATAAGGAGCATTTTATGAGCACTGGGAGCTTAACCCCAGTGCCGCTCCTGGCTATGACAACCTTGGAACCATCATCACACAGTCACATAAATAAAAGGAACATCTCAGACACCAACTGTAAGAAGGTTACAGAAAGCGATGCAAACACTAGTTAGCTTAGCTTAATTTAGCTTACCAGTCCAGTAGCAAATTGGCGACCTCAGTATGGCTTTTCAAACTTTTATGATTCTTCAATTCGCACCAGCGATCAAAAGCTGAACCAGTACTTATTCTGGACTTGCCCCTTCATTTATCACTTCTTATTTGAGAAGGATAACGGAATTCTCACTTCCGCCTCCAAGGAGAGCAGACGCTTCTTTTCTCTCTCTGCTCTAGCTCCCCACCTCCCCAACTAACTGGATCCCAGCTTGCTGTTGTCTGTCTGCGTCTAACTGCTGATTATCGAAAGAAATTATGGAATTAATAAGCTGGGCTTTGAACGCAATTGACACTATTTTTTCAACAAGGAAAAGTGCTCCGGGGGAAGCTGTTTGCCCCGCAGGGACGGCTCCAGCGGGCTATTTACGGGACACAAGTAATTGGAGGATCTTGTGCCTGACTAATCTCTCTATCGAAGATATTGAAGATTTGTATGTCTTCATAATAATGGTGATTGTGATCGTTCTGATTGGAACTGGGATTGTCCTGGTGTACCACAAATTGCTGAAGATGGATACAACCTATCAAAATGCTGGCCAGGCGAGGTGCATCCATCAAATTGAAAAAATGGAGAAGACCCTGATAGCGACAAATGGAGAACTGTCTCGGAAGGTGGATTACATCATGATTACGCTTAGGTCTATCCACGACGGACTCAACGCCCCGCAATGAAGGATTAAGTACTGAATCTGCAGAAGAAATATAAAGTTCCTTCTCTGTGATCAGTTCTATTTGGCTCAATTCCCTTACAAAAATCCTCCTGATTGTCTGCAGTCTGTTTTTTCAAAACACTGAGCACAAGGCCTTGGACAGCAGCTGCTTGGACAATTGCCAAGGACGATTGCCAGTAGCCAGACAAAACATCTCCTGCCAAAGTGTCCTTGCTGTTCTTACTGATACAGCACCTGCTTCAACATTACACTCATATTGATCCACAAACTGACAAACAAGATTCACTCACTGCTCTCTTTGTGTCCTGTGAAATCTCTTGGTCCGCTGATGTGCATTGAGGGCTTTTTTTTTCCCTTGTAATCATAATATTGATCATGTGACCAGTATTCTGAATCAATGATTTTTTTGCTCCTTCCTATTGTATTATTTCTTATGCTACCTGTACCCTCCTGTTGACAGGCGCGTTTCAGACGCATGCTGCGTCACGGAAATGCAGGTTCATTTTCTGTGTCAAGTCAAATTCTCTCGTATGTTATCAGTGATCTGTTAATGTACTTGGCAATAAATCTTTTTCTGATTCTGATTCTGATTCTGGGGAATGAGCTTTTATTTTCAGAGGCAGCCATGTACTAATTGTACTAATCACAGTTTGGCGACCCCCAGTGGTACAGAAAGACAATTGCACGTAACATCAACACATTCATTGTATTGGATCTGAAATACTGATGGAACACTTTTTTGTCATCATCAGTCTTCTGGAATATAAATATTTACATTATTATCAGTCCGCAAAAAATTACAAAATATTTTTTTCATCAATATACTAATTTTTTTGAAGAACATTAAGACTTACATTGTGCAAGTTTCTAAACGCTTTGTTGATGCATTATTTAAAAAAAAAATCTTTGTTTTCCTAAAATTGTTCTGAATTTCACCTTTAAGAGCCAGTTTGCTCCTCTGACACATTTTAATTTTTTTATTATATACAGTATTCAGTGAGTATGTGCTGCTGTCATGCACTTTTGCAGCTTTAGTAATATTTTTTCAGACAAAATTAAGTAACTCGGCAGTAATTTAAACCAAAGAAAGTATGGTCTGATACACTATAATGCTTCCTATTAGCAACAAGTTAGCATCGTCATTTAGCATTTGCTGTTTTATAGTTAAAGAGAGATGGTGTTAATGCTACTTCCCTGCAGTTAAAATGAGGTTAGAGGACAATCCTCTCTGACACAGCATGATGGGAAAAAGTCCCACATCCCTGGCTAACAGAAGTAGCAGCTATATGACCAAAACATTAGCTTGGAGGTAGCTGCTAACCACCGGAACCCACTATTGCACACACCTGGTGCACTGCGGAGGAGAGGCGGATGGTGACAAGTAGAAACTGGCTATGTGTCTTTAAAATCCTGATATAAATGATACAGTTTTATATGAAACAGAAGACATTTTTTTTTATTGTGTCGCTGTTATATATCGTCATATCACACAGCCCTACCACAATGCTAATGCAAAGGCAACAAAACACTCATGCAAGAAGTCATCAGACATTTTTGAACATATTTCTACATTGTCTCTGTGATATAATTTACTGTGGTTCTGTCCAGCTCAAGCAGGCCAAAAACATTGTGTCTGACTTTGCACTGGCAATAGCTGCTTGCAGACAGAACACAGTCATAGACCAGCCACAGACTGTGGTACATTTGTCCTACAGCCTCATATCGGTTGATGTCAGTAACTTGATTCCCATGCTCAACATTTCTCTGACATCTTTTGTGAGTGTATTGAACACTTGCCAAGTTGTAGCACATTCATCCTTTTGCATTTAATTGGACGATTCCAGCATTTTTATCTCTTCTGCTTTTAAGTGGGATCTTCAATTTCAGATAAATATCATTGTAAGTAATTGTCGAAGTTTTCCTCTTTGTAGGAGCCCTTGTACTAATCTTTCTCACAAGAATAAGGTCAGCTATAGGATCATATGGTGATTGGCAACAGGCTCAAATCCAACAAGAGTCCTGTGTTTTTCTATGTTGCTTAAATATCTAAAAATTAGTTTTAACAGTTATATACTGCATACACTGCATCATCATGTGTTTTTACACTAAAATATGGAAAACATGTTTTTATATCTTTTATAGTACATACATACAAACTGTGGGCCGTATTACAGTGACACAGCCCATAATCAGTTGTCACTGACGCAGAACGCGTTCATGGGCGTTTCCAACTTCATCTCCTTATTCAATTCAATTTAATTCAATTCAATTCAACTTTGTTTATATAGCGCCATTTCACAACAACAGTCATCTCATAGCACTATCAACTGTAGGGGGGAACCTCCACAGTTGCAGAAAGACCCCAGCAATCAGGCGATCCCCTGTGAGCAAGCACTTGGTGACGGTGGAGAGGAAAAACTCCCTTTTAACAGGAAGAAACCTCCAGCAGAACCAGGCTCAGGGAGGGGCAGTCATCTGCTGCGACTGGCTGGAGGGTGAGGGGATAGAGAAGAAGAAAAGAACAGACATGTAGAGAGCAAACAGCACGATGGGGACTCAATCTATGGGAGAGAACAAACAGATGTTAATGACCAGCAAAAAAAAATATTTCATAGAGAGTGAGGAAAGGAGTGAGGCCCAGTGCATTACTGGAGGTCCCCCGGCTGACTAAACCTATTAGCAGCATAACTAAGGGAGGGTTCAGAAACACATGATCCCTCCCTAATTGTAGGCTAGATCAAAAAGGTAGGTTTTAGCCCTATTCTTAAAAACAGAGATCGAGTGTGACTCCCGAATCCAGATTTGCAGCTGATTCCACAGGAGAGGAGCTTGATAACTGAAGGCTCTCCCTCCCATTGTACTTTTGGAGATTCTAGGTATTACAAGTAATCCTGCATTTTGGGAGCGTAGTGCTCTGTTAGGATAATATGGTAGTATCAGATATTTTAAATAAAAAGGAGCCTGATTGTTTAGAGCTTTGTAAGTAAGAAGAAGGATTTTAAACTTAATTCTAAACTCTATGGGAAGCCAATTAAGGGAGGCCAGAACCGGAGAGATATGATCTCTCTTTCTAGTACCTGTTAAAACTCTTGCTGCAGCATTTTGGATCAGCTGAAGACTTTTTAAAGATGTTTTAGGACAGCCTGATAATAAAGAATTACAATAATCTAATCTCGAGCTAACAAAAGCGTGGATCAGTTTCTCAGCATCACTCTGAGACAAGATGCTCCTAATCTTGGCAATATTACGCAAATGATAGAAGGCAGTCTTAGAAACAAATTTAATATGTGAATTGAAGGACAAATCCTGATCAAAAATAACTCCAAGGTTCCTCACAGAGCTATTAAGAGAAAGAGTCTTATCACAACAACGCATAAACAAATTTCATCTGGAGAGTCATTTTGTATCAGTTAGTGTGGGTAAAAGCTTGACTTTAGAATGGTTTATTGATAAAAGTGATGCATCAAGGTTTTTCTGTCACAAACACCTGGGGCAGAAGCCAAGACTCATCACTGGTGAAAAGTGGAACTTTTTATGGTCAATTCAAGAATAATCCACACTTCTCACTGAATACGCAAACTGACAACTATCACTTGCATGTAACAAAAGTGCACAAGTCAGACTCAGTCAAACACTTATTACTGTGCAAGAAGTGATGGATTAGTTACTACATCTGTTGAAGGTGTAGTCCGTGTAAACGGTTCAGGTCTGGCCATCCCAGTGTTAATCCATCAGTCATGGTAAAATCTGTTCAGTTTTACCATTAACAATGTGCCCTGTAGCTTTGTATGGCCAAAAGAGGTTTTTAATGTTGAACATCGTGATAGTTACGCTTGACATCAAAGTGCAGAAACAATATAATTTTCACTTTTTTATGATCTGACTGGTTTTCCAAACAGATCATGTAGAAAGAGCTTTTCGGTGTGTTTGTGAAGCAAAAATTCATTCTCTGCACTTTAACCTCTATGAACCAATCAGATCTGAGAAATGGGGCAGAATGTAAGACAAACTGGTGGTGGTAAATTTGTGGTGTGCTTCTGCTTCTTGAGTGGTTCAGAAGAAACGGACGGTAAATGAGAGAAGAGGATGCTCTTTTTAAATGTTTTCCTGCTCTGGTGTCTGTGTAAGTAACAAGAGTTTACATCTATTACATCATTCACACACAACGCTGATGATATCTTGAATTTCTTTCAGGTGGGGCAGAGGTCAATGAAATCTCTCAGCCCATTTCCTTGGAAATTCATGACGCTTGGAGACCCAGTTACTATTAAATGCCACATAAAAAGTATGTTGAAGAAAAGAGTGTGGTATAAAGTGACTACAAAGACAAAACTACAGCTTGTAGCTGTGATGGATTGTAAATATAGTCGGAGTGTATTTGCTGAGGGGTTTAATAGTCGATATTCAGTAACATCTGACTGGAACAGCACTCATCTGAGCATATCTTCAACATCATGGAACTTACTTCTGTGGAGTCATGCACCTGAACAACATCCAGTTTGGATCAGGAACCTTTTTGATGCTGAAAGGTATTTTATAAGTACAGGATCATATTTACATTCTGGAGTAATTACAGTTAAGTGTGAATAATAATAATAATCAATATTCATTTGCATTTATTTTGTTCTCATAAGGTGCAAAAATGACCAGTGACTCTGTCACCCAGAATTCAGAGTCTCAATCAGTACTACCAGGAAACTCTGTGACTCTCAGCTGCTCTCTTCACTCTCATCAGTGTGCAGCAGAACATTCTCCTGTCGTGTGGCTGAAAAAGTCAAAACATTCTGCTCCAGAAATCCTTTACTCTTCTGCTAATAACAACATATGCCAGGGGACTGAAAGTGGGGAATCCACCTGTCTGTATAACCTTGTCATTAACAACTTCAGCAATGATGATGTTGGAGTTTACTACTGTGCAGTGGCATTGTGTGGACAAATGTTCTTTTGAAACGGGACCAAAATCATTAACAGTAACACAGTAACAAATTATGGTTCTTACAATAACAAACAAAGCTTAAGATATTCCTATTTTTCAATTTCCAAACTTATTTCTAGGGAGCACACAAACTGTATTTAATTGTTTCTGACACCACATTAATTTGTGAAAACCGTGAGCAGCCCATCATGTCATTATATTTCCTTTAGACAATGGGAAATAGGTTTATTTACAACAACATGATTGACTTATAGTGCTGTGCACAGTGTTGTAAGTCAGCCAATTAATCCTCATGGAAAAAAGAAAAAAGAAGGGGAATCGGAGGGTGTGCTCAAACTTTAGAGGAATCACACTCCTCAGCCTCCCTGGGAAGGTCTATGCCAAGGTACTGTAGAGGAGAGTCCAGCCGTTGGTCGAACCTTGGATTCAGGAGAAGCAATGTGGTTTTCGTCCTGGCCTTGACACACCTAAGTTTCCAAAACTTCTACTGTTAGAAGTTTTGGAAAATTAGAAATTGCTATGTTTTCGGGGATGATGGCGGAGAGACATAACGCTTAAACAGAGAGCTCTCCCTAGCCGGATTAAAAATCATCGGTAAATGGCCAACTCGACATAAGCGGATCAATAAACCAAGGGATGAAAACACGAAGGAGCCGGGCACAAGGATAAAAGCAGGGTAAAATTAAAGAATTCCTCTTCAACAACGCAGGAGAAATCGCTGAACACGAGGCCCAAAAAAACGAGGTGACTGCAGCAGAGAAAATGGAGGACGCCAGGCTCGATACCATGAACACTGGCTTTGCCAGTTTGGGTAAAGAGTTGAAAGACTTCAAGCGGCAACTACAACAGGATTTAGCGGCTCTTAAGGAGGAGCTGAAAAAAGAGATTAAGGAGGAAATTATGGGCCTCCGAAGAGAAATGGAGCGCAAGCTAGCAGAAAACATGGAGGAGCTGCGCTCTCAACGGGCGTGTATGACAGAAGCACAGGCCCAAATATCGGAGCTGGAAGATTGGAAGAGCGAGGCAAGCGAACAGCTGCAGACCCTGACGGCGCAAACGCAGAGGATGCAGGAGAAAATAACCGACCTGGAGAGCAGGTCCAGACGGAGCAATATACGCATCTTCGGGATCCCGGAGGGCATTGAAGGCAACTCGATGATGAAATTCATGGATCAGTTCTTAAAAAAAGAGCTGGAGCTGCCCGGTGAAGCGGACCTGCAGATCCAACGAGCGCACAGAGCCTCGGCACAGAACCCGAAACCAAACTCTCCACCCAGGTCAGTTGTGGTAAACTTTCTGAAATATGATGTAAAGGAAAGAATCCTGACACAAGCGTGGAAAAAAAAGATACGAATCGGCGACAAGCAGATATTCTTTGATCATGACTACCCGACAGAAATTGTGCAGCAGCGAAAGAAATATGCCAACATTAAAAAAACGCTGAAAGAGAAAAAAATTAGATTCCAAACACCGCTAACGAAGATGAGGATTCATTGGGAGGACGGCGTGAAGACATACAACACAGCCAGAGAGGTAGTGCGGGACATGATGGAGCGGGGCTTTGTAGTGAGCATGCCGGAGGAAGCGGCTGGAGCACCAGCGGCACTGAACGCATCACGACAGCCGGAGTGGAGTCGAGTGAGCGGCAGAAGACGGGAGGAGACGTGGAGCAGCGGGCCCAGGAAAAACTGCAAGGCTTTCAACTGAAAGCCTAGATTATAACAAAGATTAAGAAAGGCACAGAAGAAATGAAGGCCAAGAAGATAAGGTAAAAGAGAAACATAGGGCTAGGAGAGGTTTAGGTGATTTTTGTTGGACATTTCTAGACTAATGACTATTACTTGGATAGTAACTAGAGGTCTAGGGAGGGCCCCTCACTCAGTGAGGACAATCCCTCCACCCACCAACAGGGACCAGTGGGCAGAAGAAAGGCCCAAAGTACGGAGGTCGATATTTTTTAATGTGTTTTTATATAAATATGTGTTATTTTTGTTGTTAAAGGGGCTAGGAGCACAAGTTAAAAAAATGGAAAAACATGAATATGGGTAAAAATCTTAAGATAATGACACTAAACGTGAATGGTCTGAACTCACCTGTTAAAAGGGAAAGAATAATAAGAAAATTCAAGAAGGAAAAAGCCGAAATTATATTTATGCAAGAGACACATTTGAGCAAGACAGAACATGTGAAACTAAAGAGATTTGGCTATAAGAACTCCTACTACAGTTCATTTAAGGGAGGAACTAAAAGGGGGACTATGATACTAATTTCAAATAAAATACAATTTGAATGTGAACAAGAAATCCAGGATAAAGAAGGCAGGTATGTAATAATAAAGGGAAGAATACTAACTAACTAACTAACTAACCTGCACTTATATAGCGCTTTTCTAGTCACACAGACCACTCAAAGCGCTTTCATTAATACTAACCCTCTATTCTAAGGGCCTTTAGGAAACAGATATCTAGGGACAATTTAGAACAGCCAATTAACCTAACATACATGTCTTTGGCATGTGGGAGGAAACCGGAGAAATCCCGGAGTAAACCCACGCAACACGGGGAGAACATGCAAACTCCACACAGATGACTGTTGGTCGGGGGCTGGGATCGAACCCACGATCCCACGATCCCCACAATCCCCCGGCCAAGGGTAAACTGTGCTGCCGCAGTGCTAACCACTGCACCACCGTGCAGCCCAATAGATGGTATGCAGATCATATTAGTGAACATCTATGCCCCACCAGAAAGTGACAAGGGTTTTTTTCAACATCTGTTTGATCTCATAGCAACACACAGTGAAGGAGTCCTAATTTGTGGAGGAGACTTAAATGCTGTCATGGATCATGAAGTTGATACAACAAGTGTTAAGAAGACAAAAAAACATGTAACAAAGTTCATAAGAACCTCACTGACAGAAATGGGTATGGTAGACATATGGAGGGATCTGCACCCACTCGAAAAAGATTATACACATTATTCAGCAGTCCATAAAGTACACTCTAGAATAGATTACTTCCTTATGAATGAAGGTGACAGACACAGGGTGAGAAATTGTCGGATTGGAGGGGCAGAAATATCAGATCATAATCCTATATACATGGAAATATATTTAAACAATAGAAAACGACAAACAACATGGAAACTTAATGTAGGACTGTTAAATGATGAGAAAATGAAAGAAAGAATAAAAGTAAACATAAACGAGTATATCCAAGAGAATGACAATGAAGAAGTGGATCCAACAATACTATGGGATGCACTAAAAGCCGTGTTAAGAGGTAAATTAATTGTTGAAACAGGAAAAGCAAATAAATCTAAACTGGAAACATATGAACAAAGATGTGAGAGACTGAGGGAATTAGAACGTAAACATCAAAGCACAAATGACCCAAAAATATATCAAGAAATTAAAGAAGAAAAAATAAAGATAAAAGAAACACAAATAGATGAAATTGAAAGGAAAAATAGATATCTAAAGCAAAAATATTATGAAACGGGACCAAAAGCCACAAAACTGCTGGCAAAACGGTTAAGAAAACAACAAACAATGAATAATGTATATAAGATTAAAGACCCCATCACAAATAAAACCACAGTTAACCCAGAAAACATCGAAGAAATATTCCCTAATTTCTATCAAGAACTATACTCGCAACCTGAAGAAACAAATACTAAAGATATTAAAAAATTTCTATGCACATTGGACTTGCCATCAATAGGAAATCAACAAAATAAAAGCTAACAGCAGAAATAACAACACAAGAGATTAGAGATGTGATTAAGTCACTTAAAAACGGTAAATCACCAGGTAGTGATGGATACCCTTCTGGGTTTTATAAACTGTTTATAGAAGAACTCATGCCACAGCTCCTAAAGTCATTTAATTGGACGTTGAACAACAACAAAATACCTCCATCATGGAACGAAGCCATTATTTCAGTTATTTTAAAGCCAGGGAAAGATAGAGAACAATGCGGAAACTATAGACCAATCTCTTTATTAAATGTGGATTATAAAATATATACAACAATTATATGTAAACGAATAAAGACATTCTTGATGGAATTGATAGAAGATGATCAAACTGGTTTCATAGAGGGACGCCAAACACATGACAATATCAGGAGAACAATACATATAATTAATCAAATACATAAAGAAAAGAAAAGCGCAGTAATAATGAGTTTAGACGCAGAAAAAGCATTTGACAGGGTTAACTGGAAATTCCTATATAGTGTGCTGGAACGCTTTGGATTTAACGAAAAATCAGTACAATGCATAAGGGCGCTGTATCAAGAACCTGTGGCAAGAATCAAGATAAACGGTAGCTTAACAGACAAAGTAAATATACAAAGATCAACTAGGCAGGGATGCTGCTTATCGCCCACCTTGTTTGCTCTGTTCATAGAGCCACTGGCTCAAGCGATACGACAAAATAAGAAATTAAAAGGTGTAACAATAAAGGGAGCGGAACACAAGATTGGGCTATTTGCAGACGGTATTATAGTTTACCTTGAACAACCAGATGAATCAATAACGGAAATGATGAGCTTGATAGAAAATTTTGGAAAATTATCAGGATACAAGATAAACATAACAAAAACACAAATACTGACATTCCACTATAACCCTCTAAACCAGATAACTGATAGGATCAAAATAAACTGGAAACAAAAAGAAATAAAATACCTTGGAGTGAACATACCTAAAGATCTAAGCAAAATCTATAAAGCAAACTATGATAGGTTGGAACAAGAAATAAAAAAAGATATTGATAGATGGTCAATCTTAAATATGGATCTGAATTCAAAAATTGAGACAGTCAAAATCAGCATACAACCTAGATTACATTACCTCTTCCAGGCTCTACCAACAGAGATTCCAGGTGCCCAGTTCTCAAAGTGGGACAGGATGATATCGAGATTTGTTTGGGAAGGTAAAAAGCCAAGAGTGAAATATAAAACTCTCCAGTTACCAAAAGAGAAAGGAGGCATGGGCCTACCGAGTCTAAAGGAATATTACTACTCAGCACAAATAAGATATATCATATGTTGGTGCGACGAAGGATATGAGGCAAAATGGAAAGAAATGGAAAAGGAAATTGAGGGACTCCCAGTACAAAGCATAATAGGAGATAAAGATGCATATAAGCAAATCAAACAAGTAGACCCAATCACTAAATTTACTTTGGAACTGTGGTATAAAATAGTACAAAAGTATAGTATAAAGGAAGACATAAAACTATTGAAATGGGTAGCATTTGACAGTCAGTTTGAACCGGCAAAGCAAGATAGGTGATACAAAAATCTGGTGAACAAGGGAATCACAGCATGGGGCAATATCGGAAAAAAAAGATCTCGGGAGCTTTGTAAACATCAGAAGAAAATTTAAACTAGAAAGATCGGAATTCTTCAGATATCTGCAGATGAGAGACTATTATATGAAGAAGATTAGGCATAACCTCCAAGCAGATGTGAGCGAGATTATACAATTCATTTTAAGCTCATATACAGGAAATAAAATAAGAATTATTTCAAAGCTATATCAGAAACTTATGGCAAACAAACATTCAAGTAACTACATAAAGGAGAAATGGGAGAAAGAGCTAAATTTAAACATAACAGAAGAAAGCTGGCAGGAAATATGGAAAACACAACACACATCAGCAAATTCAAGGACATGGAGGGAATTTGGATGGAAAAACCTGATTCGCTTTTTCATTACACCACAGATTCAAGGAAAATATACAAATACCCAATCTTTATGCTGGAGGGGATGTGGGGCTCAAAATGCAGACCACTCACATATGTTTTGGAAATGCTGCAAAATCTCATCATACTGGAAATCTATACATGTGACAATACAGAGGATATTAGGATATAATATACCAATGAACTGTAACTTGATGTACTTATGTGATCTTAAAAGAGACAATGTAATACAGGCTGAGGACAGATATCTAGTTAAAATCTTGTTGATTGCATGTAAAAAAACAATCACAAAAAAATGGCGATCAGAAGTTCTTCCTGACCAAGAGCAATGGACTGACATTGTTGAGGACATACGTATGATGGAAAAACTAACATATCGACAAAGAATGCAAGAAGGACTATGGGAAAAAAAATGGCGGAAATGGACACACTACAAAGTGCAACAACGAGACAGAAATTGAAAGAATAACCAAAGACGCTGGAAAAACCAGAAGAATTAAGAGATGGAAACTAAAAACTTGATGCTCCAACATTTGTCCCCCCCCCCCTTTTTTTCCTTATTTTTTTTCTTTCTTACTCTAGCCCCTTTGTTTTTAAATGTAGACTGTGATCTGAATGCAATATATATGATGAAAAATGAATAAAAATCTAAGTTACAAAAAAAAAAAAAAAATTGCTATGTTTTCAAGTGTTTTTAAGGTCCTTTAAGATGGTATATTTAAGTGTTTGCTTTGAAAGGTAACTCTTTGCAGTGAAAACCAGCCCATTATGACAGATTCCTGTTGTAGCTGTCTAAATATTATTTAGGTGCATCTCCAGCTCAGCAGATGCATAGAGCACATAGCCTTCTCTGTTATGACCCGAGCGCTGGCCTTGTCCGCACTCGGGCTACGTATAGCTCGCTGCCAGCTTTGACAGCTGTGGGTTATATTCTGGCTTCACCGGGCTCTTATTATGAAGGCGCTCGGTGGGGCTTCCGGCTGTCAAGGTCGGTCAGCTGGCTGTCATTACTGCTCATTAGCATTCGGCTTTATTAGGCGGGCGCTTACGGCAGTTGAATTGCAGGAGTATCGTCTAAACCTCGTCAGACATTCATCGTCCTCGTCATGTCAGGTTTGTGTGTATATTCTCGTGCTTATACTTGCTCATGTCATGTCATGTTTTAGATCGTAAGTGGCTGGGGTTAGCCTTACAGTCCCATGCTCTATGTCTAGTGTATCTTCGCCACAGTCTCTCATAGTCTTGTGTTACATCTTGTGTCTTGTTAATAAATCACCATCATTGCAAAACTCACCGGCGGACTCTTGGCGTCTTATGGTGATCCGCGAGGATCACCGCATGACATTCTCAAGTTTTTCCTGAGAAAAATAATTACATCAAGTCACTAACTTAAAAGTATACATTTGAAAAACTAATCAATATATTTTGTCTTCTGCCCCTTTGAAAGGCGTCAGTGAAAGCAAACCTCTGAGTATGACTGTGGTTGCACTGATGCTGTCAAACATCGTACTTGTGATTGTCATACTCCTTCTTGTATGCATACTTTGTAAAACTCAGAGGAAAACATCTAAAGGTACTGTATGCTGAATTGCATGTCAAATCAGATCAATATCCTGTTACAGCACATTCTGCCCTTGATTGAAGTGACTTTTTCTTTTCATGTTTCCCCAGGAGCAGCAGAGGACTCTTCTGAAGGCAGCCAGGTACATTTTATTCCTTTAGAAGGGGGCATATTATTCACCTTTTCCACATGTTGACAAAGTTCCCAGAGGTCTTCTGTGACATGCTTTGGTCAAAATACAGTGCTGTGAAAAAGTATTTGCCCCCTCCTGATTTCTTATATTTTTGCATATTTGTCACACTTAAATGTTTCAGATCATCAAACAAATTTTAATATCAGACAAAGATAACCTGAATAAATACAAAATGCAGTTTTCAAATGATGATTTAATTTATTAAAGGGGAAAAAAATATCCAAACCTACCTGGCCCTATGTGGGGAAAAAAGTAACCCCCCACCCCACCCACCCCACGTGCTACATCATGAATTAACTGGGATCAACCACATTTTTGGAAAGCTGAGTTCAGTTTCAGTAGTTACATCCAAGCCTGATTACTGCCAGACTTGTTGAATCATGAAATCACTTAAGTAGAACCTGTCTGACAACCTGAAGCAGGCTAAAAGATCTCCAAATGCAACATATCCCACTATGATCTAAAGAAATTCAAGATCAGATGAGAAACAAAAACCCAGAACAACGTCGAAAGAACTGCAGGCCTCACTTGCCTCAGTTTGGACACTGGTCCATGATGGAACAATAAGAAAGAGACTGGGCAAAAATGGCATCCATGGGAGTGTTCCAAGACAAAAACCACTGCTGGACAAAGGGAACACAAAGACTTGTCTCACATTTGCCAGAAAACATCTAGATGATCCTCAAGACTTTTGGGAAAATATTCTAGGGAATGACAAGACAAAAGTTGAACTTTTTGGAAGGCCTGTGTCCTGTTTTATATAAGTGCAGGTTAGTTAGTTAGTTAGTTAGTTTTATCTGGCATAAAACTAACAGAATTTCATAAAAATTATAAAAAAAATATATTTTTTTTTTCTCTCCCGGCACCACACGAGTCGGCCGCCCTTTGCAACAGCGGCTCGATTCCGAGTCTTTTTCCCTTCCTCTCTCTTTTTGATCCGTCTTTTTTTCACTCCACTTATATCACGGACACACAGATCATCCCAAATGTCTCCTGAGCCGGTGGACGGAGCCACTGTTTATAGCAGGATACGATACAGCAGGGAAGAGCTGCTAGCATTCAACCGCCACCCGGTCCCATTGGAAAAACTCGACATACCGAGAGAACTGAGGCGAAAACGCCGCGGCTGCCGGGCTGGAGTAAGGCGGAGGACAAAAAATATAAGGTACAGACCCTCCCTTCCATCTATTGTCACGGGAAATGTACGGTCGTTACTGGGAAAGGTAGATGAGCTAGCGGCTATCTGCCGTTACGATAGCACATATCGGGAGTGCTCTCTCCTTTTGTTTTCTGAGACGTGGCTAACTGAACTAGCAGCAGATGCTAACATTGAGCTGGAGGGTTTCCACATGATACGGGCAGACCGAACACCAGACAGTGGCAAAGCAAGGGGCGGTGGAGTGATAATGTATGTTAACAACAACTGGTGCAGACCGGCACATATCACTGTTAAACAACGACACTGCAGCAAAGACATTGAGTTGCTAGCTGTTAGCATGCGGCCTACATATCTCCCGAGAGAACACTCACACGTGATCTGCATTGTTGTTTATGCAAATCCGATGGCGAACGCTGGGACAGCGCGTGACGTCATCCATTCAGTAACCAGCAGGCTGCAGACAGAACACCCAGATGCTCTTCTCCTCATCTCAGGCGATTTCAACCATGTTTCACTATCTCCCATTCTACCCACGTTCACCCAGTATGTCACATGCCACACTAGAGACAATAAAACACTGGACTTATTCTACGCAAACACTAAGGAGGCGTACACCTCATCACAACTCCCCCCACTCGGGAGATCGGATCACAACTTGGTTCATCTCCGGCCGGTGTACAAACCCCTAGTGCACAGACAACCTCCGGCCATGCGCACAGTGGAGTTATGGTCTGAGGAGACAATGGACACTCTAAAGGGCTGTTTTGAAGCCACCGCCTGGAAGCAGCTCTGCGGTCCACATGGTGAGGACATCGATGGCCTCACTCACACCTTCACGGACTACTTCAGCTTCTGTGTGGACAAATCCGTTCCCACCAAGACCATGCGATGTTGCTCAAACAACAAACCCTGGATCAACCCTGAGATAAAAACACTTCTGAGAGAGAAGAAGAGGATCTTCAGGTTGGGGAATAGGGAGATGCTGAAGTCCGTACAGAGGGAGCTGAGGAGAAAGATCAGAGAAGGCAAGGACAGCTTCAGGAAGAAGATGGAGGACAAGCTGCAACAGAGCGACATCAGCGGGGTCTGGAGAAACCTCAAAACCATCTCTCCGCTCCAGAATACCTCCCCCCAGGCCACGGGGGGCAGGGAGTGGGCGAACAATCTGAATCTGTTTTTCAATCGGTTTGGCCAATCGCCCTCCCCCCTGACTGCACAACAACCACTGCTGCCTCTAAAGAAATCAAGTCCTGCTGCCCACTCCCCACTCCACCAACACCCCGCCACTCCCAACACACAGCCCACCATCCTGACCCTGACCAGGACCCAGGTGAGGATGGAGCTGAGGAAGATCAAGGCGAGGAAAGCGTCGGGACTGGACGGCATCAGCGCAAAGCTCCTCAAGTCCTGTGCAGACCAGCTGTGTGACATTGTGACGTACATCTTCAACCTGAGCCTGAAGCTGGGGAGGGTACCACAGCTGTGGAAAACATCTTGTGTGGTACCTGTACCAAAAACTTCCCACCCCAAAGACCTGAACAGCTACAGACCGGTGGCCTTGACGTCCCACTTGATGAAGACCCTGGAGAGACTGCTCCTTGCTCACCTCCGCCCCCTGGTGGAACCAGCGATGGATCCACTCCAGTTCGCCTACCAGCATGGCATTGGGGTGGAGGATGCGGTGATCTTCCTCCTTCACCGTTCTCTGTCCCACCTGGAGAAGCCCGGGAATATGGTGAGGATCATGTTCTTTGACTTCTCCAGTGCTTTCAACACCATCCAACCGATGATCCTGAAGGGCAAGCTGCTGCGCGCAGGGGTGGACCAGCACCTGTCATTATGGATTCTGGACTACCTCATGAACCGGCCTCAGTTTGTGAGAACCCGGGACTGTGTGTCCGACACGATCATCGGTAGCACGGGGGCCCCCCAGGGAACGGTGCTGGCTCCCTTCCTGTTCACTCTTTATACTGCGGACTTCTCACACAACACAACACACTGCCATCTACAGAAGTTCTCTGATGACTCTGCGATCGTTGGCCTCATCTCCAATGGAGATGAAGCTGAGTACAGAGGGCTTATCCAGGACTTCGTGGACTGGTGCCATCGGAACTGCCTCCAGATCAACGCGAGGACAACTAAGGAGCTGGTGGTGGACTGCCGCAGGCGTGGGCAACCCCTCACAGCACCAGTAAATATACAGGGAACAGACATCGAGATGGTGACATCCTATAAGTACCTGGGTGTTCATCTGAACAATAAATTAGACTGGTCACACAATACTGACGCACCCTACAAGAAGGGACAGCGCAGGCTGTTCCTGCTGAGGAGACTCAGGTCTTTTGGTGTACAAGGGGCGCTGCTGAAGACATTCTATGACACGGTGGTGGCATCAGCCATCACTTTTGGAGTGGTCTGCTGGGGCAGTGGCATTACTGCAGCCGATAGGAAGAGACTGAACAAACTGATCAAGAAAGCTAGCTCTGTCCTGGGGCAGCGCCTTGATCCGGTGGAGGAGATAGGAGAGAGAAGGACGGTGGCTAAACTGTCATCTCTGCTGGAGTCCCAGTTCCACCCTATGCAGGACATACTGAATGCACTGAGGAGCTCATTTAGCAGCAGACTACATCATCCCAGGTGCACAACCGAGAGGTTTCGCAGGTCCTTCCTACCAACGGCTGTCGGACTGTACAACCTAAGCAGGGCTGCTCGCAGAGATAGCAAAAAGACGTAACAAACTAATAGTTTTTTCAATGCAAAAGATGCAATAGACTTACACAATGGTCCCCTCCGGCATACAACTAGGAAAATACCGGTCGCTATGGAGGGTGAGAATATGTATGGGCACATAATCATACCATGTAGGATACTAAGTAGACGGTTATGCTGTTTCATCCCATCTAGCAGCAATGCTCTGCACTGTGTGTGTTTATATATTTACATATTTATTCCACCTAGCTGCAATGCTCCGTACTGAGGGTGTTTATATATCTACATATTTATTCCATCTAGCTACAATGCTCCGCACTGTGTGTTTATATATTCATATATTTATTCCATCCAGCTACAATGCTCTGCACTGTGTGTCTGTGTGTGTGTATATATATATTTTATAGTTATATGTACATATGTATATTAGCTGCTCTTGCTTGCTTGCTTTTTTTCTTGCCTTCTGATTGTTGCTCTGAGGGTTGCTATCCCTGTGCTGTTGCAATCCTGGAATTTCCCCGTTGTGGGACTAATAAAGGCTTATCTTATCTTATCTTAAAAAGAACATCGTATCAGCAGTCAAACATGGTGGTGGTAGTGTCATGGTCTGGGGCTGCTTTGCTGCTTCAGGACATGGACAACTTTCCATAATTGACAGAAACATGAATTCTGCTCTCTACCAAAAAAATCCCGAAGGAGAATGTCTGGCCATCAGTTCATGAAGCCCTCCAATGTGACTGAATTTAAACAATTCTGCACAGAAGAGTGGGTCAAAATTCCTCAACAGTGACGTAAAACACTCATTGCCAGTTGTTGCCATCAATGGTGGTACAACCAGTTAATAGATTTAGGGGGCAGTTACTTTTTCACATAGGACCAGGTAGGTTTGGATAGCTTTTTTCCCTTAATAAATGAAATCATCGTCTAAAAACTGCATTTTGTATTTACTCAGGTTATTTTTGTCTAATATTAAAATTTGTTTGATCTGAAACATTTAGGTTTATAGATAGATGTACTTTATTGATCCCAAACTGGGAAATTGCAGTGTAACAGCAGCATGACAGTAGACAACCAAATGACAGAAAACACATGCATGACAGACAAAGGGATTACTCATGGGAAGTAAAACTAACACTACTATAAAAAAAAAGCCGATATACATCATAGCTGAATAGATGGGGAAAGGGGCAAATACTTTTTCACAGAGCTGTACCTCAGGACCTTAATATCCCAAACCGCCACAACAGTATCATTTTCCACTCAGACTAAACCCCTTTCTTCAGAGCAACCCATTTCAGTGCATGTTTCTTTAAATGTTAATGAGCCCCAGTTCACCATAATTTCTTTTTTCCATGGTTAATGTCATGCTAATATTAGCTGTTAGCTTCAGTTGATGGAGTCAGTCTGAGCTAAAAATTTGCATAATGTGTAAAAGCCCAAATAAAACTTGATTGGGGTCAAGGGTGTGTGGTTTAAATAGTTCAGAGGACAAGGTCAGTCCCCCGGGGTATAATAAGCAGAAACAGCCCTGAATGGCTGCACGGTCAGCCTCACTTAATAGGAGCAAGAAGCAATAGGGGAGATAGGATAACCATCAGTAACATTACAGGGCTATCAGAAGTCAGAAAAAAGTTCAAAATGATCCGAGATATTTAACTGACTGTGAATTAAAGAACCAGCTGGGAATACAGATATGTAGTGGGGTGGCCGGGAATTACAGAGAAGGGCCATGAAGACCATCTAATTCTGCTAAACCTGATCTGGCTGGCCATCCTCCCCACAAAGTAACAAAATAGGCCAGAATGACACAGATTGGTTGTGGATTAATGAGCCAGCCAGCAACACAAATGTCTAATTGGATGAGTAGAATATGCAGTAGATAACCTGTCATATAAACCATGGGTGTTCCACTGAGCTAACTCGCTAGTGGCATTGTAAGTGTGTGGGTTGCAATATTCACTGGAAAATATTATTATACATGGGTAGAGATAAAGCTGAGACGGTGTTATCATTCGACTGAGCTCCTGTCACAGCACTCATTTTAATGAGAGTTACCAGGACAAAGGCATCATGTGTCTCCTTTAACACCATTATGATAAAAAAAAACATGGTACACAGTGTAAAATTTCTTTCTCACAGACGACGGATGCAGTCACCTATGCAGCAGTGTGCTCGTCCCAAAGGAGCATCACCTCCAGACAAGCTAGAGTCAAGGACAACGGAGGCTCTGTGGTCTATTCTAACATCAGACGCAGTCAACAGAACAAAGACATTTCTTCTTATGTTTTTTAACAAACCAGCGAGACTAAAGAATAATGGGAGTATAAATGCCTTACTATTTTAAAACAGAACTGTTTGCCAAGTTAGTGTCACCTCCTATAGTTACGTTAGAGAAATTGTACTGTCAGAAACTGTACCTTTGAATTGGCATTTACAAAGACTGGAATATGCTGACACTATTAACCAGAAGTTAGTAGTAACAAGAGTAGAAGAAGAACAATATTTTAAGGAAATTTTGTAAATTTTATATTTAAATACATTAACACTCTCGGAGTTATGTTGATTTCACTCATTTGAACTAAATGCACATGAAGTTTTCTCTAATTATCAGAAACTGAGTATGTGGTTAAGCTATGAGTAGCTACACCCCTGTACTCCATTTACATGGTAGCAGGTACTAAACTGTACATTTAGTCTTGAAAATTGTGCATGTTGTTGGTGGAGGATAGGAAAAATTAAATGAGATTTTAGTGTGTTTCTCTGTTGCCAGTCACAGACCTTTCTCATGTTCTGCAGCAGGATGAGCCAGCACAGGTAGAGGCCAGGTTATGAATGTTCTAACCAAACCTGACGCAAAACCAGCTACTTAAAGAAACGCCTCAGCCCCAGAATGACCTGTCTTTAGCTGACCTATGCCTGATTTAAACCTCTGCTGTTAAGATCTGAAAGCATGCCAACCAACTTGCTTGTACTGATTATTGTGAGCTTCTCATTTACTGTAAATGCTGCTTTGCTGTACTTACACACTGCAATAAACAATCTATTGCATGTACTTCTGCAAAACGCAACTAATATGCTAACTTTGAGCCATGATGGTTGAAGTGTTGGGTTGCTATGTCATATGTCAACAATAAATAATGAAATTTTGGCAATAAAATATTATGATGGGGGATTTTAACATTTTGATACCTCTGTGTCACTGTATTTTTCTGAGTGAACTAACTGATTAACCGAGCCGACTAGACCCAGGTAGGTCAATTTTTGATGACTAGCTTGCTGCTTTCTTTCAAGAAAAAATAGCTTATTTCTTAAGAGAAGACAGTCCAGTTATCAGCATAACACTGATCACTGAAAGTTATCACACATTAAGATATTCAGGATGATGCAAGAATAACTTAGACTGCAAAAAACAAAACACATGAAGAAAATGTGGATTTCTGTCTAACACCCAGATCGGTCTCATTTTGAGCAGTTTCGGGTGTTCACTCCCAGCTCTGTGTAATATAAAATCAAAACCTTAATCAACATAAAATAGATCTACTGAACTGATACTGTTGTCACCACAAATCTCACAGATGCTTATTTTGAAAACCTCTGCCTCGTTAAAAGATACTGCGCATATACTGCATCAGTATGTGGTTGGTGGAAAATTCTGGGTTTGCTTAATGTAGGCTGACCTATTCTATGTATAAAAACATTAACCCACATGCTCTGAAAAATTATGACGAAGTTATTAATAGTGAGCTACTGCATAGCCTCTAAATGGAGTCCAGTACTAAAGTTTGTTGTGGCATGTAAAGTCTTTGAATACTTAAAGCCACCAAACAAATGTGAAAAACAGCAGTGGCTGCAGAAGTAGACCATAAAAATCCCCTTCAGTCTATTAATACTCTCTCATAGCAGCAACTCAGATCATTAAGTAGATAGCTCTCAGCATTTAACTTTTGTTTTGAGTCCTGTGGTGAGGAGGGTGAAATGTTCTGTGAACAGGTTTCCGCTGGTGGAAACTTTAGTCCTAACATGTACACAGGAAGACTGGCCTGTGGCTTACAGGCCACAGCAGCTTAGACAAAATACAAGAGGGTCCAGAAGCAATTTGCACATAGGAGGTGAGCAACAGAAATGATGAAAGCTGTAGTGGTTTTTGTTGCACACTGGATTCCAAAGTAAAATGAAAGCCCACCAGCGTAGGTACAAATAGAACAGGTTCATGTTTAACGCAACTGAAGAAAGTACCATCGTGTATTTAGTAATACTGTAGAAGAGCTTGGGAATAACGAGGCGATGTGATTTATAAACCAAAGTTTATTATCAGCTTCGCTCCTCTAACAAGTCTCATCTCAGTGCAGAGGCAGAATAAGAGGTCGAACACATTCAGACCTACATACTTATACCTACACATAACAAAAGACATTGCACATCAAAGCTGACATCCCGCATTAGCTTAATCCCACCTCCTTTGTCTTCCTACTCCTCCACCTGACCCTGGGTGGTCAGGGCGATCGATTTCCTCCATTGTCCTCTGTCTCTTCCTCCTGGCCCTGGGAAGTCAGGGCAATCGATCTGGTCTCCACCGCTGCGCCTCGGATGCTCTTTGATCTTTGCTGGCGGTTGAGACCTCTTGTCCTGTTCTGAGGCGTGAGGTCGTTGCACATATGTAATCACCAAACATTCTAACATGCTTATACATATGTAGGTTATATGATTAATATAAACCACAATACCATTTTATAAGCTGGAGTTTGTCCTTTTCTTTGCCCCATGTCTGCTACAACACATGTTTATACCACTGTTACAAGACCTATTTTTTCCTTATTATAGCCACTTATAGCTATTATAGGAATCCACATTTATAAACAGATCCCTTTGAGATTGGAAATATAAACTGACACCAATATTGCAGCAACTTTTACTTCAAACAAAGAGGTAAGGATCATGTTTTCTATATACACAATAAAAATTGCACCTATTTATCTTACTTCTTTAGCTATTTAACTTTATGTTTGTTTGTTTTTTACTTTACACTGATTTGCTGAATCTTAAAGAGAAGAAATCATTGTCTTCCGTCATAAGGACGGGGAGAACATTCATTATGCCTCTTTTGATGACTGCAGGACCAACAGAAGAAACATAAGAAGAAACACAGATGACACCTGGAATGAATGTGTCTACCCTAGTGTGAGGCAGTCATGTTGGACTTGTGTTCTAGAATATTCTTTTTATATTGACCACTTTACAGAAGTGGCAAAATACTCACATTGCTGTGATTTTAACCAACTATTATAATTGTAAAAGTCTTTTGAGTAATAAAGCACTTGGACAGAAACACCAGTTTAAGAGGCTGTCTTTGAATCATATGTAGACTCAGAAATGTGTTCCAGACATATTTCTTGGCTGTCCCTTGTATGAATAAAATATTTACAATAAAATTGCTTTTTGTGCACACAGCAAAAACATCTTAATGGGCTATCATTGCTTTGATGAGCTAAAAAGAGAAGCTGGACACAGTTCAAGTCTCTTTAGGAGTTACCATCTAACCAGGGTAATTGATCCCAGTTACATGGTCACAATAAATCGATTACTGGGAATAAACCAATAATGGCAAATATCATTTTTGTCATGTTTACATGCACTGAATAAACAGATTGTTGGAGGGTTAACCAGTTCCACGACCTTTGTCGGATTATTCTGTTTACATGGCCACTTGAATGATCAGACAACTTGTCATGATCAGGCGAACGCGTCTCCCCACTCCCGTCCTGTCTCTGTTTTCCTGGTTCCGGAGCTCATCAAGCGCACCTGCATGACTACACATCTGCTGCCTGATTCACCAGCTTATTTAAGGGCCAGAGTGTGAGGAGCTTTCCGCTGGATCATTGGGTTTGTGCCGCCATTCAACAGCAGTTCTTGTTATTCAGCAAAATTGTTATTCCTTTCTGTTGTCTTACCTTTTCATCCTCCTCTTCACTCAGGTTTGCTGCCGCCTCCAGTGATGCGTCTCCGGGGCTGTGTTTGCTCGCTCGCCTGAATCCTCCTCCTCCTTGACAACGGCTTCTCCACCCAGGGCCTCCAGTCACTCCTCCTCCTCACCGGCCATCATCAACTCTTCCTCTCTTCTCCCTGGCTGGAGTCATGGCCAGGCTTTCTGCCAGTACCGTAAGACCCATTCCCTAAGCAGTATTTACCCTGTACTCCTTATCCATTATTAATCCTTCCTCTGCTCTCCTTTTCCCTAGATCGCGTGTGGCTCCAGCGTGCAATTGTTTTCTTGTACATGGAGTGGCATTTTGGTTGTGGGTTTCTTTAATTGTGGTGTGTGTGTTTATTATTTAATTTAGCGTGTTTTGTATGGAGTTTGGGTTTTTTCATTAACCTCTTGCACTCCGGTGTACCGCGGGCGGACACGTCTCTGAGTCCTAGAGCGCACAAGGGCGCACGAGGGCGCACGAGGGCGCTGCGTCCTAAGGCGCACTGAAAAAAAAAGCTGCATTTCCGTTCTTCCACTACAGACACAGCCGCGAACAGAAAGCCAAAGGAGTGCTTTGATTGGTTTAGATGTGATTGACCTCTCATTCGACTAATAAGAGCCTTGAATTGGGTTTCTGAAACCTTGAAGAACCAATGACTGAAAACCTAGCAAGAAGGACCCGCCTACCAACGGCTGCGAATACAGCCAGCCAATTGAAGCACAGAAGTTCGAAAGCTGTTTTGTGTAAGGCTGGGTGACACATAGGCGTTCACCAGTCTTTTTTTTTATTATTATTGTTCTTATTTGTTTTGAAAAATCATTCGCTAAAACCGCAATCATGGAAGCGCAAAACCGCAATAATAGAATTATGGTTTGACCGGGTCGCGTGACCAGAACCACGAGTCAGTAACAAGCGGACCAGCTTCACGTTCGTCTGACAATGAGGAAGAGAAGTTCGCCAGCGAGACTGCTGTTGTGGACAGGTAAGTGTTATAAGCTAAATTGTTCTTTATCCCTGAAAATTGTAATCCAAATGACTTTTGACCGATCGGTAAATTACAACTGTGCATTATCGCAACATGATGGACCCGGACCGGAGCGGTCCGGGTCCGTCATGTTGTGAATGCACCCCCCCCCCCCCGCCCCCCGCTATTCTTCTGTAGCGGATTGCAGATATATTGCAGATATTTGAGTCCAACTGTGCGTAGTAGACTGCGGCGCACCAGGCGATGTCCGTCCTCTGTCGTGGGGGGGGTGGGGGGTGGGAGTTGATATCTTCTACATTACAGATATTTTAGAATAATTTTTAGCGCACTGTAGGTTATTTTTTCTTGTAAAAAAAGCCACACATTTTTTTACGTGGCATGCTTCTTTGTGTGTGGGGGCTTGTTTGTTCATTCATTCATTCATGAATGAATAAACAACCCCCCACACACACACATACACACAGCCCTGAGTGTCACCTTTCATTAGAGCCCAAGATGAAGCTTCTATCTTGAATCATTCAAAAGTTACAGACGTTTTTCCAAACTCTGCCATTTGGCACAATTTGGCACAGTTCAAAAACGCCTGGGAACTACCTAAGAAAAAAGCTGTGTAATATATTAATTTTTTGTGGTATTGTTACCAAATTTTGACCTCAGCTGGATAACACTTGGTTCTACATTTCTGTTGCATTTTCCAGCCACTATCTGACAGCTGTGTGTTATTTGCAAGCATTTGTATCCAAAAAAAACACCCAGGCAAAATTTATTTTCTTCAAGTTCACTATGTTTAGATGACTGTTACTCAGTGGCCGGAGCACTTAGAGAGATTATGACTGTTTTGCCAAAAAATTCAAAGTGTTTTCTTTTAAATGAGATCAACCCCATGAAGTTGCTGCAAAGGGTTGAAGAACAGCTTTTGATTTACTTTGGGTACGTTATTTTTTGGCATTTTTAGGGAAATTGACCAGAGTGCAAGGGGTTAAAGTGGTGTAAACTTTTCATCTGTGTCTGAATGTTCTTCCAAAGTGGTTTCCCTGCACATAAGCCTCCTCAAATTATCCAGAATCATGACATAACTGCAGAAATCCAATCATATCCATGTGCATGTAAGCATGGTCATTGTTTTGGAATGTATTTCTGGTTTTGTACATAGATAAAGAGAGTGTGATTTGAAGGCCACTGTTATTGTGCCTCAAACAAAGCTGTGTCCTTTTTCATGCTTTGAAATCTGTATCTGTCACATGACACAGAGGCCTTAAGTTTACCTGTCTGGATATCACAGGAAGGGATTGTTTCATTAGGTTCTGGACTTGGCTACTGCTATGGGTGACAGACTTGTGATGGAATCTATACTTGAGTCTATTATTATTTTATGCCCCTTCATGTGGTTGATTTCCTGTGCTGTTGCATTGTGCACGTGGGCTGTAAGCTTATTAAACCATGACAGATAACAGGTGTGGGTCACAGGAGTGAGGATAATCCAACCAAACTAATGACAGCTGTGACAGCCAAAGGAGAAAGTAAACACAGATAATTGTTAAAATAAAGCACAGGAGAATATGGAATAAAAAATAACTGACTAAAAATATGAAGTGAATACAAAATGAGAAACAGACCAGAAAATACTGGCCGGGAGAAATGAACCATAAAGGCAAGGACCAGATAAATACAAAAACAAGACATGCAAATACTGGAATACTAATATCAATATACAAAACAGGGACTGAAGGCAAGGGTAGGCTCATGTCTAAAAGGTGGATAATATTCATGATGCAGAATGGTCACGGACGGATAATATCAAAGACAAAATAATAGTAACTAAACTAGGACCAGAGACGTCCATAAACACAAACAAATCGCAAACTCAAATAACATAATACTTCCACCTGAGCAGAATGACTACTAAACTAAAGTGAGGAAATTACAGAAAATAATCAGAATAGCAAAAAAGCGTGAGCACAGTTCCCCAACCATGCTTCACATCATGATAGAGCCCCCGTCTAAGGGGGAAGGGTGGGGGGGTGGGGTTTCCAGACACCCCAAGGTAGCATCAAAAAGGAAAAGAACCCCCCCCCCCACACACACACACACACATACACACAGGAATAGAACAATAACCCAACCCGGAAGGGCAATGGGGGAAACAAGGCTAGGATGGAGCAAACAAAAAACTTGTTCAAAACCCGCAAACAAAACAAATCAGGGGGCTTAAAGAACCCTAGGACCACCGGGCGAAAAAATAGGACAGTTCAGGTGGCCGACTGGAGTCCACAGACCACCAGATCACGCAGTGGAATAAGTCGGGTGTCCTCTCAGAGTTCCTAAGCCACTCAAGCAAAGGGCATAGTCTGTCGGGCGGTCTCCCAGTAACCCTGAGCCAGTGGGCCGCAGGGAACGACGCTCCCCCTCCTGGAGGCGGCAGCTGGAATCCATGCCTTTCGCCGACTGCAGGGGCTGAGGCATGGAAACCAGATGAAGAAGATGACTGATCAGCGGGGAGACCAGATGAAGAGGAAGGCTGACCAGCGAGGAAACCAGGCAAAGAAGATGACTGATCAGTGAGGAAACCAAACGAAGAGAATGGCTGAACAGTGAGGAAACCAGATGGCGAAGACGGATAACCATCGGTGACCCCAGGCAAAGGCTGGTGACCCTAGGCAACCACAGGCAAAAACTAAAGACCCTCGGTGACACGGGCTCATGGCGAAGTGGGCAAGACTGCCGTACCTGGGGACACTTCTTCATCGGCAGAGGTACAGCTGGAGGAGAGTTTCTCCTCCAGACAAGGTAATTTAAGCGTGGGACACAGGCAGGATACAAAGAGAGATTAGACGTGGATTTCTCATCTGCACAATGAGAAGGACACTGCACTGAACAGTGGTGCAGCAGCCCTTAAATAAGACAAATAGGGATAATAACAAATGATGACAGGTGTGGGTCACAGGAGCGAGGATAACCAAACCAAACTAATGACAGCTGTGACAGCCCGCAAACTTGAGGTAAAGGAGGAAGTAAACACAGAGCACTGTCAAAATAAAAGCACAGGAGAATATGGAAAAAAAGTAACTGACTAAAAATATGAAATGAGAAGTGAATACAAAATGAGAAACAGACCAGATAATACTGACAAGGAGAAATGAACCATAAAGGCGAGGACCAGATAAATACAAAAACAAGAGATCCAAATACTGGAATACTAATATCAAAATACAAAACAAGGACTGAGGCAAGGGTAGGCTCATGTCTAAAAGGCAGATAATATTCATGATGCAGAACTGGATGCTCACGGATGCATAATATCAAAGACAAAATAATAGTAAATAAGCTAGGAAGAGACTTTCATAAACAGAAACAAATGGCATATTCAAGTAACATAATACATCCAACCAACCAGAATAAATACACAACTAACGTGGGGAAATTACAGAAAGTAATCAGAATAACAAAAAAGCGTGAGCACGGTTCCCCAACCGTGTTCCGCAACATGACACTGAAAATGTGACTTGAACAGACTGCAGGTCACTGACTGGCAAGGGCGTAGCACCACTCGATCAGTCCTGAGAGTGACGTCATCACAAAAATCAAACCCGTCATTTGTAAATTTGGCATAAGCAACCATGAGTTTTTATTATTTCTGTGATGACCAACGAAATAAACAGCTACAAATCAACACCATGGTCTAATGACAGTGTACAGACTCTTCTGTGCTGGGTGACTGACAAGAGAATCCAGTGGCAGCTAGGCAGAGCGACCCAAAATGAAAAAGTATACCAGGAGTTCTCCGAGCTGATAGCCACTGATGGGTACAACCAGACATTAAAAGCTTATTACCGGACCATTAAGGACCACAACGACCAGAATGGGTCGAACAGAAAAGGCTGGAAGAGGTTCAACCATTACCGCGCCTCCCAGCTCCAGTACCTGCTCTTCCTGTCATTTCATCAGTAGCTCATCTTGACGCCGTCACCCCAGAAGCTGGATACCAGGAGTTAAGGCAAGTTACGTTTCCCTAAATATCAACCACTATTTTAGAAAAGCCTTGCCTTGCTTCTGATGGGGGGACCCTAGGGCAGATATCACCAGCTTCTGTGTCCTCCCCACCACCCCCTGCTGCTATTGACTGTGGTGTGACCTCACTGACAACCTGTTCCCCTTCCTCTTCTGAGGTGGCCGTGTCGAGGATGAAGCCGCAGGAGGACCATGCTCCACCTCATCCACCTGTCATTCCAGAAGTTGGAGAGTCTCCACTCGTCGTAACAAAGGTCAGAGGACCTCCATCTGTCGTCCCAGAGGTTGAGAGACCTCAACCTGTTATTCCTGAGTTTGGTGGGCCTCCATCTGTCATTCCAATGGCAGAACAGTCCACTCCATCTAGGCCAGTTGAGCAGTCCGCTCTACCCATACTCTACCCATACTCTTTTCTTCTTGCCTTGAGAGAGAGCAGACGCATTTTTCTTCCCTCCTCTCGTCTGCCTTCCTGACCTATTCCTAGCTTTGCAATGTTGCGTTTTTGTCTGTGTTTAGTCGCTCTTCTCCTGCTGAATCTTAATCTAAACGGAAATTATGGATTTGGAAGCGGCTTAAATGTGCTATTTAAATGTGCTATTGTCACTATTTTTCAACAAGAATCGGGCCAAGGGGGAGCCCAACAATTGGAACCTGCGAGGAGACTCATGGACACTGGAATTCATGCGTCTGTGGAAACATTATTGGTTATGATCTCAGGACTTCTATTTTTGGCTGTGAAGTTCCCTGATGCATCAGAAATTGAAGGAAGGTGAGAGAGCTGATCAAAGCGGACCCGGCAAGCTCCTTCATCAAATTCGACCAGTTGGGGAGGGCACGAGTAGCGGCAAACGGTGAACTGAATGACAGTGATTCAGTGGAGGAATACATCTGGAGCCCTGTTCTCTCCATGGAAAAAAGTTTAAGCCTGCACATGGAAATTATGAAAGCACAGAATTGCACGGGTGAGGAAAAATTCTATTCTCTGAGTGCACTGTGCTGATTTGATTTGACCTTGTCTTTGGTGCCCCATATTTACATTCCTCCTGACGAAGATAAGCGGAAGGAGCGGCTCTGCCTGCTAACCCAAACAACGACACAGTTGTTATTGTTCCAGCAGATGAACGCTCAAGGACGGTGCACCATGTGACAATTTACCATCTGCAAGCAAGAGAGAGAGATTCTAGACTGTTTAGATCACATGACTTTAACATCTATCCACTGCCAGGACGCGCCCTCTGCTGTTCACTAGCAATTGACACACCTACACTTGCATTCAACATTACACTACTGACACAATTACTGATATATATTCACAATACACTGACTCTCTCAACTACTGCTTTGTCATTGTGTGATCTATTGTCTTCTAATTGTGCATTTGAGAGTTTTTTTCTTGTAATCAAAATTTTGGTCATAAAATGAGCTCTATTTTGATCAACAATGCTTTTTTCTCTCTCCTATTCTGTTTTTCCCTATCCTTCCCCCCTCTCTCCTCTTCACCCCCCCATATGACAGGCGCCCTTCATGGCTGCCGCGTCATTGGGATGTGCCTTTCGTGCACGCCCAATGTCAAGTCAAATTCCTCGTATGTTTACTTGTTTACTTGTAAATGTGCTTGGCAATAAATCTGACTCTGATTCTGATTCTGATTCTGATTCCATTGTTCAAGAGGCCGGTATGCCTCCAACCATTGTCCAAAAGGCCAGCGTGCCTCTAACTGTTCAGCTCATGACAATCCGAGCACATGCTATGTTTCCTCATGTGCTTCTGTCAGTAGGAGCTGCACGATTTCAAAATACGTTGCTTAAATAGCATTAAACAATGCGCGTATGATGACAGACCTTGTTTTTCTTGATCAAAAGCACTTTGTCATAAAACGCACAAGAGATGACATCCTGCCACACGTCTTCCACTCCTCCCAGTGCAGAGGAAGGCAGAAAGCATGACAGAAAGCATAAAGACACACAATGCACTGAGAAAAACTAACAAAAACACTACCACAAGATGGGAAGTGTGGCACATAAAGGCATTGTGGATCCTCATAATAGGGCCCATTGTTTTACTTATTTAATGGTTTTGACAAAAATATTTCAACATTTGATATTGCAGTTTTAGGTTTCTGTTATCTTTTTAAGACAATTTAAATTAAATATAATGCTTACTTTTTATTTCCTCATTCTCCAGACTCCCTCCCACTCCCTACTGGTTTCTGTCTACTGATTATGATAACTACTCCTTGGTTTACAGCTGCAAGGTCTTCAGTGTGCGCCACATAAAGTTTACCTGGATCATGAGCAGGCACCCAACTCTGCCCGAGGAGACCTTGGAGGAGCTGCGTGACACCCTGCACTCTATCGGAGTCAGTGTGGACAAGCTGCTCACCACCAACCCGGATCCAGCTAACTGCATAGCCATGCACCTGTGAACACATGCTGTGGTAATTCACAAAACATCCGCCATGCATGATCAAGTAATTAAGCTGAGTGCTTAAAAGCAATATTTAGATTTTGGTCTCTGTTCTGTGGGCCACCATGGTTCTCTGATGTACCACAGCAAACACTGTTGAAACAGCCTTCTTCAGTCTCAAGACTGAAAAGGCTGTGGCCTGAAAACAAAATCTGCTGCACTGTAGGTGGATAGAGGGCCAATTGGCTACATTGTTACCATGTACAATTATAGTCCAAGGACATTTTAATTATATTACCCCAATGAATAAAAAACATCAGTTCCCATAGATCAGACTGCCCCAGTATCATAAGATCAATATATTTCTAAGAATAACGTTGTAGTCACATGCAGAGAAAATGTTTATCCTATTATATCTGTAAGATGATCACAGTCTTGCCAGTTGTGCTCCGGCAGAAACATGTAATTCTTTCTTGTTGCAGCAGTTCTCGTGCATGTGTCTTTTCCCCTCAATGGCTGAACAATGCTGTCACTTGACTGCAAAGACAAAAGTGAACCTCTGCAAGCTAAGAAACATTGATGTAGGGACATCCTGCCTAAAACCACAGTGTGTCTACTGGTAAGAGCAAAGAGGTTATAAAAAGCCTTGTAATTATCTGGTTTGTCTAACCAAGTAGAAAAAAAAAAAAACGTCTTACCAAGAATTGCAGTGCAGAGGTATGACAACTTCGATTGATGTCAGTTTTTAGCATCTATGATCTGCAATGCGTCAAGTAGATTATGTCTTGCCTCAGTGGATGGTAGAAATACACCTGTTAAAAACACAAAGTTATTTCTTTCTGTAATCAGACAAGACTCTAAGATTCCATTACAGAGTAAAGAATGAATTGATGTTGAATGTAAACATTTTCAGACATCAAATGTTGTACATTAGCTGGATTTCAGAAGTGCTGAATAAATTAGTAAGTTAAATAGTTATTAACCTGGAGTGCTGTGTTCTACCAGAGTACGGAGCCAAAATCACGTGCACTTTAAGGACCAAGTATGCACTCACTATAGGTCTCCTAGTACTCTGCCTGCTCATCATCATCATCATCATCATCATCATCATCCTGCTGCAGCTTTGGCCTAACTGTCAATAACTGGCTATCTGCAAACTATTTACAGTAAAATGACATTAAAACACAGACTCTAATAATCGCTCCTGATGGTGCGCACTGTCAGGGGAAAAGACACATGCACGAGAATTGCTGCAACAAGAAAGAATTACAAGTTTATGCCGGAGCACAACTGGCAAGACTGTGACCATCTTACAGATATAATAGGATAAACATTCTCTCTGTATGTGACAAAGTTATTCTTAGAAATATATTGATCTTATGATACTGGGGCAGTCTGATCTATGGGAATTGATGTTTTCTTTATTCATTGGGGTAATATAATAAAAATGTTCTTGGACTATAATTGTACATGGTAACAATGCAGCCAATTGGCCCTCTGCCCACCTATAGTGCAGCAGATTTTGTTTTCAGGCCACAGCCCTTTCAGTCTTGAGACTGAAGAATGCTGTTTCAACAGTGTTTGCTGTGGTACATCAGAGAACCATGGTGGCCCACAGAACAGAGACCAAAATGTAAATATTGCTTTTAAGCTCTCAGCTTAATTACTTGATCATGCATGGCGGATGTTCTGTGAATTACCACAGCACGTGTTCACAGGTGCATGGCTACATGGCTATGCAGTTAGCTGGATCCGGGTTGGTGGTGAGCAGCTTGTCCACACTGACTCCGATAGAGTGCAGGGTGTCACGCAGCTCCTCCAAGGTCTCCTCGGGCAGAGTTGGGTGCCTGCTCATGATCCAGGCAAACTTTCTGTGGCACACACTGAAGACCTTGCAGCTGTAAACCAAGGAGTAGTTATCATAATCGGTAGACAGAAACCAGTAGGGAGTGGGAGGGAGTATGGAGTATGAGGGAATAAAAAGTAAGCATTATATTTAACTTAAATTGTCTTAAAAAGATAACAGAAACCTAAAACTGCAGTATCAAATGTTGAAATATTTTTTTGTCAAAACCATTAAATAAGTAACACAATGGGCCCTATTATGAGGATCCACAATGCCTTTATGCGCCACACTTCCCATCTTGTGGTAGTGTTTTTTTTTAGTTTCTATATCAGTGCATTGTCTGTTTTTTATGCTTTCTGTCATGCTTTCTGCCTTCCTCTGCACTGGGAGGAGTGGAAGACGTGTGGCAGGATGTCATCTTATGTGCGTTTTATGACAATGTGCTTCGGATCAAGAAAAAACAGTGTGTGTCATCATATGCGCATTGTTTAATGCTATTTCAGCAGCATATTTTGAAATTGTCCAGCTCCTACTGACAGAAGCACATGAGGAAACACAGCATGTGCTGGGATTTTCAGTTTTTTTAATGGAAAGAGTTACTGTATATCACTTATAATCAAATCACCCACCATTTTAATTATACAAGTAATATGATGATACATTTAACATTTTTTTTTCAACCCACATTTTCATTTTAATTGCGGACTTACTGTTGGAGTCTCTAGATTAGGCATTAATATAGCCTATTAATTAGTTAATAGGCTACTCCTCCTAATAGAGGAGCCGTGGTTGTCACCATGGGTTGAGATGCCGTCTCGGCACTGAGCCCATGTTTTCCCTCATCCCTGCCTCCCATTGAGCAGCGTCTCAGCTGGCCCCCAGCTGGCAGCATTATGGACGGCTGGGGCCAATTAGTCTTCATCAGCTGGGGCGCTGCCAATGAGGATAAATAGGAGCAGCCTCGATGACTCGGGGCTGCGACATAAGCACTGCTAGGCTGAAGCCCCTTCGTCTGGTGTCAGCCTCAACTCCCCTTGCAGCATTCCTGTGTTTGTATCCCGCTGTGAGGATGTACGTCTTGCTACCCCCACGTCCGGTACGAGCTGCTTACCTCTGCGCTGTGCAACCTGTGAGTGTACCTCTGCATGAGTATCTGTGCTCTCCTCATCCCTTATCCCTTACCCAAAATAAACCATCTCGACTCACTGGCTTGTCCCTGGCTCTGATTGCCCGGCTCCCTAGAGCCGGATATGACAGTATGTCGCAGCCAGAAGAGTTGCCGGCGGCCGTGAGTCGCCGTGGAAATGTACCTTTCTGTCCGGGTGTCAGCGCTGCTAGCATGCCGTTTCCCAGGAGTCACTTCCGGCGCCAGGGCGACGAGCTGAGGTCCATCTCGGAGGCTGTCGACGGGACGCTCTTCACCCTGCACGACGCCTCCAACGCGAGACGCTGGCATCCGGGCCGTGCTGAGGAACTCCTGGACTGTCACCCTCACTCTCTGTACCATCTGGAGGACAGTGCCAGGATAGACGCTGCAGGTACACAGCGAGAGAAGCTCCACGGGGTGGATGGAAATCCCGGCAGGGAGTCGAAGTGGGCGACGTCTTTCCCCGCTTCGGAGTCCCGTTCCTGCCGCCATTCCAGTCCGGGAGTTCGCGCCAACCAGAGGACTTCCCCCGACCTGCGCCACGTCACTCGGGATTCCCTTCTAGGAGCCGCAGCTGACAGCAGTTATGTCCGGGGTCGAGTGGCTGTTGCGAGCTCTACTGTATTTCCTGTCACCACCTTCAGGCATGTGGCGGCGGCAGTGAGATTGATGGTGAGGACTTCAGGGCTACGAAGCTTTCCCGTGCTCGACGCCTTCCTCGTCTCGATCTCCGATCTGGAGCGGCGAATCCTGGGTTTCCCCCTCGCTTCGTCCCCTGGGAGTAGTCGTCATCACATCGCCGAGTCACCTCTGCACGAACCTCGTCCGGATCCAGTTCTGGGTCATCGTCAGGACCGTTCCTCCCACGCAGCTGTCATCCCTTCGCCTCGTCAGTGTGGAGATCCTACAGCCTCGTCCCCTGAGCCTCGTTCCCCCGCTGTCATTCCTGGACATTCGGGCTGGCTCACCCCGGCTGTTTCCCCCTCCTCCTCGACGCGCTTCCTGACCGCTGTGTGTGCCTGGAATCCCGGCCTGGTGAGCTCTCTGCTGGAGACAACGCGAGCGATCCTCAGACGAATTCCCGGGGGGTCCTCCGTTATCGCCGGGCGGGGAGAGGAAGAAGCAGATTCCACTACAGCAGGCGATACTCAACCTCCAGGGGGCAGGCAAGTCATTGTTTTTTCACACCTGCTTAATGATTTGCTCTGTCACATCCCTGGAGGAGAAGTTCAGGGTTCGCAGCTCCCTGAACTCTCCCCACCTGCTGTAACCTGTTTTCCTAATCCCGCATCCTCTGTGTCTCTCTCCGCCGAGCGGTCCCCGGCTCCGGGTCAACGTGGTGGGATATGGAGAGGGCCTGTGGTTCCGCAGCTACATTGCGGACGGAGGAGGGGGACTGACTGCTGCGTGGAGTCTACGCTGACGACTGAGCGTCCCTGGGTCTCCACGGAGGAGCGGTTCGGTCCAGCGGGACGAGATTCTTCTGGCTTCACGCCGAGTGGGTCGTCGGCGGGGTTACCTGAGCTGGAGGAATCTCAAGCTGCGCTGACCATCGTGCTGGCTGCGGGGCCCGACGCGGCTAGATGGGAGCCTGACAACGACCTCCTGACGACGGATCCTGGATCTTCGCAGTCCTGGACGGCGTCAGAACCCGAGATCAGGCGAGTGCTCTCCTTTCTTTTCTCTCTTTTTATCTTTGAGCACTTCAGCCTATCTCCAGGGGAGACGAGCAGGGTGCAGCCGCCCGCTGCGTCTGAGCTCGTCTCGCCGGGTTCTGGCGCTGCCGGTGATCCTGATCCCGGTTCTGTTTTCTCTTCTGAGCCTTCTTCCAGGGTCACCGGCGAGGAGTTGCTGTTCCTCGTGGTGCTGGAGGGTCCGGGTTCAACGTTGGAGGTCGGTTCTGGTGCAGTGTCCAACGTGGGTTCGCCCGAGACCCAATCGGGGTCCAACGTGGGTTCGCCTGAGGCCCGATCGGGGTCCGACGTGGGTGCTGCCCCAGTGTTGTCCAGGTCCGGTGAGGAGGTGGCCGTTTCCCTGAGGCCCGCCGCCCTCGTCATCGGCTCTCCCCTGAGCCTCTTCCACCGGGATCCGCTCTGACCCTTCGTCCGTCTCAACGGTCCTGGTGGTTGAGTGATGCGGGTCGACGACCCGACCCGCAAAACTTTCGGTTCGGCGATCTGGTTTCCCCCCACTGGTCTGTGTTTGCCTTTGGGCGGCCTGGTTCGGCAGCCGTTGGACTGGATTCCTGGGATCTGGGTCCAGAGTTCGCCGTCCGAACATTTCTCTTCCCCTGATTCGCCAGCTGGACAATGGGCGGGGAGATCTCCGGAGCCATCTCGGCTATTTTTGGACTCTGCCTGCCATACACCTCGGGTGTCACTTTTTCTTTTATCGTTATTAAGGTCACTTGGGTGTAATGTCTGTCCTGTTGGTGGATGTGTATTTATAGTGCTGTGCGTTTTCCTTCCCTCGTACCCAGCATTTTATTTTTTGTACCATGTTTTTAGTCTCGTTTTTGCATTGTAGAGTTATGTTTTGTTCCCTTTCAGACCATACTCTGCAGTTGCCCATTCATTCCAGTCACTTTCATTTCTTTAGGTGACTGTGGGTATTTATATATTCATGTGTGTGGGTTTTTCTTTGCCTGCACTCAGTATTTCTTTTTTATGCCCTGTTGGTTCATTATAGAGTCATGTGCCTTGTTTTCCGTAACACCATGCTCTGTAATTGTCCATTTGTTCCAGTCACCCTCACTTTTCTTGGTGACTGTGTGTATGTACTTATATTGGTGCTGTGTATTGTGTTTTCCCTTTATTTGACCATACTCAGCATTTTTTGCCCTGTACCTTTTTGGTGGTTCTTTTTTTTTTTTTTTTTCTTGCTCTGGGTCACGCATGGTTGGTACTCTCTGGGTAGTATGTAACCGGCGTGCTGACCCAGTTCTTCTCCCCATCTGTACCTGGGTTAATTATTCAGTTTTGTCAGTATTGTATTTGGGTTTTTCTTTCCCGCTACCCTACATTGCCCCATTGGTGTTGTCCTTCCCTTGGCTTCTTCCCCTCCGGTCCGCCTCCCTTCCTCCCACCCTAGGTGGGGGGGGGGGGGCTGGGATGTTCCTGGTCGTTCAGGAGCCCGACCTTGAGGGAGGGGCTCTGTCACCATGGGTTGAGATGCCGTCTCGGCACTGAGCCCATGTTTTCCCTCATCCCTGCCTCCCATTGAGCAGCGTCTCAGCCGGCCCCCAGCTGGCAGCATTATGGACGGCTGGGGCCAATTAGTCTTCATCAGCTGGGGCGCTGCCAATGAGGATAAATAGGAGCAGCCTCGATGACTCGGGGCTGCGACATAAGCACTGCTAGGCTGAAGCCCCTTCGTCTGGTGTCAGCCTCAACTCCCCTTGCAGCATTCCTGTGTTTGTATCCCGCTGTGAGGATGTACGTCTTGCTACCCCCACGTCCGGTACGAGCTGCTTACCTCTGCGCTGTGCAACCTGTGAGTGTACCTCTGCATGAGTATCTGTGCTCTCCTCATCCCTTATCCCTTACCCAAAATAAACCATCTCGACTCACTGGCTTGTCCCTGGCTCTGATTGCCCGGCTCCCTAGAGCCGGATATGACAGTGGTGGGATACTATCAGTCTGAAGATTTTAAATGACAAACTTAACTTCTGTGACAAAGTATTCTGTCCACCGATCTGTAGTGCCTGCCATCATATCATATCACATCATCATATCTCTTGTCTGTTTGTGCTCACACATCCCAATTAATGTAAAACACACATTCAGGCATTTTTTTTTATTTTTTATTTTTGTTAAACGAGGACAATTAAATAGACACAGCAGAGTTTTTCACTGCACAGAGGAAGACAAAAACAATGTGTGGGATTATGATTAGTCTTTTTTTTAATTTAACTAGCAGACTGCAGCAGGACCAGTTTTCCCTAAACCGGGAAAAGAGCTGTCACCGCAGCCCTGGAGAACAGCTGACAGGTGCACACGAAATCGACATTTATCATTATCTAGTGATAACAGGTTTTTTTTCATTTTTTTAACCTCACTCACTGTCATTCTTTTGACATAATGATTCAGATTGAAAATATCCCGACAGTTGTTTTGGTTTAAAATCACAATTTAACTTTCGGCAGAGGAAATTGCTGGATCTCAGCCAAGATGAATGGCTCGCTCTTTCTCAGTTTAAAAGAGACGTTTGGGTGAATGATAATCTAAGTGGCATAATCTCTGAATTGTACCTTACAGCTTTCCTTCATGCATAATTACACAGGGTTACAAAAATAATTTTTTTGTAAGTTGTCTGTGTTTTTCAACTGATTTAACCTCTTGCACTCCGGTATACCGCTGATGGGCACGTCTCTGCGTCCCAGAGCGCACGAGGGCGCACGAGGGCGCCCTCGTGTGCTCTAGGACGCACGAGGGCGCTGCGTCCATGCGCACACTGAAAATAAAAGCTGCATTTCTGTTCTTCCACTGCAGACACAGCCGCGGACAGATTAGTTCATCTGATTGACCTCTCATTCGACTAATAAGAGCCTTGAAGTGGGTTTCTGAAACCTTGAAGAACCAATGACTGAAAACCTAGCAAGAAGGACCCGCCTACCAAAGCTGTGAATGCAGCGAGCCAATTGAAGCAGAGAAGTTCACGAGCTGTTTTTTGTAAGGCTGGGTGAAGACAGACTGCTGCAGCAGATGAAAAAAAGGACCTGCAGGAAGAATCGTCACAGACCCAGCAGCACGGAGACCATCCACAAGTGCTACCTGTGTGACAGGGACTGCCATTCGCGCATCGGCCTCTTCAGTCACAGGCGGTGCTTTTTTTTTTTTTTTATTCGTGCAGAAAAGACGTTTAGGATTCTCTTCCATGGTCATCATAGACCGACGGAGGCCGACGACGAAGGTCGTAAATCATTCGCCAAAACCGCAATCATGGAAGCGCAAAACCGCAATAATGGAATTATGTTTTGACGGGGTCGCCGAGACCAGAACCACGAGTCCGTAACAAGGGACCAGCGTCGCGTTCATCTGACAATGAGGAAGAGAAGTTCGCCAGGACACTGCTGCTGTGAAGAGGTAAGGTGTTATAAGCTAAATTATTCTTTATCCCTGAAAATTGTAATCAAAAATGACTTTTGACCGATCGGTAAATTACAACTGTGTGGCGCATGAAGTCCGAAGTTCGTGCGCCGTGGTACACGGGTTGTGCGCCGCGTCCAGACTGTGAACGCCCCCCCCCCTCCGCTACTCTTCTGTAGCGAGGGGGGGGAGCCGCGGTGACTGCGCCGCTGTCGCCACATGACTATTCCGTCATGTAGCGATGGCCGATGTCCGTCCTCTGTAGCGAGGGGGGGGGCAACCCCCCCCCCCCCACACACACACACAGCCCTGAGTGTCACCTTTCATTAGAGCCCAGGATGAAGCTTCTATATTGAATCATTCAAAAGTTACAGACGTTTTTCCAAACTCTGCCATTTGGCACAATTTGGCACAGTTCAAAAACGCCTGGGAACTACCTGAGGAAAAGCTGTGTAATATATTAATTTTTTGTGGTATTGTTACCAAATTTGGACCTCAGCTGGATAACACTTGGTTCTACATTTCTGTTGCATTTTCCAGCCCGGATCTGAAGCTGTGTGTTATTTGCAAGCATTTCTATCCAAAAAAACACCCAGGTAAAATTTATTTTCTTCAAGTTCAGTATGTTTAGATGACTGTAACTCAGTGGCCGGAGCACTTAGAGAGATTATGACTGTTTTGCCAAAAAATTCAAAGTGTTTTCTTTTAAATGAGACCAACCCCATGAAGATGCTGCAAAGGGTTGAAGAACAGCTTTCGATTTACTTTGGGCACATTATTTTTTGGCGTTTTTAGGGAAATTGACCGGAGTACAAGGGGTTAAAACAATTTTGCACCGCTGAATCCGAAAATGACATCCATTTCTCTCAGTCAGGTGCTAAGTAAAAACCTGTATTTACTTAGTACTTACTTAGTACATGTAAATTGAATGTTCATGAAACTGTCACCGTTGGTAGAACTGGATCCAAACACAGTACTTAAAGTTCAAAATGATTTATTAAAGAGCTGGAAAAACTAGCGTAGCTCGAGGGAAAAAAAAAAAAAAAAACAGAAAATAACAACAGCTCAGAAGCTGTAACAAAAAATCATTAAACTAGGCAGGTTACATGGCAGGATACATGGCAGGATACAAGGTAGGACGAGAAGCGTGTTGCTCACACATATATGACAAATGACACCCATATATGACACAGATTTGGGCTGACATATATAGATGCAGAAAATCAATACAACACAGAACAGGTGGGTACAATAACGTGCAAATGGAGATGGCAGGGCATGGTTACCGAAAACAGGACAGATGGGCTGCACAAATAATCACAGACAGATGCATGTCAGATATGAACAGTGGATAAGGGGAGACAAGACCATGGCAATAATGATAATCATAATAATGCTAATAAAGAGGAAAACCAGCAGAGAACTGAATATATGAGACAGAATATTAATAAACCCAGGATAATGTTGATAATAACAGTCAACACCAAAAGATCCCAAAAAACAACTCAAATCAAGGACGTGGGCTGGGGCCCATGCCCTTTAGACAAGGAATAACATTATAAATAAAGGTGAGGACATGGGGCCCAGGCCACTTCCTGACAGTACCCCCCTCCTAAGGGGTGACATCCAGACGATGCCCAAGGGTAACACCAACAAAGAAAAAAAAAAAAAAAAACTTTACAGCATGGGCGGTGGGATACAAGGCCAGGTGGACAAAAACAAATTGTAACTCCCCCCCCCCCTCCACACACACACACACACACACACACACACACACACACACACACACACACACACAAATTCCAAACTAAACAACACAGTTTGTGCGTGAAAATAAAGTCCAAGGTCCCAAAACCCAAAACAAATTGGGTTGGGTGGTCTATCATAGTCCATGGGCCACTGGACCACAACGAACAAGGTCTCAGGGGGCCTACCCAAGTCCATGGGCCCTCGGACTGGAGAACAACGTGAGTTGGGGGGCTTGCCCCAGTCCATGGATCCCCAGACCAGAATGCAGGGTTGGTCCGGCAGCCTGCCACTGTCCTTAGGCCACCGAACCAGAGAACAAGGTGGAACAGCAGCTGCAGGACCACTGAGCTGCTGCACACTGACCCCAGCCTCTGGAATGAAAAGTGGAGGCCCACCGGCTTCTGGAACAAAAGTTGGAGGCCTGACAGCCTCCGGAATGACAGGTAGAGGCCGCCTGGCCTCTGGAACAATAGATGGAGGCCCGCTGGCCTTTGGAATGACAGGTGAAGGCATGCCAGCCTCTGGAATGATGGGTGGAGGTACGCTGGCCTCTTGAAAAACAGTTAGAGGCACGCCGGCCTTTTGGACAATGGTTAGGGGCACTCCAGCTTCTTGGACGATGATTGGAGGAATACCAGCCTCTTGGATGACAGTTGGAGGCACACCGGCCTCTTGAACAATTGAATCGGTGAATTCAAAAGGGCCCAAGTCCCCTTTGAAAAAGTGTGGACTTGGGCCCTTTTTGAATTCACTGATTCAATTGGTGGAGTGAACTGCTCAGCTGGCCTAGATGGAGTGGACTGCTCTGCCACCGGAATGACAGATGGAGGCCCACCGACCTCAGGAATGACAGGTGGTGGTCTCCCGACCTTTGTAACAATGGGTGGAGACTCTCCAACCTCTGGAATAACAGGTGGATGAGGTGGAGCGTGGTCCTCCTGTGGCTCCATCCTCGACACGGTCACCTCGGACAAGGAAGGGGAATAGGATGTCAGAGAGGTGACACCATAGTCAACAGCAGCAGGGAGTGATGGGGAGGACACAAAAGCTGGTGGAATCTGCACTTGGCTTCTCCAACAGGAGCAAGGCAAGTCTTTTCTAAAATAATGGTTGATATTAAGGGAAAACTTACTTGCCTTAACTCCTGGTTTCCAGCTGCTGGGGTGATGACCTCAAGATGAGCTGCTGATATGACCGGAGGAGCAGTTACATGAGCTGGGGGGCGTGATGGAGCAGGTACTGGAGCTGGGAGGTGCTGTGTTGCAGGTACTGGAGCTGGGATGCAATGTGAAGCTGGTTCGGGACTATCGTCATGCAGCCCAAACACTGAAACTGCAACCAATGGAGAATCTGGTCTTGGGACTACAGCTGCTTGGAACACACTCCTGGTGGCAGCTGCAGCTGGAGGAGCCTCTGAGGCAGCTGACACATCCCAGACCAGCAGGTTTCCTCCCAGTATTGTCAGTCTCTCAGAATAAACAGAGGTGGGCACAGGAGATGCAGGTGAAGATGGGTGGATAGAAAGGGCAGCAGAGGTATCAGCAGAAGCAGGGAGAGAGCTCAGCGGTGGTAGGTGGCTGTCACTAAGCCCCCCTTCCCAGGAACAGGGCAAGACCTTTCATTAACTGATGTAAAATAATGAAACAGTTCTTACCTTTATTCCTGCTCTGCTGTTGCTGAACCATCGGGCGAGTCCTCCCGGGAGCAGCTGGAACTTGTCAGATGGAGTGAGTCTGCCCAATGGTGTTGAGATGGCACCGGATTGACAGAGGAGGAGACGGATGTCTGGGGCGGCCCCGCCGGCAATAAGAAGCCAGACCACTATGTCCTTCGGCACCGGCATGGACCACATCTCCCCCTGGATGAAAGCGATCCCTCCTCAATTGATTCCTCTCCCATCACCAGAAATGACTCCATCAGCCGGCGGATGATGATCTGCATGTTGACACACTGCTCATGCAGTCAGACGAGCTGAAGGAACCGTCCCAGAAATGGAAGCGCCTCACTCAATTCCTTGTCACATTCAAGAAAAAGGAGGGCCTCTTTCGTGCGGGAGGTGCTAGCATACTTGATGCTGGTCGTGGTGTTGGCAACCACCCATGCTTCCTCCTCATCAAGGCCGATCTGCCAGAACTTTAAATTTGCTGGGTCCATTGATGGGTTTCGTACTGTAGGTAGAACTGGACCCAAATGCAGTACTTAAAGTTGACAATGATTTATTAAAGAACTGGCCAAACTGGCACAGCTCGAAGGAAAAAACACAAAATAACAACAGCTCAGAAGCTGTAACAAAAACTCACTAAACAAGGCAGGATACAAAGCAGGATGCAAGGCAGGATAAGGAGCATGTTGTTCATGCACATATGAGAAACGACACCCATAAATGACACAGATTGGGGCTGACATATATAGACGCAGGTAATCAATACCACATAGAACAGGTGGGTACAATCAGGGACAAACGGAGATGGCAGGACATGGTTACAGAAAATAGGACAGCCGGTGCTGCAAAGATAATCACAGACAGATACACAACAGACCTGAACAGAGGATTGAGGAGACAAGACCATGGCAATAATGATAATCGTAATAATGCTAATAAAGAGGAAAACCAACAGAAAACTGAATGTACAGTGCATCCGAAAAGTATTCACAGCACTTCACCTTTTTCCACATTTTGCTATGTTACAGCGTTATTCCAAAAGGGATTAAATTAATTTTGTTGTCAAAATTCTACACACAACACTCCATAAAGACAATGTGAAAAAATATTTTATTTTTTAATTTTTGCAAATTTATTAAAAATAAAAAACTAGGAAATCACAAGTACATAAGTATTCACAGCCTTTGCTGATGCACCTTTGACAGCAATTAAGCCTCAAGTCTTTTTGAATATGATGCCACAAGCTTGGCACACCTATCTTTTGGCAGTTTCGCCCATTCCTCTCAAGCTCCATCAGGTTGGATGGGAAGTGTCATGCACAGCCATTTTCAGATCTCTCCAGAGATGTTCACTTGGATTCAAATCTAGGCTCTGGCTTCCCTGGATGGGCTTTAGAAAGAAGAAACAGGTAAAAAGAAAGAAGGATAAGGAAAAAAAATGAAAACAGAATAAACAATAACCACATACATCAATGCAAACAAGATTATAAATACACAATATAAAACCTGGTTCACATTTGCCTATTTCAGGTCTCCCTCCCTTCGTCACTCACTATAAACAAACACATTCATTCCTTCCCTTCATTCACTCTCACCCTGCAGACAATCATTTCATACATGGGTACATTCTTGTTTATTTTTCAGCCAGTTTTTAACCTTTGTAGTAAATGTTTTAAAGTCCGTTATTATTTTGATTTCATTTGGCATTGTGTTCCAGATATGACTGTCCTTTATAGAGAAAGCTGTTTGTCCAAATGTGGTTATGCGGTGGTATATTTTACAGTTATTGTTAACAGAACTCCTGGTGGTTCTGCTGTTGTCCTGTCTTTGGATGAAACCAGCAAGTGGCTCTGGCGCTGATTTATGGAAACATTTGGAAATTAATTTCAGAAAACAGAGGTCAATGAAACTCTCAAAACTCAATAGATTGTATTTTTTTAAAATATAACAGTGATGCCACCTAATGGGCTTTTTATCCAAGATTTTTAGAGGTAGCAGGCCACCCGACCTGCACAGCAGTGGCTTGACCAGAACATGGAAAGACTGAAACCAGATGGTAAGAATGCTTCTGGTAAGAATCAGAAGTCTAATATTTTTTTTACAGGGGAAAAGAGTCAGAGCACACTGTCAAATTCATAGCCTTTATTGGTGTTAAGACTAACACAATACTTCTATGTCTGACTCTGAAGAAAACAATTATTATTATTATTATTATTATTATTATTATTATTATTATTATTATTATACGTATATTATTCACTTGATAAATGTTATTGGCATCTTCCACTGCCTGCCACAAGCGAATTAAAACCGTTTAGAAGGATATAGTAAACAAGCTCTGGCTATAATCTGGAATATTTACATATAAAGTGTTCATTAACATGCAACGTCCCGCAAAATAAAATAAATGTTAAAATTAGTAATAGGTCGATGGCATCAGAAAACTGATGAGGATGTATGAGTGTTAGTCTTAGCGCCAATAAAGGCTGTGAATCTGACTCTTTTCCTCTGTGATTTTGATGTCTTAAAGCTGAAGCAGAAATTCCTTTTTCTAATATTTATATGCTGGGGGCGGGGGGGGGGGGATCGTAATCGGCTTGAATCGTGTGATGCTTAAAGATTCCCACCCCTAATCTGCCCCTGAGTAGAGACCAATAAAACAAATCATAGCACAGGATATGATTCTTAAAAGTTTGCAATATATTGTCACTAATGTTGTTTTTGTCTGTATGACTTACTGAGCAGCCAATCAGACTAGTCTAGAGGAATGTCATGAACCAATCAAACAGCTCAGAGATCAGGCTTGCTTTTCCACCAGTTGCTCCTTCATTCAATCACTTATGACTGCTGGCACTGAGACTTCAGCAAAGCAAGTCTGCTGTGTGCAAGATAAGGATGAAGCTACAAGCAGAGAAGATGCTGCTGCTCCTTCTTTATGTTTCCATTCTGAGCCGTATGTGTGAGTATCTGCTTGTGTGACCTTTTCTGTTGCCATGCATCAAAGTTATATTTAAGCTGCTTGCTTCTTCCTTCAGGCAAATCAAAGCCCGTGGAGATCATTCAACCTAAATCTTATCAGGCAGTGAAACCAGGGGCCTCAGTTACTATCACATGCCATGTTAATCATGGTGGAAAACAAAGAGTATGGCACAAACTTACCCCTGGGAGAAGACTCCTGCTATTGGCCTCAACAGATATACTGCATAATTTGACAACATTCACAGAGTGTTCTGAGCATTATTTAGTGCAGTCTGGTACCAACATCCATCATCTGACCATTTTGACGACTACAAGGGAGGACGTTGGAACATACTATTGTGGCACACTGACTCTTAATGACGTTCAGTTTGGACAAGGAACCTTTCTGATGATAAAAGGTATTGTTATTTCCTCACTGATGATTTTTGTGAGGTCAGAATGAGACTTTAAAAGCTAATGATCAGACTTCAACTCTTTCCTTCTCAAGGTGCAAAAATGACCAGTGACTCTGTGATCCAGCATCCAGCATCTCAGTTGGTACAGACAGAAGATTCTGTGACTCTCAGCTGTTCTTTTCACGCTGATCATTGTGGAGCACAACACACGCATGTCCTCTGGTTTAAACACTCCAATCACTCTTCTCCAGAAATAATTTACTCTTCTGGAAGTACTCATGATGCCTGTCGAAACACTGACGGTGGAGGAACTTCCTGTGATTACGAGCTTCTCATGAGGAACCTCAGCTTGGATGATGCAGGAACCTTCCACTGTGCTGTTACAGCATGCGAGCAAATACTGTTTGGAAATGGGACCAGGATTAAAATTCTTGGTAAGATAGTCAAAATATACAGTACAACTCTGTCTCACACATACTATGTACTTGATCAACTATGATAAGTGTGTGGTAAATGCAAAACCCTATATTAACTACCGCTTTTATATCCATCGTTTAAAGGAGACATAACACTCAACAAACCTCTTGACTTGGATCCAGCTGTTATTACACTGATACTATTAAATATAATCTTTGGGCTGGTGATACTTCTACTTATGTGGACTTTGCACAAGAATCTCAAGAAAGAAGCTTCAGGTAAGTGCAGTTGTACATCATACTCAATGTCCTTACTGTATTCTTGTACATGTTATATGACATGTATCCATTACATTTGTTGGGGCAGCAGTGGTTCAGGAGGTAGAGCAGGTCATCGAATAATCGTAGGGTTGGCAGCTCGAATCCTGCTCCCACCACCCTGAAGTTGTGTCCTTGAGCAAAACATTTTATCTGCCTTGCCTCCAGTCTTCATGACACTGGTGTATGAAAGAGAATAAATCTTTGGTGATGGTCATAGAGGCCGTTGGTGTGGATTGGCAGTCCCGTTTCTGTCAGTCTGCCCCAGGGCAGATGTGGCTACAGTAGTAGCTTACCACTACTACTGACTGAAGAGTGAATGAATAATGGACTCATTGTAAAGTGTCTTTGGGTGTCATGAAAAGTGCTATGTAAATGCAAACCATTATTATTACAGTAGTGATAGTGATTATCTTTTCTCTAGAATCATCCAGCTCCAGGGATGGCTGTCAAGAAGAAAGACAAGTAATGCAGTTATTTTTGCTTTTTTGCTCCTGTTTGTTTGTTTGTTTGTTTTTATCTTCACTTTTAAACATATACACAAGCACCCAGTAGAACATGAGTTCAAGTTGATAAGATATTTGTTTTCCATGTTTTTCAGACTAGAGAAGCACTTCTGTATGCAGCAGTTTCTTCCATTCCCAGAACCTTCTCTTGTAAATCAGCTTCGGTGAAACACAACATTGACATGGTTGTTTATTCTGATGTCAGGTGCAGGGTACAAGACTGACAAGTTTGTAATGGAAAGCACCAAAATGAATACCAGCTGAACATTTAGAGTACTACTGTGAGATGGGAGATGCTCCTCATTGATCTCTACCACAGTATAGATGGCAGTGCTCACTTTGCTAGTGTTTGTATGTACTATGCGTATATTGTGTTCCTCTTTTTTACATTTCTGCAACTTTGTCACTGTTGTAAAAAAAAATATGCAAAAAAGAGATCATTTACAACACCCTTTTTTTTAAGTGAAAGAAAAAGAAAAATTAAAAGAAGAACAAAAAAATAAAAGAGCAGAAAAATAAAAGAGCATCTGAGTAGTGTTGGAGCAAAGAGTGGTGCCATTATTGAAATGGTATTTGTCAAAGATTAGATCTGATTGAAGACACATATGCGTTCCAGGGTTGCCAAAAGTTCAAGAACCCATCCATGTCCTGTCTCAGTGCAAATGTCAACTTTTCCATCTAATAAATGTCCTGAATCACGTTAATCCAATCTTGAGGTGTAGCACAGTCTTTCAACATCCATTTTTTTCTTAGAGCTTTTTTACTTGCCAATATTAAAACAGTGAATAAGTATTTTTCTCCTCATCTTTCCAGTGATTCCGGTAATGCTGTAATGACATGTATACCCTTTACAAAAACTTAAATTAAAAAAAAAAAGAGATCATTTAAATGTCTAAGTAAACAAATATTTAAAGCCAACAGTTGTGTTCATTGTGTGTTTATTCTATTGAAATACTAAAGACCATTATAAGACATTCAAAAACAAAGTTTATATGTCAGCAAAAGAGCACTTCTGTATTGTCAAAATCTATGCACACAATAAGTGTCTCATATCAAGATCTGGAATTAAACAGCAGGATTGATTTTGTTCGGGTTGCGCGTGTGTAACAATCCTGTCTTGATTTCCGTGTTCCAGATTTAGCATAGAGAGATAGATAGATATGATGAATAACAATACTTTCTGTGGAGAATAAGGTTATTTTTAAATTAGGCTTATACTTTGATGCAAAAAATTGAACACATCAAACCTTCGGTACCAGCAAGAGCCACACAGCATATATTACTGTAACTATACTGCAGTGTGTTGTTTGATGCATTAATATAACAGATAAATGGTGTTCACCTATATAGTGCTTTTCTTCTCATCTAGGATGACAAAGCACTTTGCAGATCCTGCAATCCACCCATTCACACACACATTCACACACTGATGGCAGCAGAGCTGCCATACACACAGGCACTAACCAGGCCACCAGGAGCAACTGGGGGTTCAATGTCTTGCTCAAGGACACTTCGATAAGTGGACAGCAGACAGAGCAGGAATCGAACCCATGACCCTCCGATCAGTAGTCGGTCACACTACACCTGCGCCACTGCCGCCCCACTGATGATGTGTATCAGTAGATACATGCAAGATGATGCTTACATGTATCTACTGACATTTTCCTTCTGCTGGACATCTATAAATCTCTTTCATATTGTCAGAAAATGATGCTCATAGAGACCACAGAGTGCTTTCTGCTGATGTTAAACTGAAACTTACAACTTTACCTGGTCCTGACCAGGTTATGAGTTCAGTTGCCATGGTGGTCCAGTCCAGTAAAAAGCAAGCCAGCTTCATGATACTGACAACTTTGACTGAGCTTCAACTGACATGGCTAGGCTACTAATCCCCCTTCGTAGTACAGCCCCTGGCATTCATATAACTGTTAAGACCAGAAGAAGAGCTGAGGAGTAACTCATGTCATTATGACGCAACAGTATCTGTGATTTATTTTTCTACATTAGCATGGAATGTGACATTTTGACTTCAAAATAACTGGCCACAACTTCCACTCTTTTATTATCTCCCCTGTGGTTACGTATGAATTAAAGAGGGTGGTTATGTTTCTTTTGTTAAACTATTCTTAGTCTATTTATGTTGGTGGTTTCAAACAGGATGTCCTTGTTCTGTTGCAAGAAACTGTCTTACTCCACCCAGTAGACATTCAATAAACTAATGTATCTCTTATATCTTGTGTCTCTTATTACCAGTGTTCCACATAACTGTATGCGTGTGAATCTTAAAATGCAGCCAGCGACCCTAACAACCTTTTTTCTTCTCTTGCTCCTTAGCTTCCTCCTAGGGTCACCGTAGAAGAACCACCATTACCAGGGGTCTCCTTGGACCCAGTCTTGCTGCCTGACGATGTTGCATGTCCAGCTCCCCTGCTGCCTGAGGCCATTGTGAGGGTCCCTAAGCAGGCTGTGTCTCCATGCGTGTGGCACGCTGACTTGGGACCCTCATGGGGGCTGCGCCCCAGGGTTAGCCCAACATGGGTGCTTCGCTCCGGCAAAGACACGTCATGGACACCACGCTCCAGCGTAGGGTCCACCAAGGGTGCAGCATTGGCCCAGTCGGGGTCCACCGAGGGTGCAGCATTAGCCCAGCTGGGGTCCACTGAGGGTGCAGTGTTGACCCGGTCGGGGTCCACCGCAGATGCTGCAGAGCTCCAGCTGGAGTCAACTGCGGGTGCTGCAGAGCTCAAGCCGGAAGCCACCACGGGTACTGCAGAGCTCCAGGCGGGAGCCACCATGGGTGCTGCAGAGCTCCAGCTGGGAGCTGCCGAAGGTACAGCTTTGGCCCTGCCGGGGTCCACCGAGGGTGCATCGTTGGCCCAGTTGGGGCCCGTTGTGGGTGCAGCTGTGCCCCTAGGCAGGACCACTGACGGTGCTGCCGGTCAGCCTGAGGACGCTGGGGCCTTCACTTCTCAGCCTGACGCTGCCATGGCCCCCTTCTTCTCCCTGTCTGATGCCGTAGGGGTTCCCTACCTACGGTTCGGTCACCCACCAGTGAGCCTCCCAGTGGTCAGGCCGCCTCCTGCTTCACCTGTCCAGTCCTGGTGGCTCTACAGCGCTGGCTGACCTCCGGAAGGACTGAGTCTCTGGGCAAGGTGGCCCGTGTTTTCCGGCAGGCCACCGTACTCCCTTCGCCAGACTGCCTGCTGGGCCTGGGATGCAGGGTGGCCCCCTGAGCCTCCACGTCTTTGGACTCGGGGGAGTTAATTGTTTTTTTCTGTTTTGGGCCCTGGGCGGGGTTGTATTTTGTTCCCTCCTTACCTGTTCCTCCAACCTCCCACCCAGGTTTGTTGGTTGTGTTTCCTGCTGGGGGACGGGGTGGGGAGGGGGTCTTTTCCTTGTGATGTTGCCATGGGTGTCTGGTGTCCACCCCTTGAGAGGGGTGCTTTGTCACGAGCCAAGCCGGTTCTGTCCTTTAGGCTCGGTTCTGACCATTCTCTGTGGCTCAGGTTGATTTGTGTATTTGTGTACTGTGTTTTCTTTTGAGTTCTTGTAGTTTCTTTGTCACTAGTTTACTTTTTTTCATACCTGTAGCCACTGTTCTGTCCGGCGGCTGTGAGGCAGCCTCCTTTGGCCTACATTCGTGTGGGCACTGTCTGACACTCGCCGATCCGACCATGCCCCCTCTCTCTTGACAGCCAGCTGGGTCTCCTTCAGTAATTGCCCTTCCCGCACTTCGCCCAGGTGTTCCACCCAGGTGCCCACACCACCGTGTGGGCAGCACGGTGGTGCAGTGGTTAGCACTGTTGCCTTACAGCTAGAAGGTCCCTGCTTCAAATCCCCAGGCTGGCAGGGGTTGGAACCTTTCTGTGTGGAGTTTGCATGTTCTCCCTGTGCTGCGTGGGTTTACTCTGGGGGCTCCGGTTTCCTCCCACAATCCAAAGACATGCATGTTAGGTTAACTGGCTGTTCTAAATTGTCCCTAGATATCTGTTTCCTATAGGCCCTTAGAATAGAGGGTTAGTACTAGTGAAAGCGCTTTGAGTTGTCTTTGTGACTGGAAAAGTGCTATATAAGTGCAGGTTAGTTAGTTAGTTAGTTAGTGTTCCCAATCTGTGCTGCCAGCAATGCTTGCACTTAAGCAGCTGTTTACCAGTCAAGCATTGCTGGATTACTGTTATGTCTCTTGAAGGTTCTGGAGCAGCAGCTGAGAACATAAACATCCGGGAGGTCAGGCAAGTATTTTTTTTTTCATTCTGTTCCATCTTGTATTGATAAGCCTTGTCTGCCTCCTGAGGGAGAGTTTCAGAATAAGCAGTCCTCTGAGCTCTCTCCTCCAGCTGCTACCTGTATTTCAAACCCATCTCCTATCCTCTCCATGTCTCCCCAGCCTATCCCTGAGTGTCCGTCAGTTCCTGAACCAAGCTGTCAGACGGTGGAGGAGTTGGTGGCCCTGGAGGACCTGACTCCGGAGCCTACACGGAGCCTATACCCAGCTTCCACTCCAGAGGAGCCATCTGCGTGGGCCACATCAGCTGAGGCTACTAGGACTGCTATGACCATCATGCCAGCTGCGGAGGTGACTGCAGCTGAGTGGGAACCCGAAATGGACCTCCTGAGGACCAAGCCTGAATCGCCATCACTACCTGGATTGTCGGAGTCCTGGAAGGCGGTGGAGCTCGAGATCAGGCAAGTGCTTTCTTTTGTCTTTCTATTTTCTGTATTAGAGCAATCTTGTCTGACTCTTGGTGAGGAGAGCCGCTGCATCCGAGCTCACCTCGCAGGGCTCCGCTGCTGCCGGTGACCCTTACCCCCTTTTTCTCTCTGTTGTCTCTGAGTCTTCTCCCTGGGTTACTGGAGATGATCCAGCTCCACCTGATGTCTCCAAAGGTCCGGGTTTGCCTCTGGAGGTCATCCAGGGTGCAGCTTCCCCCCTGCCCGAGGCTGTCATGTGGGTCCCTCCTTGGGTTGAGTCTCCGTGGGTGCTGCGTCCAGGTCAGGGACCCTCGTGGATGCTCCGCCCCACTGTTAGGCCGACATGGGCGCTGCGCTCCAGCCCGGGTTCCACCATGGGTGAAGCGTTGGCCCAGTCTGGATCCACCGAGAGTGCAGCATTGACCCAGCTTGGGTCCACCGAGGGTGCAATGTTGGCCCAGCTGTGGTCCACCGAGGGTGCTGCAGTGCTCCAGCCCGGGGCCATCAAGGGTGCTGTTGGCCAGCCTGAGGATGCCAAGACCTCTTCTTTGCTGCCAGACTCTGTCAGGGTTCCTCTCCCTCCTCTGCCAGACACCGTCATTCCCCCGTTCCTCCGCCACCAGACGCTGTCACCCCCCACCCCCTCCACCCCCCCTGGCCCTGCTTTCCATCCTTGGGCCTTCCTGTTGGGCAACTGCCTCCTGGGTCATCCCTGTGGCCCTGGTGGCTTAAAAACTCAGGCTGGCCGCCTAATGGACTGAGTCTATGGGTCGGGTGGCCCATTTTCTCTGGCAGGCCGCCTGACTCTTTTCATCAGGCCATCTGGCTGTTTGGGACTTTGGCCAGCCACCCACACCCTGGTGTCCTGGGACTGTGGGGGGCCTTGGGGTCTAACTGGACACAGGTGCAGGTGTTGTATTGAGTGTGTTCCCTCCTTAGCCTGTTCCCCCACCTCCCACCTGGGTTAGTTTTTTGACTGTATTCCCTCTCTGGGGTGGAGGGGCTCCTCCTGGGTGTCTGGGGTCCACCCCTTGGGGGGTTTTCTTTGAGCTCAGATCTTCACTTTAGTTTCAGTGTTATTTATCTGTAGTCAGTTTTTAGTTTTTTTTCTGTTGATTACACTGGTCAACAGCAAATTTATTGTCTAAGTTTGTTTAGCTGATTTAGGACAATTTTGATGTGCTGAATCCAAAAATCACATTGGTTTTGCTCAATCAGGTCAACTTTTTGAATTATGGCCACATGTTGTTTTATACATTTTTGTTTAAGTGTACAGGTATTTTTGCTTTATATGATGCAAAATTCTTTTTTATGTCTTGAAATTCTCTGAATGTTGAACAATGATGATGTAACATTCAATTTACATGTACTTACCTTTATATAAAGGTAAGTACATGCACAGTACTAAACAAGTATAAGTACTTACTTGTACTTACAAGTAAGTAAGTACAAGCTTTTACTTAGCACCTGATCGAGAGAAACAGATGTCATTTTCGGATTCAGCGGTGCAAAATTGTCTTAAATCAGTTGAAAAAACACAGACAACTTACAAAAAAATTATTTTTGTAACCCTGTGTTGTCATTGGTTACTTTTCTGTTTCATGGTAGAGCGCTTCTCCCGTCTCCCAGACACACCCTCCAGCTGATTGCTTGCTTCAGGTCCTCTCAGCTGCAATCAGTTGGTAATTAGGTCACCTGCCACCTGCACCTGCAGCTCATTAGTTCCCCCACTATTTATTTGACTGTTGCACTCTTCATCAGTGCAGCAGCCACAACTGTGTTTGGATTGGACTTTTTCTTTGGACAGTCTCCCCCTCCATTTCTCATGACTCATCACTGTGTAAGTTGTTCTTGTTTCCTTTTTTTGTATGTCTACACAATTACTGTTGGAACAGTTATGTTTTTTTCTGTTAATAAATGTCCTCACTGTAGTGAAGCGCCTGAGTTTGTTTTTGCCCTGGAGGGGCTTGCATGAGAGTACCACTGCAATTTCCCAGTTTGGGATCAATAAAGTACATCTCTCTATCTATCTATCTATCTATCTATCTATCTATCTATCTATCTATCTATCTATCTATCTATCTATCTATCTATCCAACACTGATTCTGTGTTCAAGAAGGGGATGAGCAGATTGTACTTCCTGAGGAAGCCGAGATCTTTCAACATGCGCAGCAGGATGCTGGAGCTTTTCTATCAGGCCTTTGTCACCAGCACCATCTTTTTTGCTGCTGTCTGTTGGGGTAGCAGTATCAGCGCCAGCGATGCCAACAGACTTGACAAGATTTTCAAGAGGGCTGGTTTTGTAATTGGTCTCAGGCCGGAGACCTTTGAGACTGTGGTGAAGAGAAGGACACTAAATAAATTGCGATCCATCATGGACAATCCTGGTCGCCCCCTCCACCACACACTGGACAGACAGCTAATTACTTTCTCCAGCAGACTGCTACAGCTTTGCTACCAAACAATTATGTACAGGAAATCTTTCCTGCCACCTGCCATTTCACTGTACAATAACTCACTCTGATGTTGTACTCTGGTCATAACTATGCTGCCATACAGCACCTTACAGTCTAATTAGTGCCTCACATGTCACTCTGCACCTGATCATCCTGCATTGCACAGCGGGTATGATTCATGTACCTCAACGGGTCACCATCTATCATCTATGATGTATATACACTACCGTTCAAAAGTTTGGGGTCACTTAGAAATTTTCTTATTTTTGAAAGAAAAACACTTTTTTTTTCAATGAAGATAACTTTAAACTAATCAGAAATACACTCTAATATCTAATATACATTGCTAATGTGGTAAATGAATATTCTAGCTGCAAATGTCTGGTTTTTGGTGCAATATCTACATAGGTGTACAGAGGCCCATTTCCAGCAACTATCACTCCAGTGTTCTAATGGTACAATGCGTTTGCTCATTGCGTCAGAAGGCTAATGGATGATTAGAAAATCCTTGTGCAATCATGTTAGCACAACTGACAACAGTTTAGCTGGTTAAAGAAGCTATAAAATTGACCTTCCTTTGAGCAGGTTGAGTATCTGGAAAAAAATATTATTTCAAATACAAATCATTATTTCTAACCTTACCAATGTCTTGACTATATTTTCTATTCATTTTACAACACATGGTGGTAAATAAGTGTGACTTTTCATGGAAAACACAAAATAATTGTCTGGGTGACCCCAAACTTTTGAACGGTAGTGTAAATTTTTAGCAGTTTTACTTTCCATGGGTAATCTCTCTCTCTCTCGGCGCCACACCAGTCGGCTGCCTTTTGCAACAGCGGCTCGATTCCGAGTTTTTTTTCCCTTCCTCTCTCTTTTGATCACTTTTTTTTTTCACCCCACTTATATCACGGACACACAGATCATCCCAAATGTCTCCTGAGCCGGTGGACGGAGCCACTGTTTATAGCAGGATACGATATAACAGGGAAGAGCTGCTAGCATTTAACCGCCACCCGGTCCCACTGGAAAAACTCGACATACCGAGAGAACTGAGGCGAAAACGCCGCGGCTGCCGGGCTGGAGTAAGGCGGAGGACAAAAAATATAAGGTACAGACCCTCCCTTCCATCTGTTGTCATGGGAAATGTACGGTCGATACTGGGAAAGTTAGATGAGCTAGCGGCTATCTCCCGTTATGATAGCACTTACCGGGAGTGCTCTCTCCTTTTGTTTACTGAGACGTGGCTAACTGAACTAGCAGCAGATGCTAACATTGAGCTGGAGGGTTTTCACACGATACGAGCTGACCGAACACCAGAGAGTGGCAAAACTAGGGGCGGTGGAGTGATAATGTATGTTAACAACAACTGGTGCAGACCGGGACATATCACTGTTAAACAACGACACTGCAGCAAAGACATTGAGTTGCTAGCTGTTAGCATGAGGCCTACATATCTCCCGAGAGAACACTCACACGTGATCTGCATTGTTGTTTATGCAAATCCGACGGCGAACGCTGGGACAGCGCATGACGTCATCCATTCAGTAACCAGCAGGCTGCAGACAGAACACCCAGATGCTCTTCTCCTCATCTCAGGCGATTTCAACCACGTTTCACTGTCTCCCATTCTGCCCACTTTCACCCAGTATGTCACATGCCACACTAGAGACAATAAAACACTGGATTTGTTCTACGCAAACACTAAGGAGGCGTACACCTCATCACAACTCCCCCCACTTGGGAGATCGGATCACAACTTGGTTCATCTCCGACCGGTGTACAAACCCCTAGTGCACAGACAACCTCCGGCCATGCACACTGTGGAGTTATGGTCTGAGGAGACAATGGACACTCTAAAGGACTGTTTTGAAGCCACTGCCTGGAAGCAGCTCTGCGATCCACATGGTGAGGACATCGATGGCCTCATTCACACCTTCACGGGCTACCTCAGCTTCTGTGTGGACAAATCCGTTCCCACCAAGACCATACGGCGTCACTCAAACAACAAACCCTGGATCAACCCTGAGATAAAAACACTTCTGAGAGAGAAGAAGAGGATCTTCAGGTCGGGGAACAGGGAGATGCTGAAGTCCGTACAGAGGGAGCTGAGGAGAAAGATCAGAGAAGGCAAGGACAGCTTCAGGAAGAAGATGGAGGACAAGCTGCAACAGAGCGACATCAGCGGGGTCTGGAGAAACCTCAAAACCATCTCTCCGCTCCAGAATACCTCCCCCCAGGCCACGGGGGGCAGGGAGTGGGCGAACAACCTGAATCTGTTTTTCAATAGATTTGACCAACCGCCCTCCCCCCTGTCTGCACAACAACCACTGCTGCCTCTAAGAAATCAAGTCCTGCTACCCACTCCCCACTCCACCGACACCCCCCCCACTCCCAACACACAGCCCCCCATCCTGACCCTGACCAAGACCCAGGTGAGGACGGAGCTGAGGAAGATCAAGGCGAGGAAGGCGTCGGGACCGGACGGCATCAGCGCAAAGCTCCTCAAGTCCTGTGCAGACCAGCTGTGTGGGATTGTGACGTATATCTTCAACATGAGCCTGAAACTGGGGAGGGTACCACAGCTGTGGAAAACATCTTGTGTGGTACCTGTACCAAAAACTTCCCACCCCAAAGACCTGAACAGCTTCAGACCGGTGGCCTTGACGTCCCACTTGATGAAGACCCTGGAGAGACTGCTCCTTGCTCATCTCCGCCCCCTGGTGGAACCAGCGATGGATCCACTCCAGTTCGCCTACCAGCATGGCATTGGGGTGGAGGATGCGGTGATCTTCCTCCTTCACCGTTCTCTGTCCCACCTGGAGAAGCCCGGGAATATGGTGAGGATCATGTTCTTTGACTTCTCCAGTGCTTTCAACACCATCCAACCGATGATCCTGAAGGACAAGCTGCTGCGCGCAGGGGTGGACCAGCACCTGTCATCATGGATCCTGGACTACCTCACGAACCGGCCTCAGTTTGTGAGAACCCGGGACTGTGTTTCCGACACGATCATCAGTAGCACGGAGGGACCGGTGCTGACCAGCCCCAGGGAACGGTGCTGGCTCCCTTCTTGTTCACTCTTTATACTGCGGACTTCTCACACAACACAACACATTGCCATCTACAGAAGTTCTCTGATGACTCTGCGATCGTTGGTCTCATCTCCAGCGGAGATGAAGCTGAGTACAGAGGGCTTATCCAGGACTTTGTGGACTGGTGCCATCGGAACTGCCTCCAGATCAACGCGAGGAAAACTAAGGAGCTGGTGGTGGACTGCCGCAGGCATGGGCAGCCCCTCACAGCACCAGTAAATATACAGGGAACAGACATCGAGATGGTGACATCCTACAAGTACCTGGGTATTCATCTGAACAATAAACTAGACTGGTCACACAATACTGACGCACTCTACAAGAAGGGACAGCGCAGGCTGTTCCTGCTGAGGAGACTCAGGTCTTTTGGTGTACAAGGGGCGCTGCTGAAGTCATTCTATGACACGGTGGTGGCATCAGCCATCACTTTTGGAGTGGTCTGCTGGGGCAGTGGCATTACTGCAGCCGATAGGAAGAGACTGAACAAACTGATTAAGAAAGCTAGCTCTGTCCTGGGGCAACGCCTTGATCCGATGGAGGAGATAGGAGAGAGAAGGACGGTGGCTAAACTGTCATCTCTGCTGGAGTCCGAGTTCCACCCTATGCAGGACATACTGGATGCACTGAGGAGCTCATTTAGCAGCAGACTACATCATCCCAGGTGCACAACCGAGAGGTTTCGTAGGTCCTTCCTACCAACGGCTGTCAGACTGTACAACCTAAGCAGGGCTGCTCGCAGAGATAGCAAAAAGACGTAACAAACTAATAGTTTTTTTTTTTTTTTTTTTTTTTTTTTTTTTTTAATGCAAAAGATGCAATAGACTTACACAATGGTCCTCTCCGGCATACAACTAGGAACATACCGGTCGCTATGGAGGGTGAGAATATGTATGGGCACATAATCATACCATGTAGGATAACTAAATAGACGGTTATGCTGTTTCATCCCACCTAGCTACAATGCTCCGCACTGTGTTTTTATATATCTACATATTATTCCATCTAGCTACATTGCTCCGCACTGTGTGTGTTTATATACTTGCATATTTATTCCACCTAGCTGCAATGCTCCATACTGTGGGTGTTTATATATTTACATATTTATTCCATCTAGCTACAATGCTCTGCACTGTGTGTTCATATATTCATATATTTATTCCATCCAGCTACAATGCTCTGCACTGTGTGTCTGTGTGTGTGTGTGTGTATATATATATTTTATAGTAATATGTACATATGTATATTAGCTGCTCTTGCTTGCTTGTTTTTTCTTGCCTTCTGATTGTTGCTCTGAGTGTTGCTATCCCTGTGCTGTTGCAATCCTGGAATTTCCCCGTTGTGGGACTAATAAAGGCTTATCTTATCTTATCTTATCTTAATCTCTTTGACTATTATGCTGTGTGTGTTTCTGTCATTTGGTTGTCTACGGTAATTTTCCAGTTTGGGATGAATAAAATCTATCTATCTATCTATCTATCTATCTCCATCCATCCATCCATCCATCGTCTACCGCTTTTCCGGAGGTCCGGGTCGCGGAGGCAGCAGTTCAAGCAGAGAAGCCCAGACTTCCCTCTCCCCAGCCACCTGCTCCAGCTCTTCAGAGGGGATACCAAGGCGTTCCCAGACTAGCTGGGAGACATAGTCTCTCCACCGAGTCCTGGGTCTGCCCCGGGGTCTCCTCCCAGTGGGACGTGCCTGAAACACCTCAAGTGGGAGGCGTCCAGGAGGCATCCTAATCAGATGCCCATACCACCTCAACTGACTCCTTTCAATGTGGAGGAGCAGCGGTTCTACTCTGAGCCTCTCCCGGATGACTGAGCTCCTCACCCTATCTCTGAGGGTGAGTCCAGCAATCCTACGGAGAAAGCTCATTTCAGCCGCTTGTATCCGCGATCTCGTTCTTTCGGTCATTACCCAAAGCTCGTGACCATAGGTGAGAGTAGGAACGTAGATTGACTGGTAAATCGACAGCTTTGCCTTAGAACTAAGCTCCCTCTTCACCACAACAGACCGGTACAACGTCCGCATCACTGCAGATGCTGCTCCAATCCGTCTGTCGATCTCTCGCTCCATTTTCCCCTCACTCGTGAACAAGACCCCAAGATACTTAAACTCCTCCACTTGGGGCAGGAGCCTGTCCCCAACCCGGAGAGGACAATCCACCTTTTTCCGGCTGAGGACCATGGACTCGGACTTGGAGGTGCTGATTCTCATCCCAGCCGCTTCACACTCAGCGGCAAACCGTCCCAGCAAGAGCTGTAGGTCATTGCTGGATGAAGCCAACAGGACAACATCATCTGCAAACAACAGAGATGAGATCCTGTGGTCACCAAGCATGACACCCTCCATTCCCTGGCTGCGCCTAGAAATCCTGTCCATAAAAATTATGAACAGGACCGGTGACAAAGGGCAGCCCTGGCGGAGTCCAACTCTCACTGGGAATGACTCCGACCGAGTGTTGGCAATGCGAACTAAACTCTCACAACGGTCGTACAGAGACCGAATAGCTCGTAACAACAAGCCCGATACCCCATACTCCCGAAGCACCCCCCACAAAAATCCACGAGGGACGCGGTCAAATGCCTTCTCCAAGTCCACAAAACACATGTAAACTGGTTGGGCAAACTCCCACGAACCCTCAAGAATTCTCGAGAGGGTAAAGAGCTGGTCCGATGTGCCACGGCCAGGACGAAAACCACATTGCTCCTCCTGAATCCGAGGTTCGACCAACGGCCGGACTCTCCTCTCCAATACCTTGGCATAGACCTTCCCAGGGAGGCTGAGGAGTGTGATCCCTCTAAAGTTGGAGCACACCCTCCGGTCCCCTTTTTTGAAGAGAGGAACCACCACCCCGGTTTGCCATGCCAAAGGCACTGCCCCCGACCTCCACGCAATGTTGCAGAGGCGTGTCAACCATGACAACCCAACAACATCCAGGGCCTTGAGGTACTCGGGGCGAATCTCGTCCACCCCCGGGGCCCGGCCACCAAGGAGATTTTTAACCACCTTGGCGACCTCAGCCCCTGTGATAGGCGAGTCATCCCCCTCGTCCCCAAACCCTGCTTCCTCTGTGGAAGGCGTATCAGTGGGATTGAGGAGATCCTCGAAGTATTCCTTCCACCGCCCGACGATATCCCCAGTTGAAGTCAACAGTGTCCCATCCGCACCATACACAGTGTGGACGGGGAGCTGCTTTCCCCTCCTGAGCCGCCGAACAGTTTGCCAGAATCTCTTTGAAGCCGACCGAAAGTCTTGTTCCATGGCCTCACCGAACTCCTCCCATACCCGGGTTTTTGCTTCAGCAACCACCCGAGCTGCACTCCGCTTGGCCTGCCGGTACACCTCAGCTGCTTCGGGAGTCCCACAAGCCAACCAAGCTTGATAGGACTCCTTCTTCAGCTTAATGGCCCCCCTCACCACTGGTGTCCACCACTTGGTTCGGGGGTTGCCACCACGAGATGCACCGACCACCTTGCGGCCGCAGCTCTGGGCTGCCGCTTCAACAACAGAGGTGGAGAACATGGCCCATTCAGACTCCATGTCTCCAGACTCCCTCGGAATGTGGTTGAAGTTCTTCCGGAGGTGGGAGTTGAAGACCTCCCGGACAGGGGCCTCAGCCAGACGCTCCCAGCACACCCTCACTATACGTTTGGGTCTACCAGGTCTGAATGGCTTCCTCCCCTGCCATCGGATCCAACTCACCACCAGGTGGTGATCAGTTGACAGCTCTGCACCTCTCTTTACTCGGGTGTCCAAGACATACGGTCGCAGGTCTGATGATACGATAACAAAATCGATCATCGACCTGCGGCCTAGGGTGTCCTGGTGCCAGGTGCACATATGGACACCCTTATGCTTGAACATGGTGTTCGTTATAGACAGACTGTGGTTAGCACAGAAGTCCAATAACTGAACACCACTCGGGTTCAGATCGGGCAGGCCGTTCCTCCCAATCACCCCCCTCCAGGTTTCACTGTCGTTGCCCACGTGCGCATTGAAGTCCCCCAGTAGGACAATGGAGTCTCCAGGAGGAGCACCCTCCAGCACCCCAGTCACAGACTCCAAAAAGGGTGGGTACTCTGAAACATCATTTGGTGCATAGGCACAAATGATGGTCAGGACCCGTTTCCCAACCCGAAGGCGCAGGGAAGCAACCCTTTCGTCCACCGGGGAAAACTCCAATATAGAGGCAGCAAGGTGGGGCGATACAAGAATACCTACCCCTGCTCGTCGCCTCTCGCCCGGGGCAACTCCAGAAAAGGCCAAGCTCCAGCCCCTCTCCAGGAGACTGGTTCCGGAACCGGAGCTGTGTGTTGAGGTGAGGCCAACTATATCTAGCCGGTATCGCTCAATCTCGTACACCAGCTCAGGCTCCTTCCCCACCAGAGAGGTGACATTCCACGTACCAAAAGCCAGTTTAGAAAGCTTGGGATCAGTCCGCCAAGGTCTCCGCCTTTGACTGCCACCTAATCCACATAGCACCGGACTTCCATGATCCCTCCTGCAGGTGGTGAACCTACTGGAGGGCGGACCCATGTAACTCCTTCGGGCTGAGCCCGGCCGGGTCCCATGGGTGGAAACCCGGCCACCAGACGCTAGCCTTCGAGCCCCTCCCCCAGGCCTGGCTCCAGGGTGGGGCCCCGGTAACCCCATACCGGGCGGGGTACACTGAATCCTTGATATACAATTTATCATGAGAGTCTGTTGGATCGTTCTTCGTCTGGCCCTTCACCCAGGACCAGTTTGTCTTGGGAGACCCTATCAGAGGCAAATTGCCCCGGACAACATAGCTCCTGGGATCACTGGGGCACGCAAACCCCCCCACCACGATAAGGTGACGATCCATGAGGGGGATCTATCTATCTATCTATCTAAAAAGGGTTTTTAATATGATTGGAAACTGGTTCTGCAGTTTTTAAACCCCAAGGGGGTTTGTCCAAAACGTGTTACAGATACATCATTACCACCTTGTTTGTTTGAAGAATTTAGCTCTAAAGGGCAAAGATCTTCTCCATAGCAAGATACTTCATTTTGTCAGTATGGAAAGATTTGATGAAGACTTGAATATACAGAACATATAAAATCAGTTATCTATTTGTCTACAAGTATTCAATTTTGATTATTTATTTTAATGTTTGTTTGCAATGATATATTTTATTTAGTTTTTAATCTATTTTTCTGTCCTAAAAATGGTTGTGAACAACCATCTTGTCTGTAATATTACATCTTTGACATGCAGTCTCTGCTCATATACCAAAGCCTGTATCACAAGACCCAAAATGGCATCTGGGGCCCTTGGGTAAGCATGGTCCTACCCTGCAGGGGTGTGCCTATAGGCCTTGTGTCATGGTCAAGGGCATGGCTAGGACCATGCCCACGCTTTATGTTCATTCAGTTGTTTTTCACAGTATTATTATTATTCTGACTTTGATTATTTTTTATGATTATTACTAAGTGCCCCTGTGTTCCCTGTTTATTGTTTGTCATGTCATGTCTTCCTCTGTTGTCTTTGTCTTAGGTTGTCTTCGGTTTTTGATTCAAGTCTTGTGATTATTATTATTAGTATTGTCTTTATGAGTTCTTGTGACGACGGAGTGTCGCCACTGCCATGGTTTCCGGTAATTCTAATTATATTACATGTGTAGTGTTTGTAAATGTTAATGATTGTTTGTTTAAGTGCACATATAATTTCAGGATCTGTTTTTGACTAATTTTAAATTCCCTTTGTGAGAAATATTATGGTTAAATAATTGGGTAAAACAACTGGTGAATATTAAATCCACGTACCTTTGCCAGCATGCTTCCTGGTGGTGTCCGGGCAAAAGACTCTTTAGGGGTTGAATGCCTTTTAAAGGATGCCAGCAGGAAGAAAGAATGTGATGGTGAGTTTAGGGGTAATTTAATATGTAAATAGGGGTTAAATTATTTATTGTATTATTTATGGTGTATTTATGGTATTATTTATTCTGTAAATAGGTGGGAGAATTATCTAATTATTTATGTCTCTTTTAGATGTTATTGGGTATATGTGGTAATATGAAAATGTTTATTGTCTTACCTGGGGTTATGGTATGTTCTAATTAATGCTAATTATTTCACATAGTATATAACAGGTGTTGGTCATTTGGTTAATGTCGAATCAGTGTGGTGTCGGATGTTCATTTGGAGTTATTGCCTGTGAAGAATTTTGGAAAAAACGGAAAATTGCTGATTGCAAACTGTCTGGAAGCCTCCGTTTCTGATCTGGTGTGCCTAGACCGCTCGCCATCGTTACAGTTCTGCTATTTGCCTGGGTCAGTCATTATTCATATTGTGTAATTGTGGTTTTCTCTTTCCCTGATCCTTTGTACATGTCTGTGTTTCTCTGTGAGTGTGTGTGCAGCCCCTCCCCTCCCGTGTGTTCACCTGCTGCCCTGATTACCCTCCCAACTGTTTTGTGTCTCCCAATTACGGTTTCCTCTATTTATGTGAGTCTCAGTTCAGTATTCGAGAGGTCATTGCATGAACAAACCGTGCTACGGCTCTGTCCCTGTGATGCTGCTGTGTAAGTATTGCCATGCTTTGCGTGTGCCAAGTTTTAGTTTAGTTTATGCCTAAACTAAAAAAAAAAAAAGAAAAAAACAAGATGGTGCCCACAGCGGCCGCCGTGGTGTATCGCTGCCCTTTAATTTTGATAATTTGTCTGTTTTTGTTCACTGATTGTGCATCTGCCGGTTCATACACCCGTAAAGAACTACTAAATATCAGGACTCTCACCCCCATGGACCTTCTTCCAGTTTTTTTAGCTCCTGCCGCTGATCTGATCCATTGTTTGGCCAAAAAAGCAAGACGGCGGAAAAGAGGGAAGAGAGGAGGGATTCTCGCTCGGCTACGAAAAAGAGGCTCGCGAATAGCCTTGCCTGGCATATTTCTATCCAATGCCAATTCTCTCCTGAACAAGGTAGAAGAATTAAGACTGCTGATGCGTTTCAAGGACCTCGCTTCCTCGTCTGTCATCTGCTTCTCTGAGACCTGGCTTAATGAGAACATTCCAGATAGCGCGATCAGCCTCGAGGGTTTCCAGCTGATTCGTGCTGACCGCGTCACAGAGCTGTCCGGTAAGTCTATCGGAGAAGGAGTGTGCTTCTATATTAACAACAGCTGGTGCTCTGATGTAACGGTGATTTCCAAACACTGTTCTCCCGCCCTGGAATTTCTTTTCATTAACTGCAAGCCATTTTATTCCCCGCGGGAGTTTGCCTCATTCATTCTCGTCGCTGTGTACGCCCCTCCTGACGCGGACACGCGCGAAGCTCAGCGCGTGCTCGCAGATCACATCCAACTTACGGAGCGGAACTTTCCAGACTCCCTGGTTATCGTGGTGGGCGATTTTAACCAGAGCAATCTGAGTCACGAGCTCCCCCGCTACAAACAGTGTATTAATGACATAACGCACGGCTCAGGAGACGCACACACACAGGCTTAGAGTAGTTCAAAGAGTTTATTAACAGCAGGAGTGAATGAGTGCGTGTCTGCGGGATGTAAATGTGTTGGTGATGGTGTCTGCTCCAGGCACAGAGGCAGGTGACCGTACAGCCGAGCAACCCTATGGAGAGAGCACAGGGAGAGGGTGACGGGCATACACCAACACAGGAGGAATTTATGGCGAGAGAAGGACTTACTTGGTGGGTCAGGACAGCTGGCACAACAAGGGGGTGAAGCCCGGAAGACAGCCACCTGGAGAGCTCCGTGCAGCAGCGAGGATTGGGCGATGGAGAGGAGATGTCCGCCGCTGGGGAATCCACCTGTGCACAGGGGAGAAGACTGAAGAGAAAAGGTAAGCGATCTTCTTACAAAAATGGTTACGCTGAAGGGAAGTATGCTCACAACGGTGAGGGACGAAGTCTGACGGCTTCAGGCCGAGCCTCCGGGCGAGACGGCCTTTATCCCTCGCCGCTGATGATTGTCAGGTGCGTGAGCAGGTGGCGCCGCTGATGAATGGCGCGGCGTGACAGTACTCCCCCCTCTAGCAGCGCCTCCTGGCGATGGCTTATCCGGGTGCGCTCGGTGGAAGTCCGCGATGAGCGATGGGTCCAACACAAACGACGGGGGCACCCATTGTCGATGCTCGGGCCCATAGCCCTCCCAGTCCACCAGGTATTGCAACCCACGACCTCGGCGCCGGGAGTCCAGGATGGAGGAGACGGACCAGGCCGGATGGCCACCAATCATCCGGGGCGCGGGTTGCGCTGCAGGAGGAGGGCAAAGGGGGTCAGTGACTGCCAGTTTTACCTTCGACACATGGAAAGTGGGATGGATGCGGAGGGAGGGGGGAATAGCCACGCGCACAGCCACCGGGTTGATGATCCGGGTGACGGGAAAGGGACCCATGAATCGCTGTGCCAGCTTCCTCCTCTCGCCTTTTAATGTGACGTCCTGGGTAGACACATACACGAGTTGCCCAACCCTGTACGCCGGGGCAGGTCTTCTGTGCCGGTCCGCCACGGTCCTGTTGCGCTCCGCTGTGCGTAAAAGCGCATGACGCGCGGCAGCCCAGGTGGAGCGGAACTGCCTAAGGTGCGCCATAACAGAGGGGACAGTCACCTCGTTCTCCTGCGCTGGAAACAGCGGGGGGTCGTAACCCAGGGACGCCTTGAAGGGGGACATCCCCGTTGCAGAAGAGCGGGCGGTGTTGTGGGCATACTCCACCCAGGCGAGATGGTTGCTCCAGGACGTCGGCTTGGATCTAGTAACACAGCGGAGCGCAGCCTCCAGCTCCTGATTGGTCCTCTCACACTGCCCGTTAGACTGGGGGTGATGGCCGGAGGAGAGGCTCACCTTGGCTCCGATGGCGTTACAAAAGGATCTCCAAACCTCGGATGAAAATTGGGGACCCCGGTCCGAGACCACGTCCACCGGAATCCCGTGCAGCCTGACCACGTGTTGGACGAGGAGGCCCGCCGTCTCCAGGGCAGTAGGGAGACCTCGCAGGGGAATGAAGTGCGCAGCCTTGGAGAAACGGTCCACAATGGTCAGGACGGTGTCAAAGGAGTTGGAAACGGGGAGTCCGGTGACGAAGTCCAGTGCAATGTGCGACCAGGGCCTGCCGGGGACGGGCAGAGGCCGGAGCAGACCCGCTGGGGGGGCATTTCCCGACTTGCTGGTGGCACAGATTGGGCAAGCCCGGGCGTAGCGGGCTGCATCCCTCCGCAGGCCTGGCCACCAAAAGGGCCGTTGGAGGAGGCTGATCATCCGAGAGGTGCCGGGATGACAGGTGAGCCGGGAGGTGTGGAGCCAGTGGATGACCTCTCCCCGGACCGCAGATGGGACGAACAGTCTTCCCTCCGGTCCGCCGCCAGGATCAGGTTCCACCTCCTGCGCCTTCCGGATCTTGTCTTCAATGTCCCAAGAGATGGCACCGAGGACGCACGACCTGGGCAGGATAGTGTGGGGCGTCTCCTCAGCCTCCACGGGGGTGAACTGCCTAGAGAGGGCGTCAGGCAGGCCGTTTTTGGAGCCCGGCCTGAAGGTGATCGAGAAACGGAACCTGGCGAAGAACAAAGACCAGCGCGCCTGGCGGGCATTCAGGCGCTTGGCAGATCGTAGATATTCTAAGTTCTTGTGGTCCGTCAGGACCACAAACGGCAGGTCCGCCCCCTCTAGCCAGTGGCGCCACTCCTGTAAGGCGAGTTTAATGGCCAGGAGCTCTCTGTCCCCCACATCGTAGTTCCTCTCCGCCGGGGACAGGCGCCGGGAGAAGAAGGCGCATGGCCGTTTGGCGCCATCGTCAGGTGACCGCTGGGATAACACTGCTCCCACTCCCGTGTCCGATGCGTCCACCTCCACAATGCACTGCAGCGCGGGGTCGACCTGGCGAAGGACCCGGGAGGAGGAGAACTCCGCCTTCAGCGCCCTAAAGGCAGCAGCGACCTCTTCAGTCCACCGGAACGGGACCTTCGGGGACGTGAGGCGGGTCAGCGGTCCGACGATCGAGCTGAAATTTGGGACAAAGCGGCGGTAAAAATTGGCGAAGCCAACAAACTGTTGCACCTGCTTCCGGGATGCGGGAGTAGGCCACTCCACCACCGCCTTCACCTTCTCTGGGTCTGGGAGCACCTGATCTTGAGCGATGATGAATCCCAGGAAGGATGTGGTCCTAGCGTAGAATTCGCATTTCTCAGCCTTCACGTACAGACGATTCTCCAGCAGTCTTTGGAGGACCCGCCTCACATGGACCTGGTGCTCGTCCCTGGACCTGGAGAAGATAAGGATGTCATCCAGGTAGACGAACACAAAGAGGCCGATGAAATCCCGGAGGACGTCATTGATGAGGCGCTGAAAGACGGCAGGAGCGTTGGTCAGCCCGAACGGCATGACGAGATACTCAAAGTGGCCGTTCGGGGTACGGAAGGCTGTCTTCCATTCATCTCCCTCCCGGATCCGGACGAGGTGGTAAGCGCTGCGTAAATCCAGCTTGGTAAACCAGGTCGCCCCCTGGAGGGAGTGAAAGGCAGTGTCCATGAGGGGCAGGGTGTAACGGTCCCTCTCAGTGATGTCATTCAGCGCTTGGTAGTCTATGCAGGGGCGGAGGGATCCGTCCTTTTTCCCGACAAAGAAAAACCCTGCCCCCACGGGTGACGACGATGGGCGAATAATCCCAGCGCTCAGAGATTCCTTTAGGTATGTATTCATGGTCTCCTTCTCCGGCGCCGACAGGCTGTAGAGCCGACCAGATGGCAGGGGAGCCCCCTGGCGGAGGTTGATGGCACAGTCATATGGTCGATGCGGGGGAAGAGACATAGCTTTCGATTTGCTAAATACCATACCCAGGTCGTGAAATTCTGGAGGCACCAGTGACAGGTCCGGAGGTGCTGTATCCGCCACAGGGGGAGCCGCGGATGGGGAGCAGGCAGCGGACTGAAGGCAGGTGCCCATACAGAAGGTACTCCATGCCGATACCCCAGCGGACCTCCAGTCCAGGACAGGGTTGTGGAGGCGTAGCCAGGGATACCCCAGGATGACGGGCGACACAGAGTTGGGCAGGACGTAAAATACCATCTCCTCCCGGTGGTTCCCTGAGATGATGACTGGGACAGGCATGGTCTGGTGAGAAACTCTCCCAAGGGAGGCACGGGAGAGATGGACCAGGGAGATGGGGTGTTTTAATGCCTGACAGCGGATGCCCAATCGGGTTGCCAGGCCTTGTGAAATGAAGCTGCCCTCTGCGCCCGAATCCACCAGTGCGTGGGTGAGGTGCCCAGTGGGATTGTGGCAAAAACGGATGGGCAGCTTTAATTGGGTGAGAGAGTCTAACCGGTTGGGATCCGCGAGGCTCCCTACAGCGATTCGCGGACCCCGCCGACTGGCTTTCCGCGGGCAACGCTCCACAGTGTGTTGGTCACCTCCGCAATACATGCAGAGGCCCAACTCACGGCGGCGTTGTTTCTCCGCAGGGGAAAGCTTGGTCCAGCCCGTCACCATCGGCTCCGACTCCTCGGGGCACAATGCTGGCGGCGCCGCCAGGGGGCGAGCTTGGAACAGGTGCGGCGAGACTCCACGAGGGCGAGAAGAAGAAGACTTCCGCCCCGAGGAGCGCTCGCGCAGCCTGTTATCCAAACTTATCGCTAAGGATGTCAGCTCCGCTAGCGTCCCAGGGATATCCCGTCCAGCCAGTTCATCCCTCAGATCACTATTGAGGCTGCGGAGGAACAGGCCACAGAGGGAGCATTCCTCCCAGCCCAATTCCTCCGCCGCTACCCGGAAGTCGACCGAGTAGTCCGCTGCCGACCGGCCTCCCTGCTGGAGAGCGAGGAGCCGATCGACCTGGACCGTCTCGGTTTGAGAATGGTCAAAGACCTCCAGAAAGTGCCTCACGAACTGGTCATAGGTGAGGGTGGCATAACTGGGCCTCGCCATTACGGCGTAGGTCCAAGTTAACGCACGCCCCTCCAGAAGATTCCCTATGTAACCAATCCGACTGTGATCCGAGGGAAAATCTCCGGGCACACGGTGGAACACGGACTCACACTGCATAATGAACCCCCGCGCTCCGCCGAGCTTACCGCTAAAGCGGGCGGGGGTCGGAATCGGTGTGAGCCGAACCGGTGCCACTGGAGCCGGCTGGACGGCCGCTGGAACAGCAGGAGCCGCGCCACCCTGGCGAGCCGGGGGGAACGGCTGTTGAGGATCCAAGCGGCCCAACCGGTTAGTTAAATTCAATAATTGATTAAAGATCACCTGTTGTTGATAAGCTATTTGATCCACTCTAGCCTCGAGAGTGGAAAACCGGTGTGCGAGCCCGCCGTCCGCCGAGCCGCTCTGCTGAAGCCGTACTGACATAACGCACGGCTCAGGAGACGCACACACACAGGCTTAGAGTAGTTCAAAGAGTTTATTAACAGCAGGAGTGAATGAGTGCGTGTCTGCGGGATGTAAATGTGTTGGTGATGGTGTCTGCTCCAGGCACAGAGGCAGGTGACCGTACAGCCGAGCAACCCTATGGAGAGAGCACAGGGAGAGGGTGACGGGCATACACCAACACAGGAGGAATTTATGGCGAGAGAAGGACTTACTTGGTGGGTCAGGACAGCTGGCACAACAAGGGGGTGAAGCCCGGAAGACAGCCACCTGGAGAGCTCCGTGCAGCAGCGAGGATTGGGGATGGAGAGGAGATGTCCGCCGCTGGGGAATCCACCTGTGCACAGGGGAGAAGACTGAAGAGAAAAGGTAAGCGATCTTCTTACAAAAATGGTTACGCTGAAGGGAAGTATGCTCACAACGGTGAGGGACGAAGTCTGACGGCTTCAGGCCGAGCCTCCGGGCGAGACGGCCTTTATCCCTCGCCGCTGATGATTGTCAGGTGCGTGAGCAGGTGGCGCCGCTGATGAATGGCGCGGCGTGACAATTAAATGTCCAACCAGAGGAAATAACACGCTAGATCACTGTTATACTTCAGTAAAGGACGCATATCGCGCTGTTCCCCGCGCTGCGCTGGGACTATCTGATCACGTGATGGTTCACCTCATCCCCACATACAGACAAAGACTGAAACTCACCAAACCTGTTGTGACCACCACAAAGAAATTGACCAGTGAAGCTGGAGAGAAACTGAACACATGCATGGAAATAACTGACTGGGACATGTTTAAAAGAGCCACACATGATCTTAATGAGTACACATACACTGTGAACTCATATATCAACTTCTGTGAAGAGCACATTCTCCCATCGCGCACCAGGATAAGATATTCTAATGACAAGCCTTGGTTCACAGCTAAGCTCAGACAGATCAGGAAGGAGAAGGAAGCAGCGTTGAAAAGTGGAGACAGGGACTGCTACAGGGAGGTCAAATATCGGTTTAACAGAGAGCTGAGGAGAGCTAAATCTGTATATTCTGAGAGACTCCAGCAGCAGTTCACTGCTAATGACTCGGCTTCTGTGTGGAGAGGACTGAGGCAAATCACCAACTATCGGCCTCAGGCTTCTAAAGGTCAGGATGACAAAGCCCTTTGTCAAAGTCTGTCCCAACACTATGCCCGTTTTGACACCTCGTCAGCTGTGTCCAACTCACCCACTCCACCCAGCTCCACTGCCTCCTCAGCCCCTAATTCATCAAGAGCGGTCCCCCCCTCCTTCTCCTCCTCCTCCCCCCCTCCCCTTGTCATCAGTGAGCAGGACGTGCACAGACAGTTCTCCAGACTGAACCCGCGCAAGGCCCCCGGGCCGGACGGTGTGTCTCCCTCCACCCTGAGACACTGTGCGAAAGAGCTGGCTCCTGTCTTCACAGACATTTTTAACACCTCCCTTAAGCAAATTTCACGTGCCGACCTGCCTCAAATCCTCCACCATCATCCCTGTCCCCAAGAAGCCACGGATTACTGGACTTAACGACTACAGACCTGTAGCGCTCACCTCTGTAGTCATGAAGTCCTTTGAGCGCCTGGTCCTGTCTCACCTCAAGTCCATCACCACACCCCTCCTAGACCCGCTGCAGTTTGCCTACCGTGCTAACAGGTCTGTGGACGATGCAGTCAACCTGGCCCTCCACTCCATCCTGCAGCACCTGGACTCCCCGGGAACCTACGCCAGGATTCTGTTTGTGGACTTCAGCTCCGCATTCAACACCATCCGCCCCGATCTGCTCCAGGACAAGCTGTCCCTGCTCAACGTGCCTGACTCCCTCTGCAGGTGGATCACCGACTTCCTGACGGACCGGAGACAGCATGTGCGGCTGGGGAAGTCTGTCTCAGACTCTGTTAGCATCAGCATTGGATCACCCCAGGGCTGTGTACTTTCCCCCCTACTCTTCTCCCTTTATACCAACTCCTGCACCTCCTCCCACCAGTCTGTTAAGCTGATTAAGTTTGCGGACGACACCACCCTCATCGGGCTCATCTCCATCGGTGACGAGTCCGCCTACAGGGAAGAGGTGGCCCAGCTGGTGTCCTGGTGCAGCTACAACAACCTGCAGCTGAATGCTCTGAAGACAGCGGAGATGATTGTGGACTTCAAGAAAGTCACATCCCCCCTGCCCCCCCTCACCATCACAGGCTCTCCCATCACCTTTGCAGATTCCTTCCGCTTCTTGGGCACCACCATCACCCGAGACCTCAAATGGCAGCTGAGGAAGCTCAAGCTACCCACCAAGATGTTAGTGCAGTTCTACACGGCCATCATCAAGTCCATCCTCACCTCCTCCATAACTGTGTGGTACGCAGGAGCCACTGCCAGGGACGGACTAAGGCTGCAGCGCGTCGTGCGCACTGCTGAGAAGGTGATCGGCTGCAAGCTCCCATCTCTCCAGGACCTGTACATCTCCAGGACCCGGAGGCGTGCTGGCCGGATCATAGCCGATCCTTCACATCCTGGTCACGTGCTGTTTGCCCCCCTCCCCTCAGGTAGAAGGCTTCGGTCCATTCGGACTAAAACCTCCCGGCACATGAACAGCTTTTTCCCCTCTGCCATCAGACTGCTGAACACTAAGTGACTTTTGACTCTCGTGCACTATGTACAGCAGCTCAACCAGACTCATGTCAATCATCACTGTTTTTCTGTTGCATTATTGACTGCACTATGTGGTACTTCACATTATCTGCTACATGCTAATTTTTTAAAACTGCCTTGACTAGTACTACTCATTATTACTAGTATTATTATTATTATTACTTATTATTACTTATTTTTCTACACTTATTGCACGTTTCTAGTCCTTTAGTTTTTTAGTTTATCCCTTTTTCTCATTATGTTTTTAATGTTGCAGCATGGCACCGAGACAAATTCCTAGTTTGTGTATCACATGAACAATGGCAATAAATCTGATTCTGATTCTGATTCTGATTCTGATGCCTAGTTCAGTCCAGTTTAGTTTAGCCCTCAGCCCATGCGCTTCTTTGTTTAGTTTTTTTCCGTGTTTTTGTTAATAAATTATTGTTTGCACCTGATCCTGCCTACACTCCCGAGTCCTCCCTTTAAACCTCAACTGCTGTTTAGCAGTACATGACAGTATGACCTCTCCAAACCAGGACTCCGCAGGCAGGTCAGTGACTAGTGGTCATGAGGTGGGTGAGCGATGGGCGGCATGTACCTTTACGTCTCTGATGGCGAAGATTCACATCGTCTGCACATTGGAGGAGGGACTAAAGCTCCTGGAAGTGATGATGAAGTTGGTGGAGATGTTCTCCAGCCTGGAGAGCTGCCCTGAGGTAAAGGAGCTGCTTATCTCGGCCTGCAGCCACCTCCACCGGTCTTTTCCAGAGCACTGTCCCCAGCTTCGTAGCCACTGCACTGGCTGGAGGAGAGCTCCCTGCTGACACCACAACCTGTGCCAAAGAGGAAGCATCCCCGGGCTCGGCAATCTCGGCTCCCCACCCCTCCTTGTTCTGCTACTGCCCCACAATGCTCTGCACCGCCAATGTTGACCCCACACTGTTCTGCTCCACCAACATCAGCCCCATGGTGCTTCCCAGCTCCAGCTGACTCCGAGGTGCTCGTGACCGTTTCCACTGTCCCCGAGGTGCACACAATGGCTCTCACTGTCTCTGAGATGTGCACCACACCTCCAGCTGTCCCTGAGATGCACATTCCTGCTCCAGCTCAGCCCGAAATGCACGTTCCTGCTCCAGCTCAGTCCAAAGTGCATGCCCCTGCTTCAGCTCAGCCCGAAGTGCACATTCCTGTTTCAGCTCAGCCCAAGGTGCACGCTCTTGCTGCTGATCCTGAGGAAGTCACCCCAGCAGCAGTGGACCAGGGGCTAGGGCAAGTACTGTTCTTTACTTTTTTAACATCAATATTAGTAAAGACTTGCCTAGCTCCTGGTAATTGTGGTGACACTTCCCTCACTCCCTGCTCTTCTCTCCTGTCCGAGGTGGCCATGTCAGGGAAGGAGTCACAATAGGAGGACCACACTTCACCTGCCACGCCAGAGGTCATGGGACCTCCACCCACCGATGTCCAGGAGGTCAGGAGACTGTCATCCAGCAATACTCCCAAGGTCAGGAGACCTCTAGCTGATGTTCCTGAGGCTAGGGGATCTACAGCCATTGCTCCTGAGGACAATGTTTCCATGTTTTCACCTTCAGAGGTCAAGGTAGCAATGTTTTCACCTCCAGACGTGGAGCTAGCCATGTCATCACCTACAGACATCGAGTTAGCCATGTTTTCACCTCCAGAGGTCAATGTTATCAGGTTTCTATCTCCAGGGGTCAGTGTTACCAGTCCCGCATTCAGTTGACAAAACAGTTCACTGAACATATTTTGCAGGGCGAACTGACCTAAATGAATGGACAGTTCTTCATGAACGTTTTTTCTGTTTGGCTTGCACATTCTGTAATTGTGTAGATCTACGGTCCTCTGTCAGCTGGTAGAGGACCCTAGTAACCACAGTGTAGACTGTAGCCTACTTCAGCTTCATATTACCTAAGAAGTCTCCATTATACCCCCACCAAAAAGAATATTTTATGCGTGATATTGTTTTACTTACAAACTGACATAACCTCTACTCTTAACTTGATGGAATTGCTCCGAAAATAAAAGAAAACAAAAGAATATCACAAACTAGCTTACCTAGCTGCCATCTTTGTTCGCTACGCGAGTCATCTCCAAAAGAATTCGGCCAAAGAGAAAACGGTTTGCAGCAACCATATTGTTCAGTTATGGAATCTAACTAACAATTCCAAACAGTTGCAAACTGTTTTGTCAACTGAACGCGCCCCTGGTTTCCACCTCCAGGGGTCAGTGTTACCAGGTTTCCATCTCCAGAGGTCAGTGTAGCCAGGTTTTCACCTCCAGAGGGTAAAATGTCTATGCCGTCACCTTCAGAGTGTAAAATGTCTGTTGTTGCCTCCAAAGGGTAAAATGTCTGTCATCTCCAGAGGTCAAAGTGTCCATGCTGTCTCCTCCTGAGTGTTTTAGTTCCTGGTTTTCATCTCTTAAGTTTAATTTTTCCCTGTTATCTCATGTTCTTGAAAGTTCTTTGTTATCCTCGGTTCGAGAAGATCATGTGTTGTTTTCAGAGCTAAGGACTCATGTGTTTTCTCCCGTTTGGTGGTCCAGGGACTCTGGAAGACCACCCGACTCACTGTGTGTTGTGGTTGGGGGTCCCTTGTACCTGGATCGGCCCTCTTAACAACTCTGTTTAATGATCTGGTGGCCTAGGGACCAGGACAGGCCACCTGATCCACTCTATGCTTTGGGTTGGGGCCATGGGCCTGGGTTGCCCACCGGATTCACTTTGATTTCTCAGCTCTGAACTCCTGATGGACTCTTTTGTTTTGCTTGGCTTGCTTGATTCCTGTATTTTGTTTTCCCACCGTGCCTTGTATCCCTCCCCACACCCGTTTAGTTGCTTCTATGTTTCTAGTTTTGGGGTGTCTGGAATCCACCCCTTAAAGGGGGATTATGTCATGGTCAAAGGCTTGATGTTCATTTAGTTGTTTTTTTTTTCGCAGTATTATTACTATAACTTTGATTATTTATGATTATTACTAAGTGCCCCATGTTTCCTGTTTGTCATGGCTTCCTCTGTTGTCTTTGTCTTATGGTTGTTTTCGTTTTTTTGTTCAAATCTTGTGATTATTATCATTATTATTATTGTCTTTTTGAGTTCTGCTATGTTCCTGGATCAGTCATTGTTCATATTGTGTTATCGTGGTTTTGTCTTTCCCTGATCCTTTGTGTATGTCTGTGTTTCTCTGTGAGTGTGTGTGCAGCGCCTCCCCTCCTGTGTGTTCACCTGCTGCCCTAATTACCCTCCCAGCTGTTCTGTGTCTCCCAATTATGGTTCCCCCTATTTATGGGAGTCTTAGTTCAGTATTCAAGAGGTCATTGCATCAACATACTGTGCTACGACTCTGTCCCTATGATCCTGCCATTTAAGTTTTGCCATGCTTTGCGTTGTTTGCCAAGTTTTAGCTTAGTTTAGTTTATACCATGTTTGGTCCAGTTTAGTTTAGCCCTCAGTCCATGTGTTGCTTTGTTTTGTTTTTTTCCTAGTGTTTTTGTTAATAAATTATTGTTTGCACCTAATCCTGCCTGCACTCCTGAGTCATCCCTTTAAACCTCATTTGTTGTTTAGCAGTACATGACACCTGCCCCCCCCCCCCCCGGCTGCTCACTTTTAGAGTTGCCACAGTGTATCATCACTTGATATCCTGATGGTCCACCTATTAATTTGGCAAGACTTTTTACACCAGATGCCTTCTCTCCAGATACTCTACCACTTGGCCACCACTCCAGATGAGGTATAGAACTGCATATGTTGGGGAAAAAAACAAGTTTGTGTGTTGTGTATATGCATGCTTAAGGTCTGTCCACACCAATGATGATGAAGATAACATTAACAACTATAAAGATGTCAGCGCCCATACTGATGAATGACATCACACTGTCACAACAGAACCAAACATGGGCTGCACACTCCAGTCTTCACATCACATGCACCTATATTTCTCCTGCTGTGGGAGAATCTTAAAGGATTTTTTCTCTTTTTTTACCTGACCACATTTTGGCTAAGAAAAAAAATTCAGAAAAGCAAAAAGTGTGAAATTATTTACCTTATTATTCTCTCAGCTCCAGAGCTTCCTCTGACTTGCACAGGTAAGATGATGTGAACGCATAGCTCAAAGTTGAATCATATGGGCTCACAAATAAATTCAGCTTGGATGTGTCAGTGGGCCACTTTATGCATCCAATTAGTTCTCCTTTTTAAATGTGTGTGGCATATGACCCAAAAGCAGACACAGGCAGAAACGATAATCGAAGTGAATAACATTTATTACAATAATTGTGCCAGGCAATATGCAACTTAGATGAATCTATGGATCTGGAAATCCTAAGAAGAGGAAGCAGAGGGGCAGGTAAGTATAACTGAGAAACAATATGATGAGGTTTTAAAGTTAATTTCTTTGTGCTTACACTTCTGCAGGGGAGACGGCTGGGAGCAAGTGAAGCACCTCCACGCTGGGGAAGCAGGTTGCCTGGGTGTTTCTGAGGGATCGTTGTGGATAGGCTGGTCAGGCCTGAGCGCTGGGGAGTGAGTGAAGAGCAGTGAAGATAACGGTGGTAAGTCAACTTACTTTGGGGAATGAGAAGTGCACAATCTGAGAATATCCAAATCCAGTCCGCAAAGCTATTTCCAGAATCCAGAGGCAGGCAGGGGTCAGGGCATAGTAGACTAGATACAGGCTGGCAGATAAACCCAATAAAGTAGGCAGTCTAAGGGTCTAGAACAAGAAAAAGATCAAAAACACAGCAAGGCAGAATAATCTAGTGATGGGATGACTGGCTTCGGAGTGTGCACCGAGCCTTTCCAGGAAATGTTTGGCGAATGTCATGTACCGAGCTAGGGATTCTCTCAAGCTCAGCTTCATGGCTGTTTTGTGTTCCTAAGTTATCTGACTCCAATCTGTCATTGCCTGTTCCTTCCCTGCTCAGGTTCACACATCCACACTCATGCACACACATGAACACATACACACATACACTCACTCACACCTGCACTCACTCAGCTCAACACACACCCACTCATTCCTACACACATGCACACACCCACTCACACCGGCAATCACTCTGGTCATTATGTCCCGTGTTATTAAAGCTCTTCCTTCCCACTTGTGTTTGCCCAATTATTGTATTGTCGTCTTCATTGTCTTCTTTATTGTCTCCAGTTCAGTCAACTCTGGATCTCCACTTGGGAATTTCACCACAGACTGCTCTGTTCCCGGCCAGTGAGTACTGTTTGTTCCGCCCGCTCTCCAGTTACGTCAGGAGGCATATTGGGTTTCTTTCATTTGCTTCCCCCTGCTGTCAGTCACATCTGCAGCACCTTGGGTCTCCTGTGTATGTATTCACCTGTGAGCTGAGCAGCATCCTGCACGTAATTCCAGCGGTTCCTCTTTTCTCTATCTTCACCTGTTTGTTTGCTTGGACTGTTCATCACATTTTGTTCAATTAATACAGACAACATCACCTGCATTTGGGTTTTGGTCTCTCCTGCCTCAGAAAGGCAGGAATTCATGACAGAGCTAGAAAAGCACTCGGAGAGTGCAGACTTCCGCCAAGTACCTCAGTTCCCCCTAATATTGGGATTTTCCCCAAATATAATGGTCCTACATTTATTTTATCTATATTTTCAAATATCCTTGACCATGAAAACATACCTTTAGCAATTGGATTCACATTGATATCTTTATTAGTTCAGTAGTTATTGACAAAAATCACATTTTTCGGTAATGGCGGTTTTCTTCTGGATATAGCTCCATAGCTTTTGAAGATACAACAAATCCATTGGCACACTACTGATTCCTTGGTGTCTTGGCTATATTTTGGTGTTTGTTGCATGTTTATATCTGAATTTCTTACCTTACAGTGATGAAAATTCCAAAGATCCCCTACTATTTCCTGTTCTGGATCACAATATCCAGATTTTTTGCAGGATCCGGATCAGTCTTTGATATTTCCTAGAAGCTATTGGGATGTTATCCTGTATTTTTGGGCAAGCGTCCTGACCATTTATTGTAGCATATGGTCAAAATGGCCCTATCTCGCAATAATAAAGAATCCTTTAAAAAAATTCCTTGATCCAGACGGTGATCCGGATCATTTCTTCCTTGTCCCATTTTGGACTTGTCCTGAAAATTTCGTCAAAATACGTTCATAACTTTTTGAGTTATGCTGGTAAAAGACAGACAGACAAACAAACAGACAAACAAACCCCGGTAAAAACATAACCTCCTTGGCAGAGGTAATAATCCGGCCAAAAAGTAGAAACCCAGTGGAGGTGTTGCGTGAGTGTGTTTTTTCATCTTTTGTGTTTTTCGCCTACCTGCGTTTGAGCAGCTCACCATGGACTTCTCTGTTTTTGGACTGAGCACGGAGGAGTGCACAGCGGCCGAGCGAGTGGTGGATTTCGCGTCCAGGGCTCGTGCCAACCACTCTCCAGAAACTGTTTTATGGTTATTGGACAACGCTGTCGGGGTAATCCGGACGTGTCCCAGCCTGTGGAGATACCTGGGGCTGGCACCACTCCTCACCCAAATATGTGAGACCTGGCAGTGTTCCGAGGAAGTGGTGAGAGGGTCCTCTGCACCGCAACCCCGGCAATTTAAGAAGCGCTTCCGGAGGCCGAGAGCCCGCAATCCACTTTCCGAGCCGGTGTCCTCTTCTCCCCACCAGACATCCCGTCTTACTCCCGGGGAGACGGAGCGTGACACCGAGAAAGCAGCTGACATCATCACCTGTCAGGAATTCAGTCAAGTCCTTCTCTGTTGTTTTGCTCTCTGTCCTGAAGTGGTTAGCCTGATTCCTGTGGAGGAGCTCCAGATTTTACAATCCTCTGGGGCTCCCCAAACAGCTGCTGCTCCTCAACCTTTTTTTCTGTCTCCCCTAAATCTCCGCTGGTCCTGGGAGGGAGTTGCCTCATGCTGAAGGAGCCAGAGGTCTTAGAGGAACCCTGTCCACAGCGAAAGAATCATCCTGCGTCAGAACGTCAGAGGAAGCCCATCTCCTCATCGGCAGCCGTTGTCCAGACATAATGCCCGACTACTCCTGCGATGAAGCCTCTCCCCGTCCCAACTGTCTTGCCAGTCTGCGGGCTCTCTGCTTCAGCCACAGCCCACGTCACTGAGACGTCCCCTCCTGCTGCCGAGAGATCTGCCAGGGTTTCTCCTGACACACCCACTTCTGCGTCGTCTAAGCCGGTTCCTCCACTATCCTCAGAGGGGACCGGAACAGCCATTGATGTGGAGGAGGAGGATGGCCTGTCACCTGCAGCTGTCAACATCAAAGACCGGGATGACAGCCAAGTGTTTTTTCATTCAACTCAATTTTACGATAATAAACTTTGTCTTCCTTTTGGGAGAGGGGCTCAGTTTCAGCAGTCCGCTGAGCCCTCTCCTTCAGCTGCAGTCAGTAACTCTTGCCCAATCCTCTCCGTGTCTCCTCCTCTTCTTCCTGAGTGTCCATCGGCCCCGGAATCAAGCCGCCGGATGGTGGAGGAGCCTGTGGCTCTGAATGATCCTAGACCAGTGCCAGCATTGAGTGGTCTCCCAGCCTCCATGCCGGAGGAGCCACCTGCGTGGGTTATTTTGCCTGTGGGCACAGGGACTGCCACCACCATCATGCCTGCTGTGGAGGCCACCGCAGCAGACTGGGAGCCAGAGCTGGACCTCCTAGAGGCTGGGCCCGAGACGTCATCGCCGGGAGTCCTAAACAGCAGTGGAGCTTGAGCTCAGGTAAGTGATCTCTCTTGTGTTTCTCATGTCTGTTTTGGAGAGATCCTGTCTGGCTCTTGGTGAAGACAGTTGGGTGCAGCCCTCAGCTGCATCTGAACTCACTTCGCCAGGCTCCACCACTGCCAGCGACCCTAACCACATTTCCTCTCCTGTTATTCCTGAGCATCTTCCTAGGTTCGCCGGAGAAGATCCACCATCGCCAGGGGTCTCCGTGGATCCGGTCACTCTGCCCGATGACATCATGAGTCCAGCACCACCCCGTCGAGGTCATCCTGGACCCTTCTTCCTTGTCCTCGCCTGGGGTCCCGTTGATTGACCGCCTCCTGGCCTGGGTGCTCATGCGGGTTGGCTAGCTTGCCATTAAGGCAGCATTGGCCCAGTCCGGGCCCACTGTGGATGCAGCGTTGGCCCAGTCCGGGCCCACCATCGGTGCAGCATTGGCCCAGTCCAGGCCCATCGTGGGTGCAGCCACAGCCCAGCCAGGGTCCACCGCAAGTGCAACCATGTCCCAGACTGGGACCCCTGTGGATGCTACCATTCTCTTTACAAAGACCAGCGAAGGCATCGTCCCTTCTCCTCCTTTGTTGGGCGCCATCATGGTTCCCTCTTCTTCCCTGCCGGACGCTGTTGTGGTCCCCTTCGCTCGTCAGCCCGATGGCACTGGGGGTCCCTTCCTCAGTTTTCTCCTCCTTTTTTGGGCCTCCCTGTGGGGGAGCCGCCTCCTGGACCAGTCTCCCGGTCGTGGTGGCTGAAGGATTCTGGTCAGCCGCCTGATCAAGCATCAGGCTGGTCAGCCGTGGGGTTGGGTGGCTTGTGTCTCCTGGTAGGCCACCCGACTCGCCTCACCTGGTTGTCTGGTTGTCCTGGGACTCTGGGTGGCCTCCCAAGTCCTTGTTACTGTAGGACATGGGGGCGGGGGGTAATTTTGTGTTTTTCTGCTTTGGGTCCTCAGCAGGGGTTGTTTTTTGTCCCCTCCTAGCCTGTTCTCCCCACATCCTGCCCAAGGTAGTTTGTTTCAGTTCTTGCTTGGGAGGGGGGCGGGGGGTCTTTTCTTGTTTCTCTGATGGATCTCTGGGTGTCTGGAATCCACCCCTTGAGAGGGAGGCTCTGTCATGAACCGAGCAAGGGATTCTCCTGAGCTTGGCTTCATGGATGTTTTCTGTTCCTCAGTTATCTGTGCTTTATGTTACTTTTTGAGTTCCATATTGTGTTTCATTGTTTAGCCATGTTCTGTTGAATTTTTGGTGCTTTTTATTTGCTCTTGACCATTTGATTATCTGTCCCGTGTTATTTAAGCTCTGCCTTCCCACTTGTGTTTGTCCAATTATTGTACTGTTGTCTGCATTGTCTTCTCTATTGTCTCCAGTTCAGTCAACTCTGGATCTCCACTTGGGATTTTTGCCACAGACTGCTCTTCTCCCTGCCAATGAGTACTGTTTGTTCTCCCCGCTCTCCATTTATGTCTGGAGGTGCACTGGGTTTCTCTTGTTTGCTTCCTCCTGCTGTCAGTCACGTCTACAGCGCCTTGGGTGCCCTGTGTATGTACTCACCTGTGAGCTGCAGAGCATCCTTCACATAATCCCAGTGGTTCCTAGTTGCGCTATCTTCACCTGTTTGTTTGTTTGGACTGTTATATCACATTTTGTTCAATAAATACACACATCACCTGCATTTGGGTTTCATTCAAGACAGCAAAGTGCAATTTGAGGCGTGTATTGCTGACGTAGTCGGTCAGGAAGCTGTTCATGATTTTTCATGCAACATGAAATAAAGTGAGCAGTGATACACAATGGAAATTCCCTTCCCTCACGTTTTGTGTTGTCGATCTTTGACTGTGTATGGGATTTGTCACAGCTATTTTTTAGATGGAGCCAGCACCAAAAACACTGACTTCTCCCATTTGGGAACATTTTGATCTAATTTTTTTTCCCATTGGTGCATTTTTCACAATTAGTGGATATATTTTGTAACTGGAGTGGTGGCCTAGAGGTTGATCATCTGCCCTGCAACTGGAAGGCTGAGCTTGAAGGCCAAGTTGGTCCATTCTTGTAATTTATTTTTGTTTGCAAGGTGAAGTGTCTGTTGTGTTTCAAAGAGCTTGAACAATATAATAACATATCATTATGCTGAGGCACTACTGTGCCCTGCATGAGAATAAGGACAGAGGTGAATGTACTGGAAAAGACATAAATGTGTCTACCCTACACTGTACAAACTTGAAGTAACCTTCCTTTGTACACCTGCATTGTCGGTGCTCTGAGAGAGTATTCTCCAAAGCTGGTGAAATAATCTAAAAAAATATATATATAAATAAATAAATAAATAAAAAGAAATCACTTTAATTCAAAAACTGTTGAAATGTTATTATTTCTTCATAAAAATGCACACCAGGTAACACAACCCTTACGAAAGGAAAATATATTTACCAATATATTACTTGAAATATATTGCAATATATTCTAATATATTATTTTCCCGATACATTTCCCAACATATTATATGTTTTAAATACATGGAAATATATTGATGATGCATATATTACACAATATATTATATATTCATGTAATATATTTCAATATATTGCAAAATATACAAATGATTGCCGCTTTCCATATATTGCAATATATTAAACATGAATGAATAATATATGTGTTTATATATCTCAAAATATATGTAATTTTATATTTATAAATATCCACCATCATGTATTGATTTATATGGGAAAATGTATTGGTAATATATGTAGAGATAAAGTGTCACATATATGTTCAATATATGATAAATGTATTTTACATATATGGAAAATTATATGGAAAAATAAATTAAATATATGTGAAGATATATGAGCAATATATGGTAGAATGTATTGTTAATGTATGTAACAATATATGGAAAAAATGTGTACATATATATGTTTAATACATGGTAGAATATATTTTAAATATTTGTGAAATTATATGGAAATGTGATATATATGTGTGTGTATATATACGGGTATATATATGAGCAAACCTTTATATGAAAATTAACACAGACTAATGGATATCTATCAAAAGTCACCTTTATTGTCTTTTAATCAGATCAAAAACAAATCCTGAGGATGTAGGAGAGAGGTACATTTTTAAAAGTGCAACATTAAACAGTACAAATTCTTAACAGTGCAAAATCTTAATAGTGCAAACTTTAAACAAACTTTAAACTCAACTTAACATCCTGCAACAGTGCAACATACCAGTACAAAATATAAATTAAACTTGCAGCTTGCGCTTCACCTGGTGAAAACATATTTACCAATATATTACTTGAAATATATTCTCATATATTCTCATATTTATTTTTTTCCCAATACATTTCCCAATATATTATATGTTTTAAATACATAGAATTATATAATAATGATACATATATTACACAATATATTATATATTCATGTAATATATTGCAATATATTGTAAAATATACAAATGATTGCCGCTTTCCATATATTGCAATATATTAAACATGAATGAACAATATATGTGTTTATATATCCCAAAATATATGTAATTTTATATTTATAAATATCCACCATCATGTATTGCGATTTATATTGGAAAATGTATTGGTAATATATGTAAAGATAAAGTGTCACATATATGCTCAATATATGGTAAATGTATTTTACATATATGGCAAATTATATGGAAACATAAATGAAATATATTTAAAGATATATGAGCAATATATGGTAGAATGTATGGAAAAAATATGTATATATATATATATATATATATATATATATATATATATATATATATACATGGTAGAATATATCTTAAATATACGTGAAATTATATGGAAATGTGATATACATATATATATATATATATATATGAGCAAACCTTTATATGATAATTAACACAGACTAATGGGTATCTATCAAAAGTCACCTATATTGTCTTTTAATCAGATCAAAAACAAATCCTGAGGATGTAAGAGAGAGGTACATTTTTAAAAGTGCAACATTAAACAGTGCAAATTCTTAATAGTGCAAACTTTAAACTCAACTTAACATCCTGCAACAGTGCAACATACCAGTACAAAATATAAATTAAAATTGCAACTTGGACTGGATTGCACTTCACCTGGTGTCTTAGCTCACAGATTCGACTGTTGATGGACTTTCTCACATCAGCTTCCTTGGCCCTCGGAAACTGTTTTACAACAGCATCTGTGGAACAGAACCACAATGATTACCCACCTGCTTGCTGTCCCCCCCTGCCCCCACTCCTTCCTCCTGCCCCATACCCCTTGCTCTGGTTTGCTGTATAACCAAAGGGAAAATACCCCCTCCTGGCAGAGATGCAATCAAAACTGGAAGGCAACCAACTCTGAGAACTACTTACCTTGCAAAGCTTGAAGTTTCCTCGGGTCGAGAGCCTGCCGACGCTCAGCATTGGGATCCAACTTGCTGACCCCTCCTTTCAGGTTGGACTTGAGAGGACTTCAACATCAAAGAGCCCCATCAGTAGCACCCGTGCCAAACCATTGGGGGTGGTACAATTTTTTGCAGTCTCCCAACAATGTGATGAGATAGTGACATCGTTGTTCCCGGATTTCACCTTATGTAAACAAAAGTAATATAAAAAATAAGAGCATGAGCAAGGATGAAACAAGGAAAGTCACTCCAAGCATTAGAATGCATAGACAGAAAAAAAAAGAAAAAGCCACAAGCAATAAGATGCCAATAATGCTGTAAGTTTTAATGTTAGAAATTTTCAAAATAACAAATATTTACATGTGAAGGTCTGCAAGGTGTGCAAAGTGATGTTTCACCTGGGACGTCACTCTCAGCATAAGGTTCATCAGCATGTTTGGTGGGGTGGTTGTCAACATCTTTGTTGGTGGTGGTGGTGTTGAAGGAGACAAGTTTTCTCACCTCCACCAACAGAGCTGCAATTTCTGAGAAAAAAGTACAAGATTATTCAGACAGCAACCATGAAGACCAATATTGTCCAAGATGCTACAAATCAATTGACGTATCATTAAAATAATTGTAACCGGAGCAAGTTATAGAATTGACATTGACTTCATGTACAGTATATCATGCTCGTTTACCCTGGGCTCATTAACAGTAACAATCAGTATAAATGATACAGACATAGACAAACTGCAACCTCATTTTTCTGCTTATTATGCCTGTGTAAGTGATAAATATGCTCGTGATTCTTCAAACATGCTCTAAAAATACCTGTAGCCCACCTACCTGACCACACATGGGCTGATATGGGTGATTGCTTTTTAGATTTAGATAGCATCTTTAGAATCACCCTCGGGTCTAAATGGATTAATACCATATGATATATAATAATATTTGATGACATAATACTCAATACATGCCTTTAACTACCATGTTCCGCAGTTTGGAGTTTTCTTTATGTAAAGCCTTGATCTGGCTCTGCAGATCTCTGGTAAAGTGATCTCTTTCCTGGCTTGACGATTCTGCTGGACCGGGGCTGAACTGACTGTTCCCTGACAGTAATTCCTTCTCCACCCGTCTTTGAGCAGCAACTTTGGCCTTTTTCTATAGGGCAAAGATATTAATTTTTATTATTTAGTCGTGGATAATCCATTACACAAATGATGCATAATGTGATAGCAATCTCTGTTGAATTACCTGTCTTGGATTTCCAGAGCCAGAGGCTTTGTCACCAGTACCAAAATATTCTTCATCAAAGTCCAGGCGTTTTCCTTTTCTCACCCTCTTGGCCGGCATGTTCCCGCTCAGTTCCTGCGCTTCCAGTTCCTGCTCAGCAGCTCTCAGTGTAGCCTCTTTTTCTACATTAATTTATAAGGATAGAGTTAATATCAAACTAAACACCACTGTATTAATAAATACTACATAATAAATAATTATGTGCCAAATTTTAGACTGCAAAATAGTGAAATACGGGATACACATTTTGACATAATAAACAGAACATTTTGTTGCTGTATTTGATAATGCAGTAACTGGTAGGAAATAAGTGATAGGTGTCAGAAGTCTGAAATATAACCTCACAAATACAGAGTACAAAAAGGTATTAGACTGAATCAAAGATCAGACTTAAGACACGCAGAGCCTTTGAAGTTTTTACTTGCAAGGAGTAATCAACCCACATACAGGGCGAGTTGAAAACTGAGGGGCAGTCACAGCCGCCTTCTTTTATATACAATGATAGTACGTGGAGTATGTGACAAACTCAGCAAATGCAGAACAACAGAATTACCACATAAGCAAAAGTATGCTCTGTACGTCTTCAAGTGTGTGTAGGAGATAAACTGCATGATCACTCTTATCGCGGGGTGAACATCTGCTTCTCCACTCAGTAAAGGCAAAGAGGGGGAAACAACTCCATATATGGGCCCGCAACAAACCAGTGCTTCGGTCATAGTTAACAGATGATAACATACAACAGTCTTTTGCAGAAAAAATAAGATGCACAGGGTGTACAGGGGACAAGTCTTGATACAGCATAAAGATTTGCATATGTCAACACTCTTTTATCACACATCATATGAATAAACAGAAGGGTGATGCAGCTTAGTCACTAACAGTGATTATAAGAAGAGGTACAAGTTGTATTTTATGACTAATAAGAAAAAGCATCATACATATAAGAATATCAATCTTCATTTCATGAGTTATTAATAAAATGATAACCATATATTCAATTTTCCAACAATAGGTCAAGTGTGAGAGTGTGTGTAAGACCGACTTGCCTGCTAACTGAAGAATAACAGCATCTTCAACGGGCCATCCATTAGCAGGCTTCTTGCTGTTAGTTGTTCGACATTCAACAAGATATGTCGTGTCAGTAGTAGCAGCTGGGTCAAAATCAATTATCCAGCTGATGGGAACGATGCTGGTTTTATCTTTGTCAGGTCCCTTCGCCCAACTAATAAGGGCAAACCTATATTTTGACATTTTTGCTAAATACATATTATGGTTGTGCCTCTCCGTTTCTTCTTCCCGCTTAAAGCAACCGACATTTGCGCCTAGTATTGCGCATGCATGAAAAATGTCATTGTGCTATGATTGGCTGGCTTGTTCAGGGCGATTGTTATGCGCATGCGCCATTCGATCTGAGCACTCTGGTAAAAGTAGTCATGTATCTCATCCCATCCGTTTTCAAATCAAAACAACCTTACGTTCCATTAGCTAGCTCAGAGTACAGACAAACGTAGAAAATAGACCAAGTCCGACTGAAAAGGAAATATATCCTCCCAGGTTCTGAAACGGATATTCCAAGAAGAACAAGACGATTTTTTTTTCTTTTGAATTCTTGGATGGAACGTGGGTGAATCAGAGGAGTTATTGTCTAATTTGACCTTGTTGGATTTTCTTTCCCCCTTTGTTATATTATTCAGTTTCTTTTAACCTGTACTTTTAATCTATCCGAAATAAAGATTAATTCATTCATTCATTCATTGATTCATTCATTATGGAAAAAAAGGTTAGTCCTTTCTGCTTGATTCTGGCCATTTATACAGCACACAATAACTATATCTGCTGCAAACAAAACTGATAGACAGGGATGATGGGGGGGACAATTCTTTTTTATTGCTTTGAATGTGACTCTAGCCATGATGTCGCCTAGGGATGATAGACAAGAGGATTATTATTATTATTATTATTATTATTATTATTATTATTATTATTATTATTATTATTATTTTCATTGCTTTGGATGTGACTCTAGCCATGATGTTGCCTAGCCGAAGAGAGGTAACTTGGGGTGACATAACATTATTTACAACACAGCTACTATCTTCTATTTGCATTTAGCATTACACCATTTATCATTTTGCATCTATTGATATGATCATGTCACAGTAACATTTTTATTTAATTGATCTATATATTTCCTCAGGGGAAATTAAGCTTGAGAATCATGTATTCAAAGATTAATATGAATCTATGTTTTCTATCACTTTAGGGAAGCAATGAGAGATACCAAGATTGATCAGCCAAACCAGGATCTGGTAAGTCATGAACTTTAAACATGTAGCGTTAAACTATACTGTACTTGGCTATATGAAGCCAGATCTACTTCTCACAAAATAGAACTATTTTTTCTTATTTTTAATAATTACTATTGTATTGCCAGATGCATCTCCAGCAACAGATGTCTTCATCAATATCTTGAAATATGTGTAGTCTATGTGTAGAGTACATTTTGGCAATGACGATGTTGTGACTGAGTTACAGATACATATTTTTGTCAAATTTGTTGCAGTCATTAGATGGAAACTGTCATCTTTTGTTTAGACAAGAGCTCATGTCAGTTCTGATGCCTGGATCCCCCTAAGTGAACCATCTTCAGAAAGACTATGGGGAACTACAGAAGAGGGCCATGTAAGTTTCAGATTCTGGAAAACCTTAAATAACAGATCGACAAGCTCGTTGATCGGCTATTTTCAAATAAGGTATTTCATGTAGAGCACAGAAAAATCACCAGAGCACTGAGGCACTCAGCTCTACAATGTGACAGTGTTTAATATTACACTGACAATAGGACTTTTTAAGAATGAATTGGTCTGCTTTAATAATGCTAACATAGGCCCCACATATTGATGCCCACTTGAGATATATAAAGAAAAAGCACAATGTGTTTGTGCTTTGGCAGAGAGATGGAGTGCACCACTGCCAGAGATAGATAGATAGATAGATAGATAGATAGATAGATAGATAGATAGATAGATAGATAGATAGATACTTCATTTCGAACCAAAAAAAGTATAACAAAAACAAACAAATGACAAATGCAATAAAGTAACAGTATACACTGTTCGAAAGGGAGAAGGAAGAAGTGAACACTTATTAATTCCATCTCCTCTTTTCCATAAATACACCCATGTGAATTATATACAAATTACCACCTTTAAGACCCCAAGTAAACAATTTACTGTATTTTTTTACAAATCAACATTAACACCCAGAGAAAGGTGTGTGCTGGATTTTCAACCCGAGACGAAACCATCTCATGCTCTATGTGCATGATCCATGTTAATAAAACACTTACAGTATTATTCATTGTATTTCAGGCAGTCTTTAATTGTGCAGATTTAGTGTTCAGTATATTTTAGGTTTTGTATTAAAAATATATTGTGGCGTTAGCATGTTACATACACCATGGTAACTTGCAGATTGGTTTGTAGACTGTATGGGTGTTCATTTTTGTTTACTGGAATTTTGTTATTTTTTTCTGTTTTATTAGGATGATGATTCTGAACCTTGGGTTCCACTCAGTGGACTACAAAGTTTTTCAGGAGCAGAAGACTCTGTAAGTTTCAACTTTTGCAAGAATCTGGCCTCTGTAGCACTTGCATTATAGTGCAAAATTAACATATTTTTTTTTTGCTGGGGGGGGGGTCACTGTTCGGAGATCTGTTTTTGTCTTTATTACAGTTTAGGCAGCGATAGGTTAGGGATAGTCAGTAGTCAGAAGTGTTGTGATGTCATGGTAAAGCTACATGGTAAAGTTAGTATCTCCCTACTAACTGAGATGATACTTCTGATTTGAGGATGTGGAGTATTTCTTTAATCAAACTTGTAGGTAGGCAGAAGTGAGAGTGCTGCACTTGGTCAATACAGCTGTGGTTTTTTAAAAGCTTAAAAATGGATAAAATGGTCCAACCAGGTGCTCTTCAAGGATACATAAATAAATACTGTAGATTATCTAGCTGATGGGATTTTTGTCGCTCTGGCAACCCATGTATCTCTTTAATCAAGTTTGGAGGGAAGGCAACTGGTTGGAATAGCATCTCCCACATGCTAGATCCTGTTGGTGGCTGGTGACTGTGCGTGTATTGTGTAACAAAGGTTTATCAATACTTTGTATTCTTTTCTGCAACACAGAATCTGAATGAGAATTCCTCTCACTATGACTCTGACAATGGCTCTGAAGATGCACATGATGTCAGCCACATTATGGTGAGTATAGTGTACAGTGACCACAGGATCTCATCTCTGTTGTTTGCAGATGATGTTGTCCTGTTGGCTTCATCCAGCAATGTCCTACAGCTCTTGCTGGGACGGTTTGCCACTGAGTGTGAAGCGGCTGGCACCTCCAAGTCCGAGTTCATGGTCCTCAGCCAGAAAAAGGTGGATTGTCCTCTCTGGGTTGGGGACAGGCTCCTGTCCCAAGTGGAGGAGTTTAAGTATCTTGGGGTCTTATTCACGAGTGAGGGGAAAATGGAGCGAGAGATTGACAGACGGATCGGAGCAGCATCTGCAGTGATGCGGACGTTGTACCGGTCTGTTGTGGTGAAGAGGGAGCTTAGTTCTAAGGAAAAGCTGTCGATTTACCAGTCAATCTACGTTCCTACTCTCACCTCACGAGCTTTGGGTAATGACTGAAAGAACAAGATCGTGGATACAAGTGGCTAAAATGAGCTTTCTCCGTAGGATTGCTGGACTCACCCTCAGAGATAGGATGAGGAGCTCAGTCATCCAGGAGATGCTCAGTAGAACCGCTGCTCCTCCACATTGAAAGGAGTCAGTTGAGGTGGTATGGGCATCTGATTAGGATGCCTCCTGGACGCCTCCCACTTGAGGTGGAGACCCCGGGGCAGACCCAGGACTCGGTGGAGAGACTATGTCTCCCAGCTGGTCTGAGAACGCCTTGGTATCCTCTGTGAAGAGCTGGAGCAGGTGGCTGGGGAGAGGGAAGTCTGGGCTTCTCTGCTTGAACTGCTGCCTCCGTGACCCGGACCTCTGGAAAAGTGGTAGAAGATGGATGGATGGAGGTTTGTGTGATCAGTGACACGACAGATCTTCACCATTTGAGAGCATTTTGCGAGGAAAAGAAAGAAAGTCGCAACTCGAGTCTACTGAACAGAAATGCATTGATTTTGCATTCCACTCAGTTTAGCTTCTATTGCTAAGGACGCAACACTGTTGTCGTGCTCATGACGACATGTGCATAACCTCTATAGTGTACATTTTGTAAAGTGTGTAAAGTTTCTGTAGTTTGCATGTTGTAACATGCAGGTTGGTTTGTAAACTTTCTATGGGTTTTTATTTTCTAATGTGTTTTTTTTAGGTTGATTACAATTCTGAACCATATTCTCCTCTCAGTGGACAACAAAGTTTATCAGAAGGAACCAAAGTCTGTGTAAGTTTCAACTGTGTGGAACATATTTGTAGCTGTCTGCAGGTTGGAAGCTAGGATGAATGCTCAGTCCAGGTCACTGCACCGTCAGTCAGGACAGAGCATGCTGGTGAAGCCACATCCTGTCAGTTTAAAAGTAGTGGTTGGCAATTGTCAGAGGAAGCATTAGTGCTTACTGCTCTCTCCAGATCAGCAAAGGGGTAGAGTAGCAACTGTGACAGTAAAGTGAAATTGGTATAAAGTGTTTCAGTTTATTGTCACTGGCTCTACTGGATTGTGTGTAGTTAAGCTTTTGACTAATTCACTGAAGGTACTGAAGAACTAAAGTGACAGTAAGTAAGTGAATCAAACAACCTTTCTCTAACCAGAATTTTTTTCTTTTCTCCATATATAGAGCCTGCATGTTGACTGCAGCGATTATGTTCCCAGATGTCTTACTTCCCCACTCTTGTTTGAGGATGAATGTTCCACAGAAAGTGAACCTCCATTCAATGATGAACCTAATTGCAGCCAAATGTCACCAAATACCAGTAACTATATTCATAATGACTTGGATGACAGTCTTGGATCCATTATTGGAAGTGAAGAAGAATCTTCCCTTTTATTTGAAGATAGCCCTGATGAGTCAGTAAATGAGGAATCACATTTTGGAAAAGTCGGTCATGAACTGGAAAATGAAGAGACATTTTACACTGGTTCACAACTAACCCAAGCTCAGAGTTTTTTACTTATACTTTCATTTGTTTTGAGACACGGACTCACAGGCATGGCTCTCTCAGATCTCCTAGATTTGATCAATATTCACTGTCCAGAAAACACAGAGTTAACCTCAAAGCATCTGTTCTTAAAAGAGCTTAAGCCAATAGAAAGTCACCTACAATGTCACATATATTGTCCAAACTGTGAGTACTATATTGGTGAACAGGATAGTGAAGGACAATGTGTTGTATGCAACACAACATGGGATAAAAACAACTCACTGAAGAATGGAAACTACTTAAAATACTTACCAATCCAAAACACAGTTGGAACATCTTCTTCAAAGAGAAGATATTGCACATTGTATCAAGTCAAGAGATGGCACATGTCATTCTGAAATTTTTGATGATATTGGAAGTGGTAAAATGTACCGTAATCTGAACAAAATTGGAGGCCCGCTTGACTGTATTCATGGATACTTCTTAACACTCAACTGTGATGGAGTGCCTGTATTCAAATCATCACTCTTTGGTATATGGGATTGTAAATAAGCTTCCTTACCCTGTGCGCAAAGACAGTGTTCTGCTTTTTGGCTTGTGGTTTGGTGATAAAAAGCCAAATATTAATACATTTTTAAAGCCTTTAATTTTAGAGTGTCAGACGTTGTCAACTGAGAGCTTTAAGATAACAAGAAATGGCATTTCGGAACAATGTAGAGTCGTGGCTGCTCTTATAATGTGTGATTCGGTAGTTAGGCCCATACTTCAAAACATGACCCAATTTAATGGCCAGTATGGATGCAGCCTCTGTTTACATCCCGGTGAACAAGTTGAAAAGGGTCATGGCACTGTCAGGGTTTACCCATACAAAGATGTTTCAAAGAGGGACCACGCTTCAACCATAAGTGATGCAAGGGAGGCTTTATGTATAAAAAAATCTGTGAGGGGTGTTAAAAGGCCCACATGTCTCATTAATATTCCACACTTTGAAATCATATCTGGCATGCCTCCTGACCACATGCATAATATACATCTTGGTGTGGTTCGCCAAATGGCAAGCATGTGGCTGGACAGTGATAACCATGAAAAGCCTTATTATATTGGCAATAGAGTGAATGAACTTGATCAACAGCTCTTATTAGCCACTTGCGCTCCGTTGTTCCGCGGGCGGGCAAGTCTCTGCGTCCTAGGACGCACACTCCTGCGCCCTCGTGCGCACTCGGACGCATAGTCCAGATTGTGGTGATGTAGGTGGTGATGGTGATGTAGTGGTGTCCAAGCGCCACTAAAAAAAAAAAACTGCAGACACAGCCGCGAACAGATTAGTTCATCTGATTGACCTCTCATTCGACTAATAAGAGCCTTGAATTGGGTTTCTGAAACCTTGAAGAGCCAATGAATGAAAACCTAGGAAGGAGGACCCGCCTACTGTGAATGCAGGAGCCAATTGAAGCACAGAAATTCAGGCTGGGTGAAGAGAGATTTACTGCTGCAGCAGATGAAAACAAAGGACGCTGGACGAATCTGCTACAGACCCAGGCTCACCCAGCAGCATGGAGACCACCCACAAGTGGGACCTGCACTCATTCCAGCAGAATAGACGTTTAGGATTCTCTTCCGTCATCATAGACCGACGGAGGCCGACGACAAAGGTCGTAAATCATTCACCAAAACCGCAATATTGGAATTATGTTTTGATCGGGATCCACGAGCGGAGCAGCGTCGCGTTCGTCTGACAATGGGGAAGAGAAGTTCGCCAGGACTCTGCTGCTGTGAAGAGGTAAAGTGTTATAAGCTAAATTATTATTTCTCCCTGAAAACTGTAATCCAAAAATGACTTTTGACCGATCGGTAAATTACAACTGTACTGCGCACGAAGTACGAAGTGCGTGCACCGTGATAAACGGTTCATTTGCCGTGTTCGGTCCGTGACCTACCCCCCCCCCCACCCCCGCTGCAGAAGAGGAGCGGGGGGGGCGTTCACGGTCCGAACGCACCCCGGTCCGCGGGGGGAAGCATATGAGTCTATTCCTTCATGTAGCGATGGCCGTCTTCTGTAGCGAGGGGGGGGGGACAACCCCCCCCACACACACACACAGTAGCAGGGTGGGGGGGGGCCGCTGTGAAAACATGCAAGGAGTGTAATCCATCATGTAGCGAGGGCCGAACTCCGTCTTTTGTAGCGCACACACACACAGACACAGCCCTGAATGTGACCTTTCATTAGAGCCCAAAATGAAGCTTCTATGTTGAATTATTCAAAAGTTACAGACGTTTTTCCAAACTGTGCCATTTGGCACAATTTGGCACAGTTCCAAAACACCTGGGAACTACCTGAGAACAAAGCTGTGTAAAATATTCATTTTTTGTGGTATTGTTACCAAATTTGGATCTCAGATTGATAACACTTGGTTCTACATTTCTGTTGCATTTTCCAGCTGGATCGGACAGCTGTGTGTTATTTGCAAGCATTTGTATCCAAAAAAACACTGTGTCCAAATTTATTTTCTTCAAGTTCATTATGTTTAGATGACTGTAACTCAGTGGCCGGAGCACGTAGAGAGATTATGTTTTTTTGCCAAAAAATTCAAAGTGTTTTCTTTTAAATGAGACCAACCCCATGAAGATGCTGCAAAGGGTTGAATAACAGCTTTCGATTTACTTTGGGCACGTTATTTTTTGGCATTTTTAGGAAAATTGCCCGGAGTGCAAGGGGTTAATTAAGCCTCCTTGCACAAGAGTGTCCAAGAGCGCACGGTGCGCAGTGGTTTAGCACTGTGACAGCACAGTTTTACCCTCGGCCGGGGGATCGCGGGGATCATGAGATCGTGGGTTCGATCCCAGCCCCCGACCAACAGTGAGCTGTGTGGAGTTTGCATGTTCTCCCCGTGTTGCGCGGGTTTACTCCGGGATTTCTCCGGTTTCCTCCCGCACACCAAAAACATGTAGGTTTAGGGCGCTCGCGCACGCAGCGACCAGCAACCGGTGGCTTGTCACCAGACTGCAAACCAAGTCTACCTACGGGTACAAATAAGTAACAAAAAAAAAAAAAAAAAAAAAAAAAAAAAAAAAAAAAAGAGTGTCCCGATCTCTTCAGCAGAGAAAGTTTTGGAAGGCTTCTGAATGACAGAACTGGTTACTGTTTTATAGTGTATTTGTGCTAAAAGGAATTCTGCCCCAGGTATTTTACCAGCACTGGTTAGTCTTTGTCACATTCATGTTCTTACTTTGTAAGGACATTATTACAACAAAGGATGTACAAAAATGTGAAAAACTTGTTGTAGATTTTGTCAAACAATTTGAAACACTGTATGGGAAAACAAATGTGTCATTTAATGTACATTTATGTCTTCATTTGCCAGAGTCTGTCAGGAATTGGAGACCTTTGTGGGCCCATTCTGGGTATATTTTTGAGTCATATAATGGTGAAATACTGAAAATGTTGCATGGCACTCAGTTTGTTCCTTTACAGATAATGAAACAATTCACATATAGACAAGTATTGCCTCTTTTAAGGAATGATGCACTGAGAAATGCTGTTCCTGAATGCATCCAGCTGTTTAGTAAGTTAACTGGCCGAAAAAGGAAGCAGTTTGAAAGAGTAGGTGATCAACTTGTTACCCTTGGTTTGCATTATTGTCGAAAACTTTCAAGCGAAGAGTTACTGGTCATGAGAGAGCAACTTTCAGTCACCACGGATACAGTCGTGAAAATATTCAGGCGACTTCTAGTCAACGGAGAGCTGTATTATTCTTAGGAGTTCACAAGGGTAGTGAAAAGGAACAGCTTCACTGTGCTGTTGCAGAATGGACACATCATCACTGTATACTATTACATTGTAGTAGAGCAACATGGTAGCAGAAAATGCTTTGCTTTTGGGAGAAAGTATGATAGATCACATAGTACACTGATACATGTTGAAAATGTAGTTGGTCTGAAAAGGGAATTCCGGGGCAGGAAACAGATATTTGATGTGACACTGTTCAAAAGAAAATGTATGCTAATTGATCTGCCACAATATGCAAGCCTCTATGCATGCATACCTCCAAGATCCAGTGTGGAGGATTGAAAATGTAATGGCAAAGTACATTTCAATTGTCAAGATTGTCAACAATAAAGCTTATTTGTCTAATGCAGATTTTTGTCTTCATTGTATTTGCTTTAGGGTATATACAGTATATATATATATATATATATATATATATATATATATATATATATATATATATATATATATATATATATATATATATATATGTGCACGATGGCACAGTGGTTTAGCACTGTGGCAGCACAGTTTACCCTCGGCCGGGGGATCGCGGGGATCGTGAGATCATGGGTTCGATCCCAGCCCCCGACCAACAGTGAGCTGTGTGGAGTTTGCATGTTCTCCCCGTGTTGCGTGGGTTTACTCCAGGATTTCTCCGGTTTCCTCCCGCATACCAAAACAACATGTAGGTTTAGGGCGCTCGCGCAAGCAGCGACTGACAGCCGGTGGCTTATCACCAGACTGCAAACAAATTCTACCTATGGGTACAAATAAGTAACCAAAAAAAAATAATAAAAAAAAAAATATATATATGTTGTAGCATGTAAAGACAGACTATTACATGTAAAAATATAGTGCTCTTATTGCAATACATTTTTTATATTTATCAATACACATATATGGTCTATGCTTACTTTGCAATATATTGGAAAATATAAATACTAAATCTCATATACGGGAATATATTGCTTAATGTATTGCATGATATTTTCCTATATACTGCAATACATTTTTGTTTCGTAAGGGAAGCACATTCACTGTAGTCACCCCAGTTTTATTTCTTTTTTCCCTTATGATTGTTGATATTTCTTAAGACTGCATTTATTGAAATAGAAAAAAATCCACACTAAACCAATAATGCCCTTATAAAAATCTGCATGCTGTATACTTTTTGTCAACTAGATGGCCTAGTAGAGCAAATAAAGTTTCACATGAGGCTTTGTCTATATGATCCATTTTGATTAAAAACCTCATCTGGCCATAACTAGAATAATCACATGAAACGGTGCTTAGAGCATGGTACAGGCTGTGTGCAGGTTAATGTGACCAGGCAGAGTAAAGGGAGAGCACCCTATTTAAAGGGCCTCCTCTGATTGACAGCAGACAGAGGGTGAGAGAGGGATGGTGACAGATCACACACAAAGACCATTACACTCCTCCTCCTCCTCCGCCTGCTTCACACTGAGCATCCTACTGAAAGCAGGTGGATAAACTTTCCAACTGTTATCTATTCCAGCCCTACTGCCAAAACAGGTGAAAACGGTGGCTGGATATCTTACAATTGGCTGAAAGTGTTTTCATTGTTCAGAAAAATACTCTGAAAGTGATCCCAAAGATATTGTCTGCCACTTTCGTTATAGTTATCACTATAGTGTGGACTCTGCCATCCACTTGAGTTAGAACAATTTTTAAAACTACAATTTTATAATTATTGTTTATCCTGCTTGGTGTGGACGACCCTTTACTCCATCCCTACTCCCAAGTTTTCCCTTTGATTTCTTGCAGTTAATCAGTTAAGAAAAAATAAGTGTGATTAATCAAAATACTTTTTTTTAAAAATGGGAGTAATTAATATTTTTAATCAATTTCCAACACTAATTTAAATCAACTTAAATGTTTAAGCCAAATCCAGAAATTTTTAAATGACTGACAAAGCCATCTTTTAAACTTTTTTTTCAACCAATTTGTACTTGGGGGGAGGAGGTGGGGTCAATATCCCAGCTGTCTCTTTTCAAATGCACCTTACTGCGGAAAATAAGGTACACAACATAGTATTGCAATTCTCCCACACTGTAAGATGCCACCAACAGTTACTATAATTTAAATTCCTACACTACTATAATTCAAAGAGTATTAGACCACCGCTGAAGCCGAGTAAGCAAGGTTATCAGTGAATGCAGTAAACTCATGAAATCCCCATTGTCCAATCAGATTGCTTGATTAGAACTAACTATTTGATATGTTGCTCCTTTTACAATAGTTTACCATACTCTGGAAAGGAAATCTTCTTTAAGCCACAGGTAACAGAGCTAGCAATTCAGTCATTCAGAGTAGTTTATTTGCTTTTTATACTCCAAGGACTGGTCTTGTCCTACCAACCACTCAAAGTGTCATGTCTGCTGCATAGCCTCACAGCGAACACATAAATTGGCAACAAGCCCAAAACTCAGTGTAAGTAATGTGTTTATTAACACAGGGAGAAAGTACAAAATGTCCAAATAGCAGTCACTGTGAATAAGAGTAAGACAACCCACTACAACCCTCCTAGGCTCAGAGGGAATGTCTAACGCGCTCCAGACAGTCTGGAGCGGGGGTAAAAGGCACAAAAAGACTTACGGATATGTTGGAGAGGAAAGGCTCTGAGGCACAATATGTTCAGTCTAAGGGAAGGAAGCCAATAATCCGGGGAGTCAGGTTGTCCAATGTTGACTTAAGCCGTCACACTGGCTGACAACACTGCCTCCCAATAAGTACTCTATATACTGATGAAGGAAAGCGGGCACAGCCGTGTGGTGAGCAGGTATGTAGGTAATTGGATGAATGCATGCAGGCGTGTGTGAGTGTGTGTGCATGTGTGAGTGTGTGTATGCGTCAGTGTGCATGTGTGCATGTGGTGATCCCAAACAGCTGGTGAGTGTCTGGTAAGAGGAGGAAGGCATGACTGTAGGACTGGCAGAGAGCAAGGCTCAATCTGCCAGCTGGAATTAATAAGAAGTAATCAAAACCTACAGCCACAGGTTATGGACGGGGTGAACGACCCCGAACAGGACAGTGCACCCCACCCCCCAAGGGGTGGATACCAGATGCCCACCGTAACATCGAAATAGAAAACAAAACCTGCCCCCCCCACCACACACACACACACACTCAAAGGCCAACACAACAAACCAGGGTGGGAGGTGGGGAAAACAGGTTAGGAGGGATTGAGCCGAACAAGAACACCACAAAACAACACCATGACACTTCCCAACCCCAAACTAACTAACCCACCCCACCCACAAGAGTCCAACAGTTCAGGGGGCCAACCAGAGTCCAAGGCCCAGCGGGCAGCCTGCAGAATAATGTCAGGCAGACTGCCAGGGGACACGGGCCACCCAGCTAGGGAACCTAGTCTTTTGGGTGGCCTGCCCACACAATTCAGCCACCAGGACCGGAAGGGCAAATGAGGCAGTGGCCCACCCACTGGAAAGCTGAGAGGTGGGTTGCCAGGAAGAGGAAGAGGAACCCCTAAGGTCACTGGCGACGGAGGGAAAAAGACCCCGACGGTGCCCAGCAGAAAGTGGAGCAACACCCACAGGGCCTCCAAAAGGAAAGGGATGACCCCGGTGTACCCAAACTGCCCTGTGGCACCCTCGGTGGCCCCTACGTAAGGCCGGAAATCTGTAGTACCCACGGTGGATCCAAGCTGTGCCATGGCTGCACCCACAGTGGAGTCCGGCTGAACCCCTGCTTTACCCGCAGTGGGACTCGGCTTGGCCACTGCTGACCCCAACGCCACCTTGGCCATGGGCCAGCTGACCTGTATGAGCACCCAAGCGAGGAGGTGATTGATCACCGGCACCCTGGACTGGTACTGGGTGCCCCCGATAACCACCTCAACCAGAACCTCGGTGACTTCTGGTTGGGAAACCTGGCCCCCGGACTCATCCAGCGATGGAGTTGCCGGAGAGAGTCCTTCATCGCTGGATGAAGGACTCTCAGTTACACCACATGTAACTGCGGGCGACAGCAGAGTCGCCAGCAGCTGCAGAGCCCGACAAGGCAAGCTCAGGTGCAGCGTTTGGCTGCAGCTGACTCTCCTTACCTAAAGCTAGGAAAAAATGCTCTATAATAGAAAAGAGAAAGACAAAAGAGAGCACTTGCCTTAGCTCAAGCTCTACCGCCATCCAGGACTCTGGTGATCCGGGCGATGTCTTCCCAGGCTCGGCCTCCAAAAGGTTCTGCTCAGGTGCTAACTCTTCTGTGGCAGCCTCCACAGCAGGCGTGAATGTCACTGCAGTCTTATCTTCCCCAGTAGCCTTGATCCACGCAGGTGACTCCTCCAGTGTGGTAGCTGGGACCTGGTTCACCACTGTTTTGGAAGGACAAACCTCCCGGACCTCTGACTCCTCCTGGTCCTGATAGCTCGGCTCCAGTTCCAGCAGGCAAACAAAGGAGAGTGGAGAGAGAGCTGGTGAACAGCTTTTAACAGCAGCAGGTGGGGAGAGCTCATGGTACTGCTTTCCCTGAGCCTCCCTACAGGGAATCAGGCAAGACATTCCATTATTAATGTGAGTCAAATGAAAAATTACTTGCCTGTTTTCCCGGTTTATGATGTTGATTGCAGCTGCTGCTTGGACGTTCTCACCCGTCCGTCTGGGAAAGGCGGTGCAAGGCTCCTTGGTTGAACATATTGGAGCTGCCCCTCTCGCCACAGGAACGGGAGGCCCCAGTGAGAAAAGCAAGAGCCCCTCTGCTGCTGGCGAACAGACCGAGGAAGAAGACCTTGCAGCGGATATGGAGGGACATTCTACAGACAGGACTGCTTGGAACTGATAATCTGCTGCGGGGGTAACAGGGCTCGGTGTAGGAGCAGGAGCAGTTAACGGGGCTGAATTGTTTCTCCGGGATTCCGGGTGACGTCACCGATGCCGACCTGATCGCAGCCATCTTGGAGTGGGTGATGGAGCGGAGGGGAAGATGGCCGCCAGCGGAGAAGAGCTTTTCTGTTTTAGGCTTGGTGCGGAAAGCCCTTCGCCTCAGGTCAGGAAAAGCCTGTTCGAGCACGCAGACAGAGGACAATAATTCAGCGTACTGGGGAAAATTTCAGAGGCCCGGGTGAGCTGCAAGAATATCCTGCACCTCATTGAGGCAGTCCCACTTTTCTCCCGGGCTGTAGGCTTCATTGGCGAAGTACGGGAACCCTCGGATTGACGTGGCTGCCCATTCCTCCTCCACGCTGGGATGTCCTGCTGCCAGTCTACTTCTGCCAGTGTGGAAACAGCTCATTTAGGACATCATGCTCTGAACAGGTTAGTGGAAAAAAAAAATGAGTAACACACTACTTTCTGCTTGGGCTCTTTTGGTGGCAGCTTACTGTCATGTCCGCTCATAGCCTCACAGCGAACATGTAAATTGGCAACAAGCCCAAAACGCAGTGTAAGTAATGTGTTTATTAACAAAGGGAGAATGTACAAAATGTCCAAATAACAGTCACTGTGAATAAGAGTAAGACAACTGTTATGTCCGTGGGTTTCTACTTTAGATTACCACTCGGAGGAACAAACACAAAGACACACATGGCTGCAGGTCATTAGCTTGCTCGTTTACTCAGGCATACGCACACATACACGTTTTTGTTCAGTTCAATGAGCACACTCTTATAGTATTGGCGATGCCACAGGATACTGCGCCCACCAATGGGGTGGCATATGCAAATGCAACTCATACAACTCATACAACTCCCATACATCACATCTCCTCCCCACTAAATGTTGTACCCACCCCCAAGATACACAAAGCAAACAACTTTTATTATTTTAAAAACACACACTAGCCTTGAGGCTGGGAGTAGACGATCCCAAACCCCTGAGTCAGTCAAGGGTTTATTCTGTCCTTTTGGTGAGACGTGACTCTCTCATCTAACACATAAAAAAGTTCTCTTATTCAAAAATGTCCAATATATGTCTCTTAAAAGTATCTTAAACAAAGTTTATGGAACATAACGCTCTGGTGGTCTAGTAATACGAGAAGGATATCTCTTACCAGTCTCTGGAGGTGATGTGGTGTTTCCCTCTGAGGTTACCTGGGGTAATGGTGAGGGATCACTCACAGGAACCAGAGTAGCTGGTTCTGGAACAGTCTTTTCCAGCACAGGCAGGTCTGCTGAGATGCACGACGATGCAGCTCCGCCATCGTCTGTAGAGGTATCCAATTCAACAACCCTGGCCAGCATCTGGTCCGCGTGTCGCCTCCAGTGCTGCGATGCGCCGATGTCGACGGTGTAGGATACAGGGCCAGTCTCAGCTGAAACAACCCCTGGTATCCACTTCTTCTCTTCTCTCCTGTAATTCCGAACAAGAACTGGATCTCCCACCTTGAACGTTCTGGCTTTTGCATGCATTCCTCGATACGCACACTGTGCCTCTTGTGCTTTCTCTACCTCTGATGTCACGCTAGGCTTCAGCAGGTCCAATCGAGATCGCAACTTGCGATGCATGAAAAGCATAGACGGGGACTCCTTCGTTGTAGAGTGTGGAGTGTTGCGGTACGTGAGTAGAAAGGCATCCAGTCGGTGTTGTATGGAAGTGGTTCCAGTGGAACGCTTCAGTGACTGCTTGAATGTCTGTACAAAACGTTCTGCAAGACCATTTGTTGATGGATGAAATGGTGCAGAGCGAATGTGCTTTACTCCATTGCCTTTCATAAAAGTGTCAAACTCGTGTGAGGTAAACTGAGGACCATTATCGCTCACTAACACCTCAGGGAGCCCATAGCGACTAAATAATCCTCGGAGCACCTGGATGGTATTAGCCGTTGTAGTGGAACTCATAAGGTGTACCTCAGGCCATTTTGAATGGGCGTCTACAACCACCATAAACATTTGGCCTTGGAACGGCCCAGCAAAGTCGACATGAATTCTCTGCCACGGGGATCAAGGCCAGGTCCATGGGTGGAGTGGTGCTGGTCCCGGTGCTTTCTGTGTAAATTGACAGGACTGGCATGTTTTTTAGACCTGTTCAATTTGAGCGTCAATTCCGGGCCACCACATGTAACTGCGGGCGACAGCTTTCATTTTAACAACACCTGGGTGTCCAGTATGCAGTTCCGACAGCAGTCGTGATCTCAATTTTGAGGGAATGACAACGCGCACACCCCACATAAGGCAACCTTGCTGGAGTGTCAACTCATCCCTCCGGCTGATGAATGGCGCCAATGTGCTGGCCACATCCTGGACCCTCGGAAAGCGACCTGTGGAGACCATCTCCAGGACTTGAGCAAGGACAGAATCACCCCTGCTCTCTCGGAAGATTTCTCGACAGTTCACAGGTAAGGCTTCTAGGTGTTTAATGTGAAAACTGTCCACAGTACTGATTCTCTCTCTTGATAATGTTGGTAATCAGAATCAGAATCAGAATCAGAATCAGAATCAGAATCAGCTTTATTGGCCAAGTATGCACAACACATACAAGGAATTTGACTTTGGTAAAAACTTGCTCTCGTTGTTCAGGTGAAGGATTTAAATAAGGATTCAATGACAACCACAGTATGTACAGTAAATTACAGTCTGTCCACGTTTCTATAAAAGGATGCAAATATATACAGGAATATATGCAGTTATTTACTCGGACTAACCACACTTTGCAGAAATATATGAAAAAATATACAATCACACAGTATTTCAATGTGGACTCAGATTCAGTGATATAATGTGAATGAAGTAAAAAGCAGTGTGAGAGTTATGTGCAATGTAATAATGGATGAAAAGTCATGAGTACAGCAAACAGGTAGGACTAGGTGAATGTTAGGAGTTCATCAGAGTGATGGCTTGAGGAAAGAAACTGTTCCTGTGACGGGTGGTTTTGACCTTCAGTGATCTGTAATGACGACCAGAAGATAGAAGTTCAAACAGTTTGTGGCCGGGGTGTGATGGGTCAGCACAGATGTTTCCCGCCCGTTTCCTGGTTATGGACCGATATAAGTTCTCAATGGAGGGTAGGTCGGTACCAATGATCCTCTCCGCAGACTTAATGATCCGCTGCAGTCTGGTCTTGTCCTGTTTAGTGGCAGATCCAAACCAGACAGTGATGGAAAAGCAGAGGACAGATTGGATGATGGCGGTGTAGAAGACAACCAGCAGCTCCTGAGGCAAATCAAACTTCTTGAGCTGACGCAGAAAAAACAACCTCTGCTGGGCCTTTTTCCGGACAGTGTCAATATGGGAGGACCACTTCAGGTTCCGGGAGATTGTGGTACCCAGAAACTTGAAGGAGTCCACAGTGGACACTGTGCTGTTGAGGATGGTGAGTGGGGAGAATGAAGGGGGGTGTCGCCTGAAATCCACAGTCATCTCCACCGTTTTGGCTGGGTTAAGTTCAAGATGGTTCTGGCTGCACCAGAGGATCAGCTGCTCCACCTCCCGCCTGTATGCAGACTCATCATCATCCCGGATCAAACCGATGACTGTGGTGTCGTCCGCAAACTTCAGGAGCTTCACCGAAGGGTCCTCTGAGGTGCAGTCGTTGGAGTAGAGGGAGAAGAGCAGTGGGGAAAGGACACATCCTTGGGGGGCGCCAGTACTAATTTTTCGGGAGCTGGATGTAAATCTCCCTAGCTTCACCTGTTGCCACCTGTCAGTCAGAAAGCTGGAGATCCACTGGCAGGTGGAGGGGGGCACCTTGAGCTGGAGGAGTTTCTGATGAAGAATGCCTGGGATGATGGTGTTGAACGCTGAGCTGAAGTCGACAAACAGGATCCTGGCGTACGTCCCTGGGGAGTCGAGGTGTTGCAGGATGTAATGTAGTCCCATATTCACTGCATCATCCACTGACCTGTTTGACCGGTAGGCAAACTGCAGTGGGTCCATCAGGGGGCCTGTGATGACCTTCAGGTGGTTCAGCACCAATCTCTCCAAGGATTTCATGACCACAGAGGTCAGGGCAACAGGTCTGTAGTCGTTTAATCCTGTAATAGAGGGTTTCTTGGGAACTGGAATGATGATGGAGCGTTTGAAGCAGGAAGGCACTTCACGCAGCTCCAGTGATCTGTTAAAGATCCGGGTGAAGATGGGGGCCAACTCGTTGGAGCAGACTCTCAGGCAGGACGGAGACACACCATCAGGTCCTGCAGCCTTCTTGATCTTTTGTCTCTGAAAGACCCGGCGCACCTCCTCTTCACAGATCATTAGTGCTGGTGGGAGGTCAGAGTGGAGGAGGGATGGAGTTCCTGGGGCTGCAGATGGAAGGCGTGAAAGCCCATCCGCATTTCCATAACAAGCTGCCTCTCGGTACTGTATGGTATAATTATGGGCAGCTAACAGAAGAGCCCACCGCTGCATTCTAGCAGCAACCATAGATGGTGTGGCTTTGCACGGACTCAGAATAGTGGTCAATGGGCGATGATCTGTAAGGAGTGTAAACTGCCTGCCATACAGATAATGATGGAATTTACGAACTCCAAATATAATGCCAAGAGCTTCGCCCTCAATGTGGGCATAATTGCGTTCTGCCTTATTCAGAGTCCTTGATGCAAAAGCTATGGGCCTCTCTTGTCCATTCGGGAAAATATGTGAGATGACACTACCTACACCATAAGGTGATGCATCACACGCCAGCCGAATGGGAAGTTGTGGATCATAATGGGTTAACACGCTTTGAGAGAGTAACTGCTCTTTTGCCTCTTTGAAAGATGCAGCACATTCAGATGTCCATTGCCATTGTTTTCCTTTGCACAGCAGCATATTCAGTGGGCTTAGGATAGATGACAAATTGGGGATAAATCTGCTGTAATAATTAATTAACCCCAAGAAAGAACGTAACTGACTCACGTCTGTAGGTGCAGGAGCCTCCACAATTGCCCTGACTTTCTCTGGTGCCTTGTGTAGACCCTGGGCATCAATGACGTGACCCAGATATTCCAGTGAATCCTTAAAAAATTCACATTTTTCCTTCCGTACTCGCAAACCGAATTGTTCCAAGTGCCCTAGGACAGCATCCAGATTTTTCAGATGCTGCACACGATTCTGTCCACTGACCAATATATCGTCCAGGTAACAGTGAACGTTCGGCAGACCCTGGAGGACTTGGTCCATGGCACGCTGGAATATCGCTGGTGCTGAGGTGAATGAATGAATGAATGCATGAATGAATGAATTTTTGAATGAATGAATGAATGGGTTTTATTTATGAATGAATGAATGAATGAATGAATGAATGAATTTTATTTATTTTGGATAGTACATTACAGGTTAAAAGAAACTGTATAATATAACAACAAGGTCAAATTAGACAAAGACTCCTTCTACTATACAATTCCAGGTGAGTTATCCGAAATGGGTGATGGCTGAAGCCGCAGCTTATATTGCCCACCCACATTCCATCCAAGAATTCAAAGGAGAAAAAAGAGAAATCAAGACAAGAGTGATTACAATTTAAAACAAGGCTAAGACAAAATGTGACTGAGAGAAAAAAGAAAACTGAGCTAGTCTAAGTTAAGCGGTTACTATTCAAAAACAAATCTAAGACATAGTGTCACAGAGAAAAAAGAAAAAAAGAAAAACTAAGCTACAACACAACACAGGCTGGAAATGTCAATCCTTATGTGAGTTTACATGTCGTCTTGTAAATATGTTTGGAGTATTTCTTCCTTTAGTTTTTGTTTAAATTGTCCAAGCTTTGTACATGATTTTAATTCAGGTCCAAAATCGTTCCATAAGCTGACTCCTTGCACTGAAATACAGTGTTGCTTGGTGGTTGTTCTCACTGTAGGCTTTTGAAATATACATGTTCCTCTGAAGTGATATCGTTTCTCCCTTGTTTGGAACAACTTTTGGATATTTGTGGGCAGTGATAGATTCTTCACTTTGAACATTATTATTGCGGTTTTAAAGTCAATCAGATCTTTCAACTTGAGAGTTTTTTGTTTAAGAAAAAGTGGGTTTGTTGGTTCCCTGTAAGCTGCTTTGTTGATTATTCTAATAGCTCTCTTTTGAAGCATAAAGAGTGGATATATGTTTGTTTTATATGTATTTCCCCATACTTCATTACAATATGTCATGTATGGGAGTATTAATGAATGGTACAAGGTGTATAGTGTGGGTTGATTCAGCAAATTTTTCACTCTGTGTAATATTGCAATTGATTTGGATACTTTACCTTTTATATAATTAATATGTGGCTTCCAACACAGTTTGTTATCAATTATTACTCCAAGGAATTTAGTTTCAGATACCCTTTCAATCTCTACACCATTTACACTGAGTTTGGGTACTGGGTAGTTGTGATGGTTGTTAAAGACTATAAATTTTGTCTTGCTTAAATTGAGCGTTAATTTGTTTGAATCAAACCACAGTTTCAGCTTTTCTAATTCCTTTCCGAGTGTATCCAGAAGTTGTTCCAAATTGTTTCCACTGCATAGCAGATTAGTGTCATCAGCAAACAATATTAAGTCCATTTTTTCTGAAACTTTACATATATCCTTTATATACATATTGAATAATAATGGTCCCAAAACTGAACCCTGTGGGACTCCACAGGTGACCTTCAGTAACTCTGAGTTTTTGCTGTTAACACATGCAAACTGATATCTATTCTTTAAGTAACTACTTAACCAGGACAGTGCTACCCCTCTAATACCACAATTTTGTAGTTTCTTTAATAATAGATTGTGATCTACTGTATCAAATGCTTTTTTAAGATCCAGGAATACTCCAACTGAATACTCTTTATTTTCAATGGCTGTTGATATTTTTTCTGTAAATTCCATTAAGGCATATGCTGTTGTCCTTTTGTGTCTGAACCCATATTGCTGCTCACACAATAAATCATTCTTCAGTATGAAGTTGTCAATTCTCTCATAGAATATTTTTTCAAGTATCTTGGAAAATTGCGGTAATAGTGAAATTGGTCTGTAGTTGGAGAGTTCCCCTCTGTCGCCTGTCTTGTAAATCGGAATTACTTTAGCTATTTTCATTGCATTGGGAAATATACCTGATTGGAGAGACAGGTTACAGATATACGTCAGTGGTTTCACTATGCATTCGATAACAGTTTTGACTAGTAGCATGTCAATACCATCGCAGTCAGTAGATGTTTTACTTTTGAACGATTTAACAATTTCAATGACCTCTCTTTCGTCTGTGTTCTTTATGAAGATGGTGTCTTTTACAGCAGTGTTATTGCATATTGTATCACCTGTAGGCGCCATAGTGGGTATTTCTTGGGCCAGTTTAGGTCCAATGTTAACAAAAAAATTATTAAATTCATCTGCAGGTGAAGCTATATTCACATTCGGAGTCGATTTATTATTTTTTGGAATATTAGTTGGGTAGCTAGTATTTCTGCTTTTATTTCCAAGGATACTGTTGATTATTGTCCATGTATTTTTAATATTGTCTTTGTTTTTTTCCAGTTCTTTACTGTAATAGTCTCTTTTACTGCATCTTATTATATATGTTAACTTATTTTTGTATGTTTTATACTGTTGCTCTGCTTCTTTTGTCCTTTTCTTTATGAAAGCTTTATATAATAAATTTTTCTTTTTACACGCCTTTTGTAGTCCTTTGGTTAACCATGGTTTGTCAGCAAATTTGTGTTTAAGCTTTTTTTTAACTAATGGGCAGTTTTTTTCATAAAGAGTGGTTACAATGTTTATAAATGTGTCATAGGCTTCATTTACATCTGATACATAGACTTCTGTCCAGTCTTGCTTCAGCAAGTCCTCTTTAAAAGAACTGATTGCGTTTGGTGATTTGTGTCTGAACGATTTTGAGATTTTTTCTGGGTTGGGCCCCGTGTGGCCATGGATAAGTGCAAAGATTGGCAAGTGGTCGCTTATATCATTTATCAATAATCCACTTTCTATTTTCTTATCGAGAACATTGACAAACAGGTTGTCAATAAGTGTAGCAGAGTGAACTGTGATTCTACTGGGATGTGTTATTGTGGGATATAGACTCATGCTGTACATAGAGTTCATGAACTCTGTAACTACATTTTGTTGATGTGGATTAAGTAGGTCAATATTGAAATCTCCACAAATTGCTACCATTTTCTTACTAGTAATATTATTGTACAGCTCGACTAATTTATCTCTGAATGTCTCAATGCAAGTTCCTGGCGTTCTGTATATGCAGCTTATGATTAGATTTTTTGTTTTGTCTAGGTCAATCTCAACAGTAACACATTCCAAAATCCCTGGTAGTGCTGAGGACATTTCATTTACAAGCTTACATCTATATAGGTCATCAATATGTACAGTGCAACACCACCACCCTTTTTTTGAGATCTGTTAATGTTAAACATCTGATATCCCTCTATTGCCATCAGGGGAGCCTGGTCTTCATTAAGCCAGGTTTCCGAGACTGCAATAGCTGTGAATTTTCTGTTTAGCTGTTTTAAATAGTCCTGAATCTGTGAGAAGTTTTTGTTAAGACTTCTGCTATTGAAGTGTATTATTGACAGTTTACCATCTAATTGCACTTGACTTTTGAATTGCTTTTCAGTGTAATATTCACAGTGGTTATGAATATTATTGAAAAAGTGGTTATCAGGATCAATATCATTCTCCATCTCTTGTGGTTTATGTTCAGCATAGTGGCATATTTTTAGAGTTTGAGTTTCCTCACTCTGTGTTTCATAGTCAGTGTTCATTTGTATTTATCTAAGTCAGTAGCATCTCTGATCATTATACTTTTTGCTTGCTCAGGTGTTCCATTTAGTTTAATCCAAATTCTACAATTTCTTGTCCAGGTTGACTGTATCTTATTTTGTTTTTTTAGCATCCGTGCCTGCCGTGCTAATTCAGCGTTTTTTTTTTTGTCAGGTGTTCATTTAGGTAAACTTGAGTTTCCTTTAGTTTTCTGGCCTGCCTCAGTATGTCATTTAACCTAATTTAATTTAAGTTATTCCAAATGCCAGCCTGTTGTAACAAAACAGACCCTTGGATGTGGTTATTGTGAGATATTTTCTGGAATTTCCCTCTATCACCATTTGCAAATAGGCATGAGATAAGTCCAGTTTACTAAAATGTTGCCCCTCCGAAAGTGATGCGAATAGATCTTCAATGCGTGGAATTAGGAATTTCTCCACACACAGGGCAGGATTAACTGTGACTTTAAAATCCCCACATATCCTAACATCTCCGTTCTTTTTCACAACGGGCACAATGGGTGTTGCCCATTCACTGAATTTGACAGGGGATATAATGCCCTGCTCACACAATCGGTCAATTTCAGCCTCCACTTTTGGCCTAAGGGCATAGGGAACGACTCTCGCTTGACAGAACCGTGGCACATGATCTGGCTTCAGCGCTATGGCTACTTCCATGCCTTTCAGAGTGCCTAATTCTTTCTTAAAGACCTCTGCATGTCTTTGTAGCACGCCCTCTAGCGTCTCCTCCCGGACCGTCTTTATTTCTCGCCAGTCAATTCGAATCCTCCGCAGCCACTCCCGACCAAAAAGTGGGGGTGAACTTCTCCGAACCACATACAGTGGTAGTCTAGCCCTCTGCTTATTCATCCTCACTGAAACGGTGATGACACCCTCTGCTGGAATCACCTCGCCCGTGTATGTTTTCAGCATTATATGGGTTTGGCGCAAGGGCAAGTCCTTAAAGTGTGCATCATACAGTTTTCTTGAAATCAGAAACGGCAGCACCGGTATCTAATTCCATAATAATCCTTTTTGTCATATCCGGCTCTAGGGAGCCGGGCAATCAGAGCCGGGGACAAGCCAGTGAGTCGTGATGTTTTATTTAGGGTAAAGGGTAAGGGATGAGGAGAGCACAGATACTCATGCAGAGGTACACTCACAGGTTGCACAGCGCAGAGGTAAGCAGCTCGTACCGGACATGGGGGTAACAAGACGTACATACTCACAGCGGGATACAAACACAGGGATGCTGCAAGAGGAGTAAAAGCTGACACCAGACGAAGGGGCTTCAGCTTAGCAATGTGTTTATGTCGCAGCCCCGAGTCATCGAGGCTGCTCCTATTTATCCTCATTGGCAGCGCCCCAGCTGATGAGGACTAATTGGCCCCAGCTGTCCATAATGCTGCCAGCTGGGAGCCTGCTGAGACGCTACTCAATGGGAAGCAGGGATGAGGGAAAACATGGGCTGAGTGCCGAGACGGCATCTCAACCCGTGGTGACAGAGCCCCCCCCTCAAGGTCGGGCTCCTGAACGACCAGGAACATCCCAGCCCCCCCCTCAAGGTCGGGCTCCTGAACGACCAGGAACATCCCAGCCCCCCCCCCCCCACCTAGGGTGGGAGGAAGGGAGGCAGGACTGGAGGGGAAGAAGCCAAGGGAAGGACAACACCAATGGGGCAATGTAGGGTGGCAGGGAAAAAAAACAAATACAATACTGAACAAAACAGGGAATAATCAACCCAGGTTCGAATGGGGAGAAGAACTGGGTCAGCACACCGGTTACACACTACTCAGAGAGTACCAACAATGCATGACCCAGAGCAAGGAAACAAAAAACCACCAAAAAGGTACAGGGCAAAAATGCTGAGTATGGTTAAATAAAGGGGAACACAATACACAGCGCCAATTTAAGTACATACACAGTCACCAAGAAAAGAGAAGGTGACTGGAACAAATGGACAACTACAGAGCATGGTGTTACGGAAAACAAGGCACATGACTCTATAATGAACCAACAGGGCATAAAAAAGAAATACTGAGTGCAGGCAAAGAAAAACCCACACACACGAATATATAAATACCCACAGTCACCTAAAGAAATGAAAGTGGCTGGAATAAATGGATAACTGCAGAGCATGGTCTGAAAGGAAACAAAACATAACTCTACAATGCAAAAACGGGACTAAAAACATGGTACAAAAAATAAAATGCTGAGTATGTGAGATGGAAAACAGCACTATAAAAACATATCCACCAACAGGACAAAACATTACACCCGAGGTGTACGGCAGGCAGAGTCCAAAAATAGCCGAGATGGCTCCGGAGATCTCCCCGCCCATTGTCCAGCTGGCGAATCAGGGGAAGAGAAGTGTTCGGACGGCGAACTCCGGACCCAGATCCCAGGAATCCAGTCCACCGGCAGCCGAACCAGGCCGCCCAGAAGGAAACACAGACCAGTGGGGGGAACCAGATCACCGAACCGAAAGTTCTGTGGGTCGGGTCGTCAACCCGCATCACTCAACCACCAGGACCGTTGAGACGGGCGAAGGATCAGAACGGATCCTGGTGGAAGAGGCTCAGGGGAGAGCCGATGACGAGGGCGGCGGGCGTCAGGCCGCAGGAAAACGGCCACCTCCTCACCGGACCTGGACAATACTGGGGCAGCACCCACGTCGGACCCCGATCGGGCCTCAGGCGAACCCACGTTGGACCCCGATTGGGTCTCGGGCGAACCCACGTTGGACACTGCACCAGAACCGACCTCCAACGTTGAACCCGGACCCTCCAGCACCATGAGGAACAGCAACTCCTCGCCGGTGACCCTGGAAGAAGGCTCAGAAGAGAAAACAGAACCGGGATCAGGATCACCAGCAGCGCCAGAACCCGGCGAGACGAGCTCAGACGCAGCGGGCGGCTGCACCCTGCTCGTCTCCCCTAGAGATAGGCTGAAGTGCTCAAAGATAAAAAGAGAGAAAAGAAAGGAGAGCACTCGCCTGATCTCGGGTTCTGACGCCGTCCAGGACTGCGAAGATCCAGGATCCGTCATCAGGAGGTCGTTGTCAGGCTCCCATCTAGCCGCGTCGGGCCCCGCAGCCAGCATGATGGTCAGCGCAGCTTGAGATTCCTCCAGCTCCGGTGACCCCGCCGACGATCCACTCGGCGTGAAGCCAGAAGAATCTCGTCCCGCTGGACCAAACCGCTCCTCCGTGGAGACCCGGGGACGCTCAATCGTCGGCGTAGACTCCACGCAGCAGTCAGTCCCCCTCCTCCGTCCGCAATGTAGCTGCGGAACCACAGGCCCTCTCCATATCCCACCACGTTGACCCGGAGCCGGGGACCGCTCGGCGGAGAGAGACACAGAGGATGCGGGATTAGGAATACAGGTTACAGCAGGTGGAGGGAGTTCAGGGAGCTGCGAACCCTGAACTTCTCCTCCAGGGATGTGACAGAGCAAATCATTAAGCAGGTGTGAAAAAACAATGACTTGCCTGCCCCCTGGAGGTTGAGTATCGCCTGCTGTAGTGGAATCTGCTTCTTCCTCTCCCCGCCCGGCGATAACGGAGGACCCCCCCGGGAGTTCGTCTGAGGATCGCTCGCGTTGTCTCCAACAGAGAGCTCACCAGGCCGGAATTCCAGGCACACACAGCAGTCAGGAAGCGCGTAGAGGAGGAGGGGAAAACAGCCGGGGTGAGCCAGCCCGAATGTCCAGGAATGACAGCGGGGGAATGAGGCTCAGGATATGGGGCTGTAGAATCTCCACACAGACGAGGCGAAGAGGTGACAGCTGCGTGGGAGGAACTGTCCTGACGATGGCCCAGAACTGGATCCGGACGAGGTTCGTGCAGAGGTGACTCGGCAATGTGATGACGGCTACTCCCAGGGGACGAAGCGAGGGGGAAACCCAGGATTCGCCGCTCCAGATCGGAGATCGAGACGAGGAAGGCGTCGAGCACGGGAAAGCTTCGTAGCCCTGAAGTCCTCACCATCAACCTCATTGCCGCCGCCACATGCCTGAAGGTGGTGACAGGAAACACAGTGGAGCTCGCGACAGCCACTCGACCCCAGACATAACTGCTGTCAGCTGCGGCTCCTTGAAGGGAATCCCGAGTGACGTGGCGCAGGTCGGGGGAAGTCCTCTGGTTGGCGCGAACTCCCGGACTGGAATGGCGGCAGGAACGAGACTCCGAAGCGGGGAAAGACGTCGCCCACTTCGACTCCTTGCCGGGATTTCCATCCACCCCGTGGAGCTTCTCTCGCTGTGTACCTGCAGCGTCTATCCTGGCACTGTCCTCCAGATGGTACAGAGAGTGATGGTGACAGTCCAGGAGTTCCTCAGCACGGCCCGGATGCCAGCGTCTCGCGTTGGAGGCGTCGTGCAGGGTGAAGAGCGTCCCGTCGACAGCCTCCGAGATGGACCTCAGCTCGTCGCCCTGGCGCCGGAAGTGACTCCTGGGAAACGGCATGCGAGCAGCGCTGACACCCCGACAGAAAGGTACATTTCCACGGCGACTCACGGCCGCCGGTAACTCTTCTGGCTGCGACATACTGTCATATCCGGCTCTAGGGAGCCGGGCAATCAGAGCCGGGGACAAGCCAGTGAGTCGTGATGTTTTATTTAGGGTAAAGGGTAAGGGATGAGGAGAGCACAGATACTCATGCAGACGTACACTCACAGGTTGCACAGCGCAGAGGTAAGCAGCTCGTACCGGACATGGGGGTAACAAGACGTACATACTCACAGCGGGATACAAACACAGGAATGCTGCAAGAGGAGTAAAAGCTGACACCAGACGAAGGGGCTTCAGCTTAGCAATGTGTTTATGTCGCAGCCCCGAGTCATCGAGGCTGCTCCTATTCATCCTCATTGGCAGCGCCCCAGCTGATGAGGACTAATTGGCCCCAGCTGTCCATAATGCTGCCAGCTGGGAGCCTGCTGAGACGCTGCTCAATGGGAAGCAGGGATGAGGGAAAACATGGGCTGAGTGCCGAGACGGCATCTCAACCCATGGTGACACTTTTACCTTCAATTTTTGGTTTAACACTCATGTATGACAAATTACTCTGCTGAGACACCATATGCAGGCTCACTTCAGTGTCTGTAGTGCTACCATCACTAGATATTTCTTTTACATCCAGTTGGTGCACCTTTTTTTCTTTTTAGCTTTATACTCCACTGGTTTCTCCTTATTTACAGTCTCTTTGTTCCTGCACATTTTCGAGATATGTCCTCTCTTACCACATTTATGGCATTTTTGCTCCTTATAAAAACAATCGCTCTCTTTGTGGTTCATTTTTCCACAGCGCAAACATTTCGTGTATTGTTTATCGTGTGGTGACAGTACATGCACTTTCAGCGCGTTGCTCAGCTGATGTGTCTCGCGAGCTACTGTCTCCATTGACACGGCTAGTTCCACTGCTTTGGAAAAAGTAAGCTTCATCTCCGTCAGCAATTTTTTCTGGATAGCTTCTATATTCAGTCCACAAACGAGCCTATCCCTCAATGCATCCTGCAGGTGCATACCAAACTCGCAGTGTTCAGAAAGCTTTTTAATGACTGCTATGTATTGCGTCACAGTTTCTCCCTCCTGTTCATTCCGTTTATGAAAGTGAAATCTTTCAGCAATCACAATTGGCTTTGGGGAAAAATGGTCTTTCAAAACTTCCGTGAGTTGAGCATATGTCTTAGCCCCTGGCTTATCTGGAGCTACGAGGCTACGTAAAAGTCCATATGTTGACGCACCAATTACACTTAAGAAAACAGCAAGCTTTTTCTCCTCTGCAATACCATTTGCCGTAACAAAATACTCAAACCTCTCAACGTAGGTTGTCCACTGCTCCACCGACTCGTCGAATGGGTTAATGTGTCCAATAACTCCAGCCATGGCGTGCAGTTAGCTAGCGTTTAGCAATCTTGTCACCTGGCGTCCTGTCACCCAGCATCCTATCACCCGGCGTCCTGTCACCCGGCGTCCTGTCACCTGGCGTCCTGTCACCTGGCGTCCTGTCACCTGGTGTGCCGCACCCAGCCAAACTCCCACCAGGACAAACGTTCCTCTTCCTCCGTCACTCGCATTCAATACCGCGGCGAGACTTGGAAACCTAAAGTTATCCTCGTCGCCAATGATGTTATGTCCGTGGGTTTCTACTTTAGATTACCACTCGGAGGAACAAACACAAAGACACACACGGCTGCAGGTCATTAGCTTGCTCGTTTACTCAGGCATACGCACACATACACGTTTTTGTTCAGTTCAGTGAGCACACTCTTATACTATTGGCGATGCCACAGGATACAGCGCCCACCAATGGGGTGGCATATGCAAATGCCACCCTTTTCTTGCACGTGTGGGTTCGAATCCCATCCTCGTCGCCAATGATGTTATGTCCATGGGTTTCTACTTTAGATTACCACTCGGAGGAACAAACACAAAGACACACACGGCTGCAGGTCATTAGCTTGCTCGTTTACTCAGCCATACGCACACATACACGTTTTTGTTCAGTTCAATGAGCACACTCTTATACTATTGGCGATGCCACAGGATACAGCACCCACCAATGGGGTGGCATATGCAAATGCAACTCATACAACTCATACAACTCCCATACATCACAACAACCCACTACAACCCTCATAGGCTCAGAGGGAATGCCTAATGTGCTCCGGACAGTCTGGAGCGGGGGTAAAAGGCACATAAAGACTTACGGATATGTTGGAGAGGAAAGGCTCTGAGGCACAACATGTTCAGTCTAAGGGAAGGAAGTCAATAATCCGGGGAGTCAGGTTGTCCAGTGTTGACTTAAGCTGCCACACTGGCTGACAACACTGCCTCCCAATAAGTACTCTATATACTGATGAAGGAAAGCGGGCACAGCCGTGTGGTGAGCAGATGTGTAGGTAATTGGATGAATGCATGTAGGCGTGTGTGAGTGTGTGTGCATGTGTGAGTGTGTGTATGCGTGAGTGTGTGCATGTGTGCATGTAGTGATCCCAAACAGCTGGTGAGTGTCTGGTAAGAGGAAGAAGGCGTGACTGTAGGACTGGCAGAGAGCAAGGCTCAATCTGCCAGCTGGAATTAATAAGAAGTAATCAAAACCTACAGCCACAGGTCATGGACGGGGTGAACGACCCTGAACATGACACAAAGCCCACAGTCATGTCTCCCGATAGGTCTTTGTTGTACATGGGTTCTGTAGGGACCCAGGCAAAACAACTGAAAATTATTTTTTTTAGACCAATTAGAAAGTGAAATTAGATAACTTCCCACAGAAACCTTAACATACCAGGAAACCCTGGCTGAAAAACACTGATTTAAAGAAACATGAGCTGAAGCAGGTTGTTATGAAGAAGGGCTTTTAATTTGTATGGAAACTGGTTCTGCAGTATTTGAACCCTAAGGGAGTTTGTGCAGAGCCTGTTACAGATATATAGTATCATTATCACCTCTGGGAACTGTCAACATGTGGAAAAAAAGTGCATATATCTCCTTTAATAAACATAAAATGTGTATATAAATGAAATTGTCCACATGACAAAACTTTTTATTGGAGATTTATTTTTTTATAGAGATGCTATATATCACATGGATACATAGAAAACCGTCATCATTGTAAAAATGACCATTACATTTCTCAAATCTCTATTGTATGATGAAGGAAACGCTCATCTAGAGTCTAGACTTGAATCTTGACAGATATGAGTAAATAAAAATGTTTTTTGCAAAGCTGCGAGAGTCCACATAGCAGGAAGTGCATAAGGAAGAGAGCAAATTCTGAAATTTAGAGATGTGGATATGTCTTTCTCAGTAAAACAGAAGCACAAATAATTAAAAACAACACAAGAATCCCAGCTCTAATGATCGAAAGCCAGACTAAAATTCTTATCTCAGCAGCTTGGTCTTCAGCATTGGCTGTGATGAAAAGCTGTGTCCCATTGCCAAACACAATCTCCCCACAGGAGGCCACAGTACAGTAGTAGGTTCCGGCATCGGAGGAACTCAGATTTTTCTTCTGCAAGTGATAGACGCAGCTCTGTGAATGAGACCCTGGTGCAGAGACAGGTTTACACTGTTCTCTGTGTGAGTGGATGATTCCTTGGTCAGATCCATGTCTGAGCCAGTGAACACTGAGTTTTTCTTCACAGGTCCCACTGTGTACTGTACAGTTGAAAGTGACGCCGCTGCCAACCTGACTCATCTCCGATGCTGGTTTCTGGACAACCTCCTGGTGGTTAACTCCTAAAGAGAATCAACATTCAGAGAACACAACTTTTCAATAAGCCTTTTAAATTAAATATGTTGGCTAGACGCTACTTGTCTATCTTTAATAAACTATCAAAAATGTGATTCCCATTTTCTCCAACCCTCAGTTTTAGCCAAGATATTTGGGTAGTGGTATCCAAGAGGTCGGGAATGACCACCCAGACAACTTCTATGACAATGGGAAGACAATATTGTCAAGCATTTTGGGTCAGTGTGGAGAAAGAGTGGAATGTAAGTGAATTTTGGCCATTGATGTGACAAACATCAGATGACCTGGCCAATCTAGAAATTTGGGTAGTGACTAAAGGATTTGGGTACAAGTGGCAGAAGGAGCTTGGGTGTCTGAACTCCCATTTAGAGTTAGACTGAATAGGTCAGTCATAAGAGAAGCACAGTGCAGAGCCACTCAACCAGATGAGGTGGTAGGGGCTTTAAGTTAGAATGCCTCTTGAACGTCTCTTAGATAAGGTGTTTAATTTTAAGAGTTGATCATAAAGTAGTGTATAAGTACTCCAGCACTGGCTTCTGCTTTTACTAATAGGAGAAAGGGCGAGGGCGGATCTTTGGCGCCTTAAAACCAGATGCTTCGGGTAGATGGTGGCTCATCAACCTGGGAAGGTAGCCCATCTAGGGGAAGGTAAACCCTGATTTCAAACCTCCGCTGCCTTGCGGCACACCCGGTCATGGGAAAGGCTTCGGGAGTCAACCCTGAGGAAAAATCCGGAGTCGGAGCCCCAAAGGCAGTTCTCTGTTGTGCTCAACATCATTCTGGCAGCTCCTGCGACGGCGCTGGTGCAAAACTATAGTAGCCCTGCTGTTCCTTTGGATTGATCAGTGACGTGGAGAGGGGGGACATGCTGCATGGGTAACATCTTGTCCTCCATATCTTCCTGCCCAGGCTTGAATCCTACCAACGCCCAACGCTGGAAGGTAGAACACCAGTGCGCATCGGCCTGTTCAGCCACAGGCGGTGCTGTTCCAGCAGAGTAGATGTTTAGGATTCTCTTCCATGGTCATCATAGACCGACGGAGGCCGCCGCCGCCGCCGCCGCCTGGCTAAATACAGTATATTCATCCATTAGTCATTTAAACAATAAACAAAGGAGAAAAAAGTCAGTATTTTCAAATATGCAATACCTTTAACACTCAGGAAAACCCCTTCTCCAAATTCCACTATGCTGGAGTGAGAGCTCCCACAGTAGTATGTAGCTGAATCTGAATGGCGGACATTTGAGATGTGTAAATGATTTATTCCACTGTTCATTTCCACAGAGAAATGTGGGTTCTTCTCCAAGGAGTGCAAAACCTGGGATGGTTTGTCATACTTGTAAATGGTAGACAGGAGCTCAGGTCTGCTTCCTAAGGTTTGGCGTTACCAGGAGAAGTGCATCGCCACTTGGCTGTCATAGAAGCAGCGTAAAGTGACAGACTCCCCAACAGTGGCAGATATCACACAGGTTTCCTGCTTGATTGAATCCACCTGGATCACAACTAAGAGTTTAACTGTGTAAAGAAGAAACAACATTACATTTAGTCCAACATTTAATTTTTACCCTCAACTGCAATTACAGAGCAGTTATACAGAATTTGGTAGACTTACAAACTCCACAGAGGATCATGGAGAGGTGCATGGTCTGAGACATCTGAGAAACTGATCGCTCTGAGCAAAAGAGCTGACAACAGCATTAAATTTGGGTTACAGACCATTGTCTCAAGAAAGATCAAACGGTGTACTATTTTTCTGTGTTGGCCTCAGAAGGAAATGATTCAATCACAGTTTTATTGTCATAAAGTTACCAGGGTCAGCACCATGGGAGGGCATCTCATGGGCCATGTCTTCTCCAAATGAAATATTGTGCCCCCCATAGTCACAGACTAAGCTTTTGCCATCAAAATTTCTGTTTTACTAATTAATTTATATCAAGGAAAAACTCTGAGCAATAGAAATTCAGATTTCTCTGTTTAATGCAGGGTCAAATACTTTCAGAGTATCACACACATCTGATCACGTCCAGTGTACTGACTGCATTTTGGGAGGCCAGAAAAACTTCTAAGTATATTATAGTATAACATTACCACAGAAATTACTGCATCTTTGGTCATATTGATGAATTTTATTTCATTCAGTATAGTTTTATCCACAATTTTCTTTCTTTATAATTAGTTGAAATCATTGGCCATGTTCTACCCAATACCATATTCTGGCTCCGAAAAGTTAGGAGAAAAAATTTCTAATATTTGTGGAAAAAATCCCAGCTTTACCACACATTAATTAATTTTCATTTGAGGGAAATGTAAATTCACTATAAAATACAAAATAAATAAATTAGTAGTAAAAAAAAAATCCACATATTGATGAGATAAAACACGGGTGCATGTCTGTAAATTAGAATATCATCAAAAAATTATTTCACTAATTCAGTTCAAAAAGTGAAACTCATATATAGCTTCATTACACATAGAGTGATATACAGTATTTCAAGCATTTATTTCTTTTCATTTTGATGATTATGGCTCACAGCTAATGAAAATCCAAAATTCAGTTTCTCAAAAGTCTAGCTTGCTGGAAATCTCAAAATACCAGCAGATGAAGCTGCATTGATGCAATAATATGCAAAAGGAGCCCTGACCAAGTATTGAGTGTGTACATAGACATACTTTTCAGTTGGCCAACATTTCTATTAAAAATCCAGTTTTTAAAATTGATCTTATATAATATTCTTATTTTGTGAGAACCTGAATTCTGGATTTTCATGAGCTGTAACCCATAATCATCCAAATGAAAATAAATGAATGCTTGAAACATCCCTCTGTGTGTAATGAATCTATATGAGTTTGGCTTTTGACTTGAATTATTTAAATAAATTAACTTTTCAATGATATTCTAATTTATTGAGATGTAGTTGTAAAAATATCTGATGTAAAACCTCACAGCTGAAAATAAAGTCTGAAGTGTATGAAAACAGTCTTTAATTTACAAAGAAAAAAACACAAATGAGGAAAAAGGAGTACATTCAAGTTCAAAAGGAATCTTTGAACTTTACAAGGAAAAAGTAGTCAAATTACAAGAAAAGTCATAAATTTAGGAGAAAAGCTTCTCAAACTTTTAACATTAAAGTCACATTAAAAGATGTAAAACGGGGCTATAAGGGACGGCGGGGTAATAAGGGACACTTTTTTTTTTGAATTTTCCTTAAATATAACGGCGACAAATTTCTTAAAACTAATATCTATCTACAGGAAAGACAATAACAACACAACTCAGCGTCCTGCTCAAAATAAAAAAAAGCAGAATTACATTTAAAACATTTCCCATAAAAGTGTCCCTTATTACCCCGCCGTCCCTTATAGCCCCGTTTTACGGTACTTTTAAAGTTGATACTTTCTTCCTCAACACATTTTTTGGGGCCGACTACTCTTATACTTGAGTACTATTATAAAATAACACTGCTGTTACTCAACTTGATTACTACTTTATCACGTCTGATTTTAACATTTAAGTATTTGTGTAAATAAGCGGTATGCATGTGTGGTTTTCTTACTCTTTCTGGGTGAGCACAGTCGTGTCCTCACATTTCCACAACAGCTAACTGGCCTGCACAGACAGCAACTGTGCACCTCAGTTTCTCGGTTGCCAGGTCATGGTGAGATGGGTGGATATTGTGTGTGGACTGTGTGTGTAGGTTGGTTGTATGGGTGCCATACAACTATGAATTACAGGAGTTTCTTGGGAGGAATAAGCTAACTAGTTGAACTGTGATTAATCGTGCGTGGACTAGGGGGTAAGGGTGCAGTGAGCGTGGATAGGCACAATACATAACAATACTTGTTTGGTTTTTTTTTGTTTTTTTTTCATACATACGTTGCTTTACCTCATTAGGTTTAGAACATGTTCAGTCTGCCTGCAATGGCAATCAGCCTTGACCATACCTTGACAGCACTGAACAGGACTGCAGAATTCACTACAGGGCACTATGTTGGGAAGGAAAAGATTTCCAACACGGCACAATAGCTGCTCGCTAGCCAGAAGTCAGGGGACAGCATAACTCTACCTGAAGAGATTCATTGACAATGGTCGCCCATTTTAATGTCTAATTACGGTCCTAATGGCCACATTGTATGAGAGCAATACTCTAGCAAACTGATTTGAACATCCAGAATTAAATAAAATTACAATTTTGATCATGTTTCATGCTAAAAACTGTTGCACATTTTAAGCACCGCTAGTGCAGTGGGGGAGATAATTTGCATTAATATTTTTTAATCTGTTATTTTGTTTCTTTGTTTCTTTGTTTTCACATATTTTCTGTGCTATGCTGCGAATGCGGGGACGGATGGGTGTTCGGGGAGGGGTTATCTGGTAAAAACTCCCCGGGGAGCCGCAAGGGCTGCATAAAAAAACAGCTCTGCTGGGGAAGCCGCTAAATCCTCCTTCGGTGCGGAACGCAACCCTAATAGAACCCACGGCAACCGGTCCACCCAATTTGCATCCGTAAGCGAAGCCCTGAGCACTGCCTTCAGTGACATATGGAAAAGCTCGTATAACCCATTGGCCTGTGGGTTGTACGCGGTCATGCAATGAATTGAGACGCCCAGGCTCCGGGCCATCGTGGACCAGAGATCGGAAACAAACTGCGGGCCCCAATCAGACGTGATGTCTGAAGGGGTGCCAAAACATGCCACCCATGTTGTTAAAAAGGCACGTGCCACGTCTGTGAATGCGGTGGAAGCTAGTAGGACTGCTTCGGGCCATCGCATGGTACGGTCCACCACTGTCAGGAGGTGCGTGAACCCCTGCAATGGCGGGAGGGGGCCGACAAGGTCCACGTGAACGTGATCGAACCTCTTAGCCGGGATATGGAACGGCTCAAGGGGGGGCCTTTGTGTGCCTGTGCACTTTGGCTCGTTGGCACGCTACACAGGCTGCAGCCCACTCTTTCACCTGTTTGCGCAGGCTCAGCCAGACAAACTTTGCTGCCACCATTTTGACTGACGCGCGAACGTCTGGGTGCGCCAGCGAGTGAACCAACTCAAAAACGCGGCCTCGCCAAGCTTGTGGTACCATCGGGCGCGGGCGGCCCGTGGAGACGTCACAGATCGGGGGGGGGGGGGGGCGTCTTGCATAACTCTGCTGTCCAGCTTTAACCCTGTTGGTCCAGACTGGAGCGCACACACGTCCGCATCGCCGATCTTCTCCACGGCCATGGCCGTGTAATCTATCCCTATATAGACTGGGGCCACTAATGCGTGCGAGAGGCAGTCCGCCACCACGTTGAGTTTACCGGCCACATGCTGAATGTCAGTCATAAACTCCGAGTTCGCGGCCAGCTGTCTCTGCTGCAGGCCCGACCATGGTTCCGAAACCTTGGCCATCGCGTATATTAGAGGCTTGTGGTCCACAAACACAGTGAAGGCGCGCCCTTCCAGCCAGAATTGGAAGTGGCATATGGCCAGGTGGAGAGCCAGCAACTCCCTGTTGAACGCGTTGTATTTACGCTCATTGTCGCGCAAAGACCTACTAAAAAAGGCGAGCAGCTGCCGAGAACCGGCGACACACTGCTCCACGATGGCCCCTATGGCCACGTCTGTGAGTCTGTAGTGAACGCAATCTGAGCCGCTGGGTCTGGGTGCACCAGCAGTACAGGGTTCGCCAGAGCTGTTTTAACCTTGGAAAATGCTTGCTCCCGCTCAGGAGTCCAGTCAACTCTGTCTGCAGACTTCCGTTTCTTAAGAGCGGTGTACAACGGCTGCATGAGCTGGGCTGAGCGGGGGGGGGGGGGGGGGGAAACGATTGTAGAAGTTCACCATCCCCAAAAACTCCTGCAGCGCCCTGACCGTCTGAGGCAGGGGAAAATTCACTACTGTGCGCACCTTGTCTGGCAAGGGTATCGCTCGCTCCAGTGAGATGCGGTGTCCCAAAAAATCGATCCCCCGTCACGCCAAACTGGCATTTCGCCGGGTTGATTATTAACCCATGCTCCTCCAACCTCTGGAAAACCGTCCTGAGGTGGCCTACGTGTTCGTCCTCGGACACGTTGGCCACCAGGATGTCATCCAGGTAGACAAACACAAATGGCAGATCGTGCAACACTCCATCCATCATGTGTTGGAATGTCTGTGCCGCGCCTTTTAACCCGAAAGGCACGTGTAAAAACTCAAACAGACCAAACGGGGTTATTACTGCCATTTTAGGTATGTCCTCCACGCGCACCGGGACCTGGTGGTAACCACGGACCAGGTCTATCTTAGAAAAAATATGTGCCCCGGCGAGGTGAACGGAAAAATCTTGAATATGGGGGATCGGGTAGAGGTCGTGTGCTGTGGCGGTGTTTAATCTGCGGAAATCTCCCCAAGGTCTCCACGATCCCTCGGCCTTAGGGACCATATGTAGTGGGGATGCCCATGGGCTGTTTGATCGTCTGATGATGCCCAGACTTTCCAAGTTGGCAAACTCCTCGCGCGCTATGGCCAGTTTAGGTGTGTCAAGGCGCCGAGGTTGTGCAAAAACGGGCGGCCCGGTGGTGGTAATAAAGTGCTCCACCCTGTGTTTAGTGATGGCCGCCGAAAACGTCGGGACCGTGAGTGCTGGGAACTGGGTGAGCAGTGTGTGGAACTTACCATCTGGACCTGTGACATTGGCTAGCATTGTTGGCCCGGCTCCTCGAGCTGTACAGGGGAGAGAATCAAAAGAATTGCATTAATCAGGCGTCTGTTAGTAACATCAACTAGTTGTCCGTGTGCACACAAAATATCAGCGCCTAAGATTGAGAAACTGCATACCGCTATGACGAATTTCCACTGGTACGTACGGCTGTGCAGGGATACAGTCAGTGTCCTCTCACCAAAAGTCTTAATGTCTTAGCCGTTTGCGGCCGTCAGCTCGGGACCGCTAGTTCCCGCTAGCCGGTCAGCGTAGGATGGCAGGATGAGGCTCTTTTGGGAGCCAGAGTGCATGAGGAATCGTCTCCCCGAGCGTGAGTCTGTCACGTAGTGCAGCTTGCTTTCTTCACCGGCGGTCACAGCTGCTATCGACTGCCAGTCCTAGCATTTCCTGAACGCTTGAATTGGCACGGTGGCACACATCGGCGTGCGTCCTCTCCAAAATGGTGGTGGTAGGAGCAGAGCGTGTCTCTCTGGCGCTTCCTGGCCCCCACTACCGCTATCATCGCTGGCTCCTCGCTGCGTTCAGTGTGAGGGCTCTGGTGGTGAAGATGATCCTATCTGGCTCCAGGGCTAGCGCATGGTAGTCACGTGCGGCCAGCAACAGCGAGTTGGCAAGGACTGCTCTGGCCACCGTTGGGAGGTTCCGGAGGAAAAGGTGGGCAAATAGAAAATGCCCATCGTCGGTGCCCATCAACGCCAACATCTTCTCCATCCGTTCGACTGCCGACCCGTCTCCCAACTCAGAGCGTGTCAGGAGTCTTTCCGCTCTCTCGCAATCCAAGAGCGTGTAGCGCCAGGTCAGCGCAGCTTTGAGAGCCCCATATTTGTTGTGGGCTTGGGGCTGTTGGAGCAGGCTCGCTACTTGCTGAGTCGTGCGAGCGTCCAGTGCTGCGACCACATAGTAATACCTGGTGTCATCTGCCGTTATTCCCCGCAGCGCAAACTGGGCCTCTGTGTGGAGGAACCAAGACTTCGGATCGTGCAGCCAAAAGTCCGGTTGTTTGACCAAAACGGCGCACGCATTGCTGGGGTTTCCCATCCGGGTCGTCTCCGGGGTGTTCGCCTCATGTTCCATTGTGCGTCAAGGGTCACCAGTGTGGAGATGAAATAACCAGACCGAACTTTCCGAGCAGACAAACTTTATTTCACTCTCACATCTTCCAGAATCAGAACATTAAATATTTGTAGCAGGGACTCTCTCTTTTATATCCCAAAACTCACACCTCCCTGCTACCTGAGGTCCTGCATTCACCATTCACTCCCCCAGGACAATTCCCCTTGCCCCTCAGCCCTTTGATCTCCATGCTCTCTCAGTCTGAGAGGAAAACTACTGAACTCTACAGCATGGGTCCCCCACAACACTTTCCACAAGAGCTCAGTAACATACACAAGTTAAGAGAGGCTGACCTGTGTCTGCTATATTTATCTCTGTTGTTTTTTCTTTAGACACCTCCAGCAGCAACATTTGCCATCAGTTTACTTCTTTCTTTTTGATGCTCACGATAAATCTGTTTGACACAATTGAAAGTCTATTCAATGACAAACTATTCAATGCCACACCCGCTTTCTAATGAAAGCCTCTACACAACATATATGGTGCCCTCTCTGTATCTGGGTTATATTCAGAATGAGGAGCTTCACTTTAATAACAGCTTTACTTCTCTGTAGTTATGGTAAGTTGCACATGGAGTTTTCTTGACAAAAATACATTCAATAAAAAAATCACTTTAAATTAGAATTTTTTGACTACAGTTGTGATTGTCTTAAACGTAAACCTGATGTTTTCATTGTTTGTTTCAGATCTGATCTCTGTCACAGGTTCAGAAATTCAGATGTTGGAGGTCCAAGACTCCAGGAGCCTGATCAAGATGTCACACTGCAGTGCTCCAACATCTCCAGAACTCCAACCCGAGCAGAATGGTTCAGAGTCGTTAACAGAGCTACACCCAGGTGCATTTCTTCTATGTATGGAAATCAAGAGGACATTTCATACTGCGATGGATTTAAAAATGGAAAATTTGAAAAAAGTTCCAACATCACCATTGTCCTTCTAAAGATCAATCATGCTGATGTATCTGATGCTGGGTTGTATTTCTGTGGATTTTACATGGATGGCGTTACAACCATAGTTGATGCTGTAGAGATACGATTTCAAGGTAAGACTGTGATCATGGCTCTCCTGGAAAAAACAAAGATCAACAAGAAATGTGTAAAAATATGACACCCATGTTTCTTTACAGGTGACATTGAATCCAGAGAAAAGATTGAAGATCACGTGGATTGTAAAACTCAAAGTACTCCTGACCTATTTCTCCTCTCTTTCAGTTTACTTGTCAACAATTTTTAACATTATTCACATAAACCACATTAAAGTTTTAAAACATAGCTTAATTTTTGTTATATATTTAATTATTTTACAGAAAAATCTGATAAAGTGAGCCTTCTAATCAGCATGATCCTAGGAGGTCTGACTGTTTTCCCCACTGCTGTTGTCATTATTCTGGCTGTAAAAATCAGGAAATTTCAAAAAGGTAAACTTGGCAAATAATTTCTTCAGTATGTTCTTGTAAGTACATCAAAACAAATCTGGTGGTAATTAGCTAATGAAACATTTCTTTTCATTTTAGTGGCAAATGTGGATGGGTGTGCTGAAAGAAGCCAGGTAAACCTGCTAACAACAGTTAAGGCTGGGCTATATGGCTCAAACCGTACATGGTTATATTGTTTTCTATTGCAATGCACAATCATGATGTATTGTTGGGAAAGTAGACTGAATGACCTTTAAAATATTAGTATTTCCCAACGCTTATTAGTAAAATGTCAAAAGGTTCATATTGTGGCGGACACACATACGGGACCTGTTTTGTGACTCACATTTTGGGTCAGAACAAAGGCAGGGCAGCTCCCTTAGTGATTACAGGAAGCTGCAAGAATCTTAGCTTTGGTATGCAAGGCTTGAGACTGTGGGGGGTTTAATTAAAGGATTAAAAAGGGGATGCACTGGAGACAGTGGAAGTGATATCATGGAGAGAAAATGCATTGTGACTTTCTTTATAATGCAAGGTGGTTTGTGAGACATGTGACCTGTGAAGTGTAAGAGTCCTGATATTTAAGAACGAGAGTTTACTGTGTGGATCTCTTTTTCTGCTTTGAGATGATGGTGTTGTGAATAAAGCTAACTTGAGAGAGAACTCTGCCTCGCCATTTTCACATCACCACAATATATACTTTTTAAATAATATGTAACAGACCAAAGAGCAATTCCTTTTTGTAACATAATTCTCATTATCACGTAATGAAGATTAGCTGCAGAGGTAGAATTACAGTATTTCAAAGTTTTTCCTCTTGGGTGGGCAGTCCAGGTCTATTATTGGGTTTCTCCCCAAGTAGTATTTGTGTCTTATTACCTCCGCCAAGGAGGTAATGTAATCAGGGTTGTGTGTCTGTCTGTTTGATTGTTAGCAGGATTACGCAAAAGGTACTGTATGGATTTTGATGAAATTTTCACCAGAAGTAGCCTTTGGGCCAAGAATGAACCCATTCAGTTTTGGTGATGATCTGAAAGTGCACACCTCCACCAAGGACCTTGTTTGTATTTGTGCAGCAAGATTACACAAAAACTGCTGGATGGACTTGGATGGAATTTTCACCAGAGAAAATTCTGGTTTTCATTCAAATTAAAAAAAAACTGTGATCGTCACTTCCTTGTGGTAACGTATCGTCACTTCCTGTTTTGCTGTCTGCCTGTGTGGTTTGCTTTGTGGTTTGCTCTCTAGCCACTAGCTATGGCTACTAGCTCTCTTTCCTCTCCTCCTCTGGTGTGCTCTCTCTGTCAGATGTTTAGCTACACCTCTGCCTCTTTTAGTGATAACGGTAAATGTAATAAATGTTGTCTTTTTGAGGCGCTCGAGGCGAGGTTGTCTGATTTGGAATCCCGGCTCCACTGCATTGAAACACCGTCTGCGCCAGTTAATCTTGACGTACACCCATTAGCTGCAGCGGAGCTAGCTAGCTTAGGTCCCACTGTCAGCGGTCCCTCGGCTCTCCTCAGCAGCGAGGAGACTGGGTGGGTGACGGTGAGAAGGAAGCCTAGTCGCAAAGCCCCGGTACACCACCAACCTGTTCACGTTTCTAATCGTTTTTCCCCGCTCAGCGACACACCCGCTGAGGAAAAAACTCTGATCATTGGCGACTCTGTAGTCAGAAATGTGAACCTAGAGACTCCAGCGGCCATAGTCAAATGCATTCCTGGGGCCAGAGCAGGAGACATGGAGTCAAATTTGAAAATGCTGGCTGAAAGTAACTGTAAATATTCCACAATTGTTATTCACGCCGGCATTAATGACATCCGTCTCCGGCAGTCGGAAGTCACGAAACTTAATATAGAATCGGTGTGTGAGTTTGCAAAAATGATGTCTGCCACTGTAGTATTCTCTGGGCCCCTCCCCAATCTGACCAGTGATGACATGTTTAGCCGCTCGTCATCCTTGAACCGCTGGCTGTCTGTGTGGTGTCCTAAAAATGACATGGGCTACATTGACAATTGGAGCTCATTTTGGGGAAAACCTGGTCTTATGAGACGAGACAGCATTCATCCCACTTTGGATGGTGCTTCTCATTTATCTAACAATCTGGCATCTTTTTTATCCATATTTCCAAAACCATGACTACTCAGAGTTGGGACCAGGAAGCAGAGTCGCAGTCTTACACGCCTCTCTGCAGCTCCTCTTCATCCGCCACCCCTCAGCTTAGCCCCTGTCTTCCCCATCAGAGAATCATTGTCTGCTCCCTCCAAAGTGAATAAAAATATAATGCATAAGCATCCCAAAGTGATAAAGCAAAATATTGGTAAAACTCAAATTAAACATAAAGCCTCTAAATTGAATGATTTGGCCTCTGTTCCTCCTCATAATTTAAAAATTAAATGTGGTTTATTAAATATTAGGTCTCTAACTCCCAAGTCTCTGTTAGTCCATGATCTGTTAATTGATCATCAGATTGATTTAATTTCCCTTACAGAGACTTGGTTAGGGCAAGAGGATTATGTTGGTTTAAATGAATCAACTCCCTCTGGTTATTTAAACTGTCAAAATCCCAGAAGTTCTGGTCGTGGAGGAGGAGTAGCAACAATTTACCATTCCAAATTACTAGTTAATGTAAAGCAAAAAACATGTTATAATTCCTTTGAGGGCCTGGTCCTCAGTGTTGGGCACTTTAGCAATTTTAGGTTAAACCCAATTTTATTTGCTATAGTTTATCGTCCCCCATCAACCTACTCAGAATTTTTATCCGAATTTGCTGATTTCTTAGCTGATTTAGTGCTGAAATCTGATAGAATAATTATAGTAGGGGACTTTAATATACATGTGGATGTAGATAGTGACTGCCTTAATGTGGCATTTAATACAATATTAGACTCGATTGGGTTTTCTCAGAAAGTAGGAAATTCTACTCATTACCTCCACCATACATTGGACCTTGTTTTGACATATGGCATAGAAATAGAAAATCTTGTAGTGTCTCCTCATAACCCTGTACTGTCAGACCATTGTCTGTTAACCTTTGATTTTACTATTTCTGACTATTTGGCTCCTAAAGAAAAATATTATTACAGTAGATGCCTCTCAGATGATGCTGTTTCCAAATTTATGCAGATTGTTTCCTCTATGCCATGTGTCAACACAACGGAAATAAGCTATAGACAGCTTGCTCCTTCTGTAATTGATAACATGGTGGATAGTGTTTCAGCTTCTCTGCATCAGACTCTAGACTTGGTGGCCCCCTTAAAAAAGAAAAAGTCTAATCAGAGATTTCTAACTCCTTGGTTCAACACAGAAACTCGTACCTTAAAACAGAAGACTCGTCAATTAGAAAGAAAATGGCGCTCTACTAATTTAGATGAAATCTATTTAGCTTGGAGAAATCATCTTTTAATTTATAAAAAATCTCTTAGAAAAGCTAGAACGAGTTATTACTCTGCATTAATAGAAGAGAACAAGAATGATCCCAGGTTTCTTTTCAGTACTGTAGCCAGGTTGACAAAGAGTCAGGACTCTGTCAATCCTAGCATTCCCTTAGAGCTTACGAGTCAGGACTTCATGAACTTTGTCAATAATAAAATTTCATCCATCAGAGATAAAATCAATCAGATTCTTCCCACAGTTAACTTAAATACTGTAACTACTACAACTCCTTCTACTGATGTCTGTCTTGATGAGTTTACTCCAATCAACCTTTGTGAGTTAGACAAAATAGTTTCCTCATCCAAACCTTCAACTTGTCTTTTAGACCCTATTCCTACCAGGTTATTTAAAGAAGTCTTCCCACTTATTGGTAGCTTTATTCTTCATATGATCAATTCTTCATTAACTTTAGGCCATGTACCGCAGGCTTTTAAAACGGCTGTAATTAAACCCTTACTCAAAAAGCCAACGCTAGATCCAGGAGCTTTAGCTAACTATAGACCAATCTCTAATCTCCCTTTCATTTCAAAAATCTTAGAAAGAGTTGTTGCTACGCAATTATTTGACCACCTGCAGGGAAATGGTTTACTTGAAGAGTTTCAATCTGGGTTTAGAATCCATCATAGTACTGAAACAGCCTTAGCGAAGGTAACTAACGACCTCCTCATTGCATCTGATAATGGACTAGTTTCTGTACTTGTCCTTTTAGACCTTAGTGCAGCTTTTGATACTATCGATCATAATATTCTACTTGATAGATTAGAACACTATGTTGGACTTAATGGAACTTCGTTGCAATGGTTTAGATCTTATTTATCTGATAGGTTCCAGTTTGTTCATGTAAATAATGAGTTTTCTTTCAACTCAAAGCTTAGTCATGGAGTTCCACAGGGATCTGTGCTAGGCCCTACTCTTTTTAGTTTATATATGCTTCCGTTAGGTAACATTATTAGAAAGCACTGTATACATTTTCATTGTTATGCTGATGACACACAATTATACCTGTCAATGAAGCCAGATGATAGTAATCAATTAGCCAAGTTAGAAGCCTGTCTTAAGGAAATCAAAGCTTGGATGACTTGTAATTTCCTGCTATTAAATTCAGATAAGACTGAAGTCATTCTTGTTGGTCCAAAAAACCTTAGAAATTCCTTTCCAAATCAAACTTTCAGTTTGGATGCGGTTACTCTTTCTCTTAATAGCTCTGTGAGGAACCTTGGAGTTATTTTTGATCAGGATTTGTCCTTCAATTCACATATTAAATTTGTTTCTAAGACTGCCTTCTATCATTTGCGTAATATTGCCAAGATTAGGAGCATCTTGTCTCAGAGTGATGCTGAGAAACTGATCCACGCTTTTGTTAGCTCGAGATTAGATTATTGTAATTCTTTATTATCAGGCTGTCCTAAAACATCTTTAAAAAGTCTTCAGCTGATCCAAAATGCTGCAGCAAGAGTTTTAACAGGTACTAGAAAGAGAGCTCATATCTCTCCGGTTCTGGTCTCCCTTCATTGGCTTCCCATAGAGTTTAGAATTAAGTTTAAAATCCTTCTTCTTACTTATAAAGCTCTAAACAATCAGGCTCCTTTTTATTTAAAAGATCTGATACTACCGTATTATCCTAACAGAGCACTACGCTCCCAAAATGCAGGATTACTTGTAATACCTAGAATCTCCAAAAGTACAATGGGAGGCAGAGCCTTCAGTTATCAAGCTCCTCTCCTGTGGAATCAGCTGCCAATCTGGATTCGGGAGTCAGACTCGATCTCTGTTTTTAAGAATAGGGCTAAAACCTACCTTTTTGATATAGCCTACAATTAGGGAGGGATCATGTGTTTCTGAACCCTCCCTTAGTTATGCTGCTAATAGGTTTAGTCAGCCGGGGGACCTCCAGTAATGCACTGGGCCTCACTCCTTTCCTCACTCTCTATGAAATATTTTTTTTTTTTTTGCTGGTCATTAACATGTTTGTTCTCTCCCATAGATTGAGTCCCCATCGTGCTGTTTGCTCTCTACATGTCTGTTCTTTTCTTCTTCTCTATCCCCTCACCCCCCAGCCAGTCGCAGCAGATGACTGCCCCTCCCTGAGCCTGGTTCTGCTGGAGGTTTCTTCCTGTTAAAAGGGAGTTTTTCCTCTCCACCGTCGCCAAGTGCTTGCTCACAGGGGATCGCCTGATTGCTGGGGTCTTTCTGCAACTGTAGGGGTTCCCCCCTACAGTTGATAGTGCTATGAGATGACTGTTGTTGTGAAATGGCGCTATATAAATAAAGTTGAATTGAATTGAACCAGAGGTGGTTCTTGGCCTGATCCGAGAACGCATACCTCCACCAAGGCTCTTATCTTCTCATAGTGTGTTAGCAAGAATTCTCCAAAATTACTGCATAGACTTTGATGCAATTTTCCTCCAGAACTGCCTCGTGGCCGACACACGAACCCATTACATTTTGGAGGTGATCATGAGGGATGGAAGGAGCCTTGGCGGAGGTATACGCTTTCTAAGTGCTTTTCTAGTTTCCATTTTTCATGTTCCTGCATCCAGTAAATTCACTGTCAAGCTGTTCACGCTTATTTAGATGGTTTGCTGAGACTGGATTTGAGTGCTACTTTGAACATTCAGCGCAGTAATGTAAATTATTTCTGTTTCTAAAGAGTCCAGACTGTGTAGCAGATGTGCTGCTGTTGTCTATAATGTTGATCTTCCCCTGGTTCTCCCATCTCATGGACATGCTTTGATTCTGTTGCTAAAGGAACTCGCTGTAGAGCTGTTTTGTGAAAATGTCTCCCAGAGTGGCCATTTGGGGAGGATGGGTGGCAGACACATTGAACAGTCAGACAATTTACTGTCACGAGGCATTTATAACATTAACCTCTTGCACTCCGTCGTACCGCGGACAGACACGTCTCTGCGTCCTAGAGCGCACGAAGGCGCACGAGGGCGCTGCGTCCTAGAGCGCACTGAAAAAAAAGCAGCATTTCCGTTCTTCCACTACAGACACAGCCGCAAACAGAAAGCCAAAGAAGTGCTTTGATTGGTTTAGATGCGATTGACCTCTCATTCGACTAATAAGAGCCTTGAAATGGGTTTCTGAAACCTTGAAGAACCAATGACTGAAAACCTAGCAAGAAGGACCCGCCTACCAACGGCTGCGAATACAGCCAGCCAATTGAAGCACAGAAGTTGGAAAGCTGTTTTGTGTAAGGCTGGGTGACACACAGGCGTTTGCCAGTCTTTTTTTCTTACTACTGTTCTTATTTGTTTTGAAAAATCGTTCGCCAAAACCGCAATCATGGAAGCGCAAAACCGCAATAATGGAATTATGGTTTGACCCGGTCGCGTGACCAGAACCACGAGTCCATAACAAGCGGACCAGCGTCATGTTCGTCTGACAATGAGGAAGAGAAGTTTGCCAGCGACACTGCTGTAGTGGACAGGTAAGTGTTACAAGCTAAATTATTCTTTATCCCTGAAAATTGTAATCCAAATGACTTTTGACCGATCGGTAAATTACAACTGTGCGTTATCGCAACATGACGTCATGTTGCGAACGGCCCCCCCATCATGTTGTGAACGCCCTCCCCCCACTACTCTTCTGTAGCGGATTGCAGATATTTTAGTCCAACTGTGCGTAGTAGACCGCGGCGCACCGTCACTGCTTTCCGTCATGTAGCGATGTCCGTCCTCTGTAGCGGGGGGTGGGGGGGGAGTTATCTTCTACATTACAGATATTATAATTTAGATAGTATAATTTTTAGTGCACTGTAGGTTATTTTTTCTTGTAAAAAAAAGCCACACATTTTTTACGTGGCATGCTTTTTTGTGTGTGGGGGCTTGTTTGTTCATTCATTCATTCATGAATGAATAAACAACGCCCCTCCCCCCCCACACACACAGCCCTTCACTTTTCATTAGAGCCCAAGATGAAGCTTCTATATTGAATCATTCAAAAGTTACAAACGTTTTTCCAAACTGCCATTTGGCACAATTTGGGACAGTTCAAAAACGCCTGGGAACAACCTAAGAAAAAAGCTGTGTAATATATTCATTTTTTGTGGTATTGTTACAAAATTTTGACCTCAGCTGGATAACACTTGGTTCTACATTTCTGTTGCATTTTCCAGCCAGTATCTGAAGCTGTGTATTTGCAAGCATTTGTATCCAAAAAAACACCCAGGCGAAATTTATTTTCTTCAAGTTGAGTATGTTTAGATGACTGTTACTCAGTGGCAGGAGCACTTAGAGAGATTATAACTGTTTTGCCAAAAAATTCAAAGTGTTTTCTTTTAAATGAGACCAACCCCATGAAGATGCTGCAAAGGGTTGAAGAACAGCTTTTGATTTTTGATTTACTTTGGGTACGTTATTTTTTGTCGTTTTTAGGGAAATTGACCAGAGTGCAAGGGGTTAAATACTTGAAAGTGTAATTCCAGTAAACAGCAATCCTGTTTCTTCCCTCCTGTCTTGATGCACTGGAGAGTGTTTCTGGTTCAGTAGGTGTGTGAAGCAGATCAGTGCTGTTAGTGAGAAGGAGAGACAAGCACTGCTCCAAACAGCACGGTGTCATAATGGTCTGTGCGCCGATGTCATCCGCGCTCAGGCCATATTCTTCCTCAGCCCAGCTCTTATTATGACAGCGTCTCAGCGGGCTTCCAGCTGTCAAGCTCCACGGGACGGCTGGAAGCCAATTACCTCTCATCAGCTGAGGCGCTGTCAACCACTATAAAGAGGAGCGGTCCTGATTACTCAGGGCTGCGACCTCGCATATTATCCACGCTCTTCCCCCGGTGTGGATAGGCTGGAGTCCCTACGTCCGGCTCCAGTCCTCCTCTCATCCCTCTTCATCATTATTCGTAAGTGTACTTTTGCATTATTTGTGTTTTGCCCCACGAGGCTCTTTCCTTTGTTCCTTCCCTCATCATTAATAAACGACACAAACTCACCGGTTAGCCCTTGGCTCTTATTTATGGCTCGCCAGAGCCATTCGTAACACACGATGGTGCAGTGGTTAGCACTGTTGCCTTACAGCTTGAAGGTTCCTGGTTCGAATCCCCAGGCTGGCAGGGGTTGGAACCTTTCTGTGTGGAGTTTGCATGTTCTCCCTGTGCTGCGTGGGTTTACTCCGGGGGCTCCGGTTTCCTCCCACAATCCAAAGACATGCATGTTAGGTTAATTGGCTGTTCTAAATTGTCCCTAGATATCTGTTTCCTATAGGCCCTTAGAATAGAGGGTTAGTACTAGTGAAAGCGTTTTGAGTGGTCTTTGTGACAAGAAAAGCGCTATATAAGTGCAGGTTAGTTAGTTAGAATTATGTGTTGTTGGCTTGTGTTGAGAGTACTTGACTCTTTACATTCAATTGCCATCATATAGTGATTTTGCATGTCTCATGTAGATGTTTAAATTGATGCATAAATACATTCAACATAGCTTCCACTCCTACCGACTGGATATTTTCGATTTAAATGTGAATTATACCAGGATGTAGTTGACATTCTTTGGCTGAATTTAACATCTTTAACATTATCAAAGGCAGAAAAGTACTCTTTCTATGTTGACATAGTTGATGCAGTAGTAAACCATGCAAGAAACCACAACCAATCCTTTAACTACAAAACTAATTGAAATTGTATTTTGAGACTGAATATCTGAAATCTTTTAGGTGCATTTGAAGAAAATACCTGGTACCTAAGGTAGCTAATCTGTAGCTTTTCTGCCAAGATTTAGTCATTCCCCTCCAAAAACAGAATGCTCAACTTTACCACTACCACTTACTGCAGCTACAATGACAAACTGAATGTTGATATTCAAATCAAACATAGTTATTGACAATCTGAAATATGCCCCAAATCTCTCTTCATCCTAAATTCTTGAACTGGTTGATGGCTGATGGAATTCTGCCAAGAACTTGTAAAATAAGACGAACATTTCTGCATCTGTGTGTCCGGGTATTGTTTTGGGTCTTTTAACAACCATCTAAAAGTGACAAAATGGTAAATGGCGTTCACTATATAGCACTTTTTCTCATCCCTGGATAACCAAAACGCTTTTCAGATCTGGCTATCCACGCATTCATACACAGGTGGTGGTGGAGCTGCCATGCATGGTGTTTGCCTGACCCATCAGGAGCAACTCAGGGTTCAGTGTCTTGCTCAAGGACACTTTGACATGCAGACTCCAGAGAGAGTGGGAATCAAACCACCGACCCTCCAATCAGAGGTCGATCACACTCTACACCTGCACCATCGCCGCCCCATTATCCCTATTTTCCGATGCCAGATTACCATGGCAATGGTTTCCATCCACTATTACCCTCTGTTGTTTTTTTACACAGGGAACAAAGTTTTTTTGTTTCTTTTTTACAGCTGACATGTGGCTGCAGCATAATATTAATAAATTAACAATATCAGATGTCATTCAATCTTAATTTATTCCTAACTTAAAGGGTTTGGTCATGGTGAAATTTGGGGATGATATTTTAAAAATAATAAGATGGTCAATACCAATATGGAAAGTTTCTTTTCTTTTTATTTTCATCTATTCCATCTTTGATGCCAGAGACAAAGCAACAAAAAACTCACTGAAATGAAAATGGTTCATCCTGGCATAATCCAAATTTGCAGATGTAAGTTATTATTAAGATAAGATAAGATAAGATAAGCCTTTATTAGTCCCACAACGGGGAAATTCCAGGATTGCAACAGCACAGGGATAGCAACACTCAGAGCAACAATCAGAAGGCAAGAAAAAAAAACAAAAAAAACAAAAAAAAAAAAAAACAAGCAAGAGCAGCTAATATACTGTACATATGTACATATTACTATAAAATATATATATACACACACACACACACAGACACACAGTGCAGAGCATTGTAGCTGGATGGAATAAATATATGAATATATGAACACACAGTGCAGAGCATTGTAGCTAGATGGAATAAATATGTAAATATATAAACACCCACAGTACGGAGCATTGCAGCTAGGTGGAATAAATATGCAAGTATATAAACACACACAGTGCGGAGCAATGTAGCTAGATGGAATAATATGTAGATATATAAAAACACAGTGCGGAGCATTGTAGCTAGATGGAATAAATATATAGATATATAAATATAAACACACCCAGTGCAGAGCATTGTAGCTAGATGGAATAAATATGTAAATATATAAACACACACAGTGCAGAGCATTGTTGCTAGGTGGGATGAAACAGCATAACCGTCTATTTAGTTATCCTACATGGTATGATTATGTGCCCATACATATTCTCACCCTCCATAGCGACCGGTATGTTCCTAGTTGTATGCCGGAGAGGACCATTGTGTAAGTCTATTGCATCTTTTGCATTCAAAAAAAAAAAAAAAAAAAAAAAAAAAAAAAAAAAAAAAAACTATTAGTTTGTTACGTCTTTTTGCTATCTCTGCGAGCAGCCCTGCTTAGGTTGTACAGTCTGACAGCCGTTGGTAGGAAGGACCTACGAAACCTCTCGGTTGTGCACCTGGGATGATGTAGTCTGCTGCTAAATGAGCTCCTCAGTGCATCCAGTATGTCCTGCATAGGGTGGAACTCGGACTCCAGCAGAGATGACAGTTTAGCCACCGTCCTTCTCTCTCCTATCTCCTCCATCGGATCAAGGCGTTGCCCCAAGACAGAGCTAGCTTTCTTAATCAGTTTGTTCAGTCTCTTCCTATCGGCTGCAGTAATGCCACTGCCCCAGCAGACCACTCCAAAAGTGATGGCTGATGCCACCACCGTGTCATAGAATGACTTCAGCAGCGCCCCTTGTACACCAAAAGACCTGAGTCTCCTCAGCAGGAACAGCCTGCGCTGTCCCTTCTTGTAGAGTGCGTCAGTATTGTGTGACCAGTCTAGTTTATTGTTCAGATGAATACCCAGGTACTTGTAGGATGTCACCATCTCGATGTCTGTTCCCTGTATATTTACTGGTGCTGTGAGGGGCTGCCCATGCCTGCGGCAGTCCACCACCAGCTCCTTAGTTTTCCTCGCGTTGATCTGGAGGCAGTTCCGATGGCACCAGTCCACAAAGTCCTGGATAAGCCCTCTGTACTCAGCTTCATCTCCGCTGGAGATGAGACCAACGATCGCAGAGTCATCAGAGAACTTCTGTAGATGGCAATGTGTTGTGTTGTGTGAGAAGTCCGCAGTATAAAGAGTGAACAGGAAGGGAGCCAGCACCGTTCCCTGGGGGGCCCCCGTGCTACTGATGATCGTGTCGGAAACACAGTCCCGGGTTCTCACAAACTGAGGCCGGTTCGTGAGGTAGTCCAGGATCCATGATGACAGGTGCTGGTCCACCCCTGCGCGCAGCAGCTTGTCCTTCAGGATCATCGGTTGGATGGTGTTGAAAGCACTGGAGAAGTCAAAGAACATGATCCTCACCATATTCCCGGGCTTCTCCAGGTGGGACAGAGAACGGTGAAGGAGGAAGATCACCGCATCCTCCACCCCAATGCCATGCTGGTAGGCGAACTGGAGTGGATCCATCGCTGGTTCCACCAGGGGGCGGAGATGAGCAAGGAGCAGTCTCTCCAGGGTCTTCATCAAGTGGGACGTCAAGGCCACCGGTCTGAAGCTGTTCAGGTCTTTGGGGTGGGAAGTTTTTGGTACAGGTACCACACAAGATGTTTTCCACAGCTGTGGTACCCTCCCCAGTTTCAGGCTCATGTTGAAGATATACGTCACAATCCCACACAGCTGGTCTGCACAGGACTTGAGGAGCTTTGCGCTGATGCCGTCCGGTCCCGACGCCTTCCTCGCCTTGATCTTCCTCAGCTCCGTCCTCACCTGGGTCTTGGTCAGGGTCAGGATGGGGGGCTGTGTGTTGGGAGTGGGGGGGGTGTCGGTGGAGTGGGGAGTGGGTAGCAGGACTTGATTTCTTAGAGGCAGCAGTGGTTGTTGTGCAGACAAGGGGGAGGGCGGTTGGTCAAATCTATTGAAAAACAGATTCAGGTTGTTCGCCCACTCCCTGCCCCCCGTGGCCTGGGGGGAGGTATTCTGGAGCCCCGAGATGGTTTTGAGGTTTCTCCAGACCCCGCTGATGTCGCTCTGTTGCAGCTTGTCCTCCATCTTCTTCCTGAAGCTGTCCTTGCCTTCTCTGATCTTTCTCCTCAGCTCCCTCTGTACGGACTTCAGCATCTCCCTGTTCCCCGACCTGAAGATCCTCTTCTTCTCTCTCAGAAGTGTTTTTATCTCAGGGTTGATCCAGGGTTTGTTGTTTGAGTGACGCCGTATGGTCTTGGTGGGAACGGATTTGTCCACACAGAAGCTGAGGTAGCCCGTGAAGGTGTGAATGAGGCCATCGATGTCCTCACCATGTGGATCGCAGAGCTGCTTCCAGGCAGTGGCTTCAAAACAGTCCTTTAGAGTGTCCATTGTCTCCTCAGACCATAACTCCACTGTGTGCATGGCCGGAGGTTGTCTGTGCACTAGGGGTTTGTACACCGGTCGGAGATGAACCAAGTTGTGATCCGATCTCCCAAGTGGGGGGAGTTGTGATGAGGTGTACGCCTCCTTAGTGTTTGCGTAGAACAAATCCAGTGTTTTATTGTCTCTAGTGTGGCATGTGACATACTGGGTGAAAGTGGGCAGAATGGGAGACAGTGAAACGTGGTTGAAATCGCCTGAGATGAGGAGAAGAGCATCTGGGTGTTCTGTCTGCAGCCTGCTGGTTACTGAATGGATGACGTCACGCGCTGTCCCAGCGTTCGCCGTCGGATTTGCATAAACAACAATGCAGATCACGTGTGAGTATTCTCTCGGGAGATATGTAGGCCTCATGCTAACAGCTAGCAACTCAATGTCTTTGCTGCAGTGTCGTTGTTTAACAGTGATATGTCCCGGTCTGCACCAGTTGTTGTTAACATACATTATCACTCCACCGCCCCTAGTTTTGCCACTCTCTGGTGTTCGGTCAGCTCGTATCATGTGAAAACCCTCCAGCTCAATGTTAGCATCTGCTGCTAGTTCAGTTAGCCACGTCTCAGTAAACAAAAGGAGAGAGCACTCCCGGTAAGTGCTATCATAACGGGAGATAGCCGCTAGCTCATCTAACTTTCCCAGTATCGACCGTACATTTCCCATGACAACAGATGGAAGGGAGGGTCTGTACCTTATATTTTTTGTCCTCCGCCTTACTCCAGCCCGGCAGCCGCGGCGTTTTCGCCTCAGTTCTCTCGGTATGTCGAGTTTTTCCAGTGGGACCGGGTGGCGGTTAAATGCTAGCAGCTCTTCCCTGTTATATCGTATCCTGCTATAAACAGTGGCTCCGTCCGCCGGCTCAGGAGACATTTGGGACGATCTGTGTGTCCGTGATATAAGTGGGGTGAAAAAAAAAAGTGATCAAAAGAGAGAGGAAGGGAAAAAAAAACTCGGAATCGAGCCGCTGTTGCAAAAGGCAGCCGACTGGTGTGGCGCCGAGTGTGTGTTCATTATCCACTTCAGGACAAAATGAATGCAACACAAGTGGAACTAACTGGATAAACATCTGCCCCTGCCACTGGTGATTCTTGTGCAGTTTGGTGATAAGCTGATATTTGCAGCCCAGTCTCACAAAAATGCATATGAAAGGCTGGCAAAAGTGAAGAAAGGAGGAACCATTCATGATGACTATGTACAGGGCATCCGGAAAGTTTTCACAGCGCTTCACTTTTTCCACATTTTGTTATGTTACAGCCTTATTCCAAATGGATTAAATTCACTTTTTTCCCCTCAAAATTCTACCGACAATACCCCATAATGACAATGTGAAAAAAGTTTTTTTGAGATTTTTACAAATTTATTAAAAACTAGAAAAGCACTCAGAGAGCGCAGACCTCTGCCAAGTGCCACAGTTCCCCCCATACAGAGTTTGTGTGTAAGTTTTCAGATTCCTTGACCATGAAAACATATGACTAGCAATTGGCTTCACAATGATAGGATTAGTGGTTCAGTAGTTATTGACGAAAATGGCATTTTCTGTAATGGCGGTTTTCTTCTGGACGGTGATCCGGATCACCACCAAAATGTAATCATATGTAGGATACCCCATTTCTGACAATCTGTGAAAATTTCATGAAAATCCGTCCATAACTTTTTGAATTATCTTGCTAACAAACAGACAGACAGACAGACAGACAGACAGACAGACAGAAAGACAAACAGACAGACAAACCAACGCTGATGAAAACATAACCTCCTTGGCGGAGGTAATAAAAAACTAAGAAATCACATGTATATAAGTATTCACAGCCTTTACCATGAAGTTCAAAATTGAGCTCAGGTGCATCCTGTTTCCACTGATCATCCTTGAGATGTTTCTCCAGCTTAGTGGGAGTCCACCTGTGGTAAATGCAGTTGATTGGACATGATTTGGAAAGGCACACACCTGTCTATATAAGGTCCCACAGTTGACAGTGCATGTCAGAGCACAAATAAAGCATGAAGTCAAAAAAATTGTCTGTAGACATCCGAGACAGTATTGTCTCGAGGCACAAATCTGGGGAAGGGTACAGAAAAATTTCTGCTGCTTTGAAGGTCCCAATGAGCACAGTGGCCTCCATCATCCGTAAATGGAAGAAATTCGGAACCACCAGGACTCTTCCTAGAGCTGGCCGGCTGTCTAAACTGAGTGATCAGGAGAGAAGGGACTTAGTTAGGGAGATGACCAAGAACCCGATGGTCACTCTGTCAGAGCTCCAGCATTCCTCTGTGGGGAGAGGAGAACTTTCCAGAAGGACAACTATCTCTGCAGCAATCTAACAATCAGGCCTGTATGGAAGAGTGGCCAGATGGAAGCCACTCCTTAGTAAAACACACATGGTAGTCCACCTGAAGTTTGCCAAAAGGCACCTAAAAGACTCTCAGACCATGAGAAGCAAAATTCTCTGATCTGGTGAGACAAAGACTGAACTCTTTGGCGTGAATGTCAGACATCATCTTTGGAAGAAATCAAGCACCGCTCATCAGCAGGCCAATGGTGGTGGCAGCATCATGCTGTGGGGATGTTTTTTCAGTGGCAGGAACTGGGAGACTAGTCAGCACAGAGGGAAAGATGAATGCAGCAATGTACAGAGACATCCTGAATGAAAACCTGCTGCAGAGCGCTCTTGACCTTGGACTGGGGCGACAGTTCATCTTTCAGCAGGATGACGACCCTAAGCACAAAGCCAAGATATGAAAGGAGTGGCTTCAGAACAACTATGTGAATGTCCTTGAGTGGCCCAGCCAGAGCCCAGACTTGAATCCAATTAAACATCGGTTGAAAAATCTGAAAATGGCTGTGCCCCTATGCTTCCCATCCAACCTGATGGAGCTTGAGAGGTGCTGCAAAGAGGAATGGACCAAACTGCCCACAGATAGGTGTGCCAAGCTTGTGGCATCATATTCAAAAAGACTTGAGGCTGTAATTGCTGCCAAAAGTGCATCAGCAAAGTATTGAGCAAAGGCTGTGAATACTTATGTTCATGTAATTTCTTAGTTTTTTACTTTTAATAAATTTGCAAAAATTAAAAAAAAACAAAACCTTTTTTCACATTGTCATTATGGGGTATTGTGTGTAGAATTTTGAAGAAAAAAAATGAATTGAATCCCTTTTGGAATAACACTGTAACATAACAAAATGTGGAAAAAGTGAAGTGCTGTGAATACTTTCTGGATGCACTGTACTGGGGGGAGAAACCATGACTGACATGGTGTCCTGTAGAAGACCGGCATGTCAGCTGCCTGCATTGCCGTTATACTGGGTTGATATTAGCTCAGAAGTGGTATATTGGCCAGTGCAGATATACCAGCTCATACATCAGTGTATTGCTAGTTAATGTATATCTGATCATTCAAAATTCAGTTTGTTGTTTAATTTATTAAACTCTATTTTTAGCTTTTAATTGTATAAATCAGTTAGGATTCTATTATATCTACTTTTCTTATTAAAAAGAAGAGATTATGGTTAAAAATTAAGGAGAAAATGTGTGTGTGTGCATGCATGTGTGTGTTAATTAATTTATTTATTTTGCAATCTACAGTTCTACCTTATGTTTTACTCCCTTTTTTGTTGGCTATGTATATTAAAGTGTCTGAGTCTTTGATTTTCAGAATAAGAGCTCTGATAGTGAATACTGATAGTGGATTGAACTTTGAGGTGAACTGTGAAAGGGTGTGCAAAAAGGGTCAGCAAAATTTGAATTGTTTGAGGAAACTTGCACGCTTCCAAATTGACCGAACCATAATGACTATGTTCTATCGGGCTTTTATTGAATCTGTTTTATCCTTTTCTTTAATGTCATGGTTTGGTCAGATAAAACTGAAACAGAGGAAATCCTTGGATCAGGTAGTCAGATGGTCCAGTCGTTTGCTTGGTGAGTCACAGCTGAGCCTGACATCCCTGTACACCAGACAGGTACAGAGGATGGCCGACTCGATTTTAAATGATGACTCCCACCCTTTGCACTGCAACTTTCAGCTTCTTCCCTCCAGACGGAGGTTTGCTGTCCCAAAAAGTAGAACCCAGCGCTACAAAAACAGCTTTGTCCCTGCTGCTGTCAAAGAGTTGAACAAGCTATAAAAATTATATTGTACATATTTTATATTTACCTATTTTGTAAGATGTGTGCCTGTGTTTGTGTCTATGTTGAATGTAATTAGTGGCTTGTAAATATGGATGTCACCAACTGCAAAACAAATCTACCTACGGGTACAAATAAAGTAACCTGAACCTGAACCTGATGATCTGAACTGCGCAGCTCTGAATTTCCAGTCTAAAGCAAAAAGAAGGCACAGGCCTGCATCAGAGAGACAGATGGAGTCACATGTTGTGTACGCTGCCACCAGATAAACTCAAGAGGAACCTGGAACCACAGCTCAGAGCACCACTTGTTATTTTTCTATGATGCATTTCTGTGTGTTAGTCATGTAGTGAAATAACCCATTTAGAAATGAGTTTTGAATAATGCTTCAGTGTCTGAGAGGAGGAGTCAGAGATGCTCTGATGACTGTTGTGGGGAGAGTCAGTGGTCTGCTTTGACACAAATGTGATACACGTGATTTTAGACAGGAAGAGGCAGCAGGGTGTGGTCTGGACCCAACTGAAGTAAAAAGCTTGAGGTTAGTGGCAAATATATAAAAAGGGACATAGAACTTAAGTACATATGAATGGAAAGACTGACACCTGCTGTTTTTTTTAGGTTTTGTTTTTATAATGATTAAAACAAAAAAGAATAATAAACCCAGATGATTCAAACACAGGCTGCGTCAGTCAAGAATCAACTCTCCATCATGTGCCATTTAAATATCAGAGGACAGTCATACGTGTAAAGATATACTGTATGTAATTCTTACTAAACATCAATAAATCACACAACTCAGAATCTCTTTGCTCAATCTTTGTGCTGTTGTAATGCTCTGTGGGGGCTGCCACTGCGCCCCCCAGCAGTTGGTGGAACTCTCTTTCTTGCTCACAGTTCTGGGAGGGGTATTGTTGTAGCCTGCTACCCTCTTTGTATGTTTCCTGGCAAACCGCACACACACTCTTGCACATACATTTACATACATACAGACATGTTTCTCTGTTCTCTTACAGATGCAGATATCAGGCTTGTGATGAGATCTACTCAAAAGCAGAAATTCTTTGTGTTTTCGCTGTTTGCTCTTCTTTCTGTTTCTCTTTCTTCAGTCCCCTCCCCCATCCCCCCGTCAGGTCTGTCATAAATAAAAACAATTTAAATAAATTATTAACGTTATTACATAGCAAAAGGAGTCTATAAATACTATGTATATGCAGCATATATCAAATATGAGCAGAGATCCTCTAGGCAAAGTAAATCTTTTTGGCACAATAAGGGAAGCAGATATCTGTTCTGCTTACCAAGCTGCTGGACAGGACAGGGGGGGAAAAAGAGAAAAAGAGAACAGCTAACTTCATAAGTGATGAAAGACTGAGGGTGGGGTGAACTGGTGCTCATGTGCATTTAAAGAAACATGAACTCAAATGAGCCATTCTGAATAAGGTTGCATACAAGCGGGGGCTGAAAAGTTCATAGTGGTAAAATTTGACCAAATGTGGATTATTTTTCAACATGCGGCTATGGCACAGGTGTAGTGTGGCCAACTACTAATCGGAGTGTTAGAGGTTTGATTCCCACTCTTGTCTGCAGTCTGCATGTGGAAGTGTCCTTGAGCAAGACACTGAACCCCCAGTTGCTCCTGGTGGGTCAGGCCAGCACCTGTGTATGGCAGCTCCGCTGCCATCAGTGTGTAAATGTGTGCATGAATGGGTGGATAGCAGGATCTGTAAAGTGCTTTGGTCATCCAGAGATGATTAAAATACGCTATGTAAGTGAACGCCATTTAATATCGTCTCCCCTTTGGTCCACACACTTCTTCCCTTGGTGTTGCAGTGCTTGGATTCCTGCGGTTGAAACAGGGGCAGTTCTAGGATAAAGCAACACTTAGGCCACCTGTCCAGTCCAGCCTGCGTACCCTGGGTGTTGTTTTTGACAATGCCATGTCACTGGACTGCCATAGTAGGCAATTAGTCAAAAACTGCTTTTTTCATCTGAGGAATATAGCAAAACTTAGACCTATGGTTTTGACACCTTAATTAGAAATGATTACTCATGCTTTTATCTCATTTCATTTAGATTATTGTAATGCCTTTTTATGTATTTTAATAAAACTGTTGTTGCCCGCCTTCAGACTGTGCAAAACGCAGCAGCTCGGCTTTTAACCCAGACTAAGAAAAGGGAACACATTTCCCCGGTTTTATCGTCCCTTCACTGGCTGCCAGTTGCTTTTAGGTTTCATTTTAAGATTTTGGTTTTGACTCCTAGAGCTCTTAATGGCCAAACCCCGTCATACATCTCAGCCCTCTTGACTCCATATGCAACGACACAATCATTAAGATCCTAAGACCAGAGACTCTTGGTGGTCCCTCGGACCAAATTTAAAACCTGTGGAGATTGGTCCTTCCAGGCCGCTGCGCCACGGCTTTGGAATGCACTTCCCCTGTCTTTGCACTGCCTCGAGTCTGTTCACTACTTTAAGAAGGACTTAGAAACTCATTTGTTTAGACAGGCATTTAGCTCTCGTTGAATGGCTTCTATTCCGTCACTCTTATTTTTTCCTATTTATATGTGTATTTTATCTTATTTCTACTGATTTTAATTTCTTGTGTACTTTTTAAATTTTAATTTGCTGTGAAGCACTTTGTGATTTATATCTGTGAAAAGTGTTATATAAATAAACTTTGCTTGCTTGCTTGCTAGGATCAGAGCTTTAGGGGTGCTGAGCACCCAATGAGCTTCACCACGCACATTATTTTGTTAGAGTTCAAATCAAATCAAATCAACCTTTATTGTCATATTGCTGTACATATAACTGTAGTGCAGGCAAGATGAAATTGCGTTTCTCTCGGCATCCATATAAGTAAAAAGAACATAATTTAAGACACACTCACACACACCCTCATCCCCCACCCCAACACAGCCATTCACACTTCCCTGAGACATACTTGAAAACTCACCAGAACTATAATATACAAATAATATACATAATGTCCATAGGTGCAGTAGTATGTATGAGAGATTTTGGATCAACTGTTCAGCATCCTAACAGCTTGTGGAAGGAAGCTGTTGATCAGTCTGGTGGTTCTGCCTCTGATGCTCCGAAATCGTTTGCCAGATGGCAGAAGTTCAAAGTGTTTATGCGAGAGTGAAAACAGTCATTGACAATGTTCAGTGCCCTGCTTCTACAACGGTTCTGAAAAAGTTCTTGGACAGAGGGGAGGGAGACTCCAATTGCCCTCTCAGCTCCCTTAACTATCCTCTGCAGGGCTTTTTTGTCTAACATACTGCAGCTGGAGTACCATGTAGCAATGCAGTATGTCAGAACACTCTCCACCACACCTCTGTAGAAGGTCCTGAGGATGCAGATGGGGAGAGAGGCCTGTTTGAGTTTCCTCAAGAAGTGCAGTCTCTGCTGGGCCCGCTTCCTGATCCCCAAGGAATTCTTGCTCCAGGTCAGGTCCTGTGAAATCTGCACTCTGAGGAACTTGATGTTCTCCACTCTCTCTACTAAACGGCCGCCGATGCTGAGAGGGACATGTTCAGGCTGTGACTGCCGGAAGTCGATAATTATCTCCTTCGTTTTGTCCACGTTGAGCACCGGATTGTTCTCCCTGCACCAGCCCTCCAGGTCTCTCACTTCTTCCCTGTACATTGATTCCTCATCCCTCTGAATAAGTCCCACCACTGTGGTGTCGTCTGCAAACTTAATAATCTGGTTCCCCTCGTGTCTGGATACACAGTCATGTGTTAGAAGTGTAAACAACAGTGGACTGAGTATGCAGCCTTGAGGGGATCTGGTGCTCACCGTGATAGAGTTGGAGATGTTATTTCCAACCCGGACAGACTGAGGTCTCTCAGTCAGGAAATCCAGGATCCAGAGACATGTGGCGGTGTTCAGACCGAGAAGGAGTAATTTTTCCATCAGTCTCTGGGGAATAATGGTGTTGAATGCTGAACTGAAATCAATGTACAGGAGTCTAGCGTAGGTGTCTTTCTGATCCAGGTGGGTGATGACAGAGTGTAGGGTGGTGACTATGGCATCCTCCGTGGAGCGGTTTGAACGATATGCAAACTGGAGCGGGTCATGTGATGCAGGGAGGCAAGCTGTGATGTGTGGTTTGACAAGCCGTTCAAAACACTTCATCACAATTGGGGTCAGTGCAACAGGACGATAGTCATTCAGACAGGACACAACTGGCTTCTTTGCCACCGGTATGGTAGAGGTCTTAAAGCATCTGGGAATGATGGCCTGACTCAGGGAGATGTTATAAATGTCAGTCAGGACATCCGCCAACTCGCTCGTGCAGTCTCGGATCACACGTCCCGGGATGTTGTCCAGACCTGCAGCTTTACGTGGGTTGACCCTGGTTAGGGTCCCCCGCGTGTCCGCTGTGTTGATGGTGATAGCTGGCACAACTAATGGTGGAGATGGGCCAGCCCTCCTTCTGATTGTCGAGTTTGATGCTCCAAAACGTGCAAAGAAGTTGTTGAGCCTGTCTGGAAGCGAAGCGTCGTCATCATCGACCCCCTGCCTAGACTTATAGTCCGTCAGTGCCCGAACTCCCTGCCACATCCGCTTGGTGTTCCTAGTGTCACAGAGGTGCACCTGGATTTTCTCCGCATAGGCGCGCTTCTCCGTCTTAATTCCCTTTGAGAGCGCAGACCTGGCTGAGCGAAGGACGATCCTGTCCTTCGCTCTGAAGGCTGCATCTTTGGCTGTGAGCAGCGAGCGCACCTCTGCAGTCATCCAGGGCTTATGGTTGTCCTGTGCAGTGATGGTCTTCACTATAGTAACATCCTCTGTGCACTTCGCGATGTAGCTGGTGACCATTTTAGCATGCTCCTCCACATCTGTCTTGTCTTCCTGGGAGGCTGCTATTTTGAAGACCTCCCAGTCTGTGTACAGAAAACAGTCTTTCAGAACTGAGGTTGCACTCTCTGGCCAAATCCTGATTTGTTTCACTTCTGGCCTGCTGCGCTTCAGTAAAGGTTTGTAGGCAGGCACCAGCATCACGGACATGTGGTTAGAAAGGCCGAGGTGGGGGCGAGGTGTTGCCTTATAAGCATTTGTGTTTGTGTACAAAAAGTCCAACATATTCTCTCCTCTGGTCTTAAAGTCTACACATTGTTTAAACTTGGGGAGCACAGTATTTAAACTGGTGTGGTTAAAATCCCCCGCAACCACCACAAAACTGTCTGGGTGTGAAGTTTGAATTTCACTAATGGCATCATGCATCTCTTCGAGTTCCTCTTTAGCATTAGCTTTAGCGTTAGCGCTCGGCACTATGTAAACAGCAGCTACAAACACGTTGGTGAATTCCCTCGTCAGATAAAATGGCCAACAATTTACAATAAGGAACTCCGCCAATGGAGAGCATTGTTTAGATACTAACGTGGCGTTAACGCACCAGTTCTTGTTAACGTAGATGAATAGCCCCCCCCCCCCCAAGGCTCTTACCGTAGCTCGCAGTTTCTCTGTCCACCCGGAACGTTGTCGTACCTTCCAGTTGAATGGCCTCGTCAGGGATGTTGTCATGGAGCCATGTCTCCGTGAACGCAAGCACACAGCAGACCCTCCACTCTCTCCGGGTTTCTCTCAGCAGATGTAGCTCGTCCACCTTGTTGTCGAGGGAGAGGACATTAGAGAGAAGGAGCGACAGTACTGCTGGTCTGGAGGGGTTAGCCTTTAGCCTAGCATTAATCCTGGCCCTTTTTCCTCGCTTTTGCTTGCGTTCGCTCCGCTTACACCTCCGGGTAGCCTCCAGCGGAAACTCCAACAGAATTCCATGCTGGCGTAGAATGTCCAAGTCACAACCGAGCACCGTGATTCTTGCAGTGTGCAGTACCTTGATGTTTAATAAGGTCTCATGGTTGTAAGTTTTACAGAATGTACGTCTGGGATGATCAAAACACTCAAAACTCTCACACTCACTGATGCCAAGAGGGGCCGCTGCGTCCATGCGTGCCACCGTCTTCCCTTTCATCTTTCATACAACTCCTCCCTGGCTTCTAGTTAGCGAACATGGTATGTGATGATACATGAAAACAGTGACAGCTTGTATTTAATATTTTGCTTATACCAAAACGACAACAGGTTCTTTCTCTCAAATTCAAACAGTGCACAGTGGTTGATTGACAATGCAACCATTAAAGAAAAACGTCTGCTCCTAGCTGTCTTAGCCAGGACTGGACTGGAAAAAAAAAAAAAAAAAAATTGGCCCTGGCATTTTTGGTCCAGTTTGTTAAATAGCAACATTCAATCAACACACTTAATCAGTTCCTCATGGATTTTGCAAAGTTGCAATTCTACCAATTCCCGCGACTTTAGCAGGTCCTGCATAATTTGAATTTTGTCCAATCTTCGCAACTTTACCACAATTTTGGCCAATTGTCGTCAACTTCTGTCAATTTCGGCAATCAAATTTGTACCCGAGTACTACACAAACTTGTACATCATCAGTCTGATCAATCAGTGTGGCACTGCACTACTCTCACTTCCATGTTTACAGTGAGTATATGGTAAATGGCACTCACTTATACAGCGCTTTTATTCTCATCTCTTGATGACCAAAGCGCTTTACAGATCCTGCTATCCCTCCATTCACACACACATTCACACACTGATGGCGGCATGCTACCTAACGTGGCGCTTCCAGACCCACCAGGAGCAATTGGGGATGAAGTGTCTTGCCCAGGCACACAAAGGCAGGATATCCGGGGAGAGCGGGATTCAGACCGCCAACCATGCGGTTATTGGACGACCTGCCCTACCTCCTGAGCCACTGCCGCTCCCGAACATATCAGCAAAAAACTGTGTGATTTAAAAAAAAAAAAAACACTCACCTGCGACTTTTCTCACATCGTTCCTTCTTCCGTCTCCCCCAGCCAGCCGGTGAATGTCACCTCGAGTGTTCATAACTTACCACAAAAAAAAAAAAAAAATAAAAAATCCTGGAGGGACTGCTTAATGCTCTAACAGAGGTGAGAATTATTTGATTTTTTCCCTTAACAAATGAGTGAACAAGTGAATCCCTGTGGTAAGAAAGAAAGAAAGAAAGAAAGTTATTATTTTGTAGTGCAGTGCCCGTTCGAACCCGTGAGGACGGGTGACGTCATAGAAGTGATGCTAGCACCAAAAAATAAGTGGTGTGGTGGCACGGTTTGAGGGATTCTCCACCCAGAGTTGGGAGCCGGGGGAAAGAGGGAATAGTGGACTGAAGTAGGATGTGGTACCGGGAGGTCTCAGACAGGGCAGAAAGGACTATTTGCCCCCTGGGGAGTTCAGGAGGCACTAGAATTGCTGGAGGAGGAGAGGGTGTGAGAAGCAGTACTGGCGTTATGTGATGTTAATGTGCCACACATGTCTTTGTTCCACTGAATGATTGTTGTCGGGCTCCCTGGGTCTCGAGGCACGGAATTAAAGGTTATAAAAAGAAGGTGCTCAGACACCCAATCAGTGTTTTACTGTACTTGATGTTGGAGAAGGAATAAAGTTCGTGTGTCGTGCAGCTCGTTGCCTTATCTGCTTCCTTCCTCCATGTTGGTGACCCCAAGACGTGCCATGGAGAGCGAGCTGAGCACCGCCCCGGAGACTACCTGGAGGGAAAGCACCACCGCCGAGTGCGCTATCTCAGTCAAGCTCTCAGACTTCTGGCTTAATAACCTGACTGCGTGGTTCCTGCATACAGAAGCCCAGTTCTCACTCCATGGGATAACAACAGACGAAACAAAATATTTCTATGTGGTCTTTGAGCTGGATGCATACGCCATGCAACAGGTGATGAGCCTGCTCCAGGAGCTGCCAGCCCAAGGGAAATATGAAGCGCTAAAGCGGATGCTACTCCAGCACTATACCCTGTCTGACAGTGAGAGGGCAAAGAGACTCCTAACACGTTCAGAGATAGGTGACAGATCAGCCGTTGGGCTCATGGAGAGCATGTTGGTGCTGAGGGGGAAGGACGACGAATCTTTTCCGTTCCCCCACTTGTTCCTCAGGAACCTACCTGCTACAGTGAGGGAGATCCTGGCCAATCTGCCGTGGCTGGTTACCAAAGACAACCGCGCCCTTGCTCAGGAAGTGGACCACATCATTTTGGCAACCAGAACTCTCAGTGTGCAGGCAGTGGCACCGGCATCCATGATGGACTCCAACGAGGTTAAGGAACCGTTGGTGGTAGCCTGGACGGACACCAGGAGATGGAGGAATGGGGCAATCTGTTTCTATCATCGCCGTTTTGGCTCGAATGCCAAACACTGCCTGTCACCATGCCAATTCAAAAAGCCGGGATCATGGCACGGCTGGCAGTCTGTAGTAGGTGCAACCGCTGGCAACGGGAACAAGCTGCTTTATGTCACGGACACACGTTCAGGGAGATGGTGTTTGGTGGACTCCGGCTCCCAGAAGAGCCTCATCTTGCCGGTCAGCTCAGACAGGTCGGCAGGAGGCAGCAGTCCCGAACTCAAGGCTGCCAACAGAGCCATCATCAGGCCGTTTGGCAGACGGATGCTGACGGTAGGCCTATATGGATGCAATTTCCAGTGAGACTTTGTGGTAGCTGAATGTTCTGCCCCCATTTTAGGCGCAGATATTTTATATGCTTGTGGGTTGTTAGTCGATATTGTCAACAGACGTTTAGCGGACGCTGTCTGTTTCACCTCTCTGCCCTGTACAGCTCAGGGAGCTGGGTCAACAACACTGGCCAATGTTATAGCTCGAGGGGGAAAGTACCAGCATTTACTTGCACAATTCCCTGCACTCACTATCCCGACTTTTTCAGCTACGGAAACGAAACACAGGGTCGAACATTTCAGAAGTACAAAAGGCCCACCAGTGTTTGTGCAACCTCGGCGCCTGGAGGTGGCTAAACTGGCCAGTGCGCACAAGGAGTTTGCCAACTTAGAGCAGTTGGGCATCGTCAGGCGCTCCAACAGCCCATGGGCCCGCTACACATGGTGTCTAAGGTTGATGGGTCGTGGCGATCGTGTGGCGATTTCCGGCACTTGAACAATGCCACGGAACACGATCGGTATCCCATCCCGCACATCCAGGATTTTCCCATGCACCTGGCCTGGATGCGTGTCTTTCGAAAGTGAATCTGGTCCACGGTTACCACCAGGTCCCGGTGCGCACGAAAGATGTTACTAAAACAGCAGTAATGACTCCTTTCAGTCTTTTCGAGTTTTTACGTATGCCGTTCGGATTAAAGGGGGCGGCGTAGACCTTCCAGAAAATGATGGACACAGTGCTTTGTGACTTGTCCTTTGTTTTTGTCTACTTAGATGACACTTTGGTGGTTAGCGCTTCCGAAGGAGCACATCGCCCATCTCAGGATGATTTTCCAGAGGTTGGAAGTGCATAGAGAACCCGGCGAAGTGCCAGTTTGGTGTGCCAGTGATTGATTTTTTTAACCACTGCATTTCACCGGAAGGCACGATTCCACTACTGGAGAAGGTGCGCACCGTGTCGGACTTCCCGTGTCCGCAGACTGTGAGAGCCCTACAGGAGTTTTTGGGAATGGTCAATATTTATAACCGTCTCCTCCACCGGGCAGCCCAGCTGATGCAGCCGTTGTATGCCATGCTTAAGAAAAAGAAGCCCATGGAAAGCATCAACTGGACTCCCGAGCTAGTCCAGGCTTTCACAGACGCCAAAACGGCGATTGCAGATGTCGCTTTGCTAGCCCACCCAGACCCTTCGGCACGGATAGCTCTCACCATGGACGCATCTGATGTTGCCATAGGGGCAGTGGTGGAGCAATACGTCTCTGGTTCATGGCAGCAGCTCCCATTTTTCAGTCGAACTTTGCGCGACAACAAACACAAATACAGCAAGTTTGGCGGAGAGCTATTGGCTTTCCACCTGGCAATGTGCCATTTCCAGTTTTGGCTAGAGGGGCACGAGTTCACCACATTCATTGACCATAAGCTGCTAACGTACGCAATGTCCAAGGTCTTGGAACCATGGTCAGCCTGGCAGCAACAGCATTTGGCCTCGATCACAGAGTTTACAACCGACATTCAACACGTTGCCAGTAAGCTCAACGTCATGGATGATTGCCTGTTGCGCACGCTAGTCTCCCCAGTCTACATGGGAATAGATTTTCCTGCCATGGCCACGGAGCAAGTCAGGGATGTGGACATTTGAGGAGCCAGTCTTCGCCAACTGGGTTAAAGCTGGAGAGCAGGGTGGTGCGAGAAGGGTGCCTCCCTTGCTCTGTGATGTCTCCACCGGTTGCCCGCACACGGTGGTTCCAAGCTTTTGGCACCACTGCATTTTTGAGTCAGTCCACTCCCTTTTGCATCCAGGCGTGCGCACTTCGGTTATTCTAGTGGGGCGAAATTGGTCTGGCCGCACTTGCGCAAGGACATGAAAGAGTGGTCTGCAGCATGCATCGCGTACCAATGGGCCAAAGTGCACAAGCACACCAGAGCACCCCTCGAGCCATTCCAAATACCGGCCAGGAGGTTTGACCACATCCACATGGATTTGGTGGGACCCCTCCCGCCGTTGCAAGGTTTCACACACCTCTTGACAATCATGGACCGCACCAAGTGTAGAGGTTTGGAAATAGTTAATAGTTATGTAAAAGGTGCTAAAAAGACATTTGGAAAAAAAGCAAAAAAACAGGCACCCCTACAATTTTTATTTTATTCTTTAATTGTTTATTTTTCTACATTGCATTTGTAATTCATCTGGTTCCATTATAACTCATGTGAGTTGAGTGCAGTTCTGTATGCTGACCAATAGGTGGCGCATGTTGCACAATGATAGAGAGTAGACTCGCGCACCGGAGGACGAAGAATAAACTCCTCTGTGTGAATTAATGGCATGAAACGTGTTCCCTGTCTCTTCTTCTATCACAGGTTGGTAAACACTAATAATTCAAGAGTGCAATATAAACTGTAAGAGTCCTAAGATGTCCGAGATTATATTGTAATAAGTGTGAGACGAAAAGCGGGTTTGTAAGGCTATTTCTGTTAAAGTTGATGTGTTGTTGTATAAGCTAACCTGCTAATGTTAATGATCGAGTGTCGGGGACGTGCAGCAAGGGTGAAGTCCGCCCACATGTTAGGAACCATTTGATTACTTTATTTAAAGACATTTATGAAACGGTTTTCATACAGTATGACATTTACTGGTTTTATTTGTCACCAAGTGTGCATATTTCGGGTTTATTACCGAATACCAGGAATACGATTGTAAAAGTGTGTTAGATACACAGTGGCCAGGTAAGTGCATTGTTAAGAATAACGCCACATACTGTATATTTATGATAGTGCTTAAAATGATTAATTTAAATGTAAATTCATGGGTTATTGTTTAAAATATAAATATTTGAACAAGTTAAAAGCTATATACATGGGAAGGAGATATAAAATCAATAATGTTGTTTCATGTTAAGATAATTTGTTAAAAATGTTAAGTATACAGTTAATGTCACATTGAAAACTGTGATAAATGGACATGATTGTGTTTTGTTTAATGGTGATGTGATTAGATAATAAGAGAGAAACTATGGACTTTGATAGTAAATACTAGTCAGTCGATGTTGGTCATGTTAATGATTTGGACAAAGAATAAACTCCTCTGTGTGAAGTAATGGCACGAAATGTGTTCCCTGTCTATTCTTCTATCACAGGAGAGTTGACTTCTACATACACGTTGCCTCCTCCTGGGCCGCTACCCAGGGGAGCAACACAAGCGCTGGCCTGAAGTGGTCCTGCTGGCTTCCACCATGTCCGTGGAAGTTGCTTGCGCTTTTTTGTCAGCTTGGGTTGCATGGTTCAGATCCTCGTCGGACATCACTTCCGACAGGTGTCCACAATTTGTTTTGGAGCTCTGGTCCACAATGGCCTAGAGCCTGGGGGTAAAAATTCGCCGCACTACTGCGTACAACACTGAGGCTAACGGGTTATGCAAGCATTTTCATAGGTTGCTGAAGGCAGCGCTCAGAGCTTCGCTCATGAATGCAAATTGGGTCGACCGCCTGCCCTGGGTCCTGTTAGGGTTGCGCTTCACACCTAAGGAGGATCTGGCAGCCTCCTAGGAAGAACTCGTTTTTTTCTCAGCCGCTGTGGATCCCCAGGGATTTTTTACCGCAAAACCCCATGTCCGGGGCTGATCCGTCCACGTAATTTTTGCACAGTACAGAGGCTTTTAACATGCTGGGCCCGGCCCACCATTGTTTTCCCCACACCTTTGTCCCAAAAATCTTACAGAATGCCAGTTTTGTTTTTGTCAGGCACAATGCGCACCAGACCCCACTGCACCCACTGTATGACGGACCGTTCAGGGTGCTGGAACCTGGTGCAAAGTATTTTGTGTTAGACTTGTAAGGGGGTGTAAGGAGACTGTCAGCATCGAGAGGCTGAAGGCTGCTTTTGTGTTGGCAGACAAGCAGGTGGTTTTGGCCCAAGCTCCCCAGTGTGAACCCCCACCATCGGTGGCTCTGCAAGTTGGTGTTCCCTCAGTAGAGATCTGCATTCACGAAGCTGGCATGTTTTCCCCCTCACCCATTTTCCCTCCACAGACTGACATTCCCTCCTGTACACCTTGCCAGCAGGGTGTTTCGACCGGCTCGGTGACCCCCGGCTACAACCACTATGAGCGCCGGCTCAAGCCCAAAGGATGGAGGGTTAGTGCCCTTTCTGGGTGTTTTGGGGGGGGGGGGCTGTGTGGTGGCATGGTGTGGGGGATTCTCCACCCACAGTCGGTAGCAGGGGGAAGAGGGAATAGTGGACTGAAGGAGGAAGCGGTACAGGGGGTCTCAGATGGGACAGAAAGGACTATTTGCCCCCTCGGTAGTTCAGGAGGAGCCAGAACCGCTGGAGGAGGAGAGGGTGTGAGAAGTGGTACTGCCGTTATGCGATGTTAATGTGCCACGCATGTCTTTGTTCCACTGAAGGGATTGTTGTCGGGCTCCCTGGGTCTCAAGGGATGTAATTAACCCATTAATTGTCCCAGTTGCCGTATGGTGACATAACCCCTAGTGGTCAAGAGTGGTGATGATTTTTTTGTCAAGAAAATAGTTCAGATTTCCAAGACTATAACTTGAAAGTTGCAAGAGATACACAATGGCTTACTGTCAATTAGAAAGATGTAGAATATGATCCAAAGTTTAAGATAGGAATAAATTTACACATCTAATTTACATAATGTCCCGACAGCTATATAAATTGCATAACTCAGTCAAAAGTGGACTTTGGACATATTTACACAAAGAATGTTTTGATTTTTTTGACACTGTTTTGTCGACATGGGTATGTTTGTATCTTATCTTGAAAGTATATGAACCAGAAAATCAGTACAATGTAAAAAAATAAATAAATAAATAAATTCATCACTTACCGGTGGCGAGGGGAAGGAGCTCACTCGCTCGCGTGGTCAGTCCGTTTTCACCCATCATGGACGTTGTTTTGCTTTTTGTCGGTCATTTACGCTCTCTACCACATCTACAAACTCTTGTGATTATCCCACATGAATTTCGTTTGTATTACGAGGCTATTTTTCCTGTATGATGCAGTTTTCTGTGACGATCCATGATGATCATGGCGGCCATATTGATCTTGTGAGCTCAAAGCAAGAAAAGGAAGAATAATAATGAGGATTTCTTTTTCTTTGCTGCAATTCGTGTCAGCCATGAGTACTCCAATGCATGCCTGCAACCTTCTGAATCAGTACAAGTGCTGGTACAGTTGGGGAGTTAAAGGGATCTCAAGATTCAGTTGGCAGGTGCAGTTGCGGTGCTGCACCACTAGGGGTGCGTAAAAATATGGACAGTTAAAAGGTTAAAGGTTATTAAAAGAAGGTGCTCAGAGACCCAGTCAGAGTTTTACTGTACTTGATGTCTGCTTCCTTCCTCCACAATGGCACCTATTAAGAATACCGTACCTAAGGAGTTTTTATAAGGAGTTCTCAACAGCTCCTTATAAGGTCTTCTAAGAAAGACCCAGTTCCAGAGCTTGGATCCCCCAAATCTCAGCAGTTATATCTTTTCCACCTCTTTGTTCATTTAATGGCTCACCTATGGACGTTCATTAAAGATTTCCAGTACTAAATTTCCACATATCCGGGGAGGCTGAAATTCGAGGATGCACACTCTCATAACCTCAGCAACACACGTATCAAATCTAACATCAGTCTAACAAATTTTTCTCGAGATATGCACGGAACAGACAGAATGACACATGCAGAGAATCCTTGCAATATAATATGATTTTGCATAAATATTTTGTCATAATTTTAAAGTCTCAAAATCTTCCAAAGGTGCAAAACTTTTAGAAAAAGTTACACAATTACAAAGGAAAAAACATCACAAGCATATATACAATAAAAGCTTCAAATTTACTAGAATAATATAACAAATTTATAGGGACAAATGCCTATTTATTTAAAATATGTACTAAATTCATGAGAGAAAAAATGCAAAATTACAAGAAAAACAAACATGAATTTTAAAGATAAAAATTACAAATTTGTGGCAAAAGTTGTAAATTTATGAGGAAAAATTCACATATGTACAGTTACAGTCATTGAGAAAGTAAACAGGAAGTTATTTAAAAGTTTTAATAAATTCATTAAGAAAAAGTAAATTAAATTGTTGAGACAAAGGTCAGAAAATCACAAGAGAAATGTAGCTCATTTGCAATAATTAAAAATAATTAACGGAAAAAAATCAGTGGAAAGATGAGGGGAAATTATTGAGCCAAAAATGCAAAGACGGAAGAAAAAAAGATGCCAGTTTATGATGCAAAAGTCAGAAATTCAAGAAAAAAATGTCAATCCATCCATCCATCTTCTACCACTTTTCTAGAGGTCTGGGTCACGGAGGCAGCAGTTCAAGCAGAGAAGCCCAGACTTCTCTCTCCCTAGCCACCAGCTCCAGTTCTTCAGAGGATACCAAGGCGTTCCCAGACCAGCTGGGAAACATAGTTTCTCCAGCGAGTCCTGGGTCTGCCCCGGGGTCTTCTCCCAGTGGGATGTGCCCAAAACTCCTCAAGTGGGAGGCGTCCAGGAGGCATCCTGATCAGATGCCCATAACACCTCAACTGGCTCCTTTCAATGTGAAGGAGCAGCAGTTCTACTCTGAGCCTCTCCTGGATGACTGAGCTCCACACTCTCTCTCTGAGGGTGAGTCCAGCAATCCTACAAAGAAAGCTCATTTCAGCCGCTTGTAGCCGCGATCTTGTTCTGTCGGTCATTACCCAAAGCTCATGACCATAGATGAGGGTAGGAACATAGATTGACTGGTAAATCAACAGCTTTGCCTTAGAGCTTAGCTCCCTCTTCACCACAACAGACCGGTACAACGTCCGCATCACTGCAGATGCTGCTCCGATCCGTCTGTCAATCTCTCACTCCATTCTCCCCTCACTCATGAATGAGACCCTGAGATGCTTAAACTCCTCCACTTGGGGCAGGAGCCTGTCCCCAACCCAGAGAGAACAAGCCACCTTTTTCCGGCTGAGGACCATGAACTTGGAGGTGCTGATTCTCATCCCAGCCGCTTCACACTCAGCAGCAAACTGTCCAGTAGCCAGCAGGACGACATCATCTGCAAACAACAGAGATGAGAACCTGTGGCCACCAAGCATGACCCCCTGTCCATTTATGGAATCCTGTCCATAAAAATTATGAACAGGATCGGTGACAAAGGGCAGTCCTGGCGGAGTCCAACTCTCACTGGGAATGAGTCCGACCGAGTGATGTCAATACAAACCAAACTCTCACAACGGTCGTACAGAGACCGAATAGCTCGTAACAACAAGCTCAATACCCCATACTCCCAAAGCACCCCCCACAAAAAACCATGAGGGACACGGTCGAATGCCTTCTACAATTCTACAAAACACATGTAAACTGGTTGAGCAAACTCCCACGAACCCTCGAGAATTCTTGAGAGGGTAAAGAGCTGGTCCAATGTGCCACGGCCAGGACGAAAACCACATTGCTCCTCCTGAATCCGAGGTGTGACCAACGGCCGACGGCTTGTCAACCATGACAGCCCTACAACATCCAGGGCATTGAGGTACTCAGGGCGAATCTTGTCCACCCCCGGGGCCCGGCCACCAAGGAGATTTTTAACCACCTTGGCGAACTCAGCCCCTGTGATAGGCGAGTCATCCCCCTCATCCACAAGCCCTGCTTCCTCTGTGGAAGGCGTATCAGTGGGATTGAGGAGATCCTCAAAGTATTCCTTCCACCGCCCGACAATATCCCCAGTAGAAGTCAACAGTGCCCCATCCGCACCATACGCAGTGTGGAAAGGGAGCTGCTTCCCCCTCCTGAGCCGCCGGACAGTTTGCCAGAATCTCTTCGAGGCTGACCGAAAGTCTTGTTCCATGGCCTCACCGAACTCCTCCCATACCCGGGTTTTTGCTTCAGCAACCACCCGAACTGCACTCCGCTTGGCCTGCTGGTACACCTCAGCTGCTTCGGGAGTCCCACAAGCCAACCAAGCTTGATTGGACTCCTTCTTCAGCTTAATGCCCCCCCTCACCACTGGTGTCCACCACTTGGTTCGGGGGTTGCCACCACAAGTTGCACTGACCACCTTGCGGCTGCAGCTCTGAGTCGCCGCTTCAACAATAGATGTGCAGAACATGGCCCATTCAGACTCCATGTCTCCAGACTCCCTCGGAACTCCCTCCGGTTCCGCCGGACCGGCAGTGCCACACGAGTTGGCTGCCCATTGCAATAGCCTTTTTTTTATCTTCCTTCTTCTTTCTACACCTTTCACTCTACATATATATATCACGGACACACAGATCGCCCCAAAGGTCTCCCGAGCTGGCGGACGGAGCCACTGTTTACAGCAGGAGATGTTACAGCAGGAAAAGCTAGTGCTAGCTAGCACTCAACTGCCACCCGGGCTAACGGAGAAACTCGACATACCGGGAACTGTAGCGAAAATGACGCGGGTGCTGGGCTGGAGTTTAGGTGGCGTGCAAGAAATATAAGACAGAATAATAAAGAGCGATGGCTAGAACCAAGCAGACCGCCCGTAAAATCTACTGGAGGAAAAAGCCCCCCAGGAAGCAGCTAGCCACCAAGGCTGCTCGGAAGAGCGCTCCGGCCACCGGCGGAGTGAAGAAGCCTCACCGTTACAGGCCCATGGCTCTGAGAGAGATCCGTCGCTACCAGAAATCCACGGAGCTGCTCATCCGTAAGCTGCCCATCCAGCGCCTGGTGAGGGAGATCGCTCAGGACTTCAAGACCGACCTGCGCCTCCTGAGCGTCGCCGTCATGGCTCGGCAGGAGGCCAGCGAGGCCTACCTGGTGGGTCTCTTCTTCGCTAAGAGGGTCACCATCATGCCCAAAGACTTCCAGCTGGCCCGCCGCATCCGCGGAGAGAGAGCTTAGACTTTCTGCTGCACATTCACCAACCATAATGCTCCACACTGTGTGTCTATATATATACACTACCGTTCAAAAGTTTGGGGTCACTTAGAAATTTCCTTATTTTTGAAAGAAAAACACTTTTTTTCAATGAAGATAACTTTAAACAAATCAGAAATACACTCTGTACATTGCTAATGTGGTAACTGACTATTCTAGCTGCAAATGTCTGGTTTTTGGTGCAATATCTAGATAGGTGTATAGAGGCCCATTTCCAGCAACTATCACTCCAGTGTTCTAATGGTACAGTGTGTTTGCTTATTGCGTCAGAAGGCTAATGGATGATTAGAAAACCCTTGTGCAATCAAGTTAGGTCTGCAATGCTGTAATTGCTGCAAATGGAGGATTCTTTGACGAAAGCAAAGTTTGAAGGAAAAAATTATTATTTCAAATACAAATCATTATTTCTAATCTTGTCAATGTCTTGACTATATTTTCTATTCATTTTACAACTCATGGTGGTAAATAAGTGTGACTTTTCATGGAAAACACAAGACAATTGTCTGGGTGACCCCAAACTTTTGAACGGTAGTGTATATATATATATATATATATATATATATATAGTAATATGTACATATGTTTACTAGCTGTTCTTGTTTTTTCTTGCCTTCTGAGTGTTGCTATCCCTGTGCTGTTGCAATCCTGGAATTTCCCCATTGTGGGACTAATAAAGGCTTATCTTATCTTATCTTATCTTAATGTGGCTGAAGTTCTTCTTGAGGTGAGAGTTGAAGACCTCGCGGACAGGGGCCTCAGCCAGACGTTCCCAGCAAACCCTCACTATACGTTTGGGTCTACCAGGTCTCCTCCCCTGCCATCGGATCCAACTTACCACCAGGTGGTGATCAGTTGACAGCTCTGCACCTCTCTTTACCCGAGTGTCCAAGACATACGGTCGCAGGTCTGATAACATGAAAACAAAATCGACCTGCGACCTAGGGTGTCATGGTGCCAGGTGCACATATGGACACTCTTATGCTTGAACATGGTGTTCGTTATGGACAAACTGTGGTTAGCACAGAAGTCCAGTAACTGAACACCACTCGGGTTCAGATTGGGCAGGCCGTTCCTCCCAATCACCCCCCCTCCAGGTTTCACTGTCGTTGCCCACGTGAACATTGAAGTCCCCCAGTAGGGCAATGGAGTCTCCAAGAGGAGCACCCTCCAGCACCCCAGTCAGAGACTCCAAAAAGGGTGGGTACTCTGAAACATCATTTGGTGCATAGGCACAAATGATGGTCAGGACCCGTTTCCCAACCCGAAGGCGCAGGGAAGCAACCCTTTCGTCCACTGGGGAAAACTCCAATATAGAGGCAGCAAGGTGGGGGGATACAAGAATACCCACCCCTGCTCATTGCCTCTCGCCTGGGGCAACTCTAAAGTAGGCCAAGCTCCAGCCCCTCTCCAGGAGACTGGTTCCGGAACCGGAGCTGTGTGTTGAGGTGAGGCCGACTATATCTAGCCGGTATCTCTCAACCTCGTACACCAGCTCAGGCTCCTTCCCCACCAGAGAGGTGACATTCCACGTACCAAAAGCCAGTTTAGAAAGCTTGGGATCAGTCCACCAAGGTCTCTGCCTTTGACCACCACCTAATCCACATAGCACCGGACCGCCATGATCCCTCCTACAGGTGGTGAGCCCACTGGAGGGCGGACTCATGTAACTCCTTTGGGCTGAGCCCATCCGGGTCCCATGGGTGGAAACCCGGCCACCAGACGCTAGCCATCAAGCCCCTCCCCCAGGCTTGGCTCCAGGGTGTTGCCCCGGTAACCCCATACCGGGCGGGGTACACTGAATCCTTGATCTAGAATTTATCATGAGAGTCTGTTGGATTGTTTGGCCCTTCACCCAGGACCAGTTTGTCTTGGGTGACCCTATCAGAGGCAAATTGCCCAGGACATTATAGCTCCTGGGATCACTGGGGCATGCAAACCCCCCACCATGATAAGGTGACCATCCATGAGGGGGGCACTATTGTCTTGAATTAAAAATAATGTATGAATTATTATGGATTGAAAATGTTAGTAAAAACATCAAGAAAGACGTCTTTTTATGAAGATCCAGCAATCTATCAACCAAAACCTTTAAAACTGACCCCCAAAAACTTCCCTTCCAACAAAACCATTAAAAAATAAAAGTGGATCATTGACCAGATAAGAAGAAAAAATAAACCATCACAAAAAACACAAATTTAACCAGCATCTGTCATGGGCAGCGGGAGCGTGCCCCTCCCGTCCTGCCTCACATTCATTAATTCATCACGGCACCTGAGCCAGAAGACACACTTGCACCCACTCATCAGCCAGCGTACTTAAGGAGGCTCTCTCCGCACAGTCAACGCTGGCTCGCCCGTGATAAGGCAAGCACTCTACAAGCTTTAGTGTTAACACACCGTTAACATTATTTCTCTTCTCCTTTTCAGGTTGCTGCCACCTTGTAGGTGTGTCTCCCGGACTGCACGCACTCTCCTGCCACATCTCACCATTTCACAGCATCCTACTCCACCCGGTCAGGTGCCTTCAGCTCTCCATTCCCCCCTACCCCCCCAGCCTACTGGTTCGTCTGTTCCTTGCAGGGTCCCTGTCGGTCCTCATTGGATTTCCAAAGTAAGTGGTAATTTGGCTCGCCCATTTCCCTTACTTCACTCCTCAGCTCACTGCTCTCTTTTCCTCTCCACAGAGCCCTTCCTCTGGAGAGTGATTCTTTCTGCAGCTGTGCACTTTGGATTTTTGATATTTAATAAAGCTATCAAGCGTACCCGTCTGTGTGGTTCCTTCCTGTGTTTGCATTGTGCACGTGAGCTGTCATTTGTAATCCGCCATGACAGCATCCATATGAACATTGCACATTTAGAAGAAAAAATGTAGCAAATTTTTCAGGACAAAAATTGTTCAGCTTGAGAAAGTTTCTACTTTACAATAGAAAAAGCTAATTTCTGAAAACAATGCAAGTTTATGAGAATAGTTTCAACTCTATCAAAAATGTTAAAAATTTACAAGAAAAAATCAAACTTGGGAAATAAAATGCTGCAAATTTATGAGACAAATTTATAAGTGGGTGAAAAAGTCAAATTTCTGAGACAAAAACGGGACATTTACAAGACATAAGAAGCACGTTTCAGAAAGTAAATTAATTTCACTAAAGTTAAACAGTAGTCAAAATGAAAGGACATACAAGAGTGAAACACTATATCATGACTGAAGAATAAAGTAATGCATTAAGTAATTTATTTTACTTTGTGCAATTAAAAAACTAGTACAAAAACATTAAGATAAGATGAGATAAGATAAGCCTTTTTTCATAACCGGGACACAGCCAGGGACTGAACCCACGCTGTATGTTCATTGTAGTCTTTGCTTTTTACAGTATCATTATTATTCTGATTATAATAATAATAATAATAATAATAATAATTATATTATTAAGGATCCCTGTGTTCCCTGATCATTGTTTGTCATGTCTTGTCATCCTGTCTCTCCTCATTGTCATCATTTTAGTCTTGTGTGCATATTTGTTTACTTTGAGTCCTCAGCGCCTCATGTTTCCGTACCCATAGCCACTCTTCCTCATGTGTGCTTCTGTTCAGCCCTTGATTATCTTCCCATCTGTCCCGTTTTCCCCTGATTAGTTTCCTCCCTATTTATTTTGCCTCCTTGCCTTCAGTGATTGTTGGGTCATTATCATCGCTGTCGTGTTTCTCCTTCCTGGCTCCACGTGTGTTTTTCCCCATGAGTTTTGCCACAGTGACTCCTGAGTTATCCGAGCCCTCATGCTGTGTTTTTTTTTTTTGTTTGTTTTTGCTCTTTGAGGTTTTTGTTAATAAATTATGAGTTTTGCATCAAAGTCTTGCCTGCGCCTTGGGTCCTGCTTAAATATCATATCTGCCTCCCAAAGCAGATATTTGTGACAGAATGATCCAACCATTCCTGGACTCAGCAGGCAGGGAGGTTGGCAACCGGTGATCCCAGTGTGGATGAGCTGTGAGCAGCCCAGTTTATCCAGGACTTCGTCTCTTAAGCCCGTGCCTCCCGCACTCTGGAGGAACCCCTGGAGATTCTGGACACTGCGGCTGGGATAGTGGAGGCATACCTCAGTCTGCAGTGATACCCCGAGCTGGCAGAACTACTGGCCACCGTCTCCAAGCTCAGCTGGACTTATCACGTGCTGGTGAGGAATTTAATTGGGGCATCGGAGTTTGTGCCCATGACGCAGCATCCCCTGACTCCGGCCTTGCAGCAGCATCGCAGGTGGGGTAGCTGTTTGCCCAAGACGCCAGAGACTGTGCTGACGAGACAGCGTCCCCTGACTCTGAGGTCTTCAGCTTCTCTTCGCCCTGCAGCCACAGTCAGCCTCTCTCTGGTTCCACAGCCACTCCATGAGCTGGAGGAGAGCACATCATCATGCTGTTCTTCAGCATTCGCTCCAGAGCTGCGGAGTTCATCTGACTTGAAGCACCCTCCAATGTCAGTCACACGCTGCTGTGTTCCTCCTGTGCCAGCCCCACATCATCGTCAACCTCCAGTGCTGCTCCCACACAGCAGTCAGTCACCAATGCTTGTTCCACGTCACTCTCAAGCTGCAGCTTCAACTCTGCTACACAGGTGCCCCTGCCCGCTGCTGCATGTGAGAGCACTTCATCTGCTGTTCCTCCAGTGTCTTCAGCGGTGGTCCTCACCTCTCCAGCAACAGTGCCATTGGAGTCCTCGCCAGCGGAGGAGTGGGGGTTAATGAAAGTACTCTTTTTAGTAATTATAACATCACTGCTAAAAAGGGCTTGTCTTGCTCCTAGTGGGGAGACCCAGTTGCAGTTTCCATCTGCGTCTGAGCTCTCTCTGCTGGCCTCTTCTGCTGGCTGTTGTGTGGACTTGACACCAACTTGGGTCTCTTCCTCCCTGTCTGAGGTAGCTGCATCAGGGATGGAGGAGCACCCCTCAATGCCTGCTTTCACTGTGGGGCACCTACCTGCTTCAGTAGTTCCCGAGGTGCACACCACTACTTCAGCAGTCCCTGAGGTGTACGCCGCTGCTCCAGCAACCCCCAAGGTACACATCACTGCTCTCCGTGGTTGACATTTCCCAGCAGCAACTTGTCAGTGTTGTCAGCACTCCCCAGTCGTCTCCCAGTGTGGTCAGTGCTCTCCAGTCATTTTCCAGTGGGGTCACCGCTCCTCAGTCACTGTTAGCCCTGATGCTGAAGTTCTCTTAGATCAGGGGTTTCCAATCGTGTGCCATGGAGGGCCAAGACCCTGCAGGCTTTACCTCCAACCAGTGTTTTCAACAGCATATTCAACTGAATTTCTTCCCACTGATTTCTGATAAGTGAAAACACCTACTAAAGAGATTGTGTAGAAGAGAAAACTTTCAGGGTCTTGGCCATCCATGGCACATGATTGGACACCCCTGTCTTAGGTACTGTCTCTAGAGCAAAAGACTCCTCTGTTACTACCTCTACAGCAAGAGCGTTCTGTTATTTTCTGTGAAAAAAGCTCTACTGTTACCATCTGCTGAGCTCACAGATTCAATGTTGTTTCCTCCAGAGCAAAGACCTCGTATGTCATCTTCTGAGTGTCAAGGTTTAATGTTATCTCCTGAGTGCATGATTTCCTTGTTATCATCGCCTGAGTGTGAGATTTCTATGTTATCATCACCTCCAGAGTGCAAGGAGTCCTAGTTGTAATCTCCAGAGTTGAAGAATTCTTCATTGCCTTTTCCAGAAGTTAAAGTTTCTAACGGTAAAGTTTTCATGTCATTATCTCCTGAATATGATGTTTCTGTGTTGTTGTCCTCGGTTCAAGAGGCTCCTATGCTATCTCCCATGTTAAAGGCTCTTTTGCAACTGGTACCTGATCTCTGCGCTCCCGCCGCTCCATGTTCACCCGCCTTGTGGCATTTGGACTTTGGTAGGCCACCCGACGCACCCTGCTTCTCCGTCTGGTGGGCCTTGGGCTCTGCTGGGCCACCAGATTCATCATGTTCCTCCTTCGGGTGGTCGTGGGACTCTGGCTGGCCACCTGATGGACACTGTTGCCCTTGTTTATGTTGCTGTTTTTCCCACCATGCCTTGCCCCCCTCCCCCTGCACATTTCGGTGTTACTTTTGTCAGAAACCTGGCTCGCTGGCTTGAACAAAGAAGGGACACTGCACGAAAGTGCCAATTTAAACATGTTTATTTATTAAAGGAAAGCAATAAAAGGTGTCTGAAAAAATCAGTGGTCTGTGTGTGTGTAATGGATGCTTGAAACAAACAAAAAACAAACTAGTCACTGGCTGACCCAGCGACCACATGCCTCTGTCAGGGCTACAATCCTGCTCAGCGGCAAACCAATAAAACAGAAAGCCCCCAGGCTACAGACAACAGGACCCCCAGCACAGCCCCGACCGAACGACAGAACAAGAACAGCAGGCAGAGCACAAACACAGAAGGCATCCAGCCTCTAGTGGGAGCAGAAGCATGACTGACAGGTGTGCAGAGATGGCTTTTATAGGCACCTTTCAGCAAGAGGCGGTCCTTCACAGCTCCACCTACAACACACTAAAAAAACACAGAAAGGTCCCGCTCAGAAAAGGAGTGGGCCGTAACACACACACACACACACACACACACACACACACACCAAAAAAATGGGCTTCCCAATTGAGAAGGCCTACACAACCTGATTTTATAAACAACCTTATAATAATTTCTTTATTCATTACTACAGTTTACTATGTGTAATTAAAAATATAACAATTACAGATCTACCATTTTGCTTTTTTTTTCTTTTACCTGGTACTGGTGTAAGCACCCCACCAACCCATCCAAACCTGTCAGCTACCCAGCAACTCCAGAGGCCTGGAGAAGCAATTTAAGAGTGCCGACTCACTAAAAAGATGGCATAGGCGCTAACAAACCAAGCTTACTAAGTCTAAGACCTAAGAACCCGGGGCTCTGGGCAGGGCATCCACTACAACATTCTCCAAGCCTATGATGTGTCGGATGTCCAAATGGTAGGTCTGCAAAAACAAAAACCAACGCATCAGTCTACGATTGTGGCAAATCAGAGAATTCAGAAAAAAACAACGGATTATCATCCGTATAGACTTTGATGGGGCCTCCAGAGTCATCATAGACCTTAAAATGTTTCAAAGCTCATACCAAAGCCAGTGTCTCTTTTTCAATTACTGAATAGGTCAGCTGATAAGAAATAAATTTCTTTGAAAAATAACTCACAGGTCGGTCAATCCCATTCCATCAGGAGCAAAACTGTCCCTGTATCCACATCACTGGCATCCACCTGCAACTGAAAAGGTTGATCCAAATGTGGAGCTGTCAGGACAGGGGAAGAACACAAAAGAACCTTCACATTATCAAAACATTTCTGGCAGGCATCAGACAAAACATACTGGGTTCCAGCTTTCAACAAGAGTTGAACAAGATGTAGCAATATATTGCGCATAATTCAGTTATCTATTTATTAATTTTTATTTTCTATTTACTTATTTTTGTAGGTTTTTTTTATTTGGGTTCTAAATCTTTTATTAGGTTTTAGACTTTTTTTGAGTTTTTAATCTCTTTGACTAGTTTTTTACTTTTTAATATGACCCTTCCCTCTTATCTCTTTGTCCTATGTCCTGACTGGTGGAGCCTTTGAGTATTTTTGTTGTGTTTATCGTCAGCTTCAAGTGTGCCTGGGTTTGTATTCATGTTGAATGTAATTGTGGTTTGTAAATATGGATGACACTTGACTGCAAAACAAATCTACCTACAAATAAAGGAACCTGAACCTGAACCTGAAGTCAGTCAAGGGCACTACCACAGTTGAAAAGTTCTTGCAGAAAGGTAATAGCCCACTAACCCCAGGAACACATAAGCTCCTTCTTTGTGGTTGGTATGTGGCACTGTTTCACTGCTGAAACCCACTACTTTTCCCAAATAGGTCACCATGCCCTTACCAAATTTACATTTGGCTAAATTGACAATTAAATTTGCATTCCTCAGCCGATCAAACAACTCTCTAATGTGCAGGACATGATCTTCCCAGGTGTCACTGAATATAACAACATCGTCCAGCTGTACAGCAAACCCTTCCAGTCCTGACACAACCAGTTCATGAGCCGTTGAAACGTGGCTGGCGCATTACGCAATCCAAAACTCATCACTAAGCAAGAGAGAGGCCAAATGGAGTAATAAAGGCAGAGACTTCTTTAGTTCTTTTGGACAGTGGCACTTGCCTGTACCCCTTCAGCAAATCAAACTTACTGACAAACTGGGCCAAACCCACCATGTAAATGCAATCCTCCATATGACGTAATGGATATGCATCTTGTCTAGTTACAGTGTTGACCTTCTGGTAATCAGTACAAAACCACTGACTCCCATCTGGTTTACCCACCAGCAAACAAGGGGAAGCCCAGCTAGAAGTGGAAGGACAGGGTAACCCATTTTCCAACAAATAATGCACTTCCTGCTCCAGCAAGTCACGTTTCTAAAGCGAAACCCTGTAAAAATGCTGACAGACAGGTATGGAATCGTCGACATCAATTTCATGCTCTATTAAATCAGTACAGGTTGGAACATCACCAAATAACTGCGAATACTCCTGGATCAAGGCCACCAAATCAGCGGAACGTTCCGCTGACAAATGCCCCAACAATCCATGAAGATTATGCAATGATTCAGAGTTCTTTAACCTAATCTGCAATCTACACTCATCAGAAATCTGACATGATTTACGACCCAAGAGACAGACGCTGACACGAGTGAATACAGAAAATTATCTTTTATTGTTAAAGTGTAGGTGTAGTGCGTGTATGTGTGTTTGTCTGGTCACGGGAGCTGAGCACGTCTTGTGGCGACCTGGCAACCCTGGAAACACACAAGCACAGAGGTTACTGCTATACAAATAACAATAACGGCGCATATGCAACAGGAGCTTATTTGCAGGTCCCACAGTGTAAGTTTGGCTTGCTCCTGGTGTCCGTGTGACATAGTGCTCGAGGTGCCCGGCGTTGCGGGGATGAGGAGGAACTCTGAGGAGGAGGAGGCTGTGCCTCGTCAGCTGAGGAGGATTGTCCGCCGCCTGGGAGGTCCACCTGTGCACAGGGGATAGAACTTGCAGATGATGAGTGCTGGGTTTGCTTACGTGGCTTGGGTTGACTTGGCGTTGGCTTCTTGACTTGTGGTCGAGATGTTGACGCATTGCTTGGCAAGGCAGACAGATGACTCCGTGCTGAGGAGTCCGCGCATCGGGCTTTTAAAGCCCGCTGATTGCCACCTGCTGGAGTGAGCGCAGCTGATGATGATGATGATGATGCTGATGACGGCCTAGCGGCCATCATGACAGTACTCCACCCTCTAGAGGTGCCTCCAGGCACCTGCCCAATCCTACCTGGATGTGCCCGATGGAAATCGTGGATCAACTGCTTGCCGAGGATCAACGCAGGGCATATCCAGGAGCGATGCTCAGGACCAAACCCCTCCCAGTCCACCAAATACTGAAGGCCCCAACCCTTCCTGTGGACGTCCAGGATTGCTGTCACCCCCCAGGCCGGATGGCCATCGATCATCCTCAGCGGGAGAGGAGCCGCGGGAGGCGGGCACAGCGGGTCGGCGATGTAGGGCTTGACCTGGGAGACGTGGAAAGTGGGGCAGATGCGCATGTGAGGGGGGAGAACAAGACGCATAGACACAGGGTTGACAATGCGGGCAATGACAAAAGGGCTGATGAAGCGCTTGGTCAGCTTATGCTTCTCGGCAGGCACACTGATGTTTCTGGTGGACAACCATACCTTCTGACCCACCTTGTAATCCGGGGCGGGCCTCCTGTGATGGTTGGCCACCTCAATGTTGTGTTCCGTGGTTCTCAAGAGGGCTCTGCGGTTGATGGACCAAATCCGCCGACGCCTGGTGTGAGCCTGTACAGACGGAACTGCCACCTCTCTCTCCTCCTCAGGGAACACAGGAGGATTGTACCCCAATGATGCCTTAAATGGGGACATCCCCGTGGCCGAGGACACCGTGGTGTTATGAGCGTACTCGATCCACGGGAGATACGTGCTCCAAGAAGAGGAGCAGGAAGAGATGACGCAGCGCAGCGCAGCCTCCAGCTCCTGATTGGCCCGCTCGCACTGGCCATTGCTCTGCGGGTGGTATCCAGAGGAGAGACTGGCCATGGCCCCCAGTACCATGTAGAACGCCTTCCAAACTTGAGACACGAACTGTGGCCCTCGATCCGAAACGATGTCAGCGGGAATCCCATGAGGACGAACCACGTGGAGGATGAGAAGGTCCGCCGTCTCCTGCGCTGATGGCAACCCCCGGAGAGGCACAAAGTGGGCGGCTTTAGAGAAGCGGTCCACTATTGTCAAAACAGTCGTGAAGTGGCCAGAGGGGGGCAAACCAGTCACGAGGTCCATGGTCACATGGGACCAGGGGCAGGAAGGGACGGGCAAGGGGTGCAGCAGGCCCGCCGGGTCCGATGATGACGTCTTCCCAGTAGCGCACTGAGCACAGGCCCGGACATAGTTGTTAACATCCTTCCGTAGCCCTGGCCACCAAAAGGTCCTCTGGAGGAGGTCAATGGTCCGACTCACACCCGGATGGCATGCCAGTTTGGACGCATGACCCCACTCTATTACCTGGCCTCTGACAGAACGGGGAACAAATAGACGACCCGGGGGCCCCCCACCTGGATCGGGCTCCCCCTCCTGTGCTCTTCTGACCTTGTCGCAGATTCCCCAGGACAATGCACCCACCACACAGGCAGACGGCAGGATAGTCTCCTCCTGCTCGTCAGAGGATGGCACATTGAACTGCCTGGAAAGGGCGTCAGGCTTACCATTCTTGCTTCCCGACTGGTAGGTGATCGTAAAATTAAAACAACCGAAGAAGAGTGACCAGCGGGCCTGACGTGTGTTCAACCGCTTGGCCTTCCTGAGGTATTCAAGGTTGCGATGGTCAGACCAAACGACAAACGGCTGGTTAGCCCCCTCCAGCCAGTGCCTCCATTCCTCCAGAGCGAGTTTGACGGCCAGCAGCTCCCTGTCACCAATGCTGTAGTTCCTCTCAGCAGGTGTTAGGCGATGAGAGAAGTAAGCGCAGGGTCGGATCTTTCCATCCGTCGGGGAGCGCTGAGAGAGAACGGCCCCAACCCCCGAATCTGAGGTGTCCTCCTCCACCAGGCATTGTAGCTCCGGATCCACCTGGGTCAACACACGGGCCGAGGCGAACTCTCCCTTCAGTCTCTCAAATGCAGCAGCAGCTTCCTCACTCCAGCGAAAGGGGACCTTCGGGGATGTGAGCGCAGTCAGGGGTCTGGCGATGTTCCCAAAGTTAGGCACAAAACGCCGGTAAAAATTGGCGAAACCTAAAAACCCCTGTAGCTGTTTCCTAGATGTAGGTGTGGGCCAGTCCACCACCGCCTTCACCTTGTCCGGATTGGGAAGCACCTGGTTATGGGTGATGATAAATCCCAGGAAGCAGGTGAGGTCCGTGTGGAATTCACATTTCTCCGCCTTGACGAACAACTGATTCTTCAGGAGGCACTGCAGAACCCGCCATATATGCACCTGGTGCTCCTCCAGTGTGCGCGAGAAGATGAGGATATCATTGAGGTACATGAAGACGAAGGAGTTCAGAAAGTCCCGGAGGATGTCATTTATTAGGCGCTGGAACACCGCCGGAGCATTGGTTAACCCAAACGGCATCACTAAGTATTCAAAGTGGCCGCTTGGGGTCCGGAAAGCCGTCTTCCATTCGTCACCTTCTCGAATACGCACCAGGTGATAGGCGTTCCGTAGATCTAACTTTGTGAACCATGACACCCCCTGGAGGGAATCGAAGGCAGTGTTCATCAAGGGGAGTGTATATTTGTCTTTGATTGTCATATCATTGAGACCCCAGAAATCGATGCAGGGGCGCAGCGAGCCGTCCTTCTTCCCCACGAAGAAGAACCCTGCGCCTACGGCCGAGGACGAGGGACGGATGATACCGGAAGCCAAAGACTCCTTAATATACGTATCCATGGCCTCGCGTTCCGGGGCTGACAGGCTGCACAGGCGGCTCGCCGGGAGAGGGGCCCCAGCCTTGAGATTGATTGCGCAGTCATACGGGTGATGGGGGGAAGGGACAGCGCCCGTGACTTACTAAACACCAGACCCAGGTCATGGTAGATGTCAGGCACCTTGGACAGGTCCGGAGGAAGCATCGGGACCGAGGGGGCGCACGCCACTGACTGGAGACAAGCGCTCAGGCAGAACGAGCTCCATGCCGTGATTCTCCCAACTTCCCAGTCGAAAGTGGGGTTATGCAGCCGGAGCCAGGGGTACCCCAGGATGACGGGTGAAGAGGAGATGGGCAGAACCAGAAACCATATTTCCTCCCTGTGATTCCCAGAGACTATTACAGACACAGGGGCCGTCTGGTGGGAAACTGATGTCATTGAGGCTTTAGATAGGGTGACGAGATGAACAGGGGGGCATAAGGGCTGACAGCTGAGGCCCATCAGGGTTGCCAGGCCTCGGGAGAGGAAATTTTGCTCAGCTCCTGAGTCAACTTAAGGCGTGTGTGGTGTGTTCTTTGTGATTGTAGAGGAGTCTAATGGGGACATGGCAGCTAGTGAGGGGTTTTTCCTGATCTTTGTCCGCGAATCCCCCTACTTTGATCCGTGGACCTCCCCTTTTAACGGGCAGTCCACTACTCCATGTGACCCATTACCACAATAGAAACACAACCCCTGCTCCCTGCGGCGCTGTCTTTCAGCCGCTGTAATACCTGACTGTTCCACAACCATATCCTCCTGCTCCGGAAGGTCCTCAGATGAGGGCAGAGCGAGGAGGGAGGACCTAATGGAGCGAGGGCGAGGTTTACTCTAACGGGAAGCTGTTTGCCGTTCGGCCGCTCGCTCCCTTAGCCTGCTATCTAGACTGATGGTGAGGGAGATTAACTCCCCTAACCTGTCTGGTTTATCCCGAGCTGCTAGCTCATCCTTTAACTCAGGGCTAAGACTGCGGAGGAAGATTCCACAGAGCGCTGGCTCCCCCCACCCAACCTCAGCAGCTAATACCCAGAAATCAATGGAGTAATCGGCGGCAGACCTACTGCCCTGCCGAAGACCTAGCAGCCGTTCGGTTAACACCGCGCCTCGGTCAACATGATCGAACACCTCCATGAACTCTGCCACGAACTGCTGGTAAGTCAAAAGTGGATAATTTGCTTTGGCCATGAGGATATAAGCCCAATCAAAAGCTCTGCCTCCCAGCAAGTTGATAATATATCCAATTTTATTCAACTCAGTGGCAAAGTCCCCTGGGACGCGAAGAAACACAGACTCGCACTGCAGCAAAAACCCTCGTGCCTCCCCGAGTTTTCCACTGAAACGAGCGGGGGTTGGCACGGGAGTGAGGCGATGTGCTGATGGTGGCTTTGTTTGGCTAGTAGCAGTAGCTGCGGGTGCTGAAGGCGTCCCGCTGGCCAGGGGAAACGCCTGGTGTCCTTCCAGGCGATCCAGCCGGCTGTTAATTTGTGTCAATTGGTTTAAGATAACCGTCTGTTGATGGGAAATCATGTCAACTCATGCGCTGAGAATGTTTAAGCGGCGCGACAGCGCTCTGTCTGTTGGGTCATTCTGACGGAGTTGTACTGACGTGATTTACGACCCAAGAGACAGACGCTGACACGAGTGAATACAGAAAATTATCTTTTATTGTTAAAGTGTAGGTGTAGTGCGTGTATGTGTGTTTGTCTGGTCACGGTAGCTGAGCATGTCTTGTGGTGACCTGGCAACCCTGGAAACACACAAGCACAAAGGTTACTGCTGTACAAATAACAATAACGGCGCATATGCAACAGGAGGTTACTTGCAGGTCCCACAGTGTAAGTTTGGCTGGCTCCTGGTGTCCGTGTGACGTAGTGCTCGAGGTGCCCGGCGTTGCGGGGGTGAGGAGGAACTCCGAGGAGGAGGAGGCTGTGTCTCGTCAGCTGAGGAGGATTGTCCGCCGTCTGGGAGGTCCACCTGTGCACAGGGGATAGAACTTTGCAGATGATGAGTGCTGGGTTTGCTTACGTGGCTTGGGTTGACTTGGCGTTGGCTTCTTGACTTGTGGTCGAGATCTTGACGCATTGCTTGGCAAGGAAGACAGACGACTCCGTGCTGAGGAGTCCGCGCGTCGGGCTTTTAAAGTCCGCTGATTGCCACCTGCTGGAGTGAGCGCAGCTGATGATGATGATGCTGATAACGGCCTAGCGGCCATCATGAGAAAATCATCCCAATGTCATCCTCTGACACATGTTCATCAACAACCACTGCAGCAGCTGCTGACCCAACAGGCCGCTGCGACACACTCCTCCCTGGTTGAAAACCCTGCGTCCCCCGGGAGTAATATGGTTTCAATAGATTAACATGACAGAGCTGTGTTTTCTTTTAATGATCAGGTGTCAACAGTAAGTAATTCAAATCAGAAGTCTGACACAGCACTGTAAAAGAGCATGACCTACGCTGCTTCCTGTGATAACGTTTCGTCACTTCCTTTGTTGCTGGCTGTCGGTGTGTTTTGCTCTGTGCTTAGCTCTCCTCACTCTCCTGAGGATTATTGCCTTTAATTGTATTTTAATTGCTTTTTTTCCCCATCTACCATCACCCCTCACTTCTGTTTAACAAGCCTCTTGCACCTGTGTGCACACTCAGTGTCACCTAATCACCCTCTTTAGCCTTCTATTCACCTTTCATCCGTGTTTGTGTTAGCTTCGGGTTAACCACTAGCTACGGAGACTAGCTCTCTTTCCCCTTCTCCTCTGGTGTGCTCTCTATGTCAGATGTTTAGCTACAACTCTGCCTTTTTTAGTGATAATGGTAAATGTAATAAATGTTGTCTTTTTGAAGTGCTTGAGGCGAGGTTGTGTAATTTGGAATCCCGGCTCCGTTGCACTGAAACATCGTCAGCATCAGTTAATAATGACGGACTCCCCTTAGCTGCAGCAGAGCACCCTAGCATAGGGCCTGTTAGCTGTCCCCGGCTTCCACCTCTCCCGATTAGCCAGGAGAGAACGGGAGGGTGACGTGAGAAGGAAGCATAGTCGCAAGCCCCTGGTTCACCACCAACCTGTTCATGTTTCTAATCAATATTCCCCGTTCAGCGACACACCCACTGATGAAAAAACTCTGACCATTGGCGACTCTATAGTCAGAAACGTGAACCAAGAGACTCCAGCGGCCATAGTCAAAAGCATTCCCGGGGCCAGAGCAGGTGACATCGAGTCAAATTTGAAAATGCTGGCTTAAAATAACTGTAAATATTCCACAGCTGTTATCCACGCCGGCATTAACGACATCCAACCCCGGCAGTTGGAAGTTACAAAACTTAGTGTGGAATCGGTGTGTAGCTTTGCTAAAGCGTTGTCTGCCTCTGTAGTTTTCTTTAGGCCCCTCCCCAATCTGACCAGTGATGACATGTTTAGCCACATGTCATCCTTCAACTGCTGGCTGTCTGTGTGGTATCCTGCAAACGATGTGGGCTACATAGATAATTGGAACTCATTTTGGGGAAAACCTGGTCTTATTAGACAAGAAGCCGCACAGCCCACTTTGGAAGGTGTGTTTCTTTTATCTAACAATCTGGCATCATTTTTATCCAAATTTCCAAAGCCTTGACTACTCAGAGTTGGGACCAGGAAGCAGAGTCGCAGTCTTACACGCCTCTCTGCAGCTCCTCTTCATCCGCCACCCCTCAACTTAGCCCTGTCTCCCCCATCACAGAATCACTGTCTGCTCCCTCCAAAGTAAATAAAAATATAATGTATAAGTATCCCAAAGCGATTTGTGACGACGGAGTGTCACCACTGTATGGTCTGGTAATTGAATGTTGCATTATATGTTTAAAAGGATTTGTAATTGCAAATGTTAACATGTATTGGATTGTAAAATGCACATATAATTGTAGAATGTGTTTTGACTGAATTGAATCCTTTTGTGAGATAATTGTTAATACTAATTATGTTAATTGGGTGAAGCAATTGATTAATCTTGGAACCACATACCGTAGCCAGTATGCTTCCTGGTGGTATCCGGCCAAAAGACTCCTCAGGGGTTTGAGGGCCTTTAAAGGATACCAGCAGGAGATAGAATAGGATGGTGGAGAAAAGGGGGTATTTAATATGTAAATAGGGGTTTAAATTATTTATTGTATTATTTATGGTGTATTTATGATTTTATTTATTCTGTAAATATTGTGGGGAAATTATTTATGTATTTATGTCCATTTTAGATATTATTGGGTATATGTGGGAAGATTAAATCTTCATTGTCTTACCTGGGATTATGGTGTGTGCCAAATAGTTTAATTATCTCACAGAGTATATTAACAGGTGTTTTCATTTGGTTTGTGTGGGGTGTCGGATGTGCATTGGAGTTATTGCCTGTGAAGATTATTGGAATAAACAGAAATTGCTGGTTCCAACCTTTGGAAGCCTCCACTCTTTCTGTGGTGCCTTGACCACTTGGCTATCGCTCGTGACATTTTGGTGTCAGAAGTGGTCCATTTCTTGACATTTGGTGTCAGAAATGGTTCGTTCCTGCTAATCGGTAAAAGAAGTCTTCCGGTTTCACGGCTGTGGTGAAGAGGGAAGCGCAGCCGGACGAGTGGTGTCAGGAATTTTCCAATCCCACCATGGCTACGAAGAAAGACAGCGGAACGTATGACAATGATGTCAAATTAAGCGGACTGTGTGACGTTTGGTCAAAAAAAAAAGTGTTGTCAAAAGTAAGGAGTGATAACATGGGACAAGAGGAGTGATGGCCAAAAGGAACATGAAGAAACAACAGGAGCAATTAGACGACTTGGAAACTAGCATTGCAATTGAGGAGCAGGGGACCGGTGGACTAGACAAGCTGGTAGAATTGACGAGCTTGGTGAAGTCCCTGGTGTGTTCACTGACAGTCAGAGACCATCAGATGGAGGACGAAGCCTCTCTGCAAGAACAAAGGTGGGAGACTGTGCAGCATCAAGTTCACCAGATGCAGTCACAAGTGACGGAGCTGAGAGAGGAGTATGGGAGCCGGGCTGAACGCAGTGGTGATGACGGCGCTTCGGGGGAAGACCCCAGGGTGACGGCATGTTGGGTCGGCCCGCAGGAGGAGGATCTACCACTGCAGGTGCAGTCAAGGACATCGCGAGCCTAGGCTGAATCCGCTCTCTCCCGATGATGACATTGAGCATTATCTGGCGAGAGGATTGCTACGGTCTGCTGCTGGCGTAAGGAGGAGTGGGCTATTCAGCTGGTTCCTCTGCTCACGGGTAAAGCACGTAGTGCGTATGTGCTCATGGACATCGTTGACACAGAGAACTATGATAAAGTGAAGGAAGCAATTTTAATTAAGCATGAAATAACGCCCAACACCTATAGGAGAAGGTTTCGCGCCCTTGACATTCATCAGGATGAAACCCCCTGTGAACTGTATGTACGTTTGAAAGACCTGTTTAACAAATGGTTTAAACCAGAGACCTCAACGATGAAAGACATCGCAGAACTGTTGATCTTGGAGCAGTTTCTGCAGATGGTGAACGTTGAACTGGGAGTGTGGATATGAGAGCGGGACCCAAAGACTGCGGAGGACGCGGCTCGTCTGGCAGAAGTCTTCCTGTCAGCCAGGTCTGGGAGCAAGAGACCTACTCTCAGCCGTGACAGATCTTTCACCACACGGAGTAAGTTTGATGGGGGTGTAAGGGGTGGTCAAGCGCAAAATAGACTGTATTCCAGCTCCAGTCAGGTCACTATTAGCAAACATAATAGTAGTAGAAAGTCACGTTTTGTTTCAAGTCAAGATATATGCTGTTACCAGTGTAATAAAATTGGCCACACACAGTATTCATGTCATCCCACAAGAAATAGTAAACCGTCATTATTATGCTCAGTTCCTAGACCCACTCTTTCAGCCCCAGGGCACAATGAAATGTATAAAACGACGGTGTTGCTTAAGGGTCAGTGTGAAGAGGCCCTTTTAGACTCAGGTTGTTTTCAAACTGTTGTGCTGCCCAGTTTGCTCCCTAGGGATTTGTGGAGTGAGTCTGAAATAAATATCAGTTTTGTCCATGGGGATAAAAAGCTGTACCCAACCTCTGAGGTCTATTTAACAGTGGGGGGTCAGACTTACCTCCTTTCTGTAGCTCTTGTGCCTGATTTGCCATACTCAGTGATTCTTGGCAATGATGTTCCAACTTTATTGGACATCATACAACAGGTTAGGGATGATCACGAAACTGAGGAGAGACAGGCAGGTGACGCTGTTGAGCAGAGGGGAAAAGACACCTGTGGTGAAAAATTGTAATATGGTTGTAACTAGAGCACAGAGGGCTGCCAATGTTCTTCAGGAGCTGCCGTTTTATGACTCTGGGATAGAAGCAGGCCCAATTAAGCAACCAAAATCCAAGGCTCAGAGGATATGAGACAAGGTTTTAGCTACAGCTAAGAACTTGGGGGAGGAAACATCACAGCTAAGCCAGTCAGTAGATTTTAACATTCCTTCTGACATAGCTGCGCTGCAGAAAGCTGACCCATTGCTAAATCCTTGGTTTGAAAAGGTCTCTGAGATTGACGGTGTGAAACAGGGCAGAGTGGACTGTTTGGCTGAGGCCGAGTATGTCATTAGAGATGGCATTCTGTACCAACAGTAAGGTGAAGTTAGGGCCATAGCTTTGCCACAAGGCCTCACACAAAAAGTGATGGAACTGGGACATGTTATCCCTTGGGCAGGTCATTTAGCATTCCAGAAAATACTACAGAGAATTGCTAGAAGGTTTGTGTGGCCAGGAATGTATACCCAAGTTAAGGAGTTTTGTGCAACATGTGAGATATGTCAAATTACATCATCTAGGGGAGTAGTCCGGGCCCATCTTAATCCATTACCAATCATTGGAACACCATTTGATAGGATAGGGATGGGTATAGTTGGTCCCCTAGAAAGAAGCTCCTCGGATAACAAATACATTCTTGTAATATGGGACTATGCTACTCGGTACCCAGAAGCCTTCCCACTGAAATCTATTAAGGCTAGGCAGGTTGCTAACTGCCTTATGCAGTTATTTTCAAGGGTAGGCGTACCCAAAGAGGTCCTGACAGACTGTGGGACAAATTTTCTGTCAAAACTTTTGCAGCAGGTTTATAAACTGTTGAATATCAAGGGAAGACCACCCCATATCACCCTTAGACTGATGGACTGGTGGAACGGTTAAACCAGACTTTAAAGAACATGCTGCGGAAATTTGTTTCTAGTACGGGCTCGGATTGGGACCAATGGGTACTGTATTTGCTGTTTGCTTATTGGGAGGTTCCGCAAAATTCAACAGGGTTCTCACCTTTTGAACTACTTTATGGTCATCAGGTGAGGGCCCCATTGGATTTATTAAAGGAGCACTGGAAGAGGCCTCCGAGTGATCAGGACAATGTGGTTTCATACGTCATCAAAATGAGCCAAAAACTGGATCAGATGACTGCTTTGGCTCAGGAGCACATGAGGATGGCACAGAATAAACAAAAGACATAGTATGACAAGAAGGCTAGTAAGAGGGTTTTTCACTCAGGTCAGCAGGTGTTGTAACTGCTGCCCTCTTGTGATAGTAAGCTGTTGGCTCCATGGCAGGGGCCTTACGAAATTTCTAGGAAGTTGAGCCCAGTGACATATGAACTGTATATACCTGATAGAAAGACAAAACACCAGTGCTTTCATATCAACTTGTTGAAGGAGTTTCAGCAGCCTGTGCATCAGCAGCAGCCTGGTCATCAGCAGATGCGTCATCAGTTTCTGATTTGTGCAAAAGAGGTGGATGAGGAGAGAGAACAATCCTTTCCCACAGACGTTACAGAGTTTTGTTCTTTTCATGTGTCTCATTTGCAGGATGATCAGCAGAGACAATTAGAGGCACTAATAGATCCAGATTTGTTTCAGGAGAGACTTGGTTTCACCACTTTAGTACACCATAGAGTGCATTTAAAGAAAGAGGCTGTTCCCCATCAGAAGTCCTATAGGATTCCTGAACGGTTTGTCCCAAAACTGAGGCAGGAGATGGATTTGATGTTGCAGCTGAGAGTGATAGAGGAGTCGGTCAGCGAATGGTGCAGTCCGATTGTGTTGGTCCCCAAAAAGGATGGTTCTTTGAGGTTCTGCATTGACTTTAGGTATTTGAATACAGTCTCTAAGTCCGAGTCATATCCCATGCCCCAAATTGACGAGTTGTTAGAGAAAGTGGGCAGGGCTAGGTTTAGTTCTACATTAGACCTAAGCAAGGGGTATTGGCAGGTGGCCTTGGCACCTGAGACGAAAACACCTTATGGCACTTTCCATTTCAAGGTCTTGCCATTTAGCCTCCAGGGGGCACCTGCAATGTTCCAGCGACTCATGGACCAGGTATTAGGAGGAGTGTCAGACTTTGCAGCTGGCTATCTGGATGACGCAGTCATCTATAGTCAGACCTGGAAGGATCACGTGTTACATCTTCGGCAAGTCCTGCATTTAATTAAGGAGGCAGGGCTGACTATTAATCCACGCAAGTGCGCATTTGGACGGCAGCAGGTGGAGTACCTGGGACATGTGGTTGGTCAGGGGGTCATTAGACCACAAGTGGGGAAAGTAGATGCTTTTCAGGCCTATCCTGTCCCTACCACCAAAAAGAAGGTACGGTCGTTTTTGGGTCTGGTAGGGTGGTACGCTAAATTCATCCCATATTTTGCTGAAAGAACAGCAATCCTGACTGATCTCACGAAGGCTTCAGCACTAAATAGGGTGAAATGGACAGAGGAGTGTGGGAGAGCCTTTGAGGATTTGAAGGGTACGATTTCTGGGGAGAAGGTTCTCTGCAGTCCGGATTTCGCCCATCCATTTATTCTGCAAACAGATGCTTCCGGAGTTGGCATCGGAGCAGTACTTCTCCAGGAGGTGAGGAGAGAGAGACACCCAGTACTGTTTTTGAGCCGTAAATTGTTGGACCGAGAGACGAGATACTCTCCGGTGGAAAAAGAATGTCTGGTCATGAAATGGGCAATAGGGTCTCTTAGGTATTATTTACTCGGATGTCATTTCACATTAGAGACAGATCATTGGGCCTTACAATGGCTAAATAGAATGAAGGACACTAACAATCATATTACAGGGTGGTATCTGTCCCTACAGCCCTATAACTTCACGATTCAGTATATGGCAGGGAAGACCAACCTTGTGGCAAACAGCCTCTCCAGAGTATATGACTCATAAGCCCCATTTCCATTAGTATCGCCTTGGCCTTACTTAGTTCTACTCGTTTCACTTTCTCGCCATTTCCACTATACCCAGCACGGTTTAACGGACACTATTTTCGTGCCTCTTAAGAGGCAGGGTATAACCGTGCGAAACCGAGCCGAGATGTGACGTCAATAGACTTCTAGCCGCAGATTGGTCAGGGTGTAACATCACGAAAGTGCCCGTCTTCGTTGAAATCTTTACGACCGCCATTTGCAATCACGGACTAACTCGGTCACGAAGTAAATACGATATTAATACAGACAGCGTTGTAGGTTTTGCGGAAATCTACACCATGGTGCAACGAAGAGGTGCGGGGTTTTCTCTGCTTGGTGGCAGATACACAGTCAGAGGAGTGATCCGGACCCTACAGATGGCTGCGCAGAATAGAACCATACTACTGACAAGCTGAAGACGAACGTGAGAGAACCATCGATGGTGAGTGATTTGTAATATTGTGCATCTGTTCGCTTGTTTATCCTGTTGGTGGTAAGCTCACTTTTTTTGAGCCATGCAGCGCCGTTCTGTGCTGGCTAACGAGTGTTAGCTAATGAGTTTTGGCTAGTAGCTAGCTAGTACCAACTGCTGATTTGCGCTTGTTTTCTCCTAAATATTCGCTTGTCAGAGCAAAACGATGAAATCTATTAATCCTGGTTAAAGTCCTGGTTTGTGTTTTGTATTGCACTTTGGTGCTGCGCATTAAATTGTGTGCAATTTAACGCTAGAATGTGTTTCCACATGCCAGGGTTAGCCTCCCTGTTTATAGTGGATACTGGTGAGACCACAGGAGCCGAAATCTCAACAATATAAAAGTGCTTTTTCAAACCAGTGATTTATAAAGTCATTCATATAATTTTCTAAAGCGTCAGAAAGAGAAATCCATATATTATATTGATTCATTGCACAGACAGTGATGTATTTCAAGCATTTATTTATTTTAATTTGGATGATTATGGCTTACAGCCCCTGAAAACCCCAAATTCAATTTGGCAAAAAATTAAAATATTACATAAACTTTAAAAAATAATTTTTAAATAGAAATGTTGGCCGCTGAGGTGTTGGTTAATATGGGCTGTAGCCATAATCATCAATATTAAAATAAAAACTTTCAATATATCACTGACCCTGTAATGAATCTATATATGGGTTTCACTTTCTGAAATGAGTGAGAAAAATATTTAACTTTTTCATGATATTCTAATTTTTGAGATGTGCCTGTATAAGTGTTGAACTTGCTTGAAACTAACCACCATCCATTTCTGTCGTTCGTCTAGGGAGGAGGGAATCAGCCGCTCCACAACGGACCTCGCCACTGTGGAAAGTACTGAAATCCTTTGCTTTTATAGGTAAAGTGTCAAACCAAAGTAGCACAATTTCCACTTAATATAAAAGGGACTGAACTGAGATTTATTTGATTGTGTGAGTATTAATTACAGAATAACTGAAAAAGACTGACACATCAACTGTAAAATAAACCACTTATTAATATATATATATTTTTTTTTTGTCAGATCACTTGTGTGATCCTTTGTGAGTTATGTTCATAACTGTATCTTTTGGGGAATGGCAGTTGTTCAGTCATAAATATAATTTAGTTTATATGTGTAGTTTATACTCTATCATCAATAAACTCATGCAGTAACAGGACACATTACAAATATTTGAGACCCATTGTAGTGCATCCTTTTATATTTTAGCAATAAAAGTACAAAACACCGCCCACACTTGAAGCCAGAGCAAGAAGAGACACTTTTACATTCAAGACAAACTTTTATTGATAAAAACTCCATATTTTGACTGATCGACTCCATACTCTGTGATGCACACTTTCAGTTACAGTACTATATTTCATTCAAGTGAATGAAGATTCATTCATTCACATTCCACCACTGGCTTTTAGCAACAAGTGTATTTTCCAAATATGTTTTAAACTTCCTTTATTTAACCACCACCCATTTCTGTCTTTTGTCTAGGCAAGAGGTAAACGATCGATCCACCCCAAACTGGACCTTGCGTCACTATTTACAGAGATGCAGGCCTAAGATCTGCTGATCTGAGACCAGTGTGAGCTGCACATCCCAGCTGCTGAGTGAACCAGTCTTAAAGTTTGAGTTTTGCACATTCTGAATAATCTGGAATTTGCTGCTGATTGTAATAAACAATTTAGTGACTTATGTGTTTGCATCATGATTTCTATTTTTTGTCTGTTAATACACTGGTGGGAAAAGAGTCAATAGTACAAACCATTAATGGGTGACCTTGAAAATAATGGCTCATTTTTAAGAAATTTATGTCGCATGGTGGTAACCTTCACATATAAAAAAGAGACATCTGCAAAAACTTCAGAGGCTTATTGTCAGTGCAATACTACATGAATGCATGTATAGTACATTGTTGATGCAGAGAATATATATTTCTACAGTATATGTATCTAGTAAATCAAGCATTTTCCATGTAACCTTGTGACTGCATTATTTTAATTGCTTTTAATCCTAGATCAAGTTTGTTTTGGCCTAAAATGCATCATAACTGTCAAATACATCTTATTATACCAAACTCAGTACTGTTTACTTTTTGAATATACATTTTGTGGCTAATATAGTTATTAACCTGGCGATGAAATTGTGTCAGCTGATCATTTTTTCCTATGACACCATCTCACACTCAATGCAGCTGAAGCAGGTACGTCCATGATGTCTCAACAGTCCATGATTTTCACGCAGATCAGAGCAATTTTTTTCCCACAATATTTTTATTGAACCTTTTTTTTTTTTACAAACAGCACACACAGTCAGACACTAACACAAAAGTAATTTAAAAACTAAAAAGAACAATAACAAAATAACAAAAAAGGGTAATAAAAACAACAACCATTAAAAACAAGTCAACAACAATTCTCCTCTGTTTAGTGTAGGTAATCTATTACATAAGAATACATAATATACATTCACCAGCTTGGAATTTGCAAGGTCCACACATATCATTCACCTTCTTCTTCAGACATTATGTTTAATTTCTTTACATAATCAATGAAAGGTCTCCATATATTCTCAAACACACTTTCCTTTGATTTCAGTATGTATGTTATTCTTTCTAGTGGAAGGTTGTTAACATCTGTCTTAACCACTGAGTCACATCTGGTCTATGAGTTTTTCCACAGTAGTGCAATACATTTTTTGACATTAAGCAAACTGAGGTCTATGAATGTTCTTTCACTCTTATTAAAGTTATGTTTTTCTGCATACAGACCCAACAAAAACAGTTTAGGGTTCAATGTGATTTGTTTTGAAATTATTTTTTCAATTGTTACCCTCACCTCTTCCCAAAACATTCTGATTTTTCTACATTCCCATAAACAGTGAAATAGGGTTCCTTTACTTAGATCAGAGCAATTTTTGCACAGGAAATAAACCAGACATTCTTAAGCTCTACAACCACTGATCGTTTGTGAAGCTGTGCTGACATCAGTGACAGGCTGTACTGACATCAGTTGACAGGCTGTGCGGAACGCCAGACTGACCGTTTGAAGCGGTAATTTTCCCACAACAGAGCCATCTGAAACACACACAGCGTACATTTTTTAGTACCTAACAGCGATAACTTGCAGAGATTACAGTTTAGTACGACGTACTTATAGCAAACTGGCATTAGCAACATTAGCTTACCGTCACATATGACCTAGTTGTATCCTCACGTCTTCAGCTCTCTCCAGAAGCTGCAGAACTATTCCAGAGTGTTTCGTCTCACTGCCTGTACCCTTGTCTGGCGGTCCTTTTTGGCATTTACGGTGAAAAAAGCCACAGACCGAGGAGTCGCCTTGTAAAGCCGCCATGTTGTGTTTGGCTTGGGTCGCGTGTTTTACGTCATGGGAGTGTGGCGCCGCCTTGCTGTAAAAAAAAATCCCGCCCACCACAGCTTAACCCCGCTTTACCCGGCTGCTATGGAGACACAACCGCGGCCGAAACGAGTAGTAACAAAATGAAACGAGGCGAGTTGAACTGGGCTAGTGGAAATGAGGCAATAGAGTACTGTACTCTTGGTGGGGGGGGGGGTGTGTGAAGACAGAGTGTCGCCACTGTATGGTCTGGTAACTGAATGTTGTGTTATATGTGTAAAAGAATTTGTATTTGCAAATGTTAACATGTATTGGATTGTAAAATGCACATGTAATCGTAGAATGTGTTTTGACTGAACTGAATCCTTTTGTGAGATAATTGTTAATATTAATTATGTTAATTGGGTGAGGCAATTAATTAATCTTGGAACCACATACCTTTGCCAGTAGCTTCCTGGTGGTATCCGGCCAAAAGACTCCTCAGGGGTTTGAATGCCTTTCAAGGATACCAGCAGGAGGTAGAATAGGATGGTGGAGTAAAGGGGGTATTTAATATGTAAATAGGGGTTTAAATTATTTATTGTATTATTTATGGTGTATTTATGGTGTTATTTATTCTGTAAATATTGTGGGGAAAATTATTTATGTATTTATGTCCATTTTAGGTATTATTGGGTATATGTGGGAAGATGAAATCTTCATTGTCTTACCTGGGATTATGGTGTGTGCCAATTAGGTTAATTATTTCACAGAGTATATTAACAGGTGTTTTCATTTGGTTTGTGTGGGGTGTCGGATGTGCGTTGGAGTTATTGCCTGTGAAGATTATTGGAATAAACAGAAATTGCTGGTTGCAAACTTTTGAAGCCTCCGCTCTTTCTCTGGTGCCTTGACCATTCGGCTATCACTCGTGACACGATTAAACAAAAAGTTGGTAAAACTCAAATTAAACATGAAGCCTCTAAATTTAATGACTTGGCCTCTGTTCCTCCTCATAATTTAAAAATTAAATGTGATTTGTAAAATATTTGGTCTCTAACTCCCAAGTTTCTGCTAGTCCATGATCTGTTAATTCTTCATCAGATTGATTTAATATCCTTTACAGAGACTTGGTTAGGGCAAGAGGATTATGTTGGTTTAAATGAATCAACTCCCTCTGGTTATTTAAACTGTCAAAATCCCAGAAATTCTGGTCATGGAGGAGGAGTAGCAACAATTTACCATTCCAAATTACAAGTTAATGTAAAGTAAAAAAACAAAAAAACAAACATGTTTTTATCCCTTTGAGGGCCTGGTCTTCAGTATTTGGCTTTTTAGCAGTTTTAGGTTAAATCCAATTTTATTTGCCATAGTTTATTGTTCTCCCTCAGCCTACTCAGAGTTTTTTCTTGAATTTGCCAAATTCTTATTCTCTTAATTTAGTGCTGAAATCAGATAGAATAATTATAGTAGGGAACATTAATATACATTTAAATGTAGATAGTGATTGCCTTAATATGGCATTTAAGTCAATATTAGACTCGATGGGGTTTTCTCAGAAAGTAGGACATTCTACCCACTATCTCCACCACACGTTGGACCTTGTTCTGACATATGGCATAGAAATAGAAAATCTGGTAGTGTCTCCTCATAACCCTGTACTGTCAGGCCATTGTCTGTTAACCTTTGATTTTACTATTTCTGACTATTTGGCTTCTAAAGAAAAAGGAGAGCTTACTCCTTTTGTAATTGACAGCAGGGTAGATAGTGTTAGAGCTTCTCTTCACAAACTCTAGACATGGTGGCCCCTTTAAAAAAGAAAAAGTCTAATCAAAGATTTCTAACTTCTTGGTTCAACACAGAAACTCGCAGCTTAAAACAGAAAACTCGACAGTTAGAAAGAAAATGGTGCTCCACTAAATTAAATGAAATCTATTTAACTTGGAGAAATCATCTTCTAATTTATAAAAAATCTTTTAGATTCTTTTAGGAAAGCTAGAACTGTCACGAGGCTGAGCGCGGTGCGTCACCGGGCTCAGGCTCTTAATTTACATCTAAGTATTTTCTGTATTTTCCCATCATTGTATTATTTTCCTGTGTATTGATTAAGGTGGATTGTCCTCTCTGGGTTGGGGACAGGCTCCTGCCCCAATTGGAGGAGTTTAAGTATCTTGGGGTCTTATTCACGAATGAGGGGAGAATGGAGCGAGAGATTGACAGATGAATCGGAGCAGCATCTGCAGTGATGCGAATGTTGTACCGGTCTGTTGTGGTGAAGAAGGAGCTGAGCTCTAAGGCAAAGCTGTTGATTTACCAGTCAATCTACGTTCCTACTCTCACCTATGGTCACGAGCTTTGGGTAATGACCAAAAGAACGAGATCGCAGATGCAAGCGGCTGAAATGAGCTTTCTCCGTAGGATTGCTGCACTCACCCTCAGAGACAGGGTGAGGAGCTCAGTCATCCGGGAGAGGCTCAGAGTAGAACCGCTGCTCCTCCACATTGAAAGTAGTCATTTGAGGTGGTATGGGCATCTGATTAGGATGCCTCCTGGACGCCTCCCACTTGAGGTGTTTCGGGCATGTCCCACTGGGAAGAGACCCCGGGGCAGACCCAGGACTTGCTGGAGAGACTATGTCTCCCAGCTGGTCTGGGAACACCTTGGTATCCTCTCTGAAGAGCTGGAGCAGGTGGCTGGGGAGAGGGAAGTCTGGGCTTCTCTGCTTGAACTGCTGCCTCCGCGACCCGGACCTCTGGAAAAGCGGTAGAAGATGGATGGATGGATGGATGGATGTAGTGATTCTAGATGTGTTCTTTGCTGTCAGTTGCTTTATGATGTCTTCTTGCCCTTATTATTACGACTATGATTCTGTTAGTATTTTTAGATTCCTGTTTTATTTTGGCTCTCAGTATTTATATTTTGTTTCCTCGTGGCATGAGCTTTGCACCTATTCCAGGCACTCCCACTTTGTCATTATCTCATCCGTGTGTAATTTTTAAGCAAATTATTTGTTGTGGTGTAGCCACACATGTGACCTACTTTATGACTTACATAATTCCTCACATCTTAGATAAGAACAAAGGCAGAGTTTCCTTGGAGATAACAGGAAGTTGTGAAAGTGTTAGCTTTGGTATGCAGAGACGGCCTGGAGGATTCTGTGTGGGCCTAAGACTGTGGGGGTGATATTAAGGGATTAAAGAGGAGATGCATTGTTACTTGTGATTATAATGCAATGTGACTTGCGAGCTGTGAGAGTCCTGGGTATATAAGGGACGAGTTTTTTCTGTGATGTTCTCTTTTCTACTTGGCTCATGTTGGAGCGTGTAATAAACTGCCTTGAGATGAAACCTGCCTCATCATTACACACTCCACACTGGTGACCCAAGACGTAGCATGCAGCAAGAAGAGAATTCCCCAGGTCCAGCCTCGTTGGGAGCCCCCAGCCAAGCGTACGCCGTTACGGTCCAGCTACCGGACTTTTGGCAGCACAACCCGCGCTCCTGGTTCCACTTGGTTGAGGCACAGTTTGCCCTCCGGGGAATAGCGGTAGATGACATTAAATTCTACCATGTGATCGCAAAGCTCGATAACCACACGGCGCAACACGTGGAGAGCCTTCTGGAGCAGCCACTAGCCAGCAACAAATACGGCGTGTTGAAGGCTGCACTCATCCAGCACTACACCCTCTCGGTTGAGGAGAGAGCAGAGAGACTCCTGGCGCTGACCGAGTTGGGAGATGGCACGCCCATTGACCTGATGGAGAAGATGCTGAGATTGAAAGTCTCAGATGATGACCACTTCATCTTTACCCACATTTTCCTCAGGACCCTAACGTCAGTGACGAGGCCGGCCCTGGCCAGTTCGCCGTTGTTGGCCCAGCGGGACTTCCGCACGCTGGCCCAGGAGGCGCATCGGATTCTCAACGCCAGCAGGCAGCGCGCGGCCACAGCAGCAGCGACGGAGCTTGGCGCGACGGCCGGAGATGGCAAGGAGCCAGGGACAGCGGTAGCACAGTCACCGACGACAGCAGCAGCGGGGGCCAAGGTACGCGGAGGAGACACCCTATGTTTCTACCACCGCCGCTTTGCAGAGAAGGCACGCAAATGTATACCACCGTGCCAGTTCAAGCACTCAGGAAACGCCAAGACCGGGGGTCGGTAGCAGCTGCGACCCTTGGGGAGGAGAACAAGCTGCTCTACTTGACGGACGCACGCTCGGGGAGGCATTTCCTCGTGGACACAGGCACCCAGCTGAGTTTCATCACGCCTTCCTCCGCTGACCGGCTGGCAGGTTCCAGTGGTCCCGAGATGGCAGCAGCGAACGGCTCGAGGATTAAGACCTTTGGTGAGAGGACTCTGCTTCTGTCTCTACATGGCCGTACATTTAAGATAAGATAAGATAAGATAAGCCTTTATTAGTCCCACAACGGGGAAATTCCAGGATTGCAACAGCACAGGGATAGCAACACTCAGAGCAACAATCAGAAGGCAAGAAAAAAGACAAGCAAGCAAGAGCAGCTAATATACATATGTACATATTACTATAAAATATATATATACACACACACACACACAGACACACAGTGCAGAGCATTGTAGCTGGATGGAATAAATATATGAATATATGAACACACAGTGCAGAGCATTGTAGCTAGATGGAATAAATATGTAAATATATAAACACCCACAGTACGGAGCATTGCAGCTAGGTGGAATAAATATGCAAGTATATAAACACACACAGTGCGGAGCAATGTAGCTAGATGGAATAATATGTAGATATATAAAAACACAGTGCGGAGCATTGTAGCTAGATGGAATAAATATATAGATATATAAATATAAACACACCCAGTGCTGAGCATTGTAGCTAGATGGAATAAATATATAGATATATAAATATAAACACACCCAGTGCAGAGCATTGTAGCTAGATGGAATAAATATGTAAATATATAAACACACACAGTGCAGAGCATTGTTGCTAGGTGGGATGAAACAGCATAACCGTCTATTTAGTTATCCTACATGGTATGATTATGTGCCCATACATATTCTCACCCTCCATAGCGACCGGTATGTTCCTAGTTGTATGCCGGAGAGGACCATTGTGTAAGTCTATTGCATCTTTTGCATTCAAAAAAAACTATTAGTTTGTTACGTCTTTTTGCTATCTCTGCGAGCAGCCCTGCTTAGGTTGTACAGTCTGACAGCCGTTGGTAGGAAGGACCTACGAAACCTCTCGGTTGTGCACCTGGGATGATGTAGTCTGCTTTGAGTGGACTTTTGTCATAGCAGCATTGAATTTCAATATATTGGGGGCGGATTTTTTGTGTTCACATGGTTTGTTGGTTATGTCGCTAACAGGCGCCTGGTTAATGCACTTTCTTTTGACTCTATCCCTTGTACAGCTCGAGTGGCCCGGCCAACAGCACAAGCCAATGTCACAGCTGCAAGCGGTAAGTTCCACACACTGCTCACTCAGTTCTCAGCACTCACGGTTCCCACATTTTCGGCAGCCATCGCTAAGTGGAGTGGAGTGGGTGGTGCATTTTATTACCACCACCGGGCTACCCGTTTTTGCAAAACTTCGGTGCTTGGAAGCAGCTAAACTGGCCATAGCACGCGAGGAGTTCGCCAGCCTGGAGAGGTTGGGCATCATCAGCCGTTCGAACAGCCCATGGGCTTCCCCGCTACACATGGTCCCGAAGGCTGACGGCTCATGGCGACCTTGCGGGGATTTCCGCAGGTTGAACAACGCCACAGCGCATGACCGCTACCCAATCCCTCATATCCAAGATTTTTCCATTCATTTGGCAGGGGCGCGCGTTTTTTCTAAAATAGACTTGGTCCGCGGTTACCACCAAGTTCCAGTGCGCGCTGAGGACATACCCAAAACAGCGGTAGTAACTCCACTTGGCCTTTTCGAGTTTTTGCGCATGCCATTCGGGCTTAAAGGGGCTGCACAGACGTTCCAACGCATGATGGACGCGGTGCTGCGCAATCTCCCTTTCGTGTTCGTCTACTTGGACAATATCTTGGTAGCCAGCGCGTCCGAAGGCGAACACGGAAACCACCTCGCGGCCGTTTTCCGGAGGTTGGGAGATCACAGGTTAATAATCAACCCAGCGAAGTGTCAGTTCGGGGTGACGCAGATCGATTTTTTAGGACACTGCGTCTCCCCCGAAGGAGCGGTTCCGCTGCCTGACAAAGTGCGCGTGGTAGCAGATTTCCCCCGGCCGCAGACAGTCAGGGCGTTACAGGAGTTTTTGGGAATGGTGAATTTTTATAACCGTTTCCTCCCCCACGCAGCGCAGCTCATGCAACCGCTGTATGCTGCGCTCAAAAAACAGAAACCCGCGAATAAGATCGAGTGCTACTGTCTGTGTCTGCGTCGCTCTCGCTCTACTTCTGCTGAATCGACCCGAATGGAAACTATGGAAATTGGATTGTGGCTTAATGCTATTGTCACCACTCTTCAACAAGAACCGGGCCAGGGGGAGCCCAAGAATTGGAACCTGCGTGATTCAACTGTGGATTGGTATGAGCACAGGATTTTCTGTTTGGCCTTGAAGTTCCTGGTGTATCAAAATTATTCGGGAGAGCTAATCAATGCGGACCCCGGCGTAGCTCCCCCAACAACAATTTCCAGCTGGGGGGAGCACGGATAGCGGCAAATGGGATTAACATGGAATTTACCATCTGGCATGCACTGAAGAGAGAATGGACTCTCTTGGACATGTTATCTATGTTTCGGTAGGTGGATATCATCTGGAGTCGTTGAGTGCTTTCCAAAGAATGACTTAAAGCCTGAAAATTGTGATGCACAATCACTGAGAGATGAAATTTTACTCTAAGTGAGCTGTGCCTTTCGACCTTGATTCGGCGCCCTTGAAGACCACTCATTCCTCCTGGGAAGATAAGGCTGAAGGGAGTTAACCCAATCATTCAACAATTGTTGTTGTTCTGCAGACCAGCTCGAAGGACAGCGTTACCATGTGTCTGGACTAAAGAACACTTGACTGAATAACATCTATCCGTTGCCAGAGGGTGCCCTCTGCTGTTCACCAGCAATGACACACCTACATTACACTTTGCATTCAAGATTACATGACTGATACATGTAAACTGACACAAATATACATACACTGACTCTCTCAACTCTCCTGTTTTGTTAATGTGTGATCTATTGTCTGCTAATTGTGCATAGAGGGTTTTTTTCTGTGTAATCAAAATTTGGCTCATTGAGCTTTATATGAGCTTATACGAGCGTTATTCTGATAACTATGTTTTTTCTCTCTGCCTATTGTGTTCCCCCCCCTTCCCCTCTTTACCCTCACTGCATGACAGGCGCCTTCATGGCTGCCGCGTCATTGGATGCGCCTAACGTGCGCGCCCAATGTCAAGTCAAATTCCTTGTGTGTTTACTTGTAAATATACTTGGCAATAAAGCTGATTCTGATTCTGATTCTGATTCTGAGTGGTCCCCGGAGCGAGCGAGCGTTCTCGGAAGTCAAAGCAGCCCTGGCAAACGCTGCATTGTTGGCACATCCAGACCCAACGGCCCGCATAGCGCTCACCACTGATGCATCAGATGTGGCCATAGGGGCGGACGTGGAGCAGCATGTAGCTGGGACTTGGCAGCCGCTCACCTTTTTCAGCAGGAGCTTACGCGATAGCCAATGTAAATACAGCGCGTTTGACAGGGAGTTGCTAGCTCTCCATTTGGCCATTCGCCACTTCCAGTTCTGGCTAGAAGGGCACTGTTTCACTGCGTTCGTTGACCACAAGCCACTAACATTCACGATGGCCAAAGTTTCAGAACCGTGGTCGGGGCGGCAGCAGAGGCAGCTGGCCGCGATCTCAGAGTTTACCGATATTCAGCACGTGTCGGGTAAACTCAATGTGGTAGCAGACTGCCTCTCGCACACGGTGGCTGCCCCCGTCCACGTGGGGATAGATTACACAGCCATGGCCGTGGAGCAGGTTAGTGACGCGGATGTGCGCGCGCTCCAGTCTGGACCAACAGGGTTAAGGCTGGAGAGCAGGGCGCTGCAAGACGGTATGCCCCCCCTAATCTGTGATGTCTCCATGGGGCGACCGCGTCCCGTGGTACCGGCAGCGTGGCGCCGCCGCGTTTTTGACTCGATTCATTCTTTGGCGCACCCGGGGGTGCGGGCGTCGGTCAGAACGGTAGCAGAAAAATTTGTGTGGCCGGGCCTCCGCAAACAAGTTAAGGAGTGGGTGGCAGCCTGCATGGCGTGCCAACGAGCCAAGGTACACAGACACACGAGGGCTCCCTTGGAGCCATTTCACATTCCGGCTAAGAGGATTGACCACGTTCACGTGGACCTCGTGGGTCCCCTTCCGCCATCGCAGGGGTGCACACACCTTCTGACAATGGTGGACCGCACCATGCGTTGGCCGGAGGTGGTTCCTTTGGCGTCAACCACAGCCGAGGATGTGGCACGCGTATTTGTAACTGCATGGGTGGCGCGTTTTGGAGTCCCGTCGGACATTACGTCCCACAGAGGCCCTCAATTTGTTTCCGAACTTTGGTCAGCAATGGCCCGCAGCCTGGGAGTCAGAATTCACCGCACAACCGCGTACAATCCTCAGGCTAATGGGTTATGCGAACGTTTTCATAGGTCATTGAAAGCGGCTCTCAGGACGTCACTGACGGATGCAAATTGGATAGACAAGCTACCGTGGATTTTATTGGGGTTGCGTTCTGCGCCTAAAGAAGACTTAGAAGCTTCCCCAGCTGAACTCATTTTCGCGCAGCCACTTCGGCTACCCGGGGAGTTTCTCCTGGATAATCCTGCGCCAAGCAGCTCCCCGTCTCAGCTGTTGCAGCGTAGCATTGACGCAGGCACGCTGCCGGGCCCCGTTCATCACAGTTTTCCGCGCATTTCTGTGCCTAAAGCTTTGAAAAACGTGGAGTTCATTTTTGTCAGACATGACGCGCATCGCACCCCACTGCAACCACCTTATGATGGGCCGTTCAGAGTGTTGGAAACAGGGGACAAGCATTTTTTGCTAAATTTGGGGGGTAGGAGGGAAAAGGTTGGCATAAACAGACTCAAACCCGCTTTTGTGGTGGCAGATGAGCTAGTGCTGTTGGCTAGGGCCCCTCGGCACGGCAGACCACCACAGGGTGCTTTCCAGAGTAATATTTCCCCAGATCACCCGCAGGGACTGACAAAAGGTTTGGACCCCCAGACAGCAGCTCACCAGCATGACGGTGCCCCGGAGGCGGTGAAACCTGGTTACAGCAGTATAGAGGGAAATAGGGGATATTAATGAATAATAAATATGATCAGGTATGGATTATTTAATTTATATTGATGTATTGGAATCTGAGATCAAATCTCATTTCATATACATCAGAAAAGTTAATAACACTCGTAAGGGGCACCAGCTTCTATCTTTAAGAAGCAATTTGATCATTAATTTAACTTTATACCTGTTTAATCACTCAATAAATTAATCAATAATCAGTCTCAAAAATTTTCCGTGAATTCGATACCTGGGCTTGAACAGACTCAGAATGAAATAAATTCTCAACAACTTCTCTCATTTTTAAATATTTATTAAACAAAATGATTAACAGACATTGCAGTAATTTCATTAATCATAAAATCAATCTTGTAAATGATAGATTAACAATGTCAATATTTTCGGAACCAGGGTTAACTTGAGAAACCAATTTCTATCAGTTTGTGTTAACATATTATGGAAACAACACAAATTTATGGAGAAAGTTTACTAATTATGTGAAAAAGTCCTATTATTGGGCGCATGCGCACGCAGTGACCAGCAGCTTGGTGATATAGCTTGGTGAAAGTCCTTGATTCATCTTAAGAAAATAAAAACGGAATTTTAATGAAAAGAAGAGTTATGTTAAGGCTTCTTAATTTGCATCTGATTAGATACACAAATTATTACCGAACCTCAGACGTTTAATTCAGCAGATTAATTAAAAGTTTGCAGCTCACATGATTCCTCATTCGGCGGCGTCCTCAACCCAAGATTTCGTGGATGTTAGGGTAAATATCTGCCCGCAGATATTTCAGGATCCACATTTCGACCTTTAAATTCAAGCGGTCGAAGGGGCTGGATCTTGGCCGTATGACCCACAGTTGAAACTGGGCTCTGAGCCAGATGGTGCCGATGCTTCTTCAGCGTGTGATGGACAGCTGGGCGTTGATTTCTCAGATGCGTCTTTTCTTCCTGGTAGACAAGCAGCTGCAGAGGTCTTCGGGAATAATTAAAGTTATCTAATCCGATCTCAAATTAAAAAAAAAAAACTTCCGGACTTTAGATAAAAATAGTAGCTTCTGGTGGGTGCTTGGTCAAGAAAAATATTATAAAAATAAAGTCAAGATTAAAGTTTACATTAAAATTAAACAAACGGTGGTTTTACAGAAAGTTTAACAAAGAAAAAGTGATGAAAAAAAATTGGAGTTTAACTCCGATTAAAAAAAATTGAGCTCAAAGAAATAGGAATTCCTAGGCATTTAAGAGAAAAAGAAAATACAAAGTTACATAAACAAATTACGAGTTATCTGCTCTGTGTTCAGAAAAACGACACGTGGTCGAAGTCTTTGTTCAGACGGTCCTTTGTTCTTCCTTGCTGTGTGTAGACAATAGACTTCAAAGAGAAAAAGATTGGTGGGGAAGGGCGAGCCGAAAGAGAAGAGAGCCGATCCGTGAAGAGAGAGCAGCCGAAAAAAAAAAAAAAAAAGCAGGGGTCCCTCTCCTTTATATAAGTCCTGTTGAACTTCGCGGGCTTCCGGGATCTCAGCCAATGAGAGTCCTTCGTGGGAGGCCCGATGGACTTTCCATCCAATGAACAAACAGTCTACAAGGGACCAATGAGATGAAGAAGGTGGGGTCTCTCTGGAGACTGGTGAAACGTGATATCAGTCCACCAGAATACACACAATTTTAAATACATTGGAATATACTGTTACACACTTATGTATAACTAAACTAACCTTAGTGTATCTTATAAGCAGTGCTTCTAAATCAACATGCAGGAATAAACATTCATTTAAACATTTTTAACATGCAAATATATATAAAATCACAGATTAATGCATTTCACACATATTATTGATTTTCCACATTAAAGACTTCAGAGTCCATTTGCCTTTCATAGTCCTGAACAGAAGAAGGTTTAGAATTGAGTTGGTAATAATGTACTTTAAAGTTCACTGGTTAAATCCAGCATGTCCAGAGTTTAAGGAAATTAGCTGAGTTGTGGGTCTGTGTGTGACCAGGTCTGGTGCATGTTTATGGGGGCAATAAAAGCAAAGCCGAACATTGGGGAAATTCCTTAGGCTGGTTTTAACAAAAGGAATGAGATTTCAGCTGTGGCCTGGAGGAAGAAAATCCATTTTTTGATTGTCTTACTCCTGGGTGAAAAATGTCTTTAAGCAGAAGAATAATTATTGCTGAGCCAAAGTGAGATGATGCTACAGCAGATACCGGAGAAGACTGAAGCCCAAGCAGCATGTGGATTGATGTGCAATGATGTTATCACAGCATGCAAACTGTTATTCTGTTGTTCGATCTAAATGTTTGGGGGGGGGGGGGCGGTGTAGCCACACATGTGACCTACTTGATGACTTACATAATTCCTCACATCTTAGATAAGAACAAAGGCAGAGTTTCCTTGGAGATAACAGGAAGCTGTGAAAGTGTTAGCTTTGGTATGCAGAGACGGCCTGGAGGATTCTGTGTGGGCCTAAGGCTGTGGGGGTGATATTAAGGGATTAAAGAGGAGATGCATTGTTACTTGTGATTATAATGCAATGTGACTTGCGAGCTGTGAGAGTCCTGGGTATATAAGGGACGAGTTTTTTTCTGTGATGTTCTCTTTTCTACTTTGCTCATGTTGGAGCGTGTAATAAACTGCCTTGAGATGAAACCTGCCTCATCATTACACACTCCACAGTGTAAATATCACTGGTTCACCTTGAGTTTCAATAACAACCCACTAAAAATCATATTGGCTTGTCTATAGTGAAATCATTTCAAACCCTTTTTTTTTTTTTGGTAATGGTCCCTATTTAATAGCAGAGTGTTCTATATGGTGGACAGTATGGGAAAATGATTTACTGCTTAATGGTTTGGTTGCAGTGAATTGATTAGAAATGGCAAGTGGAAAATAAAATGTTGAAGCTGCTCAAGGTGGTCGGCCTATTGACCCCGATTTCACTGCGGGGCCTTTTGTTACAAGAAGGAATCCTCCAGGGGAAATTTCATCTTTATTGAGTACTTTGTGGTTGGATGATGATGATTATTGGGATGAAGTCTGCAAAGAGCTAGATGCTGATAATGAGCCTGATACTGTTCATGGTGACAATGAAAATGTATGTGCCGATTTAGAACAACAGTATGATGAAAATGGTGAAATGAGGGAGGATGTTGCACACCCTGCACAGCAGGATTATGAGAGAAAAAAATCAGGTGGGAATTTTGACACAGCAGTTTATCCAGCTTGATACTAAAGTAAAGGACTTCATTATCACTACTGTTAACACAGAGACAGATTTCTGACAGCATGTTGACCATAGTTTTGGAAAATTTAATGATAACTTTGAAATGTTGGAAAAAAGTAATGTAAATTGCCTGTTACGGAGGGGTGAAAAATGGAAACAGCAGCTTAGCCAGTAAGACTCGCTAGCACTCCCAAAGTACAGAAAGCAGTTTCAGTCTCTACTGATACTAGTCCTTTTGTCACGCGGTGACCCTCGCGGGCCACCATAAGACACCAAAAGTCACCAGTGAGTCTTGCATTGATGTTTAATATTCAAGACATAAGACAATAACACAAACTATGAGTCACTGTGGCAAAAACACTCACTACAAGAAGCATGGGATCGTAGGGCTACACCCAGCCACCTACGATCTTAACGAGAACACGAGCAAGACTATAAACACGAACCTTGATGCGAATGCTGATGTCTCACCAGAAATCTCTTAGGATGTTTTAACGATACTGCTGCATCAACCTGCTGTCAGCGCCCACTAATAAAGCCGGCAGCTAATGAGTGGTGATGCAGAACAGCTGATCGGCTTTGACAGCAGGAAGCCCCACCGAGCGCTGTCACAATAAGAGGCCGGGGAGCCAGAATGTAATCCACTGCTGTCAAAGCCGGCAGAGATGATGCATGGCCTGAGCACGGACGAGATCGGCACTCGGGTCATAACAGTACCCTCCCTCTGAGGGCGGGCTCAGAATGCCCATAGACATCCAAGCCCCCCCTTCCCCCCGCCCCCTCCAGGGTGGGCAGCAGGGGGCAGGCCCGGCCGGAGAGGGTCAAATCACAGACCATAAAGCAGAACACAGACAATCAGGAAAAAAAAAAAAACGACTCCCAAACACATGAAACACAGTTAAGATAGGCACGAAAACAAAAAAAATACAACACTCCTTAAGGCACAAATCATGATCAAGACAAGGCAAAAAAAACAAAAAAACAATAAAGGCACGATTGGTTGTTTATTCTGTTTTCATTTTCCTTATCCTTTTTTCTTTTTACCTGTTCCTCCATTCTAAAGCCCATCCAGGGACAAGAGTTGCAAATTAGCTAATAGCTATACACTCTTTGTGCAACACATCAGATTGATTGTCATTTGATTAATTGTCTATGTTTATTGCACTGTCCCTGTCAAATAAACAAATAATCTGATAACAAAAATACCACACTCTTAAAAGGAACCCCGATTATATTGGCATGTTAGCTCTACATGCTTTATTTTTATGTTAGTAACATAACTATAATATCATTTTTTTGAAAATAATTCCCAGTTTTATATATTTTTAAAAAACTTTATTACTATGTAAATTGCCATTTTTGTTTACGTCGCAATGAATTCTGGGTAGTGACGTAGAATGGTTGCAGCCGTTTTTTCTGTCTTATACAAGCCAAGAAGCGAAGCTACTAACTACTGCCATTTGTCAGTGAAAATGCCACATTGTGCGACTTTTGGATGTAATTTCCAATCAAAGGGAAATAAAGAGAGCGGGGTAAGCCTCCATAGCTTTCCTAAAGAGGGAAAGTTGAGGAAAAAGTGGGGGCGGCAGCGGCTCAGGAGGTAGAGCAGGTCGTCTAATAACCCGATGGTTGGCGGTTCGCATCACGCTCTCCCCAGATATCCTGCCGTTGTGTCCCTGGGCAAGACACTTCATCCGCATTGCCTCCAGTGCCCATAACACTGGGTATGAATGTGTAAAAATGTTTAAATGCTCGGTGGTGGCAGGAGAGGCCGTTGGCGCGGATTGGCAGCCACATTTCCGTCACTCTGAGTGTCTGTGATCATGCGCTATGGCGCACGCTTGATAAAGCTGACATATATATTAATCATGCTATGATAAAGCACGATATCGCTCAAAGCGCATGAGTGCTCAAGCGAATCACGGTTCAAATTTTGTCACAGTTCGAATTTTTATCAAGCACACGCTTGATAAAGCTTATATATATATATATTTATCACACTATGATAAAGCTCTATATCGCTCAAATGAGCGATATAGCCTGCGCTCGAGTGTCTCTCCGCTCCACAAGTGTCTCTCCGCTTTGAGTGTCTCAAGCATGCGCTTGAGGAAGCATTATTTTAAGGTGAAACTTATATATTGTTGATTTACTTACAATAGAATGCTCAAACACAAAAAATTGTCTACAAGCATGATGGGCACTGAACTGATAAACATGGACTCTCAGCAACATAAAGCAATTTCTCTGTTGCTTTCTCAGACTGCGGGTTGAACGTCCATAAGCAGTGCTCCAAAGTCGTTCCAAATGACTGCCAGCCAGATCTTCGACATGTCAAGCCAAGCGTGCACTTTGAGTGATATCGTGCTTTATCATCGCGTGATTAATACATATGTCAGCTTCATCAGGCGTGCGCTATAACGCGTGATCATAGACATGTCTCATGCGCGCGCTTTGAGCGATATCGTGCTTTATCATAGCGTGATTAATATATATGTCAGCTTTATCAAGTGCGCGCTATAGCGCGTGATCACAGACACTCAGAGTGACGGAAATGTGGCTGCCAATCAGCGCCAACGGCCTCTCCGGCCACCACCGAGCATTTAAACATTTTTACACATTCATACCCAGTGTTATGGGCACTGGAGGCAATGCGGGTGAAGTGTCTTGCCCAGGGACACACCGGTAGGATATCTGGGGAGAGCGTGATGCGAACCGCCAACCATCGGGTTATTAGATGACCTGCTCTACCTCCTGAGCTGCTGCCGCCCCACTTTTTCCTCAACTTTCCCTCTTTAGGAAAGCTATGGAGGCTTACCCCACTCTCTTAATTTCCCTTTGATTGGAAATTACATCCAAAAGCCGCGCAATGTGGCATTTTCACTGACAAATGGCAGTAGTTAGTAGCTTCGCTTCTTGGCTTGTATAAGACAGAAAAAACGGCTGCAACAATTTTACGTCACTACCCAGAATGCATTGTGACGTAAACAAAAATGGCAATTTACATCGTAATAAAGTTTTTTAAAAATATATAAAACTGGGAATTGTTTTCAAAAAAATTATATTATAGTTATGTTACTAACATAAAAATAAAGCATATAGAGCTAACATGCCAATATAATCGTAGTTCCTTCTAAGTCACAAAGCAAATACAACACAGGACAGAAAAAAAAAACAAAAACAGGACAATTACAGGGCCAGACTACCACCATGAATGACCTCTACCCCCGACAGTTCATGATGATGACGACCGACGGAGACCATACGCCACGGGAACAGTTCAGGCGGTCTCCCCGCGTCCAACGGCCGACGGGTGGTCATGGGGGGCGGAACATGACCGGGGGGCTTACCACAGTCCCAGGCCCGGAAGTCTGCTCCTCCGGTGGCTGAACCAGATTGCCCAGTAATACACACAAAATGTCGGGTGACTGACCCAAGGAGCCGAACTGGCGAAGCAGTTCCTCGGGCGGCCGACCTGCATCCCTCAGCCACCAGAACCGGGGGAAACCAGCCGGCAGCGGCCTCCCTGGCGAGGACAAAACATGGGAGAGCCGGGGCGAGTGAAGAAGCACCCCCCCGGCCCCCGGCAATGATGAGCAGGGGCGATGACTCCAAAGAGGAGAATGATGGCGAAGATGAGCCCATACTAAGTCAGGCGGCGAAGGGTCTGCAGCTCCTCCAGTTCTGTTGCCGTCCAGGACTTCGTTGATCCAGGTTCAGGGCGAAGACGTTCGTCCTCAGAATACCACTCAGCTACGTCGGGCTCCGCAGCTGGGATGATGGTTTCCGCAGCCTGAGGTTCCTCTGATGCTGATGTCCACTCCGATGACCCGTATGGCGTGGGGGGAGGGGACCCTTGACCCACTGGATTGGACTGCTTCGGCGAGGAGACCCAGGGACGCTTCACCGTCGGCACAGGCTCCAGGCGCAGTCCGCTCATCTCCTCCGTCCATGGCGTGCCTGCGGGGCTGGATCCAGGCTTTCCAGAACCGCACCCCCCCCCCCCCCCCCCCCCCCGTTCGGCGACGTAGGCCTGGCGTTGCAGGCCACCATAAGATGCCAAAAGTCGCCAGTGAGTCTTGCATTGATGTTTAATATTCAAGACACAAGACAATAACACAAACTATGAGCCGCTGTGGCAAAAACACTCACTACAAGAAGCATGGGATCGTAGGGCTACACCCAGCCACCTACGATCTTAACGAGAACATGAACAAGACTGTAAACACGAACCTTGATGCGAATGCTGATGTCTCACAAGAAATCTCTCAGGATGTTTTGATGATACTGCTGCATCAACCTGCTGTCAGCGCCCGCTAATAAAGCCGGCAGCTAACAAGCGGTGATGCAGAACAGCTGATCGGCTTTGACAGCAGGAAGCCCCACCGAGCGCTGTCACAATAAGAGCCCAAGGAGCCAGAATGTAATCCACTGCTGTCAAAGCCGGCAGAGATGATGCATGGCCCGAGCGTGGACGAGATCGGTGCTCGGGTCATAACACCTTTAGCTCTCATTCCATCATTTGATCTGCCTGGTGTACCCGCTTACTACCCCAAACCTCCCCTGCTCCTGGAATTTGCTACATTTGGCACCGCCAGTAACTCCACAGATGTCCTTAACCCAAAGATTGCAGGGTGCTTGCGAGGCACGGTGTCGACTGTGGCACAGCTGGTGAATGTGGGGTCTATGCTGCAGAAGGACTGCTCTGGGGCTAAGGGCTACTGGCAAAGGGTCCATGGAAATGAGGACAAGTCAACAAGGAAAGTTCCAGACAAAAGAATAAAGAGTGCAGCGGAGGTTACCTTGATGCACCAAGAACACCAGACTGGCAGGAACCCGGACCTCTTGCTGGTTCCAATGACTATTAGAGGGATCCAGGGGTTCATCGTTTTGGACACCGGGAGTACCTATACTCTGATTAAAGAGAGTCTGTGGAGGTAGCTGGCAATGGTTAACGAGACCCTCCGTCCTGCCGAGGAACAAAGATTTTTAATGGCAGATAGCACTGCTCACCCAGCTCTAGGAAAGATGAGGCTTCTTGTGGACTGGCATGGTGGAAAGTGGGCTGTGGAAACCCATGTAATGGAGGACCGCCATCTTGCTTTCCCTGTCATCATTGGGTTGAACTTCCTCTTACAGACTGGGGTGATCTTAAATCTGGCCAAGAAAGTCTATGGGCTGAAAGCAGGTGATTGATATGGCCATCATTTATTCCTCCACCAAACCCATGATACAAGCGAGTGGTTTATAGTGCCCATGTACACCTCCCAAAACTGCATTTGCCTTTACTTCGCCTTGCCAGTAGAGGGTGCTCTACCCTGTTGAACATCAGCCTCAAGCACGGAGCACTCACCTACCTATGACACTGACTGCCCAGAGGAACTCCAACAGCTCATCCAGGAGTGGCCCACCGTCACGTCTGACATCTTGGGAAAGCGCACTGTGGAAAGGCAGCACATTTTTACCCAGGATGAGGTACCCGTGAGGCATAAAGCATATAGTGTGTCTCCTTGGAAAAAGCAAATGATTGAGGAGCACGTGGAAAAAATGCTTAAAAGACAACATCGTTGAACTTTCCCAGTAAGCATGGGCCTCAACAGTGGTACTGGTAAACAAACCAGATGGCTCCTACAGGTTCTGCGTGGATTACAGAGAGGGAAGTGCCAAGACCTTACCTGATGCATACCTAACGCCCATCATTCATGACATCTTGGAATCACTGGATGGCACCTTTTGGTTCAGCACATTGGATCTGCAATTGGGTCACTGGCAAGTGGCTATGGTGGAGGAAAGAAAACATAAAACAGCTTTCACAACATCTCTCGGCCTCTTCCAGTTCAACTGCATGCCCTTTGTTCTTCGTAATGCAGCTGTGACCTTCCAATGACTGACGGAGAAAGTGCTGGCAGAGCTGAGAGGAACAATCACTGGGATCTGGCAGCAGTCTTCCAGAAGTTAAGAGCAGTCCTCAGCTTGAATATGAAAAAATGCCACTTTTTTAAAGGTGAGTTGAAATTCCTGGGCCACATTGTGTCGCATAAAGGGGTTGAGGTGGACCAAGCCAAGACACAGGCAGTGAGGGATTTTCCTGCTCCTCACGATGTGAAGGCCCTACAGAGGTTCTTGGGATTGGCCAGCTTGTACTATAAATTCATACCCCACTTTGTGGACCTAAACCCTCTTAAGAGAAAGGGGTTTGAATGGAACTGGAACAAAGAGTGCCAGACTAGCATGGATGCCCTGAAGCAAGCATTACAAAATCCTCCTGTGCTTGCACAGCCCAACCCATCCTTACTCCTTCAGGTCCATACTGATGCAAGCGAAGTGGGGCTTGGTGCGATCTTCTCCCAAAGCACACCAGAGGGAGAACATGTGATCACGTATGGCTCTCGTGCTCTTCAAGGTCCAGAGCTGAACTATTCCACCTCTGAAAAAGAATGCCTTGCTGTGGTATAGGCTATAGAGAAGTGGAGACATTATTTGGAGGGGATGGATTTCAACATTTTCATCAATCATGCAGTGTTGTCGTGAGCTTTCAACTGCCCGAAAACCACATCAAGGCTAACCTGATGGACACTGCGGCTGCAGCAGTTTAACTACAAGGTGCACTATCGCAAGGGATGTCTAAAGTGGCTCCTGATGCCCTCTTTAGGGCCTATGAACCTCTTTCCATCCAGCCTGCGTCATGCCTTATGGTCTCCACCTGGAGTCTCTCTGAGCTCCCCACCTCCCTAGCAGAAATTGCGGCAGAACAGAAGAAAAACCAAGTGGCATGTGACCTTAAGCAGCACAAGTTGAATAACTCACAACCAAACCACATCAGTTTTGTCATGCACCAGGGGGTGCTGTATCGATGGGTCCCTTTAAAAGGCCAAGGAGAGAAGCACCAGTTGGTGGTACCACAGTCCCTAGTCCCAGAATTCCTCCGGTACTGCCATGACAATCCCTTGGGTGGGCATCTGGGACAGTTGAAGACACTGTTGAGAGTTTTTGGAAGTAGCCTGGTGGCGTAGCATCCGGAAAGATGTCTGGAGTCATACCAAAACCTACATAACCTGTCAGCTATACAAGGCAGACAATACCAAGCAAGCTGGATTACTGCAGAGCACGGACATCTTGGCTCCGAGGGAGATGATGGGAATTGACCTTATGGGCCCCTTTCCACAAGGTAAAAAGGCCAATACTTACCTACTGGTGGTGGTAGACTACTTCACAAAGTGGGTTGAAATGTTCCCCTTAAGAGACAGTAAAACACCTGGTCTTGTCAAGATTCATAGAAAGGAAGTTTTCACCCGCTGGTGAGTGCCACAGTACCTGGTTTCTGACAGAGGACCACAATTTACTGCCAGTCTCCTGACGGACCTCTGTAAATCCCGGGGAGTAGTGCAGAAATTAACTATGAGCTACCATCCTCAGACTAACCTCACAGAACACTTTAACAGAACAATAAAGACCATGATTGCCTCTTTCATGGGACAGTACCCTAATACCTGGGACCAGTGGATTCCAGAGTTCCACTTTGCACTCAATACTGCCCAACAGGAAATGACAGTGCGAGCCCCAGCGGAGCTGGCCTTGGGCAGAAAACTACAGGGACCACTGGAGAGGCTTATTCACAAACCACCCTCTCCTGACCAGCAAACAGCATACATCATGGTGGAACAACAGCAGAAGATGGCCACAAAGATTAAGCGGAGAGTGGGGGTACACCAGGCCAGACAAGCTAAGCGTTATAATTGCCGTCGTAAAGATGTGCACTTTCAGCAGGGTGACTTAGTCTGGATCAGATCACATCCATTCTCCAAAGCCAGTGACAAAATCTCAGCCAAGCTAGAACCTAAATGGGAAGGTCCAGCAAGAGTTTTAAAAAAAATTAGGGCCGGTCAACTACAAAGTAGGATGGAGTAACCCACCTGATAAACAGGATAATATAAATGTGGTCAATCTAAAAAGATATTATGGTGTCTTGCCATAGAAGCCTCCGGCTGGAGGGGGGATCTATGTAGCACTTCCACATATGTTATTGCATTGACCTTTGTGGATAAAATGTTAAAATACATAAAGGGCGTACCTAGTTATCATAAATGATGAGGTGCAGTCTTAAAAAAATAAACTCCATTCATTCATTGTTTGTGCCCTTTTCCTAGATAAGTTTCACAATCTGGTTTCATTTATTGACGTTCGGGTAAAAAAAAAACAAGCTGTCAAAACGTCAGCGGGTCACGTGACAGTTAATCAGCCGATTTCCAGCAGCTGGTGGCAGGATGAAAGGAAGGTGGAAGACACAGGAGAGAGGAGAGACGAGAGGAGTGAAAGACCATTTCTCAGACAACTGGAGGAGCCAGAGGAGTGCCTGACTGCAGGGTGCTACGGGAGACCTGTAGGAGTTGGCTTATCCACTCCAGTGAACGTGGAGTTGGCTTTGCACAGAAAGCAGGATGCTGGGAGTAGCAGGAACCCACGGTGCACCCAGACTGAGGTGCAATGGGGCTGCAGGCCGATGATAGTTTTCCTGTGTTTTCTCTTCTCATTTATGAACTGCACTTTATTTGAGCTCAGGGTTTTCTTTTGTGGTGACTGAAAGACAGTGACATCCTGTTATTTTGGGGGGAAATATTATTTTGACTGTTCTTTTATTTATTTATTTATTTTTGTGCCGGTGAAGATTGGGACATTGCCACAGACGGTTTAGCACCTGTATTTTGGTTATAAGAAAAGGAATGAATATTGTATATGAAACTTGTGTTTGATTTAAAACAGTTTGGGGAGTGGATAATTTGTAAGCAAATTATTTGTTGTGTAAATATCAGTTGTTCACCTTGAGTTTCAGTAACAACCCAATAAAAATCATATTGGCTTGTCTTTAGCGAAATCATTTCAAAACAGCTTTTTTTTTTTTTTTGGTAATAGTCCCTATTTAATATCGGAGTGTTACAAACTGACCTTTTAGAGTTAATAAAATAATTTCCTCATGCAAGTCTTCAACTTGTCTTTTAGACACTATTCCTACCAGTTTTTTTTTTAAAGAAGTCTTCCTATTTATTGGTAGCTCTATTCTTCAAATAATTAATTCTTCATTAACATTAGGCCATGTACCACAGGCTTTTAAAATTGATGTAATTAAACCCTCACTTAAAAAGCCAAAGCTGGATCCAGGTGTTTTAGCTAACTATAGACCAATCTCTAATCTGCTTTTCATTTCAAAAATCTTAAGAGTTTTTGCTACACAATTATTTGACAACTTGCAGGGAAATGGTTTATTTGAAGAGTTTCAGTCTGGGTTTAGAATCCATCATAGTACTGAACCAGCTTTGGTGAAGGTCACTATTGACCTCCTTAATGGACTTGTTTATGTACTTGTCCTTTTAGACCACAGGTGTCAAACTCATTCCATGGAGGGCCAAGACCCTGCAGGTTTTACCTCCACCCAGTGTCTTCAACAGGTGATTTCTCTGAATTTCTTCCTACTGATTGCTGATCAGTGAAAACACCTGCTGAAGAGACTGGGTGGAAGTAAAACCTGCAGGGTCTTGGCCCTCCATGGAATGAGTTTGACACCCCTGTTTTAGACCTTAGTGCAGCTTTTGATAATATTGATCATAATATTTTACTTGACTGAGTCGAACACCATGTTGGACTTCTTCTTCTTTTTCTTCTCTTAGATTTGATTGGTGATTGGCAACAAGCCTACAGGTGCTTTACCGCCACACAATTCACTCCACATCATAACTTCATCCGGTCAGGGGCTGCAGTTCCTCCATAATCACTGCTGTGTCCAACTGAACCACAACTCCATCTTCAGACATCACTCCTCCTTGTCTCCTCGTACTTCACTCTATAGCATCACTCTATCTGGTCAGGAGCTGGAGTCCTTCTATCGTCATTGCTGTATCCAGTCGAACCACAACTCCATCCACAGACATCACTCTTCTTCATCACCTCACTTTACAACATTACTCCACACATTCCGGCTGTGGCAACTGCCTCGGCCAAGATTCTCTCATCCCATGTTGGACTTATTGAATCTTTGTTGCAGTGGTTTAGATCTTATTTATCTGATAGGTTAAAGTTTGTTCACGTCATTGAGTTTTCTTCCAGATCAAAGCTCAGTCACAGAGTTCCACAGGGATCTGTGCTAGGCCTGATACTTTTTAGTTTATATATGCTTCAGCTAGGCAACATTATTAGAAAGCACTGTATACATATTCATTGCTATGCAGATGACACACAATTATACTTGTCAATGAGGCCAGATGATAGAAATCAATGAGCCAAGTTAGAGGCCTGTCTTAAGGAAATCAAAGCTTTGAAGACTTGTAATTTCCTGCTGTTAACTTTAGATCAGACTGAAGTCATT